>OY728130.1:1867568451-1868865757 GCA_963277665.1 Viscum album | reverse complement strand
CCTTTCCTCAAATCTTCAATGAAAAAAAGAATGTTCAAAGGGAAACTTCCACTTGCTTGCATTAGATGTTGAAAAGTTGGTCATCTTGCTACAAGATGCCATAAAAAGTTTCAAGAAGAAAATGATGATGATGTTGTTGAAAATCCCAAGAAGAAATATTCAGCCTATATGAAAGAGAAAAAGCAGTTCATGAGAAATTTCATCAAGAAGAAGAATCTTCTTTCTCAAGAAATAGATAGTTCAAATGAGTTTGAGGATGAAGAGGTTGAGGAGTTTGAAAATTGTAATTGTCATGGACAAAATGCAATGGTGGTTGTTGTCGGTAGTGCTTAGGAAAAGCAAGAAATCGACGCTGATGAAGAAGAAGAATAAATTGAAGGGAGAATTGACATGGAAGCTGAATTAGAAGCAGCTCTTGAAGAGATAGATATTTGGAGAGCAAAAACAAATAAATCCAATAAGGTGGTTCATGATGCTAAAATCTACATGAAACAGCAAGAAGAAGAAAAGCCTGAGCTAGTAAAAGAAATAGGGAACCTTAAGTCTTTGAGGCCAGGGAGCACAAAAAAGGTTGATGAGAAAAATCTCAAGATTGAGGAACAGAAAAGGAGATCGGTGGCTTGAATGGAAAATTTAAAGATCATGTCAAGCGTATCGAAGAGCTTTAAGAGGATGTTGTCTTTCTATGGATAAAAGTAAAAGACCAGTAAAAACCATTGATTACTAACACATTCTTGGGAAAGCAGGTTATTACGAATACTGAAATGAAAAAAGAGGAGCCTAGTAGTTTAGTATAGAAGAAGCAACAATTGAGATCAGATGTTAAGGTTTTTTCAAGGCTTAATCAGTAAGAAACATTTGTTACAATTGAAGTCAGACCGCAAGCACCAGTCCCAAGATTGAAGGTCGATTTAGGCACAATGAAGAATTAGAATACTCAAAGATCCCAAGGGGAAACTCATAGTGCTGATGTAACACTAAGGAATTCACAATATATCAGTTGTTATTATTGCGGGAAGATGGTACATTCACAGAATGTGTGTTCCATAACTCAGAGTTATCAAATGGAACATGAATAAAGGTGGAAGTCAAATAGAGAACGGTTCTCCAGAACATATTTCGAAGGACACTGTTTTTGGTGCAGAGTATTTGGGCACATGGCTAGGTACTGCACTTCAACTATACATAGGAATGTGCCAAATAAAAATCAAAATGTTTGCAAGAATTAGATCAATAAACCAACAGGTGAGTTAAAAATGCAGAATAGATTTGCGGCTTTGCAAGATGAAGCTGGTCCATCATACTCCAAGGAAGAACATATGTCTCCATCCATGCCGACTATGAAGGAAAAATTATGGACCAAGAAGAAGAAAAATGAGAAGGTTGTGGTGGCATAAATTTCCATTAAGGCATCATATCACTCTAGTGTATGGATCCTTGATAGAGGTTTCACATCTCACATGACAGGTATTAAGAATCTTGTTACTAGCATAAAATATGACAAAGAAGGAGTTTTTAAATTTGGAAATGATGAAGGCATGAAGATTGTTGGATCAGGAAAATCCATGTTTGGGGCCAAAGAAATGAGACGTACTGATGTATTGGTAGTAGAGGGTCTTAGTCATAACTTGCTCAGTGTTAGTCAAATATGTTACTATGGGAACTCTATCTGATTTAATAAGAAGATGTGTGTTGTGAATGCAAAAGATGGAGCAGTTTTTCTAAAAGGAAAAAGGACAAAGTGAAATATTTACCTTGTAAGTGGGGAAGAAGATATGTGCCTTTTATCCAGAGAGTAAGAAAACTAGTTGTGGAAAAAGCGACTTGGTCATCTATGCCAACCATCCATGGAATATCTGGTAAAGTGTGATACTTCTAGAGACATTCCCAAACTATCATGTGATCTCACTCATACATGTGATGCTTTCCAACAAGGGATAATAATTAGAAAAACATATAGGCCAAAGGAACATAAATCAACTAGAGTACTTGAATCGGTTCATGGTGATGTTTGTGGACCGATCTCACCAAGAGCTATAAATGGGAAAATGTACTATGTTCTTTTCATTGATTATTATAGAAAAATGGCCTAGGTATTTGTCATTACCCATAATAAATAAGTGTTCAGTTGCATAAAGCAGTATATGGGGGAATCAGAAAGGATTATTGGGCAGAAGATTCTGAAGATTCGTACTGGTAACAGTACAGAATTTACAAATATTCAAGTTGAAGACTATCTCAAGAAACACGGGATAAGGCCACAAGTTTCATCAGTGAGAACTCCCCAACAGAATGGAGTTTTTTAATGGAGAAATCGGATAATAAAAAACATGGTTAGAACAATTCATATTGAAAAGGACCTACCAGAGAAATTTTGGAAGGAAGCCGTTTTAAAATCAGTCTATATTTTGAATAGGTCTCTGTTGTGTCCGAAGCAAGGGAAGACTCTGTATGAAATGTGGTACGGAAAGAAGCCAACGTTGAAATAATTTCAATCCTTTGGATATATGTGTTTTTTTTCATCAAAGAAAATCACAGGGAGTTTGTGTCATGAGGAGATGAGGGGATATTCCTTGGATACTCCGGGAAAATCAATGCATGTAAATGTTTCAACAAAAGGATGAGAAAAATTGATGAGAGCAATGATGTCACTAAAGTTGAAAATGAACAGAATACTCAACGACCTAGTGAACAGTTTTTTGGATGAAAGTGATGAAGAGGTAAGAAAGACAGGGGGGAAGAAGTGGAAAATGCTGGCTCAAAAGAAGATATTGATGATGAACAAGAAAGTGTCAAGTCTATGTCTGCAAGGAAGCCAAAGAGTTGAGCAGAAATTGATAGGCAGAATATCATTGGTGATTAGACAGCTCCATTTCAGACTTGAAGAATGAAATCATTACAGCAAACATCATTTTTATCTCAGGTGGAGCTGAAATATTTTTCTAATTCAACTGAAGATGAAATCTGGGTTCATGCTATGAATGATGAGCTTGATCAGATTGAGAAGAAGCAGACATGGGGGATTGTTTCGAGGCCTGCAAATAAGAACGTTAACGGGACTAAATGGCTCTTTATCAACAAGATGAATTAATATGGCACAATTATTCAAAACAAAGCATGACTGGTGTGCAATGGATACTCCCAAATAGAGGGTATTGACTTTGATGAGACATTTGCACCAGTTGCAAGGATGGAGACAATCAGATTATTTTTATCCATAGAAGTGCAAAGAAAGTTCAAAGTGTTCCAGATGGACGTCAAATCTACATTTCTATATGGGGTTCAAGAAGAAGTGGTGTACATTGAGAAACCAGATGGTTTTCTCATTCATGAGGATGAGAAAAAAGTTTGCAGTCTGAAGAAGGCATTGTATGGGATGAAACAAGCTCCAAGAGCATGGAACTCAAGGCTTGATCAGTACTTGAAGAAGCTTGGTTTCCATCATGGGGGAGATTATTACAATCTTAATTTCAGCAACAATAGTATTCAAAGGATGATGGTATTGGATTATGTAGATCAAATAATATTTAGTGGATCATATAAAGCTTAGTGCAGACAGTTCATTGAATTCATGAAAAATTAGTTTGAAATATCAATGATTGGAGAACTAACATTTTTTCTTGGTCTAAAGGTGATACAAGGAAGGAATGAAACATTCATTTCTCAATCCAAATAATCCAAGGAGGTTCTGGGATGGTTTGGAATGGAGAATTCCAAGTAGATGAAGACTCTGGTTGCAACTCGGATGAAATTATCCAAAGATGAGGATGGCATGGAAGTAAATATCACAGAATATAGGAAAATCATTGGATGTCTATGGTACTTAACCTCAACAAGACCTGACATTGTTTCTGCCACATGCCAAGCATCAAGATATCAGAGTAATCACAAGGAAATCCACATTCTTGTAGTGAAGATAATACTTTGGTATATCAATGTCACAGTGGACTTCGGCTTGACATATATTGACAAATCTCAGACAGTGTTATTGGGATATACTAATGCCGACTAGGCTAGTTCAGCATATGATAGATAATCAATGTTAGGTGGTGCATTCTATCTTGGTGGACTATGTATTGCTTGGTTAAGCGAGAAGAAAGATTACATTTCATTGAGGACTACAAAAGCTGAGTATATTGCAGCCACTCAAGCTTGGACATAGTTATTATGGATGAAGCAACAGCTTGATGATATGCGAGTTGAAGTGAAATCTCTGATTGGAATCCAGTGTGGTAACTCATGTTCTCTCAATATGCGAAAAAATCTCTTTTATCATTCAATGATAAAGAACATTGAGATAAAGTATCATTTTATCAAGGAGAAGGTTGAGTAAGGAATCATGAAGTTGGAGTATATGCCTACAAGGATACAGGTTGCAGACATTCTGAAAAAGGCCTTACCCAAGGAAGTGTTTGAAAGGCATCCACTGGTTCTGGGAATTCAGTTGACTCCCCGCACTTGAAAAAGTGTGGATGTGGAACACCCCCTCTCCCTGAGGTATGATGTGTTTTTACCTAATGTGTTAATATGTGTTCTCTACTCTATTATAGACAACAAAATAGAGACCTTTGGGTTCATTGACAAAGGGGGAGAAAATAGTGATTGTTCAAGAGGGAGGAAGTGTGGCTATTTTATAAATCATGAATGATATAGGGAGAAGCTGATAGGTGGAGTAGCCAGATAGGGGGAGTTGAAGCTAGTTTAAAGTGCTTAGCCAGATCTTATCTTGGACAACACAGGCAATTGGGATAAAGAGATATTGAAGCTGAAAAGAGTTAAAGCTATAATAAGAACAGGGGAGAGTATTAAATCTGACGATTCTAGAAGTGATCGATTAAAGAATAGATATCACAACAGTTGAGGATCGTGATAAAAGAAAAAAAGGGGTGATGGAAGGTGGTACAAATATTTCCAAAAATTGGTATCAGTTTGGTAAAAATTGGTATCAGTTTGGTTTCAATAGTGGATGTCAGATATGAAGTTATTCATTGATGAACATTTCATTTACTCTTGTTTATCATGGTGAGAATTGCTCATGTGGGCTTAGATTATGTGTTGAGTAAATCCTTGATTGCTATTAGAATCGCAAAATTTGAATGTTGGATAAAGAATTAACGATGTATCTTGTTATGGAAGAGTTTTCAACAATCCCAAGGGGGAGATTGTTGGCAAAAAGTCCCTCAAGGTATCATTGAAGCATTTTTGAGGTGATTGTGTTTGTTGACAAAGTGGACAATTGTACTGTGATTGTTGACAAAGCAAACAATGACTTACAAATTTGTTTAAAAAGGGGATTTCATTGTGGAATGTCAAGTTCAAGAGCTATGGTCAACAATCCATGTTTGATTCAAGAATTTCAACAAATGAATGGATGATCTGGAGGCAGTACAAAAAGAATAGATGGAAGGTGGTGTCGTTTTCTAGTGTTTGGCAAATATTTTGGCCTGAAAATCGACAAAAGTCGAAAAGTGGTTTTGGAAAAGATACTTGCATGCCATGTAGTTAAAAGAGAGGAAACTTGAGCGCCTAATGTTTTTCTGGATCATAAGGTTAAAATATGTAAAAGGAAAGTGGGTCGTGTAGGTATTGGTGTGGTCGTGCAGGTGACATGCACGCCGTGAAGAGACTTGTGCACTGATGCGTTGGATTCTTTAGAACTTGAGAGACTGTTGTTTTTCAAAATCAAAACATCAAAATATGGAAATGGGAAGAGGTTCGTGCATGTTTTTAAGGGGTTGCGCAAGTGACTTGCAGGGGAAGAGACCAGCACACCGAGACGTGCGTGCCGGGGGGAGAATTGCGCTTCGTCGCACAGGTTGTTCAAACGCCTATAAATACTGGACCACCCCTCCTCATTTTTTATGAAGTTCAACACATAGAAGAATCAGAGCTCCCATCGCGCAGGTGTGGAAGTCGTGCAAGTGGTGGTGTGTCGCACAAGTAGGACTTGAATTCCTAATTTAAAGAAGTGCGGTTTTTTTAGTTGCGTGCCAATATTGGTTTGGATGTAAAGGGAAGTGTGTCACGCAAGTTTAGAGTTGAAGAAGCTTGTGTCGCACAAGTGTCTGAGGTGGACTTGCGTGCCAGTTGTGACTTTCAGACCAATAATTTCATGCTAGATTGGACTTGCACGCCAAGTAAGGTTGATTCCTCATCAGTGTTTTCGGGCTGCGTGGAAGCTGGAAGATTTCCTGATACCTTTGGTGCAAAGATAGATTCTTCTATGGGTGAATGTTGGACTTAAACAGAGCATCCACATACAACAGAGGATGTATTCAATAGAGATAATGAAGAGACCTACAAGTCTATAAACTTTGAGTGGATCCCTTCCAGATCAGTGAGCAAAGAAAGAGGAAAAAGGTGATCATCTCCACCGGTAGTGATCCAGAGAGAGAGAAACAAGGAGTGACCCTTGGGAATGCAGTGAGCTGACCCAAAACCTTATAAAGGTAGGGAGCCTGGGACAGAGTGACTATGCCCAAACCTTGTAATCTACATCTAGTGATGTTTAGTGGAATTTTGTACGACTAAAAACATGTCAGCGTATGCTCCTTGGACCATTCCCTTAGCACCGAATAATGTAAAAATTGTTGTGTCCTGTGCTTTCTTTACATTCTATTTATATTGTGAAACAGGAGAGAGAGAGAAGAGTGTTTTTTTTAAAGGAAACAATATCATAATGGGCTTCAATTTTAAATTAGTCGTACCCTAATTCACCCCCCCCCCCTCTTAGGGTATTCAGCCTTGTGGACCTAACACATATTCCATCAATATTCCATCGTATGAAAAGCGAAAACATCGCGTGTGTGTACGTATGACTTATGATTTCCATGTAGCAGTGTAATTCATTATTCATAACCAATTTACAGGGATGGTTATAAAGATAGAAATAATGAATATATATGATATTTATAACAAAAATATGATTCTCTAATTAACATATCCTATATACTTTCTTACATTCCAATCTATTTGAAAGTGATGACATCATCGTGTGTACGTGTGAACTACCACCTCCATGAAGCAATACAATCTATTTTTCATTTATGCATTACATAGAGGGTAATAAGGATATAAGTAATGAATATATATGTTATATATGATATAATAATGATTCTATGAAGTTTAATTAAAATTTATCTTTCATTCATTCCATCCATCGAAAAGTGAAAAGAACATTCACATGTATGTATGCATGACCGTCTTTATGAATAGTGTAATTCATTTGTCTATCTCTATATTTTATTAATTACTCTAAATTATATATATATAATGAATATGTATGATATTTATGAAATTTTTTATATTATATATATTATTTAACCCTGATAAATGTAAAAGTACAAAAACAATAAAATTAAAACATAAAAGAAAAACACAACATCTATTATCTAGAATAGTGAATTAAACCAAAGGATTGATAATAAATAGTTAAAAAAATATTACAAGTAAATAATATATCATAGGATGTATAAGATTATTTTTCTATAATATATTTAAAATAAATTATTATTTATTATATAGGAGGGTTGTACACATACGAAGGAATTCAAACCTAAGGTAAGGGTTTCTTATCTTACTTTTACTTATGTGAGACATATTCCATATTTAACTATTAATAATTTTGTATGGTATATATACTACACTATTGATATAATATATCATGATTCCCATTTTATTCATGGTATTTAATGATTAATTTTTTTTATTTATTTCATAGGGGTTGTAATTCAAAAGTTAAAAAAGTTGTATGAGTATATTTTAATGGTATCATGGGGGGCACAACCAAAGCCGGTGGGTCCGGGATTTAGAATTTTTCCCACAACAGAGAAACCAAATATAATCATCCATGGTGATTAAAACCCCGTTATGGTCTAGGGATCATGCAAGATTTAATCAGAGCATAGAAAATAATATAATGAATTCCTTGTTCCAATTTGAAGCACACACATCTGTCAAAAGTCAACAACGACCATTTATCAAAGGATATAATGTCAAAAACTTCTACATAACCCACACATACATATCTAATCTATTCATATTTAATTCATTGAATTATAGGTTCTATCGTGGAGACCTAATGTTCTCTTCAAGACCGTGTCAATCACCTTGATCCACTGTCTTTGATTCATGAAGGTAAACTGGTATCGTTCTATCATATTGAATGACTCTCTCTCTATAAATTTGGAGGAGAGATAATTTCTTAGTTTCGGCTATCAAATAGTCACATGGAATGATATTATCTCTTAATTATATAGTGGAATTTCAAAATACCCAGTTAGGGTTCCCAACCCCTATATATTTAAATTACACTAAATATGTAATAATTAATTAATTATGGTGAACTAAATATGTAAAAAATATTTTTTATGTTTTATCTCAAGGCTTTAATATATATTAAATATATTAAATGATAAACCTGAGTCATTTACATAACCAATAATTCCTGATAATATTATACGGATCTAAAATTTTAAAATAATATTAGTTTATTTAATATTAATCCTTGTATTCACATAAACACTTGAAAAACATATAATAAATAAATTAAACCCATTTATTCATTACTTAAATAATAAAGAATTTATTTATTTATCGATGATTGATAAAACAGGGAAAAATCATGGACCCTAGAGTGAGGCCCACTATGTCCTATATACCTATTCATCAGAATATTGAAGATTCTCGAATGATCTATTGTGTGTGAGCTTCTAGGCCATTATCATGATAGCAATGGATAGTATTCACAAACAAGGAGTGGATTCTAGCAACCCATAAAGACTCCTAAAGAGACATTGGATAGTCATATCAATGATGACCAACCCACGAACATGCATTGTGTAATATAATCTTTTTTTCATATTACATTTCAAAAAATAGGATGCTCACTTCTGTCCTCATTCTTTCTTTCATTATTGTTTTTTATCTCAATGGTTTAATTTAACAATGACTACCATAGAAATGGAGTCATGAAGCTACTACCATCCTAATCAACATGTCCAATGATATCACTTCCTCAACTTGAAATTGAAAAATGTTATCATCATCATTGAACCTATTTCATACCACAAATAACACATTCAACACAAACTGTCTCTCTATGACTTCATTATCACATATCTAACCTTGTATCAATGTAAACGATAAAATTGTACACATTAATAATGATCTCAAGTACAGAGACAAATACAAATTTCCATAGGTAAGAACAACATATTTCCTCTTGATATCAAATATTGTGATCATCATGTTTAAACTTCCTGATAATAAGTCTTAATGCTTATGATCCCCTAGCACCTGATGGTTACACATCATTTTTAACCTCTTAGTATGATGTAACTGATCCAATGTAAAATACATTAATATTACTGTAATAGATACTCTAGGTTCTCATTATATTTTGTTAACTAATACAACCCTTTCATACGACATGTAATCCCGGGACATTACCATAAATATCATTTATAAAGAAGTTTCAACACTATAATGGTATGATAAACACACACACACACACAAAGATATATATATATATATATATATAAGCATGTAATGGTAATAAAATTATATCACAAGTTTGGTATTGTGCACCGACATTCAACATTCCCACTTTCAGTAGAGACAAATTATAATAAGTCTGAATCCTCTTTCTCTCACACGAGAATATTTATTATATTAAGATATGGATTTAGTTAAGGGATATATCAAATTGTCCTCTATGGATACTCTGCTAACTAGGACGTCACCTCTATGATTAGAATACCTCAATTGATGAAACTTCTAAAATATCTAATTTCTCCTATGTTATTCCTTAGGATCCTTGGAAAACACCAATATTATAGTGTTATAATAATAAAATGGAACACAGTCTATGATACTAGTCATAATAATGATGTCTAAGAAAAGGATATGTATCAGGATACCAATTTTGTTGCATTTCAATCTTTTGTATACTTGTATTCTATTATATAATCAATCACTATATGGTACAATGAGCTTCTCTAACTCCCTACACCACCATTCAAGAAAAATACATATCTTGACTGTGATTTTAGATCATCTTGACCATTGTAGAAACTTACATCATTTACTACTAAAATTATACACTTTACCAACGGTTTAGAACCGTTGGTAAAGTCCAGAAAACCATTGGTATATTATATACCAACCGTTTCCCAAATCATGGCCATGTAAGCTGTGGGTAATGGCTTATACCAATGGTTCTATGTAAACTGTTGTTATATGTGTTATTGTAAGAGATACACCAACGGTTTCACAAAACTTTTGTATATGTTCCCCTTATACAAAGCCATAATCCAAAAGAATACATAGGATGTTTAAAATTCATCCAGAATTCAGAAATTTAGGTATTTATAATTCATTCCTAACTTAAACCACCACAGAAGAGAAAAATCTGGAATCCAATACATCCACAATCTAATACATCCACAATCTAATACATCCATAATTGAAATGAAATAACACCCATAACACCAATACAAAATTAAAATCTAATATATCTAGAATATAATACACATAACAGTATTCAAAATATAGAATTCATTACCAATACAGCCAGAATCCAATACATCCAGAATTCAGAAATTTAGAATTTAAAAGAAATAACACCCATAATAGTATTAAAATTTTAGAATTCACTCATCACTCAAACCAAAACACCAATACACACAAGAGGAAAATCCTACATGTTATAGGAAGAACATGGGATGTTTACTCATGGTCTTGGGTTGAATATCTTAAAACCAATAGAAATACATGGGTAGAGTGGAAAATGATCATGATACCCATAAGATAGAAAATGGTAGTGGTTATGTGATTAGTCCTAGGATGAGTTATAGGAAGAGCATTGGATTTTTGTATTCCTATAATGACTATGTATCCATGTATAAATGGTTCCTAATGTGTTAGTGGGAAACATTGGCCAATCTCAACATATGAGATGGGTTACCAGAATTTCCTACATGTTATTCATAGACACTTCAATTGGAAGAAGGGGGTATGTAGATAATTGTAATTTGGTCTCTTGTGTGTGATGTGAGATGAATCAACATTTTGGGTAGTGGGTATGAATATTCAATTATGTCTTGGATATTGGGTTCCAAAAGGGACATTGGTTTGGTCCTAGAACCCACTGTTTGAGGATGGAATTTTCTTACTAAATGTCATGCGTTTTAGAATAGGGGTAGGATTTCCTCACATGAGAAGTGGATTATGTGAGGCTAGACCACAGATCCTTGTGCTAAAGTAGTAACATAATTTGAATACATTTGGTCGGTTTGTCGTATGAAATTTATTGTTTTCACTTAAAATTTGGTCGTTTTAAAATAAATGTGAGACAGTTTGAGTGGTACCAGCCACACTATTCATATTATTGAGGTAGGGTTGACTCTTACACATCTCAAATGGACCATGTATTGTTTTCCTTAAGTATCAACAGAATCAGAATGCATTTGGTCTATTTTTTGTATCCTAGTTGTTGTTTTCACTTAAAATGTTGTCTATTTCAAATAAAAGTGAGACACATTGAGTGGTACCAGTAACCCAATCCATCATATTGAGCTTAGGATGACTCGTACAAATCACTAATGGCCCATGTATCATTTTGTTAATGTATAAACAAAATTGGAATTTGTTTGGTTGGTTTTCCGTATTCCTGTTGTTGTTTTCAATTAAAATGTTGTCGAATTTAAATAAAATTGAGACACTTTGAGTGATTCCGGCCACACTGTGCCTCAGATTTAGGCTGGGTTGGCTCGTATACATCAAAAATGATCCATGGATCATCGTAAAAAACTTCCAATACAATCAGAAATCATTTGGTCAATTTTTTGTAAGTATGTTTTTGTTTTCACATAAAATCATGTCCATTTCAAATAAAAGTGAAAAGGTTTGAGTGGTACCGGACACACCATGCCTCAGATTATAGTGTTTTTGACTCGTACACATGAAAAATGACCCATTTATCATTTTCATAAAGTATCAACATAATAAGAATGCATTTAGTCAGTTTTTCGTATGCAAGTTGTTGTTTCCACTTAAAATGTTGTCCATTTCAAATAAAAGTGAAACACTTTGAGTGGTAACGAACACCCCATCTATCTGAATGAGATAGAGTTTACTCGTACACATCACAAATGAACCATGGATCCTTTTTCTAAATTATAAACACAATTAGAATATTTTTGGTATGTTTTTTGAATGACTGTGGTTTTTACTTAAAATAGTGTCCATTTTAAACCAAATAGAGACACTTTGAGTAATACCAGCCACACCATGCCTCATATTGAGGCGGGGTTGACTCATACACATCAAAAATGAACCATGTATCATTGTAATGAAGTATCAACACAATCAGAAATCATTGCTTCATATTTATGTATGAACATTTTTGTTTTCACTTAAAATCTTGTCCATTTCAAATAAAAGTGAGACAATTTGAATGGTACCGGCCACACCGTGATTCAGATTGAGTTGGGGTTGACCTGTACACGTCACAAATGACCTATGGATCATTGTCCTAAATTATCAATAGAATCCAAATGTTTTTGGTTGTTTTTCTATATGCATGTTATTGTTTTCATTTAAAATCTTTTCCATTTGAAATAAATGCAAGGCAGTTTGAGTGTACCGGCCACACTGTGCCTCATATTGAAGTGGGGTGGACTCATACATATCACAAATGACCCATGGATCATTTCCATAAAGTATAAATAGAATATGAATGCATTTGGTTGGTTTTATGTATGCCATTTCTTGTTTTCACTTAAAATGTTGTCCAATTCAAATAAAAATTTGACACTTTTCATGGTATCGGCCACACCGTGCGTCATATTGAGAAGGGGTTGACTCGTACACTTCAAAAATGACCCATGGATACTTGGGCTAAATTATAAATACAATTAGAAAGTGTTTGTTCATTTTTTTGAATGTTTGTTGTTTTTACTTCAAATCCTCTCCTTCCTTCCTCTTTTCGATTAGGGTTTGCACTCTTCTATCATATTCTTCCGAAGCTCTAAAACCCACTTTTTTGTTAGGATTTAGGGTGAATATAGAAGAGAGTAGAGATTGGGATCTGAGACTCCGAATTAATAGTGAGATGGTCTCCGGAATCAGGGTAGGTGGTCGGTGCTCAGTACTGAAGTAATAGTAATGGAATGTTAATTAGATTAGGATTTAAGGTGAATCTTGAAGAGAGCTTATATTGGGCTCGGTGACCTTATGATGTAGTTATTGGTGTGATGATGTCGGTGATACACAGTTGTGTGAGGTACCCAGTGGAGGATGAGGATATATGTTGTGGGGGTTATGCATGGTGGGAGGAGGGTGGGGTGTTGTCCAGGGTCTCGAAAGTAGAGGGGTTGTCCAGGGTCTAAGAAGGGAGGTTGTGGGATGTCTGTGGTCCTGTCCGGGGGTCTGTCCAGGGTCCAAGGAGGAGTGTGGGGGTCTATCCAGGATCATGGAAGGAGGGTTGTTAGGGGGCCATCTGAGGGGTTGTCTGGTCTGGACGGGGGGCTTTCCGGGGGCTGTCCGGGGTCCAGGGAAGAGGATGGGAGGAGGGACTATCCGCGGTCCAGGTAGGAGTGGGGTTGTCCAAGTGGCTGTTAGGGAGGCTGTCTGAGGATCCGGGAGGAGGGTGGGGTGGCTGTCCGAGGGGGCTATTCGGGGGTATTTCGGGGTCCAGGGAGGAGGCCGGGGGGATATCTTGGGTTCATGGTATGGTATTTACATATATGCTAAGAAAATTCATTCAAGGTTAAAAAAATAATTTCATTATATCAACCTCTAATCAGACCACAAATTTTCAATATTCCCCTAAAAATTTCAATTTCATTTAAATAGGGTGATTTTACAACAAATCATCAAATCATGTTTTATTATTTATAGATAAAAAAAGATAATGTGATCTACCTAATCACACATATATTCAGTCACAACAAATCAATAAACATCAAAGGTCAGTAATATCAGTAAAAATGTAACGGATCAATCTATCTCTCATCACCATCAATATCATCACTATCATCATCACCCTTAACCTTGTCCTCATCGTCATCCCCATCATCATCCCCGCCCTCCTCCTCACCCTTGTACTCAGCCTCGGCCCCTTCAATCCCCTCCTCCTCTTCCTCGCCCTCCTCCTCCACCTCCGCCTCCTACTCGCCCTCCTCCTCCTCCACCTCGGCCTCCTCCTCACCATCATCTCGACCACCACTATAAATGACACCTGGTGAACCATATATATAATACATAGATAACATATATTCCTCACAATTAGTGTTGGCCTCTGGTGGATGTGTTTGACATAATTCTTCCATTAGTTTCATAAATGCAGTGTTTTCCATAGCAGACTGTGCTTTTGTCTCTATAGCCCTTTTTTCATCATGTTCTTCATATTCCTTAACTTGCTGCAACTCGGTGGCCCTACAACTCATACCTGAGGAGGGACAATACCTAATCGAAACTATACTCTTCCCAGGCCGACAGCATACTCTACCAGGGTGGTCATCCCCCAACACCTGATGTAAGGGATAATTTGGCCCAAAATTGTCAGGTTCTTGGGAATCAAGGGCCTATAAAGCAGCCTATTACAAAAACAAATATATTATTAAGTTAAAAAATAGAGATTAAAATTTTAAATCTACAATGTAAAACATACAAGCTCTTGCTGAGTCGGTTCATTCATCGCACTTTGATCTTTTTTCTTTCTACTTGAGCAAAATATTTTTCATGAGGCACACATCCTTCTATTCTCAATTTATGACTCTACAATGACATTGAATGTAGGAAACCATAATTAAAAATAGTATTCAATAAAATAGTAATTTCATAACTAAAATTATATATCCACTTTATCAATCGAATAAATTACGGAGGATGCAGTAGAAAGAGAAAGTAGTGAAGAAAGATTATAAACTGTCATTCTAACTGTATCTCATGATCTAGCATCGTAGTACGTCCCAATGTGTGGATGTATTTCTTAGAATAAATGATTTTGTATTTCTTCCATATACATTCTATATAATATTCAATAATTAGTATTAACAAAAAAATGACAATTTTCATTTAAATACTTCTAATTTGATTAATACCATAAATTGGCTAGTCTCCAAATCAGTAATCATATATCGGTACTATTCTAATGGAAAATCATCCACGATAAGGACTGCCTCTAACTCTATACCCACACTATCACATCATCCAATTTACAACTCATGTTTATATGCTCTTCAAAGCTCGCCTAAATCCTTTGGAAGTGCTGGTTGTGCACCATCACCATCGGGGAAATTAAACTATAGTTGAAACCAAAATATTAATTCATATAAATACAAAAAATAGAATATTGCATTAAATACAATAGATTTTTTACCCATATAACTTCCCAGGCTTTATCATCGACATCAATTGGATGTTTTCTCCATGAGAGAGGGCTAACAGGAAAGATGTTTGAGTATTTGGAAAGCATCACCAAAAGAACTCCGACATTGCTACCCTAATTTTTCAATCATTTAACTATCTTCATTGTAATCCACCATCAAATGCGTGCGGTATTTCCATACAAAACACATGTGTGTACACCCCTCTCCCACCTTGTATCAGTAGATGAATCTGTTATGAAAGAAAAACAAATTTTTTATCAATACGTGTTATAATGAAAATAAATAATGGTTAAAAAAAATTTAGGGTTGTATAAGTATACCTACGATAGTCTGATCAATGTGCACCGCTGGATCTGTAGTTACTAAAGGAACACCCTATACAGATGGAGTGGGTCCCAATGTCTGCTCTGTGGGGATATACTATGGCGGAGTAGTAGTTTAAGAATATGGAATATAAAATCCCAGAGAGAAGGAAGAAGAAGTAAAAGAAGATGAAAAGGATAGCTGGCCAAATTCTGGATGGGGAGTGGGAATCATCATCTAATATGGTTAAAATGGATGAGGAGGCATAGATGAAAAGGGTGGTGAAAGCATTGGAGGTCTAAATATCTTGTGTGTCCTTAACGGCACATCGGGATCAGAGTGTGGGAGGAATGGTATGTCAGTGGGAGGGGCTGGGTCTAATCATGTATGTCGACCAGATCGTCTAGCTCCCATCCCCCCCCTGTATGAACACCCCGAGTACTGTGACCACTACTAGGTTTATAATCGAGTAATTATCGCCAAATAGATGGATCTGGAAAAACTGTTTAAAAAAATTAATCACTTGACATTATATATTTTTTAAATAAAAATATTTGAAAGAAAATACACACTATAGGAAATAGTGGTGGAATTCCCAGATCATCCATGTGACGACTATTGTCCATAATCTGTTTTCATCACCTCTCTTCAATTGGTTTCATTTTCCTACATTTAAAAACAAATATGGAAGTAAATAGAAAAGGATAACTAATGTGTAACCCAAAAAAATGGGAGGGAAAATTTGATTTTTTTTGTAGGATGATTATTTACTATGTGTCATCATTCTATTAAAATCATGGAACATTGATTATACCATATTCATAAGTGGTTAAATAGTTGTCAAAATTAAGGAAAAATTTAATTTCATTAACTCATGTATATGATGCAGGTTTCAATACATGTTTTTCAGAAGAATACAAACCATCATGTTCATTACCTGGAAAAATGTAAAAGAGAGGTCTTAGATTCATACAAAATTTATACAAATCACTTTTGAATTATTGAAATGTTCACCATGTTAGAAATTTTTGTTTTGTAGGGTTAAATATAGTTCAATTCCAAATTACGAAATGAAATTCAAACAAAAATTCCAACCAATAAACATTTAAAATGCACATAATGGTCAAATCAGATACAACATATTTTTAATCTATATTAAATCAATTTGAATAGTACAAACCTTAACAACCCAACTAGTGGTAAACCAAAAGAATTGAGAACATGGATGGAGGATTCTATATATTTTCCACCACAACTTCAGCTTCACAATAAAATATGAAAATTGATCTATTAGTGTCGTCAAAATAAATAAAAGGATTGGTTCTAATGGCGGTAGGGATAGTTTCTTTTCCATCATCACCATCATAAAAAAAATATCTTGAAATTACTTCAACTATGACACCAAATTCAGGTCAATGTTGGTATTTGATATAAAAAACATGTTTATCCATTGATGCCAATACATGTGGTTCTTCGGTAGAAAAAGTGTGAGTCATATTAATTTCGTGAAATCCACAATCATCAATAAATGTGCAATGTCTCATCATCGAATCATACCAATGACATTTCATCATCGTGACTCGTCCATGAGAGTAATAATCTAATATTACTATTTTTTAACGACTCCATAATGACCAACATTTTCATATTGTGGTCTAATATCTGATGCACTGGCATAACAATCTGTTGTGGCAGTAACCATACCACCATCATGTTGTGTTCTCATGTTCTTTTCTCATTCAGTGACAATAAATTTGTACCAATTGATAACAATTGATTTACAGTCATGAACCATGGTATTAGAACCAAAAGCCAAAGCACTTATTTCCTTAGAGATAGAGTCAGCAGGAAATTTAATGCCCCGACCCTAGATACCCAGGCTCAGTGAATTATTACATAACATTATAATGATCACAAAGGATCACGTCTCGGAAGACCAATTAGTTTAGTAGTCTTGTAAACACTATATATATTCATAAGTCTTACATTACATCATAAGGTAATAAAACTACAAAAACACATTGTCTTCATATCCCCTCATACTATCCCTACAGTTCATTCATAAATTACTTCTTCATATCCTGGAAAAAATAATACATTGAAAGGGGTGAGCTTAGATGCTCAGTAAAGATAAAAATATAGCAGACGAGTTCATAGATAAGCATAAACACTTAAATCAATTTATAACTAAAACAAAATCCTGTTAAACTTGAACTTCAGAAGGGACAAATATGACTATACTCATGAAAGTGAATGGTTTTTTCATACACAACCATGGGGGAAGATTATAAATGTGTATAAAAAATATCCATGCGTTTTGCGAAGTAAGAATCTTCCCAAACAGATTAAAAACATTGCATGAAAGACCCTGCCTCACATTATGCTTGTCAGCTGCAAAATCAAGATATCGAGCATCAAATCTCTTCCATGAAAATCCATCTTCAGGGTGAACCAACTCATCATTATTCTTTTTTCTCTCAGTATCATGCCATGTCAGTTTTATTGATATTTCATTAGACATAAAAATATTCTGGAGTCTAGGGATAAATGGATAGTTCTTCATTACTTTTTGTGGCATGTGGGATGGTGTTCCATCAGATTTTGACTTCTAGCGGTATGTGTCACATTTTATACAATCATTTCGTTCAACAATTTCCATCCAGAATAAACTGAAATATTTCGAGAAATCATGATCTTTGTTTCTTGAAAATCCATGTTCCTCAACTAACTTCCATGTCATATAGTGGTTTGAGGGAATATCTGCATCATCTGGATTTAAATCCTTCAAGAAGGTAAGAATGTAATCGATTACTGTATTATAAATCCCATACATAGTTTTCTCATGAAACAATCAGATTAAAAATTCTATCGTTTTTATTTTATTTCATTGTCAATATACTAGAGTCATGGCATCATCATTCAATTTTTTCAACCTAACAACATCATCATTTTCATTAGTCGCATAATGTGTTCTCATATTGAAGTATTCATGGGTCGGAATAATTTCTTTTTCATGAAAATGAATATACGGAAACTGGTTATATAAAAATTTCTCCACTCCAGTCCTCTCATTTAGATCATCAGAAATTTGATATTTCTTTTTCTCCCTATTCTAATAACACACATAGTAGTTAGCTTGAAAACCATATTTGGTTATGTGGTAGGTGACTTCTTCACGGCTCAACCAAGGTCTTCCCACACAAATGGAAGATGGGTAGTGTATACAACAACTATCTGAAGCATTGTGAAATGAAAAATATACAAAGCTTTCCAAATTGTTTCGAAAATATCTATAGATGCGATCAGTTTCATACATCCAACTTCTATCCATTCTGTAAAAAAATAATTGTTATAATTCATTTCGTTAAAATCAATTCAATAAGATTGAAGTTTCATCGAAAATATATTTAATAAAATGAAAATTGTTCACATTATATGAAACTATAACTGACACACTACTCTACATACAAATAATAATATAAAAGACCACAAAATACTATATTTATAACAAAATATCTTTGAAGAATGATAAATGAGTGTACAAGATCGTGTCCACTTGCGGATGAGAATTATTCAGGAGTTGAATAAATTTTAGATCAAAGAAATTTTATATTTTAGTAGATAATTTGAGTGATCACATACATTGCCCAAGGGGGAGGTAGTGTTAAGGGGGTTTTGGGGTGTCTAGAGGGGCGGCGTGGCTATCCAGGGGGGTCGAAGGTGTCCAGGGGGTGGGGGCTGTCTAGGTGGGCAGGCTTTCCACGGGGGTGGTCGGGCTGTCTAGGGGGGTAGGGGGAGTCTAGGGGTTGGGTGGGTTATCCAAGGGTGTGAGAGGGGTGTCTAGGGGGTGGGCGGGGCTGTCTATGGGGGTACAGGGTGTCCAAGGGGTGGGTGGGCTTTCCATTGGGGTAGTGGGGCTGTCTAGGGGGTACAGGGTGTCCAGGGGTGGGCAGGCTATCCAGGGGGTGGATTGGCTGTCCATGGGGGGGGGGGTCGGGCTGTCCACGGGGGTGGTGGGGTTGTCCAGTGGGGTCTAGGGTGTCAGGGGGTCTTCCTAGTGGTTGGGTGAGTCCGGGGGGTGGGGGGTTTCCGGGGGTGGTGGGCCGGTGTCCGGGGGGGCTTTCCAGGGGGTACTGGCTGTCCAGGGGGTGGCTGGGCTTTCCACGGGGTGGAGGGCTATCCAGGGGGTCAGGGTGTCTAGGGGGTGGGGATTTCTAGGGTGGGGGGGTTTTCAATGGGGTATGAGGTGTCTTGGGGGTGGGGGCTATCCAGGGGTGGTGGGTGGTGGGGTTATCTAGGGGGTACGAGGTGTCTAGAGGGGTGGGCGGGCTGTCCACAAGGGTGGGGGACTATTCATAGGGGGAGGGGTGTGTCCAAGTGGTGGGCAGTTTTGTCTAGGGGGTACAGGGCGGGTGGGTGGCCTATATATGGGGGTGGTGGGGGCTACCCAGGGGGTACGGGGTGTCCGGGGGGTGTGGGCGGGTTGTCCATGGGGGTGGGAGGGGGGTTGTCCAAGGGTGTACAAGGTGTCCAGGGGGGTGGTAGGGCTGTCTATGTGGTTGGCAGGGGTTGTATAGGGGGTGGGTGGGCTATCCATTGGGGTGGCAAGGTTGTCCAGGGTGGTCGAGGGGTATAGGTGGTGGGGGTGGCTTTCCAGGAGTGGGGGGGCTATCGAGGGTGTACTAAGTGTCCAGGACTGCCCACCCCCTCCCCCCTTGCATAGCCGACACCCCCCCCCCCCACCTGGACAGTCCACCCCCACCCCCATTAAACAAAAAACATAACACAAACCCTCTACCCCCCCCCCCCCCCCCTGTACTAAACAAACCCAACTAAATATATCATTTCCAATGTATGAAGTGTAGAACAAAAAAACATAAAACAAACAAAGGGTTCAATACTCCAACAACAATAACTCTAATTTAACCGAAATCAATACATAAAACATAAAATAAAAGGAAGGAGAACATTAAATCTATGATAAAACATACCAATTTGATGTTTAGAAATAAAAAAAATTTGATTGGAGAAGGATCTTCAGCAGGAAGGTATTTCGCGGCTGAGAATTCATCGGGAGGAGGTGTAGCACCCCCGGTATGAGGTATGTGGCCTTTTTTATGCATTTTTATGTATTTATAGTTCATGGAATGAGTTGGTAATAGGTTGGGAGAGTTTTGAATGGTTTGGGAAGAGTTTGGAGGCTTTTTAAGGGGTGCATGGTTTGAGCATGGTTAGTGGAAATCGTGCGGGTTTCCCAAGAAACCGTGTAGACCCTTGTTCTAGAGATAGTAGGCCTCACACATCCTATGCAAGATTTTCCAAACTGTGTGAGGTAACCATGCGTACCCTGGCTCTGGAGGCTATGGTGTGCGCACGGTTAGTGCACGTTTTTCCAAACCGTGCGGGCTAACCGTGCAGCCACTTAATGTTTGGGATATATGTCCTAGGCTCACTCAGATTGCCTCATTTTAGTCCTCTCTTCCTCCCACTTGAGCCTCACTTTGGTTTTTGGGTTCTCAGGGGTTAGCGGTGCTCTTTCACTCATTTTGGATGCTTTTCGAAGGGGTTTCAAGGTGGTTTCTCCCAGGTAAGTCTCTCCTCTTGATTCTCGTGTGTTTTCCTCTAGATCTACTTCCCCACATTCTTGGTTTTCTAGATCTATAATTTTTTTGTGTAGATCTAGGGTTGGGGTTTCCGTGGATGATGACTTTGTGGCTTGTTATGGTTAGGGGATGGGATCTAGAGAGGTGTCAGTGGTGCATTCACTGCATTTGAGGTGCGGTTGTTCGTGGGTTGATTTCTCCAGAACACTAAAGTTAGGTGGCTTCTCTCTCGACTCCACTTGGATAGAACTATTGGTTTTGGTTATAATTATTTTGTTGGGATTGAAATTAATTTTGTTTTTATGTGTTAAATTGGTTGAAAATCCATTGGGTGATGTTTTGGGATTTTTTGGGGAAAAGAGGGTTTTTGTGGTCAAATGATTTTGTTGTGGATTTTGAAATTGAGATTTTAAAAATAGATTCTATGGTTGATTTGTGAAAATTACTGACAGAAATGGTTTTCAATAAAAAGGCTGTTTTTTTTGAAATAGGGTTTGGTATGGAAAATGATTTTCAACAAATGGGTGATTTGTTGAAGTGAATTGGCATGTAATGGAAGTGGTTGATTACATGATGTTTTTGTGACCGTGATGGATTATACGCTTCATTGTGATTAGTTGAATTTATATGTTGATGTGGGAAGTAAGTACCACTATAATAAAGGTGGGTGGCTAGTGGACGTATGGACTGCCATCAATGATAAGTGAACAGGAAGAGCCACTAGTTGTAAATGGATGAAACTGGTTGGACAGAAACACAACTGTTATGATTGTTTTCTTGTGTACTGCATTGCAATATTGAATGTTGTGACAATGGGTAAATGTTGGAAATGTTGTGTCCTTGTCGGTTGGCTTTCCTTTGATTTCTTGGGTTGGGTGTGATGGCTAGGTAAGAGCATGGTTGGATTATGGTAATGGTTGCACTTGTGATTATTTTTTATGTACTATTTTATATAAATGTGCTAACGGTTTTATCCTAGTGGCATGTGTAGGGAAGCCATTTGGGGAAAACCTACTGAGTTTTAGTACTCACCCACTGCTTTGGCACGTTGGTGTCTTTGCAGATGTTGTGTACCGTGACGTGGGCAAAGGTAAGGCATCATCCTCCTTTAGTGGTGCATTGTGTTGTCTTGGGGGAACATGGAGCTTGGGGCTTGGTCTGGATCTGTGGTGCTTTCATGGATTGTGGTGTTCTTTTTATGTCTTCCGAATTGTACTCTGATGTTTTATTAGGTTGTGTTAGCATATGAGATTATGGATTATCTGGTTGTCTTCTGTAATGTATGAGTTTGGTTTTGTCCACATGCACCATTTAGTTGTGGTTGATTGGTTGGTTTTGCCTTAAGTGAAAATTGTTCCCAATTGTTCCCGGGGTCCTCAACATTTATTGCAAGCCTTTAGCCCCTTGGGAACGTCTCTTAAGGCCATGTAACCCTCACCGCCTCCTCAAGCCAATGAGGTAGGGGCAGGGTGTTACAAGTGGTATCAGTTTGTACGATCCTTTGGAGTTGATTATCATATTTGGTGTTGACATTCATTGTGGTATACTCCTTGATTCGGGATGGTATCGAGGCGTAGGATTGTCGGAACATGGAATGTATAGCATAAAATGACATAGCTAACCCTTTTTTGCTGAAATTCAAGTTACTAGGCAGTTGGGTACATAAGTGTTTCGGAGACAATTATAGGCATTGGAAATCTCATTGTCGTGGGTGTAGCCAATGAGATGAGCATGACATGCATGGTAGAAATGACTTCCCTCTAGGATGCATATTTCATTGGGGTATAATGATTTATAATTAAATGCGAAATTGTAATGTGAATAAATTGTTATTTTGAAAATGGTTTGGTTTTCAAAATGGTAAAACATGGAACATGTAGAAAAATGTGAACTGGTGGAAAGCTTTGTTGTCATAGTGTTGTGTAATGTGATTTGAAATCGGATTTTGTGATGCCTACAAAAGTGAGACTCATGATTTCTTGTTTTCTGTTTATAGAAATGGAATTGGGTAGGCGTCGTAGAGACCAACTGGAGGAGGCCACTGAGAATGTGGTTGCACCTGAGCCTTAGGTAAACCAGTAGCTAGTGCAATGTATAGTGCATGCTATCCAAGCTGTGGGAAGTGGAAACATAGGGAATGAACCAAGGCAAGTGGATCATGAGGATTGGTTTCAAAAGAAGAATCCACCCATCTTCAATGGTGATTTAGAGCTAGAAAGGGCAGAAGAATAATTTTATAGAATAAAAATGATCTTTGAGTTCTTGGGAACACCGGTAGAGTTAATGGTGAAGTTTTCCATGTATATGTTGGAAGATCATTCCCTTTAGTGGTGGGAGTTGGTAGTCCAGGCTGGGACAGACCAGGGTATGACGTGGGAAGGCTTCGAGGAATTTTTTAACAAACAATTCTACACACATACGTTTAGAATTCAGCATATGACTAATTTCTTCAGTTTGAAGAAAGAAATGATGTCGGTGATGGAGTATTCAGCTAATTTTATGAGCTTAGTGTGGTTTTCACCCAAGGTGGCAGGTAGAATGTCATTGAAGGAGAGGATCTTTGAAGAGGGGTTGAGGAAAGAAATCAGTTCAAAGATAGTGGTGTTTTGTATAGATGATTACACGGAGATGGTGAATAGAGCCTCTGTGGATGAGCGAGATCTTTTGGGTTCTCCTGGTGGAGGATCCATGGTGTTACCCATGGGGAATAGTTGGAACTCTAATGCTGGGTTCAAGCAGAAGAGGGACACTTATTCCCAGGGCGGGAATATAACATATAATCCGACGGCCGGATCGGTGAATCTTCCTCTGAATCCCTAGAGAAAGGTGTGATGTTTTCAGTGTTGTTCTATAGTCCACATCAAGCAGGATTGTATGACACAACCTTGAGCATGTCATAATTGTAAGCAGATGGTCCATATTAAGCGTTATTGTCGGAATTCTCCATGGTCGGGTGTGTGTGACACTCCTCAGGGATTGCATACATCATATTCTTTGATGGGACGGGGGCAGTAGCATACCCCTTGACAACAAAGTAAAGTGGGTCATGGTAATTCTCGGAATACCATGACGCATGAGCAGAACAATAAATAGCAGAGTGTGGAAAGCAAACATGTGTTTGGAGTTGATCAAGTTATGGTGGATGATCAGTCAGGACCATCCACGGTGTGAGGTACTATTCTTTTAAATTCTACATTCATGAAATTCTTGTTTGACACGGGTGCTTCACACTCTTTTATTATTGCACGTGTGGTTGATTTGTTGGATTTGTGGGTAGAAATGATGCCCACGGTTTTGAAACATAAAACTCCTCTGTGTCATAGAGAGTGTCGAGCTTTCTTGTGTAGTGAATGTTGCATCGTTGTGGCTGAGGTTGAGATAGTGTGGAACTTCTCAATGCTTGAGATGAATGGTTATGATGTAATCCTGGGAATGGATTGGCCGGTGGCTTTTAAGGCCCACATCGACTATCATACACAGACAATGGATTTTATGACACAGGATGGCATTAGACCTCTCTTTAGAGGATAGAAGCATGAAAGGCATGGTGCAACGGGTTTGTTGCCACCAACAGTGGGTACATTATCGTATCAGTTGGCAGTTTTGTCATTGTAATCGGTAGAGGGTGTTGAGCCGACTGTTCCTCTAGGAATGGTGGATCAGTTCATGGATGATTTTCTTGATGAATTATTTGTGTTACCTCCCTTAAGAGAAGTGGAGTTTACGATTGATCTCCTTCTGGGGACCAGTCCTATCTCACTTCTGTCTTATCGTATAGCACTAGCTGAATTATGGGAATTAAAAATCCAGTTGGAAGAGTTAGAAAACAAAGGGTTTATCAGGCATAGCACGTCTCTGTGGGCAGCGCCCGTGTAGTTTCTGAAAAATGTGGATGAAACCTTGAGGATATGGGTGGATTATCATAGACTTAACCAAGTTACGATGAAGAATAGATATCCACTTCCACGAATTTATGATCTGTTCGACCAGTTGAGGGGATCCCAGTGGTTCTCCAAGATCGACCTGAGGTCGAGATATCATCAATTGTGGGTGAGGAAGGAGGATATTTCTAAAACAGCATTCATAAGTAGATATGGCCATTATGAATATGTGGTTATGCCCTTTGGTCTAACGAATGCGTCAGTGGTATTTATGGAATTGATGAATAGTATATTTCAGAGATATTTGGATTCATTTTTTGTATTGTTTGTCGATAATATTCTAGTGTATTCAAATACAAGGGTGGAGCATGAGCAGCACTTTGCGATATTTCTTGGGGTCTTGAAGGATCATTGGTTGTATGAAAAATAGTCAAAGTGTGAATTTTGGATACAGGAAGTTCATTTTCGTGGCCGTGTGATTTCTGAAAGTGGTGTTTTAGTGGATCTGGAAAAGATATAGGTTGTTATCTCATGGCAACTGCCAACGAATGTGTTTGAGATACGCTATTTTCCTGGTCTAGCTGGGTATTATCGGTGCTTTTTTCGTGATTTCTCACGTTTTTCTTCGCCAATGACAACTTTGACAAGGAAGAATGTTCCATTTCAGTGGAATGAAAAGTGTCAACATTGTTTCAAAGATCTAAAGGGTCATCTTACATCACCACCAATGTTGGTTTTTCCAGAATCAGGAAAAGGGTACGTGGTGTATTGAAATGCATTGGGATTAGGGTTGGGGTGCGTTCTCATGTAAGGGAATCATGTGGCTGCATATGGATCACAGTAGTTGAGAGTGCACGAGAAGAACTACCCAACTCATGATTTGGAGTTAGCAGCAGTGGTCTATGCTTTGAAAGTGTGGCATCATTATCTATTTGGTGAGAAATTTACAGTATATATAGATCATAAGAGCTCGAAACACATTTTCTCACAAAGGGATTTGAACTTGAGGCAAAGGAGATGGATGGAATATATCAAGATGTTTGATTTTGACTTGATGTATAGAGCAGGTAAGGAAAATTCGATGGCAGATTCATTAAGTAGAATATCATATTCTCGGGTGGTGAAACAGGAATCAGACTAGTGGCAATTGATGTCGGTTATAGCTGATATGAGGTTGGAATGTGAGGACCAGGGCAATAGAGTGGTCTTCATTCCAGTTTTGTTGATTCCTGACTTGGTTGGCCTGGTTAGAGAGGCACAGTTATCTGATTCTGAGTATGTGATCATGGGGTTGAGACTCAATGGTGGGGAGACAATTGAGGGTTGAAAACTGAATGGAGATTCAGTTTTGTGTTTTCAGAATCAGATGGTTGTACTAGTTTATTGTCAGGAGGATCTTCTCAGGGCATATCATTATACCAGGTGGGCTGTTCATCCTAGAATTCATAAGGTGTATAAAGCGTTGAAAGCATTGTTCTGGTGGGCTGGTATGAAGAGAAATGTGGCTGAGTATGTTTTGAGATGCTTTACTTGTCAACATGTCAAGGCAGAGCATCAGAGGCCAGCAAGAATGTTGCAGTCTTTACCAATCCCAGTTTGGAAGTGGGAGAATATAGCAACGGATTTTGTCACAGGTCTCCCAAGAATGGTCATGAAGTATGATACCATTTGGGTGATAGTGGTTCGGCTTACGAAGTTGGCCCATTTCATCACGATTCGTGAATCTCATACGATGGAGGATCTGTCCAAAATATATATCCAGGAGGTGGTAAAGAGGCATGGTGTTCCAGTTCAAATTGTATCAGATAGATATCTGAGGTTTACATCTCTTTTCTGGAAATCATTACAGCAAGCCCTTGGAACGTAGTTGACAATGAGTACGATGTATCACCCCCATAAGGATGGTCAATCCAAGAGGATGATACAAACTCTAGAAGATATGTTGTGTACTTTTGTCATAGATTTTGGTGGCTCATGGGAGGATAACGTATCATTGGTTGAGTTCTCATACAATAACAGTTATTAGGCATCCATACAGATGTCTCCATTTGAAGCATTGTACGGGCGGCTGTGTCATTCTCCACTATGTTGGGTGGAAATGGGTGAGTCTTCGATGGTCAGACCGAGTCTTGTCCAGGAGACTATGGAGAAGATCAAGCTGATCAGGAAGATAATGGAGATGGCTCAGATTCATCAGAAATCGTATGTGGATCATCGTCGATGGCCATTTTCATTCCAAGTAAGTGATCATGTGTTCTTGAGGATCTATCCTAGGTTGGTAAAATGTCAGTTTGGGAATTAGGGAAAGATATCTCCAAGGTATATTAGACCTTTGGAGGTTCTTGAGTGGGTTGGTGAGGTGGCCTATCGTTTGGATTTTCCACCACGGTTTAGTGCGGTGAACAATGTGTTTCATGTGTCACAGTTGAAAAATTATCAGCCGGATCATGACCATGTGATTCGATGGGATCATGTTGAGCTAGAACATGATGCTTCATTGGTGAACGTTCTAGTGCAGGTGGTGGATAGGAAAGAGAATGTCTTGTATGGTAAAATCATTAGTTTAGTTCATGTTTTGTGGAAACATGGTCAGATTCAAGAGGAGACTTGGGAGCGGGAGAAAGAGATGGTCGAGCAGTGGCCCGAGCTCTTTCGAAAAAGGGTGGGTTCACTAATTTCTGAGGATGGAATGTCCAATGGTGGGGAGAATGTAGAACCCCCAGATTGTTGTATGTGGACTTTGTTTATGCATTTTTATGTATTTATTGTGCATGGAGTGATTTGGGAAGAGGTTGGGAGAGTTTGGAATGGTTTTGGATGAGTTTGGAGGCATTTTAAGGGGTGAACGGTTAGTGGAAACTGTGAAGATATCCCAAGAAACCATGAAGACACTTGTTTTCATGACATTAGGCCTCGCACAGCCTAGGCACAGTTTTCCAAAATGTGCAAGGAAACCATGCGTACCCTGGCTCTTGAGGCAGTGGCGTGCACACGGTTACCGCACGGTTTTCCAAACCGTGCGAGCTAACTGTGCGGCCACTTAAAGGTAGGGTTATAAATTCCAATCTCACTCAGTATTTCCTCATTTCACTCCTCTCTTCCTCCCACTCGAGACTCACTCAGTTTTTTATGTTCTCCGGGGTTATAGGTGCTCTCCCACTCGTTTTGGAAGCGTTTCGAAGGGGTTTCAAGGTGGTTTCTCTCGGGAATGTCTCTCCACTTGCTTCTCTTGTGCTTTACTCCAGATCTGCATCCCCCTATTTCTTGGATTTCTAGATCTATAGTTGTTGTGTTTAGATCTAGGGTTTGGGTTTCCTTGGATGATGATTTTGAGGCTTGTTATGGTTAGGGTAGGGGATCTAGAAAGGTGCTGGTGGTGCGTTCTCTGGATTTGAGGTATGGTTGTTCGTGGGATGATTTCTCTGGAACCCTAAAGGTATGTGGCTTCTGTCTCAACTACACTTGGTTAGAAATATTGGTTTTGGTTACAATTAATTTTTCTTGCTTGAAATTAATTGTGTTTTGATGTGTGAAATTGGTTTAAAATCCCTTGGGGTGATGTTTTGGGGATTTATGTGGAAAAGAGGGTATTGGGGTGAAATGCTTTTGTTGTGGATTTTAAAATGGAGATTTTAAAATGAGATTCTATGGTTGATTTGTGAAAATGACCAACATAAATGATTTTCAATAAAAGGTTTGTTTTATTGAAATTGGCTTTGTCATGGAAAATGATTTTCAATAAATGGGTGATTTTTTGAAGTGAATTGGTATGTAAAGGAATTGGTTGATTACATGATGTTTTTGTGACCATGATGGATTATACGCTGCGTTGTGATTAGTTGAATTATTATGTGGAAGCGGGCAGGAAGTACCAATATAATAAAGGGGGATGGATAGTGGACATAAGGACCACCATCAATGATAAGTGGATGGGAAGAGCTGCTAGTTGTAAATGGATGAAAGGGTTGGATAGAAGCGCCACCGTTATGATTGATTTGTTGTGTACTACTTTGCAAGATTGAATTGTTGTGCTAATGGGTAAATGTCGGATAGGTTTTGGCTTTTCAGTTGGCATTCATTTTATTTCTTGGGTTGGGTGTGATGGCTTGGAAATAGTACGTTTGGATTATGGTAATGGATGCACTTGCAATTATTTTATATGAACTATTTTATATAAATGTGCTAATGGTTTTATCCTAGTGGCATGTGTAGAGAAGTCATTTGGGGAAAACCTACTTTGTTATAGTACTCACCCCCTTCATTGGCACGTTGGTGTCTTTGCAGATGTTGTGTACTGTGACGTGGGCAAAGGTAAGGCATCAACCTCCTTTAGTGGTGTGTTGTGATGTCTTGGTGGAACTTGGAGCTTGGAGCTTGGTGTGGAGCTGTGGTGGTGTCATGGCTCGTGGTGTTATTATTGAGTCTTCTGCATTTTACTCTGATGTTGTATTGGGTTGTGTTGGTATATGAGATTATGGATTATCTGGTTGTCTTAGGTAATGTATGAGTTTGGTTTTATCGACATGCATTATTTAGTTTTGGATGTTTGGTTGGTTTTGTCTTAAGGGAAAATCGTTCCCCATTTTTTCTAGGAGCCCTCAGCATTTATTTCCATCCATTAGCGCCTTGGGAATGTCACATAAAGCCATGTATCCCTCACCTCCTTCTTAAGCCAATGAGGTAGGGGCGGGGTGTTATAGGAGGTCAGTATTAGGTCTACAATTGGACCTAGTACACCCCCCCACACACAACCAACCCTCTCACAACGAACCCCCTCCCACTACATAGCCCCCCCCCCCCACTCCCATGACATACCCCCTATAGCTGCCCCCATAGCCAACCCCTCCCACTACACAACCCCCAATACAGCCAACCGCCCATACAGCCCCCCTGCAGTCCCCTCCCTCACCACCCCCGAAAGCCCCCACCACCCCACATTGCACATCCCCCCTCACCCCTTGCAGCCGCACACTACACACTCACCCCCTACTACCCCCCCCCCCCCCAACTCTAACTACACACCCGCTACAACCCCCCTTTCACTCCACAACCCCCCTACAGCCCTCTCCCACTGCATAGCCCCCACCCTCCCACTACGCAGCCCCCCTATATCCTAGCAAACCCCCTCCCACCGCACCCCCCATTCCCACTACACCCCCCACAGCCCCCTCCCAGAACACAACACCCCATACAATCCCCCCCATAGCCAACCCCTCCCATTGCACACCAACACTCCCATTGCCTCAAAAAATGAATCATGACATCTGAATCAAGGATGGATCATAGGTTGGGAAGATTGGTTCACAAAGAATAGGGGATATTTCATTTATGGATCATCAAAACAAAAGACAAAAAACAACCCTCCTTTAAAGAAATCAAAATAAAAAATGCAATAAATGGAGGTAGAACATAAAACTCATAACATACAAATTTTATGTGGAAGAATAAACAATCGGTTGCTCGATAGAAGGGTTTTCACACTGGAAGGGAGCTCTCGCTTAGGGCGCAATGTGGGAGGATCCCGGTCTGAATTGGGGCTGCATTTACGGCATTCTATCACAACAGATTTTTAAAACTGTTGGTAAATATCATACTTATACAAACGGTTCCATGAACTGTTGGAATAGGGGGGGACATATCACCTATCCCAATGGTTTTTTGAAACCATTGAAAAGACTACCACCTCTCCCAACGATTATATATAACTGTTGGTAAAGGTGTCTCTACCCGAGCCTATCCCAACATTTTTCCAAACCTTTTGGTAAAAACACTCTAATAATTACTATACCAATGCTTTTCAAAAAACTGTTGCTATAGGAAGCCTATCCCAATGGGTTTTCTAAACTATTGGAATATAGGCATTGGTATAGAAGGAATTTCTAGTAGTGATTGAATCCTCTAAAAACTAGTTCATCATCTCTTATATATACTATGAATAAATCCTTTTTACACCTCTAGTACTTTATGATTGTTTTGAAAACTACCCAATGAATATCTCTTATATGAGCTTCATATCTACCCACCACGCAAAAAGAAATGGAAACATAAATGTATTACATACCATGACATACATGACATATCCCACTACTGAGGCAGGGGATCATACACATTCATTCATTCATCTCATGTTTCTATAGAAACGTTTTATTTTAGATATTGATATTGTGTGACATTCAAAAAAACATTCTATTGGATTGTTTCATATTTTACGTTTTGATAAACTTTTTAATGTATGTACTTTGACTTATCCCAGGAATCAACTAGGATCTATCTCGATAGAACTTGATCCCTATAATGTTGGATGCTTTACCAAAGTCATTCATGGAGATGCATTAATTTATCCATGTCTTAACTAAATGTAATAATTGTACATTGTTTCCCATAATTATTATATCATAAAAATATTATAATAAGAAAACAATTGAATTCCGACAAACCTTATTATAGACACAAGGCTCACTTTCATTTTCAACAAAAAAAATTTATTTTAACCTCATAAAAAAGTTCATTTCATGATTGTGATGCATGTTTCAATCCATAATGGATCTTTGCATCATGTATAGTTTACTGAAATTTATTGAACAAGAAAAAACATTTGGGTTGAGTAATATCGATGTACTCGAAAAAAATTTCATTTAGAAAAGCATTGTTTACATATATTTTCCAAATTTCATAATCATTGAAGGATGTTATTTTAAGAAATATTTTTATGGATTTATTAATTTCTATCAGTGAAAAGGTTTCATAATTTTAAATTCCTTTAAGTTTTCTAAAACCCTTTGATATTGGTATTTCATTATATGTATTGAAATTACCATTAATTTCTAGATTTTTCTTGAATACCCATTTTCACCCAATAGTTTTCACATCATCTACAGGGTCTACCAAAATTCAGACATGATCTTGATACATGGAATACATCGCAAAATACATGGAATCATTCCATTTAGCATCATATTTACTTTCTAATGCTTACCATTATGTTAGAGGATGATCATCCTCAATGATTAATTTTTCCCCTAAATAAGTGATCATAAATCCATAATGATCTCGTTATTTATACTCTCAATTAGACCTATATAATACATGTGTCTTGGGAACTTCTTCATCTCCCACTGTATGCTGTAGAGATTATTCCCATGCCAAACATTATGCATCTGGAGCATCAAATTAATCATAGTAAATCTTATTATCACTATTTACATTATAAATATATTCCCTTTCTAGAAATCTATATTATATTTCCATAATAACATTTCTATCAGAAGGGTTATATAGGTAATATCCTTTGTGTTCTTTAGGATAACCTATAAAAATCCACTTTTTTTAGAGATTCCAATATGTCACTTGGTATAGTATTGAAAAAATAATCATTCCCATATATGTATGTGTTATAGAATAGGTTTTTTTCCATACCACAACTCATTTGGAATCTCTTATTCCACTCTAATTATTACTTGGTCAAGGGTATATGTCACTACCTATAAGGCGTTTTCCTTAAAGGATAATGAAAGAGTTTTCTAATTCATCATTAATCTAACCTTGTCAAGAATGGTAATATTCATCCTCTTAGTAACACCATTCCACTATGGTGTATAGTTAAGAGATAGTTGGGATACTATCCCACACTTCATTAAGTGACCGATGAAAGGTTGGATAAGATATTCTTCACCTCATTCTAAGTGGAGTGCCTTAATCTAATTACCAAGCTAGTTTTGTACTTTATTATTTATTCCATAATCATATTAAATAAATATCACTTATAATGCATCTGGTAGATAAATCCATACCTATTATCATCATCATTATAAATAATGAAGATGGAAAACTGACCCCTTTCCTCTACTAGAAATAAACCACATATGTTAGTATAAATTAACTCCAGAAATTCGTCAGCTCTTTCTCCATTCCTAGAAAAGGATGTTTTGGTCATTTTACCATTTTTCAAAGTGTTACATACATACAAGGGTTTTACATAATCTTATTCTAACTATTATTCTTGATTTAATTTAAATAATTACTTCTTGTTTATATGACTAATCCGGATGTTACATTAGAGGATGTTATATGAGTCATTCTCACCGGTTTTCTCATTTATTGTAATTATCTGATTTTTTTGGTAAAATATATTTAACGAATTTTAAATATTATCACAACTATAACACATGATATCTTTATAAAAGAGAAATAATTTATTTCAATACATGAAAGAAAATCCCATAGTGTTTACTATTGATATTGAGATTCTATTTTGGGTTATCGAAGGTACATAATTACAATTTTTTATTACATGAACCAAACCACTAGGGGAAGATAGATTATAATCTACCAAAACTAAAACTACTAAACTCACACTATTTTCATATTGGAGATCCAATTCACCTTTTGAAATGTTCTTAAATCTACTTGGTTCATGTATATGAATATAAATGTGTAAATCACATCCTGTATCCAATACCCAACTTGTAGATAATGAAAGATTAAATTAAATGAAAAAATAAATGAATTTGAAGTGGCATATTGCTTATTTATAGATCTAAATTTATTATTCTAGTATTGTTTCATGACACATAGAAAGAAGAAACACCCCTGCTCCTTATCTTTCCTATGTACCCTTGGATTTTTTTAAGGATAGTGCACCGGTTTATTTTGATTGGACATAGCTGTAGACCCCTTATCCATTCCCTTACTTCTTTTTTCATCATTAGGAAAGAGGAATTAGTATTCTTTATATCCTTATCATCCTGGAGAACTAAATCCAAAAAGATCCTTGAAATATTTTTAATTTTATTAAAATTTTAATTAACTTTTAAATTCTATAACCCTACTAGAAGAGAGGAAAATTAGATATTTTTCACTGGTTCTTAGTTTATTTTGATCCCAAGGGATTAAAGTCTCTTAATTTACCTGTTCATCATGAGTACATGATGACCTTAGTGATTCTATTCTACTATTTACACCTATATAGTTCATTAGAAATATCATACCTTTCTTACCAAGCTCTCTCCATATATTATTCTTTAATATGATTCAATATCTTGTTGGCATCTTCATCATCATAAAATTTTATGCTATTTATGGGACATAGATGAACACAACATTAATTATATATCAATTTCATGACATAAATTCTATTTATTATTTTCTATATTTGAGTTGTTTCACCAAGAGTATGCTCAATACGAAGTAAGGACTCCATCACATAAAGCATCCTTTCTAGGAGTAGTACTATAAGTAAGTGCCGGTACCACTCCATCATGTTATAGCTAGGTAGAATATTTTCTTTAACCAATATGAATCACAATGATAATTTTTAGATGATGTTGTTGATTTTTATTTTTGATCTACAACAAATAAATTTATCCTTCCGTTTTTTATCTTGATTTCATTTTAGACATTTTGATTAATTTATTATTAAATGATTAAATGTCTCCCATTTTTTTTACCAAACCTCAATATCCCTCACTTTTATATTTTCAATACTCCATCAATTGAGTAATCTAGTGTAAAGGATACTCAAAAGCTTATCTCATAGTCTAAAAGATATGGCTACACCACTACTCATAGTGTTTCAAGGAAGTCTCTAGGCTGACAACTGTATTAACTCACGGTTCCTTGATTTCCAGAGTAATGTCCCAGATTGTTGAAATTATAAACTTGATTCTCTCAGCAATTTTCCTGTAAAATGATAGAAAGCTATCTATGGTACTCTATTGTTACCAAATTTAGTTAAGTCTACACATTACTCTCATAAGTACTTCCCTCTAGTAGGAGGCTCTCCCAACTACGGCTAAAGAGAAACCCGAACACCTATTTTTCTTAAAAAAATAGTAGTTAAATGAATTACAACATAATATATATTTCATTAATTTTATTATTTCGTAATGAATGTAATTAATTTCTATTACATATGATCAATCTATGACGTGATGCTCAAAACAGAACATGCATTAATAGAAAAACATATGTCACATCTTTATTCACTCTTTATATTTTATTATTTTATGTTATCATGAAATAACAGTGAAGTTGTGTAAAATAACAAACAATGAATAAACGAAATATTTTTACCCAACTATTATTGAGAACCTAATGTTGTTTGATTCATTTTAAATTTTAATGAATCAACTGTGACCGTGGAGAAACATACCTTAGTTGGGTATTGACTTGTATTACAGTTCTCCCCTGATCAAATGTATATACCTCTCATCTAGTGTACTGAATCATCTTGTAGGGATAAACATCTTAAAAAATCATTGAATTATTTAAAAATATACCCATGTTAGGGGGTATTGGAGTGTAATATACAATAAATAAATTGGGCATGCATGGCCTTATACATATTAAATTAATATAGGATGTGCAGACTATCATCTAATTACCAACATATTACAATTATTGAACACATGAAATAAATAATTAATTAAATTAACCCAAATATTCATAGGTATGGTCACTATATTATGACATCTTGTTATAATAAATAAACTTGTAATTAAATTTCAATAAATTTAATGTGTGCGGTATTTAATAAATTAAATGAATTATATTAATCTAAATAATTTATTTAATTTGGTCCCAAATTTTATTTAATTTTCTATCTAAAAATTAAATTAATTAACTAATTTAATATATTAATGAAATTAAATTAATATTTTTGAATATTAAATTATTATTAATTTTAAAAAATAATTTTCATTCATTAGATATTAATAATTAAAATAAATTAATTAATCATTATTTGTATTAATTTAACCCGAGTCTGAAAACCCCTTCTTATACCTAGTATCGGTTGGGTTTTAGCCTTTTAGGCCCTTTTAGGGCAAAGAAGACCCCATGTAGTAGTATTCTGATCCAGGAAGTCCCGCCAAGCCATGTTCTAGGTCGGGTGGACCTGCCTCGATCCAATATAAGGAGATTTGGGTCTGGGTAGTCCCATGGATGTTTTGATTGGAGGTGCCTCGCAATGAGGGAGGTGGTCCACTTGATTGCGGATGATGGCGGTCTTGATCGACCATAGCTCAGGAGCATGGGGCAGAGTTTCTGGAATTCTTTTTGTTGAGGGAAATAAGTTGCATGGCCATAGTTCTGATTTGGCTAAGGCAAGGAGGCTATAGTAGTTCCAGGTGGTGGGATGGAGGAGGATTGTATAGGGTTCAGCCTTCGTGGGAGGAGGTGATGAGGCATGTGGTTTAGCATTGTTTGGTGGTGGCAGTCAGTGAGTCCGACCAGATGGTTAGTGGGGAGGAGTGAAGACCTCATCGGACAGACAATGTGGTTTCTGCATTCGATCCAGATCCAGAAACCATGTGAGGGTCGGACCTCACGGAAGGTGTCATGAAAAGAGGGTGGTGGCTCATTCATGGCTCTAAGGTGGGGACAGGTGAGGATGGAGGAGGCATCCGCAGGGTTAGGCTCAAAAAATGGAAGGGGGGTAAGGGGTATGGCCTGGAGAAAAATGAGGCATATACCCACAAGATGGGTCTTCCCATTTTTTATTTGAATTTAACCTATCCTCCATTCATTGTGATTATATTTTTAACTTTTTTTTATTTTTTATTTACCCACAACCCATTTGAATAAAAAAACTATTGTCATCTAAAAAGTTTTTGAAGCCTACCAATATTTTTTTCAGTTATTACCATCCGTAAAACTATTTTAGAAACAATCTTAACTTGAATAGTTGTGTTTTTTTGAACTGAATATTATAAATAGAATATATATATATATATATATATGTCATGATCTCCAAAACATATAAACAATAATTTGAATATCTGATGAACACCATTTCAATCCATAATTTACTTTCTATGGAGGTAACATGGCCATTCAATATCGGATCGATATGTTGTCAGATTCATTGGGACTAATTTACAACTCCCAACATAAAATTTGAAGCAAAATAATTTTCATGTATCAAAAAATAATTTGATCCTTATTATACCAACTGATGGTATTGGGGCATGCATCAGAAGTAGGTGTGCGAGGGATTTAAAATTTTCCATCACCTTAGAAATGAAACATTATAGTTGATAGTGATACAATCCTTGTTATAGATTGAGAATCTCACATGTTTTAAACAAAAAATTGAAAATAAAATAATGTGTACCTAGTTTTGATTTGAATATACATCTTCTTTCAAAGTTCAGTAGTAGTTTTTTATTGGAGGATCAAACAAAAATTCTCCCTATATCAACAAAAAATGATTCTTGAATTTTTCATGTACACTATTCATCAAATTCTGGGTGATAGCACTGTGCCCCAAATAACTCCTTCACACATTGTCAATCACCATGATCCTTTTCCTTCAATTCACAATGATAGACCTGGATTGTAGGCTTAGATTGAGAAAATATCTCTAGGAATCGGGGGGAGATAGAAGCTCTAATTTTCAAATGACGAATAAGCACTTGGAATAATCTTATCATTGACTTATATCGTGGAAGTTAAAAATACCCAATTGGGGTTCCCCAACACCTCTATCCTTATGCCCCATTAAATATGTAAGAAATAAATAATTATTCAGAATTAACTACACTAAAAATATTATTTATTTTAGATCTAATACCATTAATATATATTAAACATATTTCACGATAAACCCGAGTCGTTATATTGACTTTTAATTCCCAGTAATATTATATGAACCTGTAATATTCAAACAACCACAGTTTGTTTAATATTAATAGTTGTATTTACCTAAATATTTGTAAGTAATTTTAGTAAATAAATTCATCCTAACAATTCTTTACTTGAAAAATAATGATTTTATTTATTAATTGAAGATCGATAAAAAGTAGACAACTCTCTGACCCCATGGTGGGGCCCACTATGTTATATATACCTATTCATCATAATATGGAATATTCTCGAATTAAATATTATATATGAGCCTATATAACCTTATATCAATATCAATAAATAATATTAATTTTCCAGGAGTGCAGTCTTGAAACCCATCAAGTCCCCTAAAGATACAAGGAGTAGTTATAGAAATGAAAACAAACCTATGGATAAGAATAGTGTAATATCATCATTTTTTCAAATGTCATGTCATAAAATAGGATGCACAATTATGTCATCATCCTTTCATACATTGATATTTGTTGATATCATAGGATGAATTTTTCTTCAACTAGCATGTCCATGTATTTAAGGAGGTACTACCATCATGATCAACCTGCTCAAAGATATTACTTCCTTGACTCAAAAGTGAAAAAATCTATCTTGGTCATTCAACCAATTTCTTACCACCAATGATGAACCAAACCCAAACTACCTCTTCATTACATTATTGTAATGGTTTTCTCCTTGAATAAATGTACATGATCAAATGGAACACATTGAAAACGATCTTAGACCATGATACCAATACAAAAGATCAAAGATAAGAACAACCATTGACTCCTGGAACATGTGGTGTTTTCATTGGAGGTTCTTTCATCATGATATCATATAAATGATTCCACCAATTTCAAACTTGATAAGTTTAAGTCACAATTGTTATGGACTCCCAACACCGAGTAGTCTCACATCATTTTTGTCCCATCTGTATAATATATCTAGACCATAGGAAATTACTTTAAGATGACTAACAAGGCATCCCTAGATTTTCATTATATTTTGCGAAAAACTAGGACCCTTTTATACTACACATAATCTAAGTACATTACCATAAAAATAGTATACATAAAAGTATCAAAACTATTATGGTAAAGTAAACACACACAAATAAACACAAATATATATATATATATATATATCATATTATACACATATAATAGAAATCAAAGTATTTCAAAAGATGGGTCTAGGGTACCCACATTCAATATATTTTTCAATCTCATAATTAGTTAACATTTTTTATGTTTATGTATCACTTGGGAATTTTTTTATATTTTTATCTTAATCCCAATATATTTTCTCTTCCTCTATTTATTCATAATATTTTTCAGTAATAGTATATTTTCTACTATTTGGTACTTATAATGATTGCGAAAATTATTTTAAGAAAATTTGATATTATTTATCTCATTTATTGATAATATTTTTCTCCCATATACATGATTTCTAAAAATATTTTCAATAATATTTTAAAAATTATAAGAATTATTTTTTAAAGGCATTTTCTCTCAAGGATTACTTTTTACAAAAAAAAAAAGAATGAATTCGCTTGTCATTTTCTAAATAAGGTAGTTATTAACTTTTTTAGAAAAAATATGAAATGAATCTTTTTTTAACATACTCAACATGAATATAATTTTTTTTCATCTTGATAAATAATTTCTTTGATGTTTCATTTATATGTTTTCTAGGCTCTTTAAAAAGAAATTATTTCCCTAATATTATGGTGATTTTTTGTTTCTAAAAGTTATATTCAATGTGTATAGTTTTTTTCCCTTATGAATGTTTTTAATGATATTTTATGTTATTTATATTCATTAAAGAAGAAAAACTTTATTTTAATTATTCTATAATAAGGATGTTTTTGTAATGATATAATCATTATTATTACTCTATATGTTTTTTTATTAGCTTTTCTAGGGATGTAATATTTTGACACCTTTCACCATATTACTCAAGATTGTTTTTGATTATGGTTATTTATTTTGTAGTGTATTAACAATGTGCTTGATAATTTTTAAATATGAATGTTTACCATGATTGTGTTTTAACCCTTTCATATGAGGATTGAATTGTTTTGAGTAATTAATGGGTCTGTCCAACAATATCCAATTGATGCATCATTAGGACATAGAAAATGATTTTTTGGGTTTTAGTTGAGGCCTTACCCATTTATGTAGAAGTCCTTATATAATTTATCAATTATATTTTCTGATTTCTCGGTACAAGGACTCAACAATAAGTTTTAAATTACTTTCATTATATATTCCATTATTAAATAATGATTTATTGATATCCCTATGATTATTTTATTTTTTATGATATCCATGGATAAGTGTCCAGCTCATGGGATTATTTATATTGAATTATTTAATAATCATATATTATTCCCATATTATTTATGCCTCATTTTGTTTGACCAAAACTCATACCCTTATAGATCATCTAAGATCACCCATTTACTGTATATTATTTTTCCCAAAAAAACATATAAGGGTATTAAGATTGATTAATGAGGTTATGATAAAGGGAATTACGGTTCACTAAATTAAAATACTATGTTTTATTTTATGAATTTCTCATCCTATGTGAAATTCAAGTATCTATCTTCTTTTCCCAGGATAATAAACAATTTTTCTTTTTATGATGAGATAACTTATATCATATGCCAATGTAATAATTTAACTACTAGCACTAGTGCACTAGGGTCAGGTTATTTACAATACTTATAGCCCAACATGAGAAGAAGTCTCAATAAAATGGTAAGGAAAAGGCTCTTATAATAAATGTTTCTCTTAAAGCCTCAATGGAGGAATGTTCATGGATATTTGGATAGTGTGTGGTCATCATATGTTATAGAGAACATGAAATTTTTGAGTAATACTATTAAGCCCAATGTGTTCTTAGTGACCATTATAAATTATGGTACTCTTAATATTAAAGGGGTTGGTTCAAAAAATATTGGAATAAGAAATTTTAAATCCAAGAATGATTTTTACATGGCATAGCTGAAAGAAAACTCATTAGGAGTTTCTAAAAGTTTTGATGATGTAAATGAGGTAATAATTAGTAAATATGGTTTTCATGTTCAATGTTGTGAATATGTAAAGGTTCTTGAAAAAGGGAAATGAACAATATGTAATTTATTTCAAATAGACGATGCTAGGAATTGAGGTTATTTAATCATGAATGATGAAAATAATCTATGTCATAGATGACATAGTCATCTTGGAAAATAGAATATGTGAGTTATTTATCAAAAAAAAGTATTCATGGATTTTATATGAGTAAATGGGGGATTTACTATATTTTACCTACTTTTCAGAAGCATAAGATCTCTAATCCCATACAAAAAGGGTTAAGATGAAAACATCACTTCCTTTGGAACTAATCCATTCAGATATTTTTGGTGAAATGAGAAATTAGGGAACACATGGAGATATTTATTTTATTTCATTTATTGATTAATTTACTCATATTAAATATATTAGGTTTATGAAACATATATGAGAGGCTCTAATTATGTTCAAGAGTTTCTTAAGAAGTGCTAAAAAAAGAGTGTGGTTACTCTCTAAGGGGATTTTGGTACAATAAGGGAACTGAATACACTAATAATATGTTTAAATTTTATATTAAACACATGGTATTAATCATTAACTTAGTAAACCCTTCACCCCATAAATATATTGTATCTAATCATAAGAATAAAATCATTGTAGAGATATTTTTCACAATGTATATTGTAATTTGTTTTTCTAGGATTTTTTTAGAATGTTGTAAGAGTAGAAATATATGTTCAAAATCACTACTATTATAGACCATATTCAGATACTCTTTTATATGATATATACTACAACAATAATCCAATCATGAAGTAGCTCAGAGTGTTTGTAATCAACTATATCATCAAGATTAAAGGCAAAAACCATGGTAAGTTTGAGACATGAGGTGTTACTAAAATATTTCATAGTAACCCTAAAAAAGATACATTTGTTATTATAAAAAATAGTATATTAATTTTCTGTTACATCTAATTTTATGATCCTTTAATTTTCAATGAAATAGCAATTTTATAATGAAACTAATTAGTAATATGATGTTTCTGCTAATTATTTGGATAAACATGATGAAATATTAATAAAAATATGGAAATGATGAAGTTATTTAGACTAAAGTATAATATTTTTTAATCTAATTTTAAGAGTAATAATTACATTTCACTAGTACTAGGTTGATAACATAGTATCAGATTTAAAACATCAATGTAAGTCAAGATCCAAATGATAAAATAGAATATATCTATGAAAACCATCTCATGCATCTCTTTTTTTATTGTTGATACTAAATATATTGATGATTCATTGAAGAATCAAGAGTGTTTTGTTATATAAATGATGAAATGGATGAAATTGACAGGAATGAGACCTGAGAGCTTTCTCCAAAACCAAATGAACAAAATTTCATCTGCATAAAGCGGGTGTTTCCAATTAAATTGAATAAGAAAGGTGAACAAGTGAAAAATAGTTAATTATTATTTTGTAAATGATATTCAATGATTTAATGATTTGACTTTGATGACGTATTTTCACTAGTTTCAAGGCTTCAAACCATTTAAAAATTCCTTATTATTTTTTTTATAATGGAATTTCAAGATCTATAAAATTGATTTCAGGTCCACATTTCATTATTGAAAATTTCTGGAAGAGGTTTGCAATGAAAAAACACATGGGTTTCTTCTTGGAGAAGTTTAAAATTATACTTTCATACTAATGATTTTTTCACATCGGATAAAACAAGACCCAAGAGCATTGTATTTTAAGCTTCACACCTTCTTGAATCGGTTGAATTTCATAAAGGGAAGAGAGGACAACAATATCTATATCAAATATGAAATGGTTGTGTCTCTCCTTAATATTTATGTACATGAAATCTTATTTTCTATAAATAATAAAGAAATATTTGAGATATATCTTTAAAAAAATAATGAAGTTATTTGAAATGTCTATTATTGGAAAGAAGTTGTACTTCCATGGTCTCTAAAAATATAAAGTGAAAGACAACAGTTTCCTTTCATGGGAGAAGTATGTAATGGAACAACTAAAAATATTATGTATAGAGAATTTAAAATCTATTTACACCCCAATTTTAGTGGGAACAAAATGAAAAAAGATAAATAATTAAAATAAGTTTCAAATGAAGTTTAGAAATTTTACTTGTATTTTTTATACCTTACAAATTCAATGACATATATTATATATGTTGTCACACTTATTTCCATATATCAAAATGTTCCAAAAGAATCCAATTTAATTTCCTCAAAAATTATTCTCGGCTTTTTAAATTGTAAAATAATTTTTTGATTGAAATATGAAAACAAATAAAATTTTAATTTTTTGGTAAGGATAATGTAGATTGAGAAGGTTATAGTGATAAAAGAATATCCACATTCAATGGATTTTTATTTCTTCTTAATATATGTATGTTCTATAGAGAAAAGAATAAAATATAAATATATTTAAGATCTAATATGGTAGAATATGTGGCTATTAGTCATGATAAAACCTCGTTCATGTGGTTAAAAACTCTCTTGGAATATCTGATGGGGGGGTTCAAGATCCCACTTCTTCTTATTTGTGAAAATCAGAGTATCATAAATTAATTAAAAAGTTTGGTTCAACATTATAGGATCAATAACATTGGTATTAAATATCACTTCATCAAGGATATTGTAGAGGGAAATTATTTTATGTCTTAATTTCTTCCAAAAAAAGAATATTTCTGATATATTAACCAATTAATTGTATAAGGATTCATTCCAATATCATATGTTGAATTTGGGTGTTCAAACTCACCCATTTAAAGGCTATGAAATTCCTATTAAGTCCCCTCTCTCTTCATTTATATGGATTTTCTTATAAAAGGGGGATAAAAATAAAAACGCAACCTATATAGTTTTATGATTTTTACATCATTAGGGAGATAATATATTTAGGGGTAGTTTCTGAAAGGGTTAAGCTATGATTTAAACATGTGTGAACTATTTTAATAGTTTGTTTAAGTTTATGAATAAACTATTTTTACTAGTTTAAGTGATTTTTTTATTATTTATGTGTGTTAGAGAATCGATTCTTATATATCACTATATTATGAACAATATGTCATTGTCTTATAATAATTATTGTTTTCTACACCAATTATTCTTTTTCATTCTTAGAATTGTTGGATAGTGATCCATTACATTATTTTTAGAGTTTTTTTGTTTATGTTCCATGGATAAAATAATTCCCAAGGCGGGTATTTCTGAGACCAAGATTCCATTTATTGTATGTTAAGGTGAAGAAGATTGAATATAGGAAATGGTTATTCTAATATTATTATCATGTTTTAATAAATATTATGGTATATTCATATTCAATATATCTGAATTTATAATTAATTTAATTAGTTGATGAAAGGTGATTTTCTCTTATATTGATTAAATATCATGATAAAAGCTATCATCATTCTTGAAATGTTCTTGAATGATTTTTTAAAGAAATAATGATGTCATGTACATGAGCAATATAACGTTTGGGAAGTCTATTTTCTGTTTGAATAAGTTGATAATGGTTTTGTAGGATATCCACATTGATGAATGGCTCCATAGATGATTCACCTGGCTAATTCATCCACGTAACTGATTCATATCACTAAATCATCACAAAGACAATTCACGAAGTTGTTTTTAGTGACATAGTTGATTGATCCACATAGCTATTTTCAGTGACATACTAGATTTATTTACATAACAATTATCTGTGACATATATATTTAGTTAACATAACCATTTTTTGGATAATATAGAAGATTAAATCAAATAGTTGAATACTTCATGTAGGGGATTTATATTACCAAAAATGAGACATAGTTTAGATTGAAAGTGTTTTGTCATTAAGAGGAATAATTTTAAGATTTAAGTTGGTGTGGTAGCATCTCTATGTCATTCATTAATATATACATATATGTGCTTTTAAATATTGAATAAAAAATCATAATGTATAATTAATAGGTTTTTTATACATGATTTGATATAGTTACAAACAGGTCTTGAAGTCGTTCCCTATAGAAGTTATTTCATTGATAAAATCTAATATTTTTTGGATTTTGAATTCAAATATTTTGATTTTTTACCATAATTATTTTAATAATGAATAAGGATTTAATATTTACCATCAATGAATGATAAATTTTCATCTAATATTTTCATATTGTGGTGTTTGAATATGTTAGTATGATAATTTATAGAGATTTGTTGGTGACTAAATTGTAGAACCATGTAGTGATGTTTATCTAAATTGGATTGCGTTCATCCATGTGCAATAACAGAATAAGAAGAAGAATATATAAACACACTTGAAGTATATATTATGGTATATAGATGGAATACATATCTATTTACACTTTTTCATTAGAATTTTATATTAGTATGGGATGCACTTGATGTGTGAAATCTAAAACCACTCTATAAACTTATGAGTTATAAGTATTTTAGAAACTCATGGTGGTACAAAAAGATTTATCGGTGTATCATATGGTGACAGGTTTTACCAAATCATGAAAAATACTAGCTAATATCATTGATTATTGAACGAGGTAAATCACATATTCTCTCAATATATGTGATTTTGTTTTATCAAATCAAATTAAACTCCAATAAGTGGAAATGGTTATTTTAAAAAGTACAAAAAAATTGTTCAGTCACTGATACATCCCCCTAAATGATTCCTTGATACTGTATTTCCATAATTAATCTATATTTTATTGATCAAATGTTTATTTTTCATTCAATATAATTAAGATCAGAGCCCACCTAGAAAAGGTCGATGGTTCACCGGTTGGGCCATCTTGCTGTGTTGGGGAACTGAATCAGGCTTGAGTCTTGTCTGACTCACACACTGTTCATATTATGCATAGGGAGATTCAATTTTGTTGCTTAGATATGTAAATTGTGACACATATTGGCTTGGAGGTTCCCTGAATGGGCCCAAGAGTTTTACACTTACACAAGTTTTGCACACATGGTATAGCTCGATTGGTTCCTCAGTTTGGCCATCTCGGTGTCTGGGGGAATTAGTTTAGGCTTCAGTCCCAACAAACTCAGACACTGGGAATATTATGCATTGGGAAATTCAATATTGTTTCTTAGAAAGGGAATGTGTGGTGCACTCTGTCTTAGAAGAGCCCCTAATGGGCCCAGTTGTGTTACACTTACCCATATTTTGTAGTTGGGGTTTGGCTTAGTGGTAAGCACCCCATAATCCTACATGGTAAATGGGTGTTCAAAACCCATTGGATATAAGTTACTATATCAGTACTATAGTGGTACTGTAGTGGAAATAAGGAATTTTAGAAATGGCAGGTACTGTGCGGGTATTGTAGTAAGTGGGTACTATAGCAGTACTATTCATAGAATGGGTCTTGGCCAAAACAATTGGGCCTACATGATATGTAATGGAATACATTCCCAATGGGCCTTCTGGATATGTAATGGGTATCCCTCTACCCAGTTAAAAAAAGGTATTTTATTTTTCAAATAATAAAATGAGGCTTCCACCCCAACCATTATAAAAAGAGTAGAAACAATTAGAAAAAAAATCATTTTTCTCTTCCTCAATGTTTTTCTCAAAAAACATTATTCGAAATAAAATATTACATCTATATTTTATCTTATAATTTTAAGTCCCTTACCATTTATATGTATTGGGATCATGATTTAATACTAAATTCTTTTCAATTCCTCAGGGTATGATGGCATTTTTAATTTATTTTGGTTGATTTAGATTAGTATATTCATCAAATTATCTAAACATACCATCTATATCATAAATTTACTTTAGGGACCAAGGTACTAAATAAATATTCCATGAATCCAAATTAATGTTACTAATATGGTTTTATTCACTTAAAATATTTCCTTTTTTATATGAAAATCAATTTTTAGCTTCTTTAAGATCCTATAAATAATCAAACCAAATATTAATTTTCTATAAACCACTCCATTATCATATAATATATCTTTATTCAATCATAAAATTATTCTAATAAAGTTATAAATTTTGGGAAGTATCATGTACTAAGCCATATAATATATTGAAAAAGTACATTCTCGATGTTTCAAAATATATGGAAAATGATGCTTTAGGTAAACGTTTTTATGCATTTGTGTTTGGATAATAAATGTTTCGTCCTAATTTTATCTAATTATTCACTTCCCTATAAAAATTTCAAAATTTATTATTTTTAAATTTTATTTTCATGAAAAATTAATGAAGATACAAGATGAATTTATAAGGTATTTAGAGATTTCCTATTATAAATAATGGCTCCAATAAAAAATATAATTATTTAATCCTTCAATGGAATTTCTGAAAGAACCCTTTCTAGTTATGAAAGTTTTCGATGTAAGAGATTTTGTTTTAATGGTTAAAAAATGAATTAAACTTGTGATGCAATATCAATTTCTCATGGTGGGGTATTTATTGATGAAGGTGTCAGATTAAGGCACATTACTTCATTAAAAGAAGTTATTCTTTAGTGTATTTTCATGAATTGTAGTGAAATTCATGTCATTTTAAAATAAGATGTTGTTTAAAATATATATGTGATTTTTAAGAATTTAATCACTTCACGAATCAAAAATCATTCTAGAAGCAAGCCATGGAATATTTAAGACAGTCTTAATCGACCATTTATGGTTTTTAGATGGATGAATCATACTTATTGGGTGGGGTTATTTCCATATTCTATTCTCTCATAAAGTGTTGAAGCGCCATGATTGGGTCCATGGTTCAATTACATTAAATACATATATCTTATGCGTTCAAGAAATACGTATTTACTTTAATTTTTTTATTATTATAAATTTTGGTTTAAACATGGATTAAGGAATTCATATTAAACTAGCTTTTATGGCCTCCTCATATTACATTATACTTTTCGTCTATGATAGGGAATGCAATTAATATGGATATATCTACTGAAGAGGATACATATGGATATTATGAAAAAATTCTAGTGGATGTGTATCCCACCTTTACATTAATTAACAAGGAGGTCAAATCCACCATTGATGAAATCAGTTTAGATATTGAATATAAGATACCATTCTATTTTTCTAATCAATGTATTTGGTATGTTCGTTAATATTATCATAAGGAAATATTGTTTTTTTATATAATAAAGGTTAATTACATAAGTAATATTCATATGGATAGGTAGTTGAACGATATGACAGAATATGTAGAGGATCTTTCAAGTCCTTATGGGTAACCTACAACATGTTAGGTATTCTAGAAAAAAACTGAGAGGAATTATCAGAGGAATTCTAGTTCATGGGGACTTAAACATGATTTAAAATAATAACATTTTTAAAAGGATGATAATATATTGGAAGATAATTATGAATGTCTATAAAATCTGATTAATCCATCTTAGGTAGCTAGAATGGAGGCAGGGGGCATGTGATGAGGCTTGATAATCTACATGGTCAATGATTGAAACATGGTTTATATTCAAAAAAACAATTGGGGTAGGGGTAGGTTTAACCAAATATTTTTTATTTGGGTAGTTTCTTCATGATATTTTATATATTTATCATGATTAATAACACTCGATGTTGAGGTTGGATTTGTCTAAAGGTGGGTATCCTCTGTATGGTCATGATAGTATAATTGAGCTGGAAAACATTTATGGAAATTTGATCGAAGATCGCAACACTTATATTAAAGAAAAAAAATATATGGATATATTATTATCCAAAATAATATAAAATTGTATTGAATATAGTTAGGGTGGCATAAAGGAGAAGGATTGACCAAAAAATGGAACTATATACAAATATGTAATGATAAAAATTAATGAATATTTTTATTGATGGGGACGGTCTCCAAAATTTTACCCCATGGAAATGAAGACACATGAAACTTTATTCACACCTGTATGGTACTATTGTTACAGGATGACACAAAATATAAAATTCTATTTGGAATTAGTATTTTAGAGTTTCAAGTTATGGTTATGAGTTTTCTTATAATTAATAATTTATGATGTTGTTAGGGGAGATATTTTTACTATTTATTTTATATTTTTTTTCATTATTTGGTATTTTTTTTGTATTTCATTTTGATTATAGTATTTTATTTAATTTATGACCCCAAACCCCTTTTAAATTATTTTTCATTATTTTTAATAAAATGGTAAAAGAGTCTTAGGGCTCATTACATTAACTATTTCCAATTTAATTCATTCTCCATTAGAAATTTACTACTAAAAATACCATTGATAACATTATTTTATATGAAAAACATATATTAAATCACAACTAAGGTGATAGAAAATTATTATATTTGTCTTTAGATGAACTAATATTGTGTTCATACATTTTCACTTTAAAAATGGATTAAAATTCCCTTATTTCATTATTAGATATTTTTTCATCAGAAATACTCCAAATGATCATTATAGTTTTTTGAAATCATAAATATTTTTTTTAAAAAAAATTATTTCAACCATCCATTCCACACATATCATTCATCCATACATAATATTATTTTAAAATTACATAGCATAAAATTATATTTTATAGAATATACTAGGTATTTCATTGGTGAATGAGGAACTCCATGCCTTTTTTCCATTTAGGAATATTCTTGATTATATAATTTTTTCATTTTCCATTCATTTAAGGTATAAAATTATTTATCTATAGACTTCCATAAGTCTACTGGATAACGGTTCCGTTTTATTCTTTCAAACAATTAAAAACATAAAAAATTAGTATTTAATTAACCTTAATTTGTCTTTGTGAACTTTGGTTTCATATTTCGCTAATGAAATGTAATCATGTAGTTTGAATATATTAAAATTGAATAATTTTTTCTCTATTAAATCAAATATCATTATAGATAAGTATTTGAGTTCAGATATTTTTAAAATGGATATTTAATTAAAATTAAAATTTGAAAGAAAAATAAAATATTAAATCATGTGTTAAAATCAGTACAACGTAGAATACAATGTGATGGTTTTCAAAGTAAAATGCGGAATTATATTATCTAATTATAACATACTTACCTTTAAAATATATTTGTATTTAGTGAAATGCTCAAAAAATAACCTGGTGATATATTTCATTTTCTTTCAAGACACAGTTAAACCAAGGGAAAAAATAATTTATATAATAAAGACATATATAATAGATCATGAAAAATATGGTCAATACAATCATCATCATGATTTATTGAATACCAAAACATAGAAAAAATTGGATATGACTATTAAAATAAAGAGAATTAAATAAAAAAAGATATAAAATGAACTAAAAAACATAATTAGTAAAATTCATGTCATGTGGTAAAAAATATATGTCATGAACATAATAATTTTACTAAATAGGAAGACCTGTAAACTATAATATAAAACAAATAGGAAAATAGACATTGAAAATTCAATAACTAAATAAAAGGTGTTCAATCAAATATCTTTATATTTTTTACTTATTTTTTACCTAATATGATTTCACATGAATATTGTTGTATGTATAGAGTAACTCATATAGTATTTTACTACTACCAATAAAATGAGTATTAGGAATATTATTTCAGTTATAAAAGTAATTATTTTTTTAAATATAAAAAATACTAATATTTTTCTTCCCTCCCTTTACATTTTCATTTATTGATAGTGACAATGGTTTTCCAATAAATTTCATTACTTATTGTTAATGGACAAATATATCTTTTACATTACTACACATAGATTTTTAGAATCATTGATATTAGAATCATCATTTATTAAATTATTTTTCCAATCTAATATTCATATTTTTAAAATAATATAATTATAGAGATCATTAAGCTTTAAATAGTTTCTTGTATTTTATTCAACATTATCACACAAGTCATTTAATTCATTAATATATACATCAAAAAATTTATTTCTAGAGGAATAACTATCAATAATATTTATGTTGAGAAAATTCAAATTGATTTCAAATAATTTTATTACAAATCATCAATTGACATGTCACTAATAAAAGTTTGTAGTAATTAATTAAAAATGTACCATGAAATATATAACTATTCATATCAAGATATTTAATAAAATTATCTAATTGAGTATCATCAACTAAAAAAAATCCATATAGACACTTTCTTCATCTATATCATCAAAAGATAGCAGAAAGGAATCATATAATTATTCGATTATATCAAGATGTAGGTTACGTAGTCTATTAAATTATTCATCAAAAATATAGAATGATTGTCATGATAAGTATTATAGGATCATTTAATGAAAACACCTCCGTAGTATTTTTATTTATAATTTGATCAATAAAAGTTACTACCACCTTAGAAGGTGAATATAAGGATTCCCCATTCACATAATAGGATTCAAACTTCATTTTCTTTATTCTTTATCTATTTATATATTTATGTAATTTGGAGTCTATATTTTAATAATTTGTATATATCATTTTAGAATAAGAATAAGTGATAATAAAGGATGAAAAAATTTTCTTTTCTTCTTCACATTTTACCTCACTCGAGATAATTTAATTATATACATAATTGATAATAATTATTTAAATATCATAAATATTGGTATCGGAAATTATATCATTACCATTATTTATACTAAATATAAAATAAAAAAATTATTTACAGAAATTAAACAAAATATAAATATCAATAAAATAAAGACAATCCAAAATATAGTTTTTAATTATATAAGAATTTATGATTATGTTCAAAACTATTTTATAATGATATCTAATGTAAGCCTATATTTTATTTTTTAAAAGTAAAATTATAATCATCCTAAAATGGTGATCTATAGTGGTTTTCTATTTTTATATAATAATATATATCCAAAAATAATACTATAATTTCATTAACACTTTTTATGTTCTTAAATAAAATTAATACAAACAAATAATGCATAATGAATGTATTTAACAGAAAATGATATCCAATAGAGAAAATAATCTGATGTCGATTATTAGTCCCAGTAAATGATGAAAAGGGAAGGATTGATGAATGTATGACATTTTATATATTTATAAATAAGAACACAGTCAAATTTAATATAAATATGTAAATAAATAAATTTGATAAATGATCTAAAAATTGTTTTCTTTTATTGTATAAAAAACTGATTATAAAATATCTTGAAATGAAGAGAAAATGAGGGGTTTTATTAATTTCTTTAGATCACATTTTATTTATTTGATATCTTATTTCTATTTATCATGATTTCTATGTTTTGTGGATTATTCTGTTGATCCTAATTTCTCTCCTCTTCCATGTTGTAGAAATTACAAGAGTCACATGAAATAAGTTTGTAGAGGATGAAAATATAGAAACAAAAGAAGAAGATGATAATGAACATTAACAAAAAATTTAGGTGGTTTGGGAATATTCCATACATCCATGGATACGTAGAAATATCAAAATAATCGAGAGCACAAATTATAGGGAGTTTTCATAGTTGTCAAGAACTCAAAATCCTAGCTCTAAATGAGATAAAAAATAAGAAGATGCATTATTCTATCAATTTTCTATAATTTGAATTGTGTTACAGTTCTACAACCACCCAATTCCAAGATACTATAGTGTTTTGTTGATTGAATTATATGGAGCTATAGTAAAAATATATCCAATGTGCACACTACTATAGTTCCCAATCGGTGTCTCTAGTAATCCCTACTATAGTTGTTAAAATTTAATAAAGTTCCCCAGAATTTGGGTTTGGGATTTCACCCATCGGTCCCACAAAGTAGGGGAAATTTTCCCTCTATAAACCGCAACAATCACACCATAAAGCATTAGCCACAAGAGTTGTAAAATATTTTTCACGATGGGCCACAAGAATTTATCCCGACCACTCCTAAATGGATAGGGATATAACAACCCAACAATATATCACCTTGATCCAGATCTAAAATGTTGACTTACTTTGATGAAACTGATTTAAAGAACTTACATAATTTCAGATCCTTCTCTTCTTCACTATGCATTGTTGTCTTTCAATTAAATCATTAATTTCAATGTAATTTTTCTTGAAATATTTTTTGTTTTCCCTTTTATTGTTTCCTCTTATATTCTACCTATCATATTACATTCATCAGTGTAGACCAGTATAGGCACAACGATGCTTCATATTTTTTATTTCCATCATCTTCATCATCATATCTAATAGATTATTCTGCAATGTTAGAAACCCATCATGTATCATGCCTTTGATAACACTTCACTTAAAGTAATTATGCTTCATCCATGAATGAAGCACTAGGTTATTTGTAATATGTATAACACTATAACTATCACAGTATAATACATTCTTCTCTAACATTCTACCCAGCTCGTGTAATAAGTTCTTCATCCAAACCATCTCATTTACAGCTTCTGTTACAATAATTTATTCTTACACTATGGTGGATAAAGCCCCAATCTCTTGAAATCTTGATATCTACTTTATTTCAGTTCCTCTACAAGTAAATATATATCATTTGGTACTCTTACTATTGAAGTCACCTCCAACATTACCATCCATATAACCATGTAATGAATTTCCTTTCACAAATAAAAAAGATACCATTTTTCTTCAATTAAGATACCTTATTATCAACTTCATAGATTCAAAAAGATAATTTATAGGGTTATTCAAGTACCATATTACAACTCCCACTAAATGAGAAATATGAACTCGAGTACTAACCATCTAATACATTAGGCTTCCCACACATAATGTGTAAAGGACCTTTGTCATGTACTCAACCTCTTATGTCTTCTTCACTAATTCCTGATTTGATAATTTTAAATGGATCACCATGGGAATATATAATGAATTTACTTATAACATATAGAATATTATGAGAACCTTTCCAATGTTGTCATTCTATGATAACATCATGGTTCAATCTAGGTATTCTCTCTTGATTATCACCCCCAAAATCATTCCAGCTTCTTCAATATCTTTTATCTCAAACTCCTCAACCAGCTTCCCTATCATGTCATAAATACTCTACATACATGGTCCTTTAATGATAATTTCATATATATATATATATAGAATAAGTATGATATATTCAACACTAAAATACTTAATGTTGTGTCATTGATCTAGGCCACATCCTTAGTTTTCATATTTTTTCATGAATGCATAAAACTTTTGGTTACACTACCCGAGTTCTTGATTAAACCCATGCATGTTGTTATAGAGTTTTCACACTAGATATTCTTTTCTAGAATCAATATATACATTTGGTTTCCATATATTGATGATCTCTTTGAGATCTCTATGAAGGAAAATCATTTTTACATCATGATGCTCAATATACAAGTCTTCTGATTCCACAATGCTGTGAACGGCCTGGATGGTGGTAAGCTTCACTACAGGTGATAAAAATTGAGTGAAATACATACCCTACTTCTATTGAGAAACAGTCATCACTAGCCTTTATTTTTCTCTCTTCTTTCCATCATTTTATTCCCTCACTCGGTATACCCACTTGTTCCGTAATGCGTTACATCCATTTGGTATAGGTGTTGTTGTGGAAATGTTAGGAGTCAAGTGAAAGGGGTTTTTAGATGAAGGAAATATGGAAACATAAAAAAAGAACATTAACATGGAAAAAATGATTTAGGTGGATTGATAATAATCCCTACATCAATATAGAGGAAACAATTTCATATTAATTGGGATTAGAAATTATTGGTAGTTTTTATTGTTTTCAAGAAGGCGAAACTATTTCTTAGAATGAGCTAAAAACAAGCTGATGTTTTGTTCCACCAACTTCAAATTTTTTCAACATATAGTGACACAACCACCCAAGTCCATGATGATATAGTGGTTAGTGTAAGGAATTCCATAGAGAAACTATATCATAGTCCGCACGACTACTATTCCATGTCGATGTCACCGTGCAGCCCTTCTATAGTTTCATTACAAATTCCACACTTATATAGTACCATATTGATGTCGTTAGCTATCCCTAAAACAATTGTTAAGAGTTTCTATAGTTTATCAAAATTGGAGCAGGGAGCCTTCATCCCCAGAACCCTAGAGAAGGGGTGTGTTTCCCTATGCATCCCCCAATGAGCTCATCAGAGAGCTCAAGCCCGCTAGAGATAAAATCTAGTGTTCAATATGTCGTATAGTCATTTGGCATAACATCTTCCAAACAGACCAGGATATACCAATCCGACATTCCCCTACTTCCATTTCACTAATTAATTATAGATTCAAGGCTATTATTTCTGATAAGATGATGGTTAATCCACCCTATCTTGTCATGAACCAACTCAATCTTCCCATAACATGGGTCACTGATCCAGCCAATAACATTTTAGAAGTATGTTCACGATTTCCATAAGATTGAAAAAGTGTCTGGGAATCAAATAAACATTGTTTGGGATAATTTCACCAGATAAAACAATAAAAACACTTTCATTCAACCCAAAAGTATAGAATACCCATTTTTTAGGTCATATGATCACAAAAATGAAATAAAAAATTTCTAAAAAAATTCTTACCAAAGAAGGAATAAATAAGTAAACACAAGTCATAAAAAAAGATTAAAGTCCATAACCTTCCTAAAAAATCAAAATAATCTTTAAATTCACCTCTAATAAATACTATTAAAAAAATTTAATTCAATGATGACTTGGCATGATACATCAAGATAAAAATCCAAATTAAGAAAATTCCACAACTGCTCATCCCCACTTGCTAATTGAAACATCTTCACTTACCACCTCTAATTAACCTAAATTAAAATAAAATAACCAACTATTTAATCCAATTAGAAACACTTCTAATCATTTAATATGGTATTCATGAGAAAAAAATACCTAATAGGTATCATTGCTACACCGCTATGAAGAACAAAAAAAAATTCATGATAGTTATAAATAAAACTATAAATTTTAATTTTAATTTTCATTTAAAGAAAATTACAAATTATCATCATTTTAAACCATAAAATTTTAATAACAAATGTTATAAATTTAAAATTAAAATGTTATTTTAAAATTTTAAAGGAAAGGTTGCATTATATATAAAAAATGTTCAAAAATATTGCCTTGAAAATTTCTAATAGATGTGAAAAAAAATTTATAAATATTTGTAAATTATTTTTCATTTTAAACAAGTATGAAATATTTTTTCTTAATAAATATAAATATCAGTGGTTGTAATGATGAATAATAATAACATAGATAACTATAAAATAAGATCAATATAAACTTATCATAATCCAAATAAAATAGACAAATAATAACTTGTAACATGGGAACACCAATGATCTAAGTGGATGATCTAAAAAAAATATAATCCATCAAATCAGGGCATAATGTCATTCAATCACACTAATAGCGTTACTTACAGTAGTGTATCATTTGAACCTTGATATCCTACCTAATTTTTCATAGTTATCTGTGATATATAAATTAGATTTTATCTAATTATGAATAACCAAATTGTAAAGTATACTAAACAAAAAACATTACACACCCTCACCTTTAAATAATAAACCCTTTTTATCAAGAAAACATCATATATGACATTTCCTCCAACTAGAAAATTTTCTATAACATCATGTTTTACATAACAAAACAATGTGGATTTATTTAAGGGTCTATCTACTTTATAAAATAATTTTTATAATATTCTAATCATGCCTTTGAAACAACCTTTAAAATTTAATTTCCAAAATCCTCTTTAAAAACAATATCACATGATCTTCAAAAAGGAAATTCAAATAATAATGTAATACAATGATTATTATTGGAAGAAAATGATCTCATAACATATTTTATAAAATTTTATCCAATCCTAAATCATTATTCATTGAAACGACTTTAATGTGAAAAACCATCTTGAATAATTAAATTCTTATAGAAAGTGGCTCTAAATTATTTTATAAAACACTTGGGATACATAGTAAAATAAGTGAAAAATCATCAACTTAGAAAACATAATAACACTTTTATCCATGTGTTTTTCAAGTAAAAAACATAATAATTTGATAAGATTTTTTCACGTATTTCATTCATTAAATATTTTAAAACCTGGAATGGTAACAAGAAAAAATTTATTGTCTTAAATTTATTGTTTCTTGATTGGAGTAGAAAACCTAAATCCATCTCTTCTATGAGGCATGGAAATAATTTTACAAAATAAAGATCTATGAAATCTTATTAGACTAGAAGGTACCCCAAAACAAATAATACGTTAATTAAAATTGATCAAGATGAACCCCTTGGTCAACATGACCCTTATATGGTAAGAAAAAAAGTGAATAAAGATGAAGGATAAGAGAATATAAAGATTGGATGACTTTATCATAAATAATAGTCATTATGGAATGAATAAATACCATGATAAATACCTATAGGTAGGTAAAACAAATAGTGAGAGGTTCCATAAGACCTTTTGATTAAAAAATAAAAGGAGAGAACCCCAAACATTATTAATTATAAAATATATTAAGGGTAAATTTCAAATGTTTTATGATCATGGAAGATTTCACTCTATGACTATATTGTTTATCGACCCATGTGCCTACCATGAAGATAGATCTAGAAACTTATATTTTATGCCTTAGTGTTTGTCCATATGATTCCTCGTGACCATGTTTTGAACATTCAAATAGAACCCATGCACATGGGTAGTCTGAATTGTTTTATACATATACTTTGGTAAGGCATGAAAAAACTCTGAGATAACCTCTAAAATAGGCTACAAACTCTACATGTCCAATTCATATGATTTTCAGTAAAAATATATAAATATTTCAATATGTGTATCACCCAATTTTCATTGAATTTAAAACAAAAAAACCGATAATAAAAATAAAAGGATAAAAGTAAATTAATAAATAATATTTCATGGAAATCTATGGTTGGGGGTTAAAACCTCTCCCCACCATCAAACATACTACCCTAAAAAAGAATTATTTGGACATGTTTATCAACTAAAAGATAGTGATTGGCTTAATCTTTAGTAAATATACTTATAGAACTAAGGAACACTATGGTACCCACTAAGATAATGTTCACAACAGTAACTAATAAAAACAATACAACAACCCTCAAAGATAACAGCCAAATACTAGTCACTACATTAACTCTATAATGAAGGGGTAACCATCAATGTATTTATATTAAATCATCATAAAATATTCATTTAAAAAATTATAAACCAATCAATGGTAGGCATGATCTAGGGAAACTAAACACTTCACCTAGAAGTCTCACACCACAACATTCACTAGGAAATAGAGAAAGTAATAATCATATATGTCAGTCACATAAAATATTTATAATTCCAAAAAACCATTAATTCATTCAATAACCAACCATTTAAAGAATTGTAAAATGATAAGATTTTTACATAAGAAAAGAATTGATAAGAGATGAAAGAATCGTATGGAATATCATTAATAATTCAAATATAGAAAAATATAATATTGTTCAAAAAGGCTTTAAATATTTCATAAAAATTAAAATATTGGTAATGAAAGATCATTATAAAAATAATTATCATATAGTAGACATGATAAGATAAAAAAATTAGGAATACCTTAAAACACTCTACATCTATATCAACATTAATAGGTTGAACCTTGGGGTATTCCAAACTGGTATATGTAACTCTACCTTTCTTAAAAAATACTCCTCTACAAAACATTTTATATTTACTTAGATGACAATAACTATGGAAGGTCTTTTGAGATCCCTGAAATGAAGGTATTTAATAACCCTGTTTCCTACACAATTGGATCCCCAATGAATGACTCCTAGAAAAAAAAACTACGGAAAATAATTTGGATGGCCTCTTGATAACACCACCCATTTTATCATATATATCCCACATCCCATTCTATTTATTATGATTTCATTTACAACACTTGAGATTAGATTAAATATAATTCACATTAGGAATTCTAGCCAGGTCACCCTCGACTCTGATATCTTACTTCGCTGCAGCAACATAAGTGGGATAGATAACGAAATTTATGTTTTATAGAAGCTATGAATGAAGAAATGTTTTAAAAATTAGATCCATTATTAATTAATATAATGTTATATCAAGAAGAGAAGGTATTATATTAATAAAAAACAATCATACCAAATAATTTATTGTTCACCCTGATCAAGAGTGTACATGGGAATCTCTTTGAACACATTTGGGAAAGTATTGTTGAATAAAAAACACCTTCAAACCTCCCAATAAATGGTCTTGTGATTTAGTCTAAATAATGTACTTACATCACTTCCAACCCATAAAATTGATCATTAAGTATGAAGAATTCAATATATGAAGTTTGGAAGCTTAGAAGGGGGAAGATGTTTCCCACATTCACTAACCACGGTTCCTCTTGTTGAGAACCATACTTCCCAAGTAAGGCTGGAGATTTCAACTTATAAAATACTTCAACAACATCTACAGGTTATGAATGAAGAGGAAGAACAATTTTCTCAATGGATGATGAAAATAGAGAATTTTATGGAGAAAAAATGATTAACTATAGGGTTTACATGTGGTGGAACACCCAAATATACCTCTTGAGAGTACATCATTACTTAGTGGGATCATACTCTAAAAGAGAATATAATATAAAAAAATAAAATTAAGCCTATAGATTTAAAAAATCTCATATAAATGTATATAAATAATGGTTTCAATTTCAAAATATCATGATATTTCCATCTAGATCATAAAAATTACCTCATTTACAAATGAAAACCTAGTCATTTGAAAATATCCAAATTCTTCTTTAACATATCCCACCTTAATAGCATATTTTACACACTTTATAACTCATGGAAAATCCACATTTAATTTTTTTAAATCATTTAAAATAAAATTTTCTTTAAAAAACAATGAAATTATAAGCATTTTATAAGAAAATATTACATGAATATTTAAAAAAATTACACTCTTTTTTAAATGACACCCCATGCCACTTTTTATAAATTTAAACCATTTTCTTACACCCATTTCAAATTATTAAACTCATCCATTTTTTAAGGAATCACCCAAAATGTAACCCCATGAGTTTTTTTGAAATATTTTTTTTCCAATTAATTTAATATGTTTTTGATATTATTCATTTCATGGAAGATTGAATCTAGATTTTTTAATATGAAAGTTCTATTCTTATATTGTGTTATACACAACACTAAGTTAATCTTGCGCTATATACAACACTGATCGCATAAGAGAATATAATATCACCTAGATTTTACAATATATTTAATATTTTAAATATAATTGATATATTATATATTAATTTCAATGCACATGATACTGAGTTAGTGTGTGTATTATGTAACAACTAGTTTCTTCGATGACTTGTGTGACCCGCATTAACAAATTTTACCGAACAATAATGTATTAATAAAATATTATAATTTAATATAATAAGATATAACATATAAATTAAATGAATAGTTATGAATATTATTAACCAAATTATTAAAATTTATTTCTCACATAAGATATAAAATTAACTCATCCGTTACGAATTAATTAGGATATACAATCAAATAAAATACAATGAAAATATTTTTATAGAAAACTATGTTTATACTCAAAAAGAATATTTATCCTAATTAATTAATTTAGTTATTATTAATGAATGATATTAACGATATATATATATATGTATGTTATATACTCAATCGAATATTTTTTATATTCCTCTAATTTGTTTTATTAGGTTAATATAAGAAGAAACCAAATATTTCTCATAAAAATCAATATTTTTTTTAAGGCACATTTACCACATTTTATAAAAGAACCTATATGAAATCCAAATTTTGTAACATTTATAAATATAATATGTAAAAATAAAAATATATTTTCATTATAAACACCCAAATTATCTTAGGATTATTTTTAGTATTCTTTTGGGAGGTTTCATTTTTTAATGAGAAGTTAAAAATACTGAATTTTAATTCAAATCATCTTTTTCATCTAATTTATTTATATTTTTAAATTATATTTTAATTTTGTTTAAAAGTAAAATTATATAAATTATTTATCAATTAATCAATTTAATGTCATTTTAATAAATTTTACATTGAAATTGAATATAAAAACGTAGAATACTTTTGAAATTTTTTACTTTAAAACCCTACATTATCGTCCCATCTATGAGATTGAATTAAAATTAATTAATACCACTTCTATGATCAGAATATTAAAAAATGGATTCAATATATGGAATAATAATAAAATATAATTTATAATAAGTTATAGTTATTTTTTGACAAAAAATATTTGTGAAAGTAAATAAAATTATTTATAATGATAAAGCTAAAATTAAACATAACAAAGGACTAAACCGTGAACATAAAGGCCAAAATTAAGAAGAAACCGTTACAAAATACATTTTATGAACATTGTTATAAACTATACTCCATTTTATCACATTTTAAGCATTATTTAATCAACATTCAATGGAAAACATGGGTGGAATTTTCTTTTCTAAAACATACAGTTGTGCCACTCCTCCACTATAAAAGGCTTCCTCTCCTTACCCATCCTCACACCTATGAAAAAACATCATATCTTCCAAGATATGACCAAATAGCTCATCAAAATCTATAACCACATCCTATAATATTCCATTTGGATTAAATCCATAAAAGGAATCCCTTTGGTTCAAACCCAAAGGAGTATCCCAAAAAAGATGTTACATCATTCCACAAGATCATTTGTTTTATTTTCATTTTATACCCCCTTAACTCTTCTTATTCCATGATTATACAGAAAAAATAGTATCCACAATATACTAAGATGTTTTTATGCTAATTTTTCTCCCTAAAAATACAATAAGATACATATAATTGTTAATTAAAATACTTTTTAGGTGTACAGATAACTACCGCCTCACAAAATGATGGTTGTTCATTTTTTCCATTACAACCTCTCATAGTTGAACATTATGATTGACACACTGTTTATATATGACATATATTATATTTATGTTTTTATTATGAATATTTAATTCTTTTATAACACATACATCAATACATTCCATCTTTTGTAAATATAATAATTTTGTTTGAGGAAGTGTCGACTGCCACCCCCTCAAATTGACGTGATTCATTCACAAACTACATGGAATATATTAAGGATTATTTTAATGAAATTATATGACACATATAAAATAATAATTATAATTTAATTATATTATAAATATATAAATATAATTTACTCACTTTATTTCATTCAATATCAAAATGAATAATGGAATCAACGTTCATGTGTAGGTACGACCTAGTGTCTCTAGGAATGACATATTCTATTTCAAATTAATATATTATATAGATTGTTATAAATAAAAATATAATGATTATAAATGATATTAATATCTTTTTTTACATTCTTTAAATCATTATATAAGTATGAGGACAAATAATATAATAAATTAAGACACATACGAAAAACATAGCGGATATTACACAATGAGAAACCTTAACATGGAATTATTAACATGAGGATAATATAAATTCAATATAAAAACATATATATTGTTAGATACAATAATATTAATACATAATACATTTATAATAAACATATATTTATTTTACATGTGTTTATTCTGAGTTTTATGATTGCCAAGTCATATAGTAAGTGAATTTAATCTAACTTTTTATATTCATGAGCTTCATTACTTATTCAGCAGTCATTTATTTTTTTTGGTGTGAAAAATACCCATGTATTTACTTTATTATTTTTATAAATAAATTTATTCTTATATAAATATACATTTTATGATATTCATTTAATCCTATTTATGTTTCAAAAGATACCATGTCTGTAAAGTATTTTTTCCTCAATCAGCCTTCTTTAAAAAAATTGCCATGTTCTAGATCTATATTTTTCTATTAGTTATATATAATACCATTGAAATGTTAGATAATTATATTAATTCTTGTAATTTTATGACAATATTTATGTAATTTTATTTTTTTTCCATTTTTTATAATTCAATGTAATAAAAATTGGAAACCGTTTATAGCTAAAATCTCAACGTTTATCGATATTGTTTTTTAATATTCTCCCATTGATGAAATATTATGGTCCATATATCAAGATATATACTGATTTTTTATAACCTATATTAATTAATGTTTTATAAAGGCTATTGTAAAATATTTATCTCTTTTCTGTATAACAAGATCATGAATGTGTTTTTATGAAAGTAAAACATTACCTCTCATCAGTCATAAAACTATGTTCCTTCAAAACCATGCTATATAGAAGAGTTTCCAAAAAATATCATACTATTATCCTATGATACATAGAATACCTATTTACTCGTGTTTGACCCTTTATAAAAAAGGATTTTAAAAATGAAATCTTACAGTCATATTATGGTTGAGGCACTTTTCTAAACATTTTATGGTGCAAAAGGAATGTTAAACATATATTGATTTATCCATTATTGTGACTATCATTACCTTAAATATTCCTTTAAAATATTAAAAAGTTATTTTTTTGAAAAAAATAAAATGGTTTCCTAATATTTTGTTACTTCCTTGATTTTAAAGTTAGTTTCAATAGACAATGGTTTTTAGAAAATTTTTTATGTTAAAAATTTATTTTAAATGATTTTTGAAACCTTGAATATAAGTTTTCAAAAAAAAAATTCAAAGAAAAGGATTTAAAAAAATTCTATGATTCTTTTTTAGGTTTTTATTGTTTTTTCAATGAAAATGGTTTTCAAAATGTGTTAAAATGTATTTTATATGTTTTGAGGGGAAAAGGTTTTCAAAAGGATTCTAATATTTCTTTATATGTTTACAATGTATTTTTTTATTCGAATGTATTTCAAAAAGTTTTATGTTTTAAGGACACTTATTCTAATAAAAGGGATATTTTTATCCTGAAATGTTTTTAAATGATATTTCAAAATTATTTTCAATCTATGATGACATCAGTTGATGTTACTAATTCTATTCTACAAAATTTTCTAATGGTTCTTTTCATATTCTTTATTGATTGGTTTATGTTTTGATGTAATGATGCTTATGACACCCATTTCTCTTCCACAAGTTAAATTATTTTGAAAAACAATTCTTTTCATGAGTTATTCATCAATGAAATGATTATAAAACCTATATATTTTTTATAGGTCATGGTGTGATAAAATTTTAATGATACCAATTTTATTTCATGGTTTGTTATTTTTTGTTTATAAAACCCATATTTTTCATGGGTTATGATATGATGAATGTTTTTTTATCTTATGGAACATGTATATATGATTTTATTATGTGAGGGGTGGGACCAATATCCCCCTCCAATTAATTGGGTAATGATCAATGTTTTATGATCCCAATAGGGTACACAGGAGGGCATAAAAAATGTAAAATAGGAGGGAAACTTATGCTTGAAATAAGAGGGTATATGGGAGGGAATCCCAAGATTAGAATAAGAGGGAATCATAATCGCAAAACAAGAGGGTACACGGGAGGGTATCCCAATAATGGAACAAGAGGGTAAATGTTTGGTTATTCCAATCTCAGAATGAGAGGATTCCTAAAAGGGAATACCTGCATTGATGTAGGTATAACGGTTATTATCCCAAGCCTAACATTTTATAGAGGGCTTGGTAGCTAGACTTAACATAGGATTATCTATTTTTATGTGTATTCTATGAGTTACATTTCTTATTCCTCAATGGATCATTGTCTTGTATCCCCAATGATTCATGACTTATGAAATACTAAGATTTATGAAATGGTTCATTTATTTGATATTTGATATGAATGGTATGATCTTATTATGTTTTGATCACGTTCTCATACCCTTATGATCTTTTTTGTGCTTATATATCTCTTGGGTTTACCGTTATTCGACATCTAAGATCACCCCATTTTATGTTTCATTATCCAGGCTATGAATATATATTTTATGTATGATATGACTATGATGGGTTCTAGTCCTAGAGAACATAGTATGAGATAATGTAACTCACTCACGTATAAGTGTTTATGATTCCATGTTTCTATAAGAACTAGATGGATAAAGTCATTGGGTTTCTGTTTGTATAATGTTTTAAGTATTCTACAAAAAGGATATAATGTCAATGTACATTTTGACCGGGCCATTATAGATGGTATCTGATCAATGGATTAGTCAAACATTGTAAAATATAATGAGAAATATTTAGTGATATACCTAAGTATATTTATAAGGATGTGGCTAGGGATGTATCTAAGGATATTTTCAAGGGTAAGGAAAATAATAAAATAATTTTCTAAAATTAGGGTAATGGATAGAGTGAGTGTTTTACTGGAAATAAATTCATATCTGGATACTAAAATTGGGTCTGGATGTTATACAGATATACCTAGAAATAACAACTTTAACACGGTTCATCAAGCATGACTCGGTGTAACCTAGTACATGACAACGGTCCTTGCTACAAACCTGGTTTGACACTCCTAAGGGATATTCATTGATAATTCAATATTACATCTCGAACCATCATGAAGGATTTAAAAATAAGATGACTATGAATATCCATGGAGAAAAATATGGTGTAATATATTAAAGAATGTATTATAATTTATACATTCTATAAGTAGATTTCATGATTATTTGGTTACCCAATATGATGATTGTTTCATACTCTATATTTTTGTTTTAGTCAATGGGTGAAACCTAAGGATACCATATTAATGGGGAATGCAATAGAAAATGATAATGATTTTCCTCCTATGAAATAGAATTTTATGGGATATTGAATGAAAACCCTCATTGTTATATTTACGTAGATTTCTCAAGGTATGAATTATAGTGAAAATAAAAATGGAAAAGGATAGAACAATGATCTATTGAGTACTTCATGAGGAAACACCAACCTTCTTTCTCTGGTTCCACTAACCAATTAGTTACTGAGTATTAGATTTGTACAACTAAAAAGATATTTTCCATTCTACAGTATTCATAATAAGAAAAATTCAATATATCTAACTATCATTTGGAAGTATAGGTAGATAAATGGTGGAATCTTATTAATAATACGAGGAAACAAGATAAAATTGACTTTATTGAATGGGATGAGTTCAAGAACTTATTTTTCAATAATTAAATTCCTCTAATTATTGATATGAGGATAGAAAAGTAATTAATATATATTATGAAGAATATATATTAATTGGTTGGTACCTATGAATAAGATCTTACATGTATTTAATGGTACTCCTCGGGAACTATCATCTAACCAAAAATCCAAATTAATCAATTCTCTGGTGGCCTAAAACATATTATTCAAAAGGCCTTGGATATAAGTTACTTTATGAGATATTAAAGTGTTTTTATATGTGATATCATGGTGGAAATGGAATTTTTAATTTTGTTTCAATATATTTGTGTTGAAAAGAACACCAATAGATAGTTAAATGGAATGTTTAACAATACTAGAGAAATGAAAATGATTCTTTCATTATGCACAAAGTGTGGGAAAAACATAATGGGAATTTTATTAAGTGGAATACTAAATGATTTAAGTTCATAAGAGAATGTAATTGAGTGGATTAATGTCAATTTAATGGTAAGAAGATGGATAGTGATTAAAATTATGAGAAATACCCATATAATTCACTTCCCACACTTCTCTGTTTCAATTTATGGGAGTTTAAACATTGTGTTGACAAGTACCCCAATACAAGGAATAATGGGGATGATAAACCACAACAACATTTTATGAAAAGCTACAAAGGAAATGTTTATAACTCACAATGGATTAATTTAATTATGATAATTAGGGAACACTTATAATCCCCTCCTTGGTTGATAATTTCATGTTTTATTTTGAATGATTAAGCCCTATAGAAATATTATTGTTCATACTTCAGTGAATTTTCATGTGACTGTCTAACTCTACATGGATTCTATATTAACAAAATTGCATTTAATATTCTATCTCTACAATGGTAAACCCACGCTTCCAATGAAAATGGTTTGGTATAAGATTAGATATTATTTAAGAAATAAAGGGTGAAATATATTTTGGAAGGGTAAAAATGTTAACCATTTCTGGAAATTTTAATTTAAACTTATGATGATGTGTGTGAGATTAATGTATTATATAACCACATGTGTATTTATCCATATTGGATAATATATTTAAACAACTTGGTATTTATGATAACTAATGAATGATGGAATGGTATATCAAGGAAATTATGATCTATTAGTGCTTTATGAAAGAAAAATTCACCTTCCTCTTTATAGAAGGAGGTGAATTGGATCATGAAACAATAAAGGGTGATATTGTCCTAAAATAATGCACATATATCTTTTCATGAAAATTATTCAACTTAAAAAAATGATCTAGAAATAAAATGTTTCCAAAATACATTAATATTTTTCAAACTTGTGTCCTTTTAAATCATCCCAGATTTAGGACATTGAGGCCCTCAAATTTTTATTGATCATTCACTTGTTTTTTATTGATGACCTAAATGACTCCGTATGAATATTTATTATTTTCTTCTAAGTCCATGTTGTCATTAACCACGTATATTCTTCTATGTGGGAAGTTATTTATGAATTGCATTGGGTATCTATTATGGTTCCAACATTACCTTTTAAAATAAATTTTTACTATTTATTTTTATGATGTAGGTTTCTATAAAATGAACATTCACGTATTAAACAATTAATATCCCAGACTAATTTTAAGGTTGAAATACTTTAAGGGGGTTTAATTTAATACACAATGTTTTTGTGAAATATTTTTTAGGATTAATTTAATCTTTTTTTGATATTTGTCATTTCACAGAACACATAATCTATCTTTTATTAAATGAACATGCTATGTTTTGATTTATTTATATGCAACACCAAGTTAATCTTACTCTATAAGAAAAACCTAGCATGTAAGGGAGTATTATAACACTATAAATTACAAAAAATTTTCTTTTTTAAATATATTTTATATATTCTATGTAGCTTGAAATTTTCATGATGCCATGTTAGCATACATCTCACACAATAACGAGTATCCTCACGGACTTGTGTTACATGCATTACCATGTTTTACCAAACAACAATATATTATTAAAATATTATTATTTTATATAATAAGATATAAACTAATCTTTAAATTAGAATTTATGAATTTTATTAAAAAAACTTATGAAAATATGTGGTATACACAAGATAGAAAATAAAATATTTTCTTACAAATTAATTAGAAATAAATATAAGAATAAGTTGAATATAAAAGAAATATTTTTATAGAAAACTATTCTTATACTCATATAGCTGTTTTACACTAATAAATTAAATTAATTATAATTTTATAATGATATTAAAGAAATATATATTTTATATATTCAATAAAATATTATTTATATAATGAAATATATTTGATAATCATAAGATATGAATAAACACAATTTTTTTATACAAATCAATATTTTTATCAAGACACTATTACCACCTTTTAATGGAAAACCTATTTTAAATCATATTTTGGAAATTATATATATAATATATGTAAAAAATATATTTTACCTAGAAAGAAAAGCATAAAAATTATCTTAGGTTTATTTTTGGTATTTTTCTGTAAAATTTTATTTCCTTAATGGATATTGAAAATAATAAATTTTAATTCAAAACAGTCTTTTCATATAATTTATTTATAGTGTTAATTTATATTTTAATTTATATTTAATGTCAGATTATAAAAATTAATTATAAAGTAATCAAATTTAGTCCATTTTAATCAATTTCACATTAAAATTGATATAAATACATATAAAACTTTTGATCATTTTTTTACTTTAAGAACCTCCATTGTCATCCCATATGTGGGATTAAATTTATATTAATTTCCTCAAAATACGTGATTATAATTTGGAAAATAGATTAAATGTTTTTAATATTAAGAATTAATATTTTCAAATAATTTTAACTTAGTTTTTAACAAAATAATTAGTGAAATTAATTAAAATTAATTACAATGATTCAGCTGAAATTATGCTTAAGAAGGGATTAAACCATAATGTTAAGGGCCAAAATGACATAAATTTTATTTCAACATCCACTGGATAGATATATTTTGACCCTATACTCTATTTTATTGAATTAGTATAATTACTTTATCTACTATCAATGGAAAAACGTGGGTTGAATTCCATTTTCCAAAATTTACAATAGTGCCACTCCTCTTCCACTATAAAAGTCCTACTCTCCTCCCCCTTACCACACCTCTCAATCCATATTGATTAAACTAGGATCCAATCAAATAGCTCCAAAAAATACATCCCTTATTCCTATAATCCCCCAATTGGGAATAAATCCTTACCATAAATCCCTTTTGTGAAAACCAAAAGGAGTTACCCAAAGAACAGGTAATAACTTTTCTAAAGATCATTGTATTTATTTCTATTTTCTGCCACCTAAAATCTCCAAATACTAGGATTATACAAAAACCTATATCCTAAATGTAAATATATTTTTTTGAGTTTTTTTCGATACCAAAACATTCACATGCAACCATATAATCGGTAATAAACACACTCTTTATGTGTACGGTGAACTAACTCCACACGAAATGACAACTATTCATTTTTCCATCACCACCTTTCATGGTTTTGAATTATGATAAAATTATTCTTATATATGATGTATATTATATTTATTGGGTCTTTATTCTTATGTAATTATTTTATAACACATACATATAAACTGTTAATCTTGTGTAAATATGATAATTTCATTGGGGGAAGTGTGGACTATATCCTCTCAAAGCGATGTGATTCATTCACACACTATGTGGAAGGTATTAAGGATACGTTTAGTGAATTATATGATAAATATGACATGATAATTATACATTAAATATAGTATATATATAAATACATTTTATTTTCTTTTATTCATTCAATATTACAAAGAAAAATAAAAACAATGTTCTTGTGTATGTACGACCTACCATCTCTATGAACAGTTTATTCCATTTCATACTTATATATTATATATATTTTTATAAATTCATATATAATTATTATAAATTATATTTATATAATTTTTTACATTCTAGATAACATGATATACATATAAGGACAAATAATATAACAAATTAAGATAGATATGAAAAACAAAGCAGATATTATCCAAAGTGAGACCTTAACATTGAGTTGTTAATAAGTGGGAAATATAAAGTTACAATAAAACTATATATGGTAGTATATATAATAATATGGTTATGTAAAATATTTATATTAAAATTATAATAATTATAAAAGAGGTTTCTATAGTGACCCTATCCTTTTTCACATAACATTACATACTTTTATGCATAATTAAACATTCGAATAAAATCCAACGATCATGAAGTCTAGAATCTTTGAAGGCAAGGTATATAAAATTGAAAATAGAAAATATTTCTTTATTAAATCTTCATATTCATCTCTTTACTTCCATTATATTAATACATAAAAATTGGATATCTTGGGGATATCATGAACAAAGGGGTGATCTAAAACCCCTGTAATGGAATAAGCATAAGAGTAATGATTTAGAACATTAGTTATGAAACATGAAATAATGATATAAAATGGTACATAATAGAATTGAACATATAGAACCATAACATGTATAACTTGGGATCAAATAAATATGGAATCATAGTAATGTGGCAGAATCATAAAACATGAATTTAGCGTTACTCAAGGCTCCTTGCACTTAGAGGAGAACAATTCAATGTTAACCACCAGAACCGTTGCACATTGAATCATAAGTCAAGGATAACTACCAAGACTATTGCATATGGTATCACAAGATATGTCTAACCACCTAAACCATTGAACCTAACATCTCATGAGACTCAAATTTACCCAATTCATTGGAGTAATGTCTGGGTGCAACCATCTTAACTTTTCCATGAATATGCCTTCCAAATAATAAATCATACATAATAAATCATATATAAACATAATGGAACCCACGAAAATAAATCTGTATCATAATCATGTCATAATACATAATTTAAAGTGTGTATCAAACAAGTATCCATGCATTAAAAGAATTAAAACAAACATATGGATACATCATCGTATGTTATGTCAAATAGAAGTGAAAATATATAAAAAGTGTATTTATGAAAGTTTAGAAACAAAAAATTCTAGTGATGTTTTAAGGAAAATAATAAAGACAATTTAAAATAAAAAAGGGAAGAATATTTTATATAAAACAAGAAGTGAAATAATATATTTTTTATAATATAAAAACAAATTTTATTAGAAAATTTTTTGTTTAAAACATATGGTAGAGTATACTAGAAATTGGCTTAAAATTTGGGAAGTTCCCTCAAAACGAGATTTATTAATGGGAAGTATTGATTATGAAATCACATAAAAGAATGTATATATGGGATTTCATTTGAGTAAAAATTGTGTAAGAATAACCTAAAGGAATAGTGAAGGTTTGGGTAGAATCCCTTATCCTATGTCAGATGGTGTTCTCCACATGAACTTAATGACACAAATAATCAAATTAGGTTCATTAATTAATAATTACAAAACCTAATTTATATTTAATTGATTTACTATAACCTTTATGAGTTCATTCATAACCTTTTTGATAGGTAATGAGGTTCTGTTTCATTGTTCAGGACTATTTGTTTCGTGATCAGTTTACTTATATATGTGAATGGATAATAATTTAAAATAAAGATGGTTGTATAGAATTGAAGTTATATTATTGAACATCTAGAAGGTTACATAGCTATAAATTTCATTCGGTTACTTAGAGTGAAGATGATTAATTATATAAAACATTAGTGATATCCTTTTGGGTTAATTGACAGGTTTTTTATCACAACGAAAACATTTTGTTTTATAAATCAAAACCACATGTACAAATAAATTACAGAACCATAGATGATAAATAATACATATATTATAGTCTGGTTAATCCATAATAATGGTTACATGAACATAATTGAATAAGGTAATGGAAATTGAAAACCCATCATAATTAAATGTGGTAAATTAAGATATCTGAAATGGTGTTTTTACTACTAGTATAAAAGAAAGGTAAAATAAAGAGGATAATAAATTATTCCATTATGATAACAAAAGTATAGTGCATATAAAGTAACGGTGTTTTTATATCATTTTAATGAGGATAGGTAAGGATAGAAAAGATAACAAAATAACGTGAAAGGAAAGTAAAATAATTGAAAAGAAGAATTATCCTCTTGAATTAATCTTCCCTGAGAAGAAGAGAGGATTTGGTCTTTGGAAAAGTCCAAGGGATTCTAGATGTGTGGTAGGATCTTGGGGAGACATTTGAATTGAATTTTTTGCAATTCAAAAGGCTTGAGAGGATTGAAGAGAATAGGAGAGTGTGAGTGTTTTTTATAGTGGAGGGGAGGAGGGTTTTCTAAATATTTATACCATTAGTTTAACATTTTTTTCACAAGACAAGAATATGGGATAAATCAATGACCAAAAATAGTAATATGTGTAGTGTTTTCGAACCAATGGTTCCTACATCATGAAAACATCACCCCTGACCAAATAATTAATGCATTTATCTTATTTTGTAAAGTATTGTATTTAACTATTTATTAAAAAATTCATGTATTTCAAAAAAATTAAAAAAAATCACTGAAATCATTTATCAAAGATTATAATGCAAAAATGAAATCCAATTTAAAGAAATAATTTTATAAACAAGATTAATTTATTTTTTTAATTTAAATCATAATTTAGTTGAAAAATATATGTTTTGAAACTATAACTAATTTTATAATGATTTAAAAAATTATACAAGGTATTGTAAAATTAACATAAAACCCAAAGGAATATATTTTTTAAATTATGAACTACTTTTACGAAAATAAAATTCCTATTAAATAAATTAATAAATCACAGCTAATTATTTATGACTTATAAAAATACCAATACTTTTACTATAGTCATATTACCACTTATAAGATGCCTAAATTTTATTTATACATTCAAGTGAATGGATACTATTATTATGGAAAGTTAACTATTCAAATATATCATATTATTCATAAGGTTAGGTTTCTATTCATAATGGTAGGTTACTATTCACCAAAAATTATGTTTATTCCATCAGACCCCAAAAATAACCCCGAACGCAGTTGTGTGTGACAAATATTTGAAATTCAAGTAACAAAAAGGGGAAAATTATTTTTAATGGTCACATAGTATTTAGTATCATGATATTTCACTATGTTAAATAATATTATTATACTATACATCGTAATTATAATAAGGTAATTCCTATGATTTAAATCGAGGTCCTTACATTCTTCCCACCTATGAAATTTCACCCTTGAATTTTTTTTTCATATTCTAATCCATACATAGGTGCAGATAATTTTCCTTAATTTCCTCTTCCAGTTCCCATTTTTCCTCTTCATATTTATGGTTATACCATAGTACATTGACTAGGTGGGTAGTCTTATTACATATAACTTTATCTCTATTATCCAAGATTTTCACTAGATTCTCATTGTACGAAAGATCAGTCTCCAACTATACCACCTCTACAGATAGTACATGTGATGGATCAAGTATTTACTTTCATAAGAGGGATTCATGGACGACATCATGCACATTTGACATGGTAGGTTTATGTTCTAGTCGATAGTCCATAGCTCCAAAAAAATCCTAGATCTTGAATGGGTCGATGTACCTAGGAATTAGATTTCCTTTCTTCCCAAACCTCATGAACTTTTTCAATGGAGATATGTTGAGGAATACCATGTATCCAACTTTGACCTCAAGGTCTCATAAAAAACTTTCTAAATATATTATATGTCATATTTTAGATTCCTTGATGTTTTGTTGAGTATTTTTAACCTTCTCCGCCATTTCATCGACCATTTCATGTCCAAGTAGCTTAAACTCATCAAATTCTTCCCAACAAGTCAATTCTCTGCACCTTTTCCCATAAAGGTATTCATATGGTGCCATTCAAATACTGGAGTAAATAATTTTATTATAGGATAATTTAACCAATGGAATATTTTGGTCCCATCCTATTTTGAAATCTATAGAACATTCTCTCAACATATCTTCCCATGTCTGAATAGTTCAATCAGATTAGCCATTGGATTAAGAATGATAGGCCGTACAAAATTTCAGTTCAGTTCTTAGAGAATATAATTGAATTTTCTCGAACATTGAGGTGAATCTTGGATCTCTATCAAATAACATAGATAGTGGTAATCCATTCATCATTACCACCAATTTAATATATATCCATGAAAGGTGATCCAATGAGAAGTCCTCTTAAATTGATGTAAATTGAGATGTCTTTGTAATACAAAAAACAATGACCCATATAATATTGTTTCCTCTATATATCCTTGGATGTCCATTTAAATATTCCAGGGTTATGTTATCTTATACCCATCTTGGTATGGGTAGTGGATGAATCATCCCCATAGTCTTTTGTCTTTCAACATTCCATTTTTTACACACCAAGCACTTTGATGTATACTCACCAATTTCATTATTCATATTGACCCACCAAAAGTTCCCTCAAATATATCGATACATATTTCTACTCCATGGGTGAATATAGAAGGTTATCCTTTTGGCTTCATTAAAAAGATCCTTCTTTATATCTGGATTGGATGGAACAGATAATCATGACACAAATCTTACAACTCCTTCATCAATCTTGAACTCAGATGATTTCCAATTTCTAATAACTTCAATTATTTTCTAAATTTCATCATCTTTTCATTGATAATCCTTTATATTCTATATAAGGGATGGTTGAAAATTTATTTTTAGAAAGGATTTATGATGTTCCTCCCTTAATTATTCCCACGTACATCCTTTGTAATTATAATAATATTATACCCTTTTCAATTCTCATCATTGATAAAAAGAGAAGATCCTTTATACTTAGATCATTCACCACATTATTTTCCATACCATAATGGTAGTGGATTGATCAATCATAATCCTTAATGATCTGTAAACATCTTTGTTAGTGCATATTAATCTCCTTCTATGTGAATATATATTGGAGACTCTAGTGATCTGTATATATTTCATACTTCTCCCCACTAAGATAATGATAGAAAAATTTTAACGCAAAAATCACAACCGCCAACTCTAGATCACACTAGTGCAGAAAACGTTTTTTACGTCACCATTTTTTACGTCGGTTATATAAAACCGACGTCATAATATGTAAAATGAGGTTTTTTACGTCGGTTATTTAATAACCGACGTAAAAACCTGTGTTCGGTACACCTTTAACGTCGGTTATTTTTATAACCGACGTTATTAATCGCGCGGCTTCATTTTTTACGTCGGTTATTTTTATAACCGACGTAAAAAACGCGGTTTTCGAAGGCATTTTTACGTCGGTTATTTTATAACCGACGTAAAAAAAGAATCCGCAGATGTTTTTGACGTCGGTTATGGAATAACCGACGTAAAAAAACGTGGATTTTGAGCCCTTTATAACGTCGGTTATAAAATAACCGACGTAAAAAAAGAATCGGAGGAAGGTTTTTACGTCGGTTATTTAATAACCGACGTTATAAATGTTTTTAAAAAAATTATAACGTCGGTTATTAAATAACCAACGTGATAACTCATTTAAAAATGTGGATTTTCATTCGTGAGTTTACCTTCGACAGTCGCGAATCGTCTCTCTCGTGCGTAAACCCGAATCGGCTCGTCCATTTCGTTGGTTTAGTTTCGTTTTGCAATCATCATTTCTCATATTTAATCTCCTCGGATCAATCATCTAAAATCGCAGCACTCAGGTAATCCTCCCACTCGTTCGTTTTTTTTCGTGGATAGTATATATGTATGTGTTGTGATTTTTTTGTTGAAACTAGCTAAGATTTTCCGATTGCGAACCCTTTTAACTCGTTTTGGCACCATAATCTTATTTATCATCCCTAGATCTATTTGTTCGACTTGCAATATTGACTAATTTTATGATTTCACTAATTTTTCATCGTTTTCTATAAATCCCCGAGAGGGTTGGGGCGTGTCCATTTGGATGGGTTGCCCTTTTACAGTTGTTACTACTTTATTCACACACAACCATGGCATAGGTGCATGGATTTGGGATCACATCACCATTTTAACCCCCTGCAAACAAAGTTTCACGAGGAGGACTCGCCAGATTTCCCCTCGGCATGTTAAAAATTTTAGATACCCTCTTTTCAGCAAGTAAAAAATTAACTAGTTTTTTCTTCACTACTTATCCTAAACAAATAAAACCACCATTCTTTCTAGAACCTCTACTAGATCCATTGCATCCATCAACATACATATTTGGATCTGAAAGCATCCCTTAAGCCTTATGTTCGATGCTAACATCCTTTACTGATCTATAGAAAATATGATGGTCTGCTAAGCTCTCCATTTAAAAGTCAGACCCCACCAATTATTCATCCTCATCATGAGAAAATGTCACAACATCTGAATTTCTGATTCAATCTCTTGGGTCACTGAACAAACATTAACTCCTTCAAATCCACACCTGGAATAGACAACCTAATGTCGAGTTCCATCTCTATCTATTGAAACTCAATTCTTCCTCCACACCTAAAAACATTCTTTGAATGGCCCAAATTCTTGTTATGGTAAATTTTCAGTGATTCCAGGGGGGTGGGAGGGCTATCAAGAGGGTTGGGGGTGTCCAGGGGGTGTCCAAGGGGGTAGGGTGTGGGGGGTGGTGTCCAGGAGGGGTGGGGGGCTGTCCATAGGGGTCGGGGGTGTCCAGGGGGGTTTACAAGGGGGTGGGTGGGTGTGGGGGCTGTCCAAGGGTGTGGGTGGGTGTTGGGGGGTGTCCAGGGGGGTGTCCAAGGGGGTAGGGGTGGGGGTGGTGTTTAGGAGGGGTGGGGGGGGGGGGCTGTCCAGAGGGTTGGGGGGTGTCCAAGCAGGTCGGGGGTGGGGGGTTGTGTCCAGGAGGGGTGGGGGGCTATCCAGAGGGGTCGGGGGGTGTCCAGGGGGGTTTACAAGGGGGTGGGTGGGTGTGGGGGGCTGTCCAAGGGTGTGGGTGGGTGTTGGGGGGTGTCCAGGGGGTGTCCAAGGGGGTAGGGGTGGGGTGGTGTTTAGGAGGGGTGGGGGGATGTCCAGAGGTTTGGGGGGTGTCCAGGGGGGTGTCCAAGCAGGTCGGGGGTGCGGGGTTGTATCCAGGAGGGGTGGGGGTGATTTCTAGAGGGGTCGGGGGCTGTCCAGAGGGGTCGGGGGGTGTCCAGGGTGGTGTCCAAGGGGATGGGTGGGTGTGGGGGGTTGTCCAAGGGGGTGGCGGCCTGTCCAGAGGGGTCGGTGGGGTGTCTAGGGGGTGTCCAAGGGGTTGGATGGGTGTGGGGGGCTGTCCAAGTGGGTGGCGGCCTCTCCAGAGGGTATTTGGGGTTGTCCGGGTGGGTGGGGGGCTGTCCAGATGGTTGGGGGATGTCCAGGGGGGTGTCCAAGGGGGTAGGGGGTGGGGGGTGGTGTCCAGGAGGGGCGGGGGGCTGTCCAGGAGGGGTCGGGGGGTGTCCAGGGGGGTTTACAAGGGGGTGGGTGGGTGTGGGGGGCTGTCCAAGGGTGTGGGTGGGTGTTGGGGGGTGTCCAGGGGGGTTTCCAAGGGGGTAGGGGGTGGGGGTGGTGTTTAGGAGGGGTGGGGGGCTGTCCAGAGGGTTGGGGGGGGTGTCCGGGGGGGTGTCCAAGCAGGTCGGGGATGGGGGTTGTGTCCAAGAGGGGTGGGGGTGCTTTCTAGAGGGGTCGGGGGCTGTCCAGAGGGGTCGGGGGGTGTCCAGGGTGGTGTCCAAGGGGATGGGTGGGTGTGGGGGGCTGTCTAAGGGGGTGGCGGCCTGTCCAGAGGGGTCGATGGGGTGTCCAGGGGGGTGTCCAAGGGGGTGGATGGGTGTGGGGGGCTGTCCAAGTGGGTGGCGGCCTCTCCAGAGGGTATTTGGGGTTGTCCGGGTGGGTGGGGGGCTCCCCAGAGGGTTGGGGGATGTCCAGGGGGTGTCCAAGGGGGTAGGGGGTGGGGGTGGTGTCCAGGAGGGGTGGGGGGCTGTCCAGAGGGGTCGGGGGGTGTCCAGTGGGGTTTACAAGGGGGTAGGTGGGTGTGGGGGGTTGTCCAAGGGTGTGGGTGGGTGTTGGGGGGTGTCCAGGGGGGGTGTCCAAGGGGGTAGGGGGTGGGGGTGGTGTTTAGGAGGGGTGGGGGGCTGTCAAGAGGGTTGGGGGTGTCCAGGGGGGTGTCCAAGCAGGTCGGGGGTGGGGGGTTGTGTCCAGGAGGGGTGGGGGGCTGTCCAGAGGGTTCGGGGGGGGGGGGGGGGTGTCCAGGGGGGTTTACACATCGATTTGTTTTATATTTCAAAATTGTTTACATGCAAATTATGATTTTTTTCATATAAACATATATTTGACTTATCTAAAAAATATATATATTTTTGCTATTTGTTATAGGTAATAATGAGTCGAAGTTGGATTACGGCACATCGAATGAGCAATGAATATGAGGAAGGTGTTGATGCCTTTTTGGAATTTGCTAAACGAAATGTTCCAAGTAGTGACATTTTTTTCTGTCCATGCCTGAAATGTTTGAATATGAAGAAGTTGAAAAGTAGAGAGATAAAAGATCATCTAATTTGTCATGGTTTTAATCCAAGTTACAACCCTTGGATTTGGCATGGCTAAACTGGACAGAATGTCACTGATGATAATGAATCGCAAGATGGTAACTCCGATGGAATTGAAGAAATGATTCGCGATATTGTAGCAGAACAAATTGAGATAGAACCGACAGTTGCACGTCTATATGGTGATGCCGAAAAACCATTATATCCTGGTTGTACAGATTTTACGGTTTTGTCGGCGGTGTTAAGATTGATTAACCTGAAGGCGAAACATGTATGGAGTGACAGAAGTTTTACAGAGCTGCTACAATTGATGAAAGACATTCTTCCAAAAGATAACGATCTTCCAGATTCACATTATAAGGCAAAAAAAATATTATGCCCGATGGGATTGGGATACAGTAAAATACATGCCTGTCCGAATGACTGCATTATATATAGGAAGGAATAGGAATTTCTGAAAGAGTGTCCTAAATGTGGGACATCACGGTATAAGGTGAAAGAAAAATCAGAAGCTGATGTAGAGATAACAAATCTCCCTTCAAAGGTATTTTGGTATCTTTCTATAATTCCTCGTTTCAAACGTTTATTTTCTAATTCACATGATGCAAAAAGGTTAAGATGGATTGCTGATGAGCGGGTATGTGATGGAAAAATACGTCATCCAGCTGATTGTCCACAATGGAAGAAAATTGATGCCCAGTACCCTACATTTGGAAATGAAATTAGAAATCTGAGACTAGGCTTGTGCACAGATGGAATGAATCCATACCGAACCCTTAGTAGCACACATAGTTCATGGCCTATTTTATTGGTAATTTACAACCTCTCTCCTGAAGTTTGTATGAAGCGCAAATATGTCATGTTGAGTATCATGATCTATGGTCCAAAGCAACCCGGCAATGATATTGATGTATACTTGTCACCGCTGATTGATGATTTGAAATTGTTATGGGCTGATGGTATTAGGGTGTATGATTCTTATAAAATGGAATATTTTCAACAGCATGCAATGCTTCTATTCACTATAAATGACTTCCCAGCATATGGAAATTTGTCTGGATATAGTGTTAAAGGGCATAAAGCATGTCCAATTTGCGAATAACAGACGTCATATTGTCAATTGCATCATGGGAGGAAAACAGTGTACATGGGTCATCGAAAGTTTTTGCCTATGGATCACCCTTATAGAAGACTAAAAAAGGCATTCACTGGCTCACAAGAATTTGATACTGCTCCAAAACCTTTATCCCCAGATTTGTATTTTGAGAGGGTGAAAAACCTTGATGTGACATTGGGAAAGACACAGAAATCTGGTAATGATAGACATATTTGGAAGAAAAGGTCAATATTTTTTGAGCTACCATATTGGAGGTATCATGAAGTCAAACATAATATTGATGTCATGAACGTGGAGAAGAATATCTGTGATTCTTTGATCGGAACATTGCTAGATATTAAAAGAAAGACAAAAGATGGGTTGAATGCAAGGTTAGACCTACTATCAATGGGAATACGTTTGGAGTTAGCTCCCACTCCTAAAGGAAGACGAACATTTCTTCCCCCGGCTTGTCATACATTATCGAAGAGGGAGAAAAGTAGCTTCTGTCAATGTCTTCATGATATCAAAGTGCCTCAAGGTTATTCTTCAAATGTAAAAAATTTTGTCTCATTAAAAGACTTGAAGTTGATAGGTATGAAATCACATGATTGTCACGTCATGATGCAAAAAATTCTTCCAGTTGCACTGCATGGAATATTGACCATCCGTGTCAGAAAGACTATAATGAGGTTGTGTTATTTTTTAAATTCAATTTGTAACAAGGCGATTGATGTGAATGCTTTGAACATTTTGGAAAAGGATGCAATTTTTATACTTTGTCATTTGGAAATGTATTTTCCTCCAACTTTTTTTGATATGATGGTGCATTTAATGATTCATCTGGTTCGAGAAATAAAGCTTTGTGGACCTGTATATCTTCGTTGGATGTATCCTTTTGAAAAGTATATGAAAATATTAAAGGGATATGTTAAAAATCTATATCGACCTGAAGCCTCCATTATTGAAAAGTATATTTCTGAGGAGGTAACAGAGTTTTGTACGAGCTACTTGGCTACGGCGCAACACATAGGTTTGCCTCCATCTCGCCATGAACGGGTTAATAATGAGGGAAAGGGGATTCGTGGCTTTAAAGTCAAATCACTGTCAGCTGAACAGATGAAGAAGTTAGAATCATACATCTTGAATAACATAGCTGATGTTCAACCGTATATCACATTGCATATTAATGAGTTGAAACAATGTCATCAAAAGAAGAAAGAAATGTGGATTTTGAATGAGCACAACAAAACTTTTTTGCCATGGTTTAAAAAGACCTTTCTTGGTAGATCAGATGTATCAGAGACATTAAAATGGATAGTGGGTGGTCCATCTTTAAATGTGATAACATGGTCCGCTTATGACATTAATGGCTATACATTTCATACGAAAGCTCAGGACAACAGAAGTGCAGTTCAGAATAGTGGTGTATTGGTGTTTGCAGAAGCAATGAATTTTTCGAGTGCTAAGGACAGAAACCCAATTTCGGCATCAAGTGCATATTATGGAGTGATTGAAGACATATGGGAGGCTGGTTACTTTAAAATTAAAGTTCCTGTTTTTAACTGTAAATGGTTTATCGGTAACAACAGTGTCAGACACGATGAATTTGGAATGACACTTGTTAATCTAAATAGATTGGAAGACACAGCTGATTCTTTTATAATGGCAACACATGCCAAACAAATTTTCTATGTAGTAGATCAATCAGATATGCAGTGGGCTATTGTTTTACAAGGGAAACAACAATATGTTGGTGATGATGAATTTGATGAAGATGCTAATTTATGTGAGATCCCTACTTCCATGGAAAGATTAACAGAACATAATTATGAGTATGTTGAAGACATGGTTTGTGCCATAAGGAACGATCACGACGAAGGAATTTGGGAAAACAATCCAACTGTACATTCCTAAAATTACAGGTAACACATGTTTATTTCTTGTTTACATTTATTTTTTTCATATAATGTTAGATATTGTAAATTTTTTACTTACTAAAACATGTATCAAACCAAAATGATAAAACAATAAAAACCGTAAAGAGGAGAAGTCCTGGGCGCACCGGCTGGCCGGTGGTGGACCACCGGTGGGCCGGTGGTCCAGACAGCAAAGCTCTCTGGTCCACCGGCCGGCCGGTGATGAGCCAGCGGCCGGCCGGTGGTCCAGACAGAGAGGAAGGCTCTCTGTCTGGTCCACCGGCCGGTCGGTGGTGATCCAGCGGCAGGCCGGTGGTCCAGACAGAGAGGAAGGCTCTCTCTGTCTGGACCACCGGCCGGCCGGTGGTGATACAGCGGCCGGCCGGTGGTCTAGACAGAGAGGAAGGCTCTGTCTGGTCCACCAGCCGGCCGGTGACACCAGGTAGTGGGCAAGTCTACTGCCTGGGTCCTCCGGCTGGCTGGTGAGCTCACACCGGCGGACCGGTGGACTCAGTGAGTCCACTTTTCAGCTTTCTTGGGCCACCTCCTTGGCAACCTTTATCCTATCAACAAAAACACTTGAAAACAAGTTATAACATAATAAGAGTGATTGTGATCATTAAAATCCAAGAGAGGGGTACAGCAGACTATGTTTACCATGTTTATCATTGAAAACTAATGTTTGTTTTTTTGATTTGAAGGAAAATGACAGATCAATCAGTTGATCAACCACATGATTCTGGAGATGAGCATATTGCTCATACATCTGAGGAGGAACATTCACATGCTCCTATTACGAAAAAGAGTTCAAAGGTTGGTAAGCGTGGGTGCACATGTTTACCAAAATTATCACTTGCCCGTACGAAGGAGGAGAGGATAGTCGTGGAGTTTGATGATGATGATCTTCCTAGAGGTCCAAATGCTAAAGATTTTAAGGGTTTTGTAGCAACTCAGGCTAAGAGAAAAGTAAGAATTCTCTATGATGATTGGAGAAGTGTGGATAAGGCAATAATTTCTCAGCTGTGGGAGACCATTTTGGTAAGATCTTTTGCTATTGTTTGACTGTTCTTTAAATGTTTCTAGTATATATAATATTTTTAACCTCTTTTTTATCAGATGACATTTGATATTCCTGACACTGGAGGAGTTAGGAAGAAATGCTTATCGTTGGCTGCTAGGAGATGGAGGGATTTCAAATAAACCCTCTCATCTGATTTCATTTATGGTCATAGGAGTCGTGAGAATCCATGTCGTATATATCCTTTTATAGATGAAGACACATGGAGACAATTTTTTGAAAGTATAAGAAAAGAATCATTTTTGGTAAGGGCAATGTAAACTTTTATAAGCTTTCTTATATAAATGATCTTATTATTGTTTTGTTAATGATTACTTATTCTTAATTTACAGCAAACAAGGAAAGATCATCAAGATATCCAATCTAAAAATGTATACCATCATAGTTTATCTCGGGGAGGGTATGCATTATTGGAAGAACAAATGATGGCAAAAAAATTTCAACAACTAAGAGCTGAGTCTTCAAGCTCTGGAGAGGTGGACCCTCCATCCCCTCCATCTAGACATGAGAAATGGAAGAGCTCGGAAGGGCAAAAATGGACAATATCTTTCGGATGAATCGAGACTCGTAGTTGAGAGGATTGTAAGATATCTATTTTATTTATTTAAGTTTACTATTTTCGTCATATATTTCCAATCATTATAGAAATGTTCAATTAATTATTACAGGACTCTCTTGACGAGCAGATTTCACAGGGGACATTTACACCATCTGGGAGGGAAGATATTTTATCTGTGGCATTGGGAAATCCCGAACATCCTGGTCGTGTAAGAGGATATCCGACAGGTGTATCGGTAAGAAAAGTGTTGCCACGTTCCTAAACTTCTAACGTTGAGGGAGTTTATAAAAAAAATAGAATCCTTGGAGGCTGAAGTCCATAATATTAATGCGACCATGGAGGACAAGATTAGAGTATCGGTGCAGTTTATGTTTGCAGACTTGCAAAGACAATTTCAGGGTGCAGCTCCCACTCCACCTCTCCCAGTAGCTCCCACTCCCCCACCTCAGCCTGCAGACCCCATTTTTTATCCTCCTCCTCTGCCGCAGCTACCTACTTATTGTGAGTTGTATGTTGATGATCCTCAACATCATATAGTTGCATATGGGATGGTATATTGTATAGGAGATACAGTTCATCATCAACAGTTAGAGGTAGAGAATCAGAGGGTCATTGTATAGGATATTATAGATAGATCTTCTCGGATACCATTACCTACAGATGAGGTGACGACAGTTGGACATAGTATCGGCCATTTTTTTACTTTGGCCATCCAGACTTCTTCGACTCATTACCATAGAGGTATGGATGTTATATCTTTTATTTTATATTTTTATTAATGTTTTATCATTTGAAAACTAATATATTTTTCAATTTATTTTTACAGGAATACTTCAAAGGTAAAGAAATACTGTATAGACAACAACAAAGACAGATAGCTATGACATCAGATGCAGATACTAGCAGTCTTGACAAATTGTCAAGATATTCAAATTTGTTGGCAGATCATTATGACTTTACAATGGAAGCTCATGTCTGTGGACGTGAACTAAGTGTGGGGATTATGAAAAATGATATCATGGAGTTTGTCACTGGAGATAAGTTGGGCATCAACGTGGTGCAAATTTTTATCATGTAAGTATTAACACCTTTTCCTTGCGTTATATTTATTAAAAATGTATGCTTTGTATTAGGTATCTGTATAAAATTTGTGAGAGGAATGAGCTGACAGATGTATATGGATTCGTGGACCCACAATTGATTTCCCCTAAAGCATGTGCATTGGATGAGGAACAAAGAATTATTTATATTGCTGATAGATTTGAAAAGAATGTAATCACACAGTGTTGGATGATGCCTTTTTGTGGGAGGTATGAAACACATCCCTCTCAAAGAGTTAATTATCTTTTAACATAAAAACTACTAACGTTAAATTTCCATTTATCAGGGATCATTGGATGTTAGGGGTTTTTTTCCCTAGGGAGAAATCACTTTATTGGATATGCTCTCTCCATGATGATGTGCGAGAAAGTTTTAAGAATATATTGGAAACGTAAGTTTCAATTTCACAATAGTTTTATATATTATAATGAATTTTAAATTTACCCCATTCTTATTATTTTCTAACCGGGTATGGGTCCACTTTCGAAAAAGCGCAAAGAAAAGGAATTTCAAGATCAAATATGTACATGCAAAGGTAAATATCCATTTATAATTTGTACATTTTGATTTATTACATAAAAATAATATATTGAATTTACACTCATTCAAACAGAAATGTCATGAGCAACAAGGCATCATCGAATGCGGATATTACATGTTAAGATTTATGTATGAAATAATAACAACTGGGACAGTTCTGAGTTTTGACCTGGTAAGATTTCCTCTTTCTCATAATATTTCAATTTGATTTATTCATTATACATGTTGACTACAATACTTTTACTTTGTAGCTTTTAGATGACCCTCAACCCTTTACTGCTGAAGATATCAAACACTTACAAGTGGAGTGGTCAAATTATTTTACAGGTTTGATTGACTTTTAGTTGTTTGTAATGTAAAATGTAATTTTGAATATTGTCAATGTAATTGTTTATTTCGTAGTCGTTTAGGTTGTATTTAGTTTTTTTTGAAGTTGACAGTGTAAGTTTTGAATGTTATATAAGTGAATGTTTAATTTTTCTCTACTTCTTGTTTTGGTCTACTGTTGATGGTTTTTCTGGTCTGGATTTTGGTATGGGGGGAGAGGTTCCAAGGGGGTGGGTGGGTGTTTTGGGGGTGTCCAAGGGATATGGGAGGGGTGTCCAAGGTGTGTTTGGGGCTGTCCTAGGGGTCGGGGGGTGTAAATGAGGGTGGGGGGTGTCCAAGGGGTGGGGGGTGTCCAAGGGATATGGGAGGGGTGTCCAAGGTGTGTTTGGGGCTGTCCAAGGGGTCGGTTGGGTGTAAATGAGGGTGGGGGAGGGGGGGGGGGGCTGTCCAAGGGGTGGGGGGTGTCCAAGTGGTCGAGGGGTGTCCAAGGGATATAGGAGGGTTGTCCAAGGGGTGTTTGGGGTTGTCCAAGGGGATGGGGGGGTTTCCAAGGGGTCGGGGGGGGGGGTTTCCAAGGGGTCGGGGGGTGTCCAGGGGGTGGGGGGGCTGTCCAAGGGGTGGGGGGTGTCCAAGGGGTGGGGGTGTCCAAGGGATATGGGAGGGGTGTCCAAGGGGTGTTTGGGGCTGTCTTAGTGTTCGGGGGGTGTAAATGAGGGTGGGGGGCTGTCGAAGGGGTGGGGGGTGTCCAAGGGGTGGGGGGTGTCCAAGGGATATGGGAGTGGTGTCCAAGGTGTCTGGGAGTTCTGTCCAAGGGGCCGGTTGGGTGTAAATGAGGGTGGGGGGGCTGTCCAAGGGGTGGGGGTGTCCAAGGGGTGGGGGGTGTCCAAGGGATATGGGAGGGGTGTCCAAGGGGTGTTTGGGGCTGTCCAAGGGCTCGGGGGGGGGGGGGGTGTCCAGGGGTCGGGGGGTGTCCAAGGGGTCTGGGAGGGCTGTCAAGGTGTGGGGGGGTGTCCAATGGGTGTTTGAGGCTGTACTAGGGGTTTTGGGGGTGTAAATGAGGGTGGGGGGGGCTGTCAAAGGGGTGGGGGGTGTCCAAGGGATATGGGAGGGGTGTCCAATGAGTGTTTGAGGCTATACTAGGGGTCGTGGGGGTGTAAATGAGGGTGGGGGGGCTGTCCAAGGGGTGGGGGTGTCCAAGGGATATGGGAGGGGTGTCCAATGGGTGTTTGAGGCTGTACTAGGGGTCATGGGGGTGTAAATGAGGGTGGGGGGGGGCTGTCCAAGGGGTCGGGGGTGTCCAAGGGTTGTGGTGGGGCTCTAATGTGGTGGGGGAGGGCTGGCCAGGTTGTTAGGTGGGTATAGATGAGGGTGGAGTTTAGTTGGGGCTTGGGGGAGGGCTGGCATGGTTATTTTTGTTGTTTGGTTTCTGGTTGCTTTTTGGTGAGATCAGTGCAATTATTTTAAAAATATATATATATCGCTTTCACGTCGGTTATTTTATAACCGACGTGGTAAATAAATCGGTAGGGGTTTATCACGTCGGTTTTTTCGAGAACCGACGTGATAAACTGTTCCCGGGCCTTTTATCACGTCGGTTCTTAATATAACCGACGTGCTAAAAGGCCTGGGAATCGATTTACCACGTCGGTTATTGGATAACCGACGTGCTAAAATGTTTCCCAGGCCTTTTTATCACGTCGGTTATTTAAGAAACCGACGTGATAATAGGCCCGGGGAAGGGTTAATCACGTCGGTTATGTCATAACCGACGTGATAAATGATATCCCAGGCGTTTTATCACGTCGGTTTAGAAAATAACCGACGTGATAAACCCCCCCCCCCCCCCCCCCGCGCATATTTATCACGTCGGTTATTATATGAACCGACGTGATAAACACCGTGATGTTAGGGATGTTACGTCGGGTTTTAAGTAACCGACGTAAAAAATGTTATTTATAACGTCGTCCGTACTAACGTCGCCTAAAAACCGACGTAAATAATGAAAAATAACCGACGTAAAAAATGTTTTCTGCACTAGTGTCATGAGTAGGATAGTTTTGCTCATAGATTTTTAGCTTTCTTGAGGAATGTTCTATCACTTTATCATATTTTATCAGTGCACATCCTATTCCATTCATTAATGTATCATTGTACACCACAATGATTTCTCCACTTGTTGGGAGTGCGAGTGTTAGAACAGTGATAAGACACTTTTTTAACTCCTTAATGTCGTCTTCACATTAATGAGTCTAGAAACACCTCACCCCCATCTGTATCGGCTTGTTCATTGGGTTTTAAAATTAATAAAAGTTCTCAACAAATTATCTGTAAAACCTATATAAACCAAGGAAGCTATGGATCCCTATTACAGATGTTGGCATGAGCCACTCTTCATTTGCCTTTGTCTTATAAGGATCTTTAGATATCCATTTTCTAGTTATAACATGCCACAAAAATGCTACTTCATCCATCCATAACTCACATTTACTATAAATTTCAAATCAATTCTCCCCTCTCAAATTTTTTATCTTAGTAGTGAAAAGCTTCTCATATAACTCCTTACTCGTATAGTGTATCAAAATATCATCGATAAAGACTACCAAAAAAATTTATAGGTAATATCTAAAGACTTTATTCATTAGATACATTAAAATTCATAGATAATTAGTGAGTTTGATGGGCATCACAATGAACTCATAGTGTCAATGCCTTATTTGAAAGGCATTCATGGAAATATCTTCTTTCCTCACCATTAATTGGTCATATCCTGACCGAAGGTGCACCCTAGATAAATAATTGGGCCCACAAAGAGGATCTAACAAGTCATCTATCTGAGGTAGGGGATACTTTTTCTTTAGCATGATTTTATTGTGAACACAATAATCAATGCAAAGGATCATTGATCCATCCTTCTTTTTGATTAAGTGGACTGGATCACCCCATGGTGAAGCACTCAGGCTTATAAAACCCTTCTCTATATTCTCTTATAATTGATTCCTCAGATCTTCAAGCTCTACAGATGCCATTTTATATGGTTTCTTTGATACAGTTAGATATCTAGGAATATGTTCAATAGTGAACTCTACCTATAGATCAGGAGGAAGACCAGGAATCTCTTCAGGGAATGCATAAGTGTAATCCCTCGTGATGGTAATATCTTCAAGAATTACCATCCCCTTTGTCTCAATCTTTTGATCTGGACATGCTTTCTCCTAAATCAATAATATACAAACTTGAGACAGTGATTTAAAAAGAGATTCAACTTCCTCCTAAATCTTTTAAATAATTAGAGGATGCTTCAGGATATGAATAGTAATATCCCTTTCCCAATATTTGATGTTTTATTTGTATAAAGATAGCCAATCCATTCCCAATATTACATCAAACTACACTAATTAACGTATGAAAAGATTTTCTCTAACTTTATGTCCACAAAAATTTACTAGGGACGAGTTATAAACCTTGGATACAATAATTTCCCCATTCACTTTTATCATAGATAACTTATCATCCATATTTTGAGGTGGTGTTTGAATAGTTATTCTAATATTGGAAGATATAAAGAAATGCATAGAAAAAGAATAAAATTGAAAGTTTACTATTCCTGAATGAATGACTATCATACCTGTCAGAAAATAATTTTTCGGATCCACCTCATCAGTAGTGATAACATAAGCACTTTCTTATTTCCTTAGCGGATGTTGATTATTTCCTTATACAACCCATATCATTGGGAAATTTTTTGTATAATGCCCATGATTCTTATATTTGTAACACTACACCACTAGTAGAGAATTTATCTGAACCTTCTTCTCTTCTTCAACATTAGTGGGATTCTCCATATCCCTTTGAAAATTTTTAGCCATATGTCCCATTCTTCCTCATTTGGAGCAATTCTGGGTTCCCATTGCATTGTTACAATGATATTTATTCCCTCAATTTTGGCACATGGGATGTTCTATCTTCTTTCTATCAGGAGATTTATTTTCCAAAGAGCCCATATTAGACGTTATACTATGATTTTTTTCATGGACCTATGGGACCACTATGAGTCTCTGATCTCCATTTCAACCTTCAGAGAAAAACAGAAAATATCTTCATAACTATCAAAGTATTGAATCACCAATGCATTTAGAAGACTCATCATTAATCCACTAACAAAGCGATCCATCTTTCAATCTATGTTTATGAGAAAGCCGAAGGCATATCTTGAAATACCTGTAAAGTGTGATTCATACACTCTGATGTACTCATCTTCCTTCTTCTTAATTCTGAGGAACCCCCTTTCCATCATGAGACGGATGGTTTGGGTAAATATTTATTGAAAAAATTTCTTTAATTCCTCCCAATCCATTGAATATCTTTTTTATTGGGACTTCATATTCATGATCAGTGTCCACCACTAATTGGCTTCCCTATCAAAACTATCGACCAGTAGTATGACTTTCTATTCCTCTGAGCACTGGAAGATAAGGAATATAATTTCAATGGAGTTAATCCATTGTTTAATGATGAGGGGATCAGAAGATCCACTAATCATGGGAGGCCTTTTCTATATGAAGGGTTAAATGGAAACATTCTCTCTCATTGGTGGAGGAGGGCTTTCTACATGATTCAACTTATTATTCATAACTTGACCTAGAAAATCAAGTAATGGCATGATGTTTTGAGCACTTATTCCTGTCATATTTGACATATCCTTAGGGCCACGTTCACATTCCTTATCACATTGATTATTGACATGTGTTCTTATATTTCCCTCCATTAACATTGAAAAATAACATACAATTTTGGGGCCTAAATACTTATCTAATAAGCATAAAATAGGAAACATTAAGCATTGAAGGATAAAATAGTAATTGAAAAGTATATCATCACTTTTAATTCCAAAGGGTTAAATCTAGGTTATCCCTGATTTGTTTTGTAAAATACATTCTTATGATATTTTTTTGTTCCCTTAATAATTTTTCGTACTATGCTCATGAATTTACCAATATATATTCCATGAGAGTGTCAAAATAAGAGTGTAGCAAGGCCAATTGTCTCACACCAGTTCTCGTTCAATTCAACATAAAAGTGGTGCTTTCCAGTTTCACCTGTAGATACATATGTGACACAGCCTCTTCTACGTACTTTTATCTAGACAAGGATATATTTTCTTGATATAACAATCATGTTATACATAGAAAAATCTAGAGATGTTTTTTAATACTTAGTCTCATCCTTAAGGTTATTACCAATGTGCTCTATTCATAATATATAAAAATAACTAGACCATGCTCCGATACATGCTATGTTACCATTCCCTTTTTCACATAACATTACATGATTTTATGCATAATTATACATTGGAATACAATCCAAGGACTATTAAGTCTAGTTTCATTGAAGACTAGGTACCTAAAACTTAAATAATAGAACATTTCTTTATTGAATCTCCATATTGATCTCATAACTCCCATTGTTCTCATACATCAGCATAGGATAACATGAATAAAGGGGTGAGTTAAATTTCCTAGTAAAGGAATAATCATAATAATGAAGATTTAGTAGATTGGTTAGGAAGCCTGACATAATGATATTAGAAGGCACATAATGTAATTGAACTGATGGAACCATAACATGTTTAACATGGGATCATATAAACATGAAATAATATTAATGTGTTAGAAACATGTAACCTGAATTTAGCATGATTTAAGTGTCGTTGCACTTATAAGATCACAATTCAAGGTTAACCACCAAGACCATTACACATGGTATCAAAAGTCAAGGATAACAGCCAAGACTATTGAACATGGTAGAACAAGTCAAGGCTAACCATCCAGACGGTTGAAAATAACTTATCATGAGACTCAAAATTACCCAATTTATTGAACTTCAATCTAGGATCACCCATCTTTGCATGTTCATTAATATGATTTTCACATAATTAATAACACATAATCATTCATTTATAAACACACAGGAACCTATGGAAAGAAATGGGTATCATAATAATGTCATAAGGAATAATTTAATTGGTGTATCATAAATGTATCCATGAATTAGATGAATTATAAAATACATAGTAATATATCTTGGAATGTGATGTCAATCATATGTGATAACATGTAAAAAGAGAATTTAATAAATTTTAGCATTAAAACATTTTAGTGCGGTTTTAAGGAAAAGAGAAAAAAGAATTTGAAATATAAACGGGACTAATATTTTATATAAAATTGTATGTAAAATAATAATTTTTTCATAATATAAAAAGATATTTTATAAATAAAAATTATGTATTAAAATAGATGGTATAGTGTACATGAAATTGGTTAAAATTTTGGGAAGTTCCCTTAAAACGGGTTTACTTATCGGGATGTATTGAGGAAGTAATCATTTAAAATAATATATATCCCCAAAATAGAATGATTATTGGATATTGACACATTATTTTCGACATATAAACATAAATTAGAATATGTACATATACAATATATAGTATTAAATTTGGTTAAAAACAGAGTATGAACTACCTGAAGGAATAGTTGAGGTTCGGGTAGAATCAATTTCTGTACATATGATGGTGTCCTCCATATGATATTAATGAACAGAATAATTAAAATATATTAATTAATAAATAATAATAAAACCTATTCTAAATGTTATTTATTTATTGTAAACTTTTTTATTTCATTCATAACCTTTTTGACCAGTTATGAGGTTCAATTTCATTGTTTAGGTGCGTTTGTTTCATGAGTGGTTTATTATATACATGAATGGATAATCGAGTAAAATGATGATGGTTATCCATAATTAGTGTTAAATTATTTAACATAAATAATTTTACATGGTCGTAAATTTAATTTGATTTCATGGATTGAATATTATTAATTATATAAAACTTTAGTGATAACCTTTTGGGTTAATTGGCGGTTTTTGATCACAACAAACACATTTTGTTTTATAAATCTATACCATGTGTAAAAAAATATTACATAACCATTGATGAGACATAATACATATATTATAGTCTTGTTTAACCATGAAAATGGTTTCATTTCCATAATGGAATAGGGTAATAGAAATTGATAACCCATCGTCCTTGAATGTGGTAAATTAACACATCTTAGATGGTGTATTTACTACTAGTATAAAAAAACGATAAAAGAGAGATGATAATAATTTACTCCATTATAGTAACAACATTACATTTCATATATGTTACTAGATTTTTCATAAAATTTTGATGAGGATTGGTAAGGTTAGAAAAGAAAAATATGGAAATTGAAAGGAAAGTAATAGAATTGAAAAGATGAATTTACCCATTGAATTAATCTTCCTTGAGAGACTCTTAAGGGGAGATTATTTGGTATTTTGAGGATAAAAAGGGATTTTGTATATGGGAGAGAAGATTGGGGATATAATTGATAAGAAATTAGGAAATTCACAAGGCTTGAGAGGAGTAAAAAGAATAGGGGACTTTGTGTGGATATTATAGTGGAGGGGAGGAGGTTTTTTCTTAATATTCAAATCATTAGATTATTATTTTTATATAGGACATAAAACAGTGATGAATTAATAAAAAAATACTAATATGTTTATGTGTGTTTGAACCAATGGTTCTTACATCATCAGACCATCACCCATGACTCAATAATTATTGTATTTAGCTTATTTTGTAAATTATCTTATTTCACTATTCATAAAAATTCAACTATTTTAGAAAAATCCCAAAAATTCACCCTAATAATTTTCCATTGTGTAAAATCCAAAATTAAAATCCATTTTTCAAAATTAATTTTATGAATATGATTAATTAAAATTGTATTTAAAATCATAATTTACTTGAAAAATACAGATTTTAAAATTATAAATGATTTTATAATGCTTTTATAAATTACATAAGGTCTTAAAAATTATCATAAAACCAAAAAACAAAAAATTATTAATTTATGAAAACATTTTTGGAAAATAAATTTTCTTTTAAATTGATTAATTATTTTTAATTAATTTTTTATGACATACAAAAATTAAAATACTTTTACTATGGTCGTATTATCACTCATAAGATTCCTAAATTATTTTATACATTCAATGGAGAGGATAATATTATTTTGGATTATTTAATATTCAAAAGGCTCATATTACAATTTTTAAGGGTAGGTTACTATTCATAATGGTATGTAACAATTCACCAAAAATTAATATTATTCCACGAGACCCTCAAAATCACACTAAACGTAACCGTGTAAGTAATATTTTCAAAATTTATGACAGAGAAGTGGAAGAATTATGTTAAATGGTCACATAGTATTTAATATCATGATATTTATTGTGTTACATAAACTGATTATACAATAAGGCATAACTATATAAATGGAATTCCATTGATTAAACTTTTTTCATTATAGTTTTTATAAGTACGAATAGAGTCAAGACAAATGTTAAGAGAATTTTATCTCACTTTTTAGTTTCATGATATTCATGCCTTATTCACCACAAATTTCATTTTTTTGGTGTGTATACTAACCATGGATGTATTTTAATATTATTATACATATATTATGGTTATTTAAATAACCATTATATTGTCACACATTCATGGTGTTTACATTTCAAAAGTTACTAAATCGGTAAAGTAATTTTGTCTCAATTAGCCTTCATTAAGACACATGCCATATTATGTAACTATATTTTTCTAAGGGGTGTATATAATTCCTTTCACATGTCATATCATGAATCTCTTTCTTTTACTGCTATGATATGATTCATTTAATTCAATATTTTCTATTGTTTTATGATTCAATGTTTCCAAAATTGGTAACGGTTTATAACTATAATTTCCCTATTTATCGAAATTGATTATGATTATTCTCTCATTGATGAAATATTGTGATCAATATATCATGTAATCACATGTTTTTCCCTATTATATGGTTATTCATGTCATATGCAAGTAATCTTTTTTCCACTCATTTTTATATAAGATGAATAAGAACATGTTTTTTAGAAAGTAAGGCATTACCTCTCTTCAGTCAAAAATATTTTTTCATTAAAAACCATACTTTCTAGAAGAGTTTACGAAAACATTATACAATTATCCTAATATCATTTAATTACATTTTTACCCATGTTTTACATTTATAAAATGTTTTCAAAAAGGAACCTTCTTTTTATTTTTCAGTCAAGGCACATTTTAAAACTTTTTACAGAGAAAAAGGATTGTTTGGCATGTGGAATTTACCAACTATCATGAATGTCATTCCCTTGAAACTTACTTTAAATGATTAAAAATTCAATAAAAATAATAAAAAAATTTCATAATAGTCTTGGAATTCATTGGTTTTAAAATGGTTTTCAATGAAAATTGTTTTAAAAAATGTTTTATGTTTAAAAAGTATTTTAAATAATTTTCAAAAACAACTTTTATAATATTTCAAAATGTTGTTTTCAGAGAAATGTATTTCAATGATTTAAAATATTTTTTATATGATTTAAAATTATATAAAAAGGAAAATTTTTTCAAAATGTGTTCAATCTTCTTTTATATGTTTTCAAGGGAAAAAGTTTTCCAATTTATTTCAAGTTCTCATTCTACGTTTTAAAAGTATTTTATATGAATATTTTTTTTTAAAATGTTTTATGTTTTAAATGGACACTTTAAAATAATAATGGATATTACCCTCAAGAATCATTTTTAAAAGATATTAAAAAATTATTTTCCATCTATGATGACATCCCTTGTTATTACTCATGCCCTGGTTGGAAATGATCCAAATGTTCCATTCATATTCTTTTCTAAAGGGTTTATGTTTTCATGGAATGATTTGTATGACACATATTTATCTTCCAAGGGTTATATTCTTTTGAAACTCACTTATTTTCATGATTTATGCTTAAATGAAATTATTAATAACCCTGTATGTTTTTCAGAGGTTATGATGTGATGATATTTTAATGATTTTCATTACACTTTATGGGTTATTATTTAATGTTTATAAAACCCATATTTTTTCTTGGGTCTTGATATGGTTACTTTTTTATTATATTATGGAACATGTATGTATGATTTTGATATGTGAGGGGTGGGACCTATATATATCTCTAATGCTTTTGGTAATGATAAATGTTTTATGTGCTCATTAATATGAATGAGGGATATCTCAAACCTTAAACAAGAGGGGATAGTATGCATGAAACAATAGGGTACATGAGAGGGTATCCTAATCCTAGAAAAAGAGGGAATATTATACCCGATACAAGAGGGTATACAAGAGGGAATCCCATGCCTAAAACAAGAGGGTAAATGGGAGGGAATCCCATGTCCAAAACAAGAGGGTAAATAGGATGGAATCGTAATCATAAAGCATATACATGAGTTATCATCCCAATAATGACATGTCATTAAGGTCTTGGAAAGTAGCCTTGACATAGTATATTCTATATTTATGTGTATTCCACGAGTTCCATGTTTTATTAGTTCATGTATCATTATCATATATCCCTTATGATTCATGACTTATGAACTACTACTATTTATGAAATGATTCATGTTTATGATCATTGATATGGAAGGTGTGATCATCTAATTTTATGATAACATTCCCATACAATTATTCACATGTTTATGATAACATATCTACCAATTTTACCCATACTGAGCATCTAAGATCACCCCTTTATATGTTTCCATCCCCATGTTATGAAAATATATTTTATGTATGATATATCTAAGAATGGTGTTAGTCACGGATAACTTAGTTAGATATAATTTATCTCACTGATGTATTAGTGTTTATGTTTCCATGTTTCCATAGGCACTAGAAAGTTATGGTATGTGGGAATATGTTTTTTATAAAGATTTATGTATTCCAAATAAATAAAGTAATTTCCATGTACATTAAGATCTATTCGTTATAAAAGACATTTTACCTAAAAACCAAATGTTAAATAGGGTATGAAATATCAACAAGTCCTTATAAAACAAATAAACTAATTTTCAATCTGTAATGGAATGTAAAGGCTAAAATTGAGAACCTCAATGAATCAAACTAAAAAATATAAAAATTTTACAACCATGCATGGTTTTACTGTATAGTCTTGAAAACTATGTGCTAACCAAGCGATTATTACTAGAAGATTAATAGACTGAGCTACACAGCCATTTTATGGATTTCTAAACCAGGAAAAATAACCATGGTTCCCCTAGGAAAGTCCTAATATTACACCATAATATATATTTTTTCAATATAAAAAATTAATTTTTGTTTAAAAAAATAATCAAATAATGATTAAAAATCATGAAGATAACATGTTAAATTTCAAATTTTAGACTCTCGCATTTTAAACATCAAAATTAACTAATGTTTCAACACGAAAGTTGGTGATTAGAAACCTCCTTGTGACCTTCTTCATGAGCTGAATTTTTTTTAACTTCATGCTACCAAAATTCAAAAATAAAAACCAAATCCCTAATATAATTTTTTCTGACCAACTAAAGGCAACTCTAAATCATTTCCACGTGATAAACCATGACATGACCGAATCAAATTCCCCAATCATAATGGGATGGGGGTATTAATGATACATCATTATAGATAATTTCAAATGATGAAATAATAAACGAAGAGTATAATTACACCAAAATGTTTGGTAAAACCAAACTATGGGTTGGAGTTATACACAAACTAAATATGTATTTTCAAAAAAACCAATGATGGAATAAATTGGTAAACATAACTCATAATGAAAATATTAAGGTACAAAAGGATATCCAATAATTCTCAAAATTAATAAAACTAAAATTTAAATAGACCACCAATAAAAACTGTCAAAAATATATATAATTGAAAATAGACATTATATGATACATTTAAATAAAAAAAATCTTAATTCAAAAAAGTTCAAAACTACTCATCTCTTTACACCATGTAAAATAATTTCACTTAGGGCCACTAATATACCTAAACTAAAATATAATAACTACCGATTTCATCAATGTATAACCATTTAAAAACCTATAATATTATAGAAATTCAAATAGATTCCTAGTATTTATCCTCCAACATCCCATGTATGACCTTTGAAAATAAATCTATTTTATATTATTTTGAAATAGAACTATGACTGTAAAGTTTTCACTTTAATTGAAAACTAATAACACAATATCATTTTTTTGAAACCATTAAAATTAAAAGATTTATATAAAAATTTTCATATTAATATGGTATATTCAACCATTAAATAAAAGGATACATTTTATGTGCCAATTATTCAAAAAACATTCCATAAAAAATCCCCCATATGTAAAAATTAGTGGTATGGTCCAAACCATTATAAATCATTTTTAATTTTAAAAAACAAAAAAAAATTCTAAAATTGAAATACCAATGTAAATAAATAGTAATAATAAAAATAGAAACAATAGTAATATAAAATAAATATAAAATAATTATAATTTAAACAGAATGGATAAGGAAGAATCATAGTTATAAAAATTTAATCATGAACTAGTAATCATTGGAACTCTTTAGAGATCTATGGAAGATTTAAGCTAAAAAAATAAAAAAACATATTTTTGGTTCCTTATGTTAATTAACCACAATGAGTCAAACCATACGTGGTTGGTCCAAACCATGGGGAAAATCTACCGAGTAAGGCATACCATCATTTGGGAAAACTGGTAATTGTGAAATAATAAACTAGTACAGTATGTGAATCCAAATATCCTACATATCTACTCTTAATTACTAATAATATATAAAATTATTTTGATCCAATCTAGAATAATTAATTAGAAAATTATACTAAAAATTAATAATGTAACACCCTCACCTCTGAGTATCATTCATATAATAAGCACATTTATCTCAATATAACATCATATTAAATATTTCCCCAAACCTAGGAATCATATATAAACTTCAATATTACATTAAATAATATTCATGCTTTAATTCACCATTAAATTAAGAGAAAAAATTCTATACAGTTCCTATCATTCCTTTGAAACATCATTTAAGAAGTCAAGCTATAAAATCATATTTAAAGACAAAATCACTAAAACCATTTAAATGTAACAATAATAATCAGGTAACACAAAGATATTTTTTATAAGAAACTAATACCACCACTTGTTTGTAAACATTTATAAAAAATTAAAAAAAAATCCCTGAAAACCATTTGAGATTTATAGATTCTAAGAAATCAAAAAATTATTATTTTTTAATTACCCTCTACAGAATTTTATTAGACACTTTTCTTATATATAAAAATAAGATAAAATTTTACAACCTATAAAACATAAAATCCCTTTTTATCAAATTCATTTTGAAGAAAAAACCATAATATTTTGATAGTAAACCCCTAGTCATAATTGTCTTCATTATTTAATCATTTACATCAAGTAATAAAAATAATTTCCAGTTCATGTTTCTAGATTTAGACTTTCATGCATATTTAAACCTATCTCAATATTTCAATTCCACTAACAATGACACTAATATTCTACAAAAAGACAAGAAGAACCCTTAAAGGCCATAAGGTACCTAAAAGAAAGAAAAAGCCCCAAAAATGATCAAGAAGAAAAATAAGGTCACAATGACCCTTATATGGAATAAAAATTACATGAGGAGAAATAAAAATTTCTGAGTAGGAAATATAGATGAGTTTATTCGAAATAATCCTCACTAATAGATAAATATATATCTTTGAACACCCCTATAGGGTGGGAGAATCAAGATAGGTAAGTTCCAATGTACTTGGGGGTTGAATGAGATGATGTAATACCCAAAAGTGTCTTCATTTGAAGAGGTCACAAAGGTAAATTCAAAATCATGAAATACCTGGGTTCTCCATATTGTTTTTCCACATGGTTTACTAGATGTTGTACAATATATGTTAATAGAATTCACACACTAAGGGCACAACTCATGGTTTTGAAATAATTTATACTAAAAACGCAACAACAATGTACATGGTACTCATGCACACATGTAGTGTCCATGATTTGGCATCACTATTTGGTAAACCATTTTACAACCATGAAATAACCTCTAGAACATACTATAGGTTTTTTAAAACTCAGTTTTATGTAGTTTTCTAATCATACATTACCCTATAATATGAAAAACTCTAATATTATATGAGTTTCAAATAAAATAAATAAAGAATCCAAATATAGGGATATATGAAAATAAATATAAAGGTTTTTATGTAAAACTGAGGTTTTTGAGTGAGATATCATCTCTTCATCCTATATTATTCCCTTTTCATTACTTTCTTCTACCACTATTTGAAACTTGAAGTAGTTATTTTGCCGACATATCCTGAAATCTCATCTTGGATGATGGTTTATTATTATTTTGTATAAAGGATGATCTAGTGAGACTATTAACATGTATTTCTAGCTATTTATATTTGAATAAATTGGGGGTATGTTTTTCTAGGTATTAAATGAAGTTCCTATGTATCTAATAACAAATGAGATTGGGGTGGGGTTGAATTAGTTGTTCACATTTTATAGTTTTCAAAACTATTAGAAACATTACCCATGTATCATGTTAGAGTTTATTACCTTATCATAGTTCAATAAATACTCATGCATGAAAGAGTAGGAAATAATGTAAAGAACATTGGATTCATAATGATCAACCTCTGTGTGAGAACCAATATCCTTTCCATAACCACTATCATGGGTGTATGAAAATTCACGATTATGAAGAAGTGAATAAAAATTGTTCCAAATATTATGGAATCCTCTTGGGTATTCTTTGTAATAAGTCTACTTGTGTAGTACCTGCAGTTTCTAGTAATTAACCCATGTTTTAGTATTTTTAAGTACATGATGAATTTGAGAAATGGTTGGGAAAGTTTAGATACTTTTAAAGTGTCAAAGGGAAAAAAGTGGTGACGCACGGGCTTCGCACAGTTTTCCCAAACCATGCGGAAGCTGTGTAGGTGGTGGTCACTTTGGAAAGATGAGACTGCATGATGTGCACATAGTTTGGGAAAACAGTGCGAGGAGGTCATCCAGAGCGCCCCTTCCAAGCAGTGACTACCGCACGGTTAGCGCCCGATTTGACTAACCGTGCAGACTAACCGTGCACGGGGTCAACTTAGATGCTATTTTTAAGGATCTAATCCATTTTATCTTTAAAACCACTAATGTTTCTCCTAGAGGTCCCTAACTCGGGATTTCTCTCTTGTGAATGTTGGTGAACACTCACCAGGTGTTTTGGAAGCGATCTAGAGGTTTGCCTTGGCGTTTTGAGGTCGGTTGATCGAGGTAAGTCTCATTTCCTTTAGTTTTTGTAGATCTCCTTCTTCCCACATGATGGATCCTTAGATCTACACCCAAAGTGGGTAGATCTAGGGTAGTGGATGACTTTTAAGTTGGGTTATTGATTTTTTGGTTCTAGGGGAAGGAATCTAAGGAGGTTTCAGGGAGTAGTTGACTCGGTTTTGTTGGCGTTCGTCGTCTATTGGCTGGTTTCACCAAATCTTTTGACATAGGTGTATTTACTCTTGAACCCTCTTGCTATAATTTATTGTAATAGTTTCATATTGGGATATTGGAATGGAATTGATTGTGAAAATCATGAATAAACCTTCTTTAGTGATGATTTATGGTTTTGAGGGAATTGTGAAATCTTGGTGAATTGTTGTGTAAAGTGATTTGGATTTTTGAATAAAAAATGTCGATTATAAATTATGGATTTTCTGGAATGGTAAATGGTTTGATGAATGATGGGTTTTCAATAAAAAGGGTTTTTTATTGAAATGTTTTGAATTGGTTGAACACACTTGGTTTTGATAGAAATGGTTTTCAATAAAAGGTGTTTTGTTGAAAGGATGGTTTTGGAATGATTGATGGGGAAGGTGAGTTTTCATATTACATGTACAAGGCTTGGTTGAAATAGTACATTGTGCTCGGGGCCAAATGTTTTGATGGCACATGGGACTTTTAAGAATGAGGCTTGGATGTAATACGACCTTGTGCTCGGTGCCAAAGGTGTAACGACACCTGGGAAACAATTACCTTGTAACGACTTGGTAGATCGAAGAAAAACCGCACATGATTATGGAACTGTCATAACGTAGCATGAATGGTTGATTTCATAGGATTTTGAAATTTTTGGGTATGCCAAAAAGGGATTTTGTGAAATGGTTTTAATACTGGATTAGTTATTTTTCTGGAAAAATAACTTGTTGGGAAATTGTTTTCAATTTCTCTTGGATGCTTTTGGTTATTAATGATTTTGGAAAATTGTTTACATTTTGTTATAAACTGATTTTTAAAAAATGTTTTATATAAACTATTTTTATATAATTGTTTCTAAATAATCTATCCTAGTGGCGCGAGTAGGGAAGTCATTGTGGGAAACCTACTGAGTTTTATACTCACCCCTACTTTGGCACATTGGTGCTTTTCCAGAAGTCATATTCAAGGACACAGGTAAAGGAAATGAAACTTATTTCTAGTGGATCGTGGTGATGCTAGGGAGATGTTGTGGAGCTTGGAGCTTATGTAGCATGGAGTCATAGTGCCTTTGAGAGACTTGAGTCGTTTATCTGTTGTGTACTTTGATGCTTAGTTTGGTCTTCCACTGTTTTGTACTTTGATGATTAGTTTGGTCTTCCGTTGTTGTGTACCTTGATGTAGTTTGAGATAAATTAAGTGTTTATTGGTCTTTAATTTGTTCTTCCATCATATTGTGAATGTTTGGTTATGTTTGGTTTATGGGTTTATTTCGTAAAGGGTAAATCATCCCCAAATTTTACTTGAAATCCTTCAGCATTTATTGCCCGCCTTTGGCTCCTTGGGGATGTCACTTAAGGCCAAGTATCCTTCACCGCCTCCTCAAGCCAATGAGGTATGGGCATTGTGTTACAACGTATAATTATTAAATATTCTTCAGGATGATGGAATTTATGTAGCTCAATATTATTGAATATCCATAACTCGTTATGATGAAACTTTCTCATATCATTCAGAATTGATATTCATTAATAGGTTTAGTATGATTGACTTTCCTTCTAAGAGTCAATCTGATTTAATTTCCCTCATGGAGTCCTTTTAATTTATTTTACAATTTAGATTTAGTCTGATGGAATCCTCATAAATATGGTTACTATGGAATTATCATTATTATTAAAACTACACTATATAACTTTTAGATTATTCAAACATCATCAGCTATAACTCATTAACAATTCTGAAATCTTCTATGTCTAGTAATTTTGGATATGATGAAACTATTATCTTAATTATTGGAAGTGATAAAATATTTTTTAATTATTCCATTTCATCAAACCATATTATCATAATAGTTTCCACGGTTTATGACAACATAAATATTTTAAAATCATTGTCTCGATTTCATAGGAATGTATTGTGACTTCCCATAAATTCCTCACCGTCTTGCTTTAATATCAAAAGGAAATAAGATTATCTACACCTATTCTCTTGGATTTCTTCATAAGTATTGGATTACAAGTGTTATAGTTTAATTATGATATTTGATAATATCATACTAAAGAACCATCTTCCAACTTATGATTTGAATGTTTACGAACATTTTAATTCCTAACATCACTATCTTCATCCAACCTATTTGGTAACATTATGACTATATAAATCAGATACTTATTTCAAAAAAAAATAATCATTCCCAATAGATCATGAAGTTCATGATGATGGATCTAAAATAAATGTTGTTTATAATCAAAAAATAGAAATTTCTAAAAACATTTGCGACAAGTGTAGCTCTGTCTGATACTCTATATCTAGAAGACAATTTTCTTAAAATCAAAACATTTAACTACCTTTATGATTGGGTTTGATCATTCAACAACATTAACTTATTTGTCAAAAATATTATTTTATAAATGAATAGTTGTCAATAAATTCCAAAATTTTATTACAAAAACAATAATGTTCTTTAATATTCCACTTTTTTTTTATTTTGACAATATTCATTAAAAGTTTTTACATCTCTCAGAAAATATTCACAAAAAACATTTATAAACAACTTATGTTTTTTTAGTTTTAAAAAAACACATAATTTCTCAAAATAGTGTGTCTAAACACCACACTATTAGATAGAGTAATGTTTTTGAAGTAATTCCATCACTCAGTGACATGAAACTTTTGTGTCAAGGTAAAGATAAACTCCCTCTCACTTTTATCTTTTCTTGTATTTTCTTTTTTCTCCACCTAGAATGTTATATCTCTATTATTTCATAACCACAACTATATATTTGTAAAATAATGATATGTAAAAACATATTACAAAATATAAGCTTATTACTTTCTATCCCTCTTTCTCAACTTAATCCAAAGCATGGTGGGAGACATTATTATGATATTTATAAAGTCGTTTAAGGAGGCTGAACATTAATTTTCATACTCAACTCAAAAAACATTTATTCTAACATTTCCTTTGTAAATATATTAGTAATTTGTACTTTTCGTAGATATATTTCATAAAATAAATCTCCAAAGAAGCTTTCCCTTTTATATATTGAATCTTTATATCAAGTTTTTTTATATTGAATGTTGGAAAATATTTTTAGAAAGATCAATTGAAGTATTAATTTCAAAAAATTAAATTAAATGGTTTATAATGTTTTACATTCAAATAATCCTACTAAACTTTGATCTATAACATCTGAGTACATTCTTGAGTAGTTGAAAAATAATCTGATTCTTTTATTCTCAATGTTAGTAAACATCATTTATTACAATGCCAACTCACACAAAATCCACCCAAAAAAATGTTCCTCCAGAGGTATATTTTCTATCATTAAAATCTACAGACCAAACAACTTTAGTATAACCATGAAACATTATCTCACAATTTCTTTTGTGTGACAACCCATGTGATGTAATTTCATTCACATATCTCAAAATTACTCTTTATGGAAATATAATTGATTCTTTTGGATTACTTTGATACTCAGTAAAAAAATCATAACATAGACAATATCTAGCCTTGAGGTTGTAATATAACATATAATTTCTATCAGCTTCTGAAAGACTTTTTGATTCAAGAATTTACAACTCATATTTACTAAACTACATCCCCACTAAGATAGTAGTCAAACTATCATTTAATTCTTCCATTATATGATTTTGTAACAATTACATGGAATACTTTTCTTCAGATAAGAAAATTTATTTTTATTTTTGTTAAATATTAAACCAAGCAAGAATTCTAATTCTCCAAAATATAAACCTCAATGATCTTTTTCATTTCTTTAGGAGATATTTTAAAAAGATCTTCTCTATCCAACCAGAAAATATATTATCCACAAAAAAATTACAATTAGTGTTCCGGATTTAATATATTTCACATATATGCTGCTATCAATTAATTCCTCAAGAATAATTTTAATAAATAAATTAAACACATTTTTAATGTATTTAAATAAAAATGAATTTATTAATTCTTCCATGATCGTTAATTCATGGACATCCCTCAGACCGTGTTGTGGGTCCCACCTTATCCTATTTTTCTATTGACTAGAATAGGACTGAATGTCGAATATTCTATTATGTGTGACCCTCTAGGTACTTATCTTTATAGTATTAAATAGTATTCACAAACTAATAGTGGGGTCTATAAACCCATCAATCCCCCTAGAGAGATATGGAATTTTCATAATAATGAAAACCAACCTACAATCATGCACTATGAAATAAAAATATATTTGTCTTTAGATATCTCATAAAGTATGAACTCACTTATCTCATCATACATTACCACTTTACTATTTTCTGATCTAATTAGATAGCCATGCCTCTAACTACATTGGCCAAAGATTTATGAAGGTAATATCATCCTGATACACCAAGCCCGATATATATTACTTCCTCAACTCAGAAGAGAAAACATTTATCTTGATCATCCAACAAAAGACATACCATCAATGAAACACCCAACCCAACTACCTTTCCACAATTTCATTATCATGTATTTTTTCTTGCATCAAAGTTTGTAATCATATAGAACACATTGATAATGATCTTATGTCAAGAGACCAATACCCATGTCTGTTGAAATGAAAAAACCAATGAAATAATAAATAGGTGGTGTACCTATTGGAAGGTTTATCCCCATGATCATGACTACAATATATCCCCAAGTGCGATCTTCATGAGAAGAAATCTCAATTCATATGATCCTCTAGCACCACAAAGTCATACATCTTCTATGTCCATTCAGTATGATATATCTTGACCATATGATATATATTTAAGATTAATGTCATAGTATCTTGAGCTTATTGTTATATACGTAGATCTTTTATATCCTTTTGATGAAATAATTAATTTATAGACATTACCATTTAAATATTGGATGCAGATATGACTACAAAACAATTGAAAGAGTACATAATGAAAATATCACTATATTCATGAAATGTTAGTTGAAAAGTAATGTATTGTTGTATCTATGATACCCACTATTACAAAACTCCCACTTTCACCAGATAAAACTTTGTAACTATCCTCATTATATCTCAAAATATTAATATCATGTTTCTACTGAGTACCTTATTTCTTTCCATGGTTTTCCACATCTCCACAGTGTGGAAATTCTTCTTTGTTTTACATCGCCTACTTGAGTAAAACTCATCATGATATGTTAACATCGAGTATTTCCATTTTACCCCTATCATAAATTTACATATTGGATAGTAATAGATAAGGAATTTTAATAATTTTAAAATTTTACTTACTAATTGAGATTTAATGAACTGGAAAAAATCATTTCATATTTCACACTACTTCTTAACTGCCTCATAAGCCGCAACACACTCGGTATTGGTCGATATAGGAACCACTGGCTTTTATGATCTTGTATCTCTCATCATCTTTATCATAAATCTAATATTAGATCATATTTATCTATGGAAGTCTATTTTTTTCCTTAAAAAGTATCCCTTTCATGCCATATACCTTGTACGTACCCTTTCTACTTTTTCAAGTGAATGTAAATAGTTCTGATTATAGCCCTTGTTGTTATCCCAGATATTTATGATATTTTACTACTATAAAGTGTATGTTGGAAGTATAATATCATATACATATCCCATCACATGTGATTGATTCATTCCTAATGATCATGGAATTAAACTCCCCAATTTAATGTCCTTTTATGCAGATGCATGTTTTCATGGAGATATTTGTGTCATGTGACACTAGTAACAATTTTCTCTGGAATTTTTCCAACTTCTATTTTCAGATAACATGTCAGTGTTTGTATGATTGAATAGGTCTAAAAAACCATAGATCTACCTCATTAGATCTTGTTCCCTATAAAATAGGTTGTCACATTAATTCAATGTCTGGAGTATTAATTTTAATTTGGCCTTAAGTAATTGAAATATAAATAGTTTTTTCCATGTGTTACCAAACATATTTCACATAGAAAAAAATGACACTCGACTAACCACTAGTGGACACATGTAAAAGATTCATTCCAAATGAATAATCTATGATATTATTTCTTACGTGTAATATTAAACTAGATTTTAGTAACTTCCACCCCTTATGGGCATTCAATGATGTCACCATCCCTTTTTTGTGGCGTTGTACAGAACCCCTTCACAATTGGTGCTCTGGACATCCAATTATCAAAAAAATTATCATATAATATACCTATGAAAATTATAATTATAATTGATTTATGAATATCTTCTTGGTATTACTAATCGATCCTTATTGGATCCTTGATTATACCATCCATGTATAGTCTCACTTGAATACCCACCACTGGATTTAATATAATAAGACCCCTTATAGAATCCAATATTGAATTTTAATTGATCTTGTTAATTTTATCTAATTTTCTTATGCTTTTAAAAAGTAGGAATAATTATTATCAATAAAAAAATATCACTTTCCATGGTGAATATAAAATCATAACTATTTTTTTATCCTAACAAACATTTATGATAATTACTTTAGATGAACATTTTGTATTACCTGATGCACATTTTTCATATCCTAACAAACACTTTTCATCAAAACACATTTTCTTTTGAAATAAGGGATGTCTATAAAACTATAACTTATTAAATATCCATTAGGCATTATAATTGGATTTTTTTATTTGATAAAGAAGTTATTTTTGTTTCATGGCTTGAAAAAAATGAAATTATCTATAATGCCTGAGTTTTAAAATTGATTATCCTTTTAATTACATCATGAATCTAATCAGTATAAGGAAATGTGAATTTAGGAATAACTCCATGATAAATTTTTTTGATCAATTTTAACTTGTAATACTCATCATCTATCCTATTTATTAGTTTTAAATACATTATTAGGATAAGTTGATGTGAATTTTATTATTACTCCATGCTAAATTATGTTGATCGATGAATGCTTGGTAAAGCATTCCTTTAACACACCCCCCTGAAGCATATGATATCTTCTCACCATGTATATACCATTATTCACATTCACATTCATTAAACACATAATAGAATCTTATGAACTATAGAAATATATTTTTATCTTACCCTTGTAATGGTTCACACTCTTTATATGAACTAATTCATAGTGATTGATGTTATGACATTATTTCTAATGGGTTCTTTGTCCACAATAACTATATATATGCATCGATAATATGTAAAGTGTTTAGCATAAATGAGTCTAGATACTATACTCATTATATCATTGACATCCAATTTTCATTTTACTTGATAAATAATTATCTTCCGACATCTGGATATAAAAGTCTTACATTTTATATTCATCTTCTAGTTCCAATTATTCAAGTATCACTGAACTAATGGTTGAGTTTGAGACACCACAAACAACACTCATTACTAAACTAGAATAATGTCTCCTTATGTCCATTAGATATGTGAGATTAATATTTTGGTAATACTCATTAAAATTTTAACTATATTTATGTACTTTTCAATAGAGAATAATTTTAATTCTCACAACTGACATATGAATCACCATTTCTCATTCTCTTATAGCGAACTTCTTACTTCTAGTAAAATTTCTATACTTTTTTTGTTAATTCCCAAAAATTATGCATGAAACATTACATACATTTGATGAATATACCTAATGAAATAATTACTTACTTATTTAATTAAGTTTATTGCATTTATATTCAATAGAATTTATTTCCTAATATGTGAAGAAAATAACCTCCCACTTCATCCAACTTTCTTTGAAGGATGTTGTGAAGGTTATTTTAGAATCACTATTATCATTGGCCTTTTTACCTTTTCTTGATACATATTGGACATAAGAACTAAATATTATACTTTCATTAAGTACTTTACTTGGAGAATCATACTCAAAAGGTATGGAATAATTTTCTCCATGTTGTCTGCTTTATAATCATAAAGGAAACTAGTGTAAATTGGGTGGATAAGAAATGATAATGGAATTTATTTAATTATGATGATCCACCTTTTAATTTACACATCCATTGTAAAAATTTCAAATTCATATTTTTCATTCTCTTTCTCCTCACAATAATATCAAAGGTGAAAATTCATGTAATACCATCCATGTAACAATGTAGTATCCTCAACTCACATTTTACATAGTTGATATCATTATGAAAAATGATCATATGCATCTTACATGAGTCTCCAGTAAGAATTTTTAAAACCGTCACTTCTTGATGTGATTCAACAGGTATTGAGGACTCTAGCACCTTGAATTTCCTATGATGTAGTATTGTGTGCAAGTACATGTACCACTCTTTGGAAACTCATGCTGGATATGAATTTTATTTTTTTCAATATTATCCTAGTGTGTCTTGTGGTATTAATTGATATCCTCTGAAAAATAAAACTTGTATATTAATAATTTTATCATGATTACCGATTATTCATTATATAATATTTTAATAATTAAATTTATCTCAATATTTTAATGAACTCTAGAAACCATCTGTACTAGAATCAGAATACACTACAACATGAGTATTTAATTGGAAGGCTCTTTTAACCAACCCTCCTATTTTTCAAGCATTGGGTATTCCACTACAAGGAATTTTTCTAGTTAGGAATTTGATTGTCCAATAGTATTAACTCACGAGTCCAATATCTATTGAGTGAAATCCAAGCTTCTAAAGTCATAAACATGATTTACTCGAAACTTACCTCTAAAGTGTGAACAAGCTATATTTGTCTACATATTTAGTACAAACATTAGTTATTCAACCCAACACTCTCATAAGAACTTCCTTGTAGTATGAGTCACCCCCAACTTTATCTAATGAGCATCCCAAACACCTGTTTTTTTTAAATTCAAATGATGGAAGGCTTCTAACTACTTATTATTACATTGAGGATTTATAATATTTGTTAATGAATGTAATCTATTTTTATTAATTTGTACATTCAATTTCTTCACGCCCACAACTAATCATTAATAATAAAACATTCATCATGAAATTATTCATTTTACTATTTATTATTTTATGTGTTTTCCCACTAACATGAAATGACATAAAACAATAAATAAATGAACATGAAAAATAAATATTTGACTATTCCAAAGTATTTAAAACTAGTAGGTCTATTAAATCTTCATGGATTAACCATGGCCTGTGGGTTTTATAATCGATTCATAGCTTGACTCGTGATTCAAGTCTCCCCTTGTCGATTGTGTCCAATTATCATCTAGATTTCTCCTCAACAATTCGTGGTCTAGGAATTATAGCATCCTCATCATTGTAAAAAAATAGTCATGTGTAGGAGAGAGGGACTCAAGAGTGAAATGTATATAAAAATAATTATGGACACATGTGACCATATACATTTTAAATGAGAAAAAATGAAGATGAGCATATTTACTCATATAATTATAATTCTCACACAAAATTAAATTATTAATTAAAGAAATAAATTAAATAGATATACACAGGTGGGACAATTCTCAAGACTAGTCAATAAAATTCATTTAAAACATTATAAAATTAAATTACAATAAATTTTAAAGTATGAGGGAAATTTAATTAAAATAAATGCTAGTCGAAAACCGAAATAATTTATTTTATTCAGTCCATAAAATAATTTAATTTTAATATTAAAAAATTAATTTAATTAATTAGTTCAACTTAACTACAAAATTAAATTATTTTTCTATATTGGTTTTAAAATATTATATTTTAATCCAAAAATTAATATTTTAACTAATTTAATTTACTAATTAAATTTAATAAATTAATAAAATTAATTTTTATTACCCTAGGCCATGAAACCTGTGCAGAGCCAGGGAAGGCCGGTCTGACTATGCACATGCCTGTTTCAATCCATGAAAACCTATATAGGGAAATTCCTACCTTGACCAATTTCAGGTTAGGCCGACCCGGTCGCCCCACTAATGGGGGAATCAGGTGGAATTGACCAAAATTCAGAGAAAAATGTTTTTAAAATAACAAAATCTCACCACTATTCTTCGATTCACCAGAAATCCATTTCAATTTTTTTAATTTGTTACCAAATTCCCCATATATTTTCTTTATCAAAATTTTCCATCAGACACAAAAAAATTATTTTTATATAAAATATTCTATTACCTATATTATAGTCTTAATAAAAAATTTAATAAATTGTTTTAATTCCAAAGTAATGTGGAATTATAGGGTGGTTGAAAAACACCGTTCCATACATCATCCCACCATCATAATTGGTCTATTGATATAAAATATTCCACCATTCATCTTCCATCATGAATAATTACCATACTAAAATTTTTTCTTCAATTTTAATACCTAAAACACATGTCTCTAATGATCCATAATTTTTTTAGATAGACATACTTGGGAAATGGATAATAGATCGAAATGTGGTCAATTACATTAAGGCTAAATTAATACCCTCTACTTATATTTAAATATAATTTAATTTTTTTGGATCAAGGAAATTGATTGGATCACACTAATAACATGTCTTGGTACTGGAGCATGTAGCAAAAGCCGGTGTATAAATACATGGCCCCAGTTTCCCAGATTCGGTGCTTAATTTTATTACATTTATGTATAAACAAAGAATATTCATCCCAAATGACTGAGTAGTTTAATAGTTTTGGGAATAATATACATATATAAGTTCAAAATTTCAAATTGAAATGAAAAACAACAAATATCTTCCATTGAGAACATCCAAAACTATAAGTTTATCCCTGAAGGTCATTCATAATAAACTTACTCATGTACTTAAAAAATAAAACATAAGAAAGGTGTGAGCTTAAATTCTAAGTAAGGGAAAGTAATGCCGTAGAATATATTATAAATATAAACATGAGACATGGTGAATAACAAAAAAACATTCCTTAAAAAAATAAGATAGAACATAACATGGCCGGATTAAGTGTTGTGTAAATAATGTCATAATAAAGCATAATCATGGGTATTCTACTCATAGAATAACCACATGAACTATCAATACTAGTTTCATAATGAGGGAAATATATATGTTGGACATTATGAAACATTTTTTCAAGTCCTCGTCAAAGGCATTTAAAAATGATTAAGGCCTCGACTAAAACTATATCTAGAATTGGGAAAGGCCATAGCCAAGTCCATATCTATTTCACTCATGAGACCTATCAATGCATCGAGGGGATATAGCAGGCCCCAACCATCACATAATTAGTAAAATTCATTCATTTTATGAATATTTATAAACATAAACAATATATACAGTCATATTGAAACAAACATATGAAATCTAAATAACTTTCCCCGAACATTAAGCATAAACACTAACCATTCGAAGTAAATTGGTGAATGTTTTTAAGATAGTACATACATAGTAAAACTAAACATAAACCATTCAATTAAATATGGTTTATGGTATCAAAAAATATTATTCCCAATAATATATATTTATCAACAAGAGTGTGGAAATAGATGAAGATACTCTTATAAAATCATCGACTAATTCTTGAGATAAATACTATTTTACATTGGTATGAAGTGTTATTTTTGAAAAGTATTTGTATCCAACCTGAAATAAAGTAACATTGTATTTTCAATTTATGATTAGTGATTCTATAAATATAATTGTTTCCGAAATCAGATTATAGAGTGCTCTTGAAAATATTAAGAATTTGAGAAATTCCCTTAAGTCGGGCTTGTATTTCCGGAAGAATTTTTGAAAGATCCTTTTAAAACAATTAATTATCATAAAAGAAGGTAGGATTATGGCTGGTACACATATATATAACATTAAAATATAATTTATGATGAGTACATATTAATTCATACCAATTTAATTTAGATACGTAGATAATAAAAGTAACCCGAATGAAAATGAAGGTTCGGGTGGAAAACCCTTACCTAAAGCCCGAAGGTGTTTCTCCTTTGATCTTAATGACATGAATAATCAAATTTAGGTTCAAAAATTAATGATTCCAGAACCTCTTATAATTTTATTTTTTATAACATTATTAGGTTCATTCATGGACTTTTTATATGTTAAGAGATTCAGTTTCCTTGTTTGGGAATGTTTTCTTTCTTGGTTTTAATGATCAGTTTACTTATATTCATATACCGAAAAACATGTAGAAATATAATGGTTTCCGAGAATAGAATTTGTATATTATTAGTGAAAAAACCAAAATATTACATGATTATAAAATTCATTTGGTTATTGGGGGTGAATATAAATCATTATATAAAACATTAATGGAAATTGTTTAGGTTAATTGGTAGTTTTTGATCACAATGAACTCATTTTGATTTATAAATTAATATCATGTTTATAAAAGGATTCTAGAAAACTAAAAATGTTATAATGCATATATTATATTTTTTTCAACCATGAAAATGTTTTCATGACCTCAATTTAAACATTAATAGTAATTGAAAACATGTCGTCCTTGAATGTGATAAATTGAGGCATCTCGGATGGTGTTTTCATTCTAATATAAAAGAAGGGGAAATGAGATTTTATAAAGAACTATTCCATTATCATAAAAAATTACATTATATTTATGGTAATATATTAATCATAACATTTTTATGAGAGGATTCAAGGAAATAAAAGAATGTAACATGAAAATAAATGAAATTTGAGAGATCCCTTACCAAAATCCGGTAGCCTAACAATGACACTTAAAATTTTCTAAAATATTTTTATTAGAGATAAAGGGGAATCTCATAATTCATAAAAAATATGGACAGAATGGGGGATATGTAATGATATTTCCCAACATAATCCAAATTGAAATTAAAAATAATAACATAAAATGAAAGCATGAAAAAGAGAAAGGTGGTAGATTACATTACCTTCTAGAGTAACTCCTAAAACATGAAGTTTGGGACCATGGGGACTTGAGAAATCATTGAGAGGACTACTAGAGAGGTAGAACTACCAGATCCTAGAGGATAGTGTGTATTTAATGTAATAAAATGAAGAATGAGTTGGTATTTATTATTAATGAGAGGGTGTTTATTATTAATTTGAGAGGACACCTCATTAGTGGTTTTGGCAAAACCACAAGCATGACCATGGATGTTTCCCATGGTATTAGACACTTGGTACACCACATATCATATTTTACTATACATAGGTATTCCATAATTTTATATTAATTGTTGCATCATTATTATTTCTTTAAATATAATGAAAACTCAAAACTTTATTTTATTTAATTCTTAAAAAACTCAAGTATTTTAAAAAGATACCAAATATTCACCTAAACAATTTTTATATTTATAGAATTAAAAAATAAAATCAATTTTTTGAAAATAATTCTCTAAATATTTTTAATTTAATTTTTAAATAAAATCATAATTTATTCCAACAAACAACTTTAATACTATAACTCATTTTATAACACATTGAGAAATTAATCAAGGTCTCATAAAATTATTCTATAATAATAAAAAATAATTTAAAATTTTATGATTACATTTTAAGAAAATACATTTCAATTTAAAATTATAAAATTACTCATTAAATTTTAATTAAAATATTTATGACATCCAAAAATACCAGTACATATACTATGATCATTTTTTCACCTATAATATGTCTAAATTTAATTTATACACTCATGGGCGATGTTTCTATTTTTTGGCCAATTTACTATTTATTTATATTCTTAAGAGTAACATTAATATTCATATGGGTATGTTACTATTCATAAGGGTATGTTACTATTCGTTAAAAATTATTTTTGTATTATTAGAATGTAAATATCTTACTGAACGCAATTGTGTATGTCAGTTTCTTGAAATTCAAATCACAGAGGTGGTAAAATTATGTTTACTGGCTAGGTTACAACAATGTTGTGTTTTGTAGAGACTTAGTGTTTCACGTATTCAATATTAAATTTATGTAATGAATCATTGGGTGTTACATTATCACCTCCTTAAAAAAATTTCTTCCTTGAAATTGCAGGAATATTACCTCATAAAGTGATTTGGGAAGTTCTTCCTCACAAGCTCCTCACGCTCCCATGATGCCTCTTCAATTTAATGATTTTTTCAAAAACTCTTTACTAGTCGAGTAATTTTATTACTCAAAAATTGTTCCTTGGTGTCCAGAATTTGGATAGGCTCTCCACTATAACATAGGTCAGGTTCCAATTATGTACCTTCATAAGTGAAGACATGTGTTGGGTCTAGCATGTACTTTCTCAGTAATGAGACATGGAACACATTGTGTACTTTAGACATGCTAGGTGGCATAGCCAAACGATATTCAATAGCTCCAATTTTCTCCAAAATTTCAAAAGTGCCTATGTACCAAGGGATCAGTTTCCCTTTCTTCACAAATCTTATAACATCCTTCCATGGAGGTACTTTTAAGAAAACATAATCTCTCACTTGAAATTCCAAATCCTTCCTCTGATTACAAGTATATATTTTTTTCTACATTGAGATGATTTGATATGGCCTTGAATAGTTTTTTCCTTTGATGTTGTTTCCTCCAAATGCTCTGGTACCAAAATCTTCCTTTCTCCAAATTTATCCCAACAGGTTGGTGTAAGACATCTCTTTCTATTTAATACTTTATATGGTGCAATTTGAATGCTTGAATAGAAACTATTTTGTATGAAAACTCCACTAATGTTTCATATTGATCCCATATACCTTGGAAATCAAGTGAACATGATCTCAACATGTCCTACAAAGTTTGGATATCATTTTCTGATTACCCATCAGTTTAAGGATGATATGCAGTACTAAAACGACGCTCGGTATCTAATTATTTCTAAATAATTTTCTTTAATTTTGAGGTAAATCAAGGATCACGATCATAAACTATTGAACGAGGTGCTCCATTAAGTATTTAAAATTCATTGATATAGATTCTTTTGAGCCGCTGCAGTGGTGAATCCTCCCTTTTAGATAGAAAATGTGCATATTTTGTAAGTCGATCAACAATTACCCATATCACATCATTCTTCCTTGGTGTCTAAGGTAATCTAATGAAAAAATCCATGGTGATGTCATCCCATTTTCATGAATGAATAGGTAGAGGATTCATGAATCCTATAGGATGTTGATTTTCGTCCATTACTTATTGACAAACTAAACATCATGATAGATAATTAGAAATTTTCATCTTTTTGTTGTCCTATTATAAATGTTCCTTCAAATCTCTATAAATTTTAGTGCTACCAGGGTGAGTAGAATTTATTTTTCTATGAGTTTCATCCAATAACTCCCTTTTCAGCTCGGATAGAGAGGGAACACATAGCTTGTTCCCAAATTTCGTAATTCCATCTTCACATATGAAGTCATCCAGCTTCCCATCTTTTAAAACATAAATTTTCATTTGATGATTCTCATCATTAAACTATGAAGCTTTAATTATTTCCAATAAAGATGGTTGGGAAACCATTAGAAAACATAGTGATTTCATTGATAATTCCCACATCCATCCTTAATAGATACTTTTATAATGGATCCTTTTCAATAATAATTTTGTTGAGAACTCCATGATCCTTCCTAATAAGTGCATCAACTACCTTATATACCTTTATCGGGTAGTACTATATGGAACAATCATAATCCTTGAGAAGTTCAAACCACCGAGTTTGCGTCATGTAGAGTTATTTCTGTGAGAAGATATAATTTAGATTTTTATGAGCAGTATATATCTCAAATCATTCACCATAAAGACAGATTCTCCAAATTTTTATAAGGAAGATCTTGGAACCTAACTCAAGATAATGATTATGATATTTTTTTCAGGTATTTTTAACTACCTTGATTCATACTCAATAAAACTATCATTCATTATAAGGACTCGACCATGTCCTTTCATTGATGCATCATTATAGATCACAACCCCATCATTCCCCAATGGTATAGTTAGGATCATAATGTTCATTAATATCATCTTCAATTCCTTAAAACATTCCTCACATTATTTTGTACCTATGAACTTAACACCTTTACGTGTAATCTTTTTCATTGGGTTGGCTAAAAGGGAGATGTTTGGAACAAAACACCAATAATAACCTGCTAAAAAAATAAAACTATAGACTTGTGTTATGTTCATTGAAGTAGGCCATTTTTGAAAAGCCTTTGTCTTCATGTGATTAGAAGATATTCTATCCTGAGAGAGAAAGTGTCCAAGAAAGGAAACTTATTGAAGACAAAATTCACATTTTCTAAATTTCCCATTTAATTAATTTCTTCTAAGTGACTTTATAATTGTGCGCAAGTGATTTTGATGATCTTCACAACTTTTGATGTATTACTAGATATCATAAATAAATACCACCACAATATCATTAAGTTATTCCTACAAAACAATATTCATTATATCTATGAAAATAGAGGGTGCATTAGTCAGTACAAAAGACATTACTCTAAACTCGTCATGCCCATACCTGATTTGAAATGTGGTCTTTGAAATATCTTCATTCCTCACACGCAACTGATGATATCCAAATCTAAGGTAGATCTTTGATAAATATTGGGATCCATGAAGTTGATCAAATAAATCATCAATGTGAGGTAGGGAATTCATGTTCATTATTTTTATAGAATTGATCTCCCTATAGTCAATGAAAAACCTCATCGATCAATCATTCTACATAACAAAAAGAAAATGGGCTCCCCATAGAGAAACAATGGGGTGAAAAAATCATTTATCACTCATTTTCACTGGTTGTTTCTTCTGTTCCACTAACTCCATATTAGCTATTATATAAGATGTATTTCATATGGGCCTTGATTCAGGAATTAAGTCAATTGAAAACTCAATTTCACGTTGTGGAGAATTGCAAAGTAAATCCACTAGAAACACATCAACATATTCTTACACAATAGGTATATCCTTTATTTGAACACTATTTTACTCATCCATACTTATTGAATTCCCTTCCTCCCTTGTAATTTAATTCAGTAGATCTACTATGGGTAGAGCTAGATCTGAATCAGATGCTGATTTTTCTTCCCTAAATATATGAGATTTCGCATCCTCCTCAAAAATTATAACCTCCTTATTCATGAAATAAATTTTCACATCATGGTTCGAAAACCAATATATACCAAGGATTATACCAAAGTTAACAATAAGTATGGTAATAAAATCAGTAGATAAAGAATGTTTATATGTCAAAATGGGGACTTCGTGACACAACTTTATTGTAGTGATACTTCCCTTCAGAGTTTGAATGACATATCACTTATTAAATAACATTTGAAATATCTGCTTTTCATGGAAAACTAGGAATATATGAATGAATGTCATGATATATAATCAAATAATGCATTTTCTAAGTTTGAGGAAAAGATTAAAGTACCCTCCACCACATTATTAGAAACTTCAATATCATCAGTTATGATCACATAAGCTTGTCCACGCTCCCTTTTCCTATTCTATGGCACGTTTTGTTGAATATTTGTAAAATCATTAGAATAGTATCCCATATCCCAAAAATTATTGAATTGAAATTATTTGATTCTTTCTTACCCTTTAAATAACTATCTTGATGGCATTTTTGTCTAGACTTGTAGCACACCACTTTTTCCTTTTAAGCAGGAACCCATGTGTGTCCTTCCACAATTATCACCGAGTAGAAAGTAAACTCTTTCAATCATCCCCATTTCCATACATCCTATTCTAGTGTTTTAAGAAGACCTCTTGTTCACTTTAATTCCTTTAAATTCCTAATACATATATAACTCCTTTCCTATCCTTTTATCACTTAAGACTATATCTTTATAAGATGAGAAATATTGGGAGACTAGGGTCCTTCAGAGAAATCATTTCAAATCGTAATATAATCAATAAATATTTGTCCTTATATTACATATATAGTCTGTGACATGTCTTTCTAACCTTGTGAAGTGAGCTTCATACTTTTCAAAATTATCAGCCTTTTTTTCCTTATATTTAGAAACAACCTTTCCATATCTTCTCACTGTTCAAGAGGGATGTATTTTTCAAAGAATATTTTCTTAAAATCCATCTATTTCATTTCCTCTAATTATTTTTCCACATTTTTTAAATTAAATACCACCACTGATCAACATCTCTAAATAAATGATAAAACAACCTAACAACCTTCTCTATTTCATTATATCCCAATGTAAGAAAAATCTTCCCTAAAGAACTTATCCACTTCTCCATTACAACTGGGATTGTATTCCCATTAAATGGTGCAGGTTGTTTCAACATAAAGTGATATAGAATATCTCATCTGTGTTGTGGATCCAGATGCTCTATATGGGTAAGTTTATTATTCACAACTTGTGTTAGTAGTCCCAGTATAGTTATAAGTTGTTCAACACTAGTTGCAACACTAGATCAAAATAATTATCTTTCGTCGAAGGGAAATACCTACATGTGGCACATGCATTCATATAGTTTCCATTACTTTTATTAGGAACCATTTATAAATAATGTAATTCACTAGATTTTGTTATGAATCATAATTTATAATCTCAATGTAAAAATACTTAGCATAGCTAATCTCGTAATCACAAACACAGTTTCCTTGAGGAAAAATTTACATTTAAATCATTCATAATGTCTGGTAATGAAAAAGTGAATTATCCTATTCTTATCTACTGGGAGTGTCAAATGTTGTGCATTGTAAGGCCTGTTATCATGTACTAGAGTACCCCTAGTCAAGCCCTAAACCTGTTTTTGATGTTTTCACTCCTAGGTATATTTGTGCTAGAACGACATCCAATTGTAGTATCCGGACAAGGATTTATTTTCCAGAAAGACCCATATAATCTATTCCTTACCAAAATACCAGGATGTTTTACTATGTTTTATCCTCAATCACTCTCTTATGGATTTGTTCCCTAATCAATGTTTTCTAAATCTAATTTCTATTTTTTCTACTAAATTTTCTATGATTCCTACTGTAAATACCCAACCCTAGCTGCCTAGATTTGGTGCCTTATTTTATTACATTGGCATATAAACAAGGAGTATCTATCCTGAATGACTGAGTATTTTAGTATATTTTGAAACAATATACATACATAAGATCAACATTACAACTTTAAATGCAAAAAATATATATATGTTCCATTGGGAATGTCCATTACTATAAGTTTATCCCAATGGGTCGTTCATAATAAACATCTTCATGTCCTTAGAAAATGAATCATAAGAAAAGAAAGAGATAAAATTCTTAGTAAGGTGAGAAATACTGGAGAAGATATCATAAAAATAAACATGGGGAATGTTAAATTACTAAAAACATATGACTTTAAAAAATTAAGCTTTAACATAATATGGTAGTATTAAGAGCTGAGTAAATAATGCCACAATAAAGCATAATCATGGGATTCTACTAGTCGAATAACCACATGAACAATCAATACTATTTTCATAATGAAGGAAATTCATATGTCATATATTTTGAAACATACAATCAAGGCCTCAACTAATACATTTAAAAATGATTAATCCCTTATCCAAAACCATAAATAAAAATGAAAAAAGCATTGGCCAAGTCTATATCTATTTGTCTCATGAGACATACCGATGCATAGAGGGGCTATATCAGGCCCCAACCATCACATAAAAAGTCCAATGAAATCTTCATATAAATAGGGATAAACATAAACATCATATAAATTAATATTCAATCTAACACATTAAATGTAAATAACTTTCTTTAAACATTAAGCATAAACACTAACCATTCGAAGTAAATTGGTGAATGGATTTAAGAAAACACATCCACAATAAAAAGAATAAATAACAATTCAATTAAATATGGTAGATTATATCATAAATTATTATTCCCCGTAATATATATTCTGTATTAAAAGTTTTGAAAATGATGAATATACTCTTATAAAATCATCAAGTAATTCTTGAGATAAAACTATTTTACATTGAAAAGAAGATTTCATTTGGAAAAGTATTTGTATAAAACAATAAATGAATTAAGATATTATTTTGAAAATAAAATGAGTTATTTTATAAATATAATGGCTGATAAAATAATATTATAGATTTATCGTGAAAATAGTTAAAAATGTGAAAAATTCCCTTAAGTCAGGCTTGTATTTCGGGACGATTTTTTAAATGATCATTTTAAAACATATAATTCCCCATAAATGAATGTAGGATTATGGTTGGTACACATATATATAACATTAAAATTGAATTTATGAGGAGTAAATATTAATGAATAATAATTTAATTGATGTATCTAGATAATAAAATTAACCCAAATGAAAATGGAGGTTTGGGTGGAAAACCCTTACCTTAATTCTAAAGGTGTTCCTCACTTAATCTTAATGACTGAATAATCAAATTTATGTTCATGAATTAATGATTCTATAACTAACTATACTTTTAATTTATTTATTATGACATTATTAGGTTCATTAATGGCCTATTTATGGGTTAATAGATTCAATTTCATTGTTTGGGATTGTTTTCTTCCATGGTATTCAGGACCGGTTTACTTATATTCATGTATCGATAAAAATGTAGAATGAGAATGGTTTTCCATAATAGAAGTTGTATGTGATTAGTGAAAATAATATTATATGGTTATAAAATTAATTTGGTTATTGGGGGTGAAGATTAAATATCGTATAAATCATTAATTATAATTGATTGGGTTAATGTCTGTTCTTCATCACAAAAAACTTATTTTGATTTATAAATTAATATTATGTGTATAAAAGGATTAAATAACCTTAAATAAGTTATAATAAATATATTATACTCTATTTCAACCTTAAAATGGGTTTAATGACATGAATTGAAGGTGATAATAGAAATTGAAAACTCATCATCCTTGAATGTGATAAATTAACACATCTCAGATGGTGCTTTAATTTCTAGTATAAAAGAAGCCTAAAGGAGATATGTAGAAGAATTATTCCTTTATCCTGAAAACCTTACATTACATGTAAGTTACAAAATTAATAATAACATTTGGATGAAAGTATGTGAGGAAAGAAGAAAAGGAACTTGAAATTAAAAGAATGTTGAGAGATCACTTACCAAAATTCCGTATCCTAATAGTGTCGCTCAAAATTTCATAAAATATTTTGATTATAAAAATAGGTGACTCTAAAAATTAATACATAATATTTAAAGTAAATGGATATGTAATGACATATCCCAACATAATCTAAATGAAATTAAAAAGAATACCATAAAATTAAAGCATGAAAAAGAGAAGGGTGGTAGATTCCCTAACCTTGTAGAGTAACTTCTAAAACATGATGGTTGGGACCATTGAGTCTTGAGGACACCTTTAGAGGACTCATATAGAGGTAAAAATACCATATATCTGTGTTTGATGATTTTGGTATGAAATAAATCTATTTAATGAGTGGGTATTAATAGTAAATGAGAGGGTGTTTTCTATTAATTTCAAAGGTCCCCTCATTAGTGGTTTTTGAAAAACCATGGGCTTGGCTATTGTATTTTCCCATTGTATTATCCACTTGGGACACCTCATATCATATATTACTTTACACCATTCGACCAGAATTTTATATTAATTATTACACATCATTATGATGTCATTAAATATACGAAAACTCAAAACAATTTTTTTACAATTCTTGATAAATTCAAGTATTATAGAAAAATCCAAAAATTCTCCCCAACCATTTATTTATGTGTAGAATTAAAAAATTAAATCCATTCTTTAAAAATAATTTTATAAATATTCTTAATTTAAATAAATTAAATTCATACTTTATTCCAAAAAACAACTTAAAATAATAACTCATTTTATAACACCGTGAAAAATTAATCATGGTCCCATAAAATTATCCTATAACCATAATACAATAAAGTAAAACTATATTATTACATTTTATGATAATATTTTTCCATTTTGAATTATTAAATTAGTCATTAAATTGTTATTAAAATATTTATGACATACAAAAATACCAATACTTATATTATGATGGTTTTTCAACATATAATAAGTTTAAATTTTATTTATACACTCAAGGTTGAACATTTTATTTTTTGGCCAATTTAATATTCATTACTATTCATAATAGTAAAATTACTATTCATAAGGGTATGTTACTATTCATAAGGGCATGTTCTATTCATCAAAAATTATGTTTGTCTTATCAGACTCTAAATATCCTACTAAACGCAACTATGTATGTTAGTTTCTCTAAATTCAAATCACAGAGGTGGTAAAATTTTGTTTACTAGATATGTTACAAAAAAGTGGTGTTTTTTATAGTGCTTCATGCATTGAATATTAAAATTATGTGTAGAATTTTAGGGTGGTACGTAGTGGGCTATAGATTTAATGATTTCTATCACCAGAATAGAAAATCATTTCATCTTAAGTGTTCTGAGCCCCAGTATTAGACCATGGATCTCATGCGAATTTAATAAGCTCAAAAATATAAAACAATGAGCACCACATTTTGTTCAGAAGCACTATCAACTGAGGAAATAAATTGGTGATCATTGCTTAATGGATCTGAAGATGAACCTATATAGATCATCCACACGTGATCCAAGAATATGAACGCTCATTATTCGTCAAAATTTGGGTGCTAGTGTAGACCTCTAATGAATCATTCAACATCATGATGATCACCATGATCATGTACCTTTGATCCATCGAATGTGTTATTAGATCAGTTCTTGGAGAGAGAAATTATATCTAAATAATGTTGGAGGATGGATAATATCTCATTAAATTTTAATGAATAATGCATCAAAATGATATTGTCTGCCCTGCTTATATAGTCGGTGTCACAAAATAACTAGAAGGGTTCCTTAATCCCTAGAAAAAAACCCCAACTAAAATAATCAATAAATATTAATTGTGAAATACTAAATTGTATCATAAATATCATTTAAATTTTATCACATACATGAGATATATATTAAATATGTTAAATGAAATATTTGATTCATTAACTTGACTAGTAATTCCCTCTTAATTTTTAACGAACCAGGAATATTAAAAGAATATTTGTTCATATAGTATTTTTTATGTTCACTAAATAATTCATGAATTATTTTAATAAATAAATTCATCTCAATAATTATTTACTTGAATAAAAGATAATTAATATATTCATTGGTGATTCTTAATATATAGACAACCCTTGGACCATGTGGTTTGGTCAACCATTTCATATTTACCTATTCATTATAATGGGCCAGATTATTGAATACACTAGTGTGTGCTCCCTACTAGGCCTTTATTTCGATATCGGTGAATTGTATTCATAGACACAGAGCATAGTCTAGAAACCCATAAAGGCCCATAAAGAGATAATAAATCATACTAGAAATGAAAACTATCCTATAAACACCCACTATATATTATTATTTCTTTATTTTTATATATTTTATAATGTTGGATGCACACTTGTGTCATCGCCCTTTGCTAAAATATTGATTTTTATCTAACTTGAAAGACCTACCGTTAACTACCTCAGGCAAGGATATATGAAGGTAATACTATCATTATCAACCAGAAACAATAAATATTACTTCCTATGTCCATTAATTTCTATACTCTAGTTCTGGGACTCCCCCAATCTCTCCAAGGTGGAGTAGTGAAGTGGTTGTCATGGTTCATTAGGTCATGAGATAGAGTGGATGATTCAGGGTAATTGACAGTGGTGGCCTGTTTCCGTATCAAAAGTCGAGACATTGTCGGTTGTGAAGGAAGTTGTCATTATTGTAGAGTCCAATGGTGATGAGGCATAGATGATGAATACATTGGAGATGTGTTTGTGTGAAGTCGGTGATGGGGTTTTGCTGACGACGTGCTGATGGTCGTGAACTTGTGGATCAATTTGCCTTATGTATATGGCCGCTTGATGAACTAAAACCTTCTCTAGTGGACTATTGTGGTGTTTTGAATATGAAAATGATAGTTGAACTTGATCGGACCAGTGTCAATAATAGTGAGGATGATAACGCAAAACTCTATGAAACAACAGTAAAGATGGCGATGACAGTGATGAGGATTCCAGTGGGTCTTTCTGGCATGGTGATGATGGGTTGACGAGAGGAAAGAATGTTCTATGCGATAGGTGTATGACTTGAGTTAGCCGCTTGTCTCAATGATTTTTTTTCAAACACCTGATCATCATACCTCTCTTATGTCAACTCACTATGATGTATCTTGCCCATATGATATATATTAACTAGAAATTCCATAGTATCTAGAGGTTCTCATTATAACCTCATATATGTTATTACCTTTTGATACTACAATTAATATATGGAAATTCATGTTCAGATTTTAGACATAAAAATTTATACACAATAATGTTAAGAGTACACCATGCATATGTCACTGTATATGTGAAATGGTAATCAAAATGTTCTGTGTTGTTGTGTCTGGGGAACCCACTATTACAACACTATTGGATATTATTTGGTAATTCACATGCTCTTTATGAACCATTATAAAGGGAATAATAATTCACAAAAAAATTATATTAAGAAATATACCATAGATAACATATATTAAAACCTATAAATTCATACATTAAGGAACATTTGTTATTTATGGTTTGTCCTTTCAATATTCATAGTTTCCCTTTTATATGCATAATAATTAGAAAATTATCATCCATACATATATTTTTCATGATAAAAAAGATTATAACTAAAATAAAATTTTCAATATATGGAAAACCATCGATAGTTTCAAACATTCCTTCATATCATGATTGTTTAATAAAACATTTCAAACACCACCAAAAAATGTGCAAGTAAATCTGTTAGTGAATACAAAAAATGGGGAAATTATTTCATCTAATGTATATAACTCCTCCCCTATTAAATTATTTGTTAGATTATCCTAAAACAACTTTTGATACTCTTTTTTTCATTATTAAATTTTATTTTGGGAATATATTTTCATTCCTTTTTATAAATCCAATATAAATTGAAGAGAGATGAAAAAGAACCTCTATATTGAAAATATCCATATGATTCCATAAAATTACTAGGAAGAAGATGAATCTACTTCAAAATCATTATCATATGAGTGGATTTTATTAAATTTTGATAAATTATATCTAGATAAAATGAATATCAATATGGAAAATATCATATTATATGACATTCCCATTGTAACGAATTTCACTAATGTGTTTCCTAAACAATTTTCGAGTCCTCCACCTAGATAAGAGGTTTAGTTCTCGATCAAACATGTTCCCAAATATTTTCTAATATAGACAAATCCATATATAATGGAAATTGTTTAACTTGAAGATTTTTAGAAGAAATTATAGGATAATGTAGATAAAGTTTTTATATTCAATAGTGTATCAACATGGGGTGCACTGGCCCCCTTCATCAAGAATAAGGATAGGTCAATGCACCTCTGTATCGATTATTGTGATCTAAAATAAATACATATAAAGAAAAAGTATCATCTATCATGAATTCATGACATTTTGATCATCTATGAGGATACGAGTACTTCCCTAATGTGGATCATAGATCAATATATTATGATGTAAATGTGAGGAAGTAGGGTATCCCAAAGACTGCTTTTTTTGTATAAGGTAAGGGATCTTCGAGTTCATATTGTTGAAATTTGGACTCCCTAAAACTCCAAAAACCATCATGAACATAATAAAATGTGTCACACCCAATCCATGAAATTTCCTTTATTTTATTCCTTTCTTATATTTGGATCTTTTGTTTGTAGTTTGGGTTGATTTCCCTGTCTGAATTTATTATTTTTTGAGTTTTATAGGTTCTCTAGCAGGCAGTTCACAGTTGAGACATGGTTAGGGAAAACCATGATTCATTCCTAATTAATCCATATGGACTTATACCTCTTGGAAAGTTGAATTATTCATGGTTTTTCCATAGTTTGGAAAACTATGGGGATAAACCATGTAGGGTGCCCTTTTTCTCTAAAAGGGGGTGAATGGTTGGTGCATGGCTTGTCAAACCCTGTGGCCAAATCGTATGAGTTTACCAAGTCATTAAAAAATTAAAATTTGTATTTCTAAGCACTGATTTTTTAACTCTATATTAGGATTCCACCACCCCTTTACCTAGCCATGCCAAGGGGCGCAAGAAACACTCCTCCCATTCTTTCCTTTTACAATTTTTGTCCCCAAAGGTTCTTATGAAAGTATCTTTGGGTTTTTGATCAATTTACCCCTCTAATATTCCTTCTATCATAGTTTATTAATTTTATTTTTTAGTTTTTCTATTTTTTTAACCCTAATGGTTAGTTTTTATGGGTGGTTTGATTTCTTTGATGTTATTGTTTTCATATTTTCTCTCATTCTTAATTCTTCCTTCTTCCAAAGATTTGTAGCATTATCATGCCATTGAAGTAGGTGTTTCCATCCATTACTATTTTGGGACATTACATGTGATTCATGGGATTTCCTAAATTCATCCTAAATGTGTTTACTTTTTTGTGATGTTTTATTAAAAAACTATTTAGTGATTTCAGGATTCCAAATTTGTGTGAAATTGTTTTCAAAGGGAACGTGTACTATGTTCGTATTTATTTTCTCCTAATGTGTTAGATAAAATCCCAATTTAACTTTTAACGTGAATTGAGTGTTTTGGGTGGTTTTTTCCATTGATTATGTTTTGGTATTTTGGTGGTATTCTGAATTGGGCATTTTATGTTGACATTTTTCACTTTTATGTTTTGATGCTTATGTGTGGCTTGTCACATTGGTTTAAAAGAAAGTGATGTTTAATTAAGAAATGGTTGTTATAATTTTTGGAAATATGAAGTGTTTCATTAATGTTTTTGTTTAGATTTACAGTACTTATTTTCTAAAATTATTATTTTTAAATGATTTGTTGGATTCTTTTAGAAATGGTTGGTTTCTTAATGGTTTCTTGAGGCTCGTTTGGCACCATGATATAATTGGTTCCTCCTTATACCATGGTTCTCCTAATGATTCTTCCCCCATTCTTGTTATTTATTCAAAATGTTTCAATTATTTCTAAATAGTGAATTGGTGTTTCATGTGACATTAAATTTGTTTCTAAATTTTTGGAATGTTTTACATTGTGAGATATAGTTCAGTGAAGTGATGGTAAAAAGGCTCATTTATATATTTAATGTATACTTAGTAATTGAGTGTTATAAAAGTAAATTTGTAACATTTCATGTTGTTTCATAATTTCTCATTAGTTTTAAAATGGATTTAGATTTGAGATATAGTTCCATTTTAGGCTCATTAATGGATACATGGTAACTACTTTTTATTAAATGTAGTTTGGGGATTTTCTTGATGTTCCATACTTTGAATTTAGTTTAAAAATTGTTTTTTATTTGAGATGTAATGGTATGTTTCATATTTTTCACATGAATATGGGGTTTTATATTGACTTTCAAGTACTGTGTAAATTTATTTGTAATTTTATTTTAATTGGGAATATTAAAGGCTCAATTCATACTTTTTGTTGAATTTGAAAAATTAGTTTTTATGTGATGTGATGTAAAGGTCCCATTGGCACTTGGGGATGTCATGTTGTGTGATGGGAACCTCTATGATGGATTTACCATTGATAGGGGCCTCACATATGTGGTTCTAGTGTTTGGGTTAGGAAATCACAGTGTTAGTGAGTTATAGTTGAACCATGCATGTGAGGACCTTCCAAATAACCAAGTATTATTGTTATGGGATTCTAGTGTGACATCTAGAGGATCGAGTGATGGTTACTTTTTGACCTGAGATAGCTTGGTTGGTACACTCTGGATTTATCGAGAGGCTAGGTAGGGTGTTAATTATATTGACTAGTTTAGAGAGGCTAGTTGTTTATTGACTGTGGAGCTGCACCATCTTTCGGTAGGTGATTCTGAACTTAGTATGCCTAGGAATTTGATCTAGATATGTTTAGGAAGTTCTCATTGTATACTATCTGTATTTTATATCTATTTATTTGACTTGTTAGATACTATCCATGCTAGTATATTCTTTCCTATTTTATTTTCATTACTTTTATCACATATCCCTTTTTTGGTAATATGGTATGGATTTGTAACTGGGATTTGGTTTTTGAATTGGGTTATGGTTTGTGGAACCATTTTAAAAATTTAAAATCTAAGTGGGTTGTTTTAAAAAAGAAATTTGATTAAAGTTGTGCATTATTATTCCAAATGATTAAAAGACTATTTTAAGAATGAATTTAAAACATGTGTTTGTGGACTATTTGTAGAAATTAAATGCTTGGACTCTTTGGTGATCACCTAATAAGGTGTTTAAAATCACACTCTACTTATTCTACTTGGAATTCATAAACATGAACTATTTTGTTGGTTCATGTTTCAAGATTAGTTTTCTATTGTAGTGGGTTGGTCTTGTAGTTGGTTGAGACCAATAGGTCAAGTGGATATCATGTTAATATGTTTTAGTTTTAGTTTTGTTTATAGATTTTTGTTTTATTAGTTATTATATCTCTACTGGTTGGTACATTTGGCTATGTTTAACTTTTGGTTTTTTCTACGTGTTTAGTTTTTTATTTTCATTACTATTTTAGTATTGGTATAAATTGTTCCCACTATAATTATTTTGATTCCTGACACTTGTTTCCAACACATGGGTATTGGTAATTTACTTCATGCCTTTCCTCAGGCTTAGATGGGTGTCGGGTTGGATGGACTCTGGTTTTGTTTGTGTAAAAATGTTATCAAAGGAGGTTCTTTTTATTTGGGGTATTATGTAGATTATTATATAAATTTTCGGACTTATGAGGTATGTATATTAAGGAAATCATGAACACTTTCTAGATATATCCCCAAGTTTCTTGGGTAAGTCTATTATTTTAGTCATTACTTTTGGTTTTTTGGGTACGGATGAGGAATGAAAATGGAGGTGAGACGGTTTCATGTTTTGATCTCACATTGAGTAGTGACCCAAGTGGAGTCCATGTGAAAGTTTAAAGGTTCTATTAGTGGGTAGTTATTTATTAGAGCATGCTCCACTAACCATTTCGTTTTGTTATGCATGACCACTAGTTCCTCATTCTGGTAGTTCGATGAACGTTTTGTGTTGGTTTTGTTCTTGTTATTGTAAGTGGGTTTCTGAATGACAAATGGTTTTGGAGTAGAAAATATTTGTTGAAATGAACATGAATCTTTTCAATTGGTTTCCGATTTAAAATTGATATATGTTTTTCATGAAAAAGTGATTTGAGGATAAGAAAATATTAGGATAATATGAAGGAAACATGAATTGAGAATTTGGTGAATCCTTGGGTTTGGTGATAAATTGGTATTTGCGACTCCTGGTATTCCTTATAGTCCTTCACATATGTGTCGGTGTGTATGGAAATTTCATGATGTCATGTTCTCGTGGATGATATTATAGGAGGAGGTATAGAAACTTTTATGGATGTTGAAGGGTTCCATGGGTGAGTTTTTGAAATTAACAGTTTTTTTTCAAAATGATTTTAAAAAATATGGAAAATGATTTTTGGAATTGGTATTTCATTAAAAAGTGTGTTATTAATTTCTGAATTATGGATTTTGGAATTCCTATAATTGGCATAGAATAAGGAGGTGATAAAAAATAGTGATAATGGTGATTTATTGAAAAGAGGATTTTGGTTTTTATTTTGTATGTTCAGCTTATGAGACATTTTGTTTTATCTAGGATGATCGTTTTGTTGGATTTTGGTTGATTTAGATTTTGGTTAGGTGTTTTTCTTCTATTTAGAATATACTTCACAGAAGGAACCCAAAACATTCAAGTGGGTCTCATCTGGTTTCTGTTTATTCTCAATTGTTTCCCATCTTTTGTTGTGATCAACTTCCATTAGAGTTAGTGGAATGAATTGAGGAAATGAGAGTTTATTCAAATCATTAGGAACTCTTGAAGTGGTGAGTGTTTGAGTGATCTTGGTTTTATTTAATGGTATGAGTTTGGATTAGGTGGATGGTGATAGTTCCATTATCATTGTAGGTTCATATGACATGAGAGATATTCAAGACCACTTTCATCTGATAGTTTGTGCATGAAGTGGAAAATAATAATATAGTGGAATAACTCATGATTATTCAGAAAGGATAGTGAACTATGAAATATTATATTGACCACTTCAAGGATACAATTTCCCTTTCTTCAAAGGTAGAATCATAGGATCTACTGAAAGCAGTACCTTTCATTAGGGTATTCATCTAAAAACCAAAGAGAAAATCAAATTCTCTAATGATTTTTTTTCAAGAATTTTATGGATGAATAGTTCTTAACTAAGTTGGTTTTCATATTATAGGTAGGTGTAAATCAGGTATCTCACCTACTCATGAAGGTTACCCTTTTAATGAGATGTGTGTCCCATAGGAAACTAATTCTAAAAAGCCTCTTTCATTGGTTCTAGTTTCAAGTTTCTCAGACCACTCACTTGTGTCCCACCAGCGTGGCCTATTTGGGCATTCAAATATATATTTTCACAATAATATAAGGGTGTTCCATAATTGTATCCATTTAAGTCATATGGAGAAGTTTTGTAAGAATCAATTAGTACTACACATTTTTCCTTTAATAGTGATAAAAATTGCCATTATCCATGCTAGAGAAGCACTGACTACTAGAGCAATATTAAAATCTTGAGTATTTTATCAGTGATTATAGAAGCACCGATAGAGGGCCATTTATCATCACTTGTAAAAGTGTTGTTAATGGGGAATACATCGTTGTTCTGTTACATCACACCAAATCTCCCAAAACTCCTAGAAATTAGAAAATTCAAGTACACATAAACAATTTAAATGAAGAGAAAACAATCTTGTCTTATTTTATCTGTTTTGGCAATGTCATGCGTGTTTAAAAAATGATACTTATATATTGAAAAAACACAATTGGAGTCAAACCATGCACACCATGCATCAAATTGAGGTGTAGATAATTTTTACTCATCTTAAATGAGTTATGAATTATTTTCCTAAAGCATCAAAACAATCTAAATGTGGTTTCTCAATTTGAGTACATCACTTGCCTTTTTAGTAAAATTGAATTTTAAATTGTAAACGTGCACAATGAATTGTACTGGTAACATCATGTGTCATTTGAATGTGATATTGATTCTTAAATGTGACAAATGACCTATGAATCATTTATCTAAATTACTTATATAAGCTGAGTGTGTTTGATTCATTTTAAATGAGTGAATATTTTTGAACTAAAACATTGATTATAAAATGATGACGAACACATTGAGTTATACCAGATACATAAAGTATCATATTGATGTGAAGATGATTCCAACACATCAAAAATAACTTATAGATTTTTTTTGGCAAAAGTATCAAAATAATCCAAATGAGTTTTCTTGGTTTTGAGTAGGTAAGATGCCCTTTTTACTAAAATTGTTGTCAATATTAAATAAAAAGGAACACTTGGAGTCTTATCGGTCACACCATGTGTCAGGTTAAGTTAAGGAAAATTTTTACACATCCCAAATGTCTTATGAATCATTTTCATAAATTATAAAATCAAACCAAATGCTTTAAATTAGTTTTGAGTACATCAATTTTCTTTTTTACTAAAATGTCATTTTTAACTCTAAATGAATACTTTGACTTATAATGATCACATAATGTACCCGTTTGACATGACAATGATTCCCATAATCCATAAATGACATATGAATCAATTTAGTAAATTATAAAAAAAATCTGACAGAGTTTTCTAGATTTTCAGTGTGTGAAATTCATTGAACAAAACTGTCGATTTTAAAGTAATAAGAGACACATTGAGTCATATCAGGTACATCGTGTATTATATTGAGATGCATAAAATTCCTACATTTGAAAAATGACTTATGGATCGTTTTCATAATGTATCAAAATATATGAATTCATTTACTCCGTTTTGAGTAGGTCAGTTGCCCTTTTTATTATAATTGATGTCATTTTTAAATAAAAAGACACATATGGAGTCATACCCATCACATCGTGCAACATAATGTGGTACGAGTGACTTCTACACATATCTAATGAAATATGGTTCATTTTCCAAATTTAGAAAAATAATATGAATGCATTTTCTATGTTTTGAGTATGTCAGTTTTACTTTTTATATTAATTGATGTCATTTTTAAATAAAATACACACATATTGTCATACCGGTCACACCATGCATCAGATTAAGGTACGTTTTATTTATAAATTTCAAAAATTAATAATTAATAATTTTCTTAATGTATCAAAAAAATCCAAATGTGTTTTCTTAGATTTTAGTATGTTACATATTTGTTTACTAAAATTCCCTTTTTAACTGGAAACACACACTTTTATTTATAATGACCACATTGTGTATTGGTTTGACATGGAACCTATTCCTACACATCATAAATGGATAATTAATCAATTTACTTAATTACCATGAAAATATATGATCAATTTATTCATTTTAAGTGAGAGAAATTATTTCAACTAAATTGTCAATTTTAAACTAATAACGAACACATTGAGTCATATTGGTCATTTTGTGTGTCTAATTGAGGTGAGGATTATTCATACACATCTCAAATGACTTTTGTATCATTTATATAATATATCAAAATAATCATGATATTGTTTCATTGTTTTGAGTATGTAAGTTTTTTTTTATAAAAATCAATGTCAATTTTAAATAAAATAAGCAGTTGGAGTCATACAGGTCACACCGTGTGTCAGATTGAGGAGTGGTAGATTCCTACACATCCCAATGTCTTAAAATAATCCTAAATAATAATGTTACCTTGTTTCAATTATCATAATTATAATGAACTACCAATATTTCTCATTTATTAGATGTTCTTTACTTAAAAGCCTTTCTCATTGTTGATTGGAAGATGACAAGAGGACATCAACAATGAGAAAGGTTTTCAACTAATAACATTGAATAAATATGTACGGGTGGAATTTAAACAAATAAAGAACAAGAAAATGGATAATGTGGTAACAATGGTGGAAAGAATAATTTTATCTTTTTTTGTGGCTTGTTTCAGATTTTTGAAATTGAAATATGACTTCTCAAAAAATATTTGAAAAACACTAAATAAGTATTATATAAAAATTAGAAGGAAATTAACTTAAAAATATTAGATAAAATTATGAAATTCTTTTATATAAGTAGTAGTAATTCAAATTTTCTTGATGGTTTTATGAATTCTTGATGCATTTCCTTATTGTCAATATCTCTGTTATAGGATCGATGTCCAATACCTCATGAGCATGAGCAGCTTCAAATGATCCACCCCAACTGGAACAAAAGAATGTACCTGTAAAAATTCATTTATTATGTGAGTAATAATTAAAAAAAATTTAAACATAAATATGAAATAGTAGATGAATTCTATGGATAGTGATTTTACTGTGGAAACATTACTATTCATAGGGATATGTTGATGGTAAATCAAGAATGATAATAAAAAAATTCTAATAGATCTCTAAAAACAATCAATCAATGAGCGAGGAGGATGATTAAAAAAAAGAAACATTGGATTGAATATTTGAATCACCAAATGGAAATTAAATATATCCTATTAGGTTCATAAAATATTCACTTTTTACAATAGATAAATAAATACACATAAAATACTCATTATCTAAATTGAATGCCTACTGTTTGTGATAATTACATTGATGGTAATCAAATATTCCTTAGGGTGGAACCAAAATAAAATGATAAATAATGATCTATTTTTAGATGGATTAAAGTAAAAAAATACATAGTTTTTATTAGATGTGTGATGAAAGGAATTAAGCGATTTTAAAGAAGTATTAATTAGTGGGTTATCATTATAAATATGGCTATATTTTTATCAACTGTAATAATTACAATAAATTCTGAAATCTGTGAATAAATTTTCATTTGTGATTGGATAGTTTCGGTAAACAAATGGATGCAGTAAGACTCTACAAATAACCTCATTTTTCCCCTGGTAGAGCCTAAATTATTTGGAGAGCCTGAAAAGGGTGATAATTGGATTAAATCTATACATGAGGATATTGACCAAAATATTAACAATGTGACATGAATAGATTGATTTTAATAAGGAATATGATGGGTTTTTTCAAATCATTTTGTTTAATGTATTGTTACAAAAATATCCAATTGTTAAAAAAATTATATTTAGTCATTTATTCCAAATTCTATAAAACACTTAACATAAAGGGTTATGTTAGTGTATTTTAATGAAACATTTTTTATCTCATGTAATGGAGATGGTAACACATATAAAGACTCAAATTAAAACTAGAAAGACATAAAAATGAATTTATGTTTATGTTAGTTAACAATAAAATTCAATAGAATTTAGAATCCATAGTGGACATTACATGTCATTGAATTATTAAATCAAAACTAATGAAGTTGAATTAATGTTGGATTATAATGTTTTAATGATTGTATCCATTAAAATTATTTTTTTTCATAAAAATAAATTCAAATAATTTTTTTTTATTAATTTTACATCAATCAATGATAAGATTTTATTTTATCAAAATTAGCTAAATCTAGTGGTATAAGATTTATTTTTGAATTATTTGAAATATTGTTTAAAATTTAAAAAACATGAAACTTTCTCTTGTTAAATAGGTTACATTTCAAATAAATTATAAAATTTAGAAAATTATGATCAATCCTCAAGTATTGAGAACAAGAAATACTAACAACAATGTACTCTTCTACATGACATAATGAAACCATATTTTCTTTCTTAAAACACCATAATGATGATGTTTTTCTTAGAAAATGAAAAATTCCAATTATTTATTTTCTAACTAAATTTTAACAAACAAAATCAAAATATCAATTAAATTTTATACTAAAATTAGTTTTCCATTTATAATATAGTCTATGGATTATAGATCCTTAAACATATTTGTTTTTTATTTTTATAACATTTTATTCATTTTATTTAAATTATAATTGAAATATTTCAAAAATAAAACATAAAAATTATAATTTTTAACAATTAGTAAAATAAATAAGACAATAAATTAAATATATATAATGTTTTTTCTCATCAAATTTTATATATTCATTAGAATCATTTGACTGTTAAATTTCATAAGGGACCCAAAAATCTATCCCAACACTCATGAAATATTTCATAGTCATCCTAAATAAATCCATTAATTTTACACCATATTTCTATGCTCATTAATTGAGGTTAATGTTTCATGAAAAAATAATTATACAGTTGTTCACATGTGTCAGCAATTTCATCATCCATTTTATGGAAACAAATTATATAATTAAATTTCAAATAAAATGGGATAACCTAATATTTATGCTTCTCCCCACTCAAACCTCTCAATTTTAATTGGTTCACAAAATAATATAAGACCCCAATGATTTGATATATTTCTTCATACAAGTGATTTGTAATGAAATATTCCAAACCAATGACATCATTGACTTCTATATGGATGCATTTTTCAGAATTTGATGACTAAAAAGAGGTAGATGTCATGGAATATATGTATTGGGAGACTATTATATCTCCCAACAACATGAACCAACATTGGGTTTGACATATTTCTAGTTGCATAGTACCAATGTTTTTTCAATAAGACCCACATGATATCAGAGAAGACAATTCATCAATATATCTAAAAAACAACAAATTTGGGGCTGTCTTATTATTGGATAGTGCAACTGGAATTATTGGGATGCACTGATTTGGGATGATAAGGTTCTGTAGATTGTAGAAGAAAAATAGAGATATTGGAAAACCTGGATTTCATTCGATTCATGGTTGCATTCAACCCCTGAAATGATCAAAACATGAATTAGAGCCTTGGAATAGGTGGAGACTATATTCGGGGCAAGATTAGAGAAAGGATTTGACAAAAACGTGTTTCGGTAGTGTAATGTCCCAGAATTTCAATGAATTTTTTTTAAATTATGTGAAATTATTTTGAGACCACACGCTTTGACGGCAAGCGATTTTGAGGCCTATTGAGCCTGGAATAGAATTTTAAACATTTTTTAGTTCATTTATGTAAATGTGGTAGAGGGTTTCTCTAACATCTAAACCAATGCTTAGATCAAAATTCCAAGGGCATCGTTGAACTCTAAGTGCCAAGATTCACCTCTAAAGGAGATAAATTCGGTCGTTAATTGTCGGACAAAAAAGTAAATTTTCCGACTTTTAGTGAAAAATAAAAAAAATTAATATTTTACATTATTCAAACTACTTCCGCTACAACGCAACAACTTCTGAACGTTGTGGTGCAGCGATAAGGTGACACTGAATCATTAATGAACCTCATTAATGAGATAACATGGCTATGCACAATGTGTATCTTCCTTTAATTAAACAAAAATCCATAGTTTGGAAGCACTACGAGGAAATTCTCTGAAGAACATGAAACCTATCTCTCCCCCCTCTCTCCGATGACAAATTCCATCTATGAATGACATCAAATCATGGATCAATGAATTTCAGCATGATGGATCTGAGTGATGAAAATAACAAAAAATGATAACAGATTAAGGATCGGTGATGCCTCGATCATTCATCCCTCATTAATGACAGAAACTCACTCTAGGTAAGGTTTTATTTTTTTTACCATTTCCCTCGTTCTTATTCTAAAATGAAAAAAGCAGATCAACCCATAAACAGGGTGATCGATGGATTGTGCGTTCTTATGGGAGGGTTTCATTCTTGGGTTTTCTATTTGATAATTAATTATTTTTAATGGAACTATGATCCAAAGGATCCACTATGTTTTAATCTCCTAACGTGGAGGGAGTTGGCTGAGACAGACAAGAACCGAGCCCTTCTTCTTGTGCGTTCATTGTGACTGCATCCTCAAAATGGAGGCAAGGTGAATACGAGGTCGTGGCAGTGATTGAGGTGACTAGAGAGGGCTGAAGGTGAAAAAGAATCTATAAATAGACCCCCAGAGTAGACCCAATGTCCCACGGATGGTGCCATCAGCACGGAACCACCAGAACAGAGGCACCGGTGGCCTATGACGGTGGCCGCATGAATTTTGTAGTGCCACCACAAGTGCTTCATGTAGGACCAGTGGTCGACTCTTACTGGCCACGTTGGTAGAGGAAGCATTCTCGGTGCACGCCACGATGAAGGGGGAGGTCGTGGCCTGTCGGTTGCAGTGGCTATCTAGATCCGACACCAACCTGATGTAGCGTAATTGGAGTAGCCCGCTCCCTGCGAGTCGTGCACTATCAAAGGGGGTGGAAAGCTGACCATCTACGAACACCCCAACTAGAATGGCTGAGCCGGTCTGGGCTAAATCGGATTGGCCGAGCCAGTCCATCCTGAACCAGTTTGACCATCATGTTGGGGCGAACTGACCCGACAAAATTTCGGAGTTGACCCTCTTTAATAAACTCGGCCGATGGGATACGGCTGGGCTACGTGGCGGGCTAAACTAGGAACGGATATCGGCCTACCAGTGTGGGCCGAGCTGGATGTATTTTGTGTCACTTGGTGACTAAGCAGACTGCACCCACAACCATCCTCAGCCGAGTCCAATAAAGCCCAAAGGGCTAGGACAATGGGCCAAACGGAAAGAATTGTGTCATGTGGGACCCCATGTTGGGTTTGTCTGAACTAGTCAAACCAGGCCCAAATTCAACTAGCCCTTATTTACAAAATGGTATTTATCTCCCAAATCAAGTATCTGATTGACGTTCTGTCTGTTGCATTGGGACCCACATGATGGGGTGGTCATTATGAAATACTCTATGTAAGATTTCATGGAGAATTACCTGGTGAGGTTTTGTGAATCAACTACCCATTGACACTTTGTGACATAACTATCAACGTTATTTTGGGACTCCACTACCCAACGAGACTATGTTACTCATGTAACCATCAAGACTCCATGACTCACCTATCAATGATACTTTGTAAAATACCTACCTAGTGAGACTGTGTGACTCTAGCACCCAGTGAGACTCCGTGACTCAGATATCAAAGAGACTTCATAACTAAGTTACCCATCGAGACTCTGTGACTTAGCTAGAAACGAGACTTCGTGACCCATCTATCCAACAAGAGTCTGTGACTCAACTACCAAGGACACTTGGTGACTCATATACCTAATAAGGCGTTGTGACCCAGCTATCAATGAAAATTCGTGACTTAGCTACTAAATATTTTTGGGCAGCCTATCTTTCATAAAGGACTCATCATGGATGAGTGCCTTTGCATTAATTGAAGTTCAGTGTTTACAACCATTGGTTTTTCGACCAACACATTGATTTATACCTATTTCGAGTAAACTCTATTGATTCTAATATTTGTGCATCCTTTGTGATTTCCTTTTTAGATTTATTGGAGACCCAATTTGGATTCATGGTCCATATTGAGTATTGTTATGCTCACCCCTACATGGACTTCGGTAGCACATGTTGTGTCTTATGGAGATGACATACAGCTTGGATTGGGTTTTAGAGTACTAGGTCCATGTGGCGCTCAAAGGTGGATTTACAGATTCAATATGCTTCCCCGACATCTGATAGTGAACTACACCTACCCTTCAGGTAGGATCCATGGTGGATGACATTTGGTTCTTGTTTTCCCTTTTTGTACAATCCTTTTCAATTAGGTTTGTATTTTGGCCACCTTTTTTTTCAATTTCCCATTTATTTGTGTGGTTGCTTTCTCATGTGACATACATGTTGTTGGTTTCCCAGTTTCAGCTTTAACTTCTGTAGAATGTGTTTTGTGTGTTTGGGTATAGGTTTATAGGCAATGTCTCCCCTTTTCGGGATATGCCTTTCAGTGCAACTGTCTATCCCATAGCCAATGGAAGGCTGGCTTGGGGTTGTCACAGCACGAGACCTAGAGGACGAGTTGTGACAGAGTTGTATCAGACATGGTTGGTTCTACCTCAATGATTGAGGGTCAGTTGTTTTTTATTTGGGAAATAATGTTAAATGTTCCAAGTTAGACTTTTATATTTGGAGAGTCCAGTGTTGGTGTGGTGGCTGACATATCTATACACCGGGAACCTAAATTTTTTTCCCAACTCTATGCATGAAAAAACTGGTTGCTTGCCTCTTTAAAATGTTTTTCATTGTCTCTTAGAGTCAGAGTCAGTTCACCAGGTACAATTAACTGAGCGTGGTTCATCTTGATTTCTCTCAAGATTCCTCCACATAGATAGATGGATATGATCCCAATACAGGGTCACAACAATGGTCTACCGAGTGATGAGGCATCAATATAGGGATCTGTTCCTCAGATGGCACCCACAGGTGGTGTATCAGAGGCACCACAGCCCATCAAGAAGCATTTTCTAATAGCCTTACGACTAGAGGATGCCCACTGACTGAGAGAATTTCATGAGTTCCAGAGGCATGGGCCTTTGAGATTTTAAGGTGAGACAGATCCTCAGGTAGCTGAGGATTGGATAGAGGTGGTGATTCGAGTTTTCCACCTAGTGAGAACACCTTTAGACAAGATGGTTGTTCTAGCCACAAGACTTCTAAAGGGCATGGCTGGGTGATAGTGGATCTTGAAACTACAGATGCATGAGGAGGTGACCCTCACCTAGGCAGATTTTGACCACCTTTTCATCGAGGAGTTATTCCCTATGACCTTGATCTCAGTATTAATACAAGAGCTTCTCCACTTACGGTAGGGAAGATTGGCCCTGGCTAAGTACTTTGTGAGGTTCATAGGCCTCTCCTGATACTCTTATGATAATGTGAGGGACCCCTTATTCAAGGCCCAAACATTTGATAATTGAATCATATGGGAGATCATAGCATTAATGATATCTCTTAGAATACCTACATAGGTCGGGGTGATGGGGCAAGCTCTTCTAGTGGAGAACTTTCTTGCAGAACATGCACCGACATTGGCAGCTACCACCAGACCACAGGTAGCGGAGTCCTCAGCAACAAGAAACCGAAAGCTAATATAGGGGTCCAAGATGAATAGACCCTCCAGCGGATGACCACATGATACTAGATCTGTAGTACGAGTCCCCATAGGTAGTGGACATCAGTAGTGTAACAGGTTGTGCATCATGTGTGGCGTGCAGGGGTACATAGCTTGACACTGCCCAAACCGCCGTTCAGACGATCAGCAGGCAGTCTAGGGACCAACAAGGAAGAGGCAGAGAGTTGAATAGGGCAGTCCACATAGAGGTAGATATGGAAGGGGAACTGGAAGAGTGGATGACAGTGGGATGAGATATGAGATACTACCACCACCACCCCCACGAATTCCACCATGAGTTCTGGGAGTAGCTGGATAGGGGAAGGGCCAACCTCAGGTGATGGAGGCCGATGACCATGGTAACCCATATTTTATTAGAGTAATGATATGTGTATACTCCACTTTAGCTATATTTGTTATATACATAGGTGTCATTCACTCTTTCCCTTCAGCAAACATTGTTTTGGGATCGACAATTCTGGTGGAGTTGTTGGCTCAATTATTATGATTAGGGACTGCTGTGAGAAAGGATTAGATGATCACACAATGGTTTTGGTAGTGTGAGATCAATATAGGAGGAAATAGATTCAATTATGATCTCCTAGTATCAGCATTAAGGCCTTACAACATCATCTTGGGTATGGACTAGTTGTCTACAGTCAATGCTCAGATTGACTATATTAGACACAAACTATAGTGTTTCTGCAATGATGGGACCAGGTTTTCTTTCATCGATGAGAAGGGAACTTCTACCGAAAATTATGGAATTTCTATAAGGAGTTTTTATCCTATAAATCACTAGTTGTCTATCCACACCCTTAGTGTAGTAGATGAGAGGATTCTAATATTTCATGTTCTGTTGGAAGAGTGTTAGTATGTCCTTCCTGTGGATGTTCTACGACTACCTCCTTGAAAGGGGGTAGACTTATGCATTGATTTGTACCCCGGTACAACACCGAATTATACACCATCATACTGGATGGATCTCGTGGAGATTTGTGAATTGAGGGTACGTTTGGAGGACTTTTATTTAAAGGGTTCATAAGGCCCATTATTTCACCATCGGCATCCCCGATGTTATTTTCCAAGATGGATGATTGGAGCTTGAGGATAAGCGAGGACTTTCGATGCCTGAATGAGGTGAACATGAAGAACAAGTATCCACTATTGAAAATTGACGACCAATTTTATTAGCTTAAGGGAGATAGATTGTTCTAGAAGATAGATATCTGGTTTTCCTATCCTCATCTTCATGTACGAGATGAGGATGTACCAAAAATAGGCTTCAGATGCTGGTATGGCCACTATGAGTTCATGGTGACACCCTTCAGTGCAGCCAATGCTCCAACGATGTTGATGGGACTCATGAAAATGATATTATAGTATTACCTCGATCAATTTGTGGTGGACATCATTAATGAAATCTTGGTGTACTCATCATTGGAGAAGGATCTCACTACTCACTTGTGGATAGTTCTGGACACACTTTGAGAGGACCATAATTATAGTAATCTCTAGAAGATTCATTTTTGGATTTAGAAAGTTCACTTTCTAGGATACTTCATCTTGGAGGCTTGATTTTTAGTGGATACGGTGAAGATAGATGCGGTTCTTAATTGGGAGCCACCCATGCGTGTGACTGAGGTGAGGAGTTTTTAGGGGTTTGCTGGATACTATCGGAGGTTCGTGCCTGAATTTTCTAGGGATGAATCACATTTATCATCCTTTTCATGAAAGGGATAGCCCTTAATGTGTAAGTCAAAGTTCCAACAGAGTTTCCAGGAGTTAAGGAGGAGACTAACGAGGGCCCCCATCTTGAGACTACTAGATGAGGGTATCAAGTATGTAGTTTTTTGCGATGCATCAGGGACCAGACTGGGTTGTGTCCTGATGAAAGATTGAGAAATGATCACCTACCGCTCACAGAAGTTGAATAATCATTATCAGAACTACACAACCCATTACATATAGTTAGAAGTAGTTGTTTTCTCATAGAATATGTGGTGACACTACTTTATGGGTGAACAATTAACCATTTACTCTAACCACACGAGTCTAGATTATATCTTCTCATAGAAGGACCTGAACTTGAGACATGGGTGATGGATAGAGTTCCTCCAGGACTACATCTTTGAGATATTATATAAAACCATTGAAGGGGAACGTGGTGGTAGACGGTCTATGTAGGAGGTCCGGTTCACAGCTGCTGAGTGGGGTGATAGAGTAGCTAGCCGTGATTATGATATCTATCATGGATGATTATGGAGTGACATACCTTAAGACAATGACTTTCACTCCTCCAATCATACTATGAGTCAGAGAGGTAAAACTTATGGATGTTAAATGTGAAGCCCTACATGCTCGGTTATGATAAGAAAAATCTCTTGATGGATTTTTGATAGGTGGAGAGAATGATATCCATTTAAGAGGATGCACAATTGTACCAGTAATGTTGTAGGAGGAGGTGTTGAGGGAGTTCCACACATCCCATTTGGTAGTACACCATTGTGTGGTTGAGATATTCCATAATCTCTAACATCCGAACTGGTGGGTAGGGATTAAGAAAGCGGTGGTAGAGTTCATTTTATGATGCCTCACTTTCCAGCAAGTTAAGTCTAAGCATTAGGTCCCAACAGGCATCAAAAAACAAATTGAGTTACCAAAATGGAAGTGGGATGGTGTCTATATGAACATTGTGATGGGGTAATCATGCATATCTTGGGGCCATGATTCCGTTTGGGTAATCGTTGAATGACTCATCATGTCAGCTCAGTTCCTACCCATCTAAGAGAAGGGATCATTATAGGGATTGGGACTCCTCTACATCCAAAATATAGTGTGGCTACATTAGGAAACTATCATGAACATATCAGTCTATGACACTCATTTTACATCCTGGTTGTGGAAGGTATTGCAAGAGGAATTCTGGACCTAGCTTCATCTGGGCACAAATTTTCACCCCCAGATAAATGGTAAGATGATGTAGACCATACTGAACTTGGAGAACATTATTCTTACTTGTTTTCATGATTTTGGACACAGTTGGGCGGACCAACTACCCTTGCGGGAGTTTTCATACAACAATAACTATCACCCCACCATTGACAGTGTGTTGCTTGAGGACTTATATAGATAGCCATATAGATCAAATCTATACTAGACAGAACCAGGGGAGTAAGCACTCATGTGTACAGAGTTAGTACATGATACCACTGAGAAGGTGCATATTATCCAGAAGGGGATGAGGATATCACAATTTAGGCATAAATTATATGATTATAGGAAGTAGAGACCCTTATAGTTTGAGGATGGAGACCATGTTTTTCTTTAGCTCTCACCTCGATGGGGGCTGTAGAGATTTGGCTAGGGTGGAAAGTTATCTCTGAGGTTTATCAGACCTTTTCATATTATGATCAGATTTATAGAGGTGGAGTACTACCTAGGTTTTCTACCATAGATGCACCGACTACATGATGTCTTCCATGTGTCATAGCTAAGGAGGTTTGTATGTGATCCATTTCTTGTTATCGACAAAGTAGAGATGGACAATGATAATGGTGAGATGTTTTCAGAGTTCCTGGTGGAGATTGCGGATCGACAAGAGTGGGTTATTCATGGATAGTCGATTTCTATAGTGCATATTTGGTGGTAGTATGAGAACCTACAATAGAGCACATGGGAGCAGAAGGCTGATAATTGTGCTCAATACCCCCATCTGTTTGATTAGCATTATTTTGGATTTTGGGGATATAAATCCCTAATGTGGGGTGAATGTAATGTCTTGGAATTTCCATGTATTTTTCAATAAATTATATGGAATTATTTCAAGACCACCAACTTTTTCTGAGACCTGGTGAGCTCAGAATGAAAATTTGATCTTTTTTGTGTTTATTTTAGTAAACGTGAATGCGGGTTTTCTATCTTCTAAATGTGTGCTCATATAAAAAATACAAGGGCACCATTGAACTTGGAACGTTAGGATTAAACTATAATGGAATTAAATTTTATTGGAAAGGGATAGTCAAAAAAGATAATTTTTATATTTTTAGTGAAAAATAAAAGAAACATAATATTTTAGTTTGTTAAAACTGTTTACGCTGCGACACAACGACCAGTAAATGTTGTGGTGTAGTGAAAAAATGAAGATGAATCATTAATGAAACTCATTAATGAGAAATCATGGAGACACAAAATGTATATCCTTCCTTTAATTAAACAAGGATAAAGAGTTGGGAGACAATGTAGGGAAATTCTCTCATGAAAGTGGATCCTCTCTCACTATTTCTAAGGATGAATGTCATTGACGAACTCCATTGAATTGGGGAATAAAGAAAAATGATTAGAAGAATTCAAGAGATGATGAACGATGAAGAACTCTTATGGATCGAGGATCGATGAAAACTTGGAACTTCATCCCTCGTCAGCGACAGATACCCAATCTAGGTAAGGGTTTATTTGTTTTATGTTTTTCTCTGTTCATACTCAAAAATGATGGATGAGGATCAAATCACAAATAGGATGATCCTAGGATCATGAGTTTTTGTGGAAGGGTTTTTTCTTGGGTTTTCTATATGAGATTTAATTATTGTTGATGGAACTACGATCCTAAGCCACCCATATGTTTTAAACTCGAAGTGCGGATGACACATGCCGACACAAACAAGGCCTGATCCACTCCGCTTGTGCATTATTCATAGCCACATCCTTGAAATGGTGGAAACGTGAATCTATGGATGTGGAGGTGATGGTGGTGACCTGAGAGGACTGAAGGGGAAAACGAATCTACGAATAAACCACAGAGTGGTGGCTGCCAACTGGAGACATCGCCACCTCAGGCATCATGTGCGGGACAAGTGGTTGTTTCTCACCAGCTGCACACTTTAGTGAATGAGGAGGACATGGATCATCATCCACAATGGTTTTCTAGACACAAATCCAACCTATAACTCCATAGGAGGAGTGGCCTACTCCCTATGGGCCACGTGCTATCAGTGGGGGAGGCCATTTGACCATCCGCACTTTCCATAAATGGACTAACTGGCCCACCGGGCTGAGTCGACCCAGTAGAATGGGTTCCCTAAGTAGCCCAGATAATTTTTCTAGCCGATCCACATCAGGGGACGAGATCAACCAAATAAATCCAGACCACACGGTGACATGATCTAGGAAAAGAGACTGCACCGCCAGTGCGGGCCGACCAGATAAATTTCAGACCACTGGGTGACCAAGAGAATTGGACCTATAGTCAACCTTGACTGGGTCCAGTAAGGCCCAATGGCCTAGACTGACAAGATCGATTCACGCAGGACTCTGGGTCTGGTTGGTTAGATCAATCCGAACAGGTCAGACTGAGCCCAAATGCAACTGGCATCTGTTTACAAAAAGGGATGTATCTCCCACACCATGTGACCAATTGACACGTCTTTTGTGGAATTGGTAACCGTGTGACAGGGTGGTATTTATGAAATCCTCTACTTAAGATTTCATTGATGTTGACCTAGTGGGTCTTCATGACTCAGCTAACCCACAGGACATCATGACTCAGCTGCACAATGAGATTGCATGACTCATGTTCCCATCAAGACTCTGTGACGCAGCTATCATCGAGACTCGATGACTCAGCTACCCAGTAAGACACTATTACTCAGCTATCCGGGATAATTCTTAACTCAACTACCCAGCAAGATTCCGTGAGATAGCTATAAGCGAGATTCCATGACTCAGATACCCAGTGAGGATTCATGACTCATCAATCAACACGACTTCTTGAATCACCAACTGAATATGGCTAGGAAACCTAGATAGCCTAATTGAATCATCAGGGATGAGTTCCTTTGTAGTAATTAATTTTCAATGTTTCCAACCATTGGTTTTGTTGTCAACACATTATGTTATACTTGTGTCAAGCTGTCTCCAGTGACTATAATCTTTATGCGTCGTTTTTTGATTTCTATTGTGGATTTCAGAGAGACCTGAGTTGGTTTTGGGGTCCCTAATCAGTATTATTATGCTCACCCCTATATGGGCTTCACCCTCACCTGTTTTTTCTTCTGTAGGTGATAAACATCTTTATATTGGATCATAGAGAGCTAGGGCTTGGTGGTGCTCAGAGGTGGATCAATAGATGCAGTACATTTCTATGACATCTGATAATGAGATACACCTACCCTTCTGGTAGGATCCTTGTAAGATGACCTCTAGATCTTGTTTTTCTTTTTTGGTACATTCCTTTTTAGTGGGGTTTCCAATATGGCCTCCATTTTTTCAGTTGCACATTTACTTGTGTGGTTTCTTCCTTGTGTGACATACTTGTTGTTGGTATCCCAGTTTCATCTTTACCTTTTGTTGTATGGGTTGTGTGTGTGTACATGTTTAATGATAATACCTTTCCTTTTCAATATATTCCTTTTGGTGCTAGTCAACAGCCACTGGCCTGTGGAAGGTGGACATGGGGTAGTCACGACATAGGCCCCGGAGGATGGGTCGTGATAGGTATCATATCTCTTCAGTGGAGAGATTCAATATCACAAACTGGTTTGCGATGTTGAGGGTTCTTAAAATAGATCATGACACTTTTATCGATGCTTCAAAAAAATCGTTGACAAAGACTACTTTTATCAGTTCTAAGTTAATTAGCATCGATAATATGAATCTTCATTAGTGAAAAAAAGCACTAAAATATACCTATATTTTTTTTTTAAAATAATACTTTTTAAAAAATTATAATTTTTATATATAATTATATTACATTTAAGAATACTTTTTATCAAATAATTATTTTATAATTCTTTGAATATATAATGATTTATTAATAATTATATAAATAATTTTCAAAAAATAATATTTATATTAATATATATATATACATGTATATATATATATAAACATGATAAATATATTTAATATTTAAATAAATTTTTATAAGATTTAAATTTTTTATTTTTATATATATAAATAAATTTGAATTAGATATTTTTTCTTTATTTATAATTATAAATGTACAAAAATAGTAAATATGCATTTATAAATATATTTATATATAAATATAGTCTTATAAATTTATTTCTAACAATATTAATGAATATTTGATATTAAGTTCATGCATCTTAAAAATGAATAAAATTGATTAATTAAAAATGAGGATAACATATTGAAAATTTCAATAAGTTTTATTAATATATATCATTAAATAAAATGATATATATATATATATATATTGATGAATACATATTGAGAATATTAAATAAATATTAAATATATAAATATATAATATAAAATATAAATTAATTAAATTTTAAATGAAATATTAGTGTGTGTGTGTGTGTGTGTGTGTGTGTGTGTGTATAAAAATGCATTAGTTACGTATATGTAAAATCAATATAATAAATTTGATCTATATTATAAATTGAAAAATAAAACAACACTCAATTATGTCCATGTCTCAATGAAATCAGTCAGTATTTTTGATTCATATTAATTTTTAATTATCGACCATTATTCACTAAATATATTCTTGTTTAATGTAAAGCATAAATAATATTTTTATATGTAAATAGTAATTATATACATTCATATATATATATATAATAAATACTATTTTTTAACATTACCAATAATCATCTAACTAATTAAATCATTTCTAATTTTCTTAATTTACTTATTTTTAATGTTATTTTCATTAATTTAAAATTTTCATATATCTATATTATTAATACATACTATTTTCTACTATTTATAATTTATATATAGTATAATAAATTTATTCATTTTTATCAATAATTATTTAATTACAAAATTCATAATATTATTTTAATAGACTCAATTTTTATTTCTTATTTATTTAATTATATCAATATATATATTCAGACATTTATCAGTGACAAAAATCACTGATAATGGATTCCTTTATGAGCACTAATAATATAACACTAATAAAAAGTACCATTTATCAGTGTTAAAATTAAATCGCTGATAAATGGACCCTTTATCAGCAATAAGAAAAAGTACAGATAAGGGGTTAAATTTATCAGCACTTTATTTAGTATTGAAATAGATTCCATTTATCATTGATTTTTGTAACACCCCGAGCTTCCACGATACGCTTCTCATTCAATAATGCAATATCTTGCATTGTACGCAAGTTCGAGTTCTAACACACCGCAACTAATCAAAATAGCCGTTATGAATAGTAATAACCACTTTTTAAAATTATAGAAATTTTATATTTCAAAATGGACTTCATTTTTGTATTCGTAATATCGAAATTAGCCTATGTTGAATATTTGGTATTTTTCTGAGAACTTCTAATTTTTTATGAATAGTGAAAAATACATAAAAACAACTTTTTTAATCAAAATAATTTATACAGATAAATTATACTATTTAGTGGTTTTAAGGTATAATTAGAAAATATTTTTACCATTTTATCCAATGGTGGTCATTAGAATTAATTTAACATTGAAATTGGACATAAACAATTGCCAAACTTTTGATATAAATTGTTTCTTAAAAACACGCTATTTGTTGTAACAACGGGAATTAATTATGAAATTAATTAATACAACTTATATGTTTGGAATTTTGTAAAATAGACATCATTTTTGAATTCGGAATATCAATTATAGCTTAGGGTGAAATTTTGGCCTTATTCTGAAAAACTTCAATTTTTGATGAATAGTGAAACCACTAAGTGGTAGTTAAATAACTGATTTTTCGTTTAAATGAAATATTACAACTTCTGTGATTTGATTTTCAAAAATCCGACATACATGGTTGTCATTAAGAAGTAAAATGTGGTTCAATGGGATAAAAATAATTTTTTGGTGAATAGTAACTTATTAAGTTCTTAATCGCGATTAGTGGTAATTAGGGTAGTTTAAGGTATAAATAATACTTTAATAATATTAAATGACCTAGACACATGTCCCAACCTCATTGGTTGTGTCATGGCCGACCAAGACAAGCCATGGCCTAACTTGGGGACCCCATGGATCCACTTTTGTTGGGAAATAACATAAATTACTTTTTATTTAATGTTAAAGTGAAAATGACACTAACATAAATTGTTCTACTAAAACAATTTTTAATTGGGGTTATACAAGTCCAAATTTTGATTATAAATAGTCATTGGAAAGCTAAAAAGATTTCCTACATCATAGTATTTGTTTTATAATTTTTAGACATTAAATAAATTAAAGTATTTATGACATAATAATGATGCAGCGATGACATCATTATTTGACGATTTAAATAAAATGAGAAGATAATGCAAAATCCGAGGCTTACACTTGTCCAAAGCCTATTGGATGAAGATATTTCGAAACCTTATCACCTTAGCCTCGAATTATATAGATGTGGGACCTTTAGAATCCGAAAAGCATTTTGAAATAATGTAACATTTCATTACTTTCCAAAAGTGCCCATCCTCTCCACTTATAAAAGGCCCCCACCTCTCCCACCTTATTCACACCATCAAGCCATTTGGCTCGGCCAACCTCTGCCCAAATACTCTCCCAACATTCCTTCCTTACTCCTAGAAACCTCACTTTGGGCAGAACTCTTCCCAAGGAAGCCTTTAGCTCAAATCAAAAAGAGTTACCCGATTTTGAGGTAATGTCTTTTCTAATGTTGTTTTGTTTTATTTTTCTTCTCCAACCCCCTAAACTCTTTTTATTCATTTCTTTTGTAACAACACCAGTATCCTCAATATACTAGGATGTTGTTATAAGAAGGATTCGAGCTACACTTACACACACCTAAATCTAATGGTTAAAGAACATATGGTTTCTGTGGATGGCGAATTTCTGCCTCACGAAACGATGATTGTTCAACACTCATATAACACCTCCAAAGGTGGCCATTAAGATGTCACTATTTTTATATATGATATATAATATGTTTTTGTTTTACTTATGCTTCTGTATTTCTCATTTATGGCATACTTTATGATTTCCATTATGGGTAAAACGCGATAATTTCATTTTAGGAAGTGCGGACTACCGCCCCCTCAAAGTGATTTGAATCGTTAATGCCATGTGTGGGATGTATAAAGGACGGAGTAAATGGTATTATACGCTATATTATACTGGAATTATATTATACATTTATATCATTATGATTTCATTCCATTAAATATGAAATTGAAATGAAAGTAGCGTTCATGCGTACGTACGGCTTACCGTCTCCATGAACGGTGCATTTCATTTCTTACCTCTAAATGTTACGTAATATTATAAATGAATGTATATACTGTATATATATGATATATATGATATCTACATCATTAATATAATTCTGGTTATAATGGATATTTCACCACATGAACAACTTATAATTATAAGAAGTTTATTGTTGACTCATGTACCAAAGATCGACAAAACGACCGTTATTAACTTAAATAATTACATAATGTTCATAACATTGTAATAAGTGATATAAAAAGGATAATGAAATTGAAAATGGTTCTTAATAAGGTAGATATTAACTCTAGTTTATTATTCAGGAGGTTAAAGAACGGTTGAGTCAAGTCGGACACAAGGTAAGGGAATTTCATAACCCAACTTCCATTCTTTGGGTTAATCTCCTACTTTCAAATTATGTCATGATATTATTATGTCTTATTTTGTATTTTTACTTTCTTTATGTGTACCTATAGTGAATACACATAATATATCTATTTTATTTTAAAAATGATCTTTTTAAGGACTTCGTCTCAATCTCCTTTCATTGAGGCATATTTGGTTTTATACACAACTTTCTTTTATACGGTGTATAAACCCCTTTGACTTTTAAGTTTATTCAAAAGGAATCTTTTTATACGAAGCATTTTACTAAACGACAAAAAGGGAATGTTTTTCTTTCCGTACTTATGCGGCGACAACGACTTCTCCGCCGCCGTGAACATTATTTGAGTTTCGGCTTCCTTTACAAGCCATACCTTTTTTAAAAAAAGAAAAATAAATACAATGTTTTAACATTCTTTTATTTTGGTATTGAAAATGGTTTTGAAAGAATTTTTATTATATCAATGTGTTGTATTGATATCTTGTGATTGAAATATGGAAATGTTATGTTTCCTTTATGCATGTTTTATGTGATACGATTATGTTATGGTTTATGATATGTTTAAACCTATTCATATGAGGAATGCATTGGACTTAATAAGTGACGGGTGGAGCCCGCTATAGCTCCTCGATGCATCGGCAGGTCTCATGAGACAAACTAGTGTCTTGGCACGAGGCCTTGACAAAATATTATTTGTGGTCTTGGCACGAGGCCTTGACTACGTGGTTATGATAGTCTGGCATTATGCATTCCATCATTATGAAAGTGGTTATTGATATTGCATGTGATTATTCGACCAGTAGAATATCCATGTGAAGAAGTAAATGGCATTATCTCATTTTACTTTTGCCATATTATGTTGAAGTTCATGTTTAAAAGGCTTTTGTTTTAGTTATACATTGCCTTAAATGTTAATGTTTATTTATGAAAGCTTCCGCATTATTGTTATCCTTACTGAGCATCTGAGCTCACCCCTTTCAATGTTTTAATATTTTCCAGGATGTGAAGAAGTATTTTATGAATGACCTACAGGGATAGTCAGAAGAGGATATGAGTGTGGACTATGGAGACTTTGTTATTGTAGTTTTTCACTTTTTGATGTAATGAAAGACTTATGAATGTATCTAGTGTTTCCAAGGCTACTAAACTAATCGGTCTTTCGAGACTTGATCTTTTGGGATCATGCCAATGTTACGAAGTAATGCACCGGCTCTGGGTAGCTGGGGTCGGGGCGTTACAGTTGGTATCAGAGGCAGTTTAGTACTAACCTTGGAAGCTAGATTTAGATAAACTCTGATTAGAGCACATAGCCCAAAGATAGACTTTGAGGATTAGTATAGAAGAACTTCCTAGAATTTTGGTATTATAGAGATGTTATGAGTTTTCCGAGAAATACATCCCTGTCTGGATACGAGCAGGTAGAGGCGGCTCTGGCACAGATGTACCTAGGGGTAAAACCCGAAAACACCGCTTTGAGCTAGACTCGAACGGGAACTGGTGCACGACAACGGGCCTTGCTGCACTCTTGGTTACGACACTCCCGGGGGATATGATTAGGATAATTCTCATTTTACTTACAAACCACTATGAAGGGTTATGAGTACATACTTACTCAAAGAAAACATTTCTTTTTATGATTATGGATTATATCCATAAATAGTTCAATTTATGTAAAGTGTTTTACAAGTATGGAATTATGTATTTTGATTCATAAACTAACCTAGTTTATGCCGTTGTATAGAAATGGCGCCCAGTAGAAGGAATGTGAACTCCAGCAGTACGTATGATCCAAAGAGTAAGAAGGATAGTATCTTTCACGGTATTAAGCCAACATTTCGAAGGGAAATAGTCTCCCATGTGTTCTCAACATATGAAGAAATAGTATCATGTGTTAATAGGATAAGTAAAGAATTCTCTGAGTCTTATGGCTTTGAAGCGAAGCAAGAGACGAAAGGGATGGAAGAGAGAACGATGGATAAAGGGATGAGGGGAAAGAAGAATTTTCCAATATGTGGTAATTGTGGGAAGAAACATCATGGAACTTGCCTAAAGGGAATGGGAGTTTGTTATAAGTGTAGAGAAAAAGGACACAAAGTGCGTGACTGCAAGGGTAAGAAAATGGTTTCAAATGTGCAATGCTTCTTCTGCAAGGATTGGGGACACTACGCAAACCAATGTCCAAATCATCAGAGCATGCCCCAAATGATGTTATTGGATAATAATCAAGTTATGATACTACCACAGATGAGGAGTAATGATTAGAGTTCTTATGTTGTTATTAAAGATTTTTTTAATTTGAGTGTTGTATCAATGATGTACTGGTTATAATAATTATGGAGTATATAAGGATTGTACTGCAGTACTATTTCATCAAGGACTTGAGATTTTGTGGAACCAAGAAAAGTGACTCCATAGTAGGTTAAATTTTTGGAAAATATATGGTTGAGAGAAAGATAAACCATAATATGGTTTTGATACTGATATTGTGATTTTGGAATAAGACGTGATTGATTTGGATAAATTATATTGGATATACTTAACTTCCTTGAAACTGATTGATGTTTTGTATACATTTTTGGATAGAAGGAGTATATCTAGTATTCTATAAGGAATAAGGGATCATGGTAATTCAGTATGTTTAAAAAGAATACATGATGAAGGTGTTCACATGTTGTTACGTGGGATAAAGGATCTTCATTATGTTTACCTTCCTTATAAAATTTGGACTGTGAGTTGGACAGAAGTATTTTGGATAACTATTAAGGTTGGAATGGATTAAGTTGAACTTTGGATAGTATTGTTAAGGTTAAAACATTTATGAAGATTATTTTTGGAATAGTATAGTACTATATTTTTAGGAAAAGGACAACCTGCAGGGTGGGGAATAACCCGTCGCGTCGGACAAAGCTGCAGGAATCAAACCCAGAACCATAGTGCGACAAGCCTTTATTTCCTACCACTAGCCTACAGGAAGTCCCTGGTTATTACAAAATAGTTTTACTAATCTAAATGGTATGTGTTAATATTTGGAACCTTATACAATTAGGATATTTTTGAGTTCTGTTACCATTTGGAGTAAAAGTTGTGTTTGTGGTAAAAATTTATTAACGAATGAAAGTATACATAACAAGTATGTATATTCCCTTATGTTCTTAGTAAATCTCATAAATAAATTCCTCAACATTATAAAAGGTAACTTAAAACAAAAATGTTGTCGGTTAACTTTTCCAACTGGGGATTCAATGACCGTTTAACCAATCACAAGTTTGTGATTTTCTTATGGTTAAACATTCTCCTAATCCTGTTTTCTATAACTCTCCATCAGACCTTGATGGTTTGTTTTTCTTCCATATCCATATTTTCATAGAATCCTAGAATGGGCTATATCGGGTGACCTTTGTACTTATCCTGCTTTCTTTTAATGTTATATATTTATTAACCTTATTTCCGATGTGGGTTTTCCACAAAGGTATTTTCTATTTTCAGCCTTTTATTATCAAAGAAAAAATTCAAATTGCGAGGACGCAATTTATTGAAGGAGGGGAGAATGTAACACCCCGAGCTTCCACGATACGCTTCTCATTCAATAATGCAATATCTTGCATTGTACGCAAGTTCGAGTTCTAACACACCGCAACTAATCAAAATAGCCGTTATGAATAGTAATAACCACTTTTTAAAATTATAGAAATTTTATATTTCAAAATGGACTTCATTTTTGTATTCGTAATATCGAAATTAGCCTATGTTGAATATTTGGTATTTTTCTGAGAACTTCTAATTTTTTATGAATAGTGAAAAATACATAAAAACAACTTTTTTAATCAAAATAATTTATACAGATAAATTATACTATTTAGTGGTTTTAAGGTATAATTAGAAAATATTTTTACCATTTTATCCAATGGTGGTCATTAGAATTAATTTAACATTGAAATTGGACATAAACAATTGCCAAACTTTTGATATAAATTGTTTCTTAAAAACACGCTATTTGTTGTAACAACGGGAATTAATTATGAAATTAATTAATACAACTTATATGTTTGGAATTTTGTAAAATAGACATCATTTTTGAATTCGGAATATCAATTATAGCTTAGGGTGAAATTTTGGCCTTATTCTGAAAAACTTCAATTTTTGATGAATAGTGAAACCACTAAGTGGTAGTTAAATAACTGATTTTTCGTTTAAATGAAATATTACAACTTCTGTGATTTGATTTTCAAAAATCCGACATACATGGTTGTCATTAAGAAGTAAAATGTGGTTCAATGGGATAAAAATAATTTTTTGGTGAATAGTAACTTATTAAGTTCTTAATCGCGATTAGTGGTAATTAGGGTAGTTTAAGGTATAAATAATACTTTAATAATATTAAATGACCTAGACACATGTCCCAACCTCATTGGTTGTGTCATGGCCGACCAAGACAAGCCATGGCCTAACTTGGGGACCCCATGGATCCACTTTTGTTGGGAAATAACATAAATTACTTTTTATTTAATGTTAAAGTGAAAATGACACTAACATAAATTGTTCTACTAAAACAATTTTTAATTGGGGTTATACAAGTCCAAATTTTGATTATAAATAGTCATTGGAAAGCTAAAAAGATTTCCTACATCATAGTATTTGTTTTATAATTTTTAGACATTAAATAAATTAAAGTATTTATGACATAATAATGATGCAGCGATGACATCATTATTTGACGATTTAAATAAAATGAGAAGATAATGCAAAATCCGAGGCTTACACTTGTCCAAAGCCTATTGGATGAAGATATTTCGAAACCTTATCACCTTAGCCTCGAATTATATAGATGTGGGACCTTTAGAATCCGAAAAGCATTTTGAAATAATGTAACATTTCATTACTTTCCAAAAGTGCCCATCCTCTCCACTTATAAAAGGCCCCCACCTCTCCCACCTTATTCACACCATCAAGCCATTTGGCTCGGCCAACCTCTGCCCAAATACTCTCCCAACATTCCTTCCTTACTCCTAGAAACCTCACTTTGGGCAGAACTCTTCCCAAGGAAGCCTTTAGCTCAAATCAAAAAGAGTTACCCGATTTTGAGGTAATGTCTTTTCTAATGTTGTTTTGTTTTATTTTTCTTCTCCAACCCCCTAAACTCTTTTTATTCATTTCTTTTGTAACAACACCAGTATCCTCAATATACTAGGATGTTGTTATAAGAAGGATTCGAGCTACACTTACACACACCTACATCTAATGGTTAAAGAACATATGGTTTCTGTGGATGGCGAATTTCTGCCTCACGAAACGATGATTGTTCAACACTCATATAACACCTCCAAAGGTGGCCATTAAGATGTCACTATTTTTATATATGATATATAATATGTTTTTGTTTTACTTATGCTTCTGTATTTCTCATTTATGGCATACTTTATGATTTCCATTATGGGTAAAACGCGATAATTTCATTTTAGGAAGTGCGGACTACCGCCCCCTCAAAGTGATTTGAATCGTTAATGCCATGTGTGGGATGTATAAAGGACGGAGTAAATGGTATTATACGCTATATTATACTGGAATTATATTATACATTTATATCATTATGATTTCATTCCATTAAATATGAAATTGAAATGAAAGTAGCGTTCATGCGTACGTACGGCTTACCGTCTCCATGAACGGTGCATTTCATTTCTTACCTCTAAATGTTACGTAATATTATAAATGAATGTATATACTGTATATATATGATATATATGATATCTACATCATTAATATAATTCTGGTTATAATGGATATTTCACCACATGAACAACTTATAATTATAAGAAGTTTATTGTTGACTCATGTACCAAAGATCGACAAAACGACCGTTATTAACTTAAATAATTACATAATGTTCATAACATTGTAATAAGTGATATAAAAAGGATAATGAAATTGAAAATGGTTCTTAATAAGGTAGATATTAACTCTAGTTTATTATTCAGGAGGTTAAAGAACGGTTGAGTCAAGTCGGACACAAGGTAAGGGAATTTCATAACCCAACTTCCATTCTTTGGGTTAATCTCCTACATTCAAATTATGTCATGATATTATTATGTCTTATTTTGTATTTTTACTTTCTTTATGTGTACCTATAGTGAATACACATAATATATCTATTTTATTTTAAAAATGATCTTTTTAAGGACTTCGTCTCAATCTCCTTTCATTGAGGCATATTTGGTTTTATACACAACTTTCTTTTATACGGTGTATAAACCCCTTTGACTTTTAAGTTTATTCAAAAGGAATCTTTTTATACGAAGCATTTTACTAAACGACAAAAAGGGAATGTTTTTCTTTCCGTACTTATGCGGCGACAACGACTTCTCCGCCGCCGTGAACATTATTTGAGTTTCGGCTTCCTTTACAAGCCATACCTTTTTTAAAAAAAGAAAAATAAATACAATGTTTTAACATTCTTTTATTTTGGTATTGAAAATGGTTTTGAAAGAATTTTTATTATATCAATGTGTTGTATTGATATCTTGTGATTGAAATATGGAAATGTTATGTTTCCTTTATGCATGTTTTATGTGATACGATTATGTTATGGTTTATGATATGTTTAAACCTATTCATATGAGGAATGCATTGGACTTAATAAGTGACGGGTGGAGCCCGCTATAGCTCCTCGATGCATCGGCAGGTCTCATGAGACAAACTAGTGTCTTGGCACGAGGCCTTGACAAAATCTTATTTGTGGTCTTGGCACGAGGCCTTGACTACGTGGTTATGATAGTCTGGCATTATGCATTCCATCATTATGAAAGTGGTTATTGATATTGCATGTGATTATTCGACCAGTAGAATATCCATGTGAAGAAGTAAATGGCATTATCTCATTTTACTTTTGCCATATTATGTTGAAGTTCATGTTTAAAAGGCTTTTGTTTTAGTTATACATTGCCTTAAATGTTAATGTTTATTTATGAAAGCTTCCGCATTATTGTTATCCTTACTGAGCATCTGAGCTCACCCCTTTCAATGTTTTAATATTTTCCAGGATGTGAAGAAGTATTTTATGAATGACCTACAGGGATAGTCAGAAGAGGATATGAGTGTGGACTATGGAGACTTTGTTATTGTAGTTTTTCACTTTTTGATGTAATGAAAGACTTATGAATGTATCTAGTGTTTCCAAGGCTACTAAACTAATCGGTCTTTCGAGACTGGATCTTTTGGGATCATGCCAATGTTACGAAGTAATGCACCGGCTCTGGGTAGCTGGGGTCGGGGCGTTACAATTTTTTTATAGCACTGATAAATAATAGCATTGTAAAATTCTTTTTTGTAGTACTGGTTTCCCCAACAAGAGGCCTTGATCGATGGGCACCAGATCATAACTATGGGGAATTTGATTCTTGAAGACATCAGGGCTTCATACATAGGCCCAACAGAGAATATTGTCACACTGTAAAAAATTTTATGGGGGTACGGGAAATCATGGACTGACTTTGGTCTCCAGCATTAGAGTAGAGAGGGTTGAACTTATTTTTTTTACAGTTTTCATTATTGTTGTATGTTTTTTATTTAGGTAAGAGCCTCGATAGTTTTCTTATTTTCCAATCTAAATAAAAGATAATTTTAAAAGTGAGCCTATATGATTTTTGATCTATCTTTTTTATTCTTGTCCTTTTGATCTAGTTTTTTTCTTCTATTGTGTGCGTTTTGGGTATATGTGCTTGTGGAAATGATGAATTGTCGTCATGCTCCTTGTTTGGTCTTGATATCTTCTGTGAGGTTTCCTGTCAGCATGGGGGGGTATTGTTCTAATTGGGAGTCTCTAGTTCTATTGGTGCTGTTTTTTAGATTTTTCAGAGAAGTTTGGTCTAGTTTATGTTTGTAGTTCTTATATTTATTTCCTAATGTGGCGTGGTGGGGAGTTCTCATGTTAATGCCATTACATTGAGAGTTCATTGCTGGTCAAACTAGTCGGGTTCTTATGGTGGGTAGAAACCCACTCTTTTTTATGCTCATTTTCATTAAGGTTATCCTTAAATAAATTCAGGTGTGGCTTGTAGAGTGAATGCTCACCCCCCCAAGTTTGAGGTTTCATTTGTATGAATCCGGATTCGGGTTTGAGCTTTGTTCCCCATGTAGTTGGGTGACATTCATATGGAGGAATGATATTGTGGTGGGAAGAATTGTCACACCACAACCTTGGAATTTCTTTTTATATTATTTTCTTATCTTTTGTTTCTTAGTTGGATGTTCTCTTTGTGTTCCTTATTTTTGTTTTTTAGTTTTGAAGTTTTTTTTGGATCAAAATCAGGTGGTGCACAATTGGAACATGGTTAGGGGAAACTATTTGACATTCCCCAAGAAACAGTGTGACATTGTTCCTCTTCAAAATTGAAATTTTTCATGGTAGGCACATTGTTTGGAAAACCATGTATACAACCCATACAGGGTGCTCTTATCTCTATAAGGGTGTGCACGGTTGGTGTACAACTTCTCAAATCATGTGTCCAAACTGTGCGAGTTTCCCTATTTATTAAAATTTTCAAATTCCATTTCCCCTCCATCATTTAATCTCTATATTGGGATTCTCGTCCATTTTTCACCCTAGGAACACTAGGGGCTCTAGGATACCCTCCTCTATTTCTCTCCTTCCACCATTGAAGCTCAACAAATGTTACTATGTTTGATTCTTTGTGTTTTTGGTTAATTTTTCCCTCTTCTCTTCCTTTAATCTTATTTTCAAGGTTTTTCTTGGTGGGATTTTTCTTTTTTTGAACCCTAATTGTTTGTTTTTTTGTATGGTTTAATTTATCTTTTTATAGGGCATGTTGATAATCTTTCCTGCTTCATTCTTCATCCTTTCGATGTTTCGTTTGATTTTCATGACGTTGAGGTACGTTTTTTAATCGATTTATGTTTTGACACATTACATGTGATGCTTGATGTTTTTTAAATGGTTATTAAATTAGTTTCCTAGGATTGTGATGTTTTATTATAAATTTATTTGATATCCTGATGTTGGAAAATTGGTGAGAAATAGTTTTTGATGGGTTTCTATAACTATATTTTTATTCATATGCACATATAGTGTTTGATAAAATGTCAATTGAACTATTATTGTGGAATTATATGTTTTGGGTGGAGTTTTCCCTTGGTAATATTTTACTAATGTGGTTGGATTATGAATTTGGAATTTTCTGTGAACTGTTTCGGCTTTTAGGTTGTGATTATTATGGTGTATTGTTTTCCTAGTTTAAAAGTAAGCGATGATTCATTAAAAATGGTTTTGGGGTCTTTTTTGAACACATGAAGAGTGTTATTGAATGTTTCTTTGTGTTTTCTTAAATGAATTTCCTAATGGTATTGAGTTGTAAATTAAGTTTTTTATTTTTTTAGATATGGGTGGATTCATGGTAGTAACTTGAAGACCGTTTGGCAGCATGGTAAAAAAATTGTCCTTGTTCAATGGTTTTCTAAAGGCTTATTCTCCATTTCCACTTTTTTTACAAAATGGTTCATTGATTTCAGAACGGTTCATCAGTGCTTCCTATGAATTTAAATGTGTTTCCATAATATTGAACTATTTGGAATTTCGATATATGGTTAGGTGAAGTACCTTTATAAATTAATGATTGACACTTTATTGCATACTTGATTACTATGTGTTATAAAAGGCCATTTGGTGCTTTTTCTGTTGTATAAAACTTTCACTTTACTTAAAAAATGGGTTGTATTTTAAATGTAAAGGCCCATTTAGAACATTAATGTATACTAAGTAAATATGTTTTATAAAAGGATGTTAATAACTTTTAATGTTATTCCATAGGTAAACATTAGATTGGAAATGGTTTTTTATTTGAGATGTAATGGACCATTTGTAAATGTGCATGTAAAAGTATTATATTATATTGAATTTGTAAAAGGTTTGGAAATTTTTTTTATTATATTTTGATTGGAAAGGTTAAATTCCTGTTTTTTACTTTGAATTGTCTGTAGAAAGTTGGTCTTTATTTTAATTGATGTGAATTATCAGTTGGAACATGTGGATGTCTTGTTGTGTGATGGGATAATATATGGTGGATTCACTAAGGAGAAGGGAATCACATAGGTGGAGTCAGTGTTTCGGTTAGGCCAGAATGGTGTTAGTGGGTTTTAGTTGAACCGTGTAAGTGAGGACCTTCCCATTCACCATGTACTATTATCATGGGATTCATCAGCCGTTTTTAGAGTGTTTAGTGATGTTTTCCTTTTGACCCTAAGTTAGATGGCTTGGTACCCCTTGAATTTGTTGAGAGGTAGAGTTAGATATTCCACTAGATTGTCTAGTTTATAGTGTCCAGTTGGTTATTAACTATCCAGATACACCATATTTCAGTATGTGAGTTTGAAATGATTAGGTCCATGGATTGTCTCTAGATAAGTTTAGGAAGTTTTTATGATTTACTATATCATTGTTCTGGTTATTTCTTATATGTTTTGGATAATAGGAAGGATATTCTATGATTGCTTGTTTTTTTCCATTACATTGAACATAGATTTATTTTGGTGATCTTGTATGGATTTTTAACTGAGATTTGGTTTTTGAACAAGGTTTTGGTGTGTGGAACAGTTTTAAAATGTAGAAAGTAGTGTTGGTTTTTAAAAGGGGAATTTTTGGAATGTTTTTTCTGGTTGTTTAAAATGATTAAAATCATATTTTATAAATGTATTTCATACTAGTATTTGTGGACTATTTTTGGAAAGGAAATGATTGGAATTTGTGGTGATCACCTACTGAGCTGTTTAATCTCCAACCCCACTTTTTCCACTTGGCATCAGTAGACCTGATCTGTTTTGTTGGTTCAGGTTTATAGCTAGATTTTCCATTGGATAAGGATGGTCATATGGTTTTTAGTGATCAATAGGTCATGTATATATCATGATATCATTGTTTAGTTTTATTTTTTATCTCATCTTCAAGTTTATTAGATGTTGTATCTATAATGGTTGGTATATTTTTTTATGTTTGAAATTTGGTTTTTTCTACATGATCAGTCTTATTTTTTTCAATAATCTCTTAAAATTAGTCTAAATCATTATCATTATGATTAATTTTAATCCTGACACTAGTTTCTAGCTTGTGGGGATCTAGAACTCCCTCCGAGACTTGTCTTAGACCCGTTTGAGTGTTGGGTTTGATGACACTTCAGTTTGGTTCGTGAAAAATAATGACTTTTTTTATTACCTAGAAAAGTGGTAATTCTTGTATATGATATTCATATATACTCCTAAATAAATGAGTAGTATGAGGATCATTTGGATTATATACTAAATACCTTCTATAATAAATTGATTTATGAAAATTTTAGTAAATACATGTTTTGGATAAATCATGTAACATTCCTGGGGTAGTTTATCACCAGCAAAGGGATATTTTTTATCCATAAAAAACAGAGGTGATTAAATGATGTCTGAGATCAATATCATTGATGGAAATATGTACATTCATAAAGTTATGTTTCTACTATTATCTATTAGTGGACAACATCTTGTAAACTCCACTAACCATGATAACTCACAAGGGGTGAAGATTTTCTAGAACGATGAAGGCAATGAATGATTTAAAGGGATTAATATGATGTTAATCACAACAGATGTGATCAAATTACCAACCAATAGGGAAGGACTTGTAATCTATAGTGATGCATCCAAAAAATGGATATTATTATATACTCATTAAAGATGAAAAATTGATAGCATATGTCAATAACCAATTAAATACAATTGAGTAAAACCACCCAACACATGATGTAGAATAGGCTATAGTTATATTCAAATTGAATATTTAGAAATATTATATATAAGGAGAGAATTGTGAAATATATATTTGAATCATAAAATCCTCAATTATATAATAATAAAATGATATCAATATGTTCCAATGAAGGTGGTCAGATCTGATTAAGTATTTTGATTATCCAATCTATTACCAACCTGGGAAGGAGGGAAAATTTTAAAATGATCTCAGTCAAAAGGATCATGTAACGATATCCATGATGACTATTGGAAAGGATCCAACCTCCTTGGACATATATAGGATGGACATTGGAATAAAAAAAGGATCTCTATCATAAAGTTTTCAAATGAATGCACAACCACTTATTTTTGAGAAGATCAAGGAGGATTATAAGGATGATGAGGTTCTACAGAAAAAAGTTGTGAAAATTCAAGAGTTCAAATTTTCTAAAGATGGAGTAATTAGGTATGGAACCCTGATAAGTTTCCAATAAAAATATATAATAAAGAGAGAACTTTTGGATGATATGTTAATCTCATCCTTCTATATTCATCTAATAATTTTTAAGATGTATAGAGATTTAAAGAAAATAGTTTTGTAGGATAACATGAAAGGGATGTTTTATAATTTGAATAATGATTATTGGTATGAAAAAAATATATTATGAACAATAAAATTATAAGGAAATTATGTTCGTACTATTATGGAAATAAGAAAACAAAAATTGAATTTTCATATAGGACACCTAAGAACCCTAAAATAAATAACATCATATGAGTGGTAGTTGATCACTATACCATGTTAGTCAATTTAATTTCTATCAATGAATATTTTTATCTAGAACAACTCACCAGGTTATATATAAGGGTAGTGGTTAGATTTCATGGAGTTACATTATCTATTGGATCTGATCGATATCTATGGTTTACCTTGGGGTTTTGGGGAATCTATTAGATGTCATTGGAGATAGAAATGATATTTAGTTCTTCTTATCACACTCAAATTGATGTTTATTTTGAAACAAAATTTCAAAATCTAGAGTATATGCTGATATAATTTTTAATTTACTTCTATCAATTTAGGGATCAATACCTTCCCCTATAAGAGTTATCATATAACAACATTTTTCATTCTATCATTCAAATAAAACCCTGTAAGAGTCCATATGTGAACTGATGGAGGACAAAAATATGTTGGGCTACAGATAGAGGGTGGAAACTGATGGGATATAATATTACCAAAGAGATGATTGGGTTGTTTTAAACCATTTAGTATCATATGAAATATAAATAAAGTCAACATAAAATCTAGGGAAACAACATTGATGAGACCTGGATTTTAAGGTCAATGATAAGGTGTTCATTCATATACTCCAATTGAATAAATTCATGAGGTTTGGGGAAAGGGAAATTCTAGTCAAAAATACATATCCCCTTCCAGATATTTTATTGCATCGAAGCAGTAGCATATCGAATAGAACTCCCACCTAAACCAATTTCATACACATGAAGTGTTCCATGTATCCCTATTGATGAATTAAATACTAGAACCCTCACATGTTCTGAATCCAAATGTATTACCATTGAGGAATGATCATTCATCTAAGGATTAGAATGTGATGATCCAAGATCATATAGACAAGGTTCTATAAAATAATAAAACTTAACTAGTCATTGTGTTGTGGTAGAACCCCATGTTTGAGGAAGAAACGTGGGAACCAGAAGATGTGATAAAATAGAAATACCCTCGTCTATTTTATTATATGAATGAAATTTATAGGGAAAATAATTCTTATTGGGGATTAATGTAATGACAAGAAATTTTATAAGTGAAATTCTCTTTCTTAAATGATTAAATTCAATATTATGAAATGAAATTATATAAAACACATGCACTTATTTGGTTATTTTGGACTATTATAATTTATATCTTATTGGATTTAAACGAATACTAAGCATCATAACCATTGATAATATATCTTTTATATAGTTATTTTAGTATTTATATATATATAGTTTTATGGAAAATCTATTTCACATAGACAAAGCCAGTGATGGCCTCGACAAGAATGATCATACCCTATAAATCCCATTAATTATAGATTCTGAGGGAGATGATGACAATATGATTTTATTTTTACCAATACCAAGTCATTATTTTAACAAATAAATCAGGATCGAAACTATTTACGAGAGAAGTTCAAGCTCATTGAGGTTAGGACCCAAACCAAGTCCACCAAACCCCCAAAGAATATCTTACCATCACAAAATGTACCCTTAAAAAATTCACTATTTTAATAAATGGATATGTATCTAGACCCCAACTGTATGAATTTATATATATTTATAACAATTATATTTATATTTAATTACGTGATAATGATTAAAATATAATTTTGACAAAATTATATGTTAATACGATAAAACAAGAATATCATTTTTAAAAAATATATAGTTTCAATAAAGACACTTGTTTTGTTTTATCCCAAAAAAATTTAAATAAGTATTGTTTTGGTAAACTATTATTACTAATTAATATTCATTAAATATAAATGATAATTTTGTTTTACAAGGTCAAATGTAATTTTTAAAAGGGTCTAAGAAATGTTATTTTAAAAAACCCAATATTTTTCAATAATTGTGGTTTTTTTATTTCAAAGTTCAAATTCTCATAATTTGAAAATTATTATGATAAATAAGATATTATTTTTGAAATCCACAAGTTTAAATTTTCTAATTGTTAATTTATTATAATTTTTTGAGATTGTCAATTTTTTTGGTAAATATAAAATATGTTATAAATATAAGTCATGTATTATGACATCATAATAACCCATAAGTGATGTAATAAATACATTAAAGAGTCTAAAAAACACAAAATTATGTTTCCAATTTATTATAATTTGTTTTGGAATTTATTTTATTAATTTTTTAAACCCATAATAAATCCTCTAAAACCTATATTATATTTTATGGTTTTAAAATAAATTATTTATAATCATGAATCACGTCCACGTCACTAGTGATGTTATTTTTATGATTTTTTGTAATACCAGAAGATTCTATGGTAGACTTTATTTTAAATAATTGAATAGCATGTATGGAACACAACATCGAGTTCGAGCACACTAAAACCTATCAAATTATCCATTAAAATAAGGGTTATAAATAATATTAAACAAATCATGTAATTTATAATTTTTATTTTTCAATATAGGCTTCATTTTTTAATTTTTTATATCAAAGTTTTCTTATGGTGATTATTTTGGATTTTTTTTTGAAATGTTTTAAAAAATTTATAAATAGTGAAAAATATTGCATTATTGTAAAAAACAACTTTTTCATTTAAATAATAATTTAAATTTAAATTTGTTTCAAATAAAAAATTTATACATAATAAGGATATTAGTCCAATGTAGTTCATAAGAATATTATTTATAATATAATTAGATATAGAAGATTTATTAAATATTTGAACGTCTCTTTTACCAGCCTTCTTTCCACATATGCCTATTAGCAATAAATGTGATTTTACAAATTTTGTTAAATTAATTTCAAAAAATAGGTATACATGGTTTTAAATAGTATGAAAAATTTGGCTTAATAGGATCAATATAATTTTTGGTGAATAGTAACGTTTGAAGTTTACTTACCACAGTAAAAGTTAAATAGGGTAATTAAAGGTAAATATGATATTATAATAATATAATATTAGCCTAAAACAAGTACTATTTTCATTGGAAAAGTTTTTATTCAACCAAAATCAACATTAGGTATAAGATATGATAATTTTAAGAAATTTTTGTATGATTAAGATCTTTATTATATTCTTTTTAAATAATATTAAAAAAATCATATTCAATGTTTAATAACTATATCATTGTTAATATGAGTACATATAAGTGATATGGATGAATATAAATTTTAGTTAGAAAGATAATATGATTATCTATAAATTTGTAATTTATTTATAATTTTATGAAATATATAATTTAATTAAATGGTGAGACAATATAGATTTAGTAATTGAATTATCAAAGGAAGTATTAATTGAATGCTCAAAAAAATTCACATAATAAAAAAAATTCAAGAATTTTGTAGAAAACATAGACATTTTAGTGCCATATTTTAAGTAATTTTTTTAAGTAATCTTGTTTGATTGATATTTTTTAAAATAAAAATTTTGAATAGTATCAAAATTTACATAATAGATACTTTAAAATAAATAACATTTAATTAAATGTTATAAAATTCATAAATATATAATTTTTTACCAAAAAAAAAGGATAATTTTAAAATTTAATAAATTATCCAATTGGGGATTGTTTGGAAATTTAAATTCACTATATTAACCCTATATTATAAAAGGAAATGTAAACAAGCTAAGAGGTAAAGTGTCTAACTAAGGGTAAAATCCAAAGGATAAGATTAATTCTGTACTTAAACTTGTATAAATATTATAAGATGAGAGTATTTGTACCCATAATTATATTTGCCTTTAAATAAAATACTAGGGATCTATTTGAAAATGAAAATCAATTTATAATAAATTAATATTTTAAAATTTTACAAAAGTGCCCATCACAACTCTTATAAAAGGGCACGCTTCCCTCTCTTTTATTGACACATATAAAGCCAATTAGTTCATATAAACCCTTCCCATTTCTACTAAAACCTTACCACACTTTATCCTAGAGGCCGCACTTTGGTCAGAGTTCCATTCTATGGAGTCCTTTTAGGAAAACCAAAAGGAGACACCCAAAAAAGAGGTAATTGTTTCATCACGTCTTTCAAAGTTATTTTATTATTATACTTACTCTATAAATGTTGTTTCTATATCAAAATAATGAATAAATTATAATACAAATATTGATATGTCCTATAATCATGGGAAAACCATATTTCACATTCTATTCACATAATAATAACAATATCACCATGCATGCGTACCTACAACTCACCGTCTCCTCACCATGGTGTAATTTATTATTTATTACTAATTTATTAGGATGGGTATAATGATGAGTATAATAGATATAAATAATAAAAATAAAATGAAAACTATTCTGTATAATTAATATACCATCCAATTTCATACCATTTAACTACCAAGGGAATGATATTGTCGCTCGTGCGTACGGAAGACATACCCTCTCCATGACACGATGACATTAATTGTTCATGTTAACCATTCAACAATAATTATAAAGTATATATTATGTGTAAAAATAATAATTATGAACTTAATTTTATTCTTTTTATTAATTAAAAACATCATATTCATAGAAAATAAGACTTACATGACAAAACAGGAATGGGAAAATGGTTTAGTTAAAACCCAAAACAACAATAATCCTGAAATATTATTACCAAAAGGATAAAAGAGGATCATATATAATTTCTTAAAAATGTTTATGGTCTTGGTATAATTTAATAACATGATTTAACCATTATATAGGAGGTTAACTCACCCTTGAATAAAGGAAAGTACAAGGTAAGGGTTAATTTCACAATCTATTTCTTCTCCAAAATTGTATGTACGTAAGTTTCTTTCGGATAAATTTTATCATCCATGACCATGTATCTTAAAAAATTAATTAAAAATATTTTTACTATTCCTTGATAATTGTTTAATGTAATTTTTATCAATTTTTTAATTTTATAATATCTTATAAAGGAAACTTACAGTCATTTTCAAAATGAGATACTTTATGAAATTTTCGACAAAATTAAGGGAAGAATGTTTCTTTTATCTTATACGGTACGAACGGATATTTCCATAGTCATGTCGCCCAAAAATTTTGATGTGTCACATACAATATTACAAGGTTATTTTAAAAATAAATATTTTCTTTTTCAATTACATGCCTTTTAATAGATTTCAATGTAAAAATGGATACATTACTAAAATAGTTTTAATGAGTTTATTAGATTATTCAAATCTATATCAACATCATTTTTTTGATTTTATTCTTATCTAAGGTTGATTATTTATGATAAAATATTTCATTTTGTATTGAATGGTTTATGATATATTTTACTGTAGATGTTTTATGTTTATACCATTCACGGTTTAGGGCTAAAGTATTAAAATTTCTTATGGTAGTTTTAATACAAATGTTAATATAATGTTTCACCCCTTTCATAAGAGGAATGAATTGGACTTTGAATGTGATGGGTGGGGACTGCTATAGCCCCTCGATGCATTGGTAGGTCTCACAAGACAAACTAGTGTCTTGGAACAAGTTCCTGATGGTATGATTATATATGGTATTTTCACAAGTCCATGACGATATGGTTACGATGTACATCATTATGTATTCCCTCATTATGAGATTAGTTATTGATATTACCTATGATTATTATACTAGTATAACATCCATGTGAATGTTTAAATTGAATTATTTCATTTATTTCATTCCATATTATGTTGAATGTTATGTTTAAAAGTTTTTTGTTTCATATTTATACCTTGCCAAAAAGATTATGCTTATTTATCATAGCTTCTTCTATATTGTTTATCCTTACTCATCATATAAGATACGCCATCTATTATGTTTTATTTTCCCCTAGGATAAGAAAAAGTATTTTATTATTGACATGTAGGGATAATATAAGGGATATTAGTGTTTTCAGTGGGGGTAATATGTTGTTTTTCATTTCAAGAAGTGTTGTAAATGTTATGTTTGTATCTATTATTTCCAAAGATACTAAACAAATCGATCCTTCAGGGTTTGATTTTCCTATGATCAGGCCAATGTAAAAAAATATGCACTAACTCTGGGGGACATGGGTCGTGGTGTTACAGTTGGTATCCAAGGATGTTTAGTACAAAACATGAAAACTAGATTTATAAAAAACATGATTAGGGAACACTACCCTAAGATAGACATTGGGGATTAGTGTGAATAACTTCATAGAATTTTGGTAATTTAGAGACTATGTGGGTATTCCTAGAAAATAAATCCCTGTCTGGATACAATAAGAAGAAGTGGTTATGATACTGATATACGTAAGTGTAAAAAATCTGACAATGTGTTTTGGACTTCACATGAGATAACCTTGTCCAAGACAACATGCCTTATTATGCCCATGGATTGAAACTACAAGGGGTTATTCGTAGGATAATTCACATTTTATTTACAAACCATTATGAATGATTTTTGAGTATATATGTCCCCAAATAACCATTTTTAGGATTAAATATTTGATATGAATAAATATTTCAATTTATGTTATGTATTTTACTAGTATAGAATTATACATTTTGGTTCATAACCTAATCTAGTGTATTCCATTGTTTAGAAATGGCACTGAGTTGATGGAATGGAAAATGTATCAACACATGTAATCCATGTAGGGATTTTTCTCCTATGAAAGTTAATGATAATGGACCTTGTGATACAACTATCACTTAACATATTATGACTATACTGGGACAATATACTAAGGTTATGAATAATAACCATACCCATATAGAGCATCCAGATACACAATGAAGATGATCAATGTCAGGCATCTTCCTGAGGAAACAACCCCCAACATTCAATGGTACTACAAATAATTTTCTAGGGGAAGAGTGGATAAATTCTATAGAAAAAATATTTCTTTATTTGGTGAGGAACAAAAGGTAAAAAGTTGTAATGGTAGTCTGTCATCTATCATGATATGCAGATAAATGGTGGTAATTAATTCAAAACATAAAGGAGGATGAAGAGGTCGCAGAAATGAAATGGTGGGAATTTAAATAACTCTTCCAAGAAAAATACTTTCTTCATGATCTACGAGGGTGTTTATAGAGTGTATTTATGATTATGAGGAATAAAGAAGATGATAATGCTGCAAAGTATGAATCTAAATTTACAAGTTTATCATGGCATGATGCAGACTACATACATTACCCAAGAAGTAAGATTGATCGATTCCTTGATGGGTTAAACGATTCCTATAATGGGAATTAGTCTCACAATATTTATCATCATATGAACATATAGTCTTGTGTTTTATTAAGACAGAAAAGGATTTATCTCAGTAATATGACATTAAAGGAATGTAGGAGAGTAAGAGAGTTGTTAAATACCCTAGAAACCAAAATAATGGGAAGAAGGAAAAAGATGACATTCCAACTTGCAAAAATTGTCGGAAGAAACACCCCATTTCTTTCATAAAGGGGATGGGATTTTGTTATAAGTATGAATAATAATTCCACCATGCTCTTGATTATAAGGGAAAGAAATAAGTTATAAATGTTGAGTACTACAATTATAAAGATATGGGACATTATGAAATTGATTTTCCTAAGTGTCAAGGAATCATTCCCTAGAAATGGTAAAGGGAGAAAGGCTAAAATTTTTGCAATCACAACAGTTGAGGTTGAAGTTCCAAATAATGTGGTGGTAGGAACATTAATTATTTCCTCAAATTTAGAAAAGGCCTTATTTGATTCTGGATCCTCACATTCATTTATATCTACCTAGTTTTCTTTAAAAATTAGATATTTCTAGTTCACATTAACATGGGAGTTTATAGTCAAAACCCCTAAGGGGGTTATCATAGTTACAAATAGGTGTCAAGTAGTTCCCATGATGGAATATAAACATGATATATATATTGAATATATCATCATACCTATGGATGACTTTGATATAATCCTTGGTATAGAGTGAATATCAAAATATGATATGAAAATTTATTTCAAGACGAAGGACGTTGTTATTTGTGAGGAAGATGTAGAATCCATTATATTTGGGGCATAAACATTATCACCTGATTCTAAACATATCTACCCCTATTATCTTTACGGATTGAGATTCTTTGAGAGGAAGAGGAAATAACATATAGGGATGAAGAAAAAATATAAAAATTGTGGATATACCTATTGTGTGTGAATATATTGATGTATTTCCATAAGATTTACCAGGACATCCTTTGAAGATGGAAGTTTAGTTTACTACTAATTTAATCTATGGTGCATGGTCAATATAAAAAACACCATGTATAATAGGCACTATAGAATTAGTAGAGATGAAGAAAAAACTAAAGGATTTGAGTAATAATGGATTTATTTTCCCTAGTGTTTATCCCGGGGACCCCAATGATTTTTGTTAATAAGAAAGATAAATCAATGAGTATGTGCTTTAATATATAAAAATTATTTCTATTACAATAAACAAAAAGTATCATCTACCAAACATTGATGCTTTATATTTTCAAATTAATGTATATCAATATTTTTTGAATATTGACCATCCTTCTAGATATCATCAGTTGTGTGTAAAAAAGGAAGATATTATAAAGACAGCATTCCAAACCAGGTATGTACGTTATGAGATAATAATATTTCTATTAGAATGAACTAATTCTCTCTTTGTTTTCATAGATCTAATGAACAGAGTGTTCAAGGAATATCTATGTGATATTGTTGTAGTATTTATTGAATATATCTTGGTATACTCCAAAATCTACAAAGACTATGAGAACCAATTTCATATTGTTCTAAAGACTCTTAAAATAAATAAACTATATGGGAAGTTTATCAAGTGTGAATATTGGGTTCAATAAATTTATTTTCATGGCCATATTTCTTCCAAGGATGGAATATCTGTTGATCCTACAAAGAGTATGAATATCCATGAATGGCCAGCACTGATGAGTATAACTGAGGTACACAATTGTATTGGTTCAGAATATTACTATCAGCTTTTCATCAATAAATTTTCTTGATTGTATAACCCATCGACCAAAATCACATGTAAAGGAGTTAAATGTTTTCCACAAAAAGTGTGTCAAGTATGTTTTGATGAATTGAATAGAATATTAGAAAATCATCCTGTATTGACTTTACCATCTTTAAATGATGGGATTTTAATTTATAGTGACACAAAAAGGGAATGAATCAAAGGTTTCCTTTTACAAAATGATAGGTTTATTTCTTATTAATCAATAAAATTAAAAATTCTTGAACAAAACACCCCAACTCATGATCTGGAGTGAGCAGTAGAAATATTTTCTACAAAGATATGGATACACTATCTCTACAGTGAAATATGTTAGATATATATTGATCATAAGAGTTTAAATTATATTTTTTCATAGAAATAACTCTACATGAGACATATGATATGTCTTATGAAACAAATGGATTATGATTGCACAATAAAAAACCACCCTTGAAAGGAAAATAATGTGTTGGATGCTTTGAGTATAAATGAATATGTAGTTTTAATCAAAATGAGAGTGAAAAGGGTCCTATGTGTATGGATCTTGTAAATATGGATACGGGAATTATCAATGAAGGTGAAACATCGCTACTTTTTAAAATGGTTTCCAATCCTTTTTTATAGATAGGATAAAAATTTCTAATTCTTTTGTTGAAGAGGTTTGAAAAGAAAATTAATGTTGCCAATGATGAGAGACTGATTGAATTTGCATATGAATATGGTATTTTGAAATTTTGGAAGAGGCATTACGTTTCAAAAATACCTGAGCTATAAACAGAATAATTGAATGATTATCATAGAGCTAATATCTCTATACACCCTGGTGGAAATAAGATATATAGAGATTTAATGGAACATTTTTGGTGGGACAACATGAAGAGGGATATTTTGGATTATGTGTCAAGATGTTTAGTTTGTCAACAAGTTAAGGCTGGAAGACCACATTCAAGAGGAGTCATGAAAATTCATTCATTACATGTGTGGAAATGGTATGTTATTATGATGTAATTTGTCATGGGGTTACCAACTACTCCTAGAATAAATGATCTGATATGGGTCATTGTTGATCGTCTAACCAAATCAACACATTTTCATGCTATAAGAGAAGACTCACCTATTGAACGATTGTCAAGAATATACATTAATGAAGTTGTAATACTTCATGGTGTACCCCTAACAATTCTTTCTGACGCGAACCTCATTTTATATCAAGATTTGATAGAATTATTTAGAATCCCAAGATACTGAGCTTTGTTTGAGCACTGTATACCAACCTCAAACTGATGGAAAATCTGAAATGACTATTCAGACCTTAGAATACATGTTGATATCTTGATCAAAATACTTTCAGGGTATGTTTGATTAGTATTTTCCAATAATATAATTTTTCTATAATAATATATTGCATTTAAGTATTTAGATTTCACCATATGAAGCATTATATGGAAAGTGATTTCACACATTAACTTGTTAGGATGATGTTCATGAATGAAAACTCATAGGCTTAGAAGATATTGAAAAAATGATGGAAAAGGTAAATATTATTCAGACCCATATCAAAATAGCTCAAAGTAGGAAAAATAGATATTTTAATAACTAAAGAAACGATTTCAAATTTCATGTTGGAAATTATGTCTTCTTGAAGGTTTCTCTATGGAAGGGTGTTATATGATTCAGTAATAAGGGTAAATTAAGTCCTAGGTACATATGACCCTTTGAGATTCTGGAACGAATTGGAGCTATAGATTATCATTTGGAAATGCTGCCAAGTCTCCCCAGAGTTCATGATGTGTTCCACATATCAATGATAAAGAAAATACAGGTCAGAAAAAATACATGTACTCACCTATGAATAAATATAACTGGAACCTGATTTTCATATTGTGACGATTCTTTCAAGATTCTTGATACTAGAGAAAAAGTTCCCAGAAATTAGACAACTTTTCTGCTAAAGGATATTTTGAGAAACCCTGAAATGGAAGAGGGGATGTGGGAACCTAAAGAACATATGATGAAGGGATGCCCAAATATTTTTATGATGTGATATTCCAGAAATTTTGGGGATGTGATTACTTTAATGAGGAACTAATGGTACAACCCAAGCTTCTATGATACAGTTTCTTTTAAATAATTCAATTTATTGCGCTACACACAACATTGAGTTCGATGACACCATAAAATGTCAAACTATTCAGTTAAAAAGGGATTATGAATAGTATTTATGAAATAATGAAATTTATAAATTTTATTTTTCAAAATATAAATCATTTTTGAATTTTTAATAACTAAATTATAATATGGTGAGTTTTTTTATTTTTCTAAAAATATTAAATTTTTGATGAGTAGTGAAAAATAATTCATTATTGATAAAAAACAAAACTTTTCATTTAAATAATTTTCTTTTATTAATTTTTTCATATTCATAATAAATACATAATAAATATATTTCTCTAATGTATGACATAGGAATCAATTTTATAATACAATTAGATATAAATGTTTTGTTACACTTTTGAACGTCTCTTTTACCCACCGTCTAACCACATATACAGATTTGTAGTAATAATAATTTTACTTCTTATGTGATGTTATTTTTGAAAAATGGACATAAATATATGTAATAAGTAGGAAAAATGTGGTCTAATAGGATCAAAATAATTATTTGTGAATAGTAACTTTTGAATTTTATTTACCACAATTAAAGGTAAATAGGGTAATTAAAGGTAAAAATGATATCATACTAATATAATATTACCCTAACACATGTATTAATTTAATTTATAAGTGATTTTCGAGCAAAATAAACCCTAGGTTGAAAATATGGTCATTATAGGAAACTTGTCTTAGATTAGGAAATTTATTATCTTTTATATAAAGAAGCGTTAAAATTTTCATATTCAAATTTTAATAACTATTTCATTTTTAATATAGGGATAGAAAATTGATACGGTCAACTATAAATAGTATTTAAAAATATAAATATATTATCTACATAATGTTAATTTATATATAATTTTAGGAAATAAATAATTATATTAAATGGAGATGCAATATTGATGGAGTAATTGAATTATTAAAGGATAAATCAATAAATGGATCTAAAAAAAATAAAATAAATATAATTTTACTTAATTAATGACCTGAACGAATTTTATAGATTAAATAGGCTTGTTAGTTATATATTAAAAATATTGGTTCTACGTTATCATGTTGCTTTGATATTTTAAAAAATGAAAATTTTCAATAGTATACAAATTAACATAAATGATACTTTAAAATAAATAATATTTAACTTAATGTTATAAAATTAAAAAAATCATAGTTTTAGGAAAATAACTAGTGTAATGTTAAAATTTTTATAAATTACCAAATTGGTGTTTTTTTGGTAATTTATAGTTACTATATTAACCATATTTTATAAAAGGTCAAGTAAACACGGTAAGAGTTAAACTATTTATCTAAAGGTTAAATCCAAACAATTATGTTACTTTTGTGGCCTAAAATGTAATAAAATAATTTTAGGGGACAATTACCTCCCATACCCATATTAGACTCTAAATATATCACTTTAGAGATATTTGAAAACGAAAATAAAATATTAATAAATTTTTATTTTAAGATCTTCCAAAAGTGAAAATCACATCTTTTATAAAAGGGATCCATTACTTCTCTATTATTCACACATCTAAAGAACTTTAGTTCATCTAGAACCATCCCAATTCTCCTCCAAAATTTCCCAAAATTAATCATGTAGGACATAATATTTGCAGAAATCCATTTTATGGAGTCCTTTTGTGGAAACCAAAAAGAGACACCCAAAAAAGACATATTTTCTTTATCACCTCTTTCAAAGTTATTTTCTATTTCTAATTCCTATTCCTATGTTGTTTACATATTAAAATAATATATCTAGTATCAGACATGTACTAAGATTTTATTATAATCATGTCACATGCATATTTCTCATTTTATCTTTCATACAAATAATAAAATCACCATGTGTGAGTATGCATGACTGATCATCTCCACGCAGTGGGGTAATTTATTATTCAACCCTACATTATTTGGATGGGTATAATGATAGGTATATTGGATATAAATAATGAATATTACATTTTAATTATTATTTATAATTAACATACCTTCCAATTCTATACTACTTAACTATCAAAGGAATGATATCGTTACTCGTGCATATGTACAACATATCATCTTTATGACGCAGTGAGATGCATTATCCACGTTAACCATTCAATAATGATTATAAAATTTATATGATGAATAAAAATAATAATTTTAAACTTAATTTCCTTATTTATTTGAATAAAATACATCATATGAATAATAAACAAGACTTAAATGATAAAACATGAATGGTAATACAAAGCAATTCACACTTGAAATAATGTTAATATAGAAATATTATTACCAAAAGGATATAAAAGGATCATAAATGATATCATAAATATGTATATTGTCTAGGTATTATTTAATTAATGATTTAACCATTATTAATGAGGTTAAATCACCCTCTACTAAAGTAAAATATAAGGTAAGGGTTAATTTCAAAATCTCTTTCTTATTCAAGATTGTTTATATATATGTATCTATTAGGACGTCTTTATCATCCATGTCCATGTTTCATATACATGTAATTATAAAAATTATTTTTATTCCTCAATAATATTTTAAATTCATTTTTATCCATTTTTTAATAGTTTATAAAAAATTTAAATGAATATTTCCATCATTTTCGGAATGACGTACTTTATGAAATTTTTGACCAAATTATGGAATGAATGTTTATTTTAACTTATATGGTGTGAGTGTGTAACACCCCAAGCTTCCACAGTAGGTTTCTCTTTGAATAATGCAATGACGTGCATTGTACGCAACTTCGAGATTCTAACACACCACAACCAATCAAACTAGCTATTATGAATAGTAATACCTACATTTTTAAATTTTATAAATTTTATCTTTCAAAATGGACTTTAGTTTTGGATTCTTAATATTGAAATTAGCTTAGGGTGAAATTTTGGTACTTTTCGGATAACTTTCATATTTTGATGAATAGTGAAAACTACTAAATTTTAATTAAAAACAACTTTTTTAATAGAAATAATTAATAGTGATAAATTTTTAATTTGAGTGGTTTTAAAGTATATTTAGAATATATTTTTACCATTTATTACAATATTAGTCATTGGATGAGATTTCACATTTAAACCAGGCATAAACAAGTGTCAATCTATTGATAGTTATTATCTCTTAAAAACACGCTATATGTTTTGACGTCGGAAAAAAAAATTTAAATTAATTAATGCAACTGATATGTTTTGAATTTGGTAAAATAGACATCATTTTTTAATTCATAATATCAAATATATCTTAGGCCTAATTTTTGGAATTTTTCTGCAAACTTTCATTTTTTGATGAATACTGAAACCACTAAGCGGTAGTTAAAAAAACTGAATTTTTCATAAAACATAATTTTACCACTTCTGTGAGTGAAATTTCGAAAATCCGAGAGACACGGTTAATATCAAGTTGTATAATGTTGTTCATTGAGATGAAAATAATTATTTGGTGAATAGTAACTTTTTATTTTTATTTACCATGGTTAAAAGTAAATAGAGTAATTAAGGGTAAAATTGATATTAATATTACCTTAAAACATGTCCTAATTATATTGGAAAAGTTTATCTCGACCACAAACAACCATAGGAATAAAATATTATCATTTAGGTCCACCTGGATTAGATTAGGACATTTATTATTATTTATTTCAAAGAAGAGTTAAAAGAGTTAAAATCAATGTTTATTTAATAAAACATTTTTAATACAGGGTTACACATAAGATAAATTAGATTATAAATATTAATTAGAAATATAAAAAGATTTCATACATAATGATATTTTATTTATAATTTTTATACATTAAATAATTTAATATATTTATGACACAATGATGATATAGTAATCACCATAATAGTGAAAAATTGAAATATTTGATATTATAAATACCCAAATAAATATAATTGTATACTTTTATTGAATTAAACTAATTTTATAGGTTAATATGACATATTATTATTGATTTAGTTTACTTTTTTCGAAGTAATAATTTTGTTATGAGTTTCTCAAAAATCATTTATTGAATAGTGTCAAAATTGACATAAAAGTGTTTTTAAAACAAATATTATATTATTAGTTGATATTAAATTCCTAAAAATCTAAGGTTAGTTCAAGAGACTTATATGATGATATGTGTATCATTAATGGACCACTTGGTGGTATCTTGGATATATATAGCACGTTTATTGACAATATTATATAAAAATACAAAGAGAGATTATAAAAGTGATACTAATTAACTAAGAGTTAATACTTAAAGATAAGGTTATTATAATGACCCAAACCTGTCTAAATTATGTTGGTTGAGTTTTTTTCGACATATCCCCACCATAAACTTTAAATAATATACTTTTGAGCCATTATAAACCAAATATGAATTTATTATAAAATAATATTTCTAGCTTTTCCAAAGGTGCCCCTCACCCATCTTATAAAAGGGCACTCCCCCTTCTAATTACATCACACATTAAAAGCCTTTTGGTTCGTCCAAACCCTACCCTACTACTCTCTAAAATTCCCTAACTACAACCTAGAGGCCTTAGTTTGATCATAAATCCAACCAAGGGAGCCCTTTTGATCAAATCAAAAGGAAGAACCCGAAAAAGAGGTAATGTTTTTACCTCCCTTTTTCAAATTCTTTTCTTCTTAAACTTATTAATTCATTGTTATTACCATTATAAAATAATTAATCTAGTATCTCCTATATACTATAATATTATTATAAATATTGTACAACCATATTCAGTATTCTATCAATCCTTTGATTGACATGTCACCATACGTGCGTACGTACGGCTTACCGTCTCCACGTTGTGGTGTAATTGTCATTCAATAAATTATTATTTGGATGGGTATAATAATGATGTGTAATTCATGTAAATAATATATATAACATGATAATTATTCTGTATATATGATATACCATCCAATTATATATTATATTAACATTAAAAGAATGATATTATCACTCGTGCGTACGTACGGACTACCATCTGCATGAAAGCGATGAGATTCATTCTTCATCGTATCCATTCAAATATAATTATCATTTGATGATTTAAAAATAATTTTTATGGAAATAATATAATTCTGGATATAAATATGATACAACCTATCCATAACAAACACGGCTTACGTAACAAAGAATATAAAGGAAAACGAGTAAGTTAACACCCGAAATGACGATAATACTAAGATATTATTAACAAATCAATGTTAAAAGATCATATATGATATCATATTAATGTAAATGATTGTTTTATAATTCAATAACAATTATTTCACTATTATACAGGAGGTTAACCTACCTTCGACCAATGAAAAAGTACAAAGTAAGGGGTTTCTTATCTCACTTTCAATTCCGTGAGAATTCCATTGTTCACCACTTATTTATTGCAAGTGGTGTGTGTACTTCCCATGATTGTATTCATTGTGTAATATACTTTAATTTATGGATATTTACATCATAATTGTATTATCCTTCTTTCATGGGTGTATGTTTCATAAGTTACCAAATCGATAAGAGAATTTGAAATTTCAATTTCCATTTATTCATATTTACGCAAACTTCATTGATTATTTTACTCCGAGATTATGGGTGGAATCACTATTCATTTGATTATGTCATAATTTCCACTCCCGTTTTCAGTGGATATAATTTTGATACACATAATCACTCCATTGATAATTTCTCAAGTCATCAATATGAATTTGATAAGTGTAATTTTAACTCATTCTCCATTTGTTGAGGTAAACATCCAATTCATTGGTGTTGTTTTTACAATATTATGTGTGAATGTCATTTGATTGTTATACACTGAATATCCAATCATATTTAGTGTTTTTATATTTGTCACACATAACTATGTCGTTGATTTATCCTTAACCTAAGGATACTGCCTTTACGAGAGATTTCATCTCAGTTTACATTCCATTGACACTTCTTTGTTGTTATACACCAAATCACTTTTATGTTGTTATATAATGTAATTTGACATAATATATCATGAAACCCTTTATTCTTATGATATTAAAATAAAATTATTACCTCAATTATTTGTATTCAAGTGTCTCTCTTTTGGTTAGAAACTCTAACTAAAATACCATTTTTAAATTTTTTAAAGACTTATTCTTCTAAATATTTCTCATTAATGTCCATGTTTTAAAAATGGTTTTAAGGATTTACTTATATGGACATTGAAGTTTTAAAATTAAAACTCCTTTTAAATGTTTCAAAGTGTTATGGGACACTTTGATTGAAAAATCTATTTCTAAATGGATTCTTGACAAATAGTGTGACTTTTAATTGATTTCAAGAAAAATGGGGATATTTCTCTCAAATAGTTTTGATGATTATTTTCATCTATGTAAATATCCTTCATTATTCTCGTTTGAGGTTAATATGATACAATACAATCTTCCATATTGTATCGAATGAGTTATGTTTGATAGTGGTTGTGCTATTTTATACCATTCATGGTTTTTGGATAAAGTATTGACATTTCGTATGCTAGTTTTAATATGAATGTTTATGTTATATTTAAAACTTTTCAGATGAGGAATTCATTGGACTTAGTATGTGAAAGGTGGAGCCCGCTGTAGCTCCTCGATGCATCAGTAGGTATCATGAGACAAAATTGTGTCTTGGCACAAGGCCTTGGAAAAATCTTATTTGTAGTCTTGGCACGAGGCCTTGGCTATGTTGTTATGATAGTCTAGCATTATGCATTCCATCATTATGAATGTGGTTATTGATATTTCATGTGATTTTTCGACTAGTAGAATATCCATGTGAAAATGTAAATGGAATTATTTCATTTTATCATTGCCATATTATGATGAAAGTCATGTTTAAAAGGCTTTTGTTTTTGTTATAAATTTCTTTAAGTGTTTATTCTTATCTATGAAAGATTATTCTATATTGTTATCCTTATAGAGCATCTGCGCTCACCCCTTTCAATGTTTTATTTTTCCCAGGATGTGAAAAAGTAATTTATGAATGACCTGCCGGGATAGTATGAGGGGATATGAAGAAAAAAATTTGTTTTAGTTTTTTTATCATATGATGTAATATAAGACTTATGAATATATCTAGTGTTTCCAAGACTACTAAATTAATCGGTCTTTCGAGACTTGATCCTTTGTGATCATGCCAGTGTTATGTAATAATGCACCGACTCTGGGTATCTAGGGTCGGGGCGTTACAGTTGGTAACAGAGGAAGTTTAGTACACACCTTGGAAGGCAGATTTGGATAAACTCTAATTAGAGCACGTAGACCAAAGAGGAACTTTGGGGATTAGTATAGAAGAAATTATTAGAATTTTTGTATTGTAGAGATTTTGTGAGTTTTTCAAGAAATAAAACCCTGTCAGGATACGAGCAGGTAGAGGCGGCTCTGGAATAGATGTACCTAGGGGTAAAACCCGAAAACACCACTTTGAGCTAGACTCGAACTGGAACTGGTGCACGACAACGGGCCTTGCGGCACTCTTGGTTATGACACTCTCGGGGGATATGCTTAGGATAATTTACATTTTCTTTACTAACCGATTTGATGTATTAAATATATAAGATGAGAGTAAATGACCTTGGTCAATCACAATGTGTTTCAAATTGAGAATATGGTGACATTTTAATCTCTAAATTATTTTTTGACTACTGTTACTCACACAATGCTTTCTGGTTTATGTCAATGGCTGGATTCCAAGGAAGTAATAGTGACTTTGAGAATGATATACAAGGTGGGAATGGTGGTGGAAATGAGAAACAAAATGGAATGTTGATAGGTGTAAAAGATATCTTCTTTATGCCAAATCAATTTTCCAAAAATATAATCAACAATATATATATATTAACCAATTCCTGGACTCAACAAAGAAGAGACATGTGATGAATGATAAGAGCTGTAGCAGTAGAGACTATGGAGAAAGGAATCCTCAATTTCCATCATGCAGGAAATGTCAAAGGAGACACCCAGGAAAGTGTCTTAATGGGACAAAGAAATGCTTTACGTGCGGGAAGGAAGTACATAAAGTGAAGAATTGCTGAAGAAAAATGAAGAGTACTATGGAAAAAGATAAAAATGGTCCCAAGAGTCCATTTATAGTCATTTTCCGTAAATGTAGGGGACCTGGACATTACCCGAGTGAATTCCCTATTCTATTGGATATTTTCTTGGTCAAAGAAGAAGCTATATGGAAATAAATGGTTGGAAAAATGTTTAAAAAGTATTAGTGCACCTTGTTGATGGGTTTACTTTGGAATAATTTTCACTTGTATTTTTAACCCTACTGTTTTCCATGTGAGAATGATTTTTGAGGAATAATTATCTTTTCTCTTGGGAATATAGTTATAAATAACCATTTGGTTTTATATGGTTGTTGGGTTTAAGGAAATTATAAGTTATTATAATTTGGGATGAAAATGCAAGGTATGAGATAAGATTTGTGTTTAAATTATGTTATGGTTATTATGAAGAATTTATCTCATTTTGTTAATGTTATAAAATATATTTTTTGAAAAAGGACAACACGCAGACCATTTGACATCCCGTCACGTCGGACAAAGCTAAGTGAATCGAACCCACAACCAAAGTGTGATTGTGATTTATCGCCTACCACTGTACTACGTGAAGTCCCTGGTCAGTGTGACTATTATTTTTAGTTAAATGATTTTATTGATCGTTAATAATTTGATTTGTGATCTTATTCCTTATCAAATGAATACCCCTAGAATAGGAAAATGATTTGGTAATTAAGTGATAAATGTTATTTTGGATGTTGTTTACTTTTTTGTATGGAAAATAGAATAGTATGGGATTTCATTTGAGGAGTAATGGTGGATTTTTATCTATGTTTTTATTGTGGATTTATAGTGATTTTGGTTGTTTATGGAAATTTTTAGGTTAATTACTTTTAAGTATGTGACTTTAAGAGTAATTAATGTCATTTGGAGATACAATTTAATGTGGAAGACTACATTCTTATAAGTTTTGAGTTTCAATATTAGTTTGAATTATATTGAAGGATTTGAAGTACAATTGATTATTGAATGGTATTTATTTATCTTTGGAGTATTGATGGTTTAATTTTAGAAATTAAGATTAGTGTTTTTTTCTCTAATGGAATATCCATTTGAGGGGTCATCAAATATTATACTAACCATTTTGGTTTTGATTAATCCCTAATGACAAGGTAAATATATAGTTTATCCTACGTGGATCATGTACTTCTGTAGAAGTTTATTCTAGCTCTTCCATTGTGACCAAGTATTCTTGAATACTCATAGTTCAAAAAAATGAGTTAGTGGTAAAACATTATTGAAGAATGAAACTCTACTGAAAAAGTAAGTATATCTCTTTATGTTCTTAGTCAATATCATAAATGAATTCCTCATCCTTATGTAATGTAAATTAAAACAAAAAAATGTTGTCCGTTTAATTTTCCTAATGGGAGACTAAGGACGGTTTGTCTCAACACAAGTTTGTGATTTTCTTATTGTTAACTTTCTCCTGATCATGTTTTCAATCCCTCTGCATCAGAACTGAACACTTAGTTTATCATCCATATCCATGTTTTCCTACATTGAATCCTAGTATGGGTTATCTTGGGTGACCTTTATACCTCTCTTCCTTTCTTTTAAAGTGATAGTTTTATTGACTCTTTTTCCGATGTGGGACATTACATTATATTCTCAACCCCAATTTTAAAAAATTTTGAGGATTCAATTTATTGAATGAGGGGGGAATGTAACACCCCAAGCTTCCACAATACATTTCCCTTTGAATAATGCAATGACGTGCACTGTACGCAACGTCGAGATTCAAACACACCACAACCAATCAAACTAGCCGGAATGAATAGTAATACCTACTTTTTGAAATTTTATAAATTTTATCTTTTGAAATGGACTTAATTTTTGGATTATTAATCTCGAAATTATCTTAGGGTGAAATTTTGGTACTTTTCGGATAACTTTCATATTTTGATGAATAGTGAAAATTACTAAATTTTAATTAAAAACAAATTTTTTAATAGAAATAATTAATAGTGATAAATTATTAATTTGATTGGTTTTAAATTATATTTAGAATATATTTTTACCATTTAAAACAATTTTGGTCATTGGATGAGATTAGACATTTAAACTAGACATAAACAAGTGTCAATCTTTTGAAATTTATGATCTTTTAAAAATAGTCTATTTGTTTTGACGTTAGGAATTAATTTTTAAATTAATTAATGCAACTGATATGTTTTGATTTTGGTAAAATAGAAATCATTTTTGAATTCATAATATCAAATATATCTTAGGCCTAATTTTTGGTATTTTTCTGGAAACTTTCATTTTTTGATGAAAAGTGAAACCACTAAGTGGTAGTTAAAAAAATGAATTTTTAATAAATCATAATTTTACCGCTTCTGTGTGTGGAATATCGAAAATCCGAGAGACACGGTTAATATCAAGTAGTAAAATGTGGTTCATTGAGAAGAAAATAATTTTTTGTGAATAGTAACTTTTTACTTTTATTTACCATGGTTAAAAGTAAATAGGGTAATTAAGGGTAAAAATGATATTAATATTACCCTAACACATGTCCTAATTCTATTGGACAAGTGTATCTCGACCAAAATCACCTTAGGAATAAAACATTATCATTTAGGTCCACTTGGATTGGATTAGGACAGTTATTATTATTTAATTCAAAGAAGAGTTAAAAGAGTTAAAATCAAACTTTATTTTCTAAAACATTTTTAATATAGCGTTAAACATAAGATAAATTCGATTATAAATATTCTTTATAAATATAAAAATATTTCCTACATAATGATATTTTATTTATAATTTTTAGAAATTAAATAATATAATTTATTTATGACAAAATGATGATGCATTAATTACCATAATAGTGAAAAATTTAAATAATTGATATTATAATTACCCAAATAAATATAATTGGAGACTTATATTGAATTACAATAATTTTATAGGTAAATATGACATATTAAGGTTGATTTAATTGACTTTTTGTGAAGTAATAATTCTGTTATGAGTTTCACAAAAATCAATCATTGAATAGTGTAAAAATTGACATAAAAGAGTTTTTAAAACAAATATTATATTATTATTTGATATTAAATTACTAAAAATCTACGATTCGTCAAAGAGACTTATATCATGATAGGTGTATCATTAATTGACCACTTGGGTGTCTTTGGGATGTATATAGTATGTTTATTAACCATATAATATAAAAATATAGAGAGACATTGTAAAAGTGAAACTAATTAACTAGGAGTTAATACTTAAAGATAAGGTTAATATAATGACAAAAACCTGTCTAAATTCTATTGGTTGAGTGGTTTTCGACCTATACCAACCTTAATCATTAAATAATCCACTTTTGAGCCATTAGAAACCGAATATGAATTTATTATAAAATAATATTTCTAACTTTTCAAAAGGTGCCCCTCACCACTCTTATAAAAGGGAACTCGCCCTTCTCAATACTTCACACCATCAAAGCATTTTGGTTCGGCCATACCCTACCAAATACTCTATCAACTTCCCTCACTACAACCTAGAGGCCTTATTTTGATCAGAAAGACAACCTAAGGATCTCTTTTGATCAAATCGAAAGGAAGAACCCGAAAAAGAGGGAATGTTTTTACCACCCTTTTTCAAATTCTTTTCTTATTCAACTTCTTCTTTCTTTGTTATTACCATTCTAAAATAATAAATCTTGTATCTCCTATATACTATAATATTATTATAAATATGGTACAACCATATTCAGTATTCTATCCATCCTTTGAATGACATGTCACCATATGTGCGCACGTACGGCTTACCGTCTCCACGTCGTGGTGTAATTGTCATTAAATAAATTATTATTTAGATGGGTATAATAATGGTGTGTAACTCATGTAAATACTAAATATAACATGATAATTATTCTTTCTATATGATATAACATCCAATTATATATTATTTTAACATCAAAATAATGATATTGTTGCTCGTGCGTACGTACGGATTACCGTCTCCGCAAAAGTGATGAGATTCATTCTCCATAGTATCCATTCAAGTATAATTATCATTTGATGATTTAAAAATAATAGTTAATGACTTGATATAATTTTTAATATGAATAAGATACATCATATCCATAACAAACATGGTTTACGTAACAAAGAATATAAAGGAAAATGAGTAAGTTAACACCCAAAATGATGATAATTCTAAGATATTATTAACAAATCAAGGATAAAAGATCATATATGATATCATATTAATGTAAATTATTCTTTTATAATTCAATAAAAATTATTTCACCATTATACATAAGGTTAACCTACTGTCAACCAAGGAAAAAGTACAAAGTAAGGGGTGTCTTATCACACTTTTAATTCTGTGAGAATTCCATTGTTCACCACTTATTTATTGCATGTGGTGTGTGTGCTACACATGATTGTCTTTATTGTGTAATATACATTAATTTATGGATATTTACATCATCATTGTATTATCCCTCTTTCATCGGTGTATGTTTCATAAGTTACCAAATCGATAAAGGAATTTGAAATTTCAATTTCCATTTATTCGGATTTACGCAAAATTCATTGATTATTTTACTCCGAGATTATGTTTGGAATCACTATTCATTTTCTTATGTCATAATTTTCACTCCCCTTTTTGGTGGATATACTTTTGATACACATAATCACTCCATTGATAATTTCTTAAGTCGTCAATATGAATTTTAGAAGAGTAATTTTAACTCATTCTCCATTTGTTGAGTTAAACATCCAATACATTGGTGTTGTTTTTACAAGATTACGTGTGAATATCCTTTGATTGATTTACACTGAATATCGAATAATATTTAGTGTATTTATATTTCTATCACATAACTATGTTGTTGATTTATCCTTAACCTAAGGATACGACCATTATGAGTGATTTCATCTTAGTTTACATTCCATTGAGACTTCTTTGTTGTTATACACCAAATCACTTTTATGTTGTGTATATAATGTAATTTGACATAACATATCATGAATCCATTTATTCTAAAGTTATTAAAAAGTTTTTATTACCTCAATTATCTGTATTCAAGTGTCTCTCTTTTCGTTAGAAACTCTAACTAAAATACCATTTTTAAATGTTTTAAAGAATTCTTCTTCTAAATCTTGCTCATTAATGTCCATGTTTTAAAATTGGTTTTAAGGATTTATTTATATGGACATTAATGTTTTAAAATTAAAACTCATTTTAAAAGTTTCAAAGTGGTGTGAGACACTTTGATTCAAAAATCTATTTTTAAATGGATTCTTGACAAATAGTGTGACTTTTAAATGATTTCAAGACAAAGGGGGATTTTTCTTTCAAATAGTTTTGATGATTATTTTCATCTATGTCAATATCCTTAATTATTCTCGATTGAGGTTAATATGATACAATAAAATCATCCATATTGTATCGAATGAGTTTTGTTTGACTGTGGATGTGCTATTTTTATACCATTCATGGTTTGTGGATAATGTATTGACATTTAGTATGGTAGTTTTAATATGAATGTTTGTGTTATGTTTAAAACTATTCATATGAGGAATGAATTGGACTTAGAAAGTGACAGGTGTAGCCCACTATAGCTCCTCGATGCATCGGTTGGTCTCATGAGACAAACTAGTGTCTTGGTACAAGGCCTTGGCAAAATCTTATTTGTAGTCTTGGCACGAGGCCTTCGCTATGTGATTATGATAGTTTGGAACTATGCATTACATCATTATGAAAGTGGTTATTGATATTTCATGTGATTTTTCGACTAGTAGAATATCCATTTGAATAAGTAAATGGAATTATTTCATTTTATCTTTTCCATATTCTTCTGAATTTCAAGTTTAAAAGGCTTTTGTTTTAGTTATAAATTGCTTTAAGGGTTTATGCTTATCTATGAAAGTGTCTGCTATATTGTTATCCTTACTGAGCATCTGAGATCACCATTTCAATGTTTTATTTTTCCTAGGATGTGAAGAAGTAATTTATGATGACCTGCGGGGATAGTATGAGGGGATATGAAGACAATATTTTGTTGTAGTTTCTTTTTACCTTATTATGTATTGTAAGACTTATATATATATCTAGTGTTTCTAAAACTACTAAACTAATTTGTCTTTCGAGACACGATCCTTTGTGATCATGCCAATGTTATGTAATAATGCACCAACTCTAGGTATCTAGGGTCGGGGCGTTATAGAGTGGCTATTTCTACTATCATGATTCCATAATGTTTTGAAGAATGCATTACAATATTACAAGGTTATTTTTAAAAGTAATTTTTTATTTTATAATTGTGCATATTGTAATAGATTTCAAAGTAAAAATAGACACTTTTTTTAAATATTAATATTGAATTATTTATATTATGTTCATTTATGTCAAAATCCTCTTTAGGATTTTATGCTTATTTTAGTTTGATTTTTTATGATATAATCTTCCATATTGTATTGAAGGGTTTATGATATAGTTGACTCTATATGTGCAATTTTTATACCATTAAATTTTTTTGGTTAATGTATTAACATTTCATATTCTATTTTTATTTTGCATGTTTATGTTATATTCACCCCTCTCATAAGATGAATGCATTAGGCTTTGTAAGTGATCGGTGGGACCCGCTATAGCCCCTCAATGCATTGGTAGTTCTTATGAGACAAACTAGTGTCTTCGAACAAGGCCTTGATAGTATGATTATTTATAGTCTTATCATGACACCTTAATGGTATGGTTATGATGCAAAACATTATTTAATCCCTCATTATGAGATTAATTATTGATATTACATGTTATTATTTGACTAGTATAATATCCATGTGAATTTTTAAATGGATTTATTTGATTTATTTCCTTCCATATTATGATTAATATTATGTTTAAAATTCTTGTGTTTCTATTTTATACCCTTCCATAAAACATTATTATTATTTATGATATCTTTTTCTATATTGTTTATCCTTACAAGGCATCAGAGCTTACCCCTATCTTATGTTTCATTTTTCCATAGGATTCGAAGAATTATATTATGATTTCCCTATAGGGATATTTTAATAGACATTATAATTTTCAAATGGGAAATATGTATTTTTTCATTTCAATATGTAATGTAAAACTTCTATTTATATCTAGGATTTCCAAGGATACTAAACTGATCAGTCCTTTGGGATTTGATTTTCTAGTGATCATGCCAACGTAATAAAATAATGCACCGACTCTGGAAATTGGGGTTGGGGAATTAATTTATGGTTCATAACCTTATGAAACAATTAACTACACTTATATTTGGTAGAAAACAACAAAAAGCTAGTTAATGGTTTATGTTTTGGATAAAATCATCATATAGATTCTAAAAACCTATGATTAGAAATTAATACAGAATTCTCCTATATTTTTCTATAAAACGCCACAAAATACTCTATTACTCTCCACCGAAACCCATTTTAATATTCATATACTCTACCCTTATCACTATATATTCCCCCTATTATGTTATTGTAACGTCCCTGTTTCAGAGGCCACACAGAAGTGCCCGATACCCTGTTGGTCCCATGGACTCAAGTGCATTTCCCCAAACACCAGAGGATTTTATCTAGCAGTGAGGGCATTGGGTGTGATAGTGGGGAAACTATGACCTCATTGGTAGAGTATACATCAAAAGAAAAACAAAATCAATATTGGAAGTAGTAAACATCCATACATGAGTAAAAAATGGAAGAATGAAATGAAAAACAACTATAGAACATATATAAATGATGCATGATACATATTTCTAAGAATATAGCCAAACAATTCAAAATGATGGAATACAAATAGTACTAAACCATAGTATAAAATAAAAGACAAACAGCTCATCAACATTGCAATCATAAGCTTGGTCTCATGCTCTCTAGCTCCATGGAAAGTGAAGTACCTAAAGTAGAAGGGCGATTTCCCTTATCTATACCCGCAACAATATAATCTTATTGTGCCCAAAAGCATGGCCCAAATAGGGTCTGAGACTAAATCCTAGTAAGAAACCACCCAAAGATCTATTCGTAAAAGTTAATGAATATATGGAAGGTATAGTACAGAAAGAAGTAAACATGAATGTAATCAATAGTATACAATCCACAGTTTCAACATCAAACAACAACTAATCAAACAACTAAACACAAACAAGTAACCCTCTGGGAAGTACTCATGGCCATCTCCATTGGTCCAACCTAACAAGTACAAGCAACCCCTTGGGCAGTGCACTCAGCTTAACCCCTATGGTTTAGTATATGAAGACTCTCTGAAGAAGCACTCACAGTAAATTCCTCTTATAGTTGAAGGTAGTCAGGAACTCTCTGAGGAAGCTCACACAGACAATTAGTCTTATAGCCTGAAGGTCTAGGACTCTCTGTGGAAGATCACTCGGCCAATTCCCCTTATAGCCCAGGTCATTCATAGACTCTCTGAGGAAGCACTCACCGTCAATTCTCCTTATAGTCTAAACAGTTCTGGAATAAAAATAAATGACTATCTAAGGAAGCTCACTCGGTCCATTCCCCTTACAGTCTAAAGTAGTCAAGGACTCTCTAAGGAAGATCACTCGGTCAATTACCATTGTATCCCCAAGAGGTCCTAGGTTCTAGGAGGAAGCTCACTCGTTGAATTCCCTACCAATGTGTTCAAAGACTCTCTAAGGAAGCTCACTCGGTCAGTTACCCTTATAGTATACTACACCAGGTTCTCACGGCCCTGTGTAGGTCAAAGAGCATAAAAATACAATATGGAAAAAGTAAACCTATAAAAAACATTTATAAATAGTCTACAACATATCAAGCTTGTCATAACACAAACTCTCCACCCTACAACAACAGGTATGGAAAATAGGTAAAACAGCCACAGGCTAAGTAGGACCAAACAGTCATAATCAGAACATGCATGGGAAGTACATCCAAAGAATAGCAATCAACCCTATTCATTTCTATATAACCTCTACAAAAACATGTGATCATGTCAGATAATCAATATGGGTAAAACAGTAAACACACAATACATCGTTAAAGGGTATTGGTGGAATTTTCACATAATACACAAAGACTTTGAACAAAAAGGCACAAACCACCTACCTCTACATTGGGAGATCAAGATACATGAACCAAATCTCTTGAATATCCTTAGAACTTTTTAGATCTATGAAAACAAAAAAAATGTTCAACCCACGATAACATGGAAAAGAAGAGCAATCATGAAACGAGGATCAAGGAGAAGATAGAACTCACCAATGCGGTTCCAATGCAACCAATGTTGTTCGAATCGGAGGAAGGACGAGGCCTCAGGGGTTTTTCAAAGATCAGTGGTCGTATAGGTTCTCTCAGCCAAACCGGACCTAAAATAAGAGTCTTTTGGCAATTATACGTGACCCTAGTGTGTTTAATGAAAAAAATTATATGACGTGTACTTTTGAAGTACACTGAGTGTACTCACCTTTTCCATACATTGCTTTAAGCGGCCTCCAAGTCACTCACACACAGCCATGTGTGTGTCTACTATATGGCCAGCACACAGCCTCCTGCCTCAAGGAAGTACATGGTGTGTAATTATAAAGTACACAGTGTGAACTTAGAAGATTTCCAGAATTTCCTTTTTCCTCAAAAATGACCAGAAAAGGAAAATCATACCTGAAAAAAAGATTTGGGTTCTTACAAACATCCCCCCTTAATGAAATTTTTCCTCGAATTTCCCTACCATGGTGTAGAAGTACAAACCCCAAACAGCTCCGGCCACTGTGATCGCACGTCTGCCTCCCTCTCTCAAGTCTCATCCCTTACTCACCTATGCTGCCAAAGCACCCATACTAGATGAACAGGCCGTCCACGGAGAACCTTTGCATTGCAATCGACGTTCCGAATAGGATTCTCCTCAAAGGATGAATCTAATTCCAATTCCACATCCCTGGGTTGGATGACTTGAGACGGTTCTGAGAAGTGACATCGAAGCTGAGAAACATGGATGACATCGTGCATAGATCGGTACATCTGAGGTAACTGCAACCGATAGGCAATCGTCCCTACTCTCTCCAACACCTCAAACGAACCAACGTACCTCGACGAAAGCGTACCCTATCTCCTAATCCTCTTGTGTCCCATCCTCAGTGTGACATGCAGGAAATCCTAATCCCCGACATAGAACTCCAGAGGTCATCTCTTTTGATTAGCATAAGACTTCTTTCGAGCCTGTTCAGTAGCAATCCTCTTCTGAATCAACTCTATATGCTATGTGGTCTCCACAACAAGACAAGTTCCCAGCAAAGCTGCCTCTCCTACCTCTATCCAACATTAGGGTGATCGGCATGTCCTACCATACAAAGCCTTATAAGGTTCCATATGACTAGTTTCTTGAAAACTATTATTGTAGGAAAACTCCATAAAAGGTATATGCTTCTCCCAAGAACCTAAAAAATCCATAATGCATGCTCAGAGCATATCCTTAAGTAACTGAATTGTACTCTTAGAATGGACATCTATCTAGGAGTGGTAAGTTGTACTCAAAAGTACCTATATACCAAAAGCCTTTTGAAGACCTTGCCAGACCTGAGATGAAAAATGTGCATCCCTATTTGAAAGAATGGAGTGTGGAACTCCATGTAGATGTACAATCTCTTGGATGTACAACCATCCATCTCATCATCACTGAAAGTATCCTTGATCGGTAATAAGTGAGAAACATTCATGAGTCTATCAATGACATCCCAAACTGCATCATTCCCTTAAGGGGTCCTCGGAAAACTGGTCACAAAGTCCATTGTGACGTCATTCCACTTACAAATGGGAATGGGTAATTATTGTAAGGGCCTTGATGGTCACTGATATTCCTCCTTCACCTGCATACAAGTGGAAAACCTCATGATGAAACCAACACCATCTCTCTTCATACATGTCCACGAATACTGATGGTGTATATGAAAATACATCTTGGTGATTCTAGGATTAATTTCCCAAACTAAGGAGTGAAATCCCACATTAGCTCCTCGCGTATATCTCGTGGAACCCATACGCACTCCTAGAAATTCAAGATCTCATCCTCGCCTACGATTCATCCAGGAATAGGGTTCTCTCCGGACACACTCTTCCTTAGCACTAGGCCTTCAGAATATGATAACTGCCTCATTTTAACTCGATCAAGAAGATTAAAGGTAACAACATCCGAAGATAGAAAAGTCTGCCTCTGTCTATCGTGCATCTCCAAATGCATCTTAGAGAACAGATCCATAGGTAGCCACTCATTGCTGGCCTCCTAAACTTCTTGTATTTGATTCCTCCTGCTCAAAACATCATCCACCGTGTTTCCCTTCCCAGGCGTATAGGCAAGATCAAATTCAAAGGACTATAGGTACTCAACCAACCTACACTATCTCAAATTCAGATCATGCTGAGCGAAGATGTACTTGAGACTTTTGTGGTTAGTGAAAACAACAAAATTCTCTCCCAGAAGATAATGTCTCCAACAGTGTAGGGAATGAACAACAGCTGCCAACTCCAGATCGTGCATCATGTAATTCCTCTCATGTGGCCTCAACTATTGGGACCCGTATGCAATGATTCCATCTCCCTACATAAGCACAACTCCTAGCCTGACACATGACACATCATAGTAAAGAATATAGTTATTTTCTTGCTCTATCTAGACTAGTATCGGTTCTGAAGTCATCCTCCCTTTTAGCTCTTGAAATGATGGATCACAAGAATCTAACCATGAGATCTTCGCACCATTCTTAGTCAGACCTGTCTGCGGTGCTGCTAAGCATGAAAAGTCATGTGTGAAACGTCATTAGTATCCAGCCAGCCCAAGAAAACTTCGCACCTCAAAGATGTTCTTTGTACTCTCCCAAGAAACTATAGCTCTCATTTTCTCTCCGACTAGTGATACTCCTACCTCTGAGATAATATGAACCAATAAGTGAATATGATCCGTCCAAAAGTGGCACTTTGAGAGCTAAGCAGATAACTGATGCTCCCTCATTGTACTCAAAATGCTCTCAAGATGGGTAGCATGGTCGTGTCAAGTGTGAGAGGCACCAAGATATCATCCACAAAAACAAACAAGAAGGATTCCAAATATGAATGGAATACTCGGTTAATCAGTGCCATGAAAACTGTAGGTGAGTTCGTGAGACAGAACAGAATAACCATATACTCGTATTGACGATACCTACTCCGGAAGGCTATAAGAGTTATATCAGATGGTCTAACAAACAACTGATCATAATAGGAGCTCAAGTCAATCTTTGAAAACACCTGGTCTCCTCGAAGCTGACCAAAGAGATCATCAATCCATGGTAAGGTATATCGGTTCTTGACCGTCAACTGGTTCAGCTTCCAATAGTCCACACAAAGCCTGAGGGTGTCGTATGCCTTCTTCGAAAACAGGATAGGTGAACCCCAAGGACAAGTACTGGGTCAGATGAAACCCTTTTCTTTCAACTCCTCCATCTGCTTCTTGAGCTCATGTAACTCTGATGTAGCAAACCTATAAGGAGGAATGGACACTAGTGCTGCCTCTGGAACAAGATCAATCAAAATGTCTACCTCTCTCTCTAGAGGGAAACCTGAAAATTCCTCTAAAAAACATCTCTGAAACGATCCACCAAGAGAGGAAACTCTATTTGTGTAGTCTCATGGTCATCCATAAAAATACTAGCAATCTGGACTACAACTCCTCCTATCCCATATTGCTCTGGACCCACTCTTCTTGCCTAGACATTCCATTAAACCCTATGAAAAAAGGATCCACCCTTTAGTGATATGAAACTCACCCTTCGATGACAACAATCAATGACATCCTAAAATGGAAATATCCAGTCAATTCTAAGAATGAAATCATAACCTATAATCTCTAGAACATAGAGGTCCCATAGAAAGTGACCCTAGCAACCTCTAGAGGGAACACCATAAACTGACGTACACTAGCTGTTCTAGTCCTCAATAGTGTTTGTAGCATTAAGATATCAGTAGAAGAAAATTTGCAGAGACCAAGGCTCTGCACGACAGCAATAAATATAAATCTATGGGGAGCCCCTATATCAAAAAAGAGAAGAAGATAAAATTGAGGCTACAAAGATCATACCTCGAATGGTAGAAGGTCCAGGATCCTACTTCAATTGAGTCTGCTACACTATGAAAGTCTGGCATGTACCATGACCCTGTGACCCTGTCGGACCACTCTTAGCTGATCTACCCTAATGTCACTGAAAACAGGGTGATTGGATACCATGTCCATGTCATCCACCTCGACCTGAACGAACGGAAGAACTCCAGTTTCCTGACTGTTGAGAAACTTGTGGTGCTGCTCCAGAATGCGGAGTCATAGAAGAACCCCAGTCAGCACCTACTAGTGAAAATAACTGAAAAATCATTGAAGATGGACAATATTACTGCAAGATTGGAACTCCACTGGGTTCCTCGGGCAATGTGGCATTGTATTCCCACTTCTCCCACACTGGTAGCACACTACCTAGCTACCGGAAGATGCATCCCGCTTGATCTGATCTCCTCATGTAGCCTCCCTATGGGGCTTTATGCTATCAGCTGGCGGAGCACTAACATTAGATGTTGAACCGCCCTGGCTCACAGCTCCAGAATCCCTCAAATTAATCTATGTGATCAGCACCTACTTGACAATAGAAGACATCGAGGTCAACCTAAATATGTTCACCTATGATCGGATGTCGTGACTCAGACCATCCTCCAACTTCTATGCAAGGAACATATATTCACCTCCTGGAATAGGCATGAAATGCTGCAAATCTGTGAAGCGAGAGGAATACTCCATAACAGTAAGATTACCCTTCTCCAGACTAATTAATTCTCAGTCTCGATCAGCCCTCAAGGTCTCTGAATATAAGTAAACATAGAATATGTGTTGAAACTCTTCCCAAGCCATATTCTATTGGCAGACTGCCTGTCAGATCACATCCCACCACCTCTTGGCGGAGTCTCAGAGCATGTATGTAGCGAGGTTCACCCTCTTCTATAGAGGTATCTCTAGATGCTCAAAAATCATCAGCGTGGATTCTAGCCATGACTCTGCATCCTGAGGTCCTCCATCACCTGAGAAAGTAGAAGGATGTTTCTCTCGAAGACCCGTGTCAAATCAGCCATCGAAGGGGAAAGTGACAGAACTCCCTGAAAGGTCTGATTCATCCTCAAATATCCCTCCCTGAACTCCACATAAGCTCCAATATTTGGTATAACGGCTGGTTCCAAGACTGGCATGATAGGAGGATCTGTAGGTAGTCCCTGAACAGCCATGTCTAGTGTCTGATCACCGCCTAGAAACTGGCATACAAACAGAGGATGTTTCGGTGGCATGACTCTGCCAGGTCATGCACACACCTTAGATAAAGGTTATCAAGGACTGAAAACAAGGAGTGTAATAAGGGAATAGGATAAAGAATGCATTCATGTTTTACAAAAAAATTACTATACGATGTTTACATTTCCTACACGGTGTGTTCCCTTAAGTCATTTACATGGGAGTGTACTCCTGCCTAAACTAGTTCTGTAACCCCCCAAACACAAGGGGTGTTGTCTTAACACATAGAGTGCATTTTAATACTCTTCCCCTTCCTAAGACCTTCTATATGGTTATGCCACACAGCTCTCATAAGACAAGACTACACGGTGTGTTTGCGGTAGAGACAACGTGCACTTGAGAAGCTTCATCTGGCTCGTGTTGTTAGTGACACAACCTAGCACACTGCTCAGACTACATGGCGTGTTCCAAACGGATATGGAATTTACGTGAAAAGGTAACACCAACCTGGGTTGTTTGTAACATGGTAGGGTACCTGGGTCTGACTACACGGCGTGTTCAATTCGGATAGGACATGTATAGCTTATGGTTTTTTCATCCCATGTTGTTAGTTACACAAACAAACATAGGGTCAACAGTACACGACATGATCTACTATTACATGGCGTGTTCCCACCCGGATTTCCCTAATATCATGTTTCTGCCCACAAGTCCTACAACACGGTTAGAGACTACATGGAGTGTATATAAAGTACATGGCGTGTACATAAGAAAAATAGATTCTTCCTGAATAAAAGAACACATGGCGTGTACTTAACACTACATGATGTGTATTCTAGGTTTTTCTGGACATTATGTCTTAGGAACTACTCCAAAACCCAGAAAACACTTATAACGAACAAAGAAATTGCCAAATTCTGATCTATGAGGGCCCATACTCCCCGTGAATCAATGTTTAGAATATTCTACATGCTATAACAAGGAAAGATAAGCCATGATCCACCAAATTCTGGTCCATGAGGGCCCATAACACCTCAAGAACCAAATTTTGGCATTCACTCAAAAAAAACTTACACAAAAATACCCTAGCAAAGAAACAGGTATTCTAATCAGGCATTTATCACAACAACATGCATATTCTATAAAAACTCTATCAAAACAACATGAAATCACTAATGCATCCTAGATTACACAACAATAATGCATGACATGTGATTTATAGAAAGTGCATATATGATGCATGAGATGGAATACCATCATCTCATCGGGTTGCGATAGAAATAGAACCTCAATAACTTCAACAGTAATAACAGAAAACATGTGATTCACCCAGTGGTGAAAATCAGATCAACCAAAAACTAGAAAACTAGAATAAATTGCAATAAACGAGCCATATTGGCTTTTCCCTGCACACGGGTTAGCTACTCCCGGGCACAAGTTATTACCAAGTACCTATTCCATATTATCCCTGGCTAGAGGATCCAAATAGTAAATCAAGAGAAAAAAACTCATTTTATACCACTTTGTAACGTCCTGGTTCCAGAAGCCACCCAGAGGCGCCCCGTACCCGGTTGGTCACATGGCCTCAAGCACATTTCCCCAAATTCCAGAGGCTACCGACTAGCAGCGAGGGCCTTGGGTGTGATAGTGGGGAAACAATTCCCTCATTGGCAGAGTACATAGTGGAAGAAAAAAAAAGCAATAGTGGAAGCATTAAACATCCATACAAGAGTAAACAACGGATGATTGAAAGTAAAAACAACTGGAGCACGTATATAAATGATTCATGATACATATGTCTAGGAATGCATCCAAACAAGTCACATTGCTAGAATAAAAATAGTACTAAAGCAAAGTACAAAATAAAAGATAAAATGCTCCTCAACATTGTGATCCTAATCGTGGTCCCATGCATTCCAGCTCCAATGCAAGTCAATTACCTGAAGTAGAAGGGTGCTTGACCTTATTATACAAGGAACAATATAATCTATTTGGTCCCAAAAGCATAGACAAATAGGGTGTCAGACTAAATCCCCCTAGGCAACCACCCAATGTTCTGTGCCTAACAGTTAGTGAATATATAGAAGGTAAAGTATAGAAAGTAGTGAAGAGGAAAGTACTCAGTAATTAACAATAAACAGTTTCAACATCAAGCAACAACTAATCAAACAGCTAAACAGAAATAGGTAACCCTCTGGGAAGTACTCACGACAATTCCCTCTTGTCCTACCTATGAAGTACAAGCAACCCTATGGGCAGTCCACTCGGCCTAACCCCTCTAGTTTAGTATATAAAGACTCTCTGAGGAGGAAATCACTGTCAATTCCCCATATAGTCTAAGGTAGTCAGGAACTCTCTGAGGAAGCCCACCCGGTCAATTCCTCTTATATCTCCAAGATCAAGGACTCATTGAGGAAGCTCACTCATTCAATTCCACTTATAGACCAGGCTGTTCACAGACTCTCTGAGGAAGCACTCACTGTCAATTGTCCTTATAGTCAAAAAATTTCCAGAATAAAAATCAATGACTCTCTGAGGAAGCTCACTCAGTCTATTCCCCTTATAGTATAAAGAAGTCACGGAATCTTTGGGGAATCTCACATGGTCAATTCCTCCTATAACCCCGAGTGGTCTTAGGATTTCTAAGGAAGATCACTCCGTTAATTCCCCATATAGCCCAAAGTGCTCAAAGACTCTTTGAGGAAGCTCACTCGTTCAATTCCCCTTATAGTCTACTACACTAGGTTCTCATAGCCCTATGTAGGTCAAAGAGCATAGAAATAAAATATGGAAAATATAAACCTAGAGAACTACTTTCCTATCAGTCTACAACATATCAAGAATGTCATAATGCAAACTCTCAGTCCTATAGCAATAGACATGGTATACAGGTGAAACAGCCAAAGGCTGAGTAGGACCAGACGGTCATAAATAGAACATGCATTGGGAGTACTTCCAATGCATAGAAATCAACCCTATTAATATCCAAATAACCTCTATAAAAACATGCGAGCATGGATGACAATCAATAGGGGTAAAACGGTCAACACACAATACCCCGTTCAAGGGTACTGGTCAAATTTACACATAATACTCAAATACATTGAATAAAAGGCACAAACCACCTACCTCGGCATTGGGAGATCAAAATTATTAAACCAATAGGCTTGAATCGCCTTAGAATACCATAGATCTACGCAAACGTATAAAACATTCAACCCATGATAACATGAAAAAGACGAGTAATCGTGAAATGAGGCTCAAAAAGAAGAGAGAACTCATCGATGCAATTCCAACGCAACCAACGGTGTATGAATCGGAGGACAGACGGAGGCTCAGTGGTACGTTGAAGATCCAATGTCGTTTGTGTGGATACTACATGGCTAGAACATGTCCTCAGGAACCAAGGAAGTACATGGCGTGTACTCATAATGTAAATGGCTTGTACTTAGAAAATTTCCACAATTTACATTTTTCTCAAAAAAAATGACCAGAAAATGAATAACATACCTGAAAAGAAGATATGGGTTCTTATAGTTATTAGCTCTTAAGATGTACTTCCATTGATTTTAGAAGCACCCTCTTAGGGTGAGGGATCCTCTCCATCTCTTAATTCATAAACATTCATTATATTGTTTCTTTTGATTTATAATTATTCCTGTTGGTATTTTTTATACACATCCCAATTACTATCGTTATTAATTTCAAGATACTTGATACATATTTCACTCCAATTAAATTCCTTCATGAATCGTTATGTTCCCTCATTATGTTGTTGAAATTATCTTTTGATTTTCCATGATAAACATTTGTATAGTAAATACACATCCCCATTTTTACAAAAGGGTATTCACCTAGTTTTATTTATCCTTTACTAATTTGGGACATCAATATATATCCCACACTCCTTAATCCTGGTATTAAAATTGATTAAATACATTCTTATGTTGTATGATCTAAGTGGCACACATATACATTTACATGATATGAAAGTGATGGGTGGGCCCAAAATTATATTTCCTTATAATGCATTGGGTAATGTTTTTATCTCTTGTGACTCCATGTATGGTTCTGGAAAGGTTATCATAATCACCCTATTCTATTATTTCTTAGTGTTGAGCCATGAATTATTCTTATGATGAATTTTTTATATTGCTTCCACCTTCCTATTTAGCAATTATTTTATCTTCAAATAACATGATATGAGAATCATGTTTATCATTATTTACCATTTTATGTCACCTTGATATCCCTATTTACTAACATATATTGCATTCATCATTTTATTATTTTATTATTCCCTTAATGGGATTTATATCTCACACCTTTCTTATGTATTCCTATAGGTTATCTCATGCTATTTTATACGATTTAATAGAATTTAAGGGCATGTTATAGAGTTTCAGATTATATATTTCTACTACATTAGAAAGTTATTTTTTTATGCACCTAATTACCCAAATTCACTAGGCATAATTATATTATTGGGATGTATTGAGTGAATCTTTATGGAATAATTCTTGTATTAATGTGTATTAAAATATGGGTTGTGATACACAAACTACAATCCAAACATGGTTCAAGATGCATTTTTTATAAATGGATGTTTATGTGTCGAATACAATAAGGATATCCGATACAAATTTTTGACCCTTTGAATCCCTATAAATGATGGGGTTTTGGATCATTCCTTAGTGGTATAGAACTTTAAAGCATATCATTCATAGATATATAGTGCAATTAACAATCACCTTTGAGAACATAATTCAAATCTATGTGGATTTTATCAGGGTTTAGGGTTGTGACAGACGAGGTGTCAGTACAAATAGTATTACACTAAAGAGTCTATATATTATTTTTTATATACTGATTCTAATTACTTTAGAGATATGTGATTCAATTTTGGTATAGGTGAGGCCATACCTTTTGTTACTGCATAACCCACTGTGCGACATCAGATAGACAATATAAAGATAGACCACTGAGGAAAACGTAGTGGATTGATTAGGAGGAACCATAGGGAGTTGGTCTATTTATATGAGATAGGTGAGCTATTGGAGGTGGACAATGATTGGACATGACACTCCCACAACCACCTCCTGGTGATCCACGTTAAGCATAGGGATCTAGCTGGCAGAGACATTGTCAGTTATAGGTAGTTCAGGATAATAACTGAGATGTTATTAGCCTAATCTAATATAAAATTTATATCATTTATACCCTCCCATAAATTTATGTATATACATTCCTAATCTATTCTTTTCTACACTTATCCATTTTTTAATAACTAGATATTCTAGGAAAGCCCGTAGTCTGATGATTTTGGTTTGAGTCACCTATTGGAGGGAATTCTATGATCATACACTTCTTTTTGAAATATTTCATAGAGCTTGGTGGAGAGAGTTTCTAATGGGACATATTTGTGTTTTTTATGAGTATATATGATTTATTTCTATGTATGGACATTCTATCCACCATCCATTCCCATATTGATTGTTTTCATCAGAATAATTGGTGGAATTTAGTGGACAGTGTGAGATTTTCCTTCACTGTAAAGAAGTAATTTTTGTGAAAGTAAAATGGGATCATATATAGAAGAGTGTATCTGATTTCTCATCAATTTTCTAGGATGAATTTTGGGGCGTCAAACTCTATTTATGTTTAGTTCCCAACAATATTTGAGGAGTACCTGGATGTCTTTTCTTAAGAAATACTAGGGTTTCATTATGGTTTAGATGTAAAATTCTACGTTGATATCTTTAGTGAAAATTAATGTGGGTCCCATAGTGTTTGGAGAGATGAGGGTATAGGCGGAGGACCCTTAGAGTAAAGGATTCACCAAACCTAGCTATCTCCCTAATTATCTCCATTGTTGTTATATAAGAAGCTAGATGGGAACCAATATTTTTTACATGGATTACTATCAACTATAACAAGTTACCATCAATAATATTTATCCACTACCAGGTATTAAATAACCCTTACATTAATATAAAGGGTTTTTGTGGTTCTCAATGATTTATCTTAGGTTAGGATATTACTAGTTGTGGTCTCACAAAAAGGACATACCAAAAACAATACTATAATATCACTATGAGTACCTTTTGAATACCTTTTTAATAATGAATTCCCTATTGGTGCTTTTGGGACTCATGAACCAGATATTTTTTCTATTCCTAAATTCTTTTTTTGGTGATATTTATTAATGAAATTATCATCTACTCAGAGTTTGAAGATGATCATTCATAGTATTTAAGGATATTCTTAAACATACATCGAGAGTGGTATCTATATGGGAAACTCATGATGTATCAGTTTTGAATTAGAAATATCCACATTCTAGGAAATTTCATCTAATATGAGGTATTTTTTGTGGACCTAGTGAAAATAAAATAAGTTCTAGGTTGGGAGTCTCCAAATAGTGTAAATGTGGTGCACCAATTCCCCAGGTTGGATGACTATTACTATAGATTCATTCTAGACTTTTGTTGGATTAGGACTCCCTTGAAATCATTAACTACATATGGGTGTCCTTTTTATCTTTTCATAGAAGTGATATAATCCTTTGATTAGTTGCTGTGGAAGTTAACTAGCACTTTCATCTTATGGTTTTCATATTACTGTATTGAGTGTTTTGTTTTTTTTAATGCATTTAGAGAAGATCTGAGGTGTGTTTTGATGTAGGGGAAGGTGGTGAGAGCCTACAAATCTATGAAGACAAGGACCGATGAGAATAACTATACAACCCCTAATATGGATCTAGTTTTTGTGGTGTTATACATGAATAATTTATGAAACCACCTTCTTGGTGAGCATCATATGGTTTATTTTGATCACAATAGTTTTAGGAATATCTTAAATCATATAGATTTTAACCCCAAATAGAGGATATTGTTGGAGTTCCTATTAGACTTTAAATTCAAGTAATATATACTCTTCGTATAAGAAATGTTTTAGAATATGAAATATGTTGGATATTCTATACCTAGATTCTAGGAAATGAATCATATCAATTAGACCCATTGATGTTATCCTTTTGGATGAGGGAGGAGCACCATACCTCTGATAGCTGGTTGTGAATCATCTTCTTTTACAACTTGTAAGGGAATCCCAACTTTTGAAAATTATTTTGGGGTATTTCATGACTTAATATTCATAGTAAATACTCCAAAGGTATTTATATTAGTTGGATATCATTTCATCCTCTTATATGGGTTAGTGGTGGTATTTGTTGTTCTTTGAGATGAGGTGTTGATAATGATTCATACGTCTCTCTTAATAGTAAATCTCATACTGTCAAATATGTAACATGGACTTAACATGTTGTTTAGGTTTCTAGGGATGAATAATGGAGTAGTATAGATCCTTTTTCAATACCTAACATGTTAACAAGTGATGTCCCAACATTAGGTTCTAGTGGGTTTGGCTCGACCCCTCAGTGTATCAGAATGGATGTGGTATAAATTATACATGGATTTCATGATAGAATTTTCATTAACATTGATATTTCATGAAACTATCTGGGTGATCATAGATCAAGTCACTATTTTGTCCCACTTAATCCCCATCAATTAGTGGAGTTCAGGGGAAGTGGTTTCATTATTATACATATGTAATATCATCCAACTTCATGGTGCCCCATAGAAAATTGTCTCAGATCGTGTTGCTTACTTCACATATCAGTTGCAGAGGCGAATGCACGAGGATTTTGGGTCTCAATTCTGGATGATCATGTAATTACACCCCCACATAGATGTCTATATCATGTGGAACATTCATGTCCAGTTAGAGATGTTATGGTATTTCATTTTCGATATTGGAAAATGTTTGTTGGATCACCTATCCTTAGTACAATTTTCATAAAAAATAAGATATCACTCTATTATTTCAATGGATCCTTCCAAATACCTTTATGGGAGACCTTTTATGTAATCAATATGGTAGTTATAGTTTCTATAATCATCAATTATGGGCTCATAGTTTGTTTTATAAATGTATGATAATGTTTCGGTCATCTGAGAGAGGTTAGGAATATCTCCGAGCCTTTATATGTCCTATATAGACTAATGGTGGAAACCCTTGTATTTCATTAAGGGAGATAATTTTTTCTTAATGTTATCACCCCATTTTGTTTTATAGAGATTTTAATTGGGTGGAATACTATCTATGAGGATCATCATCCTATTTAAATTTTCTATAGGGCTAGATAGGTTGTATTCCACTTGGCCTTACATCCATAGTTGGACTGAGTTTATGAGGTTAATAACAATTCATGGTAGATGTGGTATGTTTGAAATCCATTTCATTTGTTTTACAATGTAGATAACGACATCGAAGACAAATGTACCTTTTCATAGTACAAATTATTGATATTGGGTCGGCAAGTGAAGTGCCTTTGTTGTTAGAATATTGTTGGAAAAAATCCCTCAAGTCATCATTAAAACATTTTTGTGGTGATTGTGTTTGTTGAAAAAGTGCACATCTGTGTTATGATTGTTGGAAAAGAAAACCATGATGTATAAATTTTTGGAAAAAAGGGGATTTCATGGGGGCATGTCAAGTTCAAGGGTTATGGTTAATGATCTAAGTTTGTTTCAAGAATGTCGACAAATGAATGGATGTTCTAGAGGTGGAACAAAAAGTGCAAATACAAGGTGGCACCATTTTCTTGTGTTTGCCAAATTTTTGGGCCTGAAAATCGACAAATGGAGAAAATTAGTTTTGGAAAAGGTACTTATGTGTTGTTGACTTGAAGGAGAGAAAACTTGAGATCCAATTTTTTTCCAATATCATAACATCAAAATATGGCAAAGGGAAAAGGGGTGACAATGTTTTAGGGTTGGTCGTGCAAGTGACTTGCACAATAGAGACATGAGCGTCAAGACTTGCATGCCAAGAAGAGACTTGCACACCATCGCGTAGGGTGTCCAAATTCCAATAAATAGAGTTATACCCCTCCTCATTCAGAGAGAGTTCAACTCTTAGAGAAAATCAGAACTCCCTGTCATGCAGGTCTGGTGGTCGCGTAAGTGGTGGTGCGGTCGCGCAAGTAGAAGTTGTGCGCTTGTTGATTAATGCATGTCCAAAGTGGTTTGGGCGAGAAAGGGTGTGAGTCACCCAAGTTATGAGTTGAAGAAGGGGGTGTTGCGCAATTGGTTTAGTGATACATGCATCCCAGGTTTTGAAGAAGCACGACAATTGGTGGTTGCGCGCCAATATTGGTTTGGGAGAAAAAGGGAGTGAGTCGTGCAAGTTTGTAGTTGCAGAAGCTACTATTGCGCAAGTGGTTGAGGTGAACTTACATGTCAGTTTTAACATGCACACTGAGACTTGCGCGTTGTCTTGGAGAAGGGCTCTAGGAATGGTTGAATCAAGGAAGTGATTTAGGGCTGCATGAAATCTAGAAAATTTCCCGATACCTTCGGTGCAAAGAGAGATTCATCTACGGGTGAAAGATGGACATCAACAGAGCATCTACATAAAACAAGGGATGTATTCATTAGTGATAATGAAGAGAGATACAAGTCTATAATATATGTGTGCATCCATTCCAGAGCAGTGAGCAAAGGAAGATGAAAAAAGGTGATCCTCTCTACCAGTAGTGACCCAGAGAGAGAGAAACAGGGAGTGACCCTTGGGAAAGTAGTGAGCTGACCCTAAAAATTGTTAAGGAAGTGAGCCTAGAAATAGAAGTGATCTATCCTGAACCTTGTAAACAGACGTGTGCTTATAGTGGATTTGGTACATCGGCACATTGCTGGTGTATTCTCCTTAGATGTAGCCTAGTGAGGGAGAACCATGTAAAAATTGATGTGTCATGTGCATTCTTTACTTTTTGTTTATATTGTGCAATGGGAAAGAGAGAGAAGAGTGTTTTTCTTAACAATGAAACAAGATCATAACGGGCATTAATTTTAAATTAGTCATACCGTGATTCACCCCCCCCCCCTTTTAGGGTATTCAGCCTTGTGGACCTAACAAATATTCCCCCTATGTGTGTCCCTGAAAGTCTAAGAATCATTTAAAGAGATCATGAGAATAGAAGAACCTGATGAATGATTAGTACCCTCACTAGTTCAATTATTTCATTCCTTTTGGATAAAAACTTATTAAGGTAGGAAGAATATAAAAGATCCATTTTTTATTATTATCCCTTTCAATATATCAAATAATATTTTATAATCTATCCATGGGATCAATGTGAAGATTCATGTAGTGTGTGGAACCAATATTGATATATTAAAAATATTTAATATATTAACTCACACATGCACATAATTATATAGATATTTTTTTTCCAATTGAACCAAACCTCATATGTAGAAACTGAGACCACATTTGAATTTGGAATGTGGATTTTACCCATGTTGCGGTATATGTTTTTTTTTCATGAGGAATTTTTTTGGAACAATGCTGTTGATGGAATGAAATTAAATTAATAAATTGTAATTAATTAAATTAATTATTAATACAATTTTTGACCAAGTATATCTCAATAAAATAAACTATTTTTTAAAAAAATGGGGTTAAACACATAATCTTAGCTATTTAATAGTATAATTCATCATCAATGTCCATAGGGGTTCATTGATTCAACATAGAACATTGAAATCTCATTAAAGACATCAACTTTAGTGTGTTATTATTAATGATCAATATCTTTCAAGGTAGGGTTTTTTTATATTTATTACAACATTTATTATTTTTGGTAATTAGGGATTATCTCTTACTAATCTAATTTGGAATAAAACATTGACAAACACATTGTTTTATTAATTTATTTGGATTTATATGACAACCCTTCTCTTTATCACACACTTAAACCTGATTTATTACATAAAATATTCACTTGATACAACATAGAGGATCGAGGGGTCTAATGTCCTTGGGGGTTTTGAACATTACATAACATCTTAGAACATAAAATACACAATATGTTTATTGAGAACTTCCTTTACATTACCACTCCATTCCCTCATACTTAGCATTTCATGGGATAACCTGAGGTCATGCATAAGAAAAGGGTGAGCTATAAAGCCAAGTAAGGGAATAAACATGGAATAACATGAGAAATCCAATAAATATAGGACAATAGGAATAAAAATGGAGCACAAGATAAACATGAACTTAAAGGCATGATAAAGCATGATAATCATAATATGGAAATGTGGCAACAACACTTAACATGGAATTAGCTTCAGCCAAGGCTCATCGAACATGGAGCATGAGTTAACCCTAATTTAACATGAATCATGAGTCAAACTTCATTTAACTAGAATTTTAATGAGTAGACTACCATTTCACATGATGTATCTTGATACTATACCTTACCCAACGCATTGGAGCACTATCAGGGCACACCCTTTTTAAAAATTTCATTTCATGCATAAGTGTGCCACATGGATCATATAACATGGAATCAATAAACATCAAAAGTTATTCCAAGAATATGTAATGTGGAATAAATAAATCAATTTACCATTCAATATGTATATGTGTATAAATGTGAATACCCTTGATAGAGACATGGGTATGGTATTCACTATACAATGATCATGGCTTGGAAAAACGCAGTGCAATTTTGGCAGCATAATCGCATGACATAAGGATTCATGAAAATGGTTGATGATAGTTAAACGGTTCTCAAATCATATTTATGTGTAATATAAATTATTGGGGTTATATACATACATATCCCAACAAAAATAATGAAATTTAGATGCATAATACAAAAAAAATTACTTGGATGTAAAAGATGAGAGTGAAATCCCTCACAGAATTTCAGCATGGTAACAGGTGTACATGGGAGGAATTAATGTGTGAGAAAGGGGTATTACATAATGAAAACATAAATAGGGATGTATGAGGAAGGTGATAAATAGTACCACAATATTTTCAATTAAAAATGAAAGGGCATAAATATATTAAAAAACTTGGATAAAAAGAGAAAGGTAGGAATCCCTTACATGGAAGTGTGATCCAAAAAGCATGGGAGAGGCTTGAGAGAGGCCTCTTGGTAGATTGGGGAACCTTGGAAGGATTATAGAGAGAGAAGGAAATTTTTTGGAAGAACGCAAATCAATTTTATTGAATAGTAAGTGGGATTTGGGGTGGGTTTATATAGAAAAGGAGAGGGAATTATTTATTATTTAGGTTTGGGACACCACATATTAAACTAATCAAAACCACTAAACACCCATGGTTTTTTCCCATTATATTTTCCATAGGGGAGTGAAAGACAATATTTTATGAGGAAAATGGAAGAAAATCATAAAATAATAGGGTTTCATATGTGCAGGTGAGTCACACTCTCCAATAAAACAATTTAAAAAGACAAAATATTTTATAAGTCTTGGTGGGTCAACTAATGCTTTGTAAAATAAATCAAACAAAACCTAAAATCACATTATTTTAATTTTAAGGCACATATTGGCCTAAAATAATGTTTATAGTATATTATTATATCACTATTGGGTCATTATGATGTCATAAAACACATTATATATTTAAATGGTATTTAATTTTTACCTAAAAATCCGACTATCTCAGAAAATTATGAAAAATTCACCTTTGGAAAATTTTGATGTCCTGATTCCAAAAATTATATAAATTTTATCTAAATAATTTCTTAAATATGTGAATTTTTACTTTTAAAATAAAAACCAACAATTATCAAAAATTCAAGGGTCTTGAAAAAAACATCTTTCAAACCCAAATAAATATTACAATTGTATTCATAAAAATATACGATAATTTATATTTAATAAAAGGTAATTTGATAATAATAATAATATATTGCTAAAATATTATTTAATTCGAAAATCCATTAATTTATCAAAATAGATTCCTTAGTTGAAAATTAACTAAAAATATTATTTGTGATTTAAAATGTATTTACATTGTAACAAAAATAAAGTGAATACACATTGTTTTTACAAAAACAAAGTACATAGTAATAGTTCTAGGGTTTTGTTACATAACCCCTTATAAAACCTGCATAATACCGAAGGGTAAGATGTGCGATTGTGAAATATTCTTGGGGTGGCTCAGATAACATTGCTATGGTGGTAATCTCTATTAACATACACTTCTCTTGTAGTCAGTCTCTCCAAATCTTGTCATGTTCAATCATGGATTGGGCTTGGTAAAGAGAGAAGCCCAATGATGCCACATCCATTCTGAGCTCCAAAGAATGTGCTTCCTATAGGTAAAGTCTACTGGATGAGGCCATCACATCCTTTGTCTGACTAAATTGGATTTGTTAAAGCCCTATATTTATACTAATCATGTGATCATTGTTCAATGACTATATTAGAAATTGTCACAATTCATAATGGTGTTTTAAAATCCAGAATCATAAAACCAAAGAAGTTAGCATTTTATATAACCATAATAAGAAATTTAATTAGATCAAGAAAAATTTCCATTAAGGATGGTTTGGATCATTACAATCTTCCCCCTTAAGAAATATCTCCCTCAAAATTTCCTTTTCCCACACTAAAACAAATGTGGGTAACTCTGCTTCATCATTTCCTATGATTCCAACGTTGCTTCTTCAAAATTTTGGTTTCTCCACAGAACCTTGACGATGGGTATTTCCTTATTCCATATATCTTTTTCTCTATGATCTATGATCTTCACTAGTTTCTCCTTGTAATAAAGACCATCCTCTAGATATAATACCTCTAAAGAGAGTATATATGAAGGGTTTGGTATGTACTTCTTTAAGTGGGATACATTAAAGAAATCATATACTTTGGCCATGGTAGGTGGAAGTGCAATTCGATATGCCACAGCCCCAACACGATCAAGAATCTCGAAGGGGACGATGTACCGAGGACTTTACATCCCTTTATTTCCAAACCTCATGACCTTATTCCATGGAGATATGTGTAGAAATACCATGTATACAACATAAAACTCAAGGTCTTATTGACGTTTATCTGCATAACTCTTCTCTTAACTCTAGGCTACCTGGATATGCTGCTGAATTTTTGTCACCTTCTCCACAATATCCTTGAGCATTTCTGGTCCTAGCAGCTTACACTCACCAACTTCATCCCAACATGTAGGTGTTCTTCACATCTTCCCATATAGGGCTTCATAGGTCACCATTCAGATGCTTGAGTATAAAATTTTATTATAGGAGAATTCAACCAGTGGAAGATGTTGGTCTTACCCTCCTATGAATTCCATAGAACACGCTCTCGACATGTCCTAAGGTGTTTGGATAGTCTGCTCGAATTGGCCATCAGTTTGAGGATGATAAGACATACTGAAGTTTAGCTCAGTATCTAGATCATGTTGAATACTATTCCAAAACATAATGGTGAATCTTGGATCTTGATCGGATAAAATAGATAGTGCTACTCCATGAATCCTTACCACTATGTTGATATATATCCGTTCCAGCTGATCTAATGAGAAATACTACCAAATTGCAATGAAGTGTGTAGACATTGTAAGACGATTCACAACAACCCAGATTGGATTGTTGCCTTTGGATGTCTTTGGATGTCAAGTGACAAATTCCATGGTGATGTTCTCCCACTTCTATGATGGTATGTGCAATAGTTGCATCATCCCACTTAGACTTCTTCCTCTCTTCCTTAACTTATTGACACACCAGGCACTTTGATGTATACTCATCGATCTCCTTGTACATATTATCCCACCAAATATTCTCTCGGAGATCTCGATACATCTTTGTGTTTCCTGTGTGAAAAGAGAAATTTAAAATATGCGCATCATCCAAAAGTTACTTCTTTAGCTCCAGACATGATGGAACACATAATATTTTCCCAAATCTCACAATTCCATCATCATTGACATTGAACTCCAAGGATATCCCTTTTCTGATATCTTCCACTCTCTTATTAATTCACACATCATCGTTTTGATCATCCTTTAACCTTTCCAAAAGAGACGGTTGAACAATAATTTGAAAAGGGATTGATGATGTTCCCTTCTTTATGATTCCAATTTTCATCTTCAACAAATCTAAGAATATTGGATCCTTCTCAATTCTCATCAATGATATAATTACTTGGTCCTTTCTACTTAGAGCATCTTCCACCTTTTTTGCTTTCCCAGGGTGGTAACGGATTGATTAGTCATAGTTTTTTATCAGCTCTAACCATCTTCATTGGCACATGTTCAACTCTTTTTGTGTGAATATATACTTGAAGATTTTGTGGTCCATATATATTTCACACTTATCCCCAAAGAGATAATGCCACCAAATTTTTAAACAGAAGATCACTACAGCCCAATATATAAATTGTTTTGGATAATTATGCTCATGAAGTTTCAATTTCCTTGAAGCATAGGCAATGACATTGTCATTTTGCATCAACACAGAGCCAATGAACTTCTTCAAAGCATCATTAAATACCACAAAGTGTTCTCCACTTGTGGGTAAAGTGAGAACATGAGCATTGATAAGCCTCCTTTTTAAATCCTTGAAGCTTTCTTCGCATTCATCACTCTAATCAAAATTTACTATTTTTCGAGTTATCGTGATAAGAGGGTTGGAAAATCATGAGAATTTTCTCACAAATCATCGATAATATCCAGCTATCCTTAAGAAGCTACGAATATCCATTACCAATGTTGGCCTCGACCATCCCACAATTGCATCTATTTTGGAGGGATCTACAGATATCCCATTGCTTGTAATGAAATGGCCCAAGAATAAGACCTCCTTCATCCAGAATATACACTTTCTGTACTTTGAATTTAGATTTTTCTTCATCAAGGTCTCTAGTACAGTTCTTAGATGCTCCTCATGATCCTCCTTGTTTTTAGATATTATCAGAATATCATCTATAAATACTACAACAAATTTTTCGAGGTAATACCTAAAGAATCTATTAATCATGTCCACGATGATTTTTGGAGAATTAGTGTGTCCTGAAGGCATTACTATGAATTCATAGTGCCCTTATCTTGTACGAAATGTAGTCTTGGGGATATATTCCTTCTCCACCCTTGTTAATATCCCAACTGAAAATCCACCTTGGATATGTATTGTGCTCTATGCAGCTGATCGAACAAATCATTGATTCATGGGAGAGGATACTTTTTCTTTATTGTGATTTTGTTAAGCCCATGATAATCGATGTAAAGGCACATTGTCCCATATTTCTTCTTGATGAAGAGAACTGGTCCACCCCATAGTGAATCACTTGGGCCTATAAAACCTTTATCCAGATTATCCTATAGCTATTTCGTCAGCTCCTCAAGCTCCAAAACAGCAATTCTATACAGATTCGTGGATATTAGAAACACCCCGGGTATAAGATCAATTAATAATTCAACATCTCTTCTATGAGGATGACCAGGAAATTCCTCGAGAAAAACTTTAGAAAATTACCTCACAATAGGCATGTCATCAAGGATGGTTGCTTCCTTAGACTCAATCATCTATGCTAGAGATGTGTGCCTATAGGGCATTAATATCCACACTTGATAAGATGGAGCTAAAGAAGATTCATCTTCCTCCTTGCACTTTTATATAATTGTGGGTTGATTCTCCAAATAGAGAGTGATTTAGCTCTCATGGAAATTTATATTGGCTCTATATAAGGAAATAGAATCCATGCCACAAATTACATCAAATTGCATGAGAGGAAGTATGATGAGGTTCTCCAGGAAATTCAATCCTCATATTATGAAAGAGGAAAAGATGTATTTATGGGATATAATGATTACCCAATTTTTCATACTCACCGACATCTTTACTTCCATGATTTCTGGTGGTGATGTATTATTCTACTAAACTTTTGAGATATAAAAGAATGTGCTGAATCAAAAAGTATATTTTCTATTATTGAATGAATAAATAGCGTACTTATCACCACTTAATTGTAAGGGATCACTTCGGTAGTAGTGGTAGAAAAATATCTCCCTTACTGCCTTGGAGATTGTGGGTTTCCTCTTAAAACCCTTGTCTTAGGGCACTGATTTTCATGATTCCCTGGTTCTTTGTAGTTTTAGCAATAAACAATGCATTGAGGTTCGAATGGAGTGTTCATTTCCTCTGTTGTAGCCGCATGTTTTTCTTATTGGCAGTTAACAGCTAGGTTCCCTTCTCTTCCACACCTAAAGCATTTCTTCATCCCCTTCAGGAAATTTCCGTGTTGTTTATTTCAACACCTATGGAATGTTGGGTGTTGTATCTTCTTAGCACCGTTGGATTTATCCATCATACCACCAGCAGTGAAGTCTACATTATTCTTCTTATCCCCATGATTCCCCTGAGATTTTATGATCTCCATTTCATCCTTGAGGGATCATCAGACAATTTCCGTATTGCTTTCAAAGTCATGGATCTCCAGCGCTTTCCGTAGGCTAGGTTTCAGCCCACCAAAGAAGCAGTCATCCTTGCATCCAGGGGTAAGAATAAAGCCAGGGGCATATCATGAAAGCCGTGTGAAGTTTTCCAAGTATGCTCTAACATATTCGTTGTCTTTTTTCATGAGGTCAAGTAATTCCCTTTCAATTATAAGTCGGAGGGTGCACGGAAAATATTTATCGAAAACATATTCCGAAAATTCTTCTATTCCAATGCCTCGATCTCCTCCTCAGGCTTTGGTTTTTATCAACGTCCTCCATTGATCAGATTCACTCTCCAAATGATAAGTAGCCAGGTGAACATTCTATTGTTTAGAACATTGAAGGATGGAGAAGATCCTTCCAATGGAGTTGATCCATCATTTTGAGATTGAGGAATTATATGATCCACTAACAGCAGGCGGCCTTTGTCTCATGAATCCCTTGATATATATTTGTTCTTTCTTGGGGGGGGGGGGGTTAATGTTCCTCTTGACCCATGTTTCTATTCAAATATTGAGTTAACAGAAAGAGAAGCATGTCAATGTTCTCGATTCCTGCTCCTATTAGATAGGAAATCTCATTAGCATAGTCATCATATTGATCTTTACATTAGTTGTTAGCCCAGGTCCTCCTATTACCTACCATTAGCGGGAATAAAAGGAAAGTTAGGGGTAACAAATGAAGGGTAATCCAAGGAAAAACTAATGACATATAAATAACTTTTATTTCCTTAAATTATGAATCCATAGGCTTCAATCTATGCTATTCATGATATACTTTCTAACATATATTTTTAGAGGCATTTTTTCTAATTCCCTTAGTAAGGGTTTATACTAAGATTGTGAATTTACCAAAGCATATACCCTAGGAGTGTTGTAATCAAGAGTGTAGAAAGGCCCGTTATCATGCACTAGTTCCTATTCGATTATAGATCAAACTGGTGTTTTTGAGTTTTAACCCTAGGATACATCTATGCCAGAGCTGCCTCTACCTGCTCATATCTAGACATGTATGTATTTAATTGATAAACAACTTACTAAACACTCACCAAAACATAGTAATGTTTTTATTATAATTATTCTTGTCTCTAAGTTTGCACTAGGGTTTTTTAATACTAATACAAAATATATCTAAACCTATCCTATGATACCAACGATAACAACCCTGCACTTTGTTACACACATAAACCAAATTTATTACACAAAATATTCACTTGATACAACATATAAGATCAAGAGGTCTAGTGTCTTTGTGGATTAAGAACATTACATAACAACTTAGAACATAAAACACACAACAACATTATTGAGTACATCCTTTACATGACCACTACATTCTCTCTTACTTAGCATTGCATGGGATAAACTGAGGACATTCATAAGAAAAGGGTGAGCTATAAATCCTATTATGGGAATAAACATGGAATAACATGAGGTATACAATAAATGTTAGACAACAGGAATATCAATAGAGCACAAGAGAAAAATGAACAAAAATGCATGATAAGGATTTATAATCATAACATGGTAATATATAAACAACACTTAACATAGAACTAGAATGAGCCTTGTAGTTGAGATTTGGCTTTGTGGTAAGCACCCAATAATCCAACATGAAATATGGGTGTTCAAAAAACATTGGGTGCAGTAATATAGCAGTGATGTACTGTACTATAGCAGCAGCGACACTGTAGAAACGGAGGGAACTGTAGCAGTAGTAGGGGACTGTAGTAGTGGTAGGGTATTGTAGTGATGGTAGGGTACTGTGTGGTACTGTATTAGGTGATTACTATAGCAGTACTATTCACAGAATGGGATTTGGGAAAAAATTTGGGCCTACGAGCCATGTAATGGGATAAATCCCCACTAGGCCTTCAGGATATGTTATGGGTCTCCCTCTACCTAGTTAAAAGTGGTATTTTATTTGATTTAATAATAAATGAGGCTTCGGCCCCAAACCTTTTAAAAAATGGACTTAGCATGAGCCAAGGCTCATTGAACATAGAGAATTAGTAAACCCTCATTACACATGATGCATGAGTAAAAACTAGTTGCACATGAATTAGCAAGAGTCAACACCCATTGAACATGAAATATCATGATACTACACTTTAACCAATGCATTGGATCACTATTAGGGCGCACCCTTCATAAACATTTCATTTCATGCATAAGTGTGCCAAATATATCATATAACATGGAAGAAATCAACATCATAAGTTACCCACGATTATGTAATGTGGGATAAATAAATGAAAGTACCATTCATTATGTATATGTGCATAAAGGTGAATACCCTTGATAGAGACATGGTTATGGTATTCACTACACAATGACCTTGGCTTGAAAAAACACGATGTAATTTCGGCAGCATAACGACATGACATAAGGATTCATGAAAATAGTTGATGAGAGAGAAATGGGTGTCTCATCATATGTACATGAAATGGATATTAAGGGGTAATATAGATACATGTCCCAAAAAACATAATGGAATTTAGATGCATAATACAAAAAAATTACATGGATGTAAAATAGGAGAGAGAAATCCCTCACAAGAATTTTTGCATGGTAACTGGTGTACATGGGAGGAATTGATGAGAGATAAATGGGTCTCCCATTATCCATACATAAATAGGGATGTATGGTGAAGGTGCTAAATCATTCCTAAATTTTTTTTTATTTAATATAAAAGGGCATAACAATAATAAATAACATGGATAAAAAGAGAATGGTAGAAATCCATTACTTAGAAGTGTGATCCCAAAAGATTTGGAGAGGCTTGAGAGAAGAGTCTTGGGAGTATGGGGCACCTTTGGAGGATTATATAGAAAGGAGTTCTGGGGTTGGACGAACTCCAAAGGCCTTAATTGAAGATGAAGTTGGAGCATGAGTGAGTTTATATAGGAAAAGAGATGGAATTCTTTATTATTTAGGTTTGGTACACCACATACTAAACTAATCCAAACCACAAAGCAGAACAACGTTTTTGTGCATGCTTTTTTCCAAAGGGGAGTGGAAAATGATATTTTATGATTCCAATGGATGAAATTCTTAAAATAATAGGGTTTCTTATATGGAGGTGAGTCACATTCTCAAGGAAAACAATTTAAAAAGGAAAAATGTTTTATAAGTCTTGGACGGACCAATAAAGCTTTGTAAAATAAATTAAACAAATATAAAATCACATTATTTTAATGATAAAAAATATATTGCCTGATTGTAATGTTTATAGTATTTTATTACATCACTATTGGGTCATTATGATGTCATAAAACACATTATACATTTAAACGATATTTAATTTTTACCCAAAAATTCGATTGTCTTAGAAAATTATTAAAAATTCAGTTTTGGATAATTTCGATATCCTAATCCCAAAAATAATATTGATTTTATTGAAATAATTTTCCAAATATGTGAATTTTTACTTTTAAAATAAAAACCAACATTTATCGAAATATCATGGGTTTGACAAAAACAACTATCAAACCTTAATAAAAATTACAATTACATTCATAAAATTATACGATAATTTATATTTAATAAAATGTAATTTAATAATAATAATAATAATAATTTATTATTATATTATTTAATTCAAAAATTAATTAATTTATCAAAATATATTCTTTAGTTGAAAATTAACTAAAAATACTATTTTTGATTTAAAAACTATTTACAATGTAACAATGATAAAGTGAATGCACATTCATTATACAAAAATAATTTACATAGTCATTGTGCTAGGTTATTTTTATAGAACCCCTTATAACACATTCATAAGACTGAAGGGTATGGTTTGCGATTGTGTTAGACTCTTGGGGTGGCTCGGATAACATCACTTGGGTGGTAGTCTTTATTAACTTCCACTGCTCTCATAGTTGGTTCCGCTCAAGCTTAACCTGTTCAAGCTGTTCATGGGCTTGGTCAAGAGTGTATTCCAATGATGGTAACTCCTTTCTATGCTCTAAAAAATGGGATTCATAATGAGGCAAGTCTACAGGAAAAGTCCATTACTTCTTTTGTATGATTAAATTGTATTTGTTAAAGCCGTATATTTATACTAATCATTTGATCATTGTTTGATGGCTATATTAGAAACAGTCAAAATTTCAAATGGTATTTTGAAATCCAGAAACATAAAATCAATGAAGTTCACATTTTATATAACCATAATAAGACATTAAATTAGATCAAGGTGAATATCCTTTAATAAAGGTTTGGGTTGTTGCAATTTATGTGTTGATATTAATCATGATAGGAATGACTATTTTAATGTCATTTGACCCCATACATTTGAATTGTGTGAATTAATAGTGTACAAACCATACATGATTATATTTTATTCCTCACATTGGTTTTTTGTGGATTTCTCCCTCAATTCTATAGGTGTTTATCACTGGTGTTCAATTTGATAGAGATTCAACATTTCCCATGGACCCAATTTATTGAACAGTTAAATAAGGGTTCCATAGATCGATGGTGGGGTATTACTTATCATTGATTAAGGAATGGTGGAGGTTTTCTATCAATGTTCGAATTTAAAATATGGATCGACTGATGGTTGTTTTATGAGGAAGGGTACACGAATGATGGGGGAGGGATCAAGTATGATATTTTTGAAGAAGGGTGGCTAGAATCAGACAACTAATGATTAATTTATCTTGATCAACTTATATTGTGAAAATTTCTGACATGATTCATGGTGGTATATGAAAAGTTAGTTTGATGATCCGAATACCAATTTTGTATGTGAGTTTTTAAAAAATCATGACAACAAGACATATATGTTGTAAGAACACACACCATTTGTTTCATGATGTAGTACACACTAAGTATGCCTATAAATGGGGTAAATGTCTTGGGATGATGGGGTACACACTTAGTACCCCCATAGACATGGAACACCATGTGAAACTTCTACATGCCATGTATTTGAGATGAGATGTGCCATGTGGAATTACAGATCATATCCAGGTGAATGACTTTGGATGTCACATGGTGTGAACCTTCTATACACAATACACTCAACCTTTTGTTCATATAGTTATTATAGAAATGGATTCCCCCTTAATTATTCCATGGTGGAGTTATTATCTCACTCTTTGGGACTATGATCCTCTCTGGGATTCTGTATTTCACAAATGTGAGATAATTCTAGTATACTCTACCTATGTAAAAATATAGAGTTGGTATTTCACCAACATTATGGGTTAGGGATCCTATATATATGGAATTAGTATTATTTCCATATATATACCTCAAATAGTATATGAATCCTCTAATAGAGACATTATTTCACTTGTAGTCACGGGAAAGATTTCCTACAACATTATCTGAGGGAGTGACCATGTTGGTTTCCAGTGAATTCCTAGTTTGATGTTTGGAATAATTTTTTTTGATATTGTTGCGATTTGATACCTTACTCTAGGACATAAGTACCTATTATGACCATATATGGTTTCTACATTCCTTCTCCCACGTTGTGATGGATTTACATTGAATCTTTTTTATGCATTACTTAATGGTGTTTTTGAGGTGTCCTATTGGGAATCTATATACATACTTATAATAGTATATTCCCTAAAGGTATAATTTCTAATGTCGATAGTAGAATATTTAACATATATATAAGGGAACCTAGTGTTGGTGGTTCTTAGTGGTTTATATATGTTTTGGTAGTAAGACTATTAATGAATTGGTTTATATGTGATGAGAATATTTTTCAACATTGTTAATAGGTTGGACCTACTTATTTTTTATCAGGTTTATATCTTGTGTTATTTACATTACAATGAACTATCAATCTTATTTGTGGGATATTAGTGGTGTTTCTTGCATTTATAATTATAGTTGTTTACTTCTCACATTACTCTAGTGTGAATTTTGTTATTTGTGCATGTGTACTAGTGTATTAGGTAAAGGCCTCCCATATGTGTGACATAAATTCTCGATGTTATTCATCATCCCATAACTTTTTGGTGGTGGTGTTGGGATGGCAACTCGGTGTACCACTGTCTAGGAAGTCCCAGATGGGTTGGGTCATGTCAATAAAACATGTTCATTGTTTCACCGCATTTTCAGGAATGTAGTGTACCAACCATGGGAAACCAATTTGTTAAAATGTGACTCTTATTACACCATTTTAAAATGGTTTTCAAAATTATGAACAAGTTTTTCACTATTCATCACTGATGGATGTGTGAGATATATAATTTCAACTAGGACTCAGATGGTTTAGTTTGAACTATGTATTTCCCATTCACACTATTCATGTACATTCAAAAATGATATAAATATAACTTATGTAAGGTTCAAAAAAGGTTTCATCACATGGTTTCTTTTAAACTGATAAATTCAATCATGAATAAGTGGAACCCCCATGTAAGGGTTAACTACATGGTATACCAAATTGGGTAGTGACCTTACAGTAACTATGCGCAGTAGGTAACAAATTTACAAATACATTTAAATTTCAACCAAAACCTAAAAATTTATCTTCTCCAGAAATAAAATTAAATAAAATAATAATCCATAATTACACATGTGGTATACCAATTCTCTTCACTGTGACACTTTCTAGCCCTAAAAAAGAGTTTATTAAAATTAAAGATAATACAACCTCAAGGACTACACACCAAAATGAAATTGGAGGGAGGGATCTGGAAAAAATACTGATGAATCTATGTATAAAAAACACCAAAAAATATTCATCGCCCAATAATATATTCTAATTATCCAAGAGGCATAAAGAAAACTCGAGTATAAATATTATCACAATCATATAACTAAAAACTCTAAAATGATGGAGACTGAAAAAAGTTTTATAAACCATTTAGAATTGATCTAAAATACCAATGAAATGATGAAATCCTTTATAATGAGATAATTGTTTAGAATAATGTGATGTTGAAAATCAATAATGAATACAACTGAGTTTCACTAACCACAAGAATATATAGAGATAACAAGGAGCATAAAAGGAAGAACCATCTTCTAAATAATTGAATAACCCCAAAACAAATAAACTATTAGGATTACATGATTTGGTAATCAAAATTGACCACAACCGCAATATAATAGTAAACAAAAAAAATGATCCAATTAGAACTTGCATCAATATGATGATTAAATAGGCTTTAACCACAAGTTAATAGTAGAAGGGGTTATCTAGGACCCTACATTAGGGTAAACCTATCATGGTGATCTTGAAAATATTTGAACAGACCCTAGCCAATGAGTAATAAAAAATTGGACCACTCCAATTCTAGTCATCAGAAATACACTCCCAAGAAATTTCTATGCCGAAACCAACAAGATGAAACAAACATATAACCCTCACCATAATCTAGAATCGCAATAATAATCAAATAAGACATAAAAAAGAGGTATGATCATACCAAACAACCATATATCTAACAAGATTAACCAATGACACATTGTAGGATTGGTATAGAGTATGAGGTTTCCAACCTCTGATACCAATTGTAGGATCGAAATAGTGATGTAGATGCTCAATATAAAAGAGGGGGGTGAATTGTATACTTTAAAAATTCCTTAAAAACTTTTAAAGTTATTTAGGAATAACTATAGTTTCCTTAAGATAAGGAAAGGACTAAGTTTAACAATGTAAAACAAGGAAAATTCACAACACCTTTAACACCGAATGTAAAATTGGAAGGAAATTCCGAAATTAGGTTCCGGAAATGTGGTTCCGGAAATTGAAACTTAACAAAAGGTTAAAATATGAGATTATACCTTAAAGAGTATAGAATATAAATAAAATAGAGTACAAATAAGGAATTATAAGAAAGTTATACTTTCCTTATAATACAAAATGCAGCGGAATATAAACAAGTAGTTAAACTACAAGTAACATGATATAAGTCTTTTAACCCAAAGAGAAGGGTATCCAACAACCTTGGATAAAGGTCCCTTGATTTATACTTTCAAGAAAGTCTGTCTTACCCACACCAGGGTAAGTCCTCGATACGAAGATCAGAGTCTCTGTATTGCTATCCCCGCAAGCCCTCAACTTCAAGGTAGTTGGCAACCTCTGTCTTCCTCAGTAAGGAAGCCCTCGAACTTCAAGGTAGTCAGCACCTCTGTCTTCGTATCCCCGGAATCCCTCGAATGTAATCACCAACATTCGGAGTCGCACGAAGAATTGAGAGTTAATAAGAGCCTCTCTCTCTAGAAATCACTTCAACAGCATGTAATCACATGAGTCGAAGATCTGTCAGCCTTTCAGCATTCAGCTGCGAGCTCTTTCAAATGAGCTCCTATTTATAGGTAAGGTCATCTCCTTCTCTAACGGTCATATTTTCCTTAAATATTGGAGGGACCTGTACACGTGTCACTTAGACAACGATTAGTTTATAAAAAAATAGAAGACACCGTTTTATAACAAAACAAGTGTAACAGAATGTATGATATCGTTTTAAAATCTAACTCAAATGTTCGGAATGAAAAATTCGGAGTGAAGGTTCAGAGTGTAATGAAAATAATAAAGAGTAGAAAAATTATAGAAGTGTAAGCAGAATAAAAGTTCTGAGTCTAACAAAAATATTATTCAGAGTCTGAATTAATTCAGAGTGTATAAAATAGAGATGACCATATTCTGTTTAATAGGTGAATTCAGAATGAGAATTCGGAATGGGAATTCATCATCAGAATTTTTAATGAGAATTCATCATCAGGATTCATAATGAGAATTCATCATCAGAATTCGTAATGAGAATTCTTCATCAGAATTCGTAATGGGAATTCGGAATGAGATTTCTTTATCAGAATTCATAATGAGAATTCTTCATTGGAATTCATAATGAGAATTCCTTATCAGAATTCATAATGATAATTTGTTGTTGAATTTCATAAAGATTCATATCCTTAATCTGGAGTAAAACTGTATTCGGAATTTGGAATGAAACTTTATCACAGTTCTCATTCTGGATTTCGGAGTGAACCTTTATTACAGTTCTTGTCCAGAATTCGGATCCTAAAACAGAATACTTCATATCAAAATTTCAAGTAATTCCGAGAAAATAGAAATGAATCTGAATCTTATACTTATGAAAAATCTAGATGAAAATATGATAAGGATAGTTTTTCTTATTAAAGGAATTTTCCTTATAAAATCAATTTTCCTAAAGGTAAGGTGTTTGTGATTTTCAAAACAAGAAGGAATGGAAAAGTCATAAGGAAAACCTTATTGACTCAACAATATCCCCTTTTTGGAAAGCACAAACATCCTTACGAAAAACAAATTCTAAGAAGAAATAAAAACATTAAGGCTTATCTCCATAGGCTTTAAGGAATTGATGAATACGACTAACTCCCCCATAAGCTTTGAAACACTAAGGATCATATTCTAGATTTCCAAAGTGAAATTTCATTACGAAAAAGAACGTCTTCTTTAATGAAAAACCCCCCCTTTGATAGACTCTTATTAGAGTTCTTTTTTAAGGATATTTTCCTTCTCCCATTTAGATAAACTTTCATTGGAGTTCTTCTTTTTCTTAAGGATCTTTTCCTTCTCCCCCTTTGTGATTTTCAAAAAGAAATCAAGGGAATGGAAAAATAAAAAAGTACCTGAAACATTAGTAATAACAACAAAGGAACCGAGAAACACAATTTTCATTAGATTTAAAATGTTGGCAACAAAGAATACTAGATACAACAAAAAGATCAGATTTAGTTATTTTGGATCTTTTTCCTTCGACATGATCCCCTTAAGAATAGTCTTGATCTTCTTCAGGTCTTTATGATCTTTTTCAGCTTGCTTCTCTAAGACCACTATTCTTGCAGATTGAGCTTCAATATTTTCTTCCTGGGCATTCAGCTGTTCTTCCTGAGCTTTGATCTTCTGTTCCTAAGCCTTCAACCTCTCTTCAAACTCAATCCGATGATCTCTTTCAAATTTCCAGTTCTGAGAAACAGAATTCAACTTCCCATTCAGATCTCTAACTTGTTGAATCCGGAAGTTCTTTTCATCTATCAGCTTCTCTTCAAAGGATGAAGTCAAATCATTTATCTTCATATCCTCAGTCTCAAAGGCATATTTAACATTGTCTTGAAACTCATCAAATAATCTCGTCTCTTCAACAGTCTTCTTCGATCAGTTTTTCATCTTCTTGCAAGATTTTCTATGAGCTTCATAGCCATCAAAAAACGTTTTAAACTGAGCCTCAATCTCAACGCACTTGTCCATAACCATAGATACAGAGTCTGTTTTCTGATTCAAAGCATGTTGGAGCATCTGGCATCTTGAGTCAATACTTGAGAAGGTCGGAATGGTTCCCACCAACTTCTTCAAATACTGGACAACAAAGTCATGCCCCACCGAAGATGACTCTGAATCCGAAACATTGCTTGGATAATTTTCTTCTTCAACAAGGTCAAGTTTTCTCTTCGAAGAACTACCAATTTCCTTCCTCTTCGTCACTTCTGAGTTCGGAGTATCAGAAAGAATTTGCTTTCCCTTGTCTTTTTTCGGAATTGAATCCTGTTCCGGAGTTCTCTTCTCACTATCAGAAACATGAACAACATTATCTACCTCAATTGCAACTTCTTGAACATGAACCCCTATGTTTCCCTTCTGAGCAACATCATGTAAAAGTTTTCCTCTTCTCCATGATAAGTAACTTCTTCTTCTCCTTTCTCTTCTTCCATTTCTGGAGTAACTAGCTTCGAAGATTCAGCTTCTAAAGTTCAGAGTGATAAGTGTTCCGAAGGTGTGCCGTTGTAATCATCTACTTGTTTCAACACATCTCCGATTTCACCACTTCTTTCAGCAACATCTTCTTCATGTTCCACTTTCTCAACTTTCTCTACTTCCTCAGTAGTCTTAGCAATAGCTTCTTCCTGAGTAACTAAATTCCTTCATGGAGTCTCGGGTAGAGATTCCAAGGAGAAAGATCTCGGAACAGGAATAGTTGCTGAAACCATATCATTGAATTTCAACAAAGCCTGAGCTACCTCAGCCTCAGACATCTTCTTCTTGAGCTTCTTTTCCTTTACTTATTTTTCAAGCTCATCAGTAGTTCTCTCCTTCAAGGCCTTAGCCTCCGCAGGGTCCAATCCTAACTGCAGATCCCCTTCTTTCCTTTTCTCTTTATCTTCTCTCCACTTCGTTACAACTTCATCAGGACAAGATTTCTTCTTCTTTGGTTTTGGAGGTGCGGAATGGACTTCCATAGACTTGGGATTCTCTGTTTCTACTTCCACTTCTTTCAGCTTTCTCTTCCTTATTGGATTAGATGATTCCGGTTCAGCAGCCTTCGGAGCCACTTCTTCTTGATTAGGCAAATCAAAGAACTCACCAGTTTCCTTGATGAAAGCCACATCCATCCTCTAAAGAGTACCATCGCTCACCATCATAATCTTACAAACTCTTGGCTTAGATTTTCAAGCCTTTTTGAAGGACTCAAGGCACCGAACTATCAACATCGAGAGGATTGTTGGATACATAATAATCTGAGCTCTCAGATTTCCTTTCTTCAAATTCTAAAGAGTGATAAGAATGTGCTTCATCAAGTTAAATATCCTTAGATTTATTAGGAAATCTATGATATAGATCTCAGTTTTCTTCAAACTGTATTTATCACCTTTCCTCGGTACGATAATCCCTTGCACCCACAACTCTAGAATCCGGAAATTTGTGGATAAACATGAAATCTTCGGAGCCTTGTCATCAGCCAGTCCGAGAGTTTCTAAGGCTTTTTTCCTTGTCGAAGCTACCCTTAGAGTCCGGCAACACATGCGAAATAAATTCGGATTCTCCTTCATATGTTAGCCCTACCAAGATTTCTTCCTTGGTGTGAGAAAGCTTGTAAGTCTTTCCATAAGACATAAAAGAAAACTTCTCCCTGTTATCTTCCTTAAAGAAGGAAACTGATTCATAGAACTCAACAAGTAACTCTGAAAAGACATCGTCTTGATTCCCCGGTTTGGATACAGAAACATCGTCCCAGCCATTCAACTTAACGTTCTTTGAAATAAGAGAATCATAGTTATTGAAGAAATCCGGATGGACTAGCCTTTCTCTGTAGACTAACCATTGAGAAATTGGCTTAGTGGATGACATATCTTGAGAATCTAACTCCGCAGACCTTCGGATCTGTAATCCTTTGAGAAGTTCGGAATGGAGACAACTGAAGTTCGGAACGGCTTTAAAAACAGATAGGCAGATATTCGGGACTCGAGAGCTTGAAATCTATGTGGGACAAGTATTTGGGTCCCATTTATATAGGAAATGGAGCAACGGTTCAACTTCCTTGGTTGATCTAACGATTGTGATAAGTTGAGATTAGATTAGATGGTTGAAAACTTGAATCCGATCTTTTTTTGGTTTTTATTAAAGCAAAGAATTAAGAAAACTATAATTCGAAAACATAATACAAGAAAATGCCAGCAAGAAAAAAAATGACTATGAAAACATGAGTGAGGAAATCATATCTTTCGGATTGGCTTAGGAGGATTATTCGTAATGGGTAAGAAATAATGACTACGAAAGAAATCTTTATTATGACAAGACAGAATTCGCAAAACATTACTATGGAAAACAAACTTAGTACGGAAAATGCATTACGGAAATCTCAGTACAAAAAAAAAATTCAGTACAAAAACACACTTAATAATGAAAAACTTAGTACGAAAGTTTCATTAAAAAATATGAAGGATTCGGTACGAAAATCCCATTATGAAAATACCAGTATGAAATTTTCCATTCCGGAAATGTTCAATGCGAACACTTCCATTCCAGTTGTATTCTGTACGAACATGTCCATTCTGGAAAAATTGTAGTTCCGGAAATATCCATTCTTGAAATCATCGTTCCGAAAAGATTGAAAACAAATTTTTTTAAAAATTTGTTAAACTAACAATCAAATGTACTCCCCCTATGAAAAGGAGTTTATTGCTATAAGGAGACTTTTTCAACAGAATGTTAATTATGGAGGATTACCTTATGGTTATCATTCCTAAATTCTGTTTAATATATTCAAATCTATTAGAAGGCAAAGATTTTGTAAAAATATCAGCATGTTGATCTTGTGTTCTGATAAATTGAAGAATAATATCTCCTTTAAGTGTGTGAACCCTAAGAAAGTGATGCATAATATCTATGTGTTTTGCATGGTAGTGATATGCAGGGTTCTTACTAAGAGCAATGGAACTTGTGTTATTACACAAAATTTGAGTTTTAGTAAAACTCAATCCATAGTCTGTGAGTGTGTGTTGCATCCACAAAACATGAGCACAAAAACTTCTAGCTGCTACATATTCAGCTTCAGAAGTGGAGAGTGCTACAGAATGTTGCTTCTTGCAGGACCAAGAAACTAAAGAATCTCCTAAGAAATGACAAGTTCCGGATATACTTTTTCTATCCATTCTACATCCACCAAAGTCAGCATCAGAAAAACTTTTTAGAACAAAATCATTTCCAGAAGTATAAAATAATCCTAGATCCATGGTTCCCTTAAGGTAGCGAAAAATTATTTCTACCGCCTTTAAGTGAGATTCCTTAGGATTGGATTGATATCTTGCACATAAGCATACTGAAAACATTAAGTCTGGCCGACTAGCTGTTAAGTATAGTAGACTTCCTATGATACCTCTAAAAGATGTTTGATCTACTGGTTTCCCAGTTTCATCAAGATCTAAAGAGTTTGAGGTACCAATGGGAGTACTTATACTCTTAGTGTTGTCATAAACATACTTTTTAAGAAGATCTTTAATATACTTATGTTGAGATATGTAGGTTCCTTCTAGTTTTTGAGAAATTTGAAATCCGTGGAAAAATTTTAACTCACCCATCATACTCATTTCAAACTCATATTTCATTAGACTAGCAAAAGAGTCAGTCAAATATTGCTGAGTTGAACCAAATATAATTTCATCAACATAAATTTGAAAAATCAAAACATTTTTATTATCTTTCTTTATAAAAAGGGTTGGATCTGCATTTCCCTTAACAAAGTTATTTTGAAGCAAAAAACCAGTGAGTCTATCATAACATGCTCGTGGGGCTTGTCTAAGACCATACAAAGCTTTGGGAAGTCTAAAAACATGATCCGGATGTTTTGTATCTTCAAATCCAGGAGGTTGTTCAACAAAAAATTCCTCTTGAACATAACCGTTATGAAAAGAAAATTTCACATCCATTTGAAAAAGTTTGAAATTAAAGAATGCTGCAAAATCAAGTAGAATACGGATAGATTCAAGTCTAGCTACTGGAGAATAGGTTTCTTCATAGTCTATTCCCTCTTGATGATTATAGACATTAGCAACAAGTCTAGCTTTATTTCTTAACTATGAATCCATTTTCATCACATTTATTTCTGAAAACCCATTTTACTCCAATAACAGAAGTTTCCTTAGGTCTTTCAACCAAGGTCCAGAATTTAATCCTTTCGAATTCATTTAGTTCATCTTGCATGGCTTTGATCCAATCATCATCGCCTAAAGCTTCATCAGTTCTTTTAGGATCTAATTGGGAAAGAAATGCTAGATGTTCTACTTCATTTAATAAGGAACTTCTAGTCCTTACAGGTTGATTTACATCACTAATCATACTTTCATTGGGATAATTCTTAAGAAACACCTGATTGGGGTTTTTTAAAACCTGTTCATCAACATAGGGTAGCAAATCTTCTAGGGTAAATGTTTCCAAAGTATCTTCAAGAACATTATCCTTGTCAGAAGGTTCTTCTATCAAAGGTTTATAATCAGTTTTTGAAAACACATCTGAAGATGTAGGTTGAGGTGGTTTAAAAACAAAAGGATCTGACTCATTGAATTTTACATGTACTGTTTCCTCAACAGTGCATGTATTTCTATTAAAAACTCTATAAGCCTTGGAGGTTGTGGAATAGCCTAAGAAGATCCCTTCATTATATTTTGGTTCGAATTTATTTAAGTTATCTTTAGTATTGGAAATGAATACCTTGCAACCAAAAACCTTGAAGTAAGATAGTCTTGGTTTTCTACCATTCCATAACTCATAAGGAGTTTTATTAAGAAAAGGTCTAATCAAAACTCAATTTATAGTATAGCAAGCAGTACTTACAGCTTCAGCCTAGAAATGTCTAGCTATATAATATTCACTCAACATGGTTCTGGTTATTTCATGAAGAATTCTATTTCTTCTTTCAACTACACCATTCTGTTGAGGAGTTCTAGGTGCTGAAAAATTGTGAGTAATACCTTTCTTACTACAAAAAGTTTCAAAATCAGAATTTTGAAATTCTCCTCCATGATCACTATGAATAGTTTTCAATGGAAGGTTTTTCTCATTTTTAACTTGATCTCTAAAAATTTTGAAATAAGAAAAAGCTTCATATTTCTTTGCTAGAAAATAGTCTCAAGTAAATCTAGTGTAATCATCAACTAGAACAAACACATAGTATTTGACTCCAATACTTCCAGTTTGTGTTGGACCAAAAAGATCCATGTGCACTAACTGTAATTCATCGGTTGTTGAGACTTCACCGATTGATTTAAAACTAGATTTATGATGCTTCCCATATTGACAAGGATCACAAACCTTAGAAGAATCAAAACTAAGCTCCGGTAGATCCTTAACGAGTTTCTTCTTAGAGAGTTTACATAGGTTTCTAAGATTACAGTGACGTAGTCTTCTATGCCATAACCAGGAATGATCATCCATCTCACATAGGAAAGGTAAATCTTGACTTCTGAGGTCTTCTAGGTTCAAATTGTAGACATTCTCTTGCCTATTGGCTGAGAGAATAAATTCTTCCTTGGAATTGTGAACTAAACACTTATCATTCCTAAAATTCACAAGGTAACGTTCATCACATAACTGACTTATGCTAATGAGGTTGTGCTTAAGACCCTTAACAAAAAGAACATTTGAAATCAAGGTTTTACCAAGAAGAACAATATTACCAATACCAACAATCTCTCCCTTAGCATTATCTCCAAAAGTTACCTTTCCTCCTTTCGTTTTGATAATCTTTTCAAAATAGTTTTTGTTACCAGTCATGTGTTGGGAACATCCACTATCCATGTACCATGTATTGCTACGGGTACTCTCTTTATTTTCCTGAAATGAAGAAGAAAATTAGACTTTCGGAATCCAAACTTGTTTGGATCTGAGATTTCTAGATAATAAAATTTTAGGTACCCACATCTTCTTAGAAAAGTAGGCTTTGTGAAATCCTAGAGATTGGGTTTTATTTAAGGAACAATTCTTTGCCTAGTGACCACCACATTGACATTTAGTACAAAATTGGGCACTTTGAGGAACAAAATAATTGTTACTGAAAATTGGTTTTGCATGGGTATAACCAAATCCAGATTTATTTCATAATGGTTGTATTTTAGAATACATTTTATCAAAAATTTCCTTACCATGGGTAAAGTTTGATAAACACTTATTTAAGGAAAAAATATCGGACTTGAGTTTTACAATCAAGTTTTTATCCTCAAAATCATTATTTTTTGAACTAAAGTTAGGCTCAAAAACATTTTTCTTAGAAATTACTTTTTCTAATTCTTTAGAAAGTTTGTTCTTCTCAGAACATACTTCCTCAATATTTTTTGAAATACTTTCAAAATCAACATTTTTCCTATCATGATCTTTAGAAAGATCTGATATATCTTTCGTAAGAATAGAATTCCTAGTGTTTGCTTTATCAAGTTTCTTATTGAGTTTGGAATTCTCAATCTCAAGAAGTTCAGAAAACCTAGAGACGTCTTCATTAGTAGGTAAAGTATTTTCTTCATCAGTTAAGATTCTTTATCAGAAGAGTTATAATACTTACTATCATTAGAATTTAAAAAATCCTTGGTCAATGATTCAGCATTTCGTACCTTAGCCATAAAACAATGATTATCAATAGGTAATCTGGCTATAAGACCAAGATTCTTCTGTCCTGAAGATTCATAATCAGAAGATTCATCTGAAGAGTCACCACCACTGGCACTCCAGGTGTCATTATCTTTCAGAACATTCTTAGCTTTGGCTTTATAATACTTATTTCTGTTCCTGTCTGAATGCCTTTCTTTCTTTTCTTTCTTTTTGAGCATAGGGCAATCTGGTCTTATATGTCCAGATTTCTTGCATTCATAACAAGTAACTTCTCCATCTTTCTTATCTTTCCATTCCTTTTTCTTATACTTAGATTGAAAGTTTCTCTGTCCAGCTGTCTTCTTCATTCTTTGAGCAAGATTATCAAACTCATTTTCAGAGACTTCACTCTCACTAGATTCGGATTGGAAAATAACTTTCTTAGACTTGGATCTGGTTACTCTCTCAGGAGTCTTGGATTTAATCTGATTTGAAGTTGTTGTAAAATCAGCAGTACCATTTACATTCTTCTTCTTGATGTTGTCAGCATCTCTCTTCATTCTAGTTTCATGTTGTAGAAGAGTTCCAAAAAGCTCATCAAGAGTAATTTGAGTGACCTTCCTGTTTTCATCTATAGCTGTTCTCTTGGATTCTCACTCATTGGGCATGATATCAATTATCTTATCCACAAGAGCTTCATCATCTAGACCTTTCTCTCCCATAGATTATAGGTTATTGATGATAGTCATAAATCTCTGTTGAACTTTACATATCGGTTCACCATAAGGAAAGTTGAAACCATGATATTTAGCTCTAAGCATAGCTCTTCTGGTCTCAATCACCTTAGAAGTTCCAAATTGTGTAACCTCTAACTTCTTTCATATACAGTTAGTTGCTTCACAAGAAGAAATTTGGCTATATATATTTCTGGTCATTGAACAAAGTAAAGTATTGCGTACCTTATAGTTGAGTTGATATTCTTGCTTTTCCTGGTTAATAAAAGTTCTTACTTCCTTGTCAGGAATTTTATAATCTCCAGTAAGCATAACAAAGATATCCACTCCATTATTGATAACAAAAGTCTTCATACGCTCTCTCCAGTATTCATAATCATTACCATCAAAGTTATGTGGTCTTGTAGGATTTAGATTATCAATTGAACCAACATTAATTCCTGCCATACTAGAAAAATCCTTCGATATATAAACTTGTTAGTAGCAAAGATTCATAATAACAAAGTTCGGAATTAGAAAGTTAGGAAAGGGAAAAATCAGAATGAAAAAGTGAGCAAGAAAAACTTTTACGTGAGTATAAGTATTTCAGAGACCTGCTCTGATACCAAATGTTGGATTGGTATAGAGTATGAGGTTTCCAACCTCTGATACCAATTGTAGGATCGAAATAGTGATGTAGATGCTCAATATACAAGGGGGGGTTGAATTGTATACTTTAAAAATTCCTTAAAGAACTTTTAAAGTTAGTTATGAATAATTATATTTTCCTTACGATAAGGAAATGACTATGTTTAACAAAGTTAAACAAGGAAAATTCACAACACCTCTAACACCGAATGTAAACTTGGAAAGAAATTCTGAAAGTAGGTTCCGGAAATGTCGTTCCGGAAATTGAAACTTAACAAAAGGTTACAATATGAGATTCTACCTTAAAGCATATAGAATCTAAATAAAATAGAGTACAAATATGTAAGTATAAGAAAGTAATACTTTCCTTATAATACAAAATGCAGCGGAATATAAACAAGTAGTTAAACTACAAGTAACAAGATATAAGTCTTTTAACCCAAAGAGAAGGGTATCTAACAACCTTGGATAAAGGTCCCTTGATTTATACATTCATGCAAGTCTGTCTTACCCACACCAGGGTAATCCCTCGATACGATGATCGGAGTCTCTCTCTTGCTATCCCCGCAAGCCCTCAACTTCAAGGTAGTTGGCAACCTCTGCTTTCCTCAGCAAGGAAACCCTCAAATTTCAAGGTAGTCGGCACCTCTGTCTTCCTATCCCCAGAATCCCTTGAATATAATCACCAACATTCGGAGTCGCACGAAGCATTGAGAGTTAATAAGAGCCTCTCTCTCTAGAAATCACTTCAACAGCATGTAATCACATGAGTCGAAGATCTGTCAGCCTTTCAGCATTCAACTGCGAGCTCTTTCAAATGAGATCTTATTTATAGGTAAGGTTGGCTCCTTCTCCAACGGTCATATTTTCCTTAAATATCGGAGGGACCTGTACACGTGTCACTTAGATAATGGTTAGTTTATAACAAAATAGACGACACTGTTTTATAACAAAACAAGTGTAACAGAATGTACAACATCGTTTTAAAATCTAACTCAAAAGTTCGGAATGAAAAATTCGGAGTGAAGGTTCGGAGTGTAATGAAAATAATAAATAGTAGACAAATTATTGAAGTGTAAGCAGAATAAAAGTTTGGAGTCTAACCAAAATATTTTTTTGAGTCTGAATTAAATCAGAGTGTATAAAACTGAGATGATCAGATTCTGTTTAATAGGTGAATTCAGAATGAGAATTCAGAATGGGAATTCATCATCAGAATTTGTAATGAGAATTCATCATCAGGATTCGTAATGAGAATTAATCATCAGAATTCGTAATGAGAATTCTTCATCAGAATTTGTAATGGGAATTCGGAATGAGATTTTTTCATCAGAATTCGTAATGAGAATTCTTCATTGGAATTCGTAATGAGAATTCCTTATCAGAATTCATAATGAGAATTTGTTGTCGAATTTTATAAAGATTCATATCCTTAATCAGGAGTAAAACTGTATTCGGAATTCGGAATGAAACTTTATCACAATTCTCATTCTGGATTTTGGAGTGAACCTTTATTACAGTTCTTGTCCAGAATTCGGATCCTAAAACAGAATACTTCATATCAATGTTTCAAGTAATTCTGAGAAAATAGAAATGAATCTGAATCTTATACTTAAGAAAAATCTAGATGAAAATATGATAAGGATAGTTTCTCTAATAAAAGCAATTTTCCTTATAAAAGCAATTTTCCTTAAGAAAGCAATTTTCCTTATAAAAGCAATTTTCATTAAGAAAGCAATTTTACTAAAGGTAAGGTGTTTTTGATTTTCAAAACAAGAATGAATGGAAAAGTCATAAGGAAAACCTTATTGACTCAACACACATATCAATAAGAAACTCACAAAAGAAACCTGAAAGCCAAAAATTCATCAAACCCAAAAAAATTCCAAAAAATTAACTATCCTCCCAAAAAAGACATACATTATAAATTACAAGAATTTTGATCCTTCTAAATAATTTAACCATCCAACCATGACCCACTAGTGTAGTGTCGTGAAAAATAAATACATAACTCTTAGTTATACCATAAAAAGGGATGAATGACACTTTCCATGTTGATTGGAGTCTGGGTAAGAGATAAGAATATGGAAATAATTACCCTCAGATATGAATAAACTACTTTCACTCAACACCTTTTAGGGCAGTATCAATTTAAATGACATAAGTACCCAACCGAATGATGTATCTCAAATCAAATCAAAACACCCAAATGAAAACCGAGGTACCAAATATAAAACCTACACTTCATAAATTAATAATACTTAATGTGGAGTCAATGAAACTTATTTTAAACGTATAATTTCATTTTTAATGAAAGGTAAAATCCCAAAATTCGTAATTCAGAACATCCAAAAAAAATTACCCCCCCACCGATTAAAATGAAAATATCTACATCCTAAAATGTTTTAAAATCAAAAAATATTTAGTATCCATTTTAAAATTGGAGACCATTTAGATCAAAACCCATGAGGATCAATATTAAATACAATACAAACCAGTTTTTAAAAATCCACAGACTTCGTTTTAATTAAACAAACTTTCTCTACTAAAAAAATAATAAAATGACTCCATGTTTCGATCTTAAAATTGACTCATCTTAGAAAAATACCACAAGAGATCCCAATCCTTTTACATAATATTTATTATCTATTTCTAAAACTAAAACTCTTTCTCATTTTTATTATGAAACAAACCAATTTAAAAATAAAATAATTTCCAACGATTTAATGTAAAACAAATTCCATTATATAAGTGTGAAAAAAGGATCCATTTCAAACTAAGAAAACATTCATGAAATCCCCTACCCATTTTCACAAAAAAAACTACTTCCATATAAATCATAATAAAATATGGGAAAAAATAAAACTATATAAAATATAATTCACTACATCTACATTTCCGGAATCTGTCTTGAACTCACACTTGTCATTGGGAATCACTCAATGGAATACTAAATATCATTTTCTAATGGAATGAAAGACCATGTTTTGCTCGACCATGTGGTTTTATGGATTAAATATTATCCATGAAACAATCTATAAACTATTTTAAGATAAACCATTTTGTTTCTACAAATTTATCTTATCATAGAAACCATCTTTGTATCATGGATCCTTATTCACATCTTCATCTGAAATACTGAGAGTAGGCCCCATGAAAACTCTTATCATTTAAATTATGATAAAAAATCAAAAAATATTATTAAAATGAAATTCAAAATTCCAAACTAAAATTCCAAATTCGATGGTGGATCATGAATCCTCACAAAAGGTGGTGATTAAGAACCCATTCACGACCAACCTCTAGAGTCTCAATGACAATCCTAACCACATCCTACCATGACATGCCCAAATAATGTGACGGAATTCCATAAACCTGAGATCACATTAATAAACATAGACCCTGATAACATTTTTAACAAACTGACCTAGGTTACCATGTATTAATTTACTGACCTATCTTTCCACTTGCCCCAATTGGATTTCTCAATACCCATAGGATGGTAATTAGTTCCTGAGAATTAATCAAACATTTCGGAGAATGATTTATCCTAAAAAAATAGTAAGTCATATACTTAAATCCTATGTCCCCACAAAATCATTAATTAATTCATAATAATAAATTTTTAAATAGATATAATCCATAATAAACATAAAAAATGGGTATAAACATTGATCATTAATTCCCAAATAGTAAAAATTCCACCATGAACATCCCAAAATAGCAATATAAATTCTTAAATAAATAAAAAATATAATTAAAACCAAAAAATAAAGGTGTATCAATTGTAAATTCCTTCATATAATGATATATTTTGAAAACATATGAAAAATAAAATAAAACAGTCAGCTATAACCCATCTCAATGTGCTAAGTGAATCACCCTCTATTGAAGCAATGAACATTCCCAAACCAAACCCAAATAGACAATAAAAAAATCCAACCATAAAAATTAATGAACTTATAATATGATAGTAATGATTAGAAAATGCTTTTTGGTAACTTATCGACACCCCATTCATATCCCATAAACAAAAATACATTTTAAAGATTATTTGTAAAAAATATATAAATACCATATTTTAGATTTTATCAAATACCAAGAGTATATCAATTCTATTTGAAACAAATTAATTTTGAATAAGAAAATTTTTATTTCACATCCCCTTTTAAGTGGGGAATGAAATCCACCAGATCTATAATTGAAAACATTTAAAAAATTTAGATATGGTGTTATTCGATGTTTATAAAAAACAAAAACATTTACCCATTCTTTGGAAGTTATCACAAAACTAATTCTTAAATGAAACTAAAAAATTAAACCAAGACATAAAAATTATATCATGTTAGTGGGAACCCACATATCAAAGTAATAAAATATCACAATAATATAAATGGTTCCACTAATCTAATTATGTATATGTTATTCAACCATGTTAGAAAGTGAGAATAACCTAACATTTTAAATGAAAACAACTAGGCATCCTGGGAGACTCACTGAGATCTTCCATGAAATGATACTAAAATCAACATATGGAACACCAAATATATATTAAACTATCTTGGGGTGGAAATAACTTCACCAAACCATGGATTACACTCATGGTTTAACTGATAGGCATCCCAATATAGAACAAAATCATAACTAGGGAATTTTCTAGTGCATAATAAATGACAATCTAGAATTCGTAAAGATCACAAATATTGTACTTATGGTTTCCATGAAATATATAAATAGGGTGAGAAATTATTATTATTAATCATCACAAGAATCAACATATCACAAAAATAAATATCACCTTATCTTCAACACCATCAAATTAAGTAGCCCCATTTACATCATAAAATTATAATAATAATCAATATATCTATTGGGGGTAACAATACATTTCAAGGAAAATAGAAAAAGGGAATCTATAGGTTTTAACAGACTCACATGACATGAAACCCATTTGAAATTTCCAAACGGACCTTAATAAAATTTAACATAATATATTGATTCCTTTAAAACAATTTGAAATGTCACAAACCAGGCTAATATTCCATCTAACCTGACACTCGACGTGGCATGAGATAAGTCCTGAAGGGCGTTCTCAATCACCACGAGCTAAAACCTATTAGTGAGAATCATGTAATCATTATGGGAATGATTTCCCCAATAAACAAGAATAAAATAAATAAACCAAACAAACATATAATACTGAAATAACCAAAAACTGACTGTAAATAAATACAAAACAAAATATCTACATATAAATACATCTGAACAAAGATAAAACTAAAAACAGAACAAAACCAATCTACTAGAAACATGATCTCTATGTAACCTCATGGTCACCACCAACCACCATACCAACAAGCTCTATCAATGATCTCCCAAACCATGATGCTAAAAAAAATTAGGTCTACCGACCCCAAATGGTACAAGTAGGGTTTGATCATATAACATCTCAGTAGGCAACTTCCATATAATCCATAAATTTCCTTTCCCTAAATAATCCAAATATACTTGTTTGAAATACACATATGAAAATATATTACTATCTTTTTAATAAAAAAACGCATCGATCCATTTTTGAAAACAATCATGACACATTCCCATTTTTAATATATATTTCCATTTTAAAAACCATGTTCCAGACATAAATCCAGGGAAATTAATACAAGGATAAGCTAAAATGAAATAAAGTGATACCAAATAAGAATCCAATTGAAACAATAAAAATAAAAAATCACATACAAATAGTATACCCTGAGAATTTCTTAAACACGCCTAGAGTGATCACTTAACACACTCAGATAGGACTCACCTACTAGGGTATAGTGCATATCTATTGTTAATAACTAACTACCCTCTCTAAACTAGATAAACTAGTGTCACATCGCACCAAGATGTATAATGTCTTGGGGGTACCAGCCTATCTGATCAAGTTAGAAAAGAAACCATAACTCGACCCTCTAAAAGACACCCAAGAAACCCATGGTAATAGCACACTGTGTAAATAAGGGGACCTAGCATGCTTGACTTGCCTTACCAGCCTCCACCATACTTGCCTACCCCAAAAATTGAAACCAACCAAGTGATAATACACATTGGGTAAATCCTACAAAGGTTTTCCCTCTCAATAATAATCCATACGAAAGTTCCAATAAAGTCTTCATATCATAAAATATTTAAATTCATTTCTAAAAACATGATAGAATTGCAACTGAACATTTTTACTTTCAAACAGAGAATTTATTTCCATAAAATTATAAAGATTCAACTGGGCCTTCTACACAATCAATTACAAATACATTACAAAAATGTTTTCCAACCACTTTCAAAACAAAAAAAACACCACTTTCATGTTCACAATACCAAATGGGCCTTTATATTCCCAATACAATTAGACTTACAAATCCATTTCCAACCTTGATTATAATATGAGAAATTATGAATTATTCCGAATGGTACTTTATGGTAATCATTCACCAAAACATGTTTTAATTTACAAACATGCAAAATTTGAAGAAAAAATTTGAAGAAACATTTAATATCACAATGATAACTAACACACCATTTAGAAACTACTGAAATTTTTTGAGAAAGTGGGGATCTCACTCATGTTTCACTATCATTTGTATGTTAATCCATGGGTGCACCTATGAACTCATGGTTGTTCCAAAATCCAATGGCACGTATAGAGTGTCTATGAAATCATCCAAAAAACACATTTTTTGGAAACACCATATTCCCTTACACAAACACAGAAATTCACAAATTTATAAAATCACCAATGATAATTTAAAAATTAACAAATACATCAAAATCATTTTATCAAAATTTTTTAATCCATAGGGATACTCCCAAATCACTCAACATACCGATGTTCTAATTTAACAAATTCCAAAAATTGTAACTAATGGAAAAAATCACCAAAAGTACTCAATATATTTTGTAAAACCAATATAAATTTTATCAAACTTTATGCATTTATAAATATATAGTCACAATTAAGAAAACCCTTTAAAAATTAATTTGAACCAATTTGAAACTATTGAAACATGAAACCAATTTACAATAACACATCATGAGCATGATAATTAAATTTATAAATTATTTGGACACATAAAAAAGTATAAAATGGAATTTTATATAAAGGAAATAGATATAAACACAAACCTCAGTTGATTATGGGTGGAATGAATCCATTAGAGAGGGGCGAACTAAGAGCCACAATGAAACCACACACCCTAAAACCAATGAACCAACAAACAAACAGAACCATAGCTTCTAAGGTTTGGGAAAGATATAAACCACCATGTAAATACAAAAAAATCTATATAGGACAATATAAAGAAGATTAAAATGGATAAAAACCCTAGAAACTCAACTTACAATTGATGAGGAGCATCCATTGAGGAGGAGGATCCAAGAAGTTGGGGGGGATGGGACCCCTTTGTATACAAAAAATGACCCAAGGAGGTGGAGAGTAATCCTGAAAGGTTTTAAAAATAGGGGTGGATATACATTGAATTTTAAAATTTTGAGAATCTGGGCAGCTCACATGGTTTGGCGGCACAGCTTTCCAAACTGTGCGCAAGCAGTTTGGTCGCCACTGTGCAAATGGATAGAAACTCAGGCATTATTTTCTCATTGTTTCCCAAATAGTTCACAACCCATGATCCATACTCTTGGACCAGAAAACTGTAATTTTACTTGTGAAAAGTTTCACAGTTCACCCAAACTATGTTCTAAGTGTTCACATGCCAAAACTCACATGAGACGTCCAAAATTCAAAAACATAAACTATTCCTCAACCCAAAACTCAACCAAATTGATCCAATTCTGAGAAGAGGGTAAAATAAAATAATTCCAAATTTATGGGTGCAAAAATTTTCCCCACTAAAACCACTTTAGGACCCTATAAATTTACCCTACTGAAAGGTAAAGAAAAATTGGTCCCAAACTGCAACATGAAGAAAAAAACCCCAAACCTCGGGGTGAAATTTCACCTCATAAGTCTCACCTAACCTATTCCTATGAAAAAAAAAGCACAAGAAAATGGGATAACATGATGTGGTTCTCCACACTATAATAACTCAACAAAAATGGTCAAAATTAAAACTCACAACACAATGAATCCTAAACACGAACTCTAGACACTCCACTCTGGGTTTTCCAATATAGGAAATGAGGGAACCTACAACAATAACCATAATCCTTCCACCCAATAAAAATTCCAAAAAAAATAGAAAACCCCAGAAAGGAACCCAAACCAAACAAAATACCTACACACAATCAACAAACCTTCATTTCAAAAAGAGATACTTGTAAACAGACACAACTGAAAATAAATAGCTGATTCATGAAAGGATATCTATTATAATATCCACATTCCGATAAAAAAATACACAAATTATGAATACCTTAATTGGCCAAACTCGTGAAACAAACATGAATGTTCTGAAGAGTTTGAGAAAGACAGGTTCCTATATCATAAAGTCTTTGATAGACGGGGAACCTTCACAAGAAACAAGAGATACTATATTTCCTACTGCTCGCACTCTAGAAGCCAAATCACCTTAAACGCTTCATCGACCAACATATTATAAAACACTACACCAGATGGGTGGAATATTTCTATGATATCTAGAATAAGACACAACAAAGTAGAGATTTCAACTTATCTTCTTACACAACTTATGGAGAGAATGATTCAAACTCTTCAAAGAAGTCAACATAAGAATTCATTAACAATTATCCCTACCAAATCCCCTATAGCTCTACCACCTTCCTCGCCTTTACGTCCTCGGGTATGAACCTTTCGAAAAAATTTGTCTTAATGATTTCCCAATTCATACGAACTAAAAATGATGATGGGACAATAATATCCCATTCATCCAAAGATGTACAAGTGAGAAAACCCAGGACAACAAAAATTCTAATGACTTTAGGAGTTCCCAATGATATGAAGACACACTAAACATTCTCAAGAAACATCACTTCCTTTAACCGACCTTGATCACCATGATAGATAGGAAACACATGAAAAGAAAAAGAAATTGGGAATGACCCACTAAAAAATTTGAGTACCTCTTAGGGTGAAATATTATAAACAACATCTATACACAAATTCAAATATCAATATCCAACAAAAAACTCTTCCAAAAAAGAACAACTCTTGCCAATGAAATGGGATTTTAAATCAATCACTACAAACACATCCCAAAATCCACCATTAAAAATCACAATTTCCATTTCAATTTCAAAACCTCCTTCTTCCAAGGACACTATATAACCAATATAATCCATTTTATCTATAAAACAAAAAAACTTTTCAATAAACCAAAACCCAAATTGCAAAAAAATAGATTCCAAAAATCAATTTCCATTTCAAAATCCAATCATGAAAACCAAACCAAATCATTAATTTCAAATATCGACCCATGGAAACCTATGAACATTCAAATTTGTGTTTATCCACCACCCCTTATACAATCCATTCATAAGTGACAACATGAACTATCCATACACACCCTCACATATGTGAATGTTCATACGTTTACGAAGGGTCACACCTATCACTTTATGATCAAACCAGATAATTTACCAATTTCTCACTTCATTTTTTTTAAACCCATTAATGCCAATATAAAACCTATTGAATGAAAACAGTTCAATTTAAAAAAAAATTAATTTGAAAATATATCTCACACAAGTTGAAACCAAAACAAAATAGAACTCACACTAAATTTTCAGAATGATGTATTAGTTTTATTCCAATCTCAGATAAATGTTTAGTATGACACACCCTAAGTAGGAATTAACCACTAAAAGGACCCTGAACCATGAAATTGGACTCCATGTGGGCCACTACTCCATGTGAGATAGCAACATGACATCATCTCCCCACCTATTGTGCCTCAATCGTCCTAATCACCAACTATCAAAGACTCCAAATAGAAAACAACCTCCCTATGAAACCATTTTCTCCTGAACTAGTACTGGATTCCATCCATCCCAACACCTACCCCATCCTAATAAAAGTCCCAAAGGGCATTCCCAATCCACGTGGATTGTAAACTTGTGTTGGAAATCAATCACTAGTGCATAATTTTTTTTTAACATCACCATTTTTTACATCGTTTATATATAACTGATGTTATAATATGTGAAACATGGATTTTTATGTAGGTTTTTTTATAACCGACGTAAAAAATGTGAAGAGTAAATTTTTAAGGTCGTTTATTTTAATAACCGACATTAAAAATCATGCGTGTTCATTTCTTAGGTCAGTTATAAATTAACTGACATAATAAACCAAAGCGCGGTGTTTTTCACAATGGTTATCAAATAACCGACATTAAAAATAAGCTATCTATGAATTTTTTACGTCGGTTATAAATTAACCGACATAAAAAAGTGTCTTTTGAGCCCTTGTTGACGTCGGTTATTTAATAACCGATGTAACAAACCAGCCCACAGAATTTTATAAGTCGTTTATATTATAACCAACGTAAAAAAATGTGATTTTTGATGTATTTTTTACATCGTTTATTCTATAACCGACGTAAAAACCCAACACGCAGAATTTTTTTAATTCGGTTATAAAATAACCGACGTAAAAAAAGCCGTATCTGATACATTTATAATGTCAATTAATATAATGACCAACGTTATAAATGTAAAAAAACAGTTTATATCTTCAGTTATTAAATAACTGACGTTATAAAACATTTATAAAATTAACACGCCCCGTGGATTTCCATTTACGATTTTTCCACCGACAGTCCGACGACTCGTCTCTCTCACGTGGTAAACCCTAATCGACTTGTCGATCTCGTTGCATTAAACTCGTTTTTCCATCATCATTTATAATCTTTACTCTGCTCCGATCTATCATCTCAACTCTCGACAATCAGGTAAGCCCCCCCATGACTTTATTTCGTTCGTTTTTTGTTCGAATAGTCTATATTTATGTTTTGTGATTTTTTTGTTTAAACTAGGTAAGATCCTTCCATTTCGAAACCTCTTACCTCGGTTTTAAATAATCATCTTATTTATTATCCACAAATTTGTTAGATATACTCACAATATTCATGTAATACTCACCTACCTGTATTTCGTTAGTTTTTGTTTTTTGAATGCCTGACATTGATGGTAATTTTTGTTTCCATTAACATATAATGATCTCATTCACCTATATTACTGAAATTTATATGTAAACCATTGTGATACTCCCATTCTATGTACCAGTGTGATTTATTTTATAAGTATAGATATGGTTTTTCATGGTGGAATGTTTGTTTTGGATCCTTGGTTGCTTATATTTTGGGTATCACTTTTTGTTGTTCCATAATCTATTTACATCACTTATTTTTGTCGACTATTATAAGACTTCATATGCTATTAAAATAAGATTGATTACACAATAGAGTAGTTGAAACTAGTAGGAGATACGATTCATGGTTCTCATTTTGAATAATGGAATGATACCATAACTAGTAGCTTGAGGATAACATTTTTAGATATAACAAAAATAGTAGCTTGAGGTTAAAATCACATGGTTCTCGGGGGCTTTTAAGAGGTTTGGTGGCTTTCTAGGGGGTTGGTGGCTGTCCAGGGTGTCCATGGAGGTGGGGGGCATCCCAGGGGTGTGTGTGGGGGGGGGGTGAAGGGGGTGGGTGGGCTGTCCAAGGGGGTGGGGGCTGTCCAGAGGGTTTGGGGGGTTGTCCAAGGGGTGGGGGCTGTCCAGAGGGTTGGGGGTGTCTAGGGGGTGTCTAAGGGGGTAGGGGTGGGGGTAGTGTACTGGAGGGGTGGGGTGTGCTATCTTGAGGGGTAGGGGCTATCCAGGGGGGGGGGCTATACAGAGGGTTGGAGGGTGTCAAGGGCATGTCCATGCTGGTAGGGGTGGGAGGTGGTGTCCAAGAGGGGTGGGGGTGCTGTCTAGAGGGGTGGGGGATGTCAAGGGGTGGGGGTGTCCAAAGGGGTAGGGGGTGCTGTCTAGAGGGGTAGGGGGATGTCCCGGGGGTGGGGGGCTGTCTAGAGGGTTGGGGTGTCCAGGGGGGTGTCCAAGGGGGTAAGTGAGTGGGGGGGGGGGGGGCTATCCAAGGTGGTGGGGGCCTATACATAAGGTTTGGGGGGTTGTCCGGGGGGTTGTCCGGGGGGTTTTCCAGAGGGTTGGGGGTGTCCAAGGGGGTGTCCATGGGGGTGGGGGGCGTCCAAGGGGGTGGGGGCCTATCTAGAGGGTTTTGGGGGTTGTCTGGGGGGTGGGGGACTGTCCAGAGGGTTGGGGGGTGTCCAGGGTGTCTCTAAGGGGGTAGGAGGTGGGGTGGTGTCTATAAGCGGTGGGGTTTGTTGTATAGTTGGTTGGGGGGGGGGGGGGTGTCCAGGTGGGTTTCTAAGGGGGTGGGTGGGTGGGGGTGCTGTCTAAGGGGGTGGGGCCATATCTGGAGGGTTTTCGGGGTTTTCCGGTGGGTGGGGGCTGTCTAGAAGGTTGGGGGTGTCCAGGGGGGTGTCTATGTGGGTAGGGGTGGGGGATGGTGTCCAGGAGGAGTGGGGGTGTAGTCCAGAGGGGTGGGGGTTGTCTATGGGGTGGGGGTTGTCTAGAGGGTTGGAGGTGTCTAGGGGGGTTTCCAAAGGGGTAGGGGTGGTGTCCAAGAGGGAATTGGGGTGCTGTCTAGAGGGGTGGGGTACTATCCAGATGGGTGTACAAGGGGGTAGGGGTGGGGTGTGGTGTCTAGGAGGGGTGGAGGGTGCAGTCTAGAGGTATGGGGGGATGTCCAGGGGGTGGGGGAGTCTAAGAGGGGTGGGTGTGGGGGGCTGTCCTATGGTTTGGTGGTCTCCATGGGGTGTCTAAGGGTGTGGGGGTGGTGTCTAGGGGGTGGGGGTTATACAAGGGGGTGGTGGTGTCCAGGGGGTGTCCAAGGGGGTGGGGGATAAGTGTTAGTTGGGATTGACTAATGCATCATGGTTTCTAAGATTATGACATGATTATTGTGTCGTGATTATTGGCTTTACATTGTGATTTTCTCCATCTGATTTTTTATTTTAAATTTGATGTGATTATCAGGTTTACTCCATTTTCCCCAATTTTCTATCAACCATTATTGGACCCATGGTTTTCGTTGATTCAATGGAATTTAAAACCGTTAAATCTAACTATATTTTGTTTTTAAAATAATATTCAAGAATATTTTTTAAAATACGTATAGATTTGTTTTATATTTCAAAATTATTTTACATTCAAATTATGATTTTTTCATATAAACATATATTTGTCTTATCTTAAATATATATATATATATATTATTTTTTATAGGTAATAATGAGTTGAAGATAGATTATGGAACATCAAATGAACAATGAATATGTGGAAGGTGTTGATGCCTTTTTGGAATTTTCTAAACGAAATGTTCCAAGTAGAGACATTTTTTTGTCCATGCCTGAAATGTTAGAATATGAAGAAGTTGAAAAGTAGAAAGAGAAAAGATCATCTGATTTGACATGGTTTTAATCCGAGTTATAGGCCTTGGATTTGGCATGGTAAAACTAGAAAGAATGTCACTGATGATGATGACTTGCAAGATGGTAACTCCGATGGAATTGAAGAAATGATTCACGATATTGTAGCAGAAAAAATTGAGATAGAACTGACAGTTGCGCGTCTTTTTGGTGATGCTGAAAAACAATTATATCATGGTTGTACAGATTTTACGGTTTTGTCAGTGGTGTTAAGATTGATTAACCAGAAGGCAAAACATGGATGGAGTGACAGAAGTTTTACAGAGCTGCTACAATTGATGATAGACATTCTTCCAAAAGATAACGATCTTCCATATTCACATTATAAGGCCAAGAAAATATTATGCTGATGGGATTGGGATACAAGAAAATACATGCATATCTTAATGACTGCATTATATATAGGAAGGAATATGAATTTCTGTTAGAGTGTCCTAAATGTGGGACATCACGGTATAAGGTGAAAGAAAAATCACAGGCTAATGTAGAGATTACAAATATCCAATCAAAGGTATTTTTGTATCTTCCTATAATTCATCATTTCAGACGTTTATTTTTTAATTCACATGATGAAAAAATGTTAAGATAACATGCTGATGAGTGGGTATGTGATGGAAAAATATTTCATCCAGCTGATTGTCCACAGTGGAAGAAAATTGATGCGCAAGATTATACATTTGGAAATTAAATTAGAAATCTCATACTATGGTTGTGCATAGATGGAATGAATCCATACTAAACCCTCAGTAGCACACATAGTTTATGGCCTATTTTATTTGTAATTTACAACCTCTCTCCTGAAGTTTGTAGGAAGCAAAAATATGTCATGTTGAGTGTAATGATCTCGGGTCCAAAGCAACCCGGCAATGATATTGATGTTTACTTGTCACCATTTATTGATAATTTGAAACTATTATGGGATGATGGTATTAGGGTGTATGATTCTTATAGAATGGAATATTTTCAACTACATGTAGTGCTTCAATTCGCTATAAATGACTTCCCAGAGTATGGATATTTGTCTGGATACAGTGTTAAAGCGCATAAAGCATGTCCAATTTGCGAACATCAGACGTCATATTGTCAATTTCATCATGGGAGGAAAATAGTGTACATAGGTCATCGAAAGTTTTTGCCTATGGATCACCCTTATAAAAGACTAAAAAATGCATTCCATGGAAAACAAGAATTTTATAATACTCCAAAACCATTATCCCCTGATCTATATTTTGAAAGGGTGAAAAACCTTGATGTGACATTAGGAAAGACACAAAAATTTGGTAATGATAAACATATTTGGAAGAAAATGTCAAAAAAAATTGAGCTACCATATTATAGGTATCATTAATTTAAACATAATATTTATGCCATACACGTGGAGAAGAATATCTATGATTGTTTGATTGGATCATTGTTAGATATTAAAGGAAAGAAAAAAATATGGGTTGAATGTAAGATTAGACTTACTATCAATGGGAATATGTTTAGAGTTAGCTCCCACTCTTAAATGAAGATGAACATTTCTTCCCCTGGATTGTCATACATTATTAAAGAGGGAGAAAATTATCTTTTTTCAGTGTCTTCATGATATCAAAGTGTCTCAAGGTTATTAATTAGATGTAAAAAATCTTGTCTCATTGAAGGACTTGATGTTGATAGGTATAAAATCATGTGATTTTCATGTCATGATGAAACAAATTATACCATTTTCATTGCGTGGAATATTTCCCATCCATGTCAAAAAGACTATAATGAAGTTGGGTTATTTTTTCAATTCAATTTGTAACAAGGAAATTGATGTGAATGCTTGAACATTTTGGAAAAGTATGAAATTTTTATACTTTTTCAATTGGAAATGTATTTTCCCCCAACTGTTTTTGATATAATGGTGCATTTAATGATTCATCTGGTTTGAGAAATAAAGCTTTGGGGACCTGTATATCTTCGTTGGATGTATCATTTTGAAAGGTATATGAAAATATTAAATGGGTATGTTAAAAATCCATATCGACCTGAAGCCTCCATTATTGAAAAGTATATTTCTGAGGAGGTATAAAAGATTTGTATGAGCTACTTTTTTGCGGCGCAACACATAGGTTTGCCTCCATCTCACCATGAAAGAGTTAATAATGAGGGAAAGGGGATTCGTGTCTTGAAATTCAAATCATTGTCAGCTGAAAAAATGAAGAAGTTATAATCATACATCTTGAATAACGAAGCGGATGTTCAACCGTATATCACATTGCATATTAATGAGTTGAAACAATGTCATCCAAAGAAGAAAGAAATGTGGATTTTGAATGAGCACAAAAAAACGTTTTTGTCATGGTTTAAAAAGACCTTGCTTTGTAGATCAGATGTATTAGAGACATTAAAATGGATAGTGGGTGATCCATGTTTAAATGTGATAACATGGTCCGATTATGACATTAATGGCTATACATTTCATTAGAAACCTCAGGACAACAGTAGTGCAGTTCAGAATAGTGGTGTATTGGTGTTTGCAGAAGAAATTCATTTTTCGAGTGCTAAGGACAAAAACCAAATTTCTGCATCAAGTGCATATTATGGAGTGATTGTAGACATATAGGAGGTTGACTACATTAAAATTAAAGTTCCTTTTTTAACTGTAAATGGTTTATTGGTAACAAAAGTGTCAGACACGATGAATTTGGAATGAAACTTGTTAATCTGAATAGATTGGAAGACATAGCTGATTCTTTTATAATGTCAACACATGAAAAAAAATTCTATGTAGCAGATCAATCAGATATGCAGTGGGATGTTGTTTTACAAGGGAAAAAACAATATGATGGTGAGGATGAACTTGATGAAGATGCTGATTTATGTGAGATCCCTACTTCTATGGAATGATTAACCGAATATAATGATGAGTATGTTGAAGACATGGTTTCTTCCATAAGGAACGATCACAACGAAGGTATTTGGGAAAACAATCCATTTGTACATTCCTAAAATTACAGGTAACAAATGTTTATTTCTTGTTTACATTTTTTTTCATAAAATGTTAGATATTGTATGTTTTTTCTTTATTAAAACATGTATTAAAACAAAATAAGTATAAGTTTTTGTTTGTTTTATGTTTTATAAGTTTACTTTATCATGGTTACCATTACATGAATTATATATCTATTATTTTTGTTCAGTGAAAATTACATTACCATGTTTACCAGGTTTACCAGGTTTACCATGTTTACCATATTGGCCATCCTGAACATCTTTACCATTGTTTGACATGCTTACCATATTAAAAAAAATTAATATTACATAACATAGTACACTTTTATTTTTTCAAATTATAGTAGTATTAAAATATATGAATTTTTGTATTTGTGAACTAATGTTTGTTTTTTTTTTGACTTGAAGGATAATGACAGATCATTCAGCTGATCAACAACATGATTCTAGAGATGAGCATATTTGTCATACCTCTGCGGAGGAACATTCACATGCTCCTCTTGATGTTCACCAATCTTCCTCATATGATCCTATTACGACAAACAGTTCAAAGGTTGGTAAACGTGGGTGTACATGTTTACCAATATTAGCAGTTTCCCATACACAGGATCAGAGGATACTCATTGAGTTTTATGATTATTATATTCCTAGAGGTCCAAATGCAAAATATTTTAAGACTTTTGTATCAACTCATAATAAGAGAAAAGTAACCATTCTGTATAATGACTGGAGAGGTGTGGATAAAGTGATAATCTATCAGTTGTGGGAGATTATTTTGGTAAGATCTTTTGCTATTTTTTGACTATTCTTTAAATTTCTATAGTATATATAATGTGTTTAACCTCTTCTTTATCAGATGACATTTGATATTCCTAACACTGGAGGTGTTAGGAAGAAATGTTTATTGTTGGCTGCCAGGAGATGGAGGGATTTCAAATCAACCCTCTCATTTTATTTCATTTATGGTCATAGGATTCATGAAAATCCATGTCATATATATCCTTTTATAGATTAAGACACATGGAGATAGTTTCTTGAATGTAGAAGAAAAGAGTAATTTTTCGTAAGGTCAATGTAAACTTTTATAAGCTTTCTTATATTAATGATCTTATTAATGTTTTGTTAATGATTTCTTATTCTTAATTTACAGCAAACAAGGAAAGATCATCAGGAGATCCAATCTAAAATTGTATTCCCTCATAGTTTATCTCAGGGAGGGTATGAATTTTTGTAAGAACAAACGATGGAGGAAAAAGTTCAACAACTAAGAGATAAGTCTTCAAGCTCTGGAGAGGTTCCCCCTCCATCCCCTCCATCTAGACCTGAAAAATGGAAGAGAGCTCAGATGGGAAAAAAGGGGCAATATCTTTGGAAGATTCGAGAATCATAGTTGAGAGGATTGTAAAATATCTATTTCATTTATTTATGTTAACTATTTTCTTCATATAATTTCATTCATTATAGAAATGTTAAATTAAATAATATAGGACTCTCTTGAGGAGCAGTGTTTACAGGGGGAATTTACAGCTACTGGGAGGGAATATATTTTATCTATAGCATTGGGAAAGCCCGAACATCCAGGTCGTGTAAGAGGATATCTGGCAGGTGTATCAGTAAGAAAAGTTTTTCTACGTTCTTCAACTTCTAACGCTGATGGGGTTTATATAAAATATAATCCTTGGAGGCTGAAGTTCATAATATTAATGCGATGATGGAGGAAAAGATTAGAGCGTCGATACAGTCTATGTTTGCAGACATGCAAAGACAATTTCAGACTGCAGCTCCCACTCATCCACCTGCCCCTGTAGACCCCATTATTTATCCTCCACCTCCGCCAGTAGGTCCCACTCCCCCACCTCATCCTACAGACCCCATTTTTTATCCTACTCCTATGCCACATCTTCCTAATTATTGCGAGTTGTATGTTGATGATCCTCAACATCATATAGGTGCATATGGGTTGGTATATTGTATAAGAGATACAATTCATTATCAACAATTAGAGGTAGAGAACTAGATGGTCAGTGTATAAGATATTATTGATAGATCAGATCATGTACCATTACCTAAATATGAGGTGACTACAGTTGGACATAGTATCGGCCATTTTTTAATTTGGCCATCCAGACTTCTTTGACTCATTACCATAGAGGTATGAATGTTATATCTTTTATATTATTTTTTTATTAATGTTGTTTTATCATTTGAAAACAAATATTTTTTTCTATTTATTTTTACAGGAATACTTCAATGGTAAATAAATACTGTATAGACAACAACCAAGACAAATTGCTATGGCATCAGATAAAGATTCTTATAGTCTTAACAGATTTTCAAGATATTCAAATTTGTTGGCGGGTCATTATGAGTTTCCAATGGAAGCTCATGTTTGTGGACATGCAATAAGTGTGGGGATTATGAAAACTGATATCATGGAGCTTGTTATTGGAGATAAGTTGGGCATCAACATGGTGAAAAAATTTTCCATGTAAGTTTTAACACCTTTTCCCTGCGTTATATTTATTAAAAATGTATACTTATGTCTGTTTTGTATTAGGTATCTTTATAAAATTTGTGAGAGGAATGAACTGACAGATATATATGGATTCATGGACCCGCAATTGATTTCCCCTAAAGCTTGTGCATTGGATGAGTAACAAATAATGCATTATATTGCTGAATGACATGAAAAGAATATAGTCACACTATGTTGGATGATGCCTTTTTGTGAGAGGTATGAAACACATATCTCTCATAGAGTTCATTATCTTTTAACAAAAAAAATCACTAACCTTAAATTTCCTTTTATCAGTGATCATTGGATGTTAGGGGTTTTTTCCCAAGGGAGACATCACTTTATTGGATATGATCTATCCATGATGGTGTGTGGGAAAGTATTAATAATATATTGGAAAATTATGTTTCAATTTCTCAATAGTTTTATATATTATAGTGATTTTTAAATTTACCCCATTCGTATTATTTTCTAACAGGGCATGGGTCTAATTTTGAAAAAACACAAAGAAAATGAGTGCAAAGATCAAATATGTAAATACAAAGGTAAATATCCATTTATAATTTGTAGTTTTTGATTTATTACATAAAAACAATATATTTAATTTACACTCAATAAAACAGAATTTCCATGAACAAAAAGGCGTCATCGAATGCGGATATTATACGATAAGATTTATGTATGAAATAATAACAACTAGGACAGTTGTGAATACTGACCTGGTAAGATTTCCTCTTAAACATTTCCATAATATTTCAATTTTATTTATTCATTATACACATTAACTACTATCCTTTTCTTTGCAGCTTTTTGATGACCCTCAACCCTATACTGCTGAAGACATCAAACACTTACAAGTGGAGTTGTCAGATTATTTTACATGTTTAATTGAATTTTAGTTGTTTGTAATGTAAAACAAAATTTTGAATATTGTTGTTTTAATTGTGTATCTGGTAGTCGTTTAGGTTGGATTTAGTTTTTTTTGAATTTGACTGTGTATGTTTTGAATGTTATATATGTGAATGTTTAATTATCTTATACTTCATGGGTTGGTCTACTAATGGTGGTTTTTATTGTATGGATTCTGGTCTGGGGGAGGGGTTCCAAGGGTGTGGGTGGGGTGTTCAGTGGGGTGGGGGTGTCTAGGGGTCTGGGAGGGCTTTCTGGTGGGGTGGGTTCCTGGGTGTCCATGAGAGTGGGGGGCCGTCCAAGGGGGTGGGAGCGTTTCCATGAGGTTGGAAGGGCTATCCAGGGGAGTGGTAGGCTGTCTAGGGGGTGTCTACTGGTGTGAGGGTGTCTTTTGGGGTGAGTTGGTTTTCTAGGGGGTCCAGGGCATCCATGGGGATGGGGGAGTCTAGGGGTGTGGTGGGGGTTGTCTAGTGGGTTGAGGGGGTTTTGGTCTGTTTCAAGGGTGTGGGAGGGATGTCCAAGGATGTGGGAGTGCTGTCTAGGGGGTGGGGGTATCTACAACTTGGTGGGGGGATGTTCAGGGGTGGTGGTGATGTATAAGGTTGTGGGGGGGAGTGTCCAGGGGTGTGTTGGGGGCAGTCTAGTTGGGTGAGGGGGTTCTGGTTTTTTTGGTAACTTTTTGTTCTATTTCAAGGGTGTGGAAGGGATGTCTAGGGGCGTGAAAGTGTTGTCCAGGGTGTGGGGGTTATAAATGTGGGTGGCAGGGTTGTCCAGGGGTGTTTGGGGCTGTCCAGGGGGTCGGGGGAAGTCCAGGGGTGTGGTGGGGGCTGTCTAGTAGGGTGGGGGAGGGCTGTCCAGGGTGTGGGGGGTATACATGAAGGTGTGGGGGTTGTCCCGGGGTGTTTGGGGCTGTCCAGGGGGTCGAGGGCTGTCTATGGGTGTGGTGGGGGCTGTCAATTAGGGTGAGGGGGTGTTGTTCAGGATGGTGGGGGTTGTCCTGGGGTGTTTGGGGTAGTCCAGGGGTGGTGGTGGGGGCTGTCAAGTCGGGTGAGGGGGTGGTGGGAGGGCTGTCCAGTGGGGTATGTTTTATATGTTATCAATGTAAATGTTTAATTTTTCTTTAGTACTTGTTTTTATCAACTTCGGTTTTTTTGGTACGAATTCTTGATTTGGTTTCTGGTTGTTTTTGGAGGAGATCATAGGATTGCATTCTATTTTTTTAAAAAAAATTTGTTTTCCACATCGGTTATTTCATAACAGACGTGATAAAGAAATCTAGAAGGGTTTACCAGGTCGGTTTTTTTAATAACTGACATGACAAACACCTGTGGAATGGTTTATCACGTCGGTTAATTAATACCCGACGTGATAAAAGGCCTGGGAATTGTATTATCACGTCGTGTATATAAAAACCGATATGATAAACCATTTCCCTGGGGTTTACCACGTCACTTATTAAATAACCGTTGTGATAAACATCCCCCGCACTAGTTTATAACATCGTTTATTAATTAACCGACATGATAAACATCGCGATGTTATGTTTTTTACATCGGTTTTTAAATAGCCGAAATAAATAATGTTATTTATAACGTCATCCATATTAACATCGGCTAAAAACTGACGTAAAAAATGAAAAATAACCAACGTAAATAATGTTTTATGCACTAGTGAATTAATCACTATGGGAATTATTTTTACCAATAAAACAAGAGAAAATAAAAAACAAAATGAACTAACAAATTAGAAATAACCAAAATAATACCATAAATAAATAAAAAAAGTGATATAGATACAAATAAAACTGAACCAATCTAAAACTAAAAACAAAACCAAACTTCTACCAACACAATATCCTTGTGACCTCAAGATCCCCACCAACTAGCAGACCAACATTCTTATACAATGAGCAACCAGACCATAAACCTTCAAAACAACCCGAGTTTACCAACCCAGAATGGTACAAGTAGGTTATGATCATATAATATCTTAGTAAGAAACAACCACATAACTCATAAATTTCCTGTCTCAAAATATTCCACATACACTAGTTTTAAATACACATATGAAAATAGGTTTTTCTAATTTTAATAAACCAACACTGCTTTCTATTTTTCTAGACACACACTCCACATTCCAATTTTCATTAAATATTTCCATTTTAAAAACCATGATACATACATAAATCCAAGGAAAATAATACAAGTCTAAGATGAATATGAAATAAATTGATACCATCATTCAACTAAGTGAAACAAGAAAAATAATCAAGAACATAACGATATTAAACCATTTCCATTTTCTAAGCATCCCTAGAGGGATACTTGAACCTACATAGATCAGAATCACCTTCAATTGTCTGGTTCATCTCCACAGTCAGAACCATTTATCTGCTCTAAACTAGCCAATCCAGTGGAACATCCTACCAAGACCTATAATGTCAAGGGGTTCTAACCTGTCTAATTGGGTTTTACAATAAATCATCACTCGATCCTCAAAAAACACCGAGGAAATGCATGTTAATAATACACTGTGTAAGTATGAGGCCCCCACATGTGTGACTCCCCTTATATACCGCCATTACACTTAGCTATCCCAAACACCGACACCACCAACATGATATCCCACATTGTTGAAATCCTCCATAGGTGTGCCCACTCTACAATAATCCTTATATATGTTCCAAAAGGGTTGTCATATCACACAAAAATTCAATCCATTTCACAAAACATGATAATATTCCAAACATGAATTATTTATTTCAAAACCACATTTCATTTACAAAATATTATATAGTTCCATCAGGCCATTAAACATTATCAATCCCAAATGCATTACAAAAATGTTCCTCAACCAATTCCAAAACAATATAAAAAATAAATTTTTTATTCACCATGCCAAACCAGAATTTATGTCCCAAATCCAATTTATTTAAAAACCATTTTCAAACTATATTAAAACACAAAATATTGTCAAATGTTTTAAACATGCCTTTATAAAAGTCATTCCCCAAAACAAGTTTTAAAATTACAATGGGGACAACATCTGAGGAACTCCTTTGAATCCAATTATAATATAAAAAATATAACCAACACACCATTTATAATTCAAGGAGACAATTTGAGAAAGGGGGGATCACTCTTATGTGTCATATTCATTTTTATTCACATCCATGTGCCAGCCCATGAACCCATGGATGTTCCAATATCCAATGAAATAATTAGAATTTCCATGAAATCACCTAAAAACTTTTTTTTAGAGACACAACAATCCCTCAAAAAACACAATAAGCCACCAAATGTCAAAATCACCAATGAGAATTTAATAATCGAAAAACATTTCCAATGCATTTTATCAAAATTTCAGAATCCATAAAAAGGATCCCAAAGCACACAACATACCAATGTTGTAATTAAAACAAGGGAAAAATGCAACTAAGGGTAAACATTACCACAAGTGCTCAATCGTATTGCATAAAAACAATAGTCATTTTATCAAACAATTTTCATGAGAAAACATAGAGTCACCCTTATAAAAACCCTTTGAAAATTAATTTTCACCAATTTATGACTATTAAAACACAAAATAAATTTATACTAACATATCACTTGCATGAAAAATATCTTCATAAATTATTTAGAAAAACACACAGGCATAACATAGAATGTTCTATGAGGTAAATAGAAGTAAACAAATCTACCTCGACAGAGTGCATGCTTAATTGAACCTTCTAATAAGGTATAACTTATCCCTATATACATAACACAAACCCTAAAACCAATTAAACACCATAAAACAAAAAACATTTCTTCTTGGGTTTGGCTAGGAGAGAACCCACCATGTAAATACTAAGAAATTAAAAGTGGTGAAGATAAAGAAGAGAAAATTTTCAAAAAACCCTAGAAACCCACCATAGAATCAAAGGAGTAGAATCCATGGAGTAGGAGGATCCATTGAGGGGGGATTTTTGGACCCCTTAATGTGCCAAAAAATCCCGGGGGAATCCTAAGAGTTTAAAAGCTAGGGGAATAAAAACATGGAATTTCAAATTTTATGAACCCGGGAAGATCTCATAATTTGGCTATAGTACTTTCCAAACTGTGCAGAAACCATACAGTCACCACAATCGAAATAGACAGAACCTATTTCACTATTTCTACAGAATCGTCCACACCATTACCAACCCATGAATCTTCATCATGTACCCCAAAAACATCTACCTAGTTACCAGGGAAAAGCCTTATGGTTTACCAAAACCGTGTGATAATTGGGCATATGCCAAAACTGACCTGAGACTTCCTAAATTCAAAATTTTAAATTTGGTATCATCCCAAAAATAAAAAAAAAATAAAAATTCGAGAAAAGAATAAAATAATATAATTCCATAGGTTAGGATGTGATATAAAATCTATTTGAAATACACCTTTAAAAATTCTCTTTAATATTTTCCTTAAATCCAACCCATGAGAAATCCACATTCAAAATACATGAAATAAAAATTTATTTCCTTTTAAAATTCCAATAATTCTTGATTAAAATTGAAATATTTTTTTGGAACTATATTTATTTGAATTTAAAAATTTTATATATAAAAATAGACTTTGAGTAACAAAATTTGGGGAATACCTATCATACCAACATCAATAATAATGAAAGCCTTCTTTCTCAAATGAGAAATATTAAAACACTCCATATTAATTTAACAGATCACAAATATTGGTTAATAATATGAAAATAATTAATGAATTTATATTTTAAGATTCATGTGGAGAAAAAACCTATTAGAAACACAATTCTTTTTCAATATTTGGTTTGGTTATTCCTTAACAACATAAAAGGATCTCTACAAATCCAATTAGAAAACTAAAATCAAATAAACATGAAATAAATTCAATCTTTTATGAACCCTAATTCATCAATATATTCTATTGTTATATAGAGGGAAAAAATATAGAGGAAGAGTAAAGAGTTGAGACTAGATTACTGGGAAGAATTAGCCTTGAATTTGGAATAAATACCATCTAATATCTAAGGTATGGATGAAGAACCATTGGTGTTAAAGACATGGGAGTTGAATGGGGGAGAATGAAAACCCCTAAGGGTTATATTTGATTGATTAAAAATTGGGAATTTCAATAATTTAAGAATCTATCCATCTCACATGGTTCAGATGCACAGCTCATGGAATGGTTTTTCATCCATACATGAGCCACTTAATGGGAATAGCATACACACAATTTTGATGAATAGTAATGAATATTTTTTTCCCAACTATGTGAAACTATTCTGTAAAAATACATACATCTATCACATGCTTGTCGCATGGTTTTCCTAACCATATTCAAGACATTCTCTTGAAAATCCCCACAAAAGTATAAAAATGTTTTTATATGTAATCACATGGTTTAATCTTAACCATGAATTACCCTTTCACACTATCTATGAAATTAAAAAAATGAACTAAAACATCTTTACAAAAGTTTCAATGTAGGTTCCATCAAATGCTTTCTCCTAACCCATGTTATACTAATAATTCATAGTAATAACCCTTATATAAGTTCAAACAATATAATTTACCCAATAATGTAGTGATCATGTAGTAATAGTTCAAAAAAGGAAACAAATTTCCCTAAACATTGAAATATTATTTTAAACCCTCAAAAATTTAATTTAACCCAAAATAAGATTAAATAATAAAAAATACAAAATAATCATTAATTATGGGTATCACATCAATACAATTTCTAAAAATAATGTAGAGTTATTAAAAATTGTTTTGAAACTCTAAAATAAAAATATAGGATTTATAAATCTCTATACATGGACAAAACCTTTGTAACTTCTCAAAAAATTAATGGGATGAAGGAAAAAAGTGAATGGAATGATTATAGGGGGTCACTAACATTCCATTGGCATGACTAAGAAATCAAATAATGTACTTAATTTAATATATGAAAAAAAGTGTATAAATATATTATAGGTAAATCTAGATATATTTTTTTGGTATGGTTTTTAAAAATGATACAAAAACCTCTCTAATGCTATGGTATGTTTTAACAAGACCTATTTCCATATTTATACTTGATTTACACGATGATGTTTTACCTGCAAGGGGATTTTTATTTTTCAAATATAAGAGGTTATTTAAAAAATTAATTTCTAATAAAATATTATATACAGATAATAAATTATTATATATTTACATCCTTCATTCCCTATAATGTGATTTCTCTTATATGAATAGAGTGGTTTATTAATATTTTTATTATCTAGTATTTTTTTCTTTATATTAACAGACTAGTGTTTATGTAAAATCAGGAGTTTACAACATTGAAATATGATCATGGAATAGATTTCCCCTAAAAAATTTTACATCACATTATTTTTTCAATAGTTACTTTTGAAAATATATTCTCTGTTATAAAGAGGGGAAAATTCAAAAAATATGGGTTTTCAAAGAGGGAGAAAATATTGGGGGGGGGGGGGGGTTATGGATCCGGATAAAGACTAAGAAGTAAGCCTCATTCAAAGGGGATATAATTCCTAAACCCTTTAAGGGTAAGTTATTGATGATATATCCAAATATCTTACAATATATTTTCCCATCGGATTATGTTATCAATGTGTGAGAAGAAACACATAAATTTAAAGAAAAAATATTAAAATTCAAAATAGTTTTTGTAGATTGTATGAATTGATATCTTTGTGTCAGTACCATTTTTATATGTTCTTTCATAATGATTCACAAAGAAATTATGGATTTGATAATAACTATATTTGATAATAATAATTGAAAACAATCAAGGGGTGATTTATGATCTCATTAAGGTCCTAAATACGGGTCACATGCATGGAATTTATGTCATGATAGGTTTGTTATAATTTTTTTGGAACTATTACAACCTATTGTATTTGGAAGGAATTATCAAGATGATATGAAAATGGGATATTGGTAGGATTTTTTTGATTTGTTTCCTAATACCATGAATAAAAAATCATGTTGTATTTTATACTCATGTGGTAGAATGATTATTTAATGTTGTTTTATTTGTTATTATATTATGTGTCAAATCATACATGGATAGTGTAACATTGAGAATAACATCATAATGATGAGATGGATTGAGTTTTTTTAGATTAATATAATTAAATATTCTAGGATTTTCCAAGGCATGATTTTGGAAAAATAATTCTATGTTATTTATAAGGATAAATTAATACATTTGAGTCCTTAAAACACCTTGGATGGTTCGGGATGAAGATTCATAGTGACATATGGTGGAATTTTTTGTAAATAAAATTTATGAACACATGAATTTCCTTGATCCTAAATAAATCTAGAAGGAATGGAGAATTAAATGGAATATTAATAAAAATATTTCTCTCATAAATATTTTTAATGATCACAGCTGTTTCAATTTTTCATATAATTACATGTTTCTTGAGAGATAGATGACTCATACAAACATTATCTAAACAGAATGAGTGTTTTCATGATCCTATGAATGGAGTGACTCAAATATTCATTCTACATTGGAGATTTATTAAAAAACTAACATAATTCATATATATATATATTATATAGTTGTGAATAGTAGGTAATCTGGAGAATATATTTTTGTGATTAGAACAAGATCTTGTGCAATCACATGCCTTATCAATTAGATCAATGAGGAAAAAGGTACATCAATGTAAGAGGATCACTTGGAGATCCTGTAGTATCATGATAGAGTTAAAAGGAATTTATTATACTATAAGCGAATTAAGTAATAGTGGAGGATCACACTTGAGTGGAAGTATTCTAATTGCAATAGGATACACTACTATACCATGATATATGTATGAATACTACATAATGCATTAAAATTTGGAAAAATAGATTTTAAATGGAAATTCATAGATAAGGAATGTACTATGGACCACATCAAAACATTAAAATAAGAGGAGTACAATTTTTGGATTCTCGATGGATAAGTAGATACACACTATAATTCCAAAAACATAAAATAAGTGTTTCCCAAAAACATTTGTACCATATTGAAAGGTTTAAATAAATTTTGTGTCATACTAGTGTAATTAATTATTATGTGGATAGATGAAAGAGATACTATAAATAGAATTAATATAAATAGGTTTTTAGTTGATTATTCTATGATGAGAAAAATCCTAGGCGCCACACATAGTGAAAAATGGTTCTAACAGGCATTTTAAAGGATTCATATTCCATAAACTAAATGAGTATATTTTATAATATGATATTGATTTTTTATGGATGATTTTGTAGATGTACTAAGGCATATATTTTATGAAATGTGAATTTCAAATCCCATGGTGATGTGATTGTTTCCCAGTGTACCATATCATGTGGAAAAATTGGTATACCAATTTATATTTTAGTAATATATTTCTGAACTAATATTTCATAGAAAAAATCACAATCATGTGTTGGTTTTTAGAGCCGATCTCGAATTGAAAGTGGATAGTTAAAAATTGGGAAATATAAAATTATAAAGATCCAACTGGGCCTTCTAAACAATCAATTACAAATACATTACAAAAATGTTTTCCAACCACTTTCAAAACAATAAAAACACCACTTTCATATTCACTATACCAAATGGGCCTTTATATTCCCAATACAATTATATTTACAAATCCATTTCCAACCTTGATTACAATATGAGACATTATGAATTATTCCAAATGGTACTTTATGGTAATCATTCACCAAAACATGTTTTAATTTCCAAACATGCAAAGATTTGAAGAAAACATTTGAAGAAACATTTAATATCACAATGATAACTAACACACCATTTAGAAACTACTGAAATTTTTTGAGAAAGTGGGGATCTCTCTCAAGTGTCACTATTATTTGTATGTTAATCCATGGGTGCACCTGTGAACTCATGGTTGTGCCAAAATCCAATGACACATATATAGTGTCTATGAAATCATCCAAAAAACACAATTTTTGGAAACACCAAATTCCCTTACACAAACACAGAAATTCACAAATTTATAAAATCACCAATGATAATTTAAAATTTAAAAAATACATCAAAATCATTTTATCAAAAAAATTTAAGCCATAGGGATAATCCCAAATCACTCGACATACCAATGTTCTAATTTAACAAATTCTAAAAACTATAACTAATGGAAAAAATCACCAAAAGTACTCAATCTATTTTGTAAAACCAATATAAATTTTATCAAACTTTATGCATTTATAAATATATAGTCACAATTAAGAAAACCCTTTAAAAATTAATTTGAACCAATTTGAAACTATTGAAACAGGAAACCAATTTACAATAACACATCATGAGCATGATAATTAAATTTATAAATTATTTGGACACATAAAAAAGTATAAAATAGAATTTTATATAAAGGAAATAGATATAAACACAAACCTCATTTGATTATGGGTGGAATGAATCCATTAGGGAGGGGCGAACTAAGAGCCACAAAGAAACCATACACCCTAAAACCAATGTCCCAAAAAACAAACAGAACCATAGCTTCTAAGGTTTGGGAAAGATATAAACCACCATGTAAATACCAAAAAATCAATATAGGACAATATATAGAAGATTAAAATGGATAAAAACCCTAGAAACTCAACATAGAATTGAAGAGGAGCATCCATTGAGGAGGAGGATCCAAGAAGTTGGGGGGGATGGGACCCCTTTTTAGACCAAAGATGACCCAAGGAGGTGGAGAGTAATCCAGAAAGGTTTTAAAAATAGGGGTGGATATACATTGAATTTTAAAATTTTGAGAATCTGGGCAGCTCACATGGTTTGGCTGCACAGCTTTCCAAACTGTGCACAAGCAGTTTGGTCGCCACTGTGCAAATGGATAGAAAATCAGGCATTATTTTCTCATGGTTTCCCAAATAGTTCACAACCCATGATCCATACTCTTGGACCAGCAAACTGTAATTTTACTTGTGAAATGTTTCACAGTTCACCCAAACTATGTTCTAAGTGTTCACATGCCAAAACTCACATGAGACATCCAAAATTCAAAAACATAAACTATTTCTCAACCCAAAACTCAACCAAATTGATCCAATTCTGAGAAGAGGGTAAAATAAAATAATTCCAAATTTATGGGTGCGAAAATTATCCCCACTAAAACCACTTTAGGACCCTATAAATTTACCCGACTGAAAGGTAAAGAAAAATTGGTCCCAAACTGCAACATGCCGAAAAAACCCCAAACCTCTGGGTGAAATTTAACCTCATAAGTCTCACCTAACCTATTCCTATGAAAAAAAGAACAAGAAAATGGGATAACATGATGTGGTTCTCCACACTATAATAACTCAACAAAAATGGTCAACATTAAAACTCACAACATAATGAATCCTAAAAAATAACTCTAGACACTCCACTATGGGTTTTCCAATATAGGAAATGAGGGATCCTACAACAATAACCATAATCCTTCCACCCAATAAAAACTCCGAAACAAATAGAAAACCCAAGAAAGGAACCTAAACCAAACAAAATACCTACACACAATCAACAATCCTTCATTTCAAAAAGAGATACTTGTAAACAAACACAACTGAAAATAAAGAGCTGATTCATGAAAGGATATCTATTTTAATATCCACATTCAGATAAAAAAATACACAAATTATGAATACCTTAATTGGCCAAACTCGTGAAACAAACGTGAATGTTCTGAAGAGTTTGAGAAAGATAGGTTCCTCTATCATAAACTCATTGATAGATGGGGAACCTTCACAAGAAACAAGAGATACTATATTTCTTACTGCTCACGCTCTAGAAGCCAAATCACCTTAAACGCTTAATCAACCAACATATTATAAAACACTACACCAGATGGGTGGAATATTTCTACGATATCTAGAATAAGACACAAAAATGTAGAGATTTCAACTTATCTTCTAACACAACTTATGGAGAGAATGATTCAAACTCTTCAAAGAATTCAACATAAGAATTCATTAACAATTATCCCTACCAAATTCCCTATAGCTCTACCACCTTCCTTGCCTTTACGTCCTCAGGTATGAACCTTTCGAAAAAATTTGTCTTAATGATTTCCCAATTCATACGAACTAACAATGATGATGGGACAACAATATTCCATTCATCCAAAGATGGACAAGTGAGAAAACCCAGGACAACACAAATTCTAATGACTTTAGGAGTTCCCAATGATATGAAGACACACTAAACATTCTCAATAAACATCACTTCCTTTAACCGACCTCGATCACCATGATATATAGGAAACACATGAAAAGAAAAAGAAATTGGGAATGACCCACTAAAAATTTTGAGTACCTCTTAGGGTGAAATATTCTAAACAACATCTATACACAAATTCAAATATCAATATCCAACAAAAAAACTCTTCCAAAAAGAACAACTCATTCCAATCAAATGGGATTTTAAATCAATCACAAAAAACACATCCCAAAATCCACCATTAAAAATCACCATTTCCATTTCAATTTCAAAACCTCCTTCTTCCAAGGACACTATATAACCAATATAATCCATTTTATCTATAAAACAAAACAAACTTTTCAATAAACCAAAACCCATATTACAAAAAAATAGATTCCCAAAATCAATTTCCATTTCAAAATCCAATCATGAAAACCAAACCAAATCATTAATTTCAAATACCGACCCATGGAAAACTATGAACTGTCAAATTTGTGTTTATCCACCTCCCCTTATACAATCCATTCATAAGTGACAACATGAACTATCCATACACACCCTCACATATGTGAATGTTCATAGGTTTACCAAGGGTCACACCTATCACTTTATGATCAAACCAGATAATTTACAAATTTCTCAATTCATTTTTTTTAAAACACATTAATGCCAATATAAAACCTATTGAATGAAAACAGTACAATTTAAAAAAATTATTTTAATTTGAAAATATATCTCACACAAGTTGAAACCAAAACAAAATAGAACTCACACTAAATTTTCAGAATGATGTATTAGTTTTTATACCTATCTTGGATAAATTTTTAGTATGACACACCCCAAGTAGGAATTAACCACTAAAAAGGACCCTGAACCATGAAATTGGAATCCATGTGGGTCACTACTCCATGTGAGATTGCAACATGACATCATCTCCCCACAATTTTCATTACTCAATCCAAAATATGACAAAAGAATCGTATCCCAAACTACCCCTAGAAACTGAAAAATCATAATGAGCATGGATCCATGGACATATTCCCATACCCAACTATTGTGCCTCAATCATCCTAATCTCCAACTATCAAACACTCCAAATAGAAAACAACCTCCCTATGAAACCATTTTCTCCTGAACTAGTATAGGATTCCATCCATCCCAACACCTACCCCATCCTAATAAAAGGCCCAAAGGGCATTCCCAATCCACGTGGATTGTAAAATTGTGTTGGACATCAATCACTAGTGCATAAAACATTTTTAACATCACCATTTTTTACATCGTTTATATATAACTGATGTTATAATATGTGAAATATGGATTTTTATGTCCGTTTTTTTATAACCGACGTAAAAAATGTGAAGAGTAAATTTTTAAGGTCGGTTATTTTAAAAACCGATGTTAAAAATCATGCGTGTTCATTTTTTAGGTCGGTTATAAATTAACTGACATAATAAACCAAAGCGCGGCGTTTTTCAAAATGGTTATCAAAAAACCGACATTAAAAATAAGGTATCTACGAATTTTTTACGTCGGTTATAATGTAACCGGCCTAAAAAAGTGTCTTTTGAGCCCTTGTTGACGTCGGTTATTTAATAACCGATGTAGCAAACCTACCCACAGAATTTTATAAGTCGTTTATATTATAACTTACGTTAAAAATGTGATTTCTGATGTATTTTTTACATCGTTTATTCTATAACCGACGTAAAAACCCAACACGCGGAATTTTTTAATTCGGTTATAAAATAACCGACGTAAAATAAGCCGTATCTGATACATTTATAATGTCAATTAATATAATGACCAACATTATAAATTTAATAAAAACAGTTTATAACTTCAGTTATTAAATAACTGACATTATAAAACATTTAAAAAATTAACACGCCCCGTGGATTTCCATTTACGATTTTTCGACCGACAGTCCGACGACTCATCTCTCTCACGCGGTAAACCCTAATCGACTTGTCGATCTCGTTGCATTAAACACATTTTTCCATCATCATTTATCATCTTTACTCTCCTCCAATCTATCATCTCAACTCTCGATAATCAGGTAATCCCCCCCATGACTTTATTTCGTTCGTTTTTTTTTTCGAATAGTCTATATTTATGTTTTATGATTTTTTTGTTTAAACTAGGTAAGATTCTTCAATTTCGAAACCTCTTACCTGGTTTTTCCATCATCATTTTATTTATTATCCACAAATCTGTTAGATATACTCACAATATTCACGTAATCCTCACCTACCTATATTTCGTTAGTTTTTGTTTTGTGAATGCCTGACATTGATGGTAATTTTTGTTTCCATTGACATATAATGATCTCATTCACCTATATTACTGAAATTTATATGTAAACCATTGTGATACACCCATTCTATGTACCAGTGTGATTTATTTTATAAGTATAGAAATGGTTTTTCATGGTGGAATGTTTGTTTTGGATCCTTGGTTGTTTATATTTTGGGTATCACTTTTTGTTGTTCCATAATCTATTTACATCGCTTATTTTTGTGGACTATTATAAGTCTTCATATGCTATTAAAATAAGATTCATTACACAGTAGATCAGTTTAAACTATTAGGAGATACAATTCATGGTTCTCATTTTGAATAATGGAATGATACCAAAACTAGTATCTTGAGGATAACATTTTTAGATATAACAAAACTAGTTGCTTGATGTTAAAATCACATGGTTCTGGGGGGCTTTTAAGAGGTTTGGTGGCTGTCTAGGGGGTTGGTGGCTGTCCAGGGTGTCCATGGAGGTGGGGGGCAGTCCAGGGGTGTGTGTGTGGGGGGGGGGGGGGGGTTGAAGGGGGTGGGTGGGCTGTCCATGTAGGTGGGGGCTGCCCAGAGGGTTTGGGGGGTTGTCCAAGGGGTGGGGGCTGTCCAGAGGGTTGGGGGTGTCCAGGGGGTGTCTAAGGGGGTAGGGGTGGGGGTAGTGTCCTGGAGGGGTGGGGTGTGCTATCTAGAGGGGTAGGGGATATCTAGGGGTGGGGGGGATATACAGAGGGTAGGAGGGTGTCAAGGGCATGTCCATGTTGGTAGGGGTGGGAGGTGGTGTCCAGGAGGGGTGGGGTGCTGTCTAGAGGGGTGGGGGCTGTCAAGGGGGTGGGGGTGTCAAAAGGGGTAGGGGTGGGGGGTGCTGTCTAGAGGGGTAGGGGGATGTCCAGGGGGTGGGGGCTGTCTAGAGGGTTGGGGGTGTCTAGGGTGGTGTCCAAGGGGGTGAGTGGGTGGGGGGGGGCTATCCAAGGTGGTGGGGGCCTATACATAAGGTTTGGGGGGTTGTCTGGGGGGTTGTCCGGGGGGTTGTCCAGAGGGTTGGGGGGTGTCCAAGGGGGTGTCCATGGGGGTGGGGGGGGGGCGTCCAAGGGGGTGGGGCCTATCTAGAGGGTTTTGGGGGTTGTCTGGGGGGTGGGGGACTGTCTAGAGGTTTGGGGGGGTGTCCAGGGTGTCTCTAAGGGGGTAGGAGGTGGGGTGGTGTCTATAAGGGGTGGGGGTTGCTTTACAGAGGGTTGGGGGGGTGTCCAGGGGGGGTGTCCAAGGGGGTGGGTGGGTGGGGGTGCTGTCCAAGGGGGTGGGGCCATGTCCGGAGGGTTTTCGGGATTTTCCGGTGGGTGGGGGCTGTCTAGAGGGTTGGGGGTGTCTAGGGGGTGTCTAAGGGGGTAGGGGTGGGGGATGGTGTCCAGGAGGAGTGGGGGTGCTGTCCAGAGGGGTGGGGGCTGTCCATGGGGTGGGGGGGGGGTTGTCTAGAGGGTTGGGGGTGTCTAGGGGGGTTTCCAAAGGGGTAGGGGGTGGTGTCCAAGAGGGGATTGGGGTGCGGTCTAGAGGGGTGGGGTACTGTCCAGAGGGGTGTACAAGGGGGTAGGGTTGGGGTGTGGTGTCCAGGAGGGGTGAAGGGTGCAGTCTAGAGGTATAGGGTGATGTCCAGGGGGTAGGGGAGTCTAGGAGGGGTGGGTGTGGGGGGCTGTCCTATGGTGTGGTGGTCTCCATGGGGTGTCCAAGGGTGTGGGGGGGGTGGGGGCTATACAAGGGGGTGGTGGTGTCGAGGGGGTGTCCAACGGGGTGGGGGATAAGTGTTAGTTGGGATTGAATAATGCATCGTGGTTTCTAAGATTATTACATGATGATTGTGTCGTGATTATTGGCATTACATTGTGATTTTCTCCATCTGAATTTTTATTTTAAATTTGATGTGATTATCGGGTTTACTCCATTTTCCCCAATTTTCTATCAACCATTATTGGACCCATGGTTTTCGTTGATTCAATGGAAATTAAAACTGTTAAATCTAACTATATTTTGTTTTTAAAATAATATTCAAGAATATTTTTTAAAATATGTATAGATTTTTTTTATATTTAAAAATTGTTTTACATTCAAATTATGATTTTTTTTCATATAAACATATATTTTTCTTATCTTAAATATATATATATATATATATATATATTATTTTTTATAGGTAATAATGAGTTGAAGATGGATTATGGCACATAGAATGAACAATGAATATGAGGAAGGTGTTGATGCCTTTTTGGAATTTTCTAAATGAAATGTTCCAAGTAGAGACATTTTTTTGTCCATGCCTGAAATGTTAGAATATGAAGAAGTTGAAAAGTAGAAAGATAAAAGATCATCTGATTTGACATGGTTTTAATCCGAGTTATAGGCCTTGGATTTGGAATGGTGAAACTGGAAAGAATGTCACTGATGATGATGATTTTCAAGATGGTAACTCCAATGGAATTGAAGAAATGATTCATGATATTGTAGCAGAAAAAATTGAGATAGAACTGATAGTTGCGTGTCTTTTTGGTGATGCTGAAAAACAATTATATCATGGTTGTACAGATTTTACGGTTTTTTTAGTGGTGTTAAGATTGATTAACCAGAAGGCGAAACATGGATGGAGTGACAGAAGTTTTACAGAGCTGCTACAATAGATGATAGACATTCTTCCAAAAGATAACGATCTTCCATATTCACATTATAAGGCCAAGAAAATATTATGCCTGATGGGATTGGGATATAAGAAAATACATGCCTATCTGAATGACTACATTATATATAGGAAGGAATATGAATTTCTGTCAGAGTTTCCTAAATTTGGGACATCACGGTATAAGGTGAATGAAAAATCACAGGCTAATGTAGATATTACAAATATCCAATCAAAGGTTTTTTTTATCTTCCTATAATTCATCATTTCAAACGTTTATTTTTTAATTCACATGATGAAAAAATGTTAATATGACATGCTGATGAGTCGGTATGTGATGGAAAAATATGTCATCCAGCTGATTGTCCACAATGGAAGAAAATTGATGCGCAATATTCTACATTTGGAAATGAAATTAGAAATCTCATATTATGGTTGTGCATAGATGGAATGAATCCATACTAAACCCTCAGTAGCACACATAGTTTATGGACTATTTCATTGGTAATTTACAACCTCTCTCCTGAAGTTTGTAGGAAGCAAAAATATGTCATGTTGAGTGTAATGATCTCTGGTCCAAAGCAACCCGGCAATGATATTGATGTTTACTTGTCACCATTGATTGATAATTTGAAACTATTATGGGATGATGGTATTAGGGTGTATGATTCTTATAAGATGGAATATTTTCAACTACATGTAGTGCTTATATTCACTATAAATTACTTCCCAGAGTATGGATATTTGTCTGGATACAGTGTTAAAGGGAATAAAGCATGTCCAATTTGCGAACATCAGACGTCATATTGTCAATTTCATCATGGGAGGAAAATAGTGTACATAGGGCATCGAAAGTTTTTGCCTATGGATCACCCTTATAAAAGACTAAAAAATGCATTCCATGGAACACAAGAATTTTATACTACTCTAAAACCATTATCCCCTGATCTATATTTCGAAATGGTGAAAAACCTTGATGTGACATTAGGAAAGAAACAAAAATTTGGTAATGATAAACATATTTGGAAGAAAATGTCAATATTTTTTGAGCTACCATATTAGAGGTATCATTAAGTTAAACATAATATTTATGCCATACACGTGGAGAAGAATATCTATGATTGTTTGATTGGAACATTGTTAGATATTAAAGGAAAAAAAATATGGGTTGAATGCAAGATTAGACTTACTATCAATGGGAATATGTTTAGAGTTATCTCCCACTCTTAAAGGGAGATGAACATTTCTTCCCCTGGATTGTCATACATTATTGAAGAGGGGGAAAATTATCTTTTTTTAGTGTCTTCATGATATCAAAGTGTCTCAAGGTTATTCTTTAGATGTAAAAAATCTTGTCTCATTGAAGGACTTGATGTTGATAGGTATAAAATCATGTGATTTTCATGTCATGATGAAACAAATTCTACCATTTTCATTGCGTGGAATATTTCCCATCCATGTCAAAAAGACTATAATGAAATTGGTTTATTTTTTAAATTCAATTTGTAACAAAGAAATTGATGTGAATGCTTGAACATTTTGGAAAAGTATGCAATTTTTATACTTTTTCAATTGGAAATGTATTTTCCCCCAACTTTTTTTGATATAATGGTGCATTTAATGATTCATCTTGTTTGAGAAATAAAGCTTTGGGGACCTGTATATCTTCGTTGGATGTATCCTTTTGAAAGGTATATGAAAATATTAAATGGGTATGTTAAAAATCCATATCGACCTGAAGCCTCCATTATTGAAAAGTATATTTCTGAGGAGGTATCAAAGATTTGTATGAGCTACTTTGTTGAGGCACAACACATAGGTTTGCCTCCATCTCACCATGAAAGAGTTAATAATGAGGGAAAGGGGATTCGTGTCTTGAAATTCAAATCATTGTCAGCTGAACAAATGAAGAAGTTATAATCATACATCTTGAATAACGAAGCAGATGTTCAACCGTATATCACATTGCATATTAATGAGTTGAAACAATGTCATCCAAAGAAGAAAGAAATGTGGATTTTGAATGAGCACAAGAAAAAAAAAATTTCATGGTTTAAAAAGACCTTTCTTTGTAGATCATATGTATTAGAGACATTAAAATGGATAGTGGGTGATCCATGTTTAAATGTGATAACATGGTCCGATTATGACATTATTGGCTATACATTTCATTCGAAACCTCAGGACAACAGAAGTGCAGTTCAGAATAGTGGTGTATTGGTGTTTGCAGAAGAAATTTATTTTTCAAGTGCTAAGGACAAAAACCAAATTTCTGCATCACGTGCATATTATAGAGTGATTGTAGACATATAGGAGGTTGACTACATTAAAATTAAAGTTCCTTTTTTAACTGTAAATGGTTTATCGGTAACAAAAGTGTCAGACACGATGAATTTGGAATGACACTTGTTAATCTTAATAGATTGGAAGACATAGCTGATTCTTTTATAATGTCAACACATGAAAAAAAAATCTATGTAGCAGATCAATCAGATATGCAGTGGGATGTTGTTTTACAAGGGAAAAAACAATATGTTGGTGAGGTTGAACTTGATGAAGATGCTGATTTATGTGAGATACCTGCTTCTATGGAATGATTAACAAAATATAATGATGAGAATGTTGACGACATTGTTTCTTCCATAAGGAACGATCACAACGACGGTATTTGGGAAAACAATCCATTTTTACATTCCTAAAATTAGAGGTTACATATGTTTATTTCTTGTTTACATTTTTTTTTCATAAAATGTTAGATATTGTATGTTTTCTATTTATGAAAACATGTATTAAAACAAAATAAGTATATGTTTTTGTTTGTTTTAAGTTTTCTTAGTTTACTTTATCATGGTTACCATTACATGAATTATATATCTATTATTTTTGTTCAGTGACAATTACTTTACCATGTTTACCAGGCTTACCATGTTTACCATGTTTACCATGTTTACCATGTTTACCATCTTGGCCATCCTGAACATCTTTACCATTGTTTGACATGACCATATTAAAAAAAATTAATATTACATAACATAGTACACTTTTCTTTTTTCTAATAATAGTAGTATTAAAATATATAAATTTTTGTATTTTTGAACTAATGTTTGTTTTTTTGATTTGAAGGATAATGACAGATCATTCATCTGATCAACAACATGATTCTAGAGATGATAATATTGGTCATACCTCTGCGGAGGAACATTCACATGCTCCTCTTGATGTTCACCAATCTTCCTCATATGATCCTATTACGACAAACAGTTCAAAGGTTGGTAAACGTGGGTGTACACGTTTACCAAAATTAGCAGTTGCCCATACACAGGATCAGAGGATAATCATTGAGTTTGATGATTATTATATTCCTAGAGGTCCAAATGCAAAATATTTTAAGACTTTTGTATCAACTCATAATAAGAGAAAAGTAACCATTCTGTATAATGACTGGAGAGGTGTGGATAAAGTGATAATCTATCAGTTGTGGGAGATTATTTTGGTAAGATCTTTTGCTATTTTTTGACTATTATTTAAATTTATCTACTATATATAACTTGTTTAACCTCTTCTTTATCAGATGACATTTGATATTCCTAAAACTGGTGGTGTTAGGAAGAAATGTTTATTATTGGCTGCCAGGAGATGGATGGATTTCAAATCAACCCTCTCATCTGATTTCAGTTATAGTCATAGGATTCATGAAAATCCATGTCATATATATCCTTTTATATATTAAGACACATGGAGATAGTTTCTTGAATGTAGAAGAAAAGATTCATTTTTCGTAAGGGAAATGTAAACTTTTATAAGATTTATTATATTAATGATCTTATTAATGTTTTGATAATGATTTCTTATTCTTAATTTACAGAAAACAAGGAGATATCATTAGGAGATCCAATCTAAAATTGTATACCCTCATAGTTTATCTCAGGGAGGGTATGAATTTTTGGAAGAAAAAACGATGGAGGAAAAAGTTCAACAACTAAGAGCCAAGTCTTCAAGCTCTGGAGAGGTTCCCCCTCCATCCCCTCCATCTAGACATGAAAATTGGAAGAGAGCTCGGATGGGATAAAAGGGGCAATATCTTTGGAAGATTCGAGAATCATAGCTGAGAGGATTGTAAAATATCTATTTTATTTATTTATGTTAACTATTTTATTCATATAATTTCATTAATTATAGAAATATTAAATTAATTAATATAGGACTCTCTTGAGAAGCATTGTTCACAGGGGGAATTTACAGCTACTGGGAGGGAAGATATTTTATCTGTAGCATTGGGAAAGCCCGAACATCCAGGTCGTGTAAGAGGATATCTGGCAGGTGTATCAGTAAGAAAAGTGTTTCCACGTTCTTCAACTTATAACGTTGATGGGGTTTATAAAAAATAGAATCCTTGGAGGCTGAAGTTCATAATATTAATGTGAAGATGGAGGAAAAGATTAGAGCGTCGGTACAGTCTATGTTTGCAGACATGCAAAGACAATTTCAGACTGCAGCTCCCACTCGTCCACCTGCCCCTGTAGACCCCATTATTTATCCTCCACCTCGGCCAGTAAGTCCCACTCCCCCACCTCATCCTGCAGACCCATTTTTTATCCTACTCCTCCGCCACATCTTCCTAATTATTTCGAGTTGTATGTTGATGATCCTCAACATCATATAGTTGCATATGGGTTTATATATTGTACAGGAGATACAGTTAATCATCAACAATTAGAGGTAGAGAACTAGAGGGTCAGTGTATAAGATATTATAGATAGATCAGATCGAGTACCATTACCTAAAGATGAGGTGACTACAGTTGGACATAGTATCGGCCATTTTTTAAGTTGGCCATCCAGACTTCTTCGACTCATTACCATAGAGGTATGAATGTTATATCTTTTATATTATTTTTTATTAATGTTGTTTTATCATTTGAAAACAAATATTTTTTTCTATTTATTTTTACAGGAATACTTCAATGGTAAAGAAATATTGTATAGACAACAACCATGAAAAATGGCTATGGCATCAGATAAAGATTCATATAGTCTTAACAGATTGTCAAAATATTCAAATTTGTTGGTGGGTCATTTTGAGTTTCCAATGGAAGCTCATGTTTGTGGACATGCAATAAGTGTGGGGATTATGAAAACGGATATCATGGAGCTTGTTACTGGAGATAAGTTGGGCATCAACATGGTGCAAATTTTTTCCATGTGAGTTTTAACACCTTTTCCCTGCGTTATATTTATTAAAAATGTATACTTATGTCTATTTTGTATTAGGTATCTTTATAAAATTTGTGAGAGGAACGAACTGACAGATATATATGGATTCATGGACCCACAATTGATTTCCCCTAAAGCATGTGCATTGGATGAGTAACAAATAATGCTTTATATTGCTGAATGACATGAAAAGAATATAGTCACACTATGTTGGATGATGCCTTTTTGTGAGAGGTATGAAACACATATCTCTCATAGAGTTCATTATCTTTTAACAAAAAAATCACTAACCTTAAATTTCCTTTTATCAGGGATCATTGGATGTTAGAGGTTTTTTTCCCAAGGGAGAAAGCACTTTATTGGATATGATCTATCCATGATGATGTGTGGGAAAGTATTAATAATATATTGGAAAAGTATGTTTCAATTTCTCAATAGTTTTATATATTATAGTGAATTTTAAATTTACCCCATTCGTATTATTTTCTAACAGGGCATGGGTCTAATTTCGAAAAAACACAAAGAAAAGGAGTGCAAAGATCAAATATGTAAATGCAAAGGTAAATATCCAATTATAATTTGTACTTTTTGATTTATTACATAAAAATAATATATTTAATTTACAATCAATAAAACAGAATTGCCATGAAAAAAAGGCGTCATCGAATGCGGATATTATATGATAAGATTTATGTATGAAATAATACCAACTGTGACAGTTGTGAATTATGACCTGGTAGGATTTCCTCTTAAAATTTGCCATAATATTTCAATTTTATTTCTTCATTATACACATTAACTACTATCCTTTTCTTTGCAGCTTTTTCATGACCCTCAACCCTATACTGCTGAAGAGATCAAACACTTACAAGTGGAGTGGTCAAATTATTTGACAGGTTTGATTGAATTTTAGTTTTTGTAATGTAAAATTTAATTTTGAATATTTTTGTTTTAATTGTGTATCTGGTAGTCATTTAGGTTGGATTTAGTTTTTTTTTGAATTTGACTGTGTATGTTTTGAATGTTATATATGTGAATGCTTAATTATCTTATACTTCATGGTTTGGTCTACTAATGATGGTTTTTATTGTATGGATTCTGGTCTGGGGGGAGGGGTTCCAAGGGTGTGGGTGGGGTGTTCAGAGGGGTGGGGGTGTCTAGGGGTCTGGGAGGGCTTTCTGGTGGGGTGGGGGGTCCTGGGTGTCCATGAAAGTGGGGGGCAGTCCAAGGGGGATGGGAGAGTTTCCATGAGGTTGGAAGGGTTGTCCAGGGGAGTGGTAGGCTGTCCAGGGGGTGTCTAGGGGTGAGAGGGTGTCTTTTGGGGTGAGCGGGATTTCTAGGGGGTCCAGGGCATCCATGGGGATGGGGGAGTCTAGGGGTGTGGTGGGGGTTGTCTAGTGGGTTGAGGGGGTTTTGGTCTGTTTTTTGGTAACTTTTTGGTCTGTTTCAAGGGTGTGGGAGGGATGTCTAAGGATGTGGGAGTGCTGTCCAGGGGGTGGGGGTATCTACAACTTGGTGGGGGGATGTTCAAGGGTGGTGGTGATGTATAGGGGTGTGGGAGGGGAGTGTCCAGGGGTGTGTTGCGGGCAGTCTAGTTGGGTGAGGGGGTTATGGTTTTTTTGGTAACTTTTTGTTCTGTTTCAAGGGTGTTGAAGGGATGTCTAGGGGTGTGAAAGTGTTGTCCAGGGTGTGGGGGGTATACATGAGGGTGGCGGGGTTGTCCAGGGGTGTTTGGGGCTATCCAGGGGGTCGGGGGGGGGGGGGGGGGGGGCGGTCCAGGGGTGTGGTGGGGGCTGTCCAGTGGGGTGGGAGAGGGCTGTCCAGGGTGTGGGGGGTATACATGAAGGTGGGGGGGTTGTCCCGGGGTTTTTGGGGTTGTTCAGGGGGTCGGGGGGCTGTCCATGGGTGTGGTGGGGGCTGTCAATTAGGGTGAGGGGGTGTTGTTCAGGAGGGTGGGGGTTGTCCTGGGGTGTTTGGGGTAGTCCAGGGGTGGTGGTGGGGGCTGTCAAGTCGGGTGAGGGGGTGCTGTTCAGGAGGTGGTGGGAGGGTTGTCCAGTGGTGTACGTTTTATATGTTATCAATGTAAATGTTTAATTTTTATTTAGTACTTCTTTGGATATACTTCGGTCTTTTTGGTACGAATTCTTGATTTGGTTTCTGGTTGTTTTTGGAGGAGATCAGAGGATTGCATTCGATTTTTTTTTTAAAAAAAACTTGTTTTCCACATCGGTTATTTTATAACCGACGTGATAAAGAAATCGGGAAGGGTTTACCAGTTCGGTTTTTTTAATAACTGACATGACAAACACCTGTGGAATGGTTTATCACGTCGGTTAATTAATAACCGATGTGATAAAAGTCCTGGGAATTGTATTATCACGTCGTGTATATAAAAAACGATGTGATAAACCATTTCCCTGGGGTTTACCACGTCACTTATTAAATAACCGATGTGATAAACATCCCCCACACTAGTTTATAACATCGTTTATTAATTAACCGACATGATAAACATCGCGATGTTATGTTTTTTACGTCGGTTTTTAAATAACCGACATAAATAACGTTATTTATAACGTCATCCATATTAACATCGGCTAAAAACTGACGTAAAAATGAAAAATAACCAACATAAATAATGTTTTATGCACTAGTGAATTAGTCACTATGGGAATGATTTTTACCAATAAAACAAGAGAAAATAAAAAACAAAACGAACTAAAAAATTAGAAATAACCAAAAAAATACCATAAATAAATAAAAAAACTGATATAGATACAAATAAACCTGAACCAATCTAAAACTAAAAACAAAACCAAACTTCTACCAACACAACATCCTTGTGACCTCAAGGTCACCACCAACTAGCAGACCAACATTCTCATACAATGAGCAGCCACACCATAAACCTTCAAAACAACCCGAGTTTACCAACCCTGAATGGTACAAGTAGGTTATGATCATATAATATCTTAGTAAGAAACAACCACATAACTCATAAATTTCCTGTCTCAAAATATTTCACATACAGTAGTTTTAAATACACATATGAAAATAGGTTTTTCTAATTTTAATAAACCAACAATGCTTTCTATTTTTCTAAACAAACACTCCACATTCCAATTTTCATTAAATATTTCCATTTAAAAAACCATGATATATACATAAATCCAAGGAAAATAATACAAGTCTAAGATGAATATGAAATAAATTGATACCATCATTCAACTAAGTTAAACAAGAAAAATAAACAAGAAGATAACGATATTAAACCATTTACATTTTCTAAGCATCCCTTGAGGGATACTTGAACCAACATAGATCAGAATCACCTTCAATTGTCCGGTTCATCTCCACAGTCAGAACCAACTATCTGCTCTAAACTAGCCAATCCAGTGGAACCTCCTACCAAGACCTATAATGTCAAGGGGTTCTAACCTGTCTAATTGGGTTTTACAATAAATCATCACTCGAACCTCAAAAAAACACCGAGGAAATGCATGTTAATAATACATTGTGTAAGTATGAGGCCCCCACATGTGTGACTCCCATTATATACCACCATTACACTTACCTATCCCAAACACTGACACCACCAACATGATAACCCACATTGTTAAAATCCTCCATAGGTGTGCCCACTCTACAATAATCCTTATATATGTTCCAATAGGGTTGTCATATCACACAAACATTCAATCCATTTCACAAAACATGATAATATTCCAAACATGAATTATTTATTTCAAAACCACATTTCATATACAAAAAATTAAATAGTTCCATCAGGCCATTAAACATTATGAATCCCAAATGCATTAAAAAAATGTTCTTCAACCAATTCCAAAACAACATAAAAATTAAAATTTTTATTCACCCTGCCAAACCAGAATTTATGTCCCAAATCCAATTTATTTAAAAACAATTTTCAAACTATATTAAAACACAAAATATTGTCAAATGTTTTAAACAGGCCTTTATAAAAGTCATTCCCCAAAACATGTTTTAAAATTACAATGGGGACAACATCTGAAGAACTCCTTTGAATAAAATTATAATATAAAAAATATAACCAACACACCATTTATAATTCAAGGAGACAATTTGAGAATGACGGGATCACTCTTATGTGTCATATTCATTTGTATTCACATCCATGTGCCAGCCCATGAAGCCATGGATGTTCCAACATCCAATGAAATAATTAGAATTTTCATGAAAACACCTAAATTTTTTTTAGAGACACAACATTCCCTCAAAAAACACAATATGCCACCCAATGTCAAAGTCACCAATGAGAATTTAATAATCAAAAAACCTTTCCAATGCATTTTATCAAAATTTTAGAATCCATAAGAAGGATCCCAAATCACACAACATACCAATGTTGTAATTAAAACAAGGGAAAAATGCAACTAAGGGTAAACATTACCACAAGTGCTCAATCGTATTGTATAAAAACAATAGTCATTTTATCAAACAATTTTAACGAGAAAACATAGTGTCACTGTAACAGCCCAAGATTTTATAAAAAAATATTCTTTTTAATTTTATTAATGTCTTGTGTTGTACGCTACACCAAAAGGAGCTTGCACAACACGCATCCTTGTCTTGCCTTGCATTACACGCAATCACGACCTTCCTCGATAGCGTGTGTAATACGCAATACCGAGTTTCACTAAACAACGATGTGCTATTAATATATTATTAAAACTAGCCGTTATGAATAGTAATAACCATTTTTTAAAATTCTGTAAATCTTATTTTTTAAAATGAACTTCATTCTTGGATTCGGAGTATCGAATTTATCCTAAGGTGAAATTTTGGTACTTTTCGGATAACTTTCATATTCTGATGAATAGTGAAAATTACTAAATTATAATTAAAAACAACTTTTTTAATCGAAATAATTAATAGTGATAAATTATTAATTTGAGTGGTTTTAAAGTATATTTAGAATATATTTTTACAATTTAATACAATGTTGGTCATTGGTTGTAATTTCACATTTAAACCAGACATAATCAAATGTCAATCTTTTGATATATATTGTTTCCTAAAAACACGCTATTTATTTTAACAGCAGGATTTAATTATAAAATTAATTAATGAAACTTCTATGTTATGAATTTGGTAAAATAGATTTCATTTTTGAATTCGGAATATGAAATATAGCTTAGGATGAAATTTTGGCATTGTTCTGAAAAACATCAATTTTTGATGAATAGTGAAACTACTAAGTGGTAGTTAAAAAAACTGAATTTTTCATAAAACATAATTTTGCCGCTTCTGTGAATGGAATTTCGAAAATCCGAGAGACACGGTTAATATCAAGGACTAAAATGTGGTTCAATGAGATGAAAATAATTTTTTGGTGAATAGTAACTTTTTACTTTTTTTACCGCGGTTAATAGTAAATAGGGTAACTAAGGGTAAATATGATATTACTATTACCCTAACACATGTACTAATTCTATTGGACAAGGGTAATTCGACCAAAAACAAACTTAGGAATAAAATATGACCATTTAGACCCACTTGGATTAGATTAGGACATTTATTATTAATTTATTTAAAGAAAGGGTAAAATAGTTAAAATCAAAGTTTAATAAGTAAATCATTTTTAATATGGGGTTATACATAAGATAAATTCGATTGTAAATATTAATTATAAAGCTAAAACGATTTCCTACATGATGGTATTTTATTTGTAATTTTTACACATCAAATAATTTAATTTATTTATGACACAACGATGATGGAATAATTATCTTATTAATGAAATATTGACATAATTGATGTTATAAACACCAAAATAAATGTAATTTGAGCTTTTTTATGAATTCCACTAATTTTCTAGGTTACTATGATATATTAATGTTGATGTAATCAACTTGGTTTGAACATTTAATTCTGTTATGACTTTCACAAAAATCATATATCAAATAGTGTCAAAATTGACTCAAAATAGTTTTTAAATCAAATATTATATTATTAATTGTTATTGTATTCCTAAAAATCTAAGGTTCGTCCAAATGACGTAGATAAGGATATATATATTAATAATAAACAATTTGGGGTTCGTTTGGCATGTTATAGTAAGTGTATTAACCATATAGTGAAAGAAAACAAAAAGACATGGTAAAAGTTAAATTATTTAACTTAGAGTTAAATCTAATTGATAAGGTTAAAATAATATCCTAAACTTGTTTAAATTCTATTGGTTGATAGGATTTCGACCCATCCCCACTTTATCTTCGAAGTAAGACCCTTTGGAACCATTATAAACCGATTTTGACTTTAATATAAAATAATATTTTGAGATATTCCTAAGGTGCCCCTCTCCTCCCTTATAAAAGGACAACTCCTCCCCCTCCTCCTCACACCAATTTGAGCACTCAAGCTCGTCCAACCCCTGCCAAAATCTCTTCTCCACTTCCCTAGCAACATCCTAGAGGTTCTGGTCTTCCTCAAAGACCAATTCTAGTGCCCTAAGAGGAGGTCTCAAAGAGGCACTTCAAAGAAGAGGTAATTACCGTTACCAATTCTTTCATCTTTATTTCTTCTTCCACTTATTCTTCTTAGGTTGTTTCATTATGAAGTAATAACATCAGTATCACTCATATACTGACATGTTATTATAAGTATGAAACAACTCTATTTCACCATCTATCCATCCTACGGAAAAAGAAATCACCGCGCGTGCGTACGTACGGAATACCGTCTCCACGCCGTGGTGTAATCTATTTTCCACCACCACCTTACATGGATGGGTATAATGGTGTAAAGAATAACTATACATAGTTATTACAACATCATATTGATTCTGATATATTGTATAATCCACTCCAATTCAATTCAATATTTATAGAAATGATATCATCGCTCGTGCGTACGTACGGACTACCGTCTCCACGACGCGATGAGATTCATTCTCCATGTTAACCATTTAAGAATGATTATAATGTATATATAAGAAATAATAATGAAATATATGACATTATAAAGCTACTGGATTTATGTATATATATACATATGTATTTCATCTACTTACTTCCATTTCAAGACAATAAGGAAAGAAAAACAGCGTTCATGCGTACGTACGGACTACCGTCTCCATGAACGGTGTTTTTCATTTTATTTATCTATCTATTATATATATATATATACTGAATATATATGATATATAAATCATATTTTATATTCTGGAAGTAAGTAAATAATGATATAAGTAATAATTATGTCAAGAACAACAAGTCAAAACACCTACGATAAATGAAACGATTTTACCCAAAACGCTTCTTTAACATGGAATTTACAAAAGAACGGGTAATATAATGTCATAAGTGAACCATATATGATATCATAACAATGAATATGATTCTGTAATAAGTCAATGACATTATTTAAATCATTATACAGGAGGTTCGGACACATACGAAGCAAATTGGACCTAAGGTAAGGGAAATATCACAATCTCATTTTTATCCGAGATTGTTTATTCGTAAGTATTTACTAGGGTGTATTTTATCATCCACATCCATGTTTCATCAATATGTAATATTATTTTCATCCACCTACAATTGTTTAAATCCATTTTTACCCTTCGGTGAGTTTTTAGTAAAAGAAATAAAAGGAATCTTTTGTCGTTTTTCGTACGAGGTACTTTTTGACTTTTCCGACAAAAGTACGAAGAATGTTTATTTAACTTATACGGCATGAATGGATTTTTAAAACATTATTTCCAAGAATATTCCTTTACAAGTTTTCAAGTTTATTTTTAATCAACTTCTTTTATTTTAATGTTTTATGACATGTTATGAAAGGAAAATTTTTTTTGAAGAAGAAAGGATATTTTCCTCAAGAATGAAGTTCAAGTATTTTATCAAAATTATTTTCCATCTAAGATAATAAAAGGGTTCTGTTTTTATCCCTATTATTACATGGATTTGATTATGTTGTGATGGAAACATTTTTATGAATTCCTTTATCTTATATGAATTGTTTTATGATGTCATGTTGTTTAAGAATCCCATTTTTATTACATGGGTTAAGCTATGATGTATGGTTTATGATTATGTGGCACACATAAGAAAGGATTCATTATAAGATGGGTGGGACCTATATCTCCCTCCAATGCATTGGGTAAAGATTTTATATCTCATGAGATAGACATGGCTGAAATGGTAGGTTATACCGGTTCAGTGAAACAGGACTGAAACGAGGGTTACTCGATTCAGAAAGGGACTTTGTCCACTAAGATAGTCTTGGCAATGAGTCATGACTAACAAGAAATGATTTTCCATGATTATGTGTGCATGCCAAAAAGTTTCAAGTTTCATGTTATGATTATGGTGATCTCATTTTCACTTCTATGATTTGTTCCATGTTAAGATATTATGATCTCTTTTGCAGGTTATGATTTTCAAAAAGATATGATATGATTTTTATTTCTTTTGTATACCCTTACTGAGAATTTGAGCTCACCCTTTTATGTTTTCTTTTCCCCAGGATATAAATAAAGGTTTTAGGTAAAAAAAAGGAAGATCTTTATGGGAGATATTGAAGATCTTTCACCACGATTAGAAGATTACGTTCCGAGTTTCCAAAGACACTAAACTATTACGATCCTTTAGAGTGTGTTTTTGTTATGTACTAAGTATTCCGCAAAAGTAATGTAATGTACATGTATGTCAGGCTTCGGGTCTCTACAGTTGGTATCAGAGGAAAGGTTTAGTCAACCTTTGGAAACTAGGATGCGAAAATGTTAGTGAGATCCCTAGAGATATTTCTAAGGTATGTCTAGGGATGTCCCTAGGGATAAGTATACGTATAGGTTATAGTAATAGAATTACGCTAACGATCATAGAATTAAACCTAAGATGTTGGATATTGAAGGTAATCCCCCTTTATTATGTTGTTTTCCCTCGCATGATTTTTGCCTCTCACACTATTCTTTTTGGGTTTTAGACGATGGCTGGAACCCGAAGGAACCGTGTTGATCAATGAAATGGACAATGCAATGATTGCCCTCCTGAACAAACAAATGTTATGGGAGATGGAGTGCAAAATCTTATTGCTATACTTACACAAGCTATGAATCATTCTGGACTTCCAAATGAGCAGAGAAGGGAACAATATTCTATTGAGTCCTTCATGAGGCAACGTCCACCTTCTTTCAGTGGGACTTCCGATCCACTTGTTGCTGAACAATGGATCAGTACCACTGAAAAGATATTTTCAGTTCTTCAATGTTCTGAACATGATAAAGTCATCTTAGCAGTATATCGTTTGGAAGGTGAAGCTGATCAATGGTGGAATCTTATCAAGAATACGAGGCCAAGGGATGAAATTGAGTCCATGGAATGGGACGAGTTCAAGAACTTGTTTTTCAGTAAGTACTTCCCTCGTATTCTTCGAACAAAGATGGAAAAGGAGTTTATTAAGCTGAAGCAGAAGGATGATGAATCTGTTGGTATATACGAAGCGAATTTTACAAGACTTGCAAGGTATGCATCTGGCATTATCATCCAACCTGAAAGTAAAGTTGATCGATTTTTCAGTGGCTTAAAACCAAGTCTTCGAAGGGCATTAGCTATAAGAGACTTCAGTAGCTATGAAGAAATTGTGTGTTGTGCTATCAAGGTAGAAATGGAAGTTGGTGTTACATATTCATCTCATGGTTTTGACATGAAACGAAAGATGGAGTTCAAGGAGAAATCTCATAATAATGGTGAAAAGAAGATGAATGTTTCCTTATGTACAAAGTGTGGAAAGAAGCATGGTGGAGATTGTCTTAAAGGAACTATAAAATGTTTTAAGTGTGGAAAATAAGGTCATCGAGCAGCTGAGTGTCGAAGTAATGGAAAAAGGGTTTCTAATGATGTGAATAAAGCAAACACTGCAGAGAACGCACCACCAACACTTAAATGCTTCAAGTGCAAGGAAATGGGGCATTATGCTAATAATTTCCCTAATCCAAGGGTTAGTGATGATCAACATGAGCAACCACTGAAGGCAAAGGACAAAGGGAAGTCACATGCGATCAATATTGGCGATGTTGAATATGATAACGATGTGGTGGAATGATTAAGCGTTTATGTAATGGGATTCCAAAATAATGTTGTATCATTGAGTATTGTAATATTTATTGATGTGGTATTCAAAGTGATTGAGATATTTTTTTGGAAATAAGATGATATGCGCATAATGAAGACGAGAAAATGAAATGTTTAATAGTATTCATGAGCTCGTGATTGATATAAGGACTAAGTGATATCATGGATTGAGTATATAGAATTTTGAGGATTTTGGTATGTGGAAAGTGTTAACTTTTAACTGCATTCATGTTTTCACTAAGTTATTCAAGAGAATACATGATTAAGGACTTTGAATGTTTAGAATGTGACCAACAAAACATATCTTATGATATATGGGGATCAACGATGGTATTAAATCTCTGGTAATAGTTTTCACTATGTTATGAGAGTGGACTGCAGTATTATGGATAAGCCTAAAGATTGAAATGGATTATGTTGGACATAAGTGATTATTGTTTAAGGATAGAAGTTTTTATTTTCGATATTATTGATGGGATGTTATAGTAATGTAGTTTTAGAAAAAAAGACAACCTGAAGGACGGGCGACAGCCCATCGCTTCGGACAAGGCTGTAGGAATCGAACCCACAACCGAAGTGCGACTGGCCTTTATCGCCTACCACTGACCTACAGGAAGTCCCTGTTTAGTAGAAACTAGTTTTATTATATTAAGCAGTATGATATATGAAGTATAAGTCCATTTTAGGAACCATATATGATTAATCTCACTATAGATCGATTTATGCATAAAATTTTTGCTAACCTTTTGTTTGAGACAGATGGAATGACCCGTCATTCTATCACATGATCAGCTAACACTTCACGAAGAACAAATTCAACTTCATTTATTTAAAAGATGAAGTGGAAATTGTTCAAGGCACTAACAACAGTGAGATTGTACCAAAATAAAGTAAGTATTTATTCTAATTCAAATTTTCAACTTTAGGGGAAATGATCTTGAAAACCAAAAATTTTGTCCTAGTGATCTTATACCTGATGAATCAGATGGTACCTTATATCATCACAAATCTATGGATTTGTGATTACTGGCTTTTCCATAGCCATGTTCTCTACCACTCTCCATCAGAACATGATGGTTAGATTTCTCTTCCATATCCATATTTTCACCTATGTGGAAACCCAATGATTAGTTTATTTGGGTAACCGTTACGTTTCATACTTTTGTTTTTAAAGATTGGTTTTGATATTCCTTTTTATGATGTGGGTTTCTATTAAAGAATCTTTCGAATAGTAAACCATTTATAACCCCGACAAATTTCGAGGGCGAAATTCATTTTAAGGGGGGTAGAATGTAACAGCCCAAGATTTTATAAAAAAAAATATTCTTTTTAATTTTATTAATGTCTTGTGTTGTACGCTACACCAAAAGGAGCTTGCACAACACGCATCCTTGTCTTGTCTTGCATTACACGCAATCGCGACCTTCCTCGATAGCGTGTGTAATACGCAATACCGAGTTTCACTAAACAACGATGTGCTATTAATATATTATTAAAACTAGCCGTTATGAATAGTAATAACCATTTTTTAAAATTCTGTAAATCTTATTTTTCAAAATGAACTTCATTCTTGGATTCGGAGTATCGAATTTAGCCTAAGGTGAAATTTTGGTACTTTTCGGATAACTTTCATATTCTGATGAATAGTGAAAATTACTAAATTATAATTAAAAACAACTTTTTCAATCGAAATAATTAATAGTGATAAATTATTAATTTGAGTGGTTTTAAAGTATATTTAGAATATATTTTTACAATTTAATACAATGTTGGTCATTGGTTGTAATTTCACATTTAAACCAGACATAATCAAGTGTCAATCTTTTGATATATATTGTTTCCTAAAAACACGCTATTTATTTTAACAGCATGATTTAATTATAAAATTAATTAATGAAACTTCTATGTTATGAATTTGGTAAAATAGATTTCATTTTTGAATTCGGAATATGAAATATAGCTTAGGATGAAATTTTGGCATTGTTCTGAAAAACATCAATTTTTTATGAATAGTGAAACTACTAAGTGGTAGTTAAAAAAACTGAATTTTCCATAAAACATAATTTTGCCGCTTCTGTGAATGGAATTTCGAAAATCCGAGAGACACGGTTAATATCAAAAACTAAAATGTGGTTCAATGAGATGAAAATAATTTTTTGGTGAATAGTAACTTTTTACTTTTTTTACCGCGGTTAATAGTAAATAGGGTAACTAAGTGTAAATATGATATTACTATTACCCTAACACATGTCCTAATTCTATTGGAAAAATGTAATTCGACCAAAAACAAACTTAGGAATAAAATATGACCATTTAGGCCCACTTGGATTAGATTAGGACATTTATTATTAATTTATTTAAAGAAAGGGTAAAATAGTTAAAATCAAAGTTTAATAAGTAAATCATTTTTAATATGGGGTTATACATAAGATAAATTCGATTGTAAATATTCATTAGAAAGCTAACAAGATTTTATATATGATGGTATTTTATTTGTAATTTTTAGACATCAAATAATTTATTTTATTTATGACACAACGATGATGCAGTAATTATCTTATTAATGAAATATTGACATAATTGATGTTATAAACACCAAAATAAATTTGATTTGAGATTTTTTATGAATTCCACTAATTTTCTAGGTTACTATGATATATTAATGTTGATTTAATCAACTTGGTTCGAACATTTAATTCTGTTATGACTTTCACAAAAATCATATATCAAATAGTGTCAAAATTGACTCAAAATAGTTTTTAAATCAAATATTATATTATTAATTGTTATTGTATTCCTAAAAATCTAAGGTTCGTCCAAATGACTTAGATAAGGATATATATATTAATAATAAACAATTTGGGGTTCGTTTGGCATGTTATAGTAAGTGTATTAACCATATAGTGAAAGAAAACAAAAAGACATGGTAAAAGTTAAATTATTTAACTTAGAGTTAAATCTAATTGATAAGGTTAAAATAATATCCTAAACTTGTCTAAATTCTATTGGTTGATAGGATTTCGACCCATCCCCACTTTAGCTTCGAAGTAAGACCCTTTGGAACCATTATAAACCGATTTTGACTTTAATATAAAATAATATTTTGAGATATTCCTAAGGTGCCCCTCTCCTCCCCTATAAAAGGACACCTCCTCCCCCTCCTCCTCACACCAATTTGAGCACTCAATCTCGTCCAACCCCTGCCAAAATCTCTTCTCCACTTCCCTAGAAACATCCTAGAGGTTCTGGGCTTCCTCAAAGACCAATTCTAGTGCCCTAAGAGGAGGTCTCAAAGAGGCACTTCAAAGAAGAGGTAATTACCGTTACCAATTCTTTCATCTTTATTTCTTCTTCCACTTCTTCTTATTAGGTTGTTTCATTATGAAGTAATAACATCAGTATCACTCATATACTGATATGTTATTATAAGTATGAAACAACCCTATTTCACCATCTATCCATCCTACGGAAAAAGAAATCACCGCGCGTGCGTACGTACGGAATACCGTCTCCACGCCGTGGTGTAATCTATTTTCCACCACCACCTTACATGGATGGGTATAATGGTGTAAAGAATAACTATACATAGTTATTAAAACATCATATTGATTCTGATATATTGTATAATCCACTCCAATTCAATTCAATATTTATAGAAATGATATCATCGCTCGTTCGTACGTACGGACTACCGTCTCCACGACGCGATGAGATTCATTCTCCATGTTAACCATTTAAGAATAATTATAATGTATATATAAGAAATAATAATGAAATATATGACATTATAAAGCTACTGGATTTATGTATATATATACATATTTATGTCATCTACTTACTTCCATTTCAAGACAATAAGGAAAGAAAAACAGCGTTCATGCGTACGTACGGACTACCGTCCCCATGAACGGTGTTTTTCATTTTATTTATCTATCTATTATATATATATATACTGAATATATATGATATATAAATCATATTTTATATTCTGGAAGTAAGTAAATCATGATATAAGTAATAATGATGTCAAGAACAACAAGTCAAAACACCTACGATAAATGAAACGATTTTACCCAAAACGCTTCTTTAACATGGAATTTACAAAAGAACGGGTAATATAATGTCATAAGTGAACCATATATGATATCATAACAATGAATATGATTCTGTAATAAGTCAATGACATTATTTAAATCATTATACAGGAGGTTCGAACACATACGAAACAAATTGGACCTAAGGTAAGGGAAATATCACAATCTCATTTTTATCCGAGATTGTTTATTCGTAAGTATTTACTGGGGTGTATTTTATCACCAACATCCATGTTTCATCAATATGTAATATTATTTTCATCCACCTACAATTGTTTAAATCCATTTTTACCCTTCGGTGAGTTTTTAGTAAAAGAAATAAAAGGAATCTTTTGTCGTTTTTCGTACGAGGTACTTTTTGACTTTTCCGACAAAAGTACGAAGAATGTTTTTTTTAACTTATACGGCATAAATGGATTTTTAAAACATTATTTCCAAGAATCTTCCTTTACAAGTTTTCAAGTTTATTTTTAATCAACTTCTTTTATTTTAATGTTTTATGACATGTTATGAAAGGAAAAATGTTTTTGAAGAAGAAAGGATATTTTCCTCAAGAATGAAGTTCAAGTATTTTATCAAAATTATTTTCCATCTAAGATAATAAAAGGGTTCTGTTTTTATCCCTATTATTACATGGATTTGATTATTTTGTGATGGAAACATTTTTATTAATTCCTTTATCTTATATGAATTGTTTTATGATGTCATGTTGTTTAAGAATCCCATTTTTATTACATGGGTTAAGCTATGATGTATGGTTTATGATTATGTGGCACACATAAGAAAGGATTCATTATAAGATGGGTGGGACCTATATATCCCTCCAATGCATTGGGTAAAGATTTTTTATCTCATGAGATAGACATGGCTGAAATGGTAGGTTATACCGGTTCAGTGAAACAGGACTGAAACGAGGGTTACTCGATTCAGAAAGGGACTTTGTCCACTAAGATAGTCTTGGCAATGAGTCATGACTAACAAGAAATGATTTTCCATGATTATGTGTGCATGCCAAAAAGTTTAAAGTTTCATGTTATGATTATGGTGATCTCATTTTCACTTCTATGATTTGTTCCATGTTAAGATATTATGATCTCTTTTGCAGGTTATGATTTTCAAAAAGATATGATATGATTTTTATTTCTTTTGTATACCCTTACTGAGCATTTGAGCTCACCCATTTATGTTTTCTTTTCCCCAGGATATAAATAAAGGTTTTAGGTAAAAAAAAGGAAGATCTTTATGGGAGATATTGAAGATCTTTCACCACGATTAGAAGATTACGTTCCGAGTTTCCAAATACACTAAACTATTACGATCCTTTAGTGTGTGTTTTTGTTATGTACTAAGTATTCCGCAAAAGTAATGTAATGTCCATGTATGTCAGGCTTCGGGTCTCTACAGTCACCCTTATAAAAACCCTTTGAAAATTAATTTTCACCAATTTGTGACTATTAAAACACAAAATAAATTTATACTAACATATCACTTGCATGAAAAATATCTTTATAAATTATTTAGAAACACACACAGGCATAACATAGAATGTTCTATGAGGTAAATAGAAGTAAAAAAATCTACCTGGACAGAGTGCATACTTAATTAAACCTTCCAATAAGGGATAACTAATCCTTATGGACATAACACAAACCCTAAAACCAATTAAACACCATAAAACAAAAAACATTTCTTCTACTGTTTGGCTAGGAGTGAACCCACCATGTAAATACTAAGAAAATAAAAGTGGTGAAGATAAAGAAGAGAAAATTTTCAAAAAACCCTGGACACCCACCTTAGAATCAAAGGAGTAGAATCCATGGAGGAGGAGGATCCATTGAGAGGGGATTTTTGGACCCCTTAATGTTCCAAAAAATCCCAGGGGAATCCTAAGAGTTTAAAAACTAGGGGAATAAAAACTTGGAATTTCAAATTTTATGAACCCGGTCAGTTCTCAAAGTTTAGCTATAGTACTTTCCAAACTGTGCGCAAACATACAGTCACCACAGTCTAAATATACAGAACCTATTTCACTATTTCTATAGAATCTTCCACACCATTACCAACCCATGCATCTTCATCATGTACCCCAAAAACATCTATATAGTTACCAGGGCAAAGCCTTATGGTTTACCAAAACCGTGTGATAATTGGGCATATGCCAAAACTGACCTGAGACTTCCTAAATTCAAAATTTTAAATTTTGTATCATCCTAAAAATAAAAAAAAGCAAAATTCTAGAAAAGAATAAAATAATATAATTCCATAGGTTAGGATGTGATATAAAATCAATTTGAAATACACCTTTAAAAATTCTCTTTAAAATTTTCCATAAATCCAACCCATGAGAAATCCACATTCAAAATACATGAAATAAAAATTTATTTCCTTTTAAAATTCCAACAATTCTTGTTTAAAATCGAATTTTTTTTTTGGAACTATCATTTTTTGAATTTAAAAATTTTTTATATAAAAATAGACTTTGAGTAACAAAATTTGGGGAATACCTATCATACCAACATCAATAATAATGAAAGCCTTCTTTCTCAAATGTGAAATATTAAAACACTCCATATTAATTTAATAGATCACAAATATTGGGTAATAATATGAAATTAATTAATGAATTTATATTTTAAGGTTCACGCGGAGAAAAAACCTATTAGAAACACAATTATTTTTCAATATTTTGTTTGGTTCTTCCTTAACAACATAATAGGATCTCTATTAATCCAATTAGAAAACTAAAATCAAATAAAAATGAAATAAATTCAATCTATTATGAACCCTAATTCATCAATATATTCTATTGTTAGATAGAGGGAAAAAATATAGAGGAAGAGTAAAGATCTGAGACTAGATTACTGAGAAGAATTGGCCTTGAATTTGGAATAAATACCATCTAGTATCTCAGGTATGGATGAAGAACCATTGGTGTTAAAGACATGGGAGTTGAATGGGGGAGAATGAAAACCCCTAAGGGTTATATCTGATTGATTAAAAATTGGTAATTTCAATAATTTAAGAATCTATCCATCTCACATGGTTCAGATGCACAACTCATGAAATGGTTTTTCATCCATACATGAGCCACTTAATGGGAATAGCATACACACAATTTTGATGAATAGTAATGGATATTTTCTTTCCAACTATGTGAAACTATTCTGTAAAAATAAATACATATATCACATGCTTGTCGCATGGTTTTCCTAACCATATTCAAGACATTCTCTTGAAAATCCCCACAAAATTATAAAAATGTTTTTATATGTAATCACATGGTTTAATCTTAACCATGAATTACCCTTTCACTCTAACTATGAAATTAAAAAAAAGAACTGAAACATATTTACAAAAGTTTCAATGTAGGTTCCATCAAATGCTTTCTCCTAACCCATGTCATACTAATAATTCATAGTAATAACCCTTATATAAGTTAAAATTATATAATTTACCCAATAATGTAGTGATCTTGTAGTAATAGTGCACAAAAGGAAAAAAATTTCCATAAACATTGAAATATTATTTTCAACCCTCAAAAATTTAATTTAACCCTAAATAAGATTAAATAATACAAAATACAAAATAATCATTAATTAAGGGTATCACATCAATACAATTTCTAAAAATAATGTAGAGTTATTAAAAATTGTTTTGAAACTCTAAAATACAAATATAGGATTTATAAATATCTATACATGGACAAAACCTTTGTAACTTCTCAAAAAATTAAATGGATGAAGGAAAAAAGTGAATGGAATGATTATAGGGGGTCACTAACATTCCATTGGCATGCCTAAGAAATCAAATAATGTACTTAATTTAATATATGAAAAACAAGTGTATAAATATATTATAGGTAAATCTAGATATATTTTTGTGGAATGGTTTTTACAAATGATACAAAAACCTCTCTAAATCTATGGTATGTTTTAACAAGACCTCTTTCCATATTTATACTTGATTTACACGATGATGTTTTACCTGCAAGGGGATTTTTATTTTTCAAATATAAGAGGTTATTTAAAAAATTAATTTCTAATAAAATATTATATATGGATAATAAATTATTATATATTTACATCCTTCATTCCCTATAATGTGATTTCTCTTATAGGAATAGAGTGGTTTATTAACATTTTTATTATCCAGTATTTTTTTTATATTCACTGATTAGTGTTTATGTAAAATCAGGAGTTTACAGCATTGAAATATGATCATGGAATAGATTTACCCTAAAAAAATTTACATCACATCATTTTTTCAATAGTTACTTTTGAAAATATATTCTCTCTTATAAAGAGGGGAAAATTCAAAAAATATGGGTTTTTAAAGAGGGAGAAAATATTAGGGGGGGGGGGGGTTATGGATCCAGATAAAGTATAAGAAGTAAGCCTCATTCAAAGGAGATATAATTCCTAAACCCTTTAAAGGTAAGTTATTGACGAGATATCCAAATATCTTACAATATATTTTCCCATTGGATTATGTTATCAATGTGTGAGAAGAAACACATAAATTTAAAGAAAAAATATTAAAATTCAAAATAGTTTTTCTAGATTGTATGAATTGATTTCTTTGTGTCAGTACCATTTTTATAAGTTCTTTCATAATGATTCACAAAGAAATTATGGATTTGATAATAACTATATTTGATAATAATAATTGAAAAAAATCAAGGGTTGATTTATGATCTCATTAAGGTCCTAAATACGGGTCCCATGCATGGAATTTATGTCATGATAGGTTTGTTATAAATTTTTTGGAACTATTACAACCTATTGTATTTGGAAGGAATTATCAAGATGATATGAAAATGGGATATTGGTAGGATTTTTTTTATTTGTTTCCTAATACCATGAATAAAAAATCATGTTGTATTTTATACTCATGTGGTAGAATGATTATTTAATGTTGTTTTATTTGTTCTTATATTATGTGTCAAATCATACATGGATAGTGTAACATTGAGAATAACATCATAAGGATGAGATGGATTCAGTTTTTTAGATTAATCTAATTAAATATTCTAGGATTTTCCATGGCATGATTTTTGAAAAATAATTCTATGTTATTTATAAGGATAAATTAATACATTTGAGTCCTTCAAACACCTTGGATGGTTCGTGATGAAGATTCATAGTGATATATGGTGGAATTTTTTGTAAATGAAATTTATGAACACATGAATTTCCTTGATCCTAAATAAATCTAGAAGGAATGGAGAATTAAATGGAATATTAATAAAAATATTTCTCTCCTAAATATTTTTAATGATCACGAATGTTTCAATTTTTCATATAATTACATGTTTCTTGAGAGATAGATGACTCATACAAACATTATCTAAAAAGAATGAGTGTTTTCATGATCCTATGAATGGAGTTACTCAATGATTCATTCTACATTGGAGATTTATTTACAAACTAACATAATTCATATATATGTATTATATAGTTGTGAATAGTAGGTAATCTGGAGAATATACTTTTGTGATTGGAACAAGAGATTGTGCAATCGCATGCCTTATCAATTAGATCAATGAGGGAAAAGGTAGATCAATGTAAGAGGATCACTTGGAGATCCTGTAGTATCATGATAGAGATTGGAAGGAATTTATTATACTATAAGCGAATTAAGTAATAGTGGAGGATCACACTTGAGTGGAAGTATTCTAATTCCAATAGGATACACTACTGTACCATGCTATATGTATGAATACTACATAATGCATTAAAATGTGGAAAAATAGATTTTAAATGGAAATTCATAGATAAGTAATGTACTATGGACCACATCAAAACATTAAAATAAGAGGAGTACAATTTTTGGATTCTCGATGGATAAGTAGATACACACTATAATTCCAAAAACATAAAATAAGTGTTTCCCAAAAACGTTTGTACCATATCGAAAGGTTTAAATAAATTGGGTTTCATACTAGTGTAATTAATTATTATAGGGATATATAAAAGAGATACTATAAATAGAATTCATATAAATAGGTTTTTAGTTGACTCTTCAATGATGAAAAAAATCCTAGGCGCCATACATAGTGAAAAATGGTTTTAATAGGCATTTTAAAAGAATCATATTCCAAAAACTAAATGAGTATATTTTATAATATGATATTGATTGTTTATGGATGATTTTGGAGATTTACTAAGGCATACCTTTTATGAAATGTGAATTTCAAATCCCATGGTGATGTGAATGTTTCCCAGTGTACCATATCATGTGGAAAAATTGGTATACCAATTTATATTTTTGTAATATATTTATGAACAAATATTTCATGGAAAAAATCACAATCATGTGTTGGTTTTCAGAGCCGATCTCGAATTGAAAGTGGATAGTTAAAAATTGGGAAATATAAATCGGAACAATATGAGATCTTGGGTTTGGATTTTACCAGACCACAATATATTTTGGTATCTTCCAATACATGTAGTGGACTGTGAAAAATTTTAGAATATTATAAATTACATGACCTGACATTTATTGATGAAATACAAGATCAAAAAAGGGCACCTCAATATTATAGTGAATGGATTTTACTTGGTAATTAATGAATATAAAACACTATAAAAGAGCACTAATATATGGACTCAAGAATTGATCCTGAATATTGAATGAGATATAGAGATATAGATTCCCACTATAAAAGAATAATATATTCTACAATCTTGAGTATGATGATATTTAAAACATAATTTCTCAAATGAATTCATGAGAGGTATATCCATATTGGTTTTTCATTAGGTAGTAAAATGGGTGCATACATAGTTTATATTCTAGGGACACTCTAGGAATACACAGGAGGATTTCATATTCTATAACACTTTATGTTGATGATCTATTTGAATTTAAATTATCATTGATATTATTATAGGATTTCATTACTATATTCTAGTTCCATATTTCAACTTGTGAATCTTCAATAATAAGATGTTGAAGTGGATAAAAAGATAAAAAAATTATTCACTAAGGATATAATCACTTGATGAAATGAGTGTTGTGAACCTTCTAACCTATATTTCATGTGTGTCTTATCCCTAATAGCATGCACCATCATTGTCATTTTCACATTTCAACAATAATAAAATCCATTCAATAGCTAAAAAATTAATAATTTGAATTATACAAGGGAGAAAATTTTAAAAGTTCATATTGTTATTTAACCACTGATTTACCACCTCTCAGTGGTTGCACATCATCCTGTCCAAGACTATTCCCAATGAACATGGATATTATTAAATCCTACCGATTATTAGAAAAAAATTTCCAAAACTGTAAAGACCCGTAAAATTCAAGGAAATTTTTTTCTTAATTTTCTTTAGAATTTTACAAGAGCGCGGTTTCAGACGGAACCTGATTCCGAGGCCCGGAGTGCCCGGAATCAATTTCCGAAGTTTGGCTTGGGTACGTTCAGTGAACGAACGAGCGGGAATTCCTAACTTTTGATCCGGTGCTCGGAATTGAAATCCGAGGGCACCGATGAACTCGCAGCGCCGAAATTCGCTAAAAGAGACCTTTTCGGAAGTTGCGTTTGTTGCGGGTTGAAAGTTAGTTTTGGGGTTTTTAGTTTGAGTTAAATAAAATTTTGTGAAGAACAAATTTTATTATAACTTGATAAAACCTACCAAAGGGGGTTGGAAGTGGGACCCACACCCACTTAACCTTCCTTGGGAGGATTAAGTGTGGTGAGACCCACACGAACCCCTAAACCTTTCATATTCTCCCAACTCCCTTAACGCCTCATTAAATGACTTGAGTTACTTATTTAATTATGGGAGTTAATCCTTTTGAATTTCAAACATTTGAAATTCTAGTGTGTTATGTGATAATAAAATAAGATGTTGTCTTATTTTATTTTGGTTAATTGTTTGTCTTCTTGAGAGGTGGAGAGCTTTTTCTTCTTCTTCTTCATCTTTGACGAAGATCACGAAGAACGCTCAACTTGATGAAGAACGTTCAAGTCCCGACGAAGAACGCCGCTCCGCTCTTCATCGTCTTCGGTGTCAAAGAAAGGGGACGCCACTTCTTCCTCGGACAACCTTCGTCGCCGTACAAGTATTCGCCAACGACGTGTCTCTTCGGACGCACCCCCTTCGTCATCGGATTTGACGAATGGCTACCGCGACGCCCGACCTCCGCGACGTCGACTTCCGCGGAACGTTGACAATCGTCGAACCTTATACCAAGGTAGGGGTTGTTATTTTATTCTTTAATTATTCCATTTCTTGATCGTGGATCCCGCATGTCAAACATGAGGCTTTTGAATGTTTAAGTTGAGTTATTTATTTAACGTGAGGGGGCCGGACCGCATGAACATGACCGAACCCCCCTCCATCGTTCTTGTTGTTTATTCTTGCGGGTGGAAGCAAAGTGGCATGGTGTCGTCGCACCATGCGGATAATCGTGCAATTATTTTATGCGGCGCCGTCGCGCCACGCCGAGGAAGAATCTTCAAGAACGCGACGCCGTCGCGCCGCGTTGAAAGGAATCAAGGCACAGCGAAAGGGCGCGGTGCCGTCGGACCGCGCCGGATGACGAACACCGCGGCCGGTTCCGGGCCGCGGCAGGACGAGGAGACCGCGGCCGGTTCCGGGCCGCGGCGGGATGAGAAGACCGGCGGCCGGGCCGCCGGCGTCGGAAGACGAAGAGGGGACCGGAATTTCCGGTCCTGTTGGAGAAAACCGGTCGGCCAGCAGGCCGGCCGGATGACGTTAAACCGGGGAAAATTAATTCCCCGGCCAACGTTCAAAACCCCCCTCATTATGAGGGGGGCGGTTACATGAAGGGAGGGGGGCAGCAGCCCCCCGGTTTTATTTCCAGCCGGCCCCCACGTGCGGGGGCCGTTTTCTTGCAAAGGGCGCGGCACAAAGGCCGCGCCGCCATCCCAGGAAGCGGGGGCTTAGCCCCCGCGTGCAGCCACCTCGCGGCGCCAAGCCGTCGCGGCCCCCCGCGCCGCCGCGCCGCCACGCCCGCCGGGTCGCCCAGGCGGGGGGGGGGGGGGGGGGGGGGGGTCGGGCCGGGTCGGCCCGGACCCGGACCCCCCCGTTTCGAACCAGTTCCGGTCTTTTGGCCATAACTTGAGCCTCGGACCTCCGTTCGACGAACCGTCTGCGGAAACGCGATCCTTGGATCGAGACGGTCGTTTTGGTATATCGCACTCAAGGTTTCATATCACTTTGAGTTCGGCCGGGTTGGTTCGTTCACGAAACCAACCGGTCCTTCGGAGCGGAAACGCTCATATCTTGAGCTACGGACGTCCGATTGACGTGTCGTCAGTCGCGTTGTGTTCCTCTTAGTGAGACGGATATTTTGGCATACTCCGCCTGAGGTTTGGACGCAGGTGGAGTACGGTCGGGTTGGTTTTGCCTTAAAAACCAACCGGGCCCCGGGGACGAAAATGCCAATAACTCTCAGACCGGGCGTCCGATCGACGCGCCGTCTGTTGCGTTGAGTTCCTGTTGACGATACGGAACTTATGGATACATCAACTCTGGTCTTCGTGACAGTTGATGTATCAGCCTCTCGGCTCGTGGAGCGGACCCTCCGAACGAGCTTGCTGTGTGCGGGAACCCTAGTGTTGGCTACGACTGTTACTACGACTGTTACTGCGACTGCTACTTCGACAGCGACGACCGTGCAGAGACCCTCAGTGGACTGCGGCGACGACTGTGCAGAGATCCTCCGTGGACTCCGACGACGACCGTGCAAAGGTCCTCAGTGGACTGCGGCGACGACCGTGCAGAGATCCTCCGTGGACTCCGACGACGACCGTGCAGAGATCCTCAGTGGACTGCGGCGACGACTGTGCAGAGATCCTCTGTGGACTCCGACGACTACTGCACCCAGCGATCCTACGTGGATCAGTGCTATAGGTCCTGCGTGGGCCCGGTCCTGTGTGGGCCCGATCCTGTGTGGGTCACTGCAAGGTTAGTACCTATCGATCATTCGTGGGTCCGACGACATAGATGGTTCAGTGATCATCTTTATCGTCATCTGAAGAAGTATATTCGTGTGAGCTGAATCTTCTGTGTTACTCGATAGAGGTAGTGCGCTTGGTTGTAGCGGCAGACCTGCGATACTGGAGACGAGCGTACGGAGTACGGAGACCGTGTAGCCGGCTGAGACCTGAGGACTGCTCGACCGACTCGACTTGGAGTGAGTCGACTAGCCCAGTGGACGGAGCGCCCGGTATTTGGCGGCAGTCCCACGGCGGACGGAGCGCCTAGTAGTTGGCAGCAGACCCGTGGTACTCGACTGGAGGAGTACCTCTGAAGGCTAATTGGGTGAGCGCCCGGTATTTGGCAGCAGACCCTCAGCGGACGGAGCGCCCGGTAGTTGGCAGCAGACCCGCGGTACTCGACAGGAGGAGTACTTCAGCAGTATTAGGTTAGTGAGCAGTACCTCGGAGTCGTGACAGGACCACTGTACACTTCAGAGATGGGGATCTTCAACAGTTGCGGTTTCGTTAATGAAAATCCTGGTTTGAGCTGAATCCTGTTGCTTTCCTGTGTGGATTTTGTTTTGCAATCCTATGTGGATTATGTTTTACTTTCCTGTGTGGAATAAGTTTACTTTCCTGTGTGGACTAAGTTGTACTTGGGCTCGGAGGTTTGAGCGTATTTGAAATTGATGACTTAGGTATATGTATGGGCATATACCTAGGCAGTGTCGATTGTTACTTCGTGATTGTACTTTTCTTCGTGGTTTATCCTTTGTGGATTTGAGAGACCTTCAGGGGTCTCGGGGTCCCTACTGAGTAGCTTATACTCACCCCTGCACGGGCTTTTCCCGCACTACGTTGTGTTGGTTGCAGACGATGGACAGCCTTGACCTTAGCTGAGGCTTGCAGAGCGGGACGGTACCCGGAGGTGGACCACTGGGTGGGACGTGCTCAGAGCGGACGGCAGAACCTGTGGAGTAGAGGAGCTATCTGTACCCACCCTTCAGGTGGGATTTCCAATAGACAGCTCGGTGTAGCGGCATTTACTTTTCAGTTGTTGTTTTCCCCTTTTGAGTTGTACTTTACTTTCAGTTTGGGTTTGTATTCTGGCCCATTTACTTTTCCGCACTTTCAGTTGTACTCTGCATTTGTTTAGTGTTTACTTTCTGCTTGCTTACTCTGTGGTGTTTGTTTACTTTACAAAGGCAATGCCTTCCCTTTTTATCGGGATTTACGCCTTGGTGCTAGTCGCCAGCCCCTGGCCTATGGAAGGCGGGCTTGGGGTAGTCACGGCACGGACCCCGAGGGCGGGTCGTGACAAATTGGTATCAGAGGAGTTCGGTTCTACCGCGAACTCTGATCTTTCTATATGAAGCAATAATGTTTAGCGTATTGAGTGTGGTTATCAGTCCAGGGAGTCCAGTGTTGGTGCGGCGGCCGACGTATCCGTACACCAGGACCCTGACTTCTGATTTCCGACTTGATGCACGAAAACATTGATTGCGTGTGTGTTTCAAAGTTTTTTTTTGTGATTTCTTTGTGTCAGCTCACCAGGTATACTGTTTGACCGTGGCGCACCTGTTTCCTTTCAGGATGGCCCCACGACGGCAGCCAGTTAGGGTTCCGAGAGTCGAGCGAGACGACAGCCCACCGAGCGACGAGGCCTCGGTACAGGGCCCTTTGCCAGTAGTGGCACCGGCGGTAGCTTTACCCGCCGAGCCCCCGATGCTTCCAGCAGTAGCCGCTGACGATGCACGTCTCCTCAGCGCACTGCATGAGTTTCAGCACCAGCGACCACCCAGGTTTCGCGGCGAGACAGATCCCCAGGCAGCAGAGGACTGGCTGGAGGCAGTGGTTCGAGTGTTTAGGCTAGTGAGGACACCAGCAGACCTCATGGTGATCCTCGCTGCGAGCCTACTACACGCAGTAGCAGGACGATGGTGGAGCCTGATGCTCCAGGTGCACGATGAGGCATCTCTTCTTTGGACGGTCTTTGAGAGCCTCTTCCGCTCGAAGTTCGTCCCAGCCACCCTTCGTGCGGTGCGTATCCAGGAGCTTCTTCAGCTGCGGCAGGGCAGCCTGACGGTCGCTCAGTACTCGGCGAGATTTTCCAATCTCTCACGCTACTCGACCGACATGGTACGGGACCCATTATTTTGGGCCCGGACCTTCGAGTAGGGTTTGAGACACGAGATCAGGGCATCGCTGATCTCCCTCAGCATACCGACTCAGACAGGAGTACGGGAGCGGGCTCTTCTGATCGAGAGCTTCCTTGCTGAATCTACACCAGCACAGCGACCCACCGCAGGGCGGCACGTGGCAGAGTCATCTGCAGCAGATAGCCGACGGATGACTCAGGGTTCCAGGCAGACCAGACCTACCTGTGACCGACTGCACGACTCAGGCTCAGTTGTGCGGGGAAGCCGGGGTGGAGTCAGAGCCAGGCGTGCCGAGAGTGGGCAGTGTTACTGCTGTGGCGGGATTGGTCACATGGCTCATGACTGTCCGACCTGCCATGCTGATGATCAGCAGTTAGGTGAAGAACCTCCCAGGCAGAGGCAGAGGTTCGACCGTGGCGGTCCGCAGGGAGGAGGCGGACGAGGCAGAGGAGCTGGACGAGCAGCCGGTGGTGGGCGACGCATTGAGGCTCTGCCACCACCACCACCAGGAGGTCCACCCCGACCACAGGGAGTAGGTGAACATGCGAGAGCTCAACTTCAGGCAGCCGAGGCCTTCGATCATGGAGCTCCGGGAGCCGATGGGCAGGAGCAGAACTAGTGGATAACATCCTTTGTACTTTTGGTTCCTTGTTGCTTTTGTGTAGCGTCTTGTATTATGAGCTGCAATAATAAAAGACGCATACCTTTGTGATATTTTCGTTCCTGTCCTCTTTCGTGATGTTACTAAGAGGTTCCAGTTTTGGCTGTTGACTTGACCCTCACTTGTGAGACATCTACTGGAGGAGACCCAGTTACCACACACTGATGCCGACAGTGTGACTCAACCCTTGGAGGCGAGAGTAACGGTTGAATCTCTTAGTAGTAGCGTCGAGGCCTTACAGCGTCATCCTTAGTATGGATTAGTATCATCCATGTTAGTATTGACTGTTTTAGGCAAAGAATGTGGTTCATCCAGGGGATGGGACCATATTTCTCTTATCGGCAAAGAAGAAATCTTGCAACTCTTGTGGGACCTGAGATGGTCCAGGTCATCCAGGGGCGGATGAGTGCAGCTCAGAGCCGGCAGAAACCTTATGCTGACAGGAGGCGGAGGCCACTAGAGTTAGAGGGTGGTGACCACGTCTTCTTACGGGTCTCATCTCGACGTGGTATTCGGAGATTTGGCCAAGGCGGCAAGTTATATCCGCGCTTCATCGGACCCTTCCAGGTCCTCAGCAGGTTTAGCGTGGTGGCTTAACGCCTGGCTCTACCACCTCAGTTGCACCGGGTGCACGACGTCTTCCACGTGTCTCAGCTGAGGAGATACGTGCACGACCCGACACACATCATTGACCATGGGGAGCTTGACGTTGACGATGGGGTGACTTTTACGGAGGTCCCGGTGGAGATAGAGGATCGACAGGAGCGGGTCCTGCATGGGCGATCGATTCCTCTTGTGCGCATCAGATGGCAGTACGTGAATCTCCAGGAGAGCACATGGGAGCGGGAGGCTCAGATGCGTGCTCAGTACCCTCATTTGTTTCCCTAGTTTTTGATGTATCTTTACGGGGATGTAAAGCCCTGAGGTGGGAGTAATTTAAAGACCCGTAAAATTCAAGGAAATTTTTTTCTTAATTTTCTTTAGAATTTTACAAGAGCGCGGTTTCAGACGGCACCTGCTTCCGAGGGCCGGAGTGCCCGGAATCAATTTCCGAAGTTTGGCTCGGGTACGTTCAGTGAACGAACGAGCGGGAATTCCTAACTTTTGATCCGGTGCTCGGAATTGAAATCTGAGGGCACCGATGAACTCGCAGCGCCGAAATTCGCTAAAAGAGACCTTTTCGGAAGTTGCGTTTGTTGCGGGTTGAAATTTAGTTTTGGGGTTTTTAGATTGAGTTAAATAAAATTTTGTGAAGAACAAATTTTATTATAACTTGATAAAACCTACCAAAGGGGGTTGGAAGTGGGACCCACACCCACTTAACCTTCCTTGGGAGGATTAAGTGTGGTGGGACCCACACGAACCCCTAAACGTTTCATATTCTCCCAACTCCCTTAACGCCTCATTAAATGACTTGAGTTACTTATTTAATTATGGGAGTTAATCCTTTTGAATTTCAAACATTTGAAATTCTAGTGTGTTATGTGATAATAAAATAAGATGTTGTCTTATTTTATTTTGGTTAATTGTTTGTCTTCTTGAGAGGTGGAGAGCTTTTTCTTCTTCTTCTTCATCTCGGACGAAGATCACGAAGAACGCTCAACTTGATGAAGAACGCTCAAGTCCCGACGAAGAACGCCGCTCCGCTCTTCTTCGTCTTCTGTTTCAACGAAAGGGGACACCACTTCTTCCTCGGACAACCTTCGTCGGCGTACAAGTATTCGCCAACGACGTGTCTCTTCGGACGCACCCCCTTCGTCATCGGATTTGACGAACGGCTACCGCGACGCCCGAACTCCGCGACGTCGACTTCCGCGGAACGTTGACAATCGTCGAACCTTATACCAAGGTAGGGGTTGTTATTTTATTCTTTAATTATTCCATTTCTTGATCGTGGATCCCGCATGTCAAACATGAGGATTTTGAATGTTTAAGTTGAGTTATTTATTTAACGTGAGGGGGCCGGACCGCATGAACACGACCGAACCCCCCTCCATCGTTCTTGTTGTTTATTCTTGCGGGTGGAAGAAAAGTGGCGTGGTGCCGTCGCACCACGCGGATAATCGTGCAATTATTTTACGCGGCGCCGTCGCGCCACGCCGAGGAAGAATCTTCAAGAACGCGGCGCCGTCGCGCCGCGTTGAAAGGAATCAAGGAACGGCGAAAGGGCGCGGTGCCGTCGCACCGCGCCGGACGACGAACACCGCGGCCGGTTCCGGGCCGCGGCGGGATGAGGAGACCGCGGCCGGTTCCGGGCCGCGGCAGGATGAGAAGACCGGCGGCCAGGCCGCCGGCGTCGGAAGCCGAAGAGGGGACCGGAATTTCCGGTCCCGTTGGAGAAAACCGGTCGGCCAGCTGGCCGGCCGGATGACGTTAAACCGGGGAAAATTAATTCCCCGGCCAACGTTCAAAACCCCCCTCATTATGAGGGGGGCGGTTACATGAAGGGAGGGGGGCAGCAGCCCCCCGGTTTTATTTCCAGCCGGCCCCCACGTGTGGGGGCCGTTTTCTTGCAAAGCGCGCGGCACAAAGGTCGCGCCGCCATCCCAGGAAGCGGGGGCTTAGCCCCTGCGTGCAGCCACCTCGCGGCGCCAAGCCGCCGCGGCCCCCCGCGCCGCCGGCCTGCCGGCCGGCCGGGTCACCCAGGGGGGGGGGGGGGGGGGGTCGGGCCGTGTCGGCCCGGACCCGGACCCCCCCGTTTCGAACCATTTCCGGTCTTTTGGCCATAACTTGAGCCTTGGACCTTCGTTCGACGAACCGTCTGCGGCAACGCGATCCTTGGATCGAGACGGTCGTTTTGGTATATCGCACTCAAGGTTTCGGATCACTTTGAGTTCGGCCGGGTTGGTTCGTTCACAAAACCAACCGGGCCTTCGGAGCGGAAACGCTCATATCTTGAGCTACGGACGTCCGATTGACGTGTCGTCAGTCGCGTTGTGTTCCTCTTAGTGAGACGGATCTTTTGGCATACTCCGCCCGAGGTTTGGACGCAAGTGGAGTACGGTCGGGTTGGTTTTGCCTTAAAAACCAACAGGGCCCCAGGGACGAAAATGCCAATAACTCTCAGACCGGGCGTCCGATCGACGCGCCGTCTGTTGCGTTGAGTTCCTGTTGACGATACGGAACTTTTGGATACATCAACTCTGGTCTTCGTGACAGTTGATGTATCAGCCTCTCGGCTCGTGGAGCGGACCCTCCGAACGAGCTTGCTGTGTGCGGGAACCCTAGTGTTGGCTACGACTGTTACTGCGACTGCTACTGCGACTGCTACTTCGACAGCGACGACCGTGCAGAGACCCTCAGTGGACTGCGGCGACGACTGTGCAGAGATCCTCCGTGAACTCCGACGACGACCGTGCAGAGGTCCTCAGTGGACTGCGGCGACGACCGTGCAGAGATCCTCCGTGGACTCCGACGACGACCGTGCAGAGATCCTCAGTGGACTGCGGCGACGACTGTGCAGAGATCCTCTGTGGACTCCGACGACTACTGCACTCAGCGATCCTACGTGGATCAGTGCTACAGGTCCTGCGTGGGCCCGGTCCTGTGTGGGCCCGATCCTGTGTGGGTCACTGCAAGGTTAGTACCTATCGATCCTTCGTGGGTCCGACGACATAGATGGTTCAGTGATCATCTTTATCGTCATCCGAAAAAGTATATTCGTGTGAGCTGAATCTACTGTGTTACTCGATAGAGGTAGTTCGCTTGGTTGTAGCGGTAAACCTGCGATACTGGAGACGAGCGTACGGAGTATGGAGACCGTGTAGCCGGCTGAGACCTGAAGACTGCTCGACCGACTCGACTTGGAGTGAGTCGACTAGCCCAGTGGACGGAGCGCCCGGTATTTGGCGGCGGACCCACGGCGGACGGAGCGCCTAGTAGTTGGCAGCAGACCCGCGGTACTCGACTGGAAGAGTACCTCTGAAGGCTAATTGGGTGAGCGCCCGGTATTTGGCAGCAGACCCTCAGCGGACGGAGCGCCCGGTAGTTGGCAGTAGACCCGCGGTACTCGACAGGAGGAGTACTTCAGCAGTCTTAGGTTAGTGAGCAGCACCTCAGAGTCGTGACAGGACCACTGTACACTTCAGAGATGGGGCTCTTCAACAGTTGCAGTTTCGTTAATGAAAATCCTGGTTTGAGCTGAATCCTGTTGCTTTCCTGTGTGGATTTTGATTTGCAATCCTATGTGGATTATGTTTTACTTTCCTATGTGGAATACGTTTACTTTCCTGTGTGGACTGAGTTGTACTTGGGCTCGGAGGTTTGAGCGTATTTGAAATTGATGACTTAGGTATATGTATGGGCATATACCTAAGCAGTGTCGATTGTTACTTCGTGATTGTACTTTTCTTCGTGGTTTATCCTTTGTGGATTTGAGAGACCTTCAGGGGTCTCGGGGTCCCTACTGAGTAGCTTATACTCACACCTGCACGGGCTTTTCCCGCACTACGTTGTGTTGGTTGCAGACGATGGACAGCCTAGGCCTTAGCTGAGGCTTGCAGAGCAGGACGGTACCCGGAGGTGGACCACTGGGCGGGACGTGCTCGGAGCGGACGGCAGAACCTGTGGAGCAGAGGAGATATCTGTACCCACCCTTCAGGTGGGATTTCCAGTAGACAGCTCGGTGTAGCGGCATTTACTTTTCAGTTGATGTTTTCCCCTTTCGAGTTGTACTTTACTTTCAGTTTGGGTTTGTATTCTGGCCCATTTACTTTTCCGCACTTTCAGTTGTACTCTGCTTTTGTTTAGTGTTTACTTTACGCTTGCTTACTCTGTGGTGTTTGTTTACTTTACAAAGGCAATGCCTTCCCTTTTTACCGGGATTTACGCCTTGGTGCTAGTCGACATCCCCTGGCCTATGGAAGGCGGGCTTGGGGTAGTCACGGCACGGACCCCGAGGGCGGGTCGTGAAAAAAACCCTTTAGGGGAATTTACTATCTATGCTTGGAACATTCCTACCACATTTTTTATAAAAAAATAATAAATTTGAATAACAATTTTTGTAAAAATGGATTAATTATTTATAATGACACTCTCATATAATTTTATTATGTATTTTAAAATAATTTAATATACACATAAGCAATAGTTTTATTTTATACAGATTTTCTATAAATCATTTATTTAAAATAATGTTTTAATATAGTTTTAATATGGTCCATTTTTTTGAAATAATATTTTACTCGAACATATTATGTATAAAATGGTTTATTTATATTTGTCTTTTATTCCATAATTGATTTTTGTTATATGAAATTTATTAATTTATAACCCATTATTTTTCCATAATGAACATTTTCACAATATGCACTATTTATTTAATTATTTTGTAAGTATATGAGGTTTTTATTTTTTTGGGATTATAAATTGACAAAACATGGGGTGTGGTTTTATTCTATAGAATTTATTACATGTTTTTATTTATATAGTTTCATGTTTAGGAGTATTATAGATACCTAAATTACTCAACTATGATGGTATTGGATCAAGAACAAATATTTGTATTTGGTTCATACTTATGATATTTTATTATCATTATTACTAAAAACCTGATTTATTTATAAAGAAAGTAAAAAATAAATGGTACGAAAATAAACTTTTAGTAGTTCTTTATTTATTTCAACAAATTGTAAAATAATTAAATCTTTTATTTCCACTACAACCAAGTTGAAATATAATACAATGATCCAATATTAACCTTTGTTATAGATTATATTTATGATGAGATAATGGATGGGTTGAGTAGGTGGGATGGAATATATTATAGTCTCAAAATTTTATAAAAAGGTTACATATTAAAAAAATTAATTGATTAATTTCAGTTGTAAAATGTTTCTTTTTAGAATCACTTTCTTGGATAATTTTACACTTCCTTTAGGTAATTTTTTAAAAAATAATTTTTTAAATATAATTTAAAATTTAAAACTATAATTTTTAAAATATTTAACATATTTGTTTAATAAATTTATTAGGGTGATAATAGGTTTAAATCTTCTATTACACTATAATAATACGAATTATAAATTTTTCTTAATGATTTTTTGAGTACCAAATTGGTTTTAAATTTATCTATAATATTTTTTACATGATATTTTTTTTCATTTTTATTAATATATTCATAATTAATTGGGTTTTTGAATAAATTTTTTATTTTTTACATAATTCATTAAAGTTTCAACCTTCATTAGTTCTTGATCAAGCCTTTACTTATATTTTTCATAAATTGACACTAATATGAAATGGATGGATCATCATTTATCTTCATAATAATGTGTACATTAATGTGTTACCATGCCTCAAGTTATGCTTGGTTTTATACTAATATTTTATGTTCTTTTATCGTAAATAGACTCTAATTTCATATTCTATGATTTGTTAGTTTTTCTCATTCACTATGACTTGTTCAAGATATATCTTATATTATTATTAGCATGCTAATATAACATTTTTAATAGTTTATGATTCCATTTTTTATGATTTGTTTAAAATATTGACATGTTTTGTTTAAAACATTGTTGGAATGCAACTAGTATGTTATAATTACCTCCATAGTAAGCATGATAGAGGAACTTCATCACTCAAGAATTCTTCCCTATAATGTGAGGATAAGATGAGTGATTTAAAATCCTATCATACATTAGTCTGGGTTATATTTCCATAATTCATTATACATTATTATTTTTCCCCTAAAATGGGTTTTTCACCATAAATAATTGTATTCAACAGTCTCAAATTCAGATCTAGGATCAAATTCAGTTAGTATATGTATATACCCTTTCATTATAGAGTGTTTTTATTTATGATATATTTTTTTATACATCTATTTGTTAAATTTTGATTCATTTTGATGATTTTATAAATAATAACATTAATATATGTATGTATGTATGTATATATGTATACCTATTATATCATAAACTTTTTTATTCATTGTGTGAGTTAAGGAAATATTAGTGGTTCCCTTATGATTATTTATGATCACACTATACATGGACGCCCTAATGGACATTCAGTTTCACAAATTAAATTTTAGGTTAAAATAGGTACATAGAAATATTTCATATGCATTTTCTATAGTGGGGTATTGGAGCGGGTTACTTTTGATGATAAAAGTGTGAGTACATTACCACATCCTTTTAAATTATTTTTTAAGATATTTTAGTTGGTAGGGTTATAACTGACTTTGATTAGAGTGTTTACTTTTAGTTTGTTCCTATGTTTTGACTTCACACACACAGAGATATATATATATATATATGTTATTTATATATATTAGATGTGGAAACATCCGTTATTTATGAAATATAGGTTATCCTATATAGGGAAAATTCTATTTTATTATTCATTAAAATGTCCAATATATGGATTTGTGATGATAGATGTTTAGAATAAATAGTTCATTAGTTAATATATTCATCAAATTAACTGAATAGATACATAATGATAAATTTAAATATTATACAAGTTAATATCCCTTGAGCATCAGTGAACATGTTTGGGGTAATTGATTTCTTAATTAAATAACTCTTTGGGTATCTAGGTTTGGGTTGATACAATTTTTGTAAAATCATTATGTTAAAAAAATCAGAGGTATGCATATACAATGCGAATACACAAGATAAGGTAGTGAGACTTAAAACCCCTTTAAAAATACTATTTCTTAGACTCCTTTCAAATAAAACACTTATTGAGACCTCGAACATCCAAACGGATAGGTTCTACATAAGTAGTGTTCACATGTATTATCTTATGTAAGTTAACTAGGTTATGGATGATCCTAATTAAATAATATTCCCTTATCTACTAAGATATTTAGTTTACACTTTTTTGAGAATATTTAAATATTAATAGACTAAAGTAATAGAGTTGGGAAACCACATATGATGGATTTGGTAAATAATTTTTTTACCTAAAATACTAGAGATTGATATATTATATGATTGAAATAATGATTTTTAAAAATATATAAGAGATTATAGTGACACCAAATAATACTCAAATAATTAATGAAAAACAAATCTTAGCATACTAATTCATATACTATGAAATTTTAAAATGTTTTTCATTTTAGTGGGAACATATTTTATAAAATTCCAAATGAAATTATTTTAAAACATGAAAATATTAAGATAAAACCACTTATTGTAGATAGAATGGAATAATCATAATAAAAATGACTTTTAATCAATTAAGGTAGATGATACTATTAATGGAATAAACCTTCAATACTATTATAGAAATAAAAGAATTATTCTAATGTGAGAAAAAAATATTTATTCCTGGAAAAAATATTCCAAGCTTCCTATAGGAAAATTTATTCAACAAAAATATCTTGATACTAATGATAATCCAAAAAATATATTCTTGACAGTTTCAAATACACTATTTAAATAAAAAACGAGTGAAGTAACTAGATTTGTTTCTCGTATACTCAATATAACTTGTTAATTATTAATGAAAATTAGTAGTGTTAACTACACATTACACTTCATGTGGATAAAATATTCAAAGTACAATAATGGTATGTAATGGTTCAATCTAATACATAAGGAAATGTGATCTAATATATTTGTATAAAGGCTAGTCAACCGTTTCCCATGATCGGTTGCCCACATGACCTAATGAACAACTTGTCATATTCCAATGGATTCTGAATTGTAGTGGGGTATAAAGAGGTACCATGTGAAGACTTTAATCCCTATATAAAAGTTAAGAATCATTTAAAAATTATATATAATCATAAAAACACATTATAATCCTAGAAATTTTACTAATTAAATATGCAAACAATAATAATATAGGGGAAGAGCAAGCAGACAAGTATACAAACCCGTTCACAAATTTTGTTAATCACATATAAAAAATAAAAAATAAAATAAAATACCAAAGATTACCTTCTCTTAATTTCAAGACTCATCTAATCACAATATTCAAGTACAGAAATATTTATCTTGATTGATAAATACTAGACCTATAACCAAACTTTTCTTAAAACCGTGTGAGAATCTTCTAGGGAACCCTAGTGAAACTGTGGCCCGAGCAGTGTGTGACTACATAACTCAATTGGAAACCATAAATTCTGTACCCTAATAATCCAAAAATATATTTATATGTGTATATGATATGATCAACTAAAAAAATTCAAAAAAAATTAATAAAAAATCTATTTTCAATCCTCATTTCAATGGAGTTGATCCACCATACCTACTTTAGTTAATGTCGGTCTTGCGAACTATATAAATACCCAATATTAGTGTATAAATTTGTCCTCCCCAATACTCGGGCTCAAAAGAAAAACATATCCTCAGGGATGGATCCAAATCCAAATATATTGTTTCTTAGGTATCACTTCAAACACTTTGTATAATAAATGACATGAGCTTGATTTCTAGGAATCCTATGAAATCACTGAATCAATGTGATCCCCAAGTAACCATGGAAAACATGAATATCTGAGCGATGTTAAGAATTTTAATCATTATGTAATGTTATTAAGATTAATGGGATATATCCCAGTGTAAACCTACAAATTACATCATAATATTATTAGTGATAAAAATACCTATTTCTGAATAGGTTTGTCTTCGAAAAGTTACGAATATTATAGAATTTTGGAATCTAGGGCATCTAATACAGACCTGAGGTCGAATCCCAACATCCAAGTAATTATTCACATGGGTGAATAGCTGAATATCATTATACAATATAGGAATCCATACTGACATCATCACATCCAAGGCATATCACATTATTACAAACTAGAATCCTAGGATTACATATGGCCATCCACAAATCCAATAAAAAAAAGAAGCATGTTTCTAGTAAAATATCTAAACCCATAACCCCAATCCCTAGTACCTTGAGTATATATGTATGGTGTGGGTACTTAGTTGTAAAACATTATCCTTTCTACCAATTCCAATATACACATTTAGTGTCATCTCATGAATATTCATAGATAGGGGTCATCTAGTTCTTCACTATAGTGGTGGAATCCCACTTATGATCTTCAATTTCAACTTGTCCCTAGGGATAAGAACTATGATTAGAGACCATCTCATCCCTTAACATCATCAATTTCATCTCACACCCTCCCAAGAATTAGGGGTATTTCACAATGTATATAGTCTTTAGAGAAGGATCAAGACCCATCTCGATGTCTCGTGTCACTCAAATTTGGTCAACTCACTCAACCCATGCCTGTTTTCCCATGGTATATCCACCTAGGATAAACACAACTCACAAGTCCTCACTGGACCTTCCGAGGTCATCCATCCCTAGCCTCATTACACCCCTCTTTAATTTCTCCATGTCTTATTATCCTATTTTTATGGGCCTCTACCATTGATGGTTGAGGTATCAAGTTAGTGTGCTCAGTCCATGGTGGCTCAGGATTCTTATCACTTTATCCCTAGATGCTCATATGAATTTAACTATTTATTTAAAAAAATATAAATTTTTAAAAAATAAATGATAAATAAGATAGCATCTTATGGTTTAGTTTCAAATAAAACATGTGTATTATATTCTGAATAATCCATAGGGATAATATAGGTATTGCCTACCTATTTAGAATATTCTTCCATTTTTTGTCCTAAGGATCGATAGTGCCATTAAATCCTAATAAATCTCAATAAACCTTTTACATTCCATGTGAGGCCCTAAAAATCCAAAAAAAAAACCAAAAAAACAATTTATAACATTATAAATAATTTTATAATTTTATTTAGAAAGGTAATAATACCTCACACCTCACCGGCATCCACAAATTGCTAAATTCTTGAACAACGGGGTGTCTCCCACCCCCAGAACATCCCTAAACCCATTAAAATCTGAATACCATACCCATTCCACTAAATACGTCATAAAAAATTAATTTTTTTTATTTAAAACCCAATATTAATCAACTTTTATGAATACCCTTTATGAAACGATGAATGTTAATGAGAGGAAGTCATATTAGAGTTCCCTATATGAAAGAATCATAAAAGCCCCAACCCATTCAGTTAATTCCACCATGATTTGATGGAATCAGAAATACAAATTCTTATCATGATTGGAAAAAGTTATAATAAGAGGATGGAATGATTAATATAAACAAGTGGAGGTGGATATATTATATAATCCACAAAGAATTATTTCCAAAATACACCCCTTAATGAGTCTTTAATAGGAGATTGGTGGGGAAATCCACTACCATGAAAGGGAAACAAAAAAGAGAAGATCAAATTTCCCCTAAAAATCCCAAGGGAGGATAGAGTCATTTTTACCTTTGCATTCCATTATCTAGTAAATACTAGGTGCCCGGTTATCTGATTCACCCATCAGGGATGCCAGAAAACCAACCTAGACACCAAATAGCTGGTGTCCTATCCATGACTGGTTGGTGGATAAATATTGTAGCCAATACTCCTCAACCCTTATCTAGCATTTCATATTTCCTCTATCAACCACATAAGCATCATTAGATATGTAAGAACACCCACTTAATTGGTTTCAAAACCCCGAAATTCTCTTCTAATATTCAGAAAATATTTCGTCCCTTCCAATTATATTAATGTCTAAATTACTCATGAAATTCAAATAATTATACCAACATGTGATACTATAATATCTTTACTAAATAACTTCTTTTCTCTGAAAATTCTCATCAAGCATGACATTATTGGAATTGACCCCCTCAGGTTGCTAATTCTCATTTATATGTTCGTGTTCCATCCAAAAATTTCATATGAACTTCCAAAGAACCTATCTAAATTCATGGTCCTAAAATCACCAAAAAACTAATAAATTTTTTATTTTAATTATTTAAACAAAGAGATAGAACTCCCAGTGAACCATATACTCAGATTCACCCATGTTCCATCATCCAAAAATCATCTAGTCAATGTTTCTCCTCAACATATATTTTAGTCCCCCTATGGTAATTATTATACCTCAATACTCACCAACACTAGAATTTCCTATGTGAGAATGATAACTATGTTCCACCACCCCTCCTAGCATGGTCCCAAAATAGTGCACCCTAACATACTCGAGAACACTATTAACCACTAAACTCCATTCTTGTTACCCATTTACAGGTTATACCAAATGGGCCTCCACCATCCAAACACACTCCAAATATACCAGTTTTTGAAAAAAAATATAAAAAAAATTCTAAAATCCTCTCATCATATCCAAAATGACTATTTTAAGGTTGTTTCAAACTCACAACATTTATTTGTATTGAAACCAACTGTAAAGACCCGTAAAATTCAAAGAATTTTTTTTTCTTAATTTTCTTTAGAATTTACAAGAGCGCGGTTTCAGACGGCACCTGATTCCGAGGCCCGGAGTGCCCGGAATTAATTTCCGAAGTTTGGCTCGGGTACGTTCAGTGAACGAACGAGCGGGAATTCCTAACTTTTGATCCGGTGCTCGGAATTGAAATCCGAGGGCACCGATGAACTCGCAGCGCCGATATTCGCTTAAAGAGACCTTTTCGGTAGTTGCGTTTGTTGCGAGTTGAAAGTTAGTTTTGGGGTTTTCAGTTGAGTTAAATAAAATTTGTGTAAGACAAATTTTATTTTAACTTATTAAAAACCTTCCAAAGGAGGTTGGAAGTGGGACCCACACCCACATAACCTCCCTTGGGAGGATTAAGTGTGGTGGGGCCCACACGAACCCCTAGACTTTTCAAATTCCCTTAACCCCCTCTTAATTGACTTAAGTTACTTAATTAATTTTGGGGGTTAAACTCTTTTGAATTTCAAACTTTTGAAATTCTTTTATGTTTTGTAATAATAAAATAATATGTTATCTTATTTTATTATGGGTTGTTTGTTTGTCCCCTTGAGAGCTTTTTGAGAGCTTCCTCTTCATCTTCAAGCTCTGACGAAGAACGAAGAACGCTCAAACTCCGACGAAGAACGACGCCTCTCTTCTTCGTCCTCGGTGTCAACAAGAGGGAACGCCGCTTCCTCTTCGGACCTTCTTCGTCGGCATACGAAGTTTCGACAACGACTCTTCCTCCAACGTCAAAGGAATCGACACCGATATTCCACGACTCCGTCAAGGTGCGACTATCAAGATAAGGGTTCTTGAGTTCGTTGTTTCCTTTTTATTTGACTTTCCTCGAGACTTGACGTAGAACGCTCAAGTTCCGACGAAGAACGCCACTCCGCTCTTCTTCGTCTTCGGTGTCAACGAGAGAGAACACCGCACCTTCCTCGGACAACCTTCGTCGGCGTACAAGGATTCGCCAACGACGTGCCTCTTCGGACGCGCCTCTTCGTCATTGAATTTGACGAACGACGACCGCGACGCCCGACCTCCACGACGTCGTCTTCCGCGGACATAGTCAAATCCTCGAACTTATACCCGAGGTAGGGGATGTTGATTTAATATTTAATTATCTCATTCTTGCTCGTGGTTCGTATGACTAACGTGAGGATGTTGTTTATTTAAAGTTGCGTTATTAATTTAACGTGAGGGGGCCGGACCGTACGAACACGGCCGAACCCCCTCCAACGTTCTTGTTTGTTCTTGCGGGTGGAAGCAAGTGGCGTGGTGCCGTCGCACCACGCGGTTGATCGTGCATTTATTTTACGCAACGCCGTCGCGCGCACACCATGGAAGAAACATCAAGAACGCGACGCCGTCGCGCCGCGTTGAAAGAAATTAAAGTGCGGCGGAGGGGCGTGGTGCCGTCGCACCGCGCCGGACGACGAACGCCGCGGCCGGTTCCGGGCCGCGGCGGTAGAGAAGACCGGCGGCCGGGCCGCCGGCGTCGGAAGCCGAAGAGGGGACCGGATTTTTCCGGTCCCGATGGAGAAAACCGTCCGGCCAGCTGGTCGGCCGGATAACAATAAACCGGGGGAATTAATCCCCCGGCCACCTCATGAAACCCCCTCTTAAAGAGGGGGCGGTTTTCTTGTGGGGGGGCAAAGCCCCCCCGTTTCTGCCAATCAAGCCCCCCCACTTGGTGGGGGCGGTTCTTTGAAGAGAGGGAGGGGGGGGGGCAGCCGGCCCCCCGGTTCGTTCCAGCAAGCCCCCAACGTGTGGGGGGCGTTTATTTTTTTTTGGGCGCGGCACAAAGGCCGCGCCACCTTGAAGAGGCGGGGGCTGAGCCCCCCGCATGCCACCCTCGTGCGGCGCCAGGCGCCCGCAGCCGCGCCGCCCCGGGGGGGGGGGGGGGGGGGTCGGGCCGGGTCGGCCCGGACCCGGACCCCCCCGTTTCGAACCAGATTTGGTTTTTGGCCCATAACTTGAGCCTCGGACCTCCGAATGACGAACCGTCTGCGGAAACACGATCCTTGGATCAAGACGGTCGTTTCGGTATATCGCACTCAAGGTTTCGGATTACTTTGAGTTCGGCCGGGTTAGTTCGTTCACGAAACCAACCGGGCCTTCGGAGCGGAAACACTCATATCTTGAGCCACGAACATCCGATTGACGCGCCGTCAGTCGCGTTGCGTTCCCTCTTAGTGAGACGGATCTTTTGGCATACTCCGCCCGAGGTTTGGACGCAGGTGGAGTACTGTCGGGTTGGTTTTGCCTTAAAAACCAACCGGGCCCCGGAGACGAAAAAGCCAATAACTCACAGACCGGGCGTCCGATTGACGCGCCGTCTGTTTCGTTGACTTCCTCTTGATGAGACGGAACTTTTGACTTACTCCGCCCGAGTTTTGGATGCAGTCGGAGTATGGCCGGGTTGGATTGTACCCGAAATCCAACCGGGCCCCTCGAACGGGAAAGCTGATATCTTTCAGACAGGACGTCCGTTTGACGAACCGTCAGCGGCGTTGGTGTTTACGTTTAGTAACGGTCCCTATGAGTATACCCTATGGGAGTTCGGGGTACAGTTGAGATACGGCCGGGATTGGTTCGCACTCGAAACCAACCGGGCCCCTGGGACGAAAAAGCTAATAACTCACAGACCGGGCGTCCGATCGACGCGCCGTCTGTTGCGTTGAGACCCCTGTGACGAGACGGACTTTTGAGATACTTGGAGTATCGACCTGTAGCTCGTGGAGCGGACCCTCCCAGTGACGAGCGTGCGAAGTACGGAGACCGTGTAGCTGGCTGAGACCTGACGACTACTTGACCGACTCGACTTGGAGTGAGTCGACTAGCCCAGTGGACGGAGCACTACTTTCTGAGGTGCAGACCCATGGCGGACGGAGCACTACCTGTGTGATAGTGCAGACCCGCGGTGCTCGTCCGGAGAGTACCTCAGCAGGCTACTAGGGGGTGTGCACTACGGTGTTTGGGTGACATACCTCGGCGGGAAGCACTACTGTGTTTGGGTGGCTGGCCCGCAGTACTCGACAGGAGGAGTACTTCAGCAGTCTTAGGTTAGTGAGCAGTACCTCGGAGTCGTGACAGGACCACTGTACACTCTAGAGACGGAGCTCTTCAGCAGTTACGGTTTCGATAATGAAAATCCTGGTTTGAGCTGAGACTTTTGACCTTGTGTTTACCTCATGATTGAGATGGGTCACCTGCTAACTTTGGTATATGTATGGGCATATACCCGGGTAGTGGTTATCCGTTGTTTTCACAATCCTTGTGTTTCCTCATGCTTGAGATGGGTTACTTGATAACTTAGGTATATGTATGGGCATATACCTAAGTAGAGTTTATCTGTTGAGATCTTCTTGTGGTTATCCTTGTTGGTTTTAGTGAGACCTTGAGGGTCTCGGGGTCCCTACTGAGTATCGTTATACTCACCCCTGCACGGGCTATGCCCGCACCTCGTTGTGTTGGTTGCAGACGACGGTCAGTACTGACAGAGGCCAAGTGTTCGAGGACTGGACGGTACCTGGAGGTGGACTATACAACGAGGCGGTACCCAGAGGCAGACCACTGGGCGGGACATACTCGGAGCAGACGGCGGGACCCGAGGAGCAGAGGAGCTATCTGTACCCACCCTTCAGGTGGGATTTCCAGTGGTCAGCTCGGCGTAGCAGCTTTACTTTTCAGTTGCTGTTTTTCCTTTCGAGTTGTACTTTACAGTTGGGCTTGTATTTCCGGCCCCTTTTTACTTTCTGCACTTTTAGTTGTACTCTGTTTTTGCTTAGTGTTACTTTCCGCTTGCTTACTCTGTGGTGTTTGTTTACTTTACAAAGGCAATGCCTTCCCTTTTTACCGGGATTTACGCCTTGGTGCTAGTCGCCAGCCCCTGGCCTATGGAAGGCGGGCTTGGGGTAGTCACGGCACGGACCCCGAGGGCGGGTCGTGACAAATTGGTATCAGAGGTGGTCGGTTCTACCGCAGACTCTGATCTTTCTTTCTGTGAAGCAATAGTGTTAAGGGTACCGAGTGTGGTTTTCAGTTCAGGGAGTCCAGTGTTGGTGCGGGCGGCCGACGTATCCATACACCAGGACCCTGACAACTGATTTCCGACTTTGTGCACGAAAACACTGATTGCGTGTGTGTTTTCAAAGGTTTTTCCCCTTAAAACAGCTCAAACTAGGTCAGCTCACCAGGTATAATCGTTTGATCGTGTTACGTTGTTTCTTTCAGGATGTCTTTTCTCAGACGACCAGCTAGAGCCCGGAGGGATGAGCGTGCTGACAGTCTGTCGAGCGACGAGGCTTCGGTACAGGGCCCTCTTGCAGTTGAGGCACCAGCGGAGGCACCAGCGGTACTACCATACGTTGGGCCACCGATGCCACCAGCCCCAGCAGTAGGCGATGCACGACGCTTGAGCGCGCTGCACGAGTTCCAGCGCCAGAGGCCACCCAGGTTCAGGGGAGAGACGGACCCGCAGGCGGCTGAGGTTTGGCTGGAGGCTGTGGTGAGAGTCTTCAGGCTAGTGGGGACGCCGGCAGACTTCATGGTGATCTTTGCTACCAGCCTCCTTCAGGCAGTAGCAGGTAGGTGGTGGAGCCACTTGTTTCAGTTTTGCGATGAGATGAACTTCGCATGGGAAGACTTCGAGACCTTCTTCAAGGTGGAGTTTGTGCCAGTATCTCTACACCCCGAACGTGTACAGGAGATTCTGCCTTTGCCGCGTGTTTTTCGATCAGAAGCCGAGTCATCTGTGGGCAGTAGACAGATGATGCAGAGGTCCAGGAGGACCAGACCAGCAGTTGGGCGATCTCGGGTTTTAGGACCGGTGGTGCGGGGCACCCGAGGTGGGGTCAGAGCCAGGCGTGCCAGAAACGGACAATGTTACTCCTGTGGCGGAAAGGGTCACCTGGCACGTAACTGTCCGACTCCTCGATCCGCAGGCTTGGAGGGAGCCACCGAGGTTGAGGCAGCGACAAATGCTAGAGCTCTGGGAGCAGGTGGACAGGGGAGGAACTAGTGGATACGTCTTTTGTACTTCTAGTTCCATGTTGATGTTGCTTTTGTGTAGCGTCTTGTAATATGAGCTGCAATAATAAAATACGCATACCATTGTGATGTTTTCTTTCCTGTCCTCTTTTGTGATGTTACTAAGAGGTTCCAGTTGACTGTTGACTTGACCCTCACTTGTGAGACATCTACTGGAGGAGACCCAGTTACCACACACTGATGCCGACAGTGTGACTCAACCCTTGGAGGCGAGAGTAACGGTTGGATCTCTTAGTAGTAGCGTCGAGGCCTTACGACGTCATCCTTGGTATGGATTAGTATCATCCATGTTAGGATTGACTGTTTTAGGCAAAGAATGTGGTTCATCCAGGGGATGAGACCAGGTTTCTCTTATCGGCAAAGAATAAATCTTGCAGCTCATGTGGGACCAGAGATGGTCCGGGCCACGTCAGAGGAGGTCCATGTCATCCAGGAGCGGATGAGGAAAACACAGAGCCGGCAGAAGTCATACGCTGACAGGAGGCGGAGGCCACTAGAGTTCGAGGATGGTGACCACGTCTTCTTGCGGGTCTCACCTCGACGTGGTATTCGGAGATTTGGCCGAGGCGACAAGTTATCTCCGCGCTTCATCGGACCCTTCCAGGTTCTCAGCAGGATTGGCGAGGTGGCTTATCGCCTGGCTCTACTACGTCAGTTGCACTGGGTGCACGACGTCTTCCACGTATCCCAGCTGAGGAGATACATGAACGACCCGACGCACATCATTGACCATGGGGAGCTTGACGTTGACAATGGGGAGACTTTTACGGAGGTCCCGGTGGAGATAGAGGATCGACAGGAGCGGGTCCTACATGGGCGATCGATTCCACTTGTGCGCAACAGATGGCGGCACGGGAATCTCCAGGAGAGCACATGGGAGCGGGAGGCTCAGATGCGTGCTCAGTACCCTCTTTTGTTTCCCTAGTTTTTCATGTAGCTTTACGGGGACGTAAAGCCCTGAGGTGGGAGTAATGTAAAGACCCGTAAAATTCAAGGAAATTTTTTTTCTTAATTTTCTTTAGAATTTTACAAGAGCGCGGTTTCAGACGGCACCTGATTCCGAGGCCCGGAGTGCCCGGAATTAATTTCCGAAGTTTGGCTCGGGTACGTTCAGTGAACGAACGAGCGGGAATTCCTAACTTTTGATCCAGTGCTCGGAATTGAAATCCGAGGGCACCGATGAACTCGCAGCGCCGATATTCGCTTAAAGAGACCTTTTCGGGAGTTGCGTTTGTTGCGAGTTGAAAGTTAGTTTTGGGGTTTTCAGTTGAGTTAAATAAAATTTGTGTAAGACAAATTTTATTTTAACTTATTAAAAACCTACCAAAGGAGGTTGGAAGTGGGACCCACACCCACTTAACCTCCCTTGGGAGGATTAAGTGTGGTGGGGCCCACACGAACCCCTAGACTTTTCAAATTCCCTTAACCCCCTCTTAATTGACTTAAGTTACTTAATTAATTTTGGGGGTTAAACTCTTTTGAATTTCAAACTTTTGAAATTCTTTTATGTTTTGTAATAATAAAATAAGATGTTATCTTATTTTATTATGGGTTGTTTGTTTGTCCCCTTGAGAGCTTTTTGAGAGCTTCCTCTTCATCTTCAAGCTCTGACGAAGAACGAAGAACGCTCAAACTCCGATGAAGAACGACACCTCTCTTCTTCGTCCTCGGTGTCAACAAGAGGGAACGCCGCTTCCTCTTCGGACCTTCTTCGTCGGCATACGAAGTTTCGACAACGACTCTTCCTCCGACGTCAAAGGAATCGACACCGATATTCCATGACTCCGTCAAGGTGCGACTATCAAGATAAGGGTTCTTGAGTTCGTTGTTTCCTTTTTATTTGACTTTCCTCGAGACTTGACGTAGAACGCTCAAGTTCCGACGAAGAACGCCGCTCCGCTCTTCTTCGTCTTCAGTGTCAACGAGAGAGAACACCGCACCTTCCTCGGACAACCTTCGTCGGCGTACAAGGATTCGCCAACGACGTGCCTCTTCGGACGCGCCTCTTCGTCATTGAATTTGACGAACGACGACCGCGACGCCCGACCTCCGCGACGTCGTCTTCCGCGGACATAGTCAAATCCTCGAACTTATACCCGAGGTAGGGGATGTTGATTTAATATTTAATTATCTCATTCTTGCTCTTGGTTCGTATGAATAACGTGAGGATGTTGTTTATTTAAAGTTGAGTTATTAATTTAACGTGAGGGGGCCGGACCATACGAACACGGCCGAACCCCCTCCAACGTTCTTGCTTGTTCTTGCGGGTGGAAGCAAGTGGCGTGGTGCCGTCGCACCACGCGGTTGATCGTGCATTTATTTTACGCAACGCCGTCGCGCGCACACCATGGAAGAAACATCAAGAACGCGACGCCGTCGCACCGCGTTGAAAGAAATTAAAGTGCGGCGGAGGGGCGCGGTGCCATCGCACCGCGCCGGACGACGAACGCCGCGGCCGGTTCCGGGCCGCGGCGGGATGAGGAGACCGCGGCCGGTTCCGGGCCGCGGCGGTAGAGAAGACCGGCGGCCGGGCCGCCGGCGTCAGAAGCCGAAGAGGGGACCGGATTTTTCCGGTCCCGATGGAGAAAACCGGCCGGCCAGCTGGCCGGACGGATGACAATAAACCGGGGGAATTAATCCCCCGGCCACCTCATGAAACCCCCTCTTAAAGAGGGGGCGGTTTTCTTGTGGGGGGGCAAAGCCCCCCCGTTTCTGCCAATCAAGCCCCCCCACTTGGTGGGGGCGGTTCTTTGAAGAGAGGGGGGGGGGGGGGGCAGCCGGCCCCCCCGGTTCGTTCCAGCAAGCCCCCCACGTGTGGGGGGAGTTTATTTTTTTTTGGGCGCGGCACAAAGGTCGCGCCACCTTGAAGAGGCGGGGGCTGAGCCCCCCGCATGCCACCCTCGTGCGGCGCCAGGCGCCCGCCGCCGCGGCCCGCCGCCGCCGCCGCCGGCCGCCGCCGCCGCGCCGCCCCGGTGGGGGGGGGGGGGTCGGGCCGGGTCGGCCCGGACCCGGACCCCCCCGTTTCGAACCAGATTTGGTTTTTGGCCCATAACTTGAGCCTCGGACCTCCGAATGACGAACCGTCTACGGCAACGCGATACTTGGATCAAGACGGTCGTTTCGGTATATCGCACTCAAGGTTTCGGATTACTTTGAGTTCGGCCGGGTTAGTTCGTTCACGAAACCAACCGGGCCTTCGGAGCGGAAACGCTCATATCTTGATCCACCAACGTCCGATTGACGCGCCGTCAGTCGCGTTGCGTTCCTCTTAGTGAGACGGATCTTTTGGCATACTCCGCCCGAGGTTTGGACGCAGGTGGAGTACTGTCGGGTTGGTTTTTCCTTAAAAAGCAACCGGGCCCCGGAGACGAAAAAGCCAATAACTCACAGACCGGGCGTCCGATTGACGCGCCGTCTGTTTCGTTGACTTCCTCTTGATGAGACGGAACTTTTGACTTACTCCGCCCGAGTTTTGGATACAGTCGGAGTATGGCCGGGTAGGATTGTACCCGAAATCCAACCGGGCCCCTGGAACGGGAAAGCTGATATCTTTCAGACAGGACGTCCGTTTGACGAACCGTCAGCGGCGTTGGTGTTTACGTTTAGTAACGGTCCCTATGAGTATACCCTATGGGAGTTCGGGGTACAGTTGAGATACGGCCGGGATTGGTTCGCACTCGAAACCAACCGGGCCCCTGGGACGAAAAGGCTAATAACTCACAGACCGGGCGTCCGATCGACGCGCCGTCTGTTGCGTTGAGACCCCTGTGACGAGACGGACCTTTGAGATACTTGGAGTATCGACCTGTAGCTCGTGGAGCGGACCCTCCCAGTGACGAGCGTGCGAAGTACGGAGACCGTGTAGCTGGCTGAGACTTGACGACTGCTTGACCGACTCGACTTGGAGTGAGTCGACTAGCCCAGTGGACGGAGCACTACTTTCTGAGGTGCAGACCCATGGCGGACGGAGCACTACCTGTGTGACAGTGCAGACCCGCGGTGCTCGTCCGGAGAGTACCTCAGCAGGCTACTAGGGGGTGTGCACTACGGTGTTTGGGTGACATACCTCGGCGGGAAGCACTACTGTGTTTGGGTGGCTGGCCCGCAGTACTCGACAGGAGGAGTACTTCAGCAGTCTTAGGTTAGTGAGCAGTACCTCGGAGTCGTGACAGGACCACTGTACACTCTAGAGACGGAGCTCTTCAGCAGTTACAGTTTCGATAATGAAAATCCTGGTTTGAGCTGAGACTTTTGACCTTGTGTTTACCTCATGATTGAGATGGGTCACCTGCTAACTTTGGTATATGTATGGGCATATACCCGGGTAGTGGTTATCCGTCATTTTCACAATCCTTGTGTTTCCTCATGCTTGAGATGGGTTACTTGATAACTTAGGTATATGTATGGGCATATACCTAAGTAGAGTTTATCTGTTGAGATCTTCTTGTGGTTATCCTTGTTGGTTTTAGTGAGACCTTGAGGGTCTCGGGGTCCCTACTGAGTATCGTTATACTCACCCCTGCACGGGCTATGCCCGCACCTCGTTGTGTTGGTTGCAGACGACGGCCAGTACTGACAGAGGCCGAGTGTTCGAGGACTGGACGGTACCTGGAGGTGGACTATACGATGAGGCGGTACCCAGAGGCAGACCACTGGGCGGGACATACTCGGAGCAGACGGCGGGACCCGAGGAGCAGAGGAGCTATCTGTACCCACCCTTCAGGTGGGATTTCCAGTGGTCAGCTCGGCGTAGCAGCTTTACTTTTCAGTTGCTGTTTTTCCTTTCGAGTTGTACTTTACAGTTGGGCTTGTATTTCCGGCCCCTTTTTACTTTCCGCACTTTTAGTTGTACTCTTTTTTTGCTTAGTGTTACTTTCCGCTTGCTTACTCTGTGGTGTTTGTTTACTTTACAAAGGCAATGCCTTCCCTTTTTACCGGGATTTACGCCTTGGTGCTAGTCGCCAGCCCCTGGCCTATGGAAGGCGGGCTAGGGGTAGTCACGGCACGGACCCTGAGGGCGGGTCGTGACACCAACTATTTGGCCACCCTTTGGTCGACCTACCGAAAGAAACATGGAAACACCACCAATAGCATAACAAATTTATCCAATATCAATGCCTAAACTCCCCAATGTTTCTTATTATTTTATAAGTATCCACATTGATGTTAATACGTGAAACCCATTGTGATACCTTGCTTGAATCTACCATCCAAAAAAACTACCATTGTGCTCTCCCACATGCATGAATCATTTTCAACTGAAACTTCTTCGAACCATATAAAAAACATGCGGATACTGGTGTCAATGCTTGGAAGTAAACTGATATTACATTTGACTGAAATATAGTATTATATATGGTGTCGAAATATGTTTTTTCCAATTATTTACTTGCATTAAAATTTCATAATTACCGTCAATCGAGTAGTATTATTCACCCATGACCCTTTAACATGATGGTCGCATTACCTATGATAGAAATCACAACACCCACCATAGGATCATAATTTTTATCAAATCACAAGATTGAAACCTATTCACTTTCCCAACACATCATCCATCCTTGAGCATAAAAGTAGGAGTGTGTTCTCCAACCTTCTCATATATAATATTTAACCTAAAATTTAATTCTCAACCATTATCATCCCATAGGAACGTCACATACAATATTCACATAATTTCCTCTCGTAATGAGTGTCCCTACCCTCAATCAGCAACTGGTGAACTCTAAAACACATGGCCTCACTTATGTTGTTCCTTGAGTTCTATATAAAAATGTTCAATTACTATTCTTGTGTTACTCCTCCTAATCCATGGTCATCTATCCCATGAAACCCCTTTATAGGATCTTATAAGATATTCCACACCACCACACCTAATCCATTCTCGATTTATCCTTTTCTATGGATAGAAATTTCACATTTCATCAAAATTACTAGTCAATTATTTCCACAATATCTCATCAATTATCATTAGCACTTGTATCGCATCTTATCATCACTTATCTCTACATAAATATGACCCTAACATAAACTACTCATGTTACATCTATCTCATCTAGAAAATATATGGGTTTATGTTCCAGTACCTCCCATGTTCTAATGGGTAACTCATTCTCCAATGAGTTAGACATCATTATAATTATCCCCACTGACCAAAAAACTATCTCTGATACTTAGAATGTTCATTTTTCTTACGCATAGCATCCTTGGTACTCCTCTTGAAAATATTTTACTTCACCTATTCCATGATATAACACATAATCACCTCTTAAAGATCTATCCTTCCAAATACACATGTATTAATTAATTCCCCAAGGCATTTAAAAATCATTAACAATATTATATTCCACTTAGTGTTGTACTAAAACCAAAAGAATCTACCCAAACATTCATGTTCCTTCTAAAGCGCATTCAAATTTAGTAGGCTCAGGAACCTGTATGCCACTTCTCTCCAAAATCATCCTCAATACAGAGTCACACCACATGCCTCACATTATAAAGATACGACACTCATGGTGATTTTCACATAATGGGAGCTAAGGTATCACCATGCCTTTACCATATTCTCAATATCACATTTCTTTTATGGATCATATCCTATGGAACTTTCTTATGTATTCCCATTTCGCAGTGCTTAAAATCATTTGATTGAAAACTATATATATTTAGGTTTCCACACCCAGTCTAAAAGGAAAATATCTTACAAATCATAACCAATTGGAAACACCACTAGTCTCTCATATCAGATAACAAATTTCATCAAGGGTTCCATTACCCATTCTAGGGTTCTATGTACACCAATATAGGGCACTGAATCCCAATTCATTGGCCTACAATGGTATTTATTATCCCCTAAAATCCACTTATGGGACTAGTACCTCAATAATAACAACTCATCGATCAATATTTCTACATCCAATAACAGTATATTTAAATATTTTTACCATTGATAATCCAAAACAATTGGACCATTTATATAGATTTTCATTCTAATCTATATGGTAAATTGATGTATAGGGTGTTACTAGAACAATAAATAGTTGAACCTTATGTACAATCAACAACTAGGGGTTTCTCACTAGGAAACCATGTGTCATACTAACCTACTACGGTCATTTCACCTACTATGTTCACACACTATTAATCCCCCATAAATTATCTCATTAATTAACCACATGATATGCCATCATATGAAAATACATATTCAATTTTCCCAACTGATTATAATTACACCAAGTACATATATATGATAAAATCATATGAGATGTTTTTGACACTCTAAACAATGTAACCTCGTTCATATATCATAAAAAGTCAAACTAGTAAGCCCTTACATTCCATTTTAATCCCTATATTTCTATGATGATGAATAAAACACATATTAACTCTATAGTGAAAGATCCAAATCCAAAGTAACTAGATTCTTTCCAATGGTTTAAGAGCCATAAATCAAACACAAATCATAAATCTAAAACTACATGTTCATCAAATGTGGTAAAAATTATGTTAACTATAACACCACATACTATGAACATCAATCATATCCCTAGAAATTATAACTTAAATCCGAAATAGGTTTTCCTGATTCACTATCCCTACATCCATCATAGGTTTTGAAAAATTCAAATATATCTGGACAAGAGTTTCCCAAATATTAAGAAAAAAATATAATATCAGATACCACATTGTAACATCCTAGTTAAGAGCCCACTCAACTACTTCCTCATCCTAATTTTCTACATGACCACAGGTGAACCTCCCAATATGTTATAGGTTGCTTACTAGAAATAGGGGTCTATGGAGGTACCATGGGGAGACTATACCCCACAAATTAGAGTGTGAAGTCATATAATAATACACTTAGTCTCCTAAACCACACATATACATCATATTACAAAGATAAATAAAACATCCAAATTATAAAAATATGGGGGTAACATGCATAAAATCATAGAGATCTGATATCCCATTCAACCTATAACATATATATAATTACAAAATAAAAAATACTAATGAGAAACTACTCCTCGTTCTGATCCCCACCATATCCCATGATCCATGTTCATGTTTAGATATCCTTCTTGATCAACACCAGTCCACTACAGAGCCTTTCATGAAAATAAGTGAGTGTTTACGTGGGCACCCCTATGTAATGGAAGATCAAGTTAGGTGTGAGTGAATAAATAAGTTGGGAATCATCAACATGGTTTCGTAATAATACAATTATGGATTGATATGTGTATGTGATATAGTAAAATAACAAAATAAACAACCATTAGATATAAATAACCAATGAATAACTATTGATCCATATGTTTAAGACAAGGATTGTCCATATCTGCTTCTGGTAATGTCAGGTTATATCTTAGAACATTAAAACAATGTTCCAACCATATAATTAATGGATCCAAACATGTAACTAAAGAATCCCCAATACTCAGACTCAAAAATGAAAACATATTATCATGAATAGATCCACGTCCAGATTTTAGGCATCTAGGGAATCTATCCAAATTGTATGTATAATGAACGAATTGAGTCCAATTTTTGGAAATCTAAGGAAATAAATTAAAAAAAGTCATATAACATGCCACTATGAAAAATGTCTAGATCCTATGAATCATGGGAATCCAAATATTCATTTAGTGGTATCATTTTGAACTTGACGGATCCTAGGGGAAACTGAAGAATCCCATTAGAATAGTAATAGTTATCACAATCCCTAAACCCAAATGGTTTTATACTATAATTTTTTGCATCCCAAAGACCTATAGTGTTATGGTTTCCCCATAAAGACTAGAGGTAAAATCCTTATATACAATGACTTCTTCATGTGGAACAATATAGGTATCTTTGGATATAAACCATGAATCCATAACGATATCATTTAATCATAGCCTCATAACATCAGAATCACATGTGGCCCAAATATGTATCCTTAGATGAACCTTTGGGAATCCCCAAAGTCACCATCATATCATATAAGGCCCATAATCCATATCCTAGGATGTAAATTTGAGCATCCTTATATGCATCAAAAGAATCAAAATAAATAATAAATAAAATCCTAGAGTCAACTGATTTCCTAAACCCATAACCACATTTCATAACCTCATGTGATTTCTTATTTAGTGAAGATTCTAAAGTTATGCCATATAACCTCTCTACCTATTCTCATACACCCACTTGGGGTTATATAATGGATAAGAACCCACATGGGTCTCGTAGTTCATCACTATAATTGAAGATACTCCATCAGGATCCTAAATTTTAACTAATATATCGAGCTAACACCTGATTCTCTGAGGGCATCCTATCCCTCATCATTAGTTAAATCATCTAATGATCTCAAGGTCCTAATAGGAATTCCACACTCTTGAAAATATCAAGAGATGGATCACATCCCATCTCTATACCTTAGATCACTTCAGTCCAATTAACTCATCCAACCAATGCCTATTCTTTCCATGGTTTGTTTACCTATAATAAACACTAATCATAATCTGTCACCCATCCTTCTACGGACATCTATCTCTAATCTCATCTCCCCCACTTATAGGTATCTATGTTTTAGTATCCTTTTTTTTCTGGCCTCATCCATCAATATCCAAGGCATCAAGAATATTCACTAGGTCCATTTTTGTCTTGTGGCTCAACATCTCCATCAAAGCCTAATCAAGCTCAACTATCCACCTTCATTTCACATGAGGCACTAACTCTTGAAAAACAAAAAAAAATAATCATTTATAACATTTATACATAATAATACAATTTAATTTAAAATTTTCAAAAAGACTCAAAACCACTCATACATCTATTAAAATTTTAATTCTCAAACAATAGTTTGTTGACCATCCCTTAAACACCCACGAACCCATGATATGTCAAATCCCAAACCTATGCAAACAAATACATCATTAAAAAAATATAGTTTTAATTAAAAACAAAAGATAAATCCATGTCTTGATGTGACCTTAATGATATTATAAATGAATATAAGTGAACATTATATTAGGATTCCCTCTACATAAGTAGTATAAAAGTAATAACTCATTATGATGAATTCCACCATGCTCTGATGGAATTTGAAATCAAAACCCTAATCTGGTAAGAATAAATCTATAAAAAGAGGAGGTGGATATTAATAGTGTAGAGACCCGAAGCCTGACATACATGGACATTACATTACTTTTGCGGAATACTTAGTACATAACAAAAACACACACTAAAGGATCGTAATAGTTTAGTGTCTTTGGAAACTCGGAACGTAATCTTCTAATCGTGGTGAAAGATCTTCAATATCTCCCATAAAGATATTCCTTTTTTTACCTAAAACCTTTATTTATATCCTGGGGAAAAGAAAACATAAAAGGGTGAGCTCAAATGCTCAGTAAGGGTATACAAAAGAAATAAAAATCATATCATATCTTTTTGAAAATCATAACCTGCAAAAGAGATCATAATATCTTAACATGGAACAAATCATAGAAGTGAAAATGAGATCACCATAATCATAACATGAAACTTGAAACTTTGTGGCATGCACACATAATCATGGAAAATCATTTCTTGTTAGTCATGACTCATTGCCAAGACTATCTTAGTGGACAAAGTCCCTTTCTGAATCGAGTAACCCTCGTTTCAGTCCCGTTTCACTGAACCGGTATAACCTACCATTTCAGCCATGTCTATCTCATGAGATATAAAATCTTTACCCAATTCATTGGAGGGAGATATAGGTCCCACCCATCTTATAATGAATCCTTTCTTATGTGTGCCACATAATCATAAACCATACATCATAGCTTAACCCATGTAATAAAAATGGGATTCTTAAACAACATGACATCATAAAACAATTCATATAAGATAAAGGAATTCATAAAAATGTTTCCATCACAACATAATCAAATCCATGTAATAATAGGGATAAAAACAGAACCCTTTTATTATCTTAGATGGAAAATAATTTTGATAAAATACTTGAACTTCATTCTTGAGGAAAATATCCTTTCTTCTTCAAAAACATTTTTCCTTTCATAACATGTCATAAAACATTAAAATAAAAGAAGTTGATTAAAAATAAACTTGAAAACTTGTAAAGGAAGCTTCTTGGAAATAATGTTTTAAAAATCCATTCATGCCGTATAAGTTAAAAAAAACATTCTTCATACTTTTGTCGGAAAAGTCAAAAAGTACCTCGTACGAAAAACGAAAAAAGATTCCTTTTATTTCTTTTACTAAAAACTCACCGAAGGGTAAAAATGGATTTAAACAATTTTAGGTGGATGAAAATAATATTACATATTGATGAAACATGGATGTGGATGATAAAATACACCCCAGTAAATACTTACGAATAAACAATCTCGGATAAAAATGAGATTGTGATATTTCCCTTACCTTAGGTCCAATTTGCTTCGTATGTGTCCGAACCTCCTGTATAATGATTTAAATAATGTCATTGACTTATTACAGAATCATATTCATTGTTATGATATCATATATGGTTCACTTATGACATTATATTACCCGTTCTTTTGTAAATTCCATGTTAAAGAAGCGTTTTGGGTAAAATCGTTTCATTTATCGTAGGTGTTTTGACTTGTTGTTCTTGACATCATTATTACTTATATCATGATTTACTTACTTCAAGAATATAAAATATGATTTATATGTCATATATATTCAGTATATATATATATATAATAGATAGATAAATAAAATGAAAAACACCGTTCATGGAGACGGTAGTCCGTACGTACGCATGAACGCTGTTTTTCTTTCCTTATTGTCTTGAAATGGAAGTAAGTAGATGACATACATATGTATATATATACATAAATCCAGTATCTTTATAATGTCATATATTTCATTATTATTTCTTATATATACATTATAATCATTCTTAAATGGTTAACATGGAGAATGAATCTCATCGCGTCGTGGAGACGGTAGTCCGTACGTACGCACGAGCGATGATATCATTTCTATAAATATTGAATTGAATTGGAGTGGATTATACAATATATCAGAATCAATATGATGTTGTAATAACTATGTATAGTTATTCTTTACACCATTATACCCATCTATGTAAGGTGGTGGTGGAAAATAGATTACACCACGGCGTGGAGACGGTATTCCGTACGAACGCACGCGCGGTGATTTCTTTTTCCATAGGATGGATAGATGGTGAAATAGGGTTGTTTCATACATATAATAACATATCAGTATATTAGTGATACTGATGTTATTACTTCATAATGAAACAACCTAAGAAGAAGAAGTGGAAGAAGAAATAAAGATGAAAGAATTGGTAACGGTAATTACCTCTTCTTTGAAGTGCCTCTTTGAGACCTCCTCTTAGGGCACTAGAATTGGTCTTTGAGGAAGACCAGAACCTGTAGGATGTTGCTAGGGAAGTGGAGAAGAGATTTTGGCAGGGGTTGGACGAGCTTGAGTGCTCAAATTGGTGTGAGGAGGAGGGGGAGGAGGTGTCCTTTTATAGGGGAGGAGAGGGGCACCTTAGGAATATCTCAAAATATTATTTTATATTAAACTCAAAATCGGTTTATAATGGTTCCAAAGGGTCTTACTTCGAAGCTAAAGTGGGGATGGGTCGAAATCCTATCAACCAATAGAATTTAGACAAGTTTAGCATATTATTTTAACCTTATCAATTAGATTTAACTCTAAGTTAAATAATTTTACTTTTACCATGTCTTTTTGTTTTCTTTCACTATATGGTTAATACACTTACTATAACATGCCAAACGAACCCCAAATTGTTTATTATTAATATATATATCCTTATCTAAGTCATTTGGCCGAACCTTAGATTTTTAGGAATACAATAACAATTAATAATATAATATTTGATTTAAAAACTATTTTGAGTCAATTTTGACACTATTTGATATATGATTTTTTTGAAAGTCATAACAGAATTAAATGTTCGAACCAAGTTGATTAAATCAACATTAATATATCATAGTAACCTAGAAAAGTAGTGGAATTCATAAAAAATCTCAAATTACATTTATTTTGGTGTTTATAACATCAATTATGTCAATTTTTCATTAATAAGATAATTACTGCATCATCGTTGTGTCATAAATAAATTAAATTATTTGATGTCTAAAAATTACAAATAAAATACCATCATGTAGGAAATCTTTTTAGCTTTATAATGAATATTTACAATCGAATTTATCTTATGTATAACCCCATATTAAAAATGATTTACTTATTAAACTTTGATTTTAACTATTTTACCCTTTCTTTAAATAAATTAATAATAAATGTCCTAATCTAATCCAAGTGGGCCTAAATGGTCATATTTTATTCCTAAGTTTGTTTTTGGTCGAATTACACTTGTCCAATAGAATTAGGACATGTGTTAGGGTAATAGTAATATCATATTTACCCTTAGTTACCCTATTGACTATTAACCGCGGTAAAAAAAGTAAAAAGTTACTATTCACCAAAAAATTATTTTCATCTCATTGAACCACATTTTAGTCCTTGATATTAACCGTGTCTCTCGGATATTCGAAATTCCATTCACAGAAGCGGCAAAATTATGTTTTATGAAAAATTCAGTTTTTTTAACTACCACTTAGTAGTTTCACTATTCATCAAAAATTGATGTTTTTCAGAACAATGCCAAAATTTCATCCTAAGCTATATTTCATATTCCGAATTCAAAAATGAAATATATTTTACCAAATTCATAACATAGAAGTTTCATTAATTAATTTTATAATTAAATCCTGCTGTTAAAATAAATAGCGTGTTTTTAGGAAACAATATATATCAAAAGATTGACACTTGATTATGTCTGGTTTAAATGTGAAATTACAACCAATGACCAACATTGTATTAAATTGTAAAAATATATTCTAAATATACTTTAAAACCACTCAAATTAATAATTTATCACTATTAATTATTTCGATTAAAAATGTTGTTTTTAATTATAATTTAGTAATTTTCACTATTCATCAGAATATGAAAGTTATCCGAAAAGTACCAAAATTTCACCTTAGGCTAAATTCGATACTCCGAATCCAAGAATGAAGTTCATATTGAAAAATAAGATTTATAGAATTTTAAAAAATGGTAATTACTATTCATAAAGGCTAGTTTTAATAATATATTAATAGCACATCGTTGTTTAGTGAAACTCGGTATTGCGTATTACACACGCTATCGAGGAAGGTCGCGATTGCGTGTAATGCAAGGCAAGACAAGGATGCGTGTTGTGCAAGCTCCTTTTGGTGTAGCGTACAACACAAGACATTAATAAAATTAAAAAGAATATTTTTTTATAAAATCTTGGGCTGTTACATTCTACCCCCCTTAAAATGAATTTCGCCCTCGAAATTCGTCGGGGTTATAAATGGTTTACTATTCGAAAGATTCTTTAATAGAAACTCACATCGTAAAAAGGAATATCAAAACCAATCTTTAAAAACAAAAGTATGAAACGTAACGGTTACCCAAATAAACTAATCATTGGGTTTCCACATAGGTGAAAATATGGATATGGAAGAGAAATCCAACCATCATGTTCTGATGGAGAGTGGTAGAGAACATGGCTATGGAAAAGCCAGTAATCACAAATCCATAGATTTGTGATGATATAAGGTACCATCTGATTCATCAGGTATAAGATCACTAGGACAACATTTTTGGTTTTCAAGATCATTTCCCTTAAAGTTGAAAATTTGAATTAGAATACTTACTTTATTTTGGTACAATCTCACTGTTGTTCGTGCCTTGAACAATTTCCACTTCATCTCTTAAATAAATGAAGTTGAATTTGTTCTTCGTGAAGTGTTAGCAGATCATGTGATAGAATGACGGGTCATTCCATCTGTCTCAAACAAAAGGTTAGCAAAAATTATATGCATAAATCGATCTATAGTGAGATTAATCATATATGGTTCCTAAAATGGACTTATACTTCATATATCATACTGATTAATATAATAAAACCAGTTTCTACTAAACAGGGACTTCCTGTAGGTCAGTGGTAGGCGATAAAGGCCAGTCGCACTTCGGTTGTGGGTTCGATTCCTACAGCCTTGTCCGAAGCGATGGGCTGTCACCCGTCCTGCAGGTTGTCTTTTTTTCTAAAACTACATTACTATAACATCCCATCAATAATATCGAAAATAAAAACTTCTATCCTTAAACAATAATCACTTATGTCCAACATAATCCATTTCAATCTTTAGGCTTATCCATAATACTGCAGTCCACTCTCATAACATAGTGAAAACTATTACCAGAGATTTAATACCATCGTTGATCCCCATATATCATAAGATATGTTTTTTTGGTCACATTCTAAACATTCAAAGTCCTTAATCATGTATTCTCTTGAATACCTTAGTGAAAACATGAATGCAGTTAAAAGTTAACACTTTCCACATACCAAAATCCTCAAAATTCTATATACTCAATCCATGATATCACTAGTCCTTATATCAATCATGAGCTCATGAATACTATTAAACATTTCATTTTCTCGTCTTCATTATGCGCATATCATCTTATTTCCAAAAAAAATATCTCAATCACTTTGAATACCACATCAAAAAATATTGCAATACTCAATGATACAACATTATTTTGGAATCCCATTACATAAACGCTTAATCATTCCACCACATCGTTATCATATTCAACATCGCCAATAGTGATCGCATGTGACTTCCCTTTGTCCTTTGCCTTCAGTGGTTGCTCATGTTGATCATCACTAACCCTTGGATTAGGGCAATTATTAGCATAATGCCCCATTTCCTTGCACTTGAAGCATTGAAGTGTTGGTGGTGCGTTCTCTGCAGTGTTTGCTTTATTCACATCATTAGAAACCCTTTTTCCATTACTTCGACACTCAGCTGCTCGATGACCTTCTTTTCCACACTTAAAACATTTTCTAGTTCCTTTAAGACAATCTCCACCATGCTTCTTTCCACACTTTGTGCATAAGGAAACATTCATCTTCTTTTCACCATTATTATGAGATTTCTCCTTGAACTCCATCTTTCGTTTCTTGTCAAAACTATGAGATGGATATGTAACACCAACTTCCATTTCTACCTTGATAGCACAACGCACAATTTCTTCATAGCTACTGAAGTCTCTTATAGCTAATTCCCTTCGAAGACTTGGTTTTAAGCCACTGAAAAATCGATCAACTTTACTTTCAGGTTGGATGATAATGCCAGATGCATACCTTGCAAGTCTTGTAAAATTCGCTTCGTATATACCAACAGATTCATCATCCTTCTGCTTCAGCTCAATAAACTCCTTTTCCATCTTTGTTCGAAGAATACGAGGGAAGTACTTACTGAAAAACAAGTTCTTGAACTCGTCCCATTCCATGGACTCAATTTCATCCCTTGGCCTCGTATTCTTGATAAGATTCCACCATTGATCAGCTTCACCTTCCAAACGATATACTGCTAAGATGACTTTATCATGTTCAGAACATTGAAGAACTGAAAATATCTTTTCAGTGGTACTGATCCATTGTTCAGCAACAAGTGGATCGGAAGACCCACTGAAAGAAGGTGGACGTTGCCTCATGAAGGACTCAATAGAATATTGTTCCCTTCTCTGCTCATTTGGAAGTCCAGAATGATTCATAGCTTGTGTAAGTATAGCAATAAGATTTTGCACTCCATCTCCCATAACATTTGTTTGTTCAGGAGGGCAATCATTGCATTGTCCATTGCATTGATCAACACGGTTCCTTCGGGTTCCAGCCATCGTCTAAAACCCAAAAAGAATAGTGTGAGAGGCAAAAATCATGCTAGGGAAAACAACATAATAAAGGGGGATTACCTTCAATATCCAACATCTTAGGTTTAATTCTATGATCGTTAGCGTAATTCTATTACTATAACCTATACGTATACTTATCCCTAGGGACATCCCTAGACATACCTTAGAAATATCTCTAGGGATCTCACTAACGTTTTCGCATCCTAGTTTCCAAAGGTTGACTAAACCTTTCCTCTGATACCAACTGTAGAGACCCGAAGCCTGACATACATGGACATTACATTACTTTTGCGGAATACTTAGTACATAACAAAAACACACACTAAAGGATCGTAATAGTTTAGTGTCTTTGGAAACTCGGAACGTAATCTTCTAATCGTGGTGAAAGATCTTCAATATCTCCCATAAAGATCTTCTTTTTTTTTTACCTAAAACCTTTATTTATATCCTGGGGAAAAGAAAACATAAAAGGGTGAGCTCAAATGCTCAGTAAGGGTATACAAAAGAAATAAAAATCATATCATATCTTTTTGAAAATCATAACCTGCAAAAGAGATCATAATATCTTAACATGGAACAAATCATAGAAGTGAAAATGAGATCACCATAATCATAACATGAAACTCGAAACTTTGTGGCATGCACACATAATCATGGAAAATCATTTCTTGTTAGTCATGACTCATTGCCAAGACTATCTTAGTGGACAAAGTCCCTTTCTGAATCGAGTAACCCTCGTTTCAGTCCCGTTTCACTGAACCGGTATAACCTACCATTTCAGCCATGTCTATCTCATGAGATATAAAATCTTTACCCAATGCATTGGAGGGAGATATAGGTCCCACCCATCTTATAATGAATCCTTTCTTATGTGTGCCACATAATCATAAACCATACATCATACCTTAACCCATGTAATAAAAATGGGATTCTTAAACAACATGACATCATAAAACAATTCATATAAGATAAAGGAATTCATAAAAATGTTTCCATCACAACATAATCAAATCCATGTAATAATAGGGATAAAAACAGAACCCTTTTATTATCTTAGATGGAAAATAATTTTGATAAAATACTTGAACTTCATTCTTGAGGAAAATATCCTTTCTTCTTCAAAAACATTTTTCCTTTCATAACATGTCATAAATCATTAAATTAAAAGAAGTTGATTAAAAATAAACTTGAAAACTTGTAAAGGAAGCTTCTTGGAAATAATGTTTTAAAAATCCATTCATGCCGTATAAGTTAAAAAAAACATTCTTCGTACTTTTGTCGGAAAAGTCAAAAAGTACCTCGTACGAAAAACGACAAAAGATTCCTTTTATTTCTTTTACTAAAAACTCACCGAAGGGTAAAAATGGATTTAAACAATTGTAGGTGGATAAAAATTATATTACATATTGATGAAACATGGATGTGGATGATAAAATACACCCCAGTAAATACTTACGAATAAACAATCTCTAATAAAAATGAGATTGTGATATTTCCCTTACCTTAGGTCCAATTTGCTTCGTATGTGTCCGAACCTCCTGTATAATGATTTAAATAATGTCATTGACTTATTACAGAATCATATTCATTGTTATGATATCATATATGGTTCACTTATGACATTATATTACCCGTTCTTTTGTAAATTCCATGTTAAAGAAGCGTTTTGGGTAAAATCGTTTCATTTATCGTAGGTGTTTTGACTTGTTGTTCTTGACATCATTATTACTTATATCATGATTTACTTACTTCCAGAATATAAAATATGATTTATATATCATATATATTCAGTATATATATATATAATAGATAGATAAATAAAATGAAAAACACCGTTCATGGAGACGGTAGTCCGTACGTACGCATGAACGCTGTTTTTCTTTCCTTATTGTCTTGAAATGGAAGTAAGTAGATGACATACATATGTATATATATACATAAATCCAGTAGATTTATAATGTCATATATTTCATTATTATTTCTTATATATACATTATAATCATTCTTAAATGGTTAACATGGAGAATGAATCTCATCGCGTCGTGGAGACGGTAGTCCGTACGTACGCACGAGCGATGATATCATTTCTATAAATATTGAATTGAATTGGAGTGGATTATAAAATATATCAGAATCAATATGATGTTGTAATAACTATGTATAGTTATTCTTTACACCATTATACCCATCCATGTAAGGTGGTGGTGGAAAATAGATTACACCACGGCGTGGAGACGGTATTCCGTACGTACGCACGCGCGGTGATTTCTTTTTCCGTAGGATGGATAGATGGTGAAATAGGGTTTTTTCATACTTATAATAACATATCAGTATATTAGTGATACTTATGTTATTACTTCATAATGAAACAACCTAAGAAGAAGAAGTGGAAGAAGAAATAAAGATGAAAGAATTGGTAACGGTAATTACCTCTTCTTTGAAGTGCCTCTTTGAGACCTCCTCTTAGGGCACTAGAATTGGTCTTTGAGGAAGACCAGAACCTCTAGGATGTTTCTAGGGAAGTGGAGAAGAGATTTGGGCAGGGGTTGGACGAGCTTGAGTGCTCAAATTGGTGTGAGGAGGAGGGGGAGGAGGTGTCCTTTTATAGGGGAGGAGAGGGGCACCTTAGGAATATCTCAAAATATTATTTTATATTAAAGTCAAAATCGGTTTATAATGGTTCCAAAGGGTCTTACTTCGAAGCTAAAGTGGGGATGGGTCGAAATCCTATCAACCAATAGAATTTAGACAAGTTTAGGATATTATTTTAACCTTATCAATTAGATTTAACTCTAAGTTAAATAATTTAACTTTTACCATGTCTTTTTGTTTTCTTTCACTATATGGTTAATACACTTACTATAACATGCCAAACGAACCCCAAATTGTTTATTATTAATATATATATCCTTATCTAAGTCATTTGGCCGAACCTTAGATTTTTAGGAATACAATAACAATTAATAATATAATATTTGATTTAAAAACTATTTTGAGTCAATTTTGACACTATTTGATATATGATTTTTGTGAAAGTCATAACAGAATTAAATGTTCTAACCAAGTTGATTAAATCAACATTAATATATTATAGTAACCTAGAAAAGTAGTGGAATTCATAAAAAATCTCAAATTACATTTATTTTGGTGTTTATAACATCAATTATGTCAATTTTTCATTAATAAGATAATTACTGCATTATCGTTGTGTCATAAATAAATTAAATTATTTGATGTCTAAAAATTACAAATAAAATACCATCATGTAGGAAATCTTTTTAGCTTTCTAATGAATATTTACAATCGAATTTATCTTATGTATAACCCCATATTAAAAATTATTTACTTATTAAACATTGATTTTAACTATTTTACCCTTTCTTTAAATAAATTAATAATAAATGTCCTAATCTAATCCAAGTGGGCCTAAATGGTCATATTTTATTCCTATGTTTGTTTTTGGTCGAATTACACTTGTCCAATAGAATTAGGACATGTGTTAGGGTAATAGTAATATCATATTTACCCTTAGTTACCCTATTTACTATTAACTGCGGTAAAAAAAGTAAAAAGTTACTATTCACCAAAAAATTATTTTCATCTCATTGAACCACATTTTAGTCCTTGATATTAACCGTGTCTCTCGGATTTTCGAAATTCCATTCACAGAAGCTGCAAAATTATGTTTTATGAAAAATTCAGTTTTTTTAACTACCACTTAGTAGTTTCACTATTCATCAAAAATTGATGTTTTTCAGAACAATGCCAAAATTTCATCCTAAGCTATATTTCATATTCCGAATTCAAAAATGAAATCTATTTTACCAAATTCATAACATAGAAGTTTCATTAATTAATTTTATAATTAAATCCTGCTGTTAAAATAAATAGCGTGTTTTTAGGAAACAATATATATCAAAAGATTGACACTTGATTATGTCTGGTTTAAATGTGAAATTACAACCAATGACCAACATTGTATTAAATTGTAAAAATATATTATAAATATACTTTAAAACCACTCAAATTAATAATTTATCACTATTAATTATTTCGATTAAAAAAGTTGTTTTTAATTATAATTTAGTAATTTTCACTATTCATCAGAATATGAAAGTTATCCGAAAAGTACCAAAATTTCACCTTAGGCTAAATTCGATACTCCGAATCCAAGAATGAAGTTCATTTTGAAAAATAAGATTTACAGAATTTTAAAAAATGGTTATTACTATTCATAACGGCTAGTTTTAATAATATATTAATAGCACATCGTTGTTTAGTGAAACTCGGTATTGCGTATTACACACGCTATCGAGGAAGGTCGCGATTGCGTGTAATGCAAGGCAAGACAAGGATGCGTGTTGTGCAAGCTCCTTTTGGTGTAGCGTACAACACAACACATTAATAAAATTAAAAAGAATATTTTTTTATAAAATCTTGGGCTGTTACAAATAGAGAATATAATTTGTGGATATGTACCTTACTATTATAGTAATATCCACCCAAATCTCATCATTAATGAGTTATGATGAGGAGATCAAGTAGGTAGGACCCCATACTGTGTGAGATAAAGAGAAGGGAAAAAGGATATTCCCCCAAAAAAATGAGAGATAAAGAATGATATTTTATCAAATTTAATGTACTATTTAAATCCATTATTGTGCCAATATCTAGAAGGTGCACATAGAAAATCCGTGAGGCTATTGTCTAAGCCAACGAAAGTTTTATGTCTTACCAACGGTTCATCAGTGGCTTTAGACTACATCCCCAACCACCAGGTCTACCTTTGGTGTTTAAAATTTCCCCCAAACTCTATATAAGGATATTTATACAAATAAAAACACACTCTTGGGGTTTTAAACCCCTAAAACACTATTATGAATATCATGTTTAATTTCATCCCATACACTAGTTGAAAAGTTCAAATTCCTCTTGGAATTAAAATTCTTTTACAAATGTGGGATCATACATGTGATTTTATAGATATTTAAATTTTTTGTTATAGAATAATTTAATGAAAAAATATTGGTGGATTTGGTATGTTTTAAAATAAGTATACAACCATAAAGGAATGTATCCAATCCTAGAGTTGAAAACCAAGTGGGTTCACCTTCGATGGAGTGGACAAACGCTTGTACAGGAAAATGGAGATCAACGAAAATTAAATTTTCATTCCTACCATTCATGAAAGTATATTAAGAATCCAAACTAATCACCTATATAAAATAACCAACATTCTACTATAATATGTAAGAACTACCTCCAATAACTATAAAACAATGCACATTTTATTACCTTATCATTATAATATAAAGAAATAGAATTATTCAAGAATGTTTTATAATGAAATATTATAAATGATTATATCTTGAATTTGATTATAAGGATATCATTTTTGGTTTTATCATATCAGAATTAGGATTGAGAATTTTTTTTAATTTTTTTGAAATATTGAAATTTTTGGATAAGAGTCAAAATAAGGCTCTTTGAAATAATATAAATATTATAACATTATTATGATATAATAATGTCTGAAAATTATATGAATCCATTTAAAAAATAAAATTATGGGGTAAAATAATGAATTAAAATTTTTATTTTGTGGTTAGAAATCTATGTGTGACATTTTAGAACTAGAGATATATTTTATTCTAATAAAAACTTTATTTTTGTTCGTTTCCCATAATTATGTATTCAAAATGATCCATCAGATTCTAGATTAATTTCAAAGTAATATAAAATCTTATTTTTTTTAATAATTATACAATAAATTCATGATAATCATGAATACACAATATTTTTGGGTAAAATAATTTTTTTTCTGCAAAATTATTTTGAAAATAATTTTTCATTACATTAATATTAATATTCTTTTATTTTCCACATTTTTGAATTGAACCAAACCAAATGGGTTTCATAATTGGAATCAGTGCATTTAAATTTCGTAATGAGTTAAATTTTATTTTTAGTTAATAAAATTAGTTAATATAGTAAATGTTTTCCATAACGATATGGGATAAAGGGGATTGTGAGGAGGTTACACCAATAAATAGGGTTCAAAAAACCAAAAAACATTACCATTAAATTTAATGGTTGGTAATATTTTAACATATAATATTCAATATTTAAATTTTGGTTACCATTTTTTCAAACAATTTTTTGAAATATATTTAGATTATTTTAAATTTATGTGTATTCACAAAATCACCACCCCTCACCTATAAAAGGACCACCCCTCTTCTCACTTATCTAAACTTTTTGAGAAAATTACCTTGAACAATCCCTGAAAAATAAATCCCAAACTATCATTTTTACATACTTGCGATTTTGATCTCACCAAAAGTCCATTTTAAGAATATTTTAATTGTGATCCATATAAGGATATATAATAAAGTGGTAATTATACTTTCTCAAGCATCTGATACATATTAATACATGATTTTTAAGGTAAATATATGATAACAACAACCTCATGATCAAGAATCCTGGTGTCTCTGTGAGACTATGTACATATAACATAAACATTAAAAAAACTTCTTTATTTTAATCTCCATAATTTTTTCCTATATGAAATTGAGCTTATAAAAATACATAGGGAAACATATTGAAAACATAAACAAAAGAAGTGAGATATAAATCCGAAAATGAATTAGCGTGAAAATGAATCATAATATATGAGCCAAATATAATAATATGATATGCTAAAAGTAAAATATCATGATTAATTTTATGGAATCATGATAGAAATAATATGGCCAAATAATATCATGAAAGAATAGGAATGAAGAAACAATATAATATATGATATATACTTAATCAAAGCCTCACTTATAATAAAACATAACATGGTGGATATGTACCTTACTATTATAATCATTTATAACATTTATACATAATAATCAACTTTAATTTAAAATTTTCATAAAGAATCAAAACATCACTTCCATCTATCAATATTTGAAATCTCAAAAAATAGTGTGCTAACCATCCTATACACACCCATGAACCCATGCTATGTCAAATCCTCAACCTATAACACCAAATACATCATTACAAATTTTATAGTTTTAATTAAAACCAAAAGATAAGTCCATGTATTTATTTGACCTTAATGAAATGATAAATGAATATAAGTGAACATTATCTTAGGGTTCCCTCTACATAAGTAGTATGAAAGTAATAATTCATTAGGATGAATTCAACCCTCCTGTGATGGAATTAGAATTCAAATCCCAAATCCGTAGAGAATAAAGTTAGAAAAAGGGGAGGTGGCTATTAATCGAGATTATAATAGGTGGATATGTACATTAATATTATAATAATATCCACCCAAATCTCATCTTTAATTAGTTTTGAAGAATATATCAAGCGTAATGACCCCATACTGTGTGAGATAAAGAGAAGAGAAAAGAGGGGTTCCCTCAAAACAATTGATGGATGAAAAAGTGATTTTATCACTTTTAAGGGTCACTTTAAAGCCATTATTGTGCCGAAAGATATAAAGTGATCCTATAAAAGTTTTGAGGCCATTGTCTAATCAAGCGACCATCTAATGACTTACCAACGTCTCATCAGTGGATTTAGACTAGATCCCCAACCACTAGGTCTACCTCTGGTGTTTAATGTTTTCCCCAAACTCTATATAAGTTTCTTTATAAAAATAAAAAAAATACTCTTGGTGTTTTTAAACCCCGAAATAACTATTATAAAGATGAATTCCAATTTCATCCCATACACTAATTGAAAATTTCAAATTCCTCTCAGAATTAAAATTCTTGTACAAATGCGGGATCATACATGTGATTTTATAGATCTTTAAATATTTTGTTATAGAAAATTTAAAGGAAAAAATATTGGTGGATTTGGTATTTGTCAATATAAGTATAGAACCATAAAGGAGAGTATCCAATCCTCATGTTTAAAACCAAGTGGTTCACCTTCAGTGTAGTGTAAAAACACTAGTACAAGAAAATAGAGATCTACCAAAATTAAATTTTCATTCCAACCATTCATGAAACTATATTGAGAAACCAAACTATCTACTTATATAAAATAACTTGCATTCTTCTATAGTATGTAAAAACTACCTCCCTAAACTGTAAGACAATGCACATTTTATTACCTCATCATTATAATACAATGAAATAGAATTATTCAAGGATGTTTTTAAAAGAAAGATTCCAAATGTTTATATCATGAATATTATTATAAGGATACAATTTTTTTCTCATATAAAAAATATTATTGAGTGAAATTTTTGGATTTTTCGGAAATTTTTGAATTTTAGGATAAGATTTAAAATAATGGTTTTCGAAATACAGTAAATATTATTACATTATTATGATATAATAATGACATAAATTTATATAAAACCATTTAAAAAATGAATTTATGGGAAAAAATAACGAATTAAAAATTTTATTTATTAGTTAGAAATCAATGTGTGACATTTTATAAACAGAGATATATTTTATTCTAATAATAACATTATTTTGGTTCTTTTTCTTTAATTAAGTAATAAAAATGATCCATAAAATAATAGATTGATTTAAAAGTAATAGAAACTCTTTTTTTTATAATAATAAACCAATAAACTTCACGATAATCAATAATACACAATATTTTGGGAAAAAATATGTTTTTTTATTTTTAAAAAAACTAAAAAAAATGTTTGTCATTACATTAATATTAAAATTATTTAATTTCCCACATTTTAAAATTTAATCCATGAAAATGGTTTTCAATATTTGAATTAGCATATTCAAATTTTCTAATGAGTTCAATTTTATTTTTAGTCAAAAAATTAGTTACTATGGTAAATTTTTGTCACCATTATATCGGATAAGGTGGATAGTGATGAGGTTAAACTAAGAAACATGATTCAAAAATATTTAAAACATTACTTTTAATTTTTATGGTTGATAATATTTCAGCCTATAATATCCAATATTAAAATTTTTTGTTCACCATTTTTTCCATCAGACATGAGAAATACATTTATATTATTTTAATTTTAAGTGTATTCACAAAAGTAATTCCCATCACCTATAAAAGGACCGCTCCTCTTCTCAGTTTTCTAGACTTCTTGAGAAACTTACCTTGACCAATCCATGAATAATAAATCCCCAATAATCTTTTTTACATCCTTGCGATTTTGATCTCACCAAAAGTCCAATTTTTGAATCTTTTAAGTGTAATTCATACAAGGATATCTATGAAATGGGTAATTATAAATTCTCAAGCATCTGAAACATATTAATAAATGATTTTTAATGTAAATATATGATAAAAACAACCTCATGATCAGGAATCCTACTGTCTTTGTGAGACTAGTTACATAAAACAACAACAACAAAACTAAAATAAAATTTCTTTATTTTAATCTCAACAATTTGTTCTAATATGACTTTGAGCTTATAAAACAAAATAGGGAAACCTGTTGAAAAAATAAATATAAGGGGTGAGATATAAATCCCAAAATAAATGAGCATGATAATGATTCATAACATATTATCCAAATATAATACCATTATATAAAAAAGGAAAGGATCATGAATAATCATATGGAATCATGAAAGATATAATATGGCCCAAAAATATCATGAAATCATTGGAATACCGAAAAAAATATAAAACATGATATAAACAAAATTCATGTATCAATTATAATACAACATAAAATGGAGGATATGTACCTTAATATTACAATAATTTATAATATTTATACATAAAAATCCAATTTAATTTATAATTTTCAAAAAGACTCAAAACCTCACTTCCATCTATCAACATTTTATTTCTCAGACAATAGTGTGATGACCATCCCCTACACACCCATAAACCCATGCTATACCAAATCTACAACCTATTCCACCAAATACATCATTAAAAAATAATAGTTTTAATTAAAACCAAAAGGTGATTCCATTTCTTGATGTGAACTTAATGAAATGATAAATGAATATAAGTGACCGTAATCTCAGGATTCCCTCTACATAAGTAGTATGAAATTCATAACTCATTAGGAAGAATTCCACCATGCTATGATGGAATTATATATCAAAACCCAAATCAAGAGAGAATAAAATTAAAAAAAGGGGAGGTGTCTATTAATATAGATTATAATAAGTGGATATGTACCTTATTATCATAATAATATCCACCCAAATCTCATATATAATGTGTTTTGAAGAGGATATTAAGGGGGAGGGACCCCCTACTGTTTGAGATAAAGAAAAGGGAAATGAGGGGATTCCCCAAAATAATTAAGTGATAAACAATGTGATTTTATCACTTTTAAGGGTCTTTTTATATCCATTATTGTGCCACTAGCAAGACAGGGCACCTAGAAAATCTATGAGTCTATTTTCTATGACAGTGACCATCTGATATCTTACCAATGGATCATCAGTGTCTTTAGACTAGATCCCCAACCACCAGGACTACCTATGTTGTTTAACATTTTCCCAAAACTCTATATAGGTCTCCTTAAACAAATAAAAACACGCTATTGGGGTTTTAAACCCCCAAATAACTATTATGAATATCAAATCCAATTCCATCCCATACATTAGTTGAAAAGTTCAAAATCATCTTGGAATTAAAATTCCTTTACAAACGTGGAATCATACATGTGATTTTATAGATCTCTATATTTTTTGTTATAGAAAATTAAAGGAAAAAATAATGGTGGATTCGGTATGTTTTAATAATTTTATAAAACCATAAAGGTAAATATTAAATCCTAGAGTTGAAAACCAAGTGGTTCACCTTCACTGGAGTACGAAAACACATGTATATGAAAATAGAGATCAACCAAAATTTAATTTTCATTCCTACCATTGATGAAATAATATTTTGAAACAAAAATAACTACTTATATACAATAACAAACATTCTACTATAGTATGTAAGAACAACCTCCCCAAACTATAAAATAGTACACATTTTATTACCTCATCATTATAATATAATGAAATAGAATTATTCAATACTATTTTTAAATGAATGATTACAAATGTTCAAATCATGAATTTTGTTATAAGGATACCATTTTTGGGTTTATCATATAATCATATTATTGACTAAACTTTTTGGATTTTTTTAAATTTTTTGAATTTTAGGATAAGAGTCAAAATAAGGGTTTTTGAAATAATGTAAATATTATTACATTATTATGATATAATAATGACTAAAAATTATATAAAACCATTTAAAAAAAGAATTTATGATGTAAAATAATGAATTAAAATTTTAAATTTTTTAATTACAAATATACGTGTGACATTTAATAACCATAGATATATTTTATTCTAATAAAAACATTATTTTGGTTTTTTCCATTAATTAAGTATTCACAATGATCCATAAGATTCTAGATTTATTTCAAATTAATAGAAACTATTATTTTTTAATAAAAAGCCAATAAATTTCATGATATCCACTAATACACAATATTTTGGTGTTGAATAAGTTTTTTTATTTTAAAAAATATTTTTCATTACATTTATATTAATATTATTTTATTTCCCACATTTTGGAATTTACTCCAACAAAATGGTTTTCATAATTGGAATCAGTATATTCAAATTTGGTAATGAGTTCAATTTTATTTTTAGTCAAAAAAATTAGTTACTATGGTAAATGTTTGTCACCATGATATGGGATAAAGGTGGGAGCGAGGAGGTTACACTAAGAAATAGGGTTCAAAATACCATAAAACATTACCTTTAATTTTAATGGTTGATAATATTTCAACCTATAATATCCAATATTTAAATTTTGGTTACCATTTTTCCCTCAAACATGAGAAATAAATTTATATTATTTTAAATTTAAGTGTATTCACAAAAGCATCACCCCTCACCTATAAAAGGACTACTCCTCTACTCACTTATCTGGACTTCTTGAGAAACATAACTTGACCAATCTATGAAAAATACACCCCCAACTATCTTTTTTACATCCTTGAGATTTTGATCACACCGAAAGTCCAATTTAAGAATCATTTATGTTTTATATGTACAATGATATATAAGAAAGAAGTCATTATACCATCTCAAGCATATAAGACATATTAATATAGGATTTTTAAATTAAATATTAGATAAACAAAACCTCATGATAAAAAATACATGTTTCTTTGTGATACTAGGTACATAAAACATCAACATAAAACTAAAATACAAATTCTTTATTTTAATCTCCATAATTTGTTCAAATATTACATTGAGATTATAAAACTACATAGGGTAACCTATTGAAAACATTAATGAAAGTGGTGGGATATAAATCCCAAAATGAATGATCAGGATTATGAATTATAACATATGACCCAAATATAATAATATTATATAATAAAAAGAATGAATCATTAAAAATCCTATTGAATCATAAAAAAATGACCCCATAATTTCATGAAATCATTGGAATTCAGAAATAATAAAAAAACATTATATAATCATAATTCTAGTCTCACTTCTAATACAACATAACATGGTGGATAAATCCAGATGAATGACGGGGTTTACACCCAAATTCCATGAATATAATCTCTTAAGATAAATGAATTACACAATTAATTGGAGTGTAATCTAGTTATACCCATCATTTTATGTTCATTGATGTGTGTTCCACATAAGGGAATCAATCATAAAGAATAATCATTATAAATACACATGGTAAGTAATTGGTTACATAATCATACCTCAAATAATATTTATACGATATTTCATAAATATTATAAAGAGATCATGGAATTAAATTTTTGTGTGTTATTATTTGAATGATTAATCATGAATATCAGTCATTTAGTTAATTTGATATAAATATAACAAGTAATGGTGGAGAAGTGATTTTTAAACTGAACAACTGTAGCACGATTTTATGAAAATGGTGTAGAATATTTAATTTCCATCATCAGATAATATTTTTCATTAAACTAGAAGTGAATTATAATGGTTATACAGAAAATAATGACTATTATCATAAAATCTATTAGGATAAAAAAATAATGGTGTGGTTCATAACATGTAATATGAAAAAATAATTCCCTTAAATCAGGATTACTTAAAAGAATTATTTGGGAAAAGAAATTCAAAATGTTGTATAACCCTAGAAATAAAAAATAAAATTTAATATATATATATATATATATGTGAATGGAATTTAGATATATATAATATAATTTTTTAAAAAATTGATATAGGGATAAAGATAGGTTGATATAGATAAGGAATAATCAACCGAAGAGAGGGAGGATTGGAGAATTCCCTTATCCTAGATCTTAATTTTCTCTTCACTTTCACTCAGTATCATGAATAATAAAATTAGTTTTATTAAATACATTATTTATAACATTTTTATTATATATCTTATTTATTATCTATATTTCATTTTAGTTTAGATTCATTTAATTGAGATTTTTTTTATTTCTACTTTCCCAGGGATTCTCGTGTCATGGTTCCAAATTCGCACCATTTATATATAATTTTAGAATTTCATTTTGAAATGTTTATATATCTCTATAGGTTATGATAAATGATTAAATTGTTGTTATAGGAGGACATAATGTTTATAAAACTAAAATAATATTAAAAATACACATGGTTCATAGTGTTTAAATATTATAATTATACAGTTAATTCACATTGGCTGTTTTTCTGACAACTATGAACATATATGGTCTCCTTTAATGTTATGGATATATATTCAATATATATTGTGAATAAAAATAAAATATAAATATTCAAATCATTTAAAACCGTATTAATTGTATTTAAAATATATATGAAGATTTTGGTGGTAAATGAAACCTTTTGTTAATGGGAGTGGTTATCAGACCATATTATAAACAATATTTTCTATTTTTAAATAAATTTAGGTGATGATAGAAAAGTAATTTTAAAAACCAATAACAAAATATAAATATATTTTAATATTTATGTTACTATTTAAAGTAATATGGAAAATTAATTGGTGTGGTATAATAATAATTAAATTGGAAGAGGTTCAGATGAGAATTTACCTCTTCCTCAAGGGTTTTCCTCCTAGCCTATCCCTTAAGGATATTTGTAATTATATTTGGTTAGAAAAGATTTACTATGTCATTTGGGATAGAATTTGAAAGTTAAATTTTTATAAATTTTGAATGATTCAAGGCTTAGATGGTGTGAGTAGAAGGGATGGTGAGGTTTGGTATTTATAAGAGGACGAGAGGGTTGTTTTGAATATAATATTAATTAGTTCATTATGTTTTTATAAAGTCTACCAATAGTTATGATTCATGAGACTAAATAAATTATTTGGTTCATGTGAGTTTAATTAATTTTTTCTTATATAAATCGTGAATCACTGATTCATGTATTTAACTTATAATGTTTACTATTATATTTTATCATTTTTCACTACTCACAAAAAATTCAATTATTTTAAAAATATTCCAATAATTCACCTGAATTTTGTTTAAATGTATGGATTTGAAAAATGTAATAAATTTTATGAAATAAATTTTCTAAATATGATATTTCTAATTACTAATTATTATTTATTTTTATCTAAAAATTACCAATTTTAATATTATGATAAATTTTTTAACACTTTGAAAATTACTAATCATCGCATATAATTATATAATATTTTTAATAAATCATAATATTATTTTATGAAAACATTTTATAAAAATAATATTCCTTGAATTTTTATATTTATTATAAAAATTTAAATAAAACTTATGTGTTTTATGAAAAAACCCAAAATACTTATTTTATCATTTTTAAAACATTTATTTTTTTGTATCATGATATATATTTTCTATTTTTTCAATTTATATGATAAGAAAATATTATTTTACAATTATATATTTGAGGTTACTATTTTTACGGACAAGTTTCTATTCCTAAATGTCATATTACTATTCCAATGGTGACATTACTATTCTGACAATTAGATTTGTAATGGTCATACAAGTTACCTCCCTCTAATAAATACTTTATATTTCATTAATTATAAATTCTATATTATTTTATATCAATGTTTTATATATTTTCATTTTCAAAATGAATATTATGTTTCTAACTTTTTTTTCATTTCTAAATTTTTTTCATGAGTGTGATCATTCTTCGAGGTTGAGAAAATCCAAATTTTTATATTATAGTTATTTTATTTTCAATTATTCCCTATTGTAACACTTTAAATTATTATGGGTATATTTATTTGATACATTTAAGGTTTTAATTAATATAATAAATTATTGTGATTTCTATTATATGTCACATGAGTTTTATAATATACTATGTTACTATGTGTAACCCCTACATAAATTGAAAAGAAAAAAAATTCATTCACAGAAATATGGTTCTTGAAATTCATTCCCATTCATAAATTCTCCATTGAAATTTATATAAACTTATTACAGTAAAACAAATGAAATTAATTCTATTTCATTTATTCTTCTGGTTCCCATATAGCATCCTCAAAAGTATGGTTTTATTATAGTACTTTGACAAATTGAGTAGCCTCATTCCATATAAATATATCTTTATGGACTATGATCTTCACCAGTAGCTTCACATTAGAGAGATAAATCTCCAACTTTACTACCACTATATTAAATATATTTGGGGGATACATGATGTACATTATCAATAAGGTTATGTGGAATTCATCATATACTTGAGAGAGGTTTATTGGGAATACTAGTCAATAGACCACCTATCTGATGTGATCATGAATCTCAATGGGATCAGTGTATCTGGGAAATAGATTTCCCATTTTCCCAAATATCATGAATTTATTCCATTGAGATATATACAGTAACACATTATCTACAACCTCAAATTTTATGTCTCTATGATGGTTTTCATCATAAATATTTTTTTTAAAATTGATATTTCTGGATGTACATCTGAATTATAATGACCTTTTTTAAAATATCACCAACTATTTCAGGTCCCAACTACTTATATTTAGGAACGTCATCCTAAAACACATGCGTTCTACATATCATCCCATATAGGGATTCATAGGGATCCTTTTGGATGCTTATGTAAAATTTATTATTGTAGAATAACTTTATGAAAGGATGGTGTTGATCCAATCCTCTTTTAAATTCCATCAATAGTTCCCTCAACATATCCTAAAGCGTCTCGATTTTCTATGCAAATTGTCCATGATTTTTTGGGTGATATGTTATATTGAAGTTAAACATATTTTTTGATCATTCTTGATATGTTTAAAGAACTAATAGGGAAACCTTGTATCTCTATCAGATATGATCATTAGTGGGGTTCCTTGTATCCTAAATACATCCCTATGGTATATTCTTACAAGTTGATTGTGTGATAAGTACTATTTAATTTCAATGGAGTGATCATTCATTGAATATTGATCCACAATAACCCATATGGAATTATTTTACTTGGTTGTCTTAGGGAAACCTTTGACAAATTCCATAATGATGTTTTTCAATTTCCATTTAGTTATGGGTATAGGTTGCATCATTACAATAGATATTTTCCTCTCTAAATTTTCTTGTTGACATACCAGACAAATTGATGTATATTACATGATATTCATCTTCATTATGTCTTGCTAATAGTGGTATCAAATATCTCGATACATCTTTGTGTTTTGTAATTGGATGGATAATTTTAAGCTATGTGAATAATTTAATAAATCTTATTTGTCTTAGTCTTTGATGATAAAAATGATCATGAACTAAATCTAACAACTTATTATTCATCAATTTTAATCATTGAGTATTTATCTCTTCTTCTATACATCCACATCACCACTTTGAGTATCATTTATCATCTCCAAAATGAATGGTTGAGAAATAATTTAAGCTATATATGATGTTGTTGCTTCCTTAATTTATTTCAGGTGTATCCTTTTATAGTGTAAGAAGATATAATTTTTATAAATTCCCTTCATTTATAAGGTTTCTTGATATTTTATACATAGAAAATCAACCACTTTATTTTACATCCCATGATTGTAAAGGATTGAATAGTTGTAGTCGTTGATCATAATTTTCTATCTTAGTTGTCAAATATTATTCTCCTTACATGTAAACATATACATTAGAATCTTATGATATGTATATATTTCACACTTCTCTCCATATGAATTATAATTCACAAATTTCAATGCTATGATCACTGTATCAAAAACCAGATTATTTTGTGGATAGTTTTCCTCATGTAATTTAAACTACCATGAGGTATATGCTATCAATTTTTTATGAAAACTCATCCCAATACCTTAATTAAATCATCATTGTAAACATTGAAAAATTCCTAACGTGAAGGTAGTGTAAGTACTAGTGCACTGATTATCCTATTTTTGAATTCCATGAAGTTCTCTTCACATGCATTGGTCTATAAAAACATGAATCCATTCAATTTTTTCTTGGTTATATGGTTTGATAATTATGATAATTTTCTCATATATTATTTACAATGCCTAGTTAGTCTAAGGAATTTGTGGATCTTGATAACATATTTTAGTCTGGACTACTGATTTAAGATGAAAATTTAATCATTATTTTTATTTTATTCATTGAAAATGCCACCTAGTTTAATCCAAACCCTGTGTAAAATTTGGTTTTGTGTGAAATTTTTGAATTTCAAACATAATTGATAATTGGATCAAATAATTTTTTATTGATTTATTAATTTCAATGGTAAATAAAAAATACATACATTGACTTTTAAGGAAAATAATTTTTATTTTTATTTTTAATCTATGAATTTAAAAGTTACCAATTCAACTAGAGTTAAATTATTGAAGGGATTTTTTTGAGTTTTAATTATTTAATTCATTTTTAAATTCAATGAAATAAATATATTGATATTGAAATTTAAATTTAATTTTTTCAAAAAAAATATTTTTTTTAAATGATAGTTTGGAGGTGAATGTGATTTATTAAAATGTTGGAATCTATGTTTTTTTAGAATCATGTTTTTAGTTGATTAATTTATATAAATTGTAAAATATATGTTTGAAGGATAAAATTATTATTTAAATTTTTCTAAATATTTTTTTTTCATTACAAAACATACTTCACTGAAATTACGATTTAAAAAATTGTTGAAATAGGGAAATTATCAAAGCAATTTCATGGAACTCGGGGTCACTTCTTTAAGAGACTATTCACATAAAAATCAAGTGACCACACTAAATTATTATGGAAACTATACTAACTACATTAAAATTTTTAAGTAAATGTTTCTGTGAATCCTCAGCCTACCATATGATCACCTCACAGTCACTTATGTTATCGTGATCCCTAATACAAGTGACTACAAATGGGTACCCATTCTAATAAAACCCGAATTAATTTATATCCACGGTATCTTAGGTTGTGAGGAACCAAACATAATATGAAACCACGGTCACCTACAACAACATGCCACACCATCTCTATTATTAACCTTGATCCACTATCTGATTAGCTTAAGGAAGAATGAATAGTTTCTTTTACTCGATAACTCAACCTATGTAAGTAGAATAATAACCCAATATATATACCATATTGAATATATTGAACCAGAACTACTATGTAGAACCATAGTGTCATAGAAGAAAAAGAATAGCTCCATCACCTGATAAAAAAATAATTTTGTGCTACCTATATGATCACCTATTCTCAATTCCTATCCCAATAGGTTGAAGAAACTAAAGAAATAAATAATATAAAATAATCTCTCCATTAAATAACTCAAATAAAATTTTCAAGTGTTAGATTGCATCAATGAATAAAAATTTCATAAAACTGACACAATATTTCACCTATATTTTGATTTTTAGGTTTGGAAAGGACATACTCCTCCCCCACAAACTGACTATGTCGCCACATCCACATACCCACGTGTTTTGTGACAAAAGTATCCATTGCGTTTGTAGCTATCTATAATTAAAGTGCACAATACATCAATCTTATCCAATTATTTCTCCATTTTTATTTAAATCCTAAAAAAAGAACCCATTACCATGTACTGAATTATATGTCCTAGTTTACAACACAATTAGTGGTCATAGTTTCTCATAAGGAATAGTGAATCTCTTAAACATCAACTACATTATGAAAAAGTATAATATCACCTTTGGATTCATTTTTGGAATATTTATAGGCATGATCATGGGTGGAATTTCAAATTCATAAATATTCCCTTAAATAAATCCATCTCCAACATCCAATTTGATAAGTAGATTATGTACAAGGAAGAATGAGCTCACCTCAACACTGAATACATGTATGAAGATGTATGATGACCTATAATTTTCTTCTATAGTTCCTAATTGAATCATTTAGCACCTCATAAATGTATATTACCATCTCTAATTTTTCTTCTACATTTTTACTCAAATTTTATTATATTTGTACTTTTTTCCAATCATACTATGTGTTTCTTTTATCCCTTTATAATTCATTTTTTTTCTTCAACCACTATGTTAGGATATTTAATGTGATTTCTTTAACTCTATAACTATGCAGAACAACATTAATTGATATGTCATTGGGGCTACCACATAATAACTCTTAATCATTATTCTATAATTTTCAAATCATCCATCCTTGATTTAATAGTACATTGCTGAGAAAAAAAATCGATGATATCCCGTAACACTTAATGATGATATTTGCATCACTTTAATCTATAATATCAGTTCCCCATGTATTACATTGAGCTATAGTTCATGAAATTATTTAATTATAGACTAAGGTACAAACAACATAAGATGGAGCTGGGTTTTGAGATTTTAAATTCCTCCATCGAGTGTGTTCATTATCTCTTCACTATAGAGAATGTGGAACCGGATATAGGGGGAGATATCTATTATGAATGCATTTAGTCTAAAAAAATAGATATATAAGGGTTGTTGAATAATTTTATTGAGATGATTTTTGGAAAATATCTAATGTAGATAACGAACAATTTGTGTGATCGACCTCAAATCCAAACCCCTTTCACAAATATTTTATTTGACTTGCATATTGTGTTTTAAATTACTGAAATGAAAAACCAAACACCATATCTGTGATCCTTTAAAAATTAATATAAAAAATATTAATAAATTATTTATAATAGTGAAGATATGACCCACACACACTCCTTGGGAAATGAATTTTATCATCCCTATGTTCCATTACATGTTTTAATAAAATAAAAACATTTTTTGAATATTTCACATGATAACCATGTGATTTGATACTCCTCAATCACCATTGTCCATGGATATCCCTTTTCTAGTGATGAAATTCCATAATAATGATTCATCCACTATCCAAAACTCAAATTCAATATACTTCTCATATAACTTCTCATTTCATAAATTATTTAGTATAGTATTAAAATACTCAAGCCCCTTATTTATTAACGATAATATATGAATATCACCAATAAATACTTCCAAATATATTTCAAGGTAATTTCTAAATACTCTATTTATTACTTCAATGAACATTTCAAGAGAAATAGTGTGCCTAATGGAATCAGTGTTAACTCATGGTTCATATACCATTTTAAAAATGTAGTCACAGTAATATCTTCCTTATATACCTTTAATTGTTGATATCTTGACCATAGGACAACCTTAGAAATGTATTGGTCCCCATGGGGTTGATCAAACATGTCATAAATATTTTTAAGGGGTATATTTTCTCTATCATAATATTATTGAGTTTATGATAATAAATTTCTAGGTATGTTGACCCATATTTTTTTTTGACAAAGGGTTTGAGTGCACCCCATGATGAAGAACTCAATAATACAAAATCATTTTGTAGAGTCTCTTGTAAATGCATCTTTAGATCCTCCTACAAAATGTTGTCCATTCTATAAGAATTATTTTTTATAGGAAAATATCCAATTATATTTTTAACTGAAAACTCAACCTCTTAGTTATTAAGAAGACAACGTAACTCATTCAGGAATAAATCTGTATATTCCGTCACAATGGGAATGTATTCAAGAATGATTATCTCATGTATCTCAATCATTTGAGCTAGATATGTTTTATTATAAAGAAATAATAACCTTTTTATAATAATATTATAAAATAGATTCATCCACCTCCTTGAAATTTTAAAAAATTGGATGATGATTAATGATATAGATATTTATTTACATCTCTTGATTGTTGATGTTGGATTTATATAAGGACAATAAATCCATGCCTAGTATAACATCAAATTAAAATAAAGTAAGTATGAAAATACATTTTTTGAGGTTCCATTATCAACAATTAAATAAGGAAGACTTAAATATTTTGGATTCAAAAACAGTGATGTTTTTTTTCTCATAAATAAATGAACCTCCATGTTTTGAGTTGGTGATGGAATAGTTATAATAAATTAGCATGATAATAAAGAATATATCAAAAGATAATTAGATAATATCTTATCTATTATTGATTAAATAACTATAATTCATATCATTACTTCATTATTATGTTCCACCTTAACAGTAGTTAGAGAATAATGAAAACATGAAAACATTAAATTAACGCATGATCCCATAAAGGGCGCATCAGCTTAGGATTTCATCTTGTCGTCGTCGACTTCCCTACTTTGTTTGGACTGTGGCTCCTCCTTGGTTCTCCCAACATGCTCGAGGGGTTGATGATTCTTCCTCGATGAAGGGTGGCCTCATTGGAGTCTCAGGGTCTACTCTTCCATTGCAAGGGTTTTTGGGTATCTTTGGGTTTGGGGTCACATTCCCGCTCTTCCATGAGGTGGGATTGTGACCTGGTGTGGCTTCGGTGTAGTGATCCTTCTATATGGATAAGGGGTTTTCATTCTAGTATGTCAGGTTTGTGGTCTCATTCCCTACAACCAAGTGGTCCATATATGGTGTTTTGGGGTCACAATAATGTTCTCTGCAGCAAAGCGTCTTCTAATCTGTTGTGTTGGGGTCGAGATTCGTTGTTCTGCGGCATTGGGGGTGATATCTAGTGTGGATCTGGGGTCGTGGATCGTGTGACATGGGGCCAAGTTCTAGAGCATCATATGATTCAGGCCCTTATTTCTAAGGCATTGGGGTTGTGCTCCGGTCTTCTTTCAGGGTCGTGTCCTTCTTCTTTAGCAGGTTTGGAGGTATCCCCTTTTCTTTTGTAGAATGGGTCATTTCGGTTTTTCATAGTGCAAGGGATATGATTCATATCCAGGGAAAATGGGCCATGTTCAATCATCTGCATCGTGATTCAGTAGGGGTACTTGGTCAGAGTGTTGTGGTCCCTGCGAGATGGTTTGATGGTTGCGGCAGGGCAATTTAAGGATGGTTGTATGGTGTTGTTACAATTATCTTGTTTTGAAGGATTTGTAGTGTTGAATCTCATAAATTGAGTTGCTGATTTTGAATGGTGGAAGTATATTATTTGGATGGTTTGTTTTTGTAGCTGGGAAGTCTATGGAACTAAACACGACATCCTAGAATAGGCTACAGAGGTGGATCCAGAGTTGTCTTTTCATCTTTGTAGAGTTTTTTGGACTTGGATGTTTGATAGGGTATGGCATCAGCCATCAGATCGAGCATGTTCTTTGATAGGGGACACTTTCATGATAAATAACATTTCAATGGTGCATAGCTTCATCATGATCAAATGATAGGTATGAAAAGTTCCATGTTTTCATTTGGGTTTTACTCTTTCTTATTTTGAGTGTGATTTTTCCGGTGTCCTAGAAGTCTGCTTTGGTCACCCTTCATCCCTTAAAAGGGGGATTTATCATATAATAAAAAATTGAAGGCCATCGGGCTATTGGATATAGTGAAAGTATAGTCCCTTCCTTACCCTATATGACTTAGATCTTACTGTGTCGATTATATTTTAAAACCACCAGTTTAGAGAATTTTCTTGTATATTCTCTACATTCCATGAATTTAAAGCACTGAAATGTTAGAAGAGTGTTTATCATAATAATATTTTCATCTATTACATTCGTGAGCTTCTTCATCTCTCTTTGTAATTAAATATCCCAATGTCCCTCTATAAAATACTTAATGGATCTCTCTATTCACATAAGAAATTTTTTGGGACACTTCTCCCCAAAATTTTGAAATATTATAAATTGGTTTATCTTTTTATCCATGGGATTTATCATTTATCTTTATGAATAAAACTCTACTATTATCTTTATATCTCTAACCCCTTGAAAACACTGAGAATAACAATTCTTCATCTCAATCTCAAGGGAATAATAGAAATTATCATTATTTATATCTATGTCATAAATCACTAAATGTTATCATAGACTATACTTTAATCAGCTAAATATGTGTTCCACCTTAATTTCAATGTTCATAAAAAATCTAATGTTATACTATTAATTCTATGTAATGTTTTCAAAATCAAATATGATAGGTTCATATTAGTCTTTCATCATTCCAATGAAGTCCCTCTTTATTTTTATATAGAGAGTTTATAGGAAATATTTATTAAAAAATATTTTATTGAATTCTTCCCCTTAAATATATTTTTTCCCTTTTAGTATTCATGTCCACCCCTTCATTCTAGTGGGTTGGTTTCATACTTCCTGTATTCAATAGAGTTTAATGGTCAGGTGATTCTATTATCTCCATAATTATGCATTGTAATTGAGGCCCTTTTTCATCTCAATATCTCCTATTTCTCATAGATATATTTAAATATTCTCTATATCAGTCTAATGCAGTGGCTCTAAGGGGTGGTTTTGTGATGTCATTATTGAGAGTTCATTGGTATTTTAGGAATCATGACTCGTTTTGATTCTCTCCCACCATTGGGTTTTAGTCTTCTTGGTTGGTTGGGATTTAGGTATTTTCTGTTTATTGGTGGTCTTCCAATCATGGGGGTTTGGTTGGGTCTTTACTGAATTTTGTCCTCAAGAACATTTAGATTTTATGTTGGTTGATATTATAATAATGTTTTCTGGTTCATAGTTTTTTATGAGGTTTTGTATGGTAGACTTTTATCCTCTATAACAACAATAGTGTTTGGTGATGGAGATTCATCACGACATTAATGATGTTGGGATTTTTCTTGTTCTGTTTGTAATGGATGAATTTATTTTCAGTGACTATAAATATATAAGAAACATTAATGGTTTTATCTATATTTTTATAGGTATAAATCTAGTTATTATTTTTTTAGTTCTTCGATCTATGACGATTCCCTTCACTTTTACTAGTTCAAGTTGGTGGTGTTAATGGTTTCTAATGGTGTTTGGATTTTGTTTGGCTATCATGTTATTTTTCTTGTGGTCATTTCTTATAGTAGTCAGTTCTCATTAATGTTTTGAGTGATTATGGTTTGATTGGGTGCACTAGGGATTGTGGCTTGAGGTGAAATTAATCTATTGGTTTGTGACTTGAGGAAGTGGTCTGGAAAAATTGATTTTAAACATGAATTTAGTGGTGTTTACCACGATAAGATAGGTTGAGTGATCATGTGTGTTTTTTTAAATTTTGTAGCAGTGTTGTTTTTAAATTATTTTATGGTGTTTTTATGTTGGTATTCTAAAATTGTAAGGCTATCATTCAACCATAATGTGATATATTTAATATTAAAAAAATCAGTATGGGGAATCTTTTTTTAGATAAGTGTCCACCGCTGATCGAGATCTCCCTCCATGTGATAAAGGAATAATATGACTTTCTCAAGTTCATAGGATTGTAATACAGAGAACATCTTCTTGGTATAGATAATCCATTACTTTAGGATAATGGTATCCAATGATAAAACAATGTAATGGGGCCTTTGTCTCATAAAGGACTCATCTGCAAAATTATTTTTTTCTGAAGAGATAGATGAAGTTCAATATAATTTAATTTATTAATCATAACTTGATTCAGTTAATCTAGAAGTACCATAAATTTTTAAACTCTTTCTCTCATCATGTTGGATATATAATTAAGGTAATAATAATGTTACATATTGCCTTATTTTTTGGTGTGATTCCTTTTATTTATAGACATTAACTAAAATAAAGGAAAATAAGGGATGGGAATACATAAATTAGAAAGAATATAAAAAGGGAAACTTTAAAAATAGAAGTAATAAATTATAAATGGTTTGTATATCCTAACATATGAGTCCTTATAATTGAATCTTGGTTATCGATGGTGATTATTCGTTTATTTTTTCTAAACTAACAATATACCTGAGTCCTTAGTTATTCAATATTAAGAGGTTTTGAATTTACCAAAGAAAATACCTAGAGAGTATCAAACTATGTGCATAGAAATACCTCTTTTCCATGAACAATTTATAGGACTAGTTAATACCCAATAATCCATTTTTTGTATTATTAACTATAGGAAAACTGATTTCTTATCTTCATCAAATTCTAGTATTCATACAAGAATTTCATTTCTTGGAAACCACTCGCTCTAAGAGTTTCTAAAATTTCAGGATTTGTTTCCTTTGAATAGTCTTATAACTATAGTTTTTTAATATATTATTATTTTAATCATAAAATAACTCGGAATTACTATGATTCTCAATTTATCAACCCCATCCTCTTAAACTTATTATAACATGATTTATAATATAAATATCCAAAAAAAACTCTACGATCAAGTGGATTAATGTACTTGGGAGACTATGTAAAAAACATGAAAATGAAACAAAGATATAATATCTTTATTTTAATATCCATAATTTTTGACTATATCTATTTGATCTTCAAAAAATATATAGGAAAACATGGGGAATACATAGATAATAGGGGTGAGCTATAAAACCTAATCAGCTAATGAGCATAATAAAAATTAATATCATATAACTCAAATGGTATAACATGATATCATAATAAATAAGGATAATGAATAATAATAATGAAATATTAAATAAGGAAAAATCAATCATATGATCATATCATCAAGGGAATTTGGCAACAACATAAAACATTGAAAAATAATAAGTCAAGTCTCACTTCTAATACTACATAACATGGTGGAAAACATACCATCATGGATTAGGTTTACCCTCAAATAACTTATATATCATCTCATGATATATAGATATTACATAGTGCATTAGAGTTCTAATAAAGTACAAAAATTATAATTTGTATGCACATATTTTTTCCACAACAATGAATCAAATATAAGGCTAAGCAAAAAAACTTTTCGTGGAATGTAATGTGATACAGAATATTTCTTCACTGAATGTTCAAATGATATTTCAAAAATAATACAAATATAGGAAGTATTTAAATTTTTTTCTTGTTTTATTCAATAATAAAATCCCATAATTATGGAGTTTATTTGAAGAAAACTACATATGGAAGAGCTATTATGTAATTTTGAAATTGTGCATCTTTAGTGAAGTTTTATGAAAATGGCATGGAATCGTTAAAGACGGTAAACACAACACATTTTTAATAATCCAAAATGTTATCCAGAAATTTACTCCCTAAAATAATTATTGTTTACAAAAGAAAAATTTTAATGATTAAAAACATTTCATGCGGAGGTCCATAACATGAAATAAGAAATTAAAAGTTACCTTAAATTTGGTTTGCATAAAAGAATTATTCGAAAAGAGAACCTCAAAATATATTTTATCATACAATATTAAAATAAAGATGAATTAGTTATATATGAAAGGTACATATATAAATAATATGAAAAATTTTAATCATAAATTAATAGACAAAAAGTGAGGTACATAGTGATAATCCAAAAGCTAACGAAAAGGCAATGGTTTGGAGAGCTTCCTTACATTTGGTATAAATTCACCCTTAAATTTATTATAAAATAAAAAATAATAAAATTACATATATTAAATACCTTCATTAGAACCTTATTACAATATTTTGGTTTTGATATCAATCTTTTATATTCTTTCATATCTATTTAATTGAGATATTGCATTTGTTTCTACTATCCCAAGGTCATTCATGCTATGGTTACAAGGTCACCTCACTTATAGGTAATTGTGGATGTTATTTTATGAAATTATAAAATAACTATATAAGTGTAGTTAAATTATTTTCTTGTTTATATTGGAGTTCAAAATGGTTGTAAAATATAAATAGTGTTAAAAATGAACATAGTTCAAAGAGTTTAAATATTATCGTTACATAGGAAATTAAAATTTGTAGTTTTTGGAACATGGTGAATTATATAGTTTAACTAAATATAATATATATATATATATTATAATGTGAAAGAAAAAATTATATATTTATTTATATTATTGTAAACCATAATTATTCAATTTATAACATCTATAAAGGCGGTGGTGAAAAATTAAATTCTTTTTTCATGAGAGGGGTGACCCATCCATATTATGAAGAAAAATTTTCATTTTAGAATCTATTAAGATGAGGTAAACTGAATATTTCACTATAATATAAATATATTATTATATTTAGGAAATTTATTTTATTATTTTAGGGATAATGGAAAACTTATGGGAGTGATAGATGGAGAAGAATACTGAAATATGTTTGGTTGAGAATATACTTCTTCCTTTAGGAGTCTTATCTTAAGAAACCCATTAAGGATACATGTAATGGAATTGGGTGTGAATAGAAGGATTAAAATGTGTAAGGTTTTATTTGTAAGATGATTTGGTAAAACAAATTCAATCTCCAAGGAATAGAATGTGTGAGTAAAAGTGGTGGTGGGGAGTAGTATTTAAAAGAGGAGGAGAATAACGTTTTTAATATAGTATTCGTTAATTTATTATTGTCTCTCAATACATAAAATAATTATTATTCATGTGAATAAATATAGAAAGTAGTGAATTTGAGTTAATGTTAATGGGTTCATACATCACCCATGACTCGCTAATTAAATTATTTAACTCATATTATTAAATACCGTATTTTTTTATATTTCTCTATTTACAAAAAACCAACAATTTTATTAAAATAAAAAATTAAAATGGTAACCATTTTCTAGAAAGAAAATTGAAAAAATATATATGAAAATAATTTTCTATATGTGAGAATAATAATTTTTAAATAAAATATTTATTTATTTAAAAAATACTAATTTTATTATTATGATCAATTTTTTGACCCATTGTAAAATTACATATGGTTTCATACAATTATATTTTTTTAATGAAACATAATATTATTTTTATAACCCATTTTTAAGAAATGCTTTTTTGATATTTTTAAAAAATAGTAAATAAAACATATATGTTTTCCAAAAATCCAATAAATTATTCTATCATTTTTAAAACATTTATTTAATTTTATCATGGAAAACAATTTCTATATATTAAAATTTTAAGATAACTAAAAATTATTTAACAATTAAGGATGTGATTTTACTATATTATTGATTCTATTACAATTCCTAATGGTTAGATTACTTTTCAAATTTTCTTAAATCTATTCCAATGCTGTTTTTTTAATGGTTATATGGGTTTATTTCCTTTCATAAATAAATCATATTTGATTCCATTTTCATTTATATATATTTTATCTCAAGAATATATATATATTTCATTAATAATTATTTTTTATATATTTATATTTTTTTCGTCAGTGTGATCATTCATAGGGGTAAATCATTTACCAATTTTCATAATAGAGTTATCCTATTTTCTAATTTTGTGATGTTGTAACACTTTAAAATATCATGGCTATATTTACTCTCTAAATATAATTTTTGAATTAAAATATTAAATTTATGTTAATTTCCATTATTTGGTGCATATATTTTATATTATACTATATTATCAACTGTAACACACACATAAATTCATAAGTGAAAGTTCATTCATAAAATTATATGTTGTTACCATAATTTTTATAATGGAGTTCTTTTAAGTTTTCTTCTACTTAAACTTTTTCCAAAGATTATAAAACCATCCAAAAATAATTACATTCGCATATTTATATTACCAAAATGATATTATGTTAGATTAACTACCATCACATATATCATTTCTATCTATTGGTAAACGTAAATGTCACCTATGAATATATGTGAAGTACCTCCTCCATCAAATAATCATTTCTATTTTCATCATCGCCTCACATGGATGGTTATAAAGATATATTTAATGATTAAATATATTTTCTTTGACATAATTATGATCATTTAATGATTAATACATATCTATCTTCCTTTATTTACATCTTTCAAAAAATGAAAATATACCCCATTTGTACATGTAAACTACCTCATTCTTGAACAACATATTTCAACTATACTAATTACCTTATTTGACTGGCTCTAGAAGTGTACTTAGTTTATAAATATTATAAGTATGAAATTATTAACATTATATATGGATAAATATTTCGTTCTATTAATAATATTAATAATAGATTCTTAAGGTAAATTTAACCACAAAAAACAAGCATACGAAGATATTTTTCTCAATTAGAATCAAATTTTGAAAACTGATTAATCAATTTAAATTTTGTTATTTTTTAATAATAAATAATATATATATATATATAACTATAGATATAGTGGAACTATTTTATTACACCTTTCACTATGGTCAACATACTGAAGTATTTTTTTAGAAATTGACCAGATGGCCTCAAGTAGCCAACATAAGAAAAAACTATTCATGACATAAATAACAAATGCTAATAAATGTACCGTAAAAATAAAATATAGATGAAAAATTTTCATGATAAATTATCTAATATAATTAATTTTATTGTCCATGATGAAAGAATTTGTCTGACTAAATAAGAATCCAAATTAAGGGTTTATTTTATAATATTGCTATTATCGAGATTTTTTAACGTTTTAATTACCATTAGGGGAATTGTATAAAATTTTTCTCTTCATACTTATCTATTTTTTATCCTAAAAATATTTGTAGGGTTTTTAATTATTATTTCCATTTCCACTCTCTTTTGGGATAAAAATCAATTGAAATATAATTTATTAGATAAGCCAATCCAATTTCTCCTTTCTAGATCAAGACTGTTTCCCTCTATCTCTATGTTCTAATTATTGCATAAAAAATTCTATATACTGTAATGATTTCTTTGAGATCATTTTCCATTATCATTGAATTTATATTCTAGTTCATAAAAGTAATACTTTAAAATTTTTCTGTTCAAGTAAGTTTTGATTTGTTTACATAATGGAAAATAATCCATTTTTATCATTATTTTCATTATTGAATTTTCTTTCAATCAAGCCCATTCTTCATTATATAGATCCATTTCCAATTTTTTAAAGTTTTCTAAATTAAAAAAATTTTCATTATTAAGAGATTTTTTCATATTTATATGAAAAGAAATGGATTTTAATTTCATAAATGTTTTGAAAAGGGAAATTACATAGAATGTTATTTTATAAAATGGGGAATATTAGAATTTTGTATACATTATCAATAATATATATTTATTGATTATTTCTTTAATTGATCATTCAATATTTTTGGAATGAGTTGGATATTATTTAATGATGGTTGGGTTCCATAATTATATATCCCCTTGATGATGTGGTAGGTATCATGAGACATAAAATAATGAGTATTATTCGGTGTATTTCTTACAATATATTTCTAATCTCATAGCCATGTTTATTTAAGTAGAGGTAGGCCCTAAAATTTTATAGTACATTGATTCAACATGTACGCCTCAAGAGATAAACAAGAATGTGCATCGCTTGGTGTAGTTTATCCCACACAATGATAAATTGTTGGCATGAGTCTTTGATGACACATAAGATTCCTTATAAGGAGGTTTTGATGGTAGGATTAAGATATCTATAATTATACATTCTATTATTGTGAAATTAGTTATTATTATCCTTGTGATTGCTACATTGTTTTTACCAATAGATATATTTCATACTCTTGTTGTTGATTATATGGTATTTTTATTCATTATATACTCTACCATTTTGATTATTTCTTATTTATTCAAGATATATTTAATTGTACATAAACCCTTATTGGGAAAATGTGCACACCCCTTATTTTTTTTACATTACCCTGGGGTACCTAGAAGGGTTATCATAATGATTTCAAAGAGGAATAATAATGTTTTCATGATTTTTTTAATATATCCTTTTTGTATTCAATATAAAATAAAAATCATGTATGTGTCTATTCCATTAATTCTATTAAACTATTTGATCATGTGGGATGATACTACTTACATTATATAACATTTTAATAAAGAGACCACTGGATTAGAGTTACTGGAGTCATTGTTATTATAGTTGGTATCAGAGAAAGTTTAGTAGGAACCTTTGGAATTAGATTTTATAAGAACACCATTATCACAAGAATTATGTTAAACCATTAAAATTATGAAAGAGTTTTAAATGTGTAATAATTTTTATAATGTGGCACAATACCAGAATTTTTTGAGCTAATTAATTTCATTCCATTATTTAGAGAAAGTTCCTAGCACAAGGAATATAAAAAATATGAACACCCTAAATCGATATAGGTATTTCCTCCAATAATAAATTCAACATCAGTAGTGTTAGATTAAGGAATATTATGGATATATTAAGGTATTTTAACTAGGTTATACTCAATGACCATGACTGCATGGAAGAAATTTTTTATTTGCAACATACTCTAACTATGTATGACTACTTCATGTTAGAGATAACAGTCAACCTTTAATGGAACTATTAATCCACTGTCAGGTGAATAATGGATCATGTCCCTTGGAAATATTTTTATATCTTCGAGGTAGAAAAAAGGGATAAGGTTATTTATATGACTTATTTTTTAAAATATATTATAATCAATGGTGGTAATTAATTTAGACTAATAAGTTGTATGATGTGATAAATATAACAAAAATGAATACTTTTAAGGTGATATTATTTGGGAAATATTTTTTTTGATAGAAATGGGCTGATATGGAAATAAAATTCATTAATTTAAAATAAAATGATGTGGAATTTGTTGATTAGTATAAGGAAAAAATTATGATATTGGAAAAGAATGTTTTAGAATATGTACATATAAAAAAATTAATATTTATCAAATATATGATAGGAATAAGTTGATCCTCTAAAAAGAATTATTAACTCAAATTTTTTCAATAAATAATGATTAGATATAATGCTTAATCAAGAATGAGAAATACTTTCCAAGGTCGTAAATTTTTAAAGGAAATATTCAGAAAAATTGGATATCGGAGAACCAAAATAAGAAAATGTGGTGAATAAAAATAATGGAAGGGTGAAACATACAACATGAGATTATTGATGGGAAAACACCCATGTACTTATATAATGCTAATGAAAGCAAACTTCATGTGTGTAAATAAATTTTGTAATGCTTAAAAATAGATGGGAAATAAATCATCCACTGATATTTAGTTCTAAAACTGTAAGGAGATGGGAAAATATTTGTACCAATTACCCATGAATGAAGGGTATTCCCCTTGATATGAAACCATAATCACCCAGGTCTCGTACACCTAGAGTTCCTTGAGCTTCATCACTCTATCAATCACCTCAATTCGCCTTCATCGATGGATGTTTTAGTGGAGGCTTCCTTTCTTTAATTCATTTCGCTTAGATATGTAGGATATTGTGGTCATAATCATATTATAATATTTTTATGTGATTCATATTTTATTATTTTCCTCTGATATCATAATCAGTATTCTACCACTCCTCTCCATCATGAATTCACTCTTTCTATGATTTAGTTTCAAATAATGAATTCTAAAAAATGATCAATGTTTGTAAAGGATCCATGTACCTCAAGAGACGATGATCTAGAGTTTAGTGGAATCTATCTAGAGATTCTTTAGGTAGCGGTGTTCAAATATCATTCACAGTCGATGGATTCTATGGTCAGGAACTAGTTTGGATTTAAGAGCTAGCCTGACGACATGAGTGGAATGATATTGTGGTATTGTTGATAGTGGAGAGGTTTCTCTCATGGATTTATTTTGCAAGAATTAGTCACTGGTTGTATTCTATATGGTGAATTGGAGTTTTATTTCAATAATTTCATTATTTTTCTAGTCGATGGTGGGTTTATAGTTGCGATGGAGGTGTTCTGTGGACATTGGCACCATTGTTTTCAATCAAGGTTCTATGTTTCCTATTCTTAATTTCCTTGGAGGATATTTTTGTATGATTGGATGCTAATGAATTTTCTTGAATCTTATTCTAACTCATTTCATTTGGAAAGCATTGTTTAACCTTTTAGTGGATGTTGGGAGGGATACCATAAAAGAGGGATGTGTGTGATGACACCCACCATCATTCATCTATCTATTTGGATGGATGGGAAACTTACTTGATCATTTTCTATGTGATTTTCGTATGGTATTACTTTTCATCAGACTGATAGTGTGTGAGTCATCATATTCATTTCCAGGTGGGTGGATCGAAAGAGAGATAGGTTTGTTGTCACCTATCATATGTTCCTTCTTCCCCATGTTTTTCTGGGTTAGAGGGGTGGTCTATCGCATTTTGCTGGTCCAACATGACCCAAAATATTGGTAGTAGGAGTGAAATATCCACCGATTCATCTCACATTTCATGGTCGGATAGGGGGCAATGAGGTTTTTTATAATTTTATTGGCATCTTCTTCCCTTTGTAAATTTGGTTCCTTATTGTGTTAGTTAGGACATATTTTTTAAGGCATATATAAACCTTTCTTGTAATGGGTTCCCTCTTCTCCCATTCCTAAAACGGGGTTTCCTTTCTATTTTTATTAAATAAAGTGTTCTTGACTCTCAACATTTTAAAAAAATCTAGGTAATTTACATTAGAATAGGCCAAGGGAGAAACGTTAAGATTATTAAATTACTACAGATGTGGTTGAAGTTATAATTAATATGATAGTAGGTACAAACAAAGAAATAAAATGAATTATTTGATTTCAAATATAGAAACACTTTTATATCTTTCATATTATTTAATAAAATTGAGTCATCCCTTAACACTCTAGGATAGGAGTTGACAATCAAGATTCTTAGGGGAAATATTATTACACTAGAGATATATTATGATTTATATATTATGATGCACACGTATTTCATTGTTGAAAACATGATTGTTAAACATATTATGAAATTTTTATATAATATTTGGTATGGATGGTCTCTCAAATCATAATAAAAGAATTTAATTCATAGAGATGGAGATTATAATTTCTAAATAAGGCATTGAATCCCATATTATTAAAGTGAACACTAAATTATCTTCCCCTTATTAATATCAAAATATAAAAGCTCGCTTTAATTAATTTATATAAGAACAGTAATAGAAAACACAATATTTGTATGGGAAAGGAAGCCTGAGAGTGGTGTATATTCCAATTATAAAATAATGAATCTTTATGTTTCTTCAATAATGTCATGAACATATATAAGAACAAAAATTTGAGTTTTCCATTGAACTTATCCCTAATGTAAAAATATATCTAAGGAACCATATAAAATTTCCCCAATAGAATTGTTGGAGCTGAAGAAACAAATTAATGAGTTGTGTGATAAGGGATTCACGTCCCTAGTGTTTTATATTTGGGGGTAACTATCTTATTTGTGAAAAGGGTAATTCTATAAGGTTTTTCATCGATCAAAATCATGTTATTTCCATTATAATAGTGATTAAGTATCCTTTACCAAAAATTTATGACCTATTTTATTAACTTCAATGTGGTCAAAATTTCGTGATGATCAATCCTCCCTATGGTTATAATCAATTATAGATGAAAATAGATTATATATTGAATTATCAATTTTATACAAGTTGTAAACATTATGTGTTTATGATAATGAAATTTAGATTATATAATGAACCCCATGTGTTTATGTATCGTATGAGAATATTATTCAAGTATCATCTTGATAACTTTATGATGGTATTCATTGATTATATCTTTGTAAACTTGAAAATATACAAATATCGTAGTGATCATTTTTCAATAATTATTGGTAATCTCAATAAAAATAGTGATATAGAAAATTTGGTAAGTATGAATTTTGGTTCCATGATTTTTATTTCCTTGTCCATTTTGTCTCTAAGGAAGAATATATATTGATCCTTCATGGATAAAATTATTCAATGAATGGCCCACTCTAGTGAATATAAACAAGATACATAGCCTCCTTATAATAATAAATTACTATAAAATAATTCATGAATGTTTTACCTAATTGGATAACTTGTTGACCATGTTGAAATATAATGGTGTCCCTTTCTCTTTCTTAAAAAATGGGAATTATATTTTGAGGAGATAAATTGAATATTGTTTAATGCATCAATATTAAATTTACTATATAGAATATAAGTATTTATAATATATAATAAATCATCAAATAAAGTATTGGGTTATATCCTTAAAAAATGATATGGTGGTTTCTAATGAAATAAGGAAATTAAATATACCTGAAATGAACTATCCAACACAGAATATTTAGTTTTAGTCTATAATATTATCCTAAAATATATGGAGGAACTACCTGTATGGTTGCATATGTGATATATATGTATATATACAAACCATAATATTTTGATGTTTTTTTTCTCTTAAAAATAGAACAACATAAGGAAACAAATATGATTAGGGATTATTAAGGTTTATAATTTCTTAATACACTTCAACCCTAAGAAGGAAAACATCAGAGTTGATCCATTAAGTTGGAATGATTATGGAGTTATGAAAATTAAGAGGATGAAAAAATATGCTATATTCATGGATATGGAAAATTTGGATATGGAAATTCTCATAGAAGGGAAAACATCACCCCTTCTCTGAAAGATTTCAAAACTATATTTACATGATAATATAATTAAGCGTCAACATGATTCGAAGGGTTTACTATAGAATATCGAAGATGCAAATGATGAGAGAAATATATAATTAATATTTAAAGATAATGTATTAAACATTGGATAGATACTATGAATTTTATTTATATGTAAGATGAATTTAATTATAGGGAAACCATTTTTAGTTTTAGAATATCAAAATGATGTTTGTTGATTTTTTGGTATTTTTTTAAGATGTGGTTATTTCAGTTAATAACAAAAATGTCATTTTTATAAATACTGTAACTGTTATTACATTATCATGTTATAAGAATGAAATAAAATTATATAAAACTATTTAATTAAAAAAAAATTTAAGGAGAAAAATAATGAATTTGAAATAATATGTTCAATTTTGAAATCTTTGTGTGTTATTTTAGAACAAAATATCTATTCTATTATGATAAAAAAAATTATTTTGTCCCTTTAATTAAGTATTCAAAATGATCCATTCATATTTTGATTCATTTTAGTTTTATAAAATAAGTATTTTTTAATAATTAACTAGAAAATATCATGGGAATCAATACTACACATTATTTTGGATTAAACATAATTTTAATGCTTATGACGACTTTTTTCAAAAAAAAATGTTTTCAGTGCATTTTTTGTTCTAATAATAATAATAATTTTTAAACTATATATAAATTAAATATAAAAAAATTCATAATTTGAATCAATATATTCAAACAAATTAATGAGATCATTTTTATTTTTGGTCATAAAAATATTTTAACACAAAAAAACATTTTCACCGTGGTATGGATTAAAGGTGTTAATAAAAGGTTAGAATAAGAGATAATGTTTCAAATACCCCAAAAAATTAATTTTAATTTTATTGGTTAATTGTATTTTTACCTATCATATCTTATACAATATTTTTATTTTTATTTTCTTTGTTCCACTTGACGATGAGAAGATATTAATATTTTTAAAAGTTAAGAATATTTACAAAAACACAACCCCTTCGCCTATAGAATGTGCCCTCATATCCTCACTTAACAATAATTTCCAGTACCCTAGACAGACTAATATCTGAAAACATATACCCCCAATGTTATTTTATTCCAAATTAGTGGTTTTTTCTTACCAAAATATTAATCTAATATGGTTTATGGTGTGACCTGAGAGAGTGTATCTAAGAAAAAATTGACTAAAATGAGTTCTTTAAAGTATACTTATTCTTAATCCTATTAAAAATATTTTATAACAATAATAACATAATTTAATAAATATAATTACTTTATTAAATTTCATTATGTTTATGGAACAACCATCATCTACCTTCTTTCTATCCATTTGGAAATGAAAATGAAAATCCTGCATATGTGAGAACTACCACCTCTATGAATGACATATTTAATTTTTCATCACCACCACACAGGGATGATTATAACGATGTATTTTATCAATAAAATTGATATATATGACCCAATTATTATTATATAAAGATAAATATTTATTATCTTTCCATTATTTTCATCATTTGAAAAATGAAACTGTCATTTATACATACATATTAACTACCACCTCCATGAATGACATATATCATTTTTCATAACAGACCTTCAAAGATGTATCAAAAAGTCTATTTAATTTATAAATAAGTTATATATAAAAATTTTAAAATTTTGAAATGATTTTTAAACATTATATAATCAATATTACCAATTAACTGATCGATGTAAATTTAAATGTAAACATGAGCATAGAAAAAAAATCTATTAATTGTGATCTAATTTTTAGAAAATATAGAATAAAAAAATTACTATTATATATAAAATATATATATTATAAAATTTTAGTGATGATACATCTTTATTATAAAACCATTCACCATGGTTAATATATTGATGTTCATTTGTAGAAATTGATCATACAACTTCAAGTTGTTAATGTAAAAAAAATATTCAAGAAATGAATGAAATGTGATAATAAATGAACCTTAAAAAATTAAATATGGAGTAAACAGTTCATATAAAATTAGTTAATAAATTTAATTGAATTATTATTGGGGTTAGAATGTGTACAACCAAGAAGGAATCCAGGGTTAGTGTATATTTTTTAATCTCAATTTTATTGGGAATATTTTTTTTCAATTTACATTATGATAATTGTATTCTATATCCCTAATAAACAACATCAATTTTTATAGAAATATATTTATTTCAAAAATAATAATGTATTATTTCAATTACACCCATCTTTGGTGGATAAAATAAACCGAAAAAAAGATTACAGTAAAAGAAAACATTATTTCTCTTTTTTGGTTGGAGATTTTTTTCCTCCGTATCCAAGTTATGCATACTTCAAAAATATTATTTTAAATATAATTCATAAATTATTTTACGTTATTTTTCATAATCCATTAATTTCTATTTAAAGGTCTAAAAGGTGATATTTCAAACATTTTTCATACAATAAATTTTTTAATTTCATTACAAACTTGATAACGGAATAACTTTTTTAAAAAACATTCAAGACCATATTTTCCCAATATATTAAATATTTTTCATTATATATCTTCCATTCCATGTTTTTAAAATATTTTAATGTAATAATTATTCCCATTATTCTAATAATTCTTCATTTTTATATCCAAATAAAATTGTTTTATTTTCATAAAGGTTATGAAAAGGAAGATTACTAGTAGTTTTATAAAATTTATTATTGAATATTGAAATCCCATAAAATTGATGAAATAATGAATTTTATTGATTACTAAGTCAAATTTATTATGTAATTTATTGATCATTCAATATTTAAATAATTAATTGAAAATGATTTTTTTATGGGAGAGGCCTAAAATTATAAACCCCCTTGATGCATTAGTTTCTTTCATGAGACAAATAATGGGGTATATTATTTAATGTATGAATACTTGTATATTTAGGATTTAATAGTGATGATGATTTAGAGATTTACAAGGAAAAACTTATATATCCCCTTAATGCATCAAGTCATTATCATGAGACAAACAAGAATCAATATCCATTTTTTTATACTAGATCAAATGATAATAATGTATTGGCATGAGGCGTTGATTTTATGTAATATTTATTGGCATTAGGTTTAATATTATCATTAATATGTAAAACAATATGAATTCCATCATTGAGAAATCAATTATTATTTCCCATGTGATTACAAATTTTTTAATACATGGATATATTTTATTATCCGGTAGTTGATTATATGGTTTGATTATTGATTATTCACATTTTCATTCTATTTGTTACTTATGTAACAAATATTTCTTTTAAATTATGCAACAACTTACAAGGCATATGATCTCAAAATTTACTTTTGTTTTACATTAAATGTGGCACTAATACAGGACATTTAAATGAATTAAAAGATGAAAAATTATGTTTTAATGGTGTTTTTAAGATGTATTTTATGTTTCCAATGTAATATATCAATCATTGATAAGTCATGTATCACAAGTCTATTAAACATATCAATCCATTCTAATGTGAACTATTAAAAATATATAATTGTATGAATGTAACAATCATCTCCAGGTTACCAGTGTTAGGTTTGTTACATTAGATATCCTATTTAGAGTGAATATCCAATCCCCTAAAATGAGAATGAAGTCCCTCATATGGTTATAAAACTCTTCAAAAATCAGAATGACTTTTCATTTCTATGTGCTTAGATTCTGTTTTCTCACTCAATATGGGGGAATATTTCATTCATTAAACCCTAAATTGCGAGGTTTTAATCACTCATTTCTTGTTTTCACTCTCTAAACTACCCTAACTAATGTTAAAAGTTTTCTACATCATTTAACAGTTATGGGATAAACTCTTTTTTCACCCCACACTATATATAACTCTATCTATATGGATTTCGATAGATAATAAATTATGTGTGTGAGTTTACACTCCTTCTCCTTTACTAACATTCATAGACTTTAAATGAATCATATATTAAAATAAGAATTACAAAATTAGTGGAAAATAAGAATGAACATTCCAAGTAGATTAAAAAAGGATAATCAATTAAAACCCAAATCCAACATAAATAAGAAGTCCATTCAAATATATAAATAATTAAGTAAAAAAATATAGATAAAATAATAATAAATAATATTGTAAAGACTCTATATTATACCCTGAATTGATAATGTGCTCCCCCATATTGGATCACTCCTATAGATCTCCTCTGGTATGAATAAATCCATTTTTAGCATGTATGTTTCTTCTCATTCCTCTATGGACTGATCCCATAATGGCCATCCCATTAAGGTTTGATCTTCTCTCTATTATTTATTCCATATCGAATAGGCCTCCCCCATAGGCATCCTTTCATGTATTCTCGTATCACTACCACATGGAATTTAATATAATTATAAATGCTACAAATAGAAAGTTTAATTTCTCCTAAATTAATTTTAGTTCCCAGCTCTATGATCTCTTGATTCTCCAACTCTCTAGGATATTCTATCATGTCGTTGGATTATTCTGGGATTTACATAATTTTTAATGATAATTCGATATAACTTTCTTTTTAGTATCTACAGCTTGTGCATGAAAGACCGATGCAACGTTCGATTAATGAATGAATAGGTTGAATATTCCTCTTCTATGGTTTGGGTTTTCATTCAAAAATATTCTTCTCATATATATAGAGATAATAAAAGGCTCAAGAAAAATCATATCATGTTTCTATGATATTAGTAAAATACTATATATGAATGAATGTTATGTTGGCGAGAAAAAATATTATAGGATATGGATGTAGTGTGATGTTTAGTGGTTTAAAGAGTCTGAATCTTTAACATGTGGCATCATAAGATTGAGAATATTAGAATAAATATATCTCAATCCTCTATTGGATGTTTAAAATAATGATATGTTTAGGAATGATTTTATGTTGGTTGTTCTCCATCTTACATTACTATAATGGTTGAACGTCTCTAAATACAGATCCTCACAACACAAAGATCATTTTAGGGGGAATGTAGTGTGAATAAATTTTACCACTATATTATAATTAAAATGTGATTTCATGTTCCTCTATGAAGAAACATTTCACAGTGGAGAGTTCTAAGTTAGTATTGTTATGTTTTTTTGGAATCTAATCACCTTCTTAATAATGTATTAGGGATTATAAAATGGTGAGGTATAAGGTTGTCCCCATGTATAGTTTTATTACATTATGGGAAAGGGAACCAATACTAGAGAATAATTAAAGGGGGTAACTCATGTAACCTTTATAGGATAAGATATCTAATGCCATGAAATATTCTCACCAAGTGCGTGTAATGGTCACATGATGATAAAGATAAAAATTCATTCCCATAAAAATATTGAATGGACCATTGAATGTGCGTATATAAATTTAAAAACATGATAGGAAATAATGAATTAGATTAAAATATTTAACGGTAAAATTCAATGTGTCTATAAATACATTGATGCTAATAATGTCACTGTAACGACCCGAAATTTTTAATAATATTTGTTTCTCATGTTTGAATATTATTTCATTTTATACACCACAAAACTATATCCTTTCATTAATGAAGTGATTATAATTAAATGAGATTGTTGGGTTTTGACAGTTCTATGACCATTGGTCAATATGACTATTAAAAACTAAACTCTCAACATTTCAATTATTATTTATAAATACACGTGATCTTGGTTAATTAATATTGAAAGAATATTTAATGGCCTCATCCCATAGACAAAAGTTGTATGAAGCCCATCTTTCAGTGCTTGGGAAGGAGGTAGAATCATTGGGCATTACTCTTGTCCAAACCTAAGTTGAGCTTCAACATGTGAAGCTTGAACATAATCACCTAAGGAAAAAGTTCAAGCTAATTAAAATCACCACTCGGGAAATGATTTCTAAGCCACCCCAAGATTATTTCACCATAGCACACCTTACATTTATGTCCTATGCAAGTGTTATAAGGGCTATGTAATGTGTCCTTAGTTACTTGTGTAAACCCTTTGTATAAGTAAAATTTATATTTCTTTTTATAGAAAAGTTGATGAATTTCAAATATCTAGCTAAAAATAGGATGAATTTATAGTTCCATGTTACCAATGAATTTTTGAAGAAAATGGGTATTTTAAAATTTTAATGTAAACATTAAATAATTAATAATGCGAACTGATTTTCAAAAAATATTCTTCTACAATTGTGATTAGTAAGAAAAATAGAGTCTAATAAATAAACATGAATTTTTATTGAATAGTAAAGTATGAATAGTAACATACCATTATTAATAGTAATGAATAGTAATATATAGTAAATCAGCCAAAAAATAGAAACTTCTCCTATAAATTTAAAAAATACAATTTAGACATCTTAAAAGTGAAAAAATGATCTTTGTATAAGTTTGGTATTTTTTATGTCATAAATATTTTATTTATAATTTTATAAATAATTTAATAATTTAAAATGAAAATTTATTTTCGTAAAATGTAATCATAAATTGTTACGTTGTTGTCTTATGGTTATATGATAAATTTATTGTACCTTGATTAATTTTTCAAGGTGTTACAAAACCAGTAATATTTTTAGAGTTGTTTTGTTAATAAATAATGATTTTATTTAAAAATTTAATTAAAAATATTTAAAAAAAAACTATTTTTTTAAAATGGAGTTAATTTTTGAATTCAGGGCATCGATATTAGGCTGTGGTAAATTTTTTATATTTTTTTGAAACATTTGAATTTTCGGTGAATAATAAAAATACAGTTTTGAGTTTCAGGTGTTTAATGACATCATTAATGATGTAATAAATATGTTCGACTTTTTAATAGTAATATATGTTATTAAGTGTCATAAGTTTCCAATACCATGGGAAAATACCATGGTAAATACCATGGTTTTGCAAAGACCACCGATGAGGTGTCCATTAGAAATTAATTAAATATTCCCTCACTTTTCCTATAAATACAAATCCATTACCTCATTAATTTCATTAAAAAATCCTCCTCAACTTAACTATAGTAATTTTTCCTCTAAATGAGTCTTACAAAGGTGCCCTCATGCCCCCAAGGTCCCAACCTTCTTGCATTCGAAGTCACTCTTCGTGGTAAGGGAACCTATCACCCACCTCTTTAAAGTCATGACTTCCTTTATGTTTTGTCTTCTACTTACCATCTTCTAAATAGGGGATAAGTTTTTATATGTTCTTATTACATCCCATTTCATGTAAAAATGATTATATAACCTTTCTTCTCTCATCAATTTATTTTCCCAATCTTTAAGTGACCCCGTTAGCCTGCCAAATTTTAAAAAAAGAAATCACATTTTCTCTTTCCATTCAAGTTTCTTTTTCATGTGGTATTTCATTAAAATATCCACAACATGATCTTATTTATTTTTATTATGTATCTATACTGAAACAATTATTCATTTATTGATTGAATGACTTTTTCCACTCTATTTTTATTATTTTCTAAAACCATGTTATACAATCATTATGCTATCGAAATTTCATCTCAAATTTCTCTCTCTTTCTCTCATGAAATTATCTTGTTTATTTATGTCAATACCAAGAACTATTTCATTTGTATGGGTGTTCAAATATACCCAAAAAATTATATATTTTATATTTTAATTGACATACATATAACCCTCACTCCCTTTCCAGGGGTTATAAAGGACATAATGATCTTATTTTTAAACACCTTTAAAAATTCACGATTCTGAAATGAAAACCATTTCTCTTATTATTTTTAGGTTATTTATGAAATTTTTTATTATTATTTATGTAGATCATATGAATGTAAAGACATGTTAATGATGTGCCTTGATATCACTCCAATGCATTGGGTAAAGAATTTAATATCTAGAAATGACAAGTTTCACGATACCATGGTGAATAATCTTGATAATGTTTTTATGACACCTTGGGATGAACATCAGAGATATGTTCATGAATGTATAAATGAAATGTTTTATCCAAATATTCATGTTGTGATTCATGTTCTTTTTGTTATGATATTCCTTTTTTTCCATTGCACATGTATTATGGTTTTCATCTAGTTCTTATTGATATCAGAAGTAAATTGATTCCCTTGTTTTTATTACAGGTCCTTCAGCTCACAATTTCATTTGATGTATGTCTCCGAGTTATGATACTTAGAAATTTTACATAGGATGATCTTTTCAAGAATAATTTAAAGGGGATTTATAAGTGGGATTTAAGTTTTCATGTTTTATTGTTCCTGATTTCAAAGACACTAGACCTTAAAGATCTTCTCTTTGTAAAATGTAATGAAAAGTTATGTAATAAAAACTGGGGATTCCATAGTTTTTATCAAAGGATAGTTTAGTTATTTATGAAATTTAGGCTATAAAAACATTAGTAAGAACCCTATAGAAAATATTGAATATAAGAAAACTTCCTAGTATTTTGGTGACTATTGAGTTAGTAGTTTATCAAGAAAATACATCCCTTTCTGGATACGAGTATGTAGAGGCAGCTCTGGCACAGATGTACATATGAGTGAAAACTCCGTCAAGGAGTTTCGGGCTTGACCTAGGGTATCCTGGTACACAAAAACGGGCCTTACTACAGTGTTGGTTATGACACTCTTGGGGGATATTTTTGGTTAATCAAAAGCTTTTTCTGAATCATTATGAAGGATTTATAGGGAAATGTAATTGTTTAAAGTTTAAAGTTTTAAGAAATGAAATACTTTAAAGTTAAAAGGTTCATAAATGAAATAATATTCTAACTAAGGTTTTATTATTTTAGAAAATGGTGTCAAAAAAGAGGAACCATGCAAATGGTGATATCAATGGACCATGCACTAACGACCCTCCGATGGATGCTAGAATGGAAACATTCATGCGAATGATGAACCATCTGACTCAAGGTATGATATGTAACTTGAATTAAGCTGAGAGGCCGATCTCATCATGAAGGGAACAACATTAAATTGAATATTTTATACGTCAAATACCACCAGCCTTCAATGGATCTACCGACCCATTGATTTTAGAACAATAGATCTGCTCTATCAAGAAGATATTTTACGTGATCTGCTATTCTGAACAAGAGAAGGTTATCTTGGCTATTTATTGCTTAGAGGGAGAAGCTAATCAGTGGTGGGAACTGATTAAAAACAAAAGGCCATGAGTTTAAGTTGAATCTATGGAGTTGTAAGAGTTCATATGGATATTTTTCAACAAGTATTTCCCTAAATTGATTAGAAAAAGAATGGAGAAAGAGTTTATCGAGCTGAAGCAAAAGGAGAATGAATCTGTGGGAAGCTACGGGATGAACTTGAATAGAATTCCCTAATATACCTCTATCTTTATCATGGATACAAATGGTAAAGTTGATATATTCTTTTATGGAATGAGGCCTCATCTACGTAAGAATATAGCCAACCGAGACTATAATAGCTATGAGGAGATTTCACGGAGTGCGATGAAAGCTGAACTGGAGTTTGGTGATACGTAGTGGTCTCATAAATCCAATGAATAGTAGAGATCGATGGATCCAAGCATAGGGAGGAGCTTCAATCAGGGATGAGAAGGCGAGAAAGTGAAACATCACATGTTTAACATATGTGGGAATAAGCATTTACGGAAGTGCCTACTCGGGAGAAAGAAGTGCTACAATTGTGGTAGAGATAGCCACATTGCGCGAAATTGTCGTAGTGAGGTACAACCACAACTTCCCAACACTAACGACAAGGGGAAGATGGTGCAGGCCCTACCTAATGTCCAATGCTATAAGTGTGGAAATAATTGGAAATTTTCTAATAACTATCCAAATCTGATGTAAGTGTAGGGGAATCACCATCAGCCTCTAGAATGACCAAGGGAAAAAGGTCATACTTTTTCAATCACTACGGCTGAAGTTGATGCACTGAATGATGTGGTGGAATTTACTATTGTTGTTCATTCAAATCTATCAATTAATTGGTTTTACGATGGTTCTATGAATTCCTTTATTTCCTCCAAGTTTTCAAAGAATTTAGAATCTACCCCCAATTTTCTAAAAGTAGATTTATTAGTCAAGACTCATTGTGGGATTATCCAATCATCCTCAATGTTTAGAAACTCTAGTATTTACTTTGGTGAGCATAATGTTAACCCTAATCTAGTAGTCATTCCAATGAGTTAATTTGACATTATACTAGGGATGGAAAAGATCTCATTGTATAATTCTAAGCTCAAATTCTGAAGTAAGTAAATATCTGTAGTCTTGAATGGAAAACCTACAATTATTTTCCAAATAGAGATATCTCAACCTGATCTTTGTCTAGAATAACCTCCTATATTATTCTTTATGGAGTTGGTCAGTGAAGAAGAAGAATGAAATGATAGTTTGAGGATAGAAAATGTCCCCATAATCTAGGAATATGTTAATGTATTTTCAGAGGAGTTACCCAAACCTCCCCCAGAAAGAGAGGTAGAGTTCTCCATTGAAATCGTACCTGGATCCCATCTGATTTCAAAGACCACGTTTAAGATGGAAAATGTGGGGCTAGAGGAGTTATATAAACAACTACATGATCTTTTGTAGAAGGGTTTTATCTGACCGAGTGTGTCTCCTTGGGGAGAACATGTTCTATTTATGAATAATATGTATGGATCAATGCGGCTATGAATCGATTATAGAGAATTGAATGGGATCACAATAAAGAATAGATACCCTCTTCCATGAATTGAGGACTTATTTGACCAACTTCATTGGGCTCAATTCTTCCCTAAGATTGATCTTCGATATGGTTATCATCAACTGTGTGTGAGGAAACAATATATTCCAAAACTAACTTTCTATCAAGATATGGGCATTATGAGTTTTTTGTTATGGCCTTCGTACTAACTAATGCACCTAAAATTTTATGTATTTGATGAATAGAGTCTTTAGAGACAACCTTGATAAATTTGTGGTAGTTTTTATTAATGAAAGTATGATATATTCCAAAGGTCATTAGGATCATGAAGATCATATAATGGTTATTTTGAAAACTCTACAGAAGGAGTGGCTTTTGGGATGTTTAGAAAATGTGATTTTTGGTTACAAAATGTTTCTTTCTTTGGGATCATTATAACAAATAAAGGAATCACAGTTGAAACTACAAATACAAAAGTTGTAGAGGAGTGGCTTAAAACTAAAACAATAACTTATATTCATAGTTTCCTTGGATTAGAGGGATATTAGAGGAGGTTTTTGAAGAAATTTTCACGAATTTCTAATCCTTTAACCATGTTTGCTAAAAAACGGGTCAAGTTCATCTGGACAAAGGAGTGTGAAGAAAGTATCCAAGACCTAAAGAAAAGATTAGTTTCTGCACCCATATTAAATTTTCCCTCAAGTGGAGAAGGATTCACTTTTTTAGTGATGCATCTCTGAAAGGGATTAGGTGCATCCTCATGCCAAATGACATGTTCATTGCTTATGCATCTTGACAGTTAAAGACTCATGAGAAAAACTATCCTATTCATGATCTGGAGCTGGCTATAGTCATTTTATTCTCTAAATATATGGAGGCACTATTTTTATGGGGAGAAATGTGGTATATACATATACCATGAAAGTTTTCAGAATATTTTCACACAAAAGGAATTGAACATGAGACAGAGGATATGGTTGAAAATTATGAAAGACTATGATTGTTCAATTCATTATCATCCCAAAAGAGCAAACATAGTCACTAATGAATTATGCAGGAAATACCAATTTGTTCATTATATTATGTATATTCAAAGAGATCATTTGATAAAGGTCTTAGTAAAGTTATACATGGGAATTATAAGGAAATGGATATCATAAACCCTAAACCAAATGATTTCTCAACTGTCATTAATAGAGAAGATCAATAAGGCTTAGAAAGAACATCCTTTATTACAGAAGACGTATGAGGCTGTGAAAGATGGGAAGTTTCTTGAGTTCAATATTAATCAAAAAGGTGTACTAAAATTTCGTACAAGACTACGTGTTCCAACTATTCTGGAAATAAAGAAGGAGTTGATGGATGAAGCTCATAGATCTACTTTCTCTATACATCCTGGAATCAAAAAAATGTATAGGGACCTTCGTGATCTTTATTGGTGGGATAATATAAAAAGGGATATTGAGACCTACAATTGAAGGTTCATGGATTGTCAACAATTGAAGGAAAAGTGACAACTTCCTAAAGGGGTATAGCAACCACTACCCATACCAGCATGGAAGTGGGATAATATCACTATGTACTTCATCACTGGTCTCCCAAGAACTTCAAAAGGAAACAATGCGATATGGGTAATTGTGGACTAACTCACCACGTCTTCCCATTTTATCTCTATTATGGAATATTTCTCTCTTGATAAACTTGCTAGTATTTATGTGAAGGAAGTGGTAAGGCTGCATGGGGTTCCACTGACTATCGTATCTGATCATGATCCAAGGTTCAAATTAATGTTTTGGAGAAATCTTAAACATGTTCTGAGCACATAATTATATTTCAGTACGACCTATCACCCCCAAACTGATTCCCAATCTGAAAGGACTACTCAAAAACTTGAGGATATGATGAAACAGGATCAATGAAATTTAATGGTGGATGGGATCAACATCTCCCTTTAGTTGGGTTCTCCTAAAACAATTTCTTCCACTCGATCATTCAAATAGAACCCTATGAAGATCTATATGGTAAGAGATGTAGAACTCCTACTTGTTATCAGGAAGCTGGTGAGGGAAAGATTCTTGGACCTGATCTTGTGAAAAATATGGCAGAAAAGGTCTATTCCATCCAGCAACACATTAAGGATGCTCAATGTTAGCAAAAGAGCTGTGCCGACAACCGTCGAAGAGACTTGGATTTTGATGTTGGTGAAAAAATCATTGTTCAAATTTTACCTTGGAAGAGAGTCATGAGGTTTGGGAAGAAAGGGATGCTCATCCCAAGGTACATTGGCCCCTATTAAATTCTTGATCACATTGGAGAAATGGCCTATCATCTTGAACTCCCTCCAAATCTAGAACAAGGTCATGATTTCTTCCATGAATCCCTCTTGAGGAATTTCATAACTGATCCTTCACATGTACTAAATATAGAAGTTGTACAAATGGAACCTGACCTCTCTTATGAGGAGAAAACAATGGAGATCTTGGATCGTAGATACAAGGTTCTACGCAACAAGATGTCCCACATTGTTAAAGTGTTGTGGAGGAACCATAAATGTGAAAAAGCCACGTGGGAACTAGAGGAGTCCATGATCTAGATGTACCCGCATATTTTATCTTCTTAGGATATGAGTTAAAATTTCAGGGAAGAAATTTCTTAAGGGGGGGAAGAATCTAATTGCCTGAACATTTGATTAATATTTGTTTTCTATGTTTTTCTTTCATTTCAATTTATACTCCACAAAAATAAATCCGTTAATTAATGAACTGAATATAATTAAATGAGAACGTTGGGTTTCGACAGTTATATGACCGTTGGTCAATATGACTGTTGGAAACTAAATTCATAACATTGCAATTATTAATTATAAATACAATTGATCTTGGTTAATTGGTACATAAGAAGATTCGATGACCTCATCCCCTAAACTCGAGCTGCACGAAGCCCATCTGTCAGAGTATGGGAAGGAGGTAGCATCTCTGGGATTTTCTCTAGACCAATCCCAAGCTGAGCATCATCATATGAAGCTTGAAAGGAATCACATAAGGGAGATGTTCAAGCTGATTGAAATCACCACTCGTGAAATGTTGTCTGATCCACCCCAAGATTTTACCACCATAGCACACATTACACTTCAGACCTATGTAGGTGTTAAAAGGGGATATGTATCACGACTTTACTTACCTCTATAAACCTTTTGTAAAAGTAAAATTGTTATTTCTTATTATGGAAAATTTGGTGAATTTGAAATTTCCAGATAAATGTTGGATGAATTTATAGTTCCATATTACTAATGAATTTTGGACGAAAAAGGGTATTATAAAATATTAATGTAAAGTTAAAATAATTAATAATGTGGAATGGTTTTCAAAAAATGGTCTTCTATAATTTTGACTAGTAAGAAAATTAGAGTCTAATAAGATCAACATGATTTTTTAGTGAATAGTAAAGTATGAATAGTAACATACCATTATGAATAGTAATAAATAGTAAATCATCCAAGGAAATAAAACTTCTCCCATTAATGAATAAATACAGTTCAGACATCTCAAAAGATAAAAAACGATCATTATATAAGTTTTTTTATTTTTGTATGTTATAAATATTTTATTTACAATTTTATATTTAATTTAATAATCTAAATAAAAATTTATTTTTATAAAATATAGTCATAAATTGTTACTTTATTTTCTTATGGTTATATGATAATTTTATGGGACCTTGATTACTTTTTCAATGTGTTAGAAAACAAGTTATAGTTTTAGAGTAATTTTTTTGAATAAAAAATGATTTTATTTAAAAAAATTAATTAATAGTATTTAGAAAATTAATTTCATAAAATGGAGTTTATTTTTTAATTCATATAATCAATATTCGGTTAAGGTAAATGTTTGGGAATTTTATGAAATAGTTGAATTTTTGTGAATAGTAAAAATAAAGTTTTGAGTATCGGGTGTTTAATGACATCATTGATGATGTCATGATGAGGTAATAAATCTGGTCTACTTTTGAATAGTAATATATGTTATGATGTGTCACAAGTGGACAATACCATGGGAAAGCCCATGGTTTTCCAAATACCACCGATGAGGTGTCCCTTAGAAATTAATTAAATATTCCCTCACTTTTACTATAAATACCAAGCCATGACCTCATTATTTTCATTCAAAAATCCTCTTAAATAAATCATTGGTAATTTTTCCTTCTAATTAGTCCTCCAAAGGTTCTCTCAATCCCCCAATGTACCATCCTTTTAGATTTTGAAGTCACTTTTCAAGGTAAGGGAACCTTTCACCCTCCTCTTTTAAGTCATGACTTTCTTTTTGTTATATCTTCTAGTAACCATATTCTTATGAGGGGTATGTTTTTATATGTTATTATTAATTTCCATTTTATGTAAAAAAAATTAGAGATCCTTTCTGCTCTTTTCAATTTATTTTCTGAATCTTTATGGGATGCATTTAGGCTACAAAGTTTTCGTAAAAGAAATCGCATTCTCTCTTTCCTTTCATGTTTCTTATTCATGTTGTAAGTCAATCTAAGTTCCATAGCATAATATTATTTATTTTTATTCTATGATTCTACTTAAAAAATTATTCATTTATTTTTGGGTTACCCTTGTCCCATATCTTTTAATGATTTTCTAAAAACATGTTATATAGTCGTTATGGTGGAGAAATTTCTTCTCAAATTTCTCTCTCTTTCTCTCATGAAATTCTCTTGTTTATTTATGTGAATAATGAGACCTATTTCATTTTTATTGGTCTTCAAAAAACAATGATATATTTTATTCTAGAATTTACATACATATAACCCTCACTCCCTTTCTAAAGGTTATAAATGACATAATGATCTTATTTTTAAACACTTTTAAAACGTCATAATTTTGAAATGAAACCCATTTCTTTTATTTAAATTGGGTTATTTATGAAATGTTTTATTATTATATATGTGAATCACATGAAATTAAATACATATTAATGGTGTTCCGTGATAGTTCCCCAATGCATTGGGTAACTAATTTAATCTCTAGAGATGTCATGTTTCCCGATACCCTAGGGGGTAACCTTGGAAATTTTCTTATGACACCTTGTAATGAACCTTGGTGATATGTTCATGAATATATAAATGAAATGTTGTAGCCACATATTCATGTTTTGATTCATGCTATTTTTTTATGATATTACCCTTTTTCCATTTCTCATGTCTAATGGTTTCCATCATGTTCTTATTGATATCACAAGTAAACAGATTCCCTTGCTTACTTTAGGGGGCCTTCAGCTCACACTTTCCGTTGATGTATGTATCAAGGTTATGAGATGTTGTAATTTTACATAGGATGAACTTTTCAAGAATCTCTTAAAATGTAATTAAGAGTCTATTTTATTTTTTCATGTTTTATTTTTCATGATTTCCAAGACACTAGACTTTAAATATCCTCTGTTTATAAAATGTAATGAAATGTTACGTAATAAAAAAGGAGGGATGCCATACTGAAATAATTCATTTATTAGTGAGTGACCTTCCTCATAGAAATCACTAAAATGAATTACTAAAGAGACTCTATAATCATGAATAATTTTAACCCCATGCATGATACTCCTTGTCAAATTTCCACTAATATTTAGCTTCAGACATGCAATGAATAGTCTGCACACTACATAGTGGCCCTGCACCAACCAAACACTACTAGTTAGAGGATGATAAATTTAGGGGTAATAGTGATTTCTAAAAACATAACTATAATTTCATAGAGAACTCAACACCCAAATCATGGGAAATTCTTCTTCATATACACAATAATCACTTTACAATAATGGTTCCTTACCTCATTCTATAACTCCAAAGTAATCAAAAACCAACAAAAAACCATAGTGTTATCCACCCGCTTACAGGCTACAATATCAATATTATTGAACTAGACCATGAAGAGATGATATACAGAACTAATGTTAATATATATCCTCTTATTAATCCTTAAGAAATTCAACAATAACCTCACCCAATAAACCCCAATAAACATGTGATCAATGGTTTAAATCTTGATATTGATGATATAGTATCATTTCAATTCCAATTGTATACACCTATTCTATATCATATTATTAGTTTGTATATCATTGTTTCATACACTCAAAATAAGTAATCAACACATGGCATGTACCACATAAAACACATATGTTATAAGAACAAAATCACAATCGAATGAATTCATGTATGAAATAATTATATTAAAAATCAGTATTTTTATTATGTGCTAAAAATGTCCCTGAAGAATCATTGAAGTAAAATTTTCAATATTCCAATATTTGAAAACTAAAAATATGTAAAACAATGTATAAAAGGTATTTTTAAAATAAATCTATTCAAACTAGATTAAATTTTTTGAAACATTAGTGATTTTTTTAGAAATCACTCACCTAAACCTAAATTTTTCTTTCCCTCAATAATCAATATCAACACTATTATAATGGACGTCAGGTTTTCACAAGATTAAATATCACAATTCTTTGATCCTTAAACAAATATTAATTTAGAGGGTTTCTATCAAAAATATTATTGAAATTGTTTCAATACACATATTATAAATTAAATTACATAATGTAAATGTATTCTATTTCACTCTAAGAATAATTATATAAATGTTGAACTAATATTTGGGATTCCAATTAATAATTTAGAAAATAGACTCAATAATCCCCAATTACTTCATATAGTAGGATAGACACACCACACTCTTTTTTATTATTTTTATACATATTTTTTGTAATGAAATTATTTTATAAAAATTAAACAGGTATATAACTAAACCAATCCACTCTGTAGGAACCACCAAATTATATTTGTGATAGTCATGTAATGAAGGCAATAGGGGAATTTTGGATCCCAAATATCACATATTCATTATGGTATGGGAAAAACCAGAATAATGAAATAAAAAAATAGGTACTCCTGAGATTATTTATGATAGTGAATGGTTGAAGCCTACATTTGATATCTTACTCCCAGATTTATTTTAGAATATTATGAATAGATTTATTTCGTGGAACATTTATTACACACATTACCATTCAAAATTTGAAAAATTTAGAAATTTTTGAAACAAGTATAAACTATTACAAGTTGTACTCATATCTTTTTACCAGTCAAAATGATGTTATAAAATGTTTTACTTCTAAAACACATAAACTACCCCATGTTAGCCATACTAAAAAATATATATTATTTTTAATCAGAATAACAGTACCATAATATTTTTACTTAATTCCAAAAGAATATACATGTTATTCAAGAATCATTTTTATCATATGCAATATGTCTCTAAGATAAGTTTATGTACATCATTATAGTGGGTTTCACATTATTCTAATTTTCTATACACATAGAATATAATGTGTATATAGAAACTTTAAAAAAATTAGGTGGAAAATTTTTATAGAATTATTTTGACTATATACAAGGTAAAACAAAATTAAGCGTAACTCAAATACACATTTTTTTGTGGGTGTATCTATACCTGTAGATGTGGGTTGGGATTTTTCCATTTCATCTTCCATAGGGACTCCTATTTATAAAATTAAAATTCAAGTTCCTAAATTGTGGGAATTTATTTAAGAACAAACTAAACAAGAGAAAGAAAATGAAATTATAAGAAAATAAAAAAATCTCCCTAAATTTTCTATAGGTTGTCACCTATGTGTATTTGGGTTTCAGTCCCTTCAGCTAGGATATCTTTTGGAAATATCCCTAGTCAGTGGTGGGATGAGTATTCATTATAAAAATCCACCAAATGTTGGTTTATCATATAATCCTAATTATGATAATAATTAATATCTCTTATTGAGGATTTATGGCAACAACCTTCACTATAAATGCAGAAAAAATCCCATAGATCTCTGCATTTATACTAAGGTATTGTAGAAACCCCACTTTAAAACAATGTAAATTCAGAATATAATCTAGTAGTGTTGTTTTATATTGGGTTTTACTCCCTAGGTTATCTTTGATTTATTCAACCATGGTAAATTCAAGTGTGGCCTCATATTCTTCTATTTCTATGTAGACACCCTCTTTTATGTGTAGTATATGATCTTCAGGTTTGGAATTCTCTTTTTCTGGCTTCTTCTCCTATTACCATTGTTTTTATAGGTTATAAATTTTATCATATAGATATTGGAATGGAATTTCATGATCAATGATAATGGAAATACCATATTATTTGTTTTTTAACGAATTTTAGAGGTCCCTCGTAGTTGATCTTCTCCTTTTTATCGACCCACATTGATTTATCTAATTTATTGAAGCATTTGGTATTACATACCAGACTTAATAAAACTTTAGTATGAATTATTAAGATAGGGTTTACTTTAAACCAATATAGTCTAGAGACAAAATAACTGTTTAGTGAACCCATTAATTATATGTTTTTTCTCTTGTTTTCATCTCCACTCTAGTTTGTTAATTTCTTAAAAAATCAAGTTTAACTATGAAGTAAAATTAGATGAAATAAATAAGATATAAAAATTATAAGTATCAATAGGGGTGTACAAAGAGTACATAGAAATGAATATTTTAGGTATTCATTATCCTTTATGTTTAATGGTTTTATAGTTTTTTGGTATTTCTATGTTTTCGTTCTTTTTAGGAAAAAAATCTATAGATGCAAACCTACCCTCAACAACAACACTAAATGTGATTGGTAAAGATAATTATTTTAAAATAAAAATTCTTGTACATTTCCACATGTTTATATTATCCAAAAACTAGTTTTCCCTAGTTTATTTCTATTTATATAGATATGTGATTTATAAATGCTCTTAATTGTGTTTTATTGAAAAAATAAAAGAAAAAGATAGTGGTCGATGTGGTATGTGTAAAGATATCTAGAAAATAATAAAGGAATGTATCATAGTACATAGTTTACAACCGAGTGGTTTAGCTTAAATATAGTGGGAAAACACTTACAAGGGAATATGGTGATAAACCAAGTTAATATATAAATACGTACCGGTAATGAAACTATAATGAGAAACCTCATTGAAAACTTAAAGATGCTTCTTTAAGTGAATCTAGATGATTATTTAATAAATTTTTTTCCCTATAGGGATTATAAAATCTCCAAAAAACGGTTATGATTTTCTAGTTTCATTATTTTTGTTATTGTTTTCCCTCTTAGACCTAGTGAATAATAGGTTTTTTATGTCCTTAATAGTGTGTTTTTCAATCACATGTGTTTGGTTTTCACTCCATACATCACCCTCACCGAGGTTTAAATTGTTATACCTAATGTGATAAGTATCCCTTAAACCCTTAAATTTACCCCACATTATAAATAAATCTATCTAGAAGTAGTGAAAAATATAAAAGTGAAGGCATAAGAATTATCAGTGGGTTGTGTGAATACTTTTTATTGATCCTCAAAATAATAATGTGTCCCTCTATCATGGGTAACTTCTTAGGGTATCCTCGGGAATTAATCACATATCCTACAACAAATATTAATCTTCTAAATACGTTAATGGTTAACCCTCCATGGTTCAATCCCCTCCCATTCTTTCTTATCCTCCACAGATAGTCATTCCCTTTATACATTCTACCTTAGCCACCAAGATCACTCCCACATGGAATTGGATAGTTTAAATTATAATTCTATATGAATTATAGACATCTTACTCTATTAATTTTAGTTTCTTTATCAATGATATCATTATTATACCTCTTCAAAATGTTTTTTTGTAATGCCTTTATATTTTAAAATAACAATGTTGTGTTAGATAGTATATATAACAAAAAACACCATACAGAGAAGGGAATATAGCATCTTGATAATTTCCGATATATTTAAAATTATAAATAAACTAAATATATTATATTGGTTTAAATTAACTCAAAATTAAATATATATTTTCTTACTCATAACCTTTTGATTATCTTGTGACCCAGACAACAACACATTTCTTCGATAACATACATTAAAGACAATACCAATTTTTAACGAACCAAAATAAATTATTAATATTATTATTTAATATGATAGTTATCGCCGATCTAGTGGAATGGTGTGTATGAATATGATTAAAAAAACATTATGAAAATATATATTTTATAAATTTTTATTAGTTATACATTGATTATAAATGTAATACGAAACATTTGGAAATCATTTCCAAAAAAAATGTATTTTTTCAAAAAGACGGTTGAATCACACATTGATCACGTAATAAGTAAACAACATTCTAAAAATTTTAGAATATTTATATTGAAAAATGAAGTGAAATTTATAAATAATCATAATAAAATTATCTTAGATTGAGTTTTTGTGATTTTTTTAATAGTTTCATTTTTTGGATGAATAGTAAAATCCAAAATTTTAATTGAAAAATGACTTTTGGTTTAAATTATTTATTGTGATAATTTTATTTTTAATAGATTATGAATTAAAACCAGTTGAATTTTATATTATTTAATACAATATAAATCATTTTAATCATTTTAATACTGAATTATTATATAAAAACATAGTAAATTATAGAACATTTTCACATTAAAATCCTGTTTTTTCGTCACGTTGTTGAGATTAATTTTAAAACAATTTTATTGAGTTCCATGAATTGAATTTTGAAATATTAATTACTTATTTTTAATAAACAATATTTACATAACTAATAATTTCCACTTAATTTTTGACCAAAATGAATTTTAAAAGTAGTTAAAAAATATTTACCACAGTTAAGGTAAAAATGAAATTACCATAGGGTTAAAGGAAAAAGGTAAATGTGATAATGATTGAAAATATTATCTTAATATTATTTTATGAGTTTTTTAGACATTTTATACAGAGTTATATAAAATATGAAAAGTACTTGCTCATTTCTTTTGAATACGACCTATATAATAATTTTAGTAATGAAAATGTCACAAAAAGGTACCTCTCTTCTTTTTAATATCTATAATTCTTTGGGATTGGGACAAAAACATATTTGGATCGATGATACATATTATTTTAAAATAAAAATTATTTTTTATGATAATTATTTAAATTTAATTTTTATATATGAATTAGTAACTTGAAAGTATAAAGAAATACAAACACAATATTTATTTACTTAATAAAAAATAAAATAATTGATACTAAAAATATTAAAAGTGAAGTAAAAAAGAATGAATTATTGTGCTAAATTTTTTTAATATATGAATATATGGTTTTTCAAACTATTGAACATTATATATTATATTTAGATCTCTTTAGTTATATTTTTATATTCATATTAATTGAATAATGTCAAAATTGACAATAATGTTATATTATAACAAATGATATTTTCTTAAATGATTTAAAATTTCTATAAATATTATATTCTTATATGATAATTATAAATGAATATAAATATCAACTATATTCTATTCACATATCAAATTTTCTTTTATAATTAATATATTAACCTCTTAATAGTAAAACACTCTATTAGTTAGTTGAGTTTAAAGAAACGCTTTTTCATATTACATACGCTTGTGTTAAAATTAATTTCTAACACACATAAGATTTTTATTTTATATATTAGATATTATTTTTCGAAAAATTGGGTCTAAATTTTAAAATTATTATAACAATAATTTATTTTTAAATGATAAATTACATAAGTTAGAAAATTATTTACCATATTGAAAATGAAAAATAGTAAAAATAGGGAAACATAGAATTTAAAGAAGAAAAATATTTTATATATGCATTTCATTGTATTTTAAAGCTATTTATTGACCATATAATCCATTTACCCCATTAATTTTCAATATTGAATCAACATGAGTTAATATTTACCTCTCAATAATGAATACTTTTAGGTATTTACTAATGTTCCACTCCTCAACTACAAAAGGAAACACACTCTCCTCACTTCTTCACACCTCTCAGTCCATTTAGATCATCCAAAACATTCCTAAAACCATTCATAAAATCCCTAAAATACTCATAGACACCGTATTTGTTTTTGAAAAAAAAAATTAAGGCCTTAGTGAAACTCTAAGCGGTATACCTGAAGAAGAGGTAATGTTCTTAAATGATCATCTTTATTTTATTTCTTTCTCTACCTCATTTAATTCATATTAAACTGTGATTATATATTAAAATTATTATCTTCCATTGTTTTTATAATAATTTAATAACCTACTCCCATCACCATCTCTATCAAACGAGTTTCAAAATCATTGTTTGTGTGTTCAGAGGATTACTGCCACAAGAACTGATGTTGTTCTTTTTCCCATTTTCACCTCTAAAGGATGGATATTATAATAGATAAAATCTATATATATGATATTTATAAAATATTTATAACTATTTATTCACTATAATATATATATACCTTAAATTACATTGGAGCCATGATAACATCTCTCTTGTTTACGGTAGACTACTGCCACGTTAATCATAGTGATTCATCTTTCACTAACGCTTCACATGGAAGGTGATAAAGATAAATTTAATAATTATATATGATATAATTGAAATAATTATTGTAATAGTTACATATTTTTCATTATGTAAAGAAAATATATGTCATTTTATTTCTTTCTTTTTCACTCACATAAAGTTGATAACATCCTTCATGTACGTGTGGATTACCGCTTTCCCAATGCGATACGACAATCTTTTTATAACAAAAACGCATAGATGAAATATAAAAGTAAATAACATGGTATTAATGATATTTTTATCATTATTTAAAGGTAAAATATTACTACCTCCTTCTCATAATGATCATTGAAAAATATAAATTTCACTCATGCATACGTACGACCTATCGTCTCCATGATCATAACATGCATCATTTTTCATTACCATCATTTGTGATTGGTTTTAAAAGTAAAATTGTAGTAAATATATATTTTTATTATTATGTAATGATTAATATTATTAAGAAAATATAACTTTATAATATTCACAATAACTGGATCATTCATTTCAAAACACGCATTAGATACCAATGAAATTAACACACAAAACAATTATAATAATGAACTGATATTAACAAATAGGTGATAAGATGTTATAAAAGTTTCATATATGATTTTATAAATAATAATATGGTTCTATAATAATTTTATAACATTTTTAATACCACTATACAGTATATTATGTACTGTTCAACAAAAAGGGAGTGTAATATAAGGGATTTCTTAACTCAATTTATGTCTATTGTGTTAATCATCTACTTCATTGATTTTATCATTCTAAAATTATGTGTATATTTAATTATGATTACCTTATTTTTCTTATTTCCACTTGTTTTATGTGGATTTATAGTTTATAAATATAATTTATTCATTGTTTTATGCTCACTTCATCATTATGTTATTTTTAAGGGCTTACTCCGCAATACAATTTTAATCGAGATTGTTCATTATTTAATTTCAATAGAAAGAAATTGTTTGATAATTTTTATATAAACCATATAATTTTGTTATAATATAGTTATTTTTTATATTTTCTTGTAATAGTAACTTTCTTATACTATTTTGTAATAAAAATGTCTTAGAAAAGTTTCTCAAGAAATTCTGATTCCATTTCTCTCTTTCATGAAGAATATGTTTTCATCCAAAACCAGGGTTTCCTAAAATATTACTAAAAATATTTTACCATTTTAAAAATTATTTATTAAAGGATTTTTCATCCATTTGTAATATTTACACAATATTTTAAAATGAATATTATATTTTGGTCAAACTAATTAATTTTTGGCTTTTGCAGAAAAGGTTAAAGGAATATTTTTTTAACATGTACAGAATGAATAATATTTCCTTCTATAATGACCACACAATTCATTTAAATATTAGTTCATAATTTAGAAATATATTTTTTAGAAAAAATATTACAGTTTTTTTGTTTTTAAAATTTATTTTCAAAGAAAAGTATTTTCTAAATGTTTTTCAAGACAAAATCAATATTTTACTTATTAAAATTTTAAGGACATTTTTATGGTTTCTCTATTACTTAGTGAAAACAACACTTTATTCTTACTTTAATGGGTACATATTATACTGATACAATCCAAAATCTTCCTCTAAATGGGTTATGGTTTTTTTACCAAGGAATGTTTTAATATCCATTTCCTTGATTCATTTTTAAAGTGATTAACATTTCTATGAATGATTCAACATTATGTTCATAATAAAGTTTTCCTAAATGTAAATATTATTTCTATTGTATATGATTATTAACAAAACTATATAACATTTTTTATTTGGATGTTTCACTGAAAATTATTTGATTAACTAAGGATATATTTAAAAATTCGTGGCATTTACTCAATGTGGATATTTTATGATAAGGTAAATAGTTTATGAAGTAAACTGCTTATTCAATATATAAGGAATGATTTGGACATACAAAACATATTTTGGGTATTGGATAATGAAAGCCCCTTGATTCATATATAGTCTCTTGAGACAAAATAAGTTGTCTACAAAACCATCACATTTCTAGACATGTGGTTTTAAACTATCTAGAGGATAAATCTTAACATTAAGTGTCTTGTTAAAGGTCTTGACACAAATCAGATGGGTTTTACTTAGCATTATTAAACCATCTTGAGGATAGATCTTGTTAGTAAATATATCATATCACTGGTAAACATGGTGTCTAATAATTAATCACCTCATTCATTCATAATTTTTTTATTATTATTAATTTTAGTTTTTCAATATTACAATCTATGGATGAATTTAATTCTTATTATATTTATGAAATAGAATTTTTTTACTTATTTACCTTTTCATATTGATTATTCCTTATCTAGTTAATTAAATAGCATGTTTCCTCAGTTATGTACCATTCCATATTATTATTCCTTATCTAGTTATATAAATAGAATGTGTGTTTAGTTATTTACCTTTCCATATTGATTATTCATTATTAATTTATTTAATTGTCATTGTGGATAAATTATTTGTCATTCCATGTTAATTATTCTTGTTGATTCATGATTTATTTTGGTGTACTTAACCATTACTAGGAATTTAATATCACTACTATCATCTTTTTTCTTTTCACATGATTATATAGTGTTTAATATACTAGATATGCATGAACATTATACAGGGATTAATGATATTATTCAAAAAAAATATGTTGTAATTTGAGTATTCAATTATAATGTAAGACTCATGTTTGTATCTTTTTTAACAAGAACACTAAACAATTATGTTCTTTTAGATGTGTTTACATATATCTTATGTTAATGTATTATAGTGTAGAAATAGCTCTGGGCTATTGGGATCAGGGTCGCATTTTTTGGTATCAGATTAAGATTTTTAGAAACCATAGGAACTAGATTTAGGAAATCATATATTAGGGATCATAAACCTATGATATAATTTGATCATATGTAAATAATTACAATATAATGTTTTTAAGGTATAGATTATGTGGTCTTTCTTGGTAATAAATCTATGTATGTATACTATAAGTGGAGGTGGTCCTAGAAAAGAGTTTCCTAGGGGAGGTAAAATTGAAAAAGGCGTGTTGGGATTGAATCTAGCATTACTTGGTACCAGAAATTGGGCCTTTCTACACATCAAGTTTAACACTACCAAGGGATATTCATAGGATAATCCACATTTTCATTTGAAACAATTTTGATTGATTTTGATTGATTATGAAAATGAATAACTGAGTTTTAACCTAATATTGTTTTGATTTAAAATAAAGTGTCGTGATTTAGACATCTGATAAATGATCATATGGTTTTCCCACTATGATTGTTGTTTCTTACACTATTATTTTTATATTAGTCAATAGATATAACCTAAATAAATCATGATAACAGTGAATATATAAGAAAATTTTGTGAATATGAGTAACCAAGTGTGATGAATATTAAAGTGAAATATATTGTGATTTTCGATAATTAGTTTTAACAAAATATAATTAACATAATATACCTTATCTAACTTCTAGACTCACCAAAGAAAAAAAGGATAGATTTTTCTAATAGATTGACCGATGGAGTCCTAAGAGAAAATAATGCTCGATTTACATCATGACATAAACATGGAAGGGGAAACTCTAGAAAGTGTTCTAATGGAACAAAGAAATTATTTATGTGTGAAAAAAAGGGAATAAAGAAAAGTGTTTTTAAGGAAAATTGAATAGTACAATAGAAGGAAATAAATATAATCCTAGGGACCATTTATAGTAAATTATCTTCAATGTGGGAAACTTGAGTATTACATTATAGAATTATCTATTCTAATGGGTTACCCATAGACCATGGAAGGACATAAGTGAAAATAAAATTGATTATGTATTTATGTATTGGAATTCAATAATTATATTGTAGAAGTATTTTACCTGTGATATTTTGGGTATAAGAATCTTGAATCATCTAATAATTGTTTTAAATTTCAGAAGCAATTGCGTATTAATTAATATGAGAGTTATGGATACCATTATGGGATAATGTTGTTAAGATTTACCATAATTTCAAAGCCTTAAACACCTATTTTTTTGGGCTTAATGTAAAGGTAGTTTACCCATAATAAGGACATTTTCGAGTAATTTATTAAAATTATATGTTTTAGATGAAAATTTTTATAATCAAAAATTATATTACATTTTATAAACATAAGATTAATGTTCTTGATATTCGTTGGGGTTAATATGATCATTAATGAAATTTTAATAATATTTTAAAGTTACTCTTATAATTTTAAAACAAATTGCATTGAATGTCATAGTAAAAAGGTTATTTAATTATTGATTTTATTTTAAGGATTTCCATCATATTTATTTTGGGAATTTAATAGAAACTATGTTAAAATAGTGTAAAAGAAGGAAAACCTTCATACAAGGTGAAAACATGTCACATCTAGAAATGTGGTGGGGATAAAACCCATGAAATAAGTACAATAAGGGTTTCATTCTTACCATTATACAATGTATTTTCATTGATAATATTTCATTTGTAAAAAGGGTTAAAAAAATAAATATGAATGATGAATCAGTTAAATTACTTTTGATGTTTTAAGATCAATTTTTTATATTCTGTAAATTTTTTAACCATATTGGTATTAGAAAATATATAAGGAAATATGGAATGCCTTGTTACCCTTTTCTGGATCTTAAGACCCATTAAAATTGAATTTTATTGTTTCATGCTTAAAAAAATACATTTTTGGATATTAGTTTCATGAAGTAATGGATAAATTGGAAATTGATTGATGCACAACCAAATGATAAAATTTTTCTTATTAAGTAGAAACATATTAATTGAGTATATTTCATTATATTCATAGATATAAAAATAATTCATTGACTTTAAAAAAAATTATCTGTCAAAAATTTATCATATTACCATCATTTGTGATGATATTAATAACCCATTCTCACATATTAGATTTATGATTTTGAGGACCTTAACATTCCATTTATAATTAAATTTCTTATGATAAATGAACTCAATCACGCTCTATAATTATTTACACATTTACATCATGTATATATCTCAAATTTCCATAGTTGTTCTCGTGCTCATAAACCTAGTTATGTGTTGTTATAGATAACCTTTGTATTCCTCTTTTGTCTTATTAAGACGATATTTTATTAACCCTTTTATGATGTGGTTTTCAAAATAATATCTTCAAATTCCTTAATTATCTAAATAATGTTTAAATTGAAAAAAAATTATTTAAGGGTGTAAAATGTAACTCCCCAATATTTTGAAATAAAAACATTGTATTTGATAGCATATATGACACGCAACACCAATCGTATAAGGGAATATAACATAATTAGACTTAATGATATATTTAAAATTTAAATAATGTTAATATATATTATATCATGAAATGCACAAAAATGTGATTTTAGCTTGTGTGACATGTGACACTGAGTTTTTCATGCATAGTATGCAACAACACATTTCTTTGATAACATACATTATACGGAAGACTGAGTTTTGCTGAACAACATTATACTATTAATATTATTATTTAATATTATTGTAACCACATATATTTGGTACTGGAGTGTATCAATGGAATTAAATAACATGTCAAAATATATATTTTACACACTTTTATTAGTTATCTATTCATTATGATTAAAATAAGAATCATTAAAAAAATCTTAAAAAATGTACTTTTATAAAATATGGTTTAATCATGAGTTGCACACATAATTAAAATTTAATAATTAAAATATTTAAAAATATTAAATGAGAAAATAAAATTCATCTTTGAAATTATGATATCAAAATTAGATTAGGATGATTTTTTATATTTTTTTAAAAAATATTCATTTTATGTGGATTAGTTAAAAATACTAAGCTTTGATTGAAAACTGTCATTTAATTTAAATTATTTATTCACTTAAATAATATTTTTCATTTATCAAAAAGTAAAAAAAATTATTCTATAACAATTAGTTAAATTTATTTTATTTTTAACAATTTTCATATCAAATTTTAATATAAAAACACAGTAAAACATTGAACATTTGTAATTTAAAAACACAATTTCTCATCACATTTATGAGATTAAAATTTATTTAAATATTTATAATTATGTGAATTGAATTTGGAAAAATAAATTCCATATTTTTAATTATAATTCTATATATTATCTTATATTTTTGACTTCATTTTTTTCCAAAATGAACAGAAAAAATAGTAATATTTATTTGTCACTATTAATGTAAAAGTGAATTTACAATATGGTTAAACTAATACTATAAGAGGGATAATGAACTAAAATATTATATTAATTTTATTTAATGATTATATTTATACCATTCCCAGAACATTTTTTAAATATTGAAATTTATTTCCAATTTCTATTGAATATGGACCATATAAAAAGTTAAGTAAAGAAGAAGAAAAAAAACATTCCATCTTTTTAATATCTAAAATGATTGGGATAAAGAAAAAAAAGCATTTGTTAAGTTATAAATATATTTTGGAATATAAATTAGTTTTCTATTTTGAAAATATTTTATCTTTAGATTTTAGAGAAGAATTTGTTACTTACAATTCTAAATAACTACCAAAAGTGTAATTATTCAGTAAATAAGAAATAAAATAATTGATACTAAAAATATTAAAAGTGTGCTAAATAGAATTAATTATTGTGTTATATTATTTTTTTAGATTAATAGATCATGCTATATAGGTGTTAACATAATATATTATATTAAAATTGTAAGAACATGATATTTTATGAGATAGATTATTTTTAATTTCATTTATGTCTTGGGATGTATGCTATAATAAGATTAGCTTGCGCTATACGCACCACTATGTTAGCTTGTAGTATACAAAAAATATATTTTCCCTATGGTGCACACAATACAAAGTTCTTTTGAGAGAATTCATTTCACACAACACTCAATATAGATTTTTTCAATGTATAGATTATCTACGTTTGTATTATGTTGTACACAACACCAAAGGAAGCTTTCACTACACTCAAAACTAACACTGCTTGTGTTACAAACAACAGATACCCTTCTCAATAGTTTGTGTGTTACATAATACCGAGTTTCATTAAACAATGATATATTATTAAATTATTATATAAAATATCCTTTAAGAATATACTTAACCAGATTTTTAATTTTATATAACATTAGCATTCATCTTACATATGATATCAGAACAAAGTCATTTTTTCGGATAAAAGAAGTATTTTTCAAGAAAAATATAGTTTTACCACCATTTGATGGTGCACAAATTTTAAATATAGTTTTAAAAACTTTGATAAGTTATATTTGAAAAGATAAACATTCAATTTGGAAGCAGGAAATAAAACAAATTTGAATAAAGTTTTGTTATTTGTCTCATAACATTCATATATTGCTGAATATTGAAAATATGCTATATTTTAGTTGAAATCAACTTTTTCATAAAAATAATTTATATGGATAAAATATATTATTGAATGGTTTTAATGTATAAATATAATATATTTTTATATTTTAAGACAAGTTAAGTCATTATAATTAAATTTACATTGAATTCATATGTAAAAACATTTCAATCTTTTGCAACGTTTTAAACAAAACTCATTTTTTTCAACAACTGGATTAGTTTTAAATTAATATCTGATAATTAAGTGTTTTGAATTTTGGAAAATTAGATTCAATATTTGGAAATATAAGGTTTAAATTGTGTAAATACTTAAGTTTTTATTTTTTGACATTTTGAATAGTAACATCAGTAATTAGTTTATTTACTATGGTTAAAGGGTAAATTTAGTAAATAAGTGTAAAAAAATAATATTATAATAATATTAAACTACCATAACACATGCCCTAATCCTATTGGATGAGATATGTCTGACCATGTTTATCCTTGGGTCAACTCTGGGACCTCATGGATTCACTTGGATGTGAAAATGACATTTTATAATAATTAATTTAATGTATTGATAATTATAACCTAAAAAATATATTTTATTACATAGACTTTAATATGGGGTTATATAAAAGATATCAATGTCTATAAATAGTCATTAGAAAGATAAAACTATTTCCTAAATCATGGTATTTTATTTATAAATTTTACACAAGAGATAAATATATTTATTTTTGACACAATTATGATGAAGTGATTACCTCATTAATGAATGATTCAAATAAATGAATTTATAAATATTATAATAAATTAAATTTGTAATTTTTTTACCTAAGAATTTTATGGATTACATTTAAATACTATGGATGAGGTTATGCTTTCTTTTCAAAGGAATCAGTTTTTCTGAATTCTTTTAAAAGCCAATATTCAATAGTGTCCAAAATTGACATAATTCATAACTTGAAACATAAGATTTTTTATTTAATGACACTAAATTATTAAAAATATAATATTTGAACAAAAAAAGTAATATAAGTACAAATTTTTCATCAATAACTTCTTTTGTTTCATTTTACATCATATTAAAATTACAATAACCCACAATGTGTAAATAACATGATATCACGGTAAGATTAAAAAGATTAAAATATGGGTAAAACCAAAATGATAAGGATAAAAAAATCTTGAAAACTTGTTAAAAAATTATTGAGCTATAGGTATTAAAACCAAAAACATATTATATTATAATTAATTAAGTGTTGGACCATTTTAAATCTAAATTTAATTTATAATAAATTAATATTTTGAAACTTTACTAATGTTCCCCTCTCCTCTCTTATAAAAGGGAACCTCCTTCTTCTCATCTTCACTCAATTTTGAGCCTCCAAGCTCATCCAAAACCTGACCATATATCTTCTCAACTTCCCTAGTTACATTATATTGGTTCTATCATTCTCAGAAGACCAACTCTAGCATCCTAGGAGGATATTTAAAGGAGGCACGTCAAGGAAGCGGTAATCTCTTCTACTTATTCTTTCAAATTTATTTCTTCTTCTACTTCATATTCATTATGTGTTTATTTATAATGTAAAAACATTAGTATCATTAATATATTTATATGTTATTATAAATTTAAAACAACCTTATTTAACCTTCTATCCATCCTTTGAAAAATGAAATCAATGTGCGTGCGTACGTAAGACTTAACCTCTCTACACTGTGGTGTAATCAGTTTTTCATCACCACCTTACATTGGTGGGTATAATGTTGTAAATAATAACTATATATTATTATTAAAATAATATAAATATTATGAGATATTATAGACCATCCAATTCAATAGCATTCACTAATTGTGGGAACAATATCTTCGCCTGTGTGTACGTACGACTTACCATCTTCACGATGCGATGAAATTAACTCTCCATGTTAACCATTGAAGAAGATTATAAAGTATATATAGTAAATAATAATGAAATATATGAAATAATAATGCTACTGTATTTCTGTATTTATATATATATATATATCATTTACTTACTACCATTCAATTCAATAAGGAAATGAAAACAACATTCATGTGAACGTACGAACTACTGTCTCCCTGAACAGTGTATTCCATTTCATTTATCAATTATGTATTTATATATATACTAAATAGATGTGATATATAAATAAGTTTCCACATTATATTATTAATTAAATCATGTTATAAGTAATAATATCAAGAATAAAAAATCCAAAACATGTATGATAAATGAATCAATTATTACCCAAAACGTTGCTTTAACATGGATTCAAAAATTAATGGGTAATATAAAGTCGTAAGTGAATATTATATGATATGATAAATATTATTATGGTTATTTTAAAATTTAATAATATTTTTAATCCCACTATACAAGATTTTTTCACAAATACAAAAAAATCGGACCTAATGTACGGAATAATTTTTCAATCTCATATTTATCTAATATTTCTTTTACGTAAGTATTTACTGGGGTTATATTTATCATCCATGTCTATGATATCTAAAAAAAATTCATAAATTTTTTAATATTATTCCATATATTTTTAAATTCATTTTTAATGATTTTTTACTTTTACTGCATGGTATGGAAGGAATCTTTCTTTTATTTACAATACGAGGTTGTTTTTGACTTTTCCAGCAATACTATGAGGATAATGTTTCTGTTTTAATTACATGATATTAATGGATTTTTACAGATTCATGATGCATTATTTTCAAAAATATTACACTAAATTATTTCTAGTTTATTTTCAACTAGATTATTTTCTTTTAAAATTGCACGACATTTTGAGAGAAGAAATCTTTTTTGAAGAAGAAATTATATTATCCTCAAGAACTAAGTTAAAATGTTTTATCAAAATTATTTTATATATAAGATGAAATAGGGTTATGTTTATATATATATTATTAATTTTATTTGATTTTGTTGTTATGTAATTATATTTTTATAAATTCCATCTATATTATATAGATTATGTTATGATTTCATGATGTTTAAGAATCCCTTTTTTTCATGGGTTATTCTATGAGGAATGATTTTTCTATTTGTGGAACATGTAAGAATTATTTCATTATTAGATGGATGGGATCTCTATATCTCTCAAATTAATTGGGTAAATATTTATATCTCATGATATTGACATGGATGGTATGACAGGTAAATCCAGTTCAATAATACAGGGCTGGAATGACATGTAAACTCGGTTCATTAATGGACTTCATCCACTATGATTGTCTTGGAAATGATGCCTTGGATACTATGAAAATAATATTATGTGCTTAATGGTTTTACACTATTATGTGTTTTATTCCCATGCTATTTTATCATGATTAATGTTCTTTTATGATCTATTCCTTATGTACTACCAAAATTTATTTCATTACTCAAGATTTTGATGTTTAAACCTTATGTTCATGTTTTTACATTCAAATGTTTATGGTTTGTTTTATATTTTCCATATCTATCCTTATAGGGAATTTGAGCTCACCCTTTATATTTTTTCTTTTCCCTAGGAAATAAAAAACGGTTTTAGGTCGGAAAAAAAGGGGAAGATCATTATGAGAGATTTTTATGATCTTTCACCATGATTATAAGATTTCATTCCGAGTTTGCAAAGGCACTAAACTAATATGGTATTTGGGTGTCTATTTGTGTCATGTATTATGTATTATATAAAATAAATTTAATGTACAAGTATTTCAATCTTGGGTATCTACATACATCATTTTATTTACATTTTCAAATTCATATTTAATGAGTAATGTAAAAATTGGAAATAATGATATTTTATAACAGATGATATTTTATTAAATATTTTAAGATGAATAAAAATACTATATTATTTCTAGAGATTTTAAAATTTTAATAAATATAGACTATTTTTTATTCATGTACCAATTTATATATTATAATTAATATATTAACCCTTAAATAGTAAAAGACATTGTTGGCACATTTATGGATAAATAATTATTTTTGTGCATTCCACATGCCTGTGTAAAAATTAATTTCCAAAACATATTGGATTTTTATTTCAAAAATTATATATAATATATTGAATCATTATGTATATTATTTTATAACTCTAAAATTAATTTATTCATAAATAATGAATTACCTAGGTTAAAAATTTGTACATCATAGTAAACATCCCAAAATGGAAAAATATGAAAACATAAAAGATAACAAAAAAATGATTAAATCATGTGATTTATTATATGGTGTCTATATTTCCAGAAAATATAATACTTAACCCCAATTTATTTTAAATCATGGATCCACATGAGTTAATATTGAACTCCAAATATTGAATACGTCTGGTTATTTACAAAAGTACCACTCCTCCCAAACTATAAAAGGCCACTCACTCCCCAAACTTCTCTAAACCTCTCAAGAAATTATTATTTTAATAAAAATAAAAAAATAAATTAAAAAATTATCACCTTTTATCATATAAGACATTTTTTTCATAAATATATCCATTTATGTCTTTAGTTCGATCCTAATGAGGATACACGAAGACGATATTTCAACAGGCATCTTTATTTTATTTCATCCTCCACTTCCTTAAATTAATATTAATCAATGATGATATAATAATATAAGTATATGTCATTTACTAATATTTTTCTAATATTTTTCAGACCTAAATCCATTTCCACTTCCATCAAAAGGGTTATGAAATCATAGTTGATATGTATAGTGGACTACTGCTATATGAACTGATGTCGTTCGTCTTTTCCATTCCCACATCTCATGGTTGGGTATGATGAGAGATATAAGTATATATATTATATTTATAACCTATTTATACCTTTTTGAGTCATTATATCATATATATATATATATATATTTTATTCCTTATGAAAAATGATAACATCACTCGTGTGTACAGTGGACAACTGCCTCGTGAAACGATGTAATTCGTCATCTACTAATACATCACATGTAAGGTCATAATGATAAATATAATGATTATATGTGATATAAATTACATTATTATGATATTAATTACATATTTATAATTATTTAAATTTAATATATATCATTTTACTTCTTTTCATTTCACTTATTTAATGATGATAATATCATTCATGTACCATTGAAAAACTGCCATCACGTAGCAATGTGATTGTCTTTTCATCACCACACAACATGGATGAAATATATAATTATATATTATGGAATTATAAATAATATGATAATTATGGAAATTTAATATTTTACTTACAACCTTTTCAAAAGTATCTATGAAAAATAGAAACTTACTCATGCATTTTTTCACCTACCATTACCATGATCGTAACATAATTCATTTTTCATAACCATAATTCATGATTGGTTTAAAAAGTAATTGTTGAAAAAATATGACAACTGTTTAATTATTTTTTTCTTTGTATAATATAACTAATTAACATGAGTAATAACTGGGTCATTTTTTACAAAACATGCACAAAAAACCATGGTAGTTAACACCTGAAATAATGAAATTAAGGAATGATTATTGACAAATGGTAGATAACAGTTTATAAGAGGATCATATATGATATTATAAATATTAATATTATTATTTAATAAGTTAATAAAATGTTTCATAGAACTGTAAAAATTTTTACACAATATTCAACCAAAATTAAATGTAAGAAATAGATTTATTAACTCAGTTTTTTCATTGGGTTAATCTTCAACTTCATTGGTTTTGTCATTATAAGATTATGTGTATGATTAATTATAAATACAATATTTTTTACATAAATTTTTTTATGTGAATTTATAATTGATTCATAGTATTGGTTTTTTATTCTCACATCACTGTTATGATCTTTCCATTGTTTTACATAATAATATCATTTTAATAAAAAATGATAATTTTTGAATTCCAATTATATGAAATTATTTGATAATTTTTATATAAAGCCATTAATTTAATTATACTCTAGTAATTCATGGTATTTCCAATTAATATAACTATTTTCAACTATTTTTTAAATATAATGTTTTAAAATATGTTTTCTAGAAAATCTGATCTCATTTCCCTCTTCAGTCAGAAATATGTTTTCTTCTAAAACCATGTTTTATAAATATTATTTCTAAAATGAATTAAACTTTAAAAAATGAGTTATTAAAGTAATTATCACCCATTTTTTCTCTTTAAAACGTTTTCAATGGAATCTTTTGTTTTTTTAAAATCATTTCACATCTAGTTGTCACCAGAAAAGTGAAAGGAGACTTTGTTTTAAAGTATATAGCCTAAACAGAATTTGAATCCTTCAGGACAACTAAAAGGATTTATAGATTAGTATATAATTTTCAAATGATATTTTCAATGTTTTTTGGAAAATATTTTCTTAAATTTCAGTTTTTAAAAGTGACTTAAAGAAGGAATGAATATTTAAAATGTTATTCAAGGTGAAAATGTTATTAATTATATTTTTATTTTATTTCTATTCATTAGTGAAAAAACACTTTATTCTTACGTAAATTGGTATATATAATAGTGATACCATCCATATTATTCATGTGGAACGTTTATGATCATTTTGACCATGGAAAGAATTATCATTCACTTTTTTATTCGTTTTTATATTCATTATCTTTATCTTGATTTTTTCACTTTACCATATACATTAAATTTTCCATAATTTTCAATATAATTTATGATGGATATTTTTATTAACTAAAAATTATACCATTTTTAAATATTCATTTTACTTTAGAATTTATTTTATTAACTATGGAAATATTGTAAAATTTTTATCCTTTAATTAATATAGATATTTAATGATAAGGCACATTTTTGTGAATTAATTCAATTATTCGATACATAAATAATGATTTAGACTTAAAATATGTCGGTTTGGACCAGTTAATTAAATCCCCTCAATTCATCAATAGTATCATGAGGGAAAATTATTTGGACATAAATCCTTTTCATTTATAACGAAGTAGTTTTTAATTTTTTAGAGGATAGAACATGATAGTAAGTGTCTTGTGGAAGGAATTGAAAAAAATAAAATGGGTTTTATCTGACATTTTTTTAAATTGTCTTGAGGATAGATTATGGTGGTAATGGTGTTACATTTTTAGGACGCATGATGTCCAATAATTAATAACTTCCTTTATTTTGAATTCAGTATTTGTTAACAATGAGATATTTCATATGTTATAAAATATGAATTCATTTCATTATCAGATTATTGATTAAATAGAATTAGTTAAAATTATTTATATATACATATATTTTTTTCGTTATTTAGTGATTTAAATGTTATGTATTCTTAGTTATTTACAATGTCATATTTGTTACTCTATATCATGTAATTTAAATGGCATTTGCACTAAATTAATTTCCTTTCCAAATTGATTAGTTTTTATCCAGTTATTTAAATGACATGTTTGATCTATTATTTACTATTATATGTTTATTATTATTATTGATTTAGGATTGATTCCATTTTACTTAACCATTACTGGTCATTTGAGATCACCCTTATTTTTTCCCTTTCCCTAGTATTCCATGATGTTTACGATGAAATATTTATAAGAATATTCTAGAGGGAATAATGAAATTCTTGAAAAACATTATGCTGAAATTTTCTTATTCAAATGTAATGAATGACTCATATATGTATCTTGTTTACCAATACTAATTTACTATTTATTCCTTTGGGATGTGATTATTTGTATCTTATACCAACTAACTGCAGAATAACTCAAAATCTGTGTAGCTGGGGTCAAGGTCACAACACTATTATCCTATGGAAAGGTTCTTAGGGACTTAAACAGATTTTGATAAACAATAATAATGTAATTTATTTTTTGTTCCCCACAACATGTGAAAAAAATCCTTGTGTAAATTATTTTTCATCATTTCTTAGGGAGTTTCTTACACTTTAATAGCTTCATTTTTTCATAAAAAATTATTCCCCCTTGTAGATTGTTCACGGAAGGCTCATAATTTATTTCATGATGTTTCTATTATTACCAAGAAAAATAGTTACAAAATAATGTTATGTTTTCCTTTAAATATACTCTCTAGAGTATATACAATTATTTATTTAGTGGATTGTGGCTTGTAAATATTTACTAAGGAAATTTGGGATGATAACATGAGAAGAATTAAGTCTTAGAGCTCCACTGGTGGCCAAATGTATTGTATAGGTCTGTCTTGAGTATACATTAGATGTTATCTATATTACAGTTCAACAATATTTAATCTTCTAAAAATGTAGATTCTCATATTGAGGAGTGAGTGGGTGGGAAAAATAGAGGGTTATTGGCTTCCAATCCACAATGTCAGTGTGATATAATGTGAGGTTACATGATGATGTAATGTTACACAGTTTCACATTCATGGATATAAAAGAGATGTATCACTGGTATATCAATTCAAACTTAAGAATTTTTTTGACACTACCTTGGAAAAGAGACATACTTTTTATTTTTTATGTGAGAATATGTTGGTTCCCTTATTTAGTTGTAACCTTATAAATACAAAATTAACTATGTTATTAAAAATTACTTATAAATAAAATAATGAAATAATCAATTGATTACTTGACTGAAATAATTATAATTAAACAAGTGTGTTTCAAGGAAAAAGAAATAATCAAATTAATTTAGGTATAATAGTATTCTATTAAAAATGGGTGTTTCAAGTACTTAAATAAAGATACCCAAATTAATTATCTTAGTAGTTTATTATATATTTAAAATGTAATGCCAATAAATATTTAAAACACAACACATATAAGATATTTTGACATTAAATCCACTAAAATATTTTAAAATAATTGGAAATACTGATGATAATTTTGTATTAATCACCCCTCCAATCCTAAACCATCATTTTACATAAAAATAAATATAAACATTTACATAAAGGATATAACATGATCAAAAGATTAAATATCATAATTATTTGAACTGAAAAATGATAATTTGAGTGATTTTTTCTAAACACATTTAATGACCTTTTACAATATATCTCTTCTCAAATTAACAAAATAAAGTAAAAGTATTCTTGTTCACCCCAAAAGCCTAGACATAAATATTTTGAAAATTTACATGATTGAAATTATATATTTATAATTTAAACATAGTCATCCTTTATTATTTATTATAGTTGTTCATAAATAACACACTCCTTTGGTATTTTTATTTTTCTATTCATTTTGTTAAAAGCACCTATTTTTATAAGAATTAATATATTTAGGAATGAAACCACTCCACATATAAAAAATCCCTTAAGACTATTTATGATACTCAACTCATAAAATTAGCAGTGAAAATCTATTTCTCAAAAAGGTAATATTTATAATGAGTTTACTTTATCCAAAACTAACCAATTCTTATAGAAGGCATTACCCATGACTATTTTTTATGTTCAATGCATGAAAAATACATTATATAATTAATTATTATATTTATTTTAGACTCTAATTAATGGATTTTTTCTATACAATTTTATTACACATGTAAACCTTCCATATTTTATAACATTAAATCATTTTATAATATGTCTAAAAAACTATGAGTAACACTCATAACTTTTTAACAATTAAAATGATGTGATGAAATTTTTTACATCAAAAACTTATCAACAAACCCAATTCATGGATCCTCTATAAAATATATTTTATTTAATAAAACTAATACACCCATACTATTTTTCATTTAATTTCATTATAATTAGTCACTAAATTTTGGGAATCATGTTTATCTTAAACAACATGTAACCTAGATCAATTTATGTAGACATTTCAAGTGGGTTACCCCTTATATCATATCTACCCACCACACTATTAACCTATAATATATATCTAAAAAATTAAAATATATAGGTATAAAAAATATATATAATGAATTTAACTACATTCATGGTAGACATAATGTAAGCATAAGTCACTTATACCCCCTATCTGAGTGTAGCTCCACCTCTAGAAATGGGATGGGATTATTCTTATGTATCATTCATAGCAATCGAGGTTCCTAAAAAATAATGGATTGGAAGAAAAATTTGTATTTTATTAAAAATTAAACAAAATGTTAAATAAAAATTAACAAATAAGAAAGGAAAAAACACCCTAAATTTTCCTTGGGCTTCTTACTAGGAGCGCTAGAGTTTAATGAACTTTAACCACACTCTCCTGGAATATCCCTAGAAACTTTTGGTATACATATTCCTTTTTAAGAGACACCCCATATGGGATGATCATATTCTCCACATGATCTTGACAAATAATTTCTCAATTTTAGAAACTAGGGAAGATACATTCTCTGGAAATATTTTAACAGTTCCATTGACCTATACTTTTATAGAAATTTTTAGTTGAACAAATATAATATAATATATATCCATTGTGAAATATTCATAAAGAGGGTTCTTGTTTGGTGGGAATGGCCTATAAAGACTCGGAAATTCCATGGAATTTTTTTTAAATACATGAGAATATTAAGAGTCCGCAGTTTCTGACGACGCATGATTTTGAGGCCCAGTGTATCCGTATCAATTTCTGAAGTTTTTGTTAATCTTAAGTTAGTGTGCCTAAGATATTTTCCTGAAAAAGTGGAATAACTCTTAAAAGTTTACTGGGATAAGAAATCCCATGGCACCATTTCCCTCAGAATGGCGGGTTTTCCCTAGGCGCGACTTATGTTTAGTCAGCGCAGGCCTCTGGTGAGAAAACCCAAAAATGGCATGACCATAAATAAAATAATTAAATAAATTATTTTATATTTCAAATTATTATAACTCACAAATAGTAGCTCGGATTAAAAAGCTGAGACCACCTCTAAACTCATGATGGCATGACATATTTAAGCAGATATAATCTTTGGCTGGCGTGGGACACCAGAAATAGTTAGTTTTTAGACGGTAAGAAAATAATTAAGTGATTATTATTTTATTGTAATATTCATAACATCTAAATGGTAACTCATATTGAAAATCTAATAGTACCATTGGGTTTTATGGGCATGTTTCACCTAGGCAGAACCTAACCTTGACCTTAGTGAGTCGAGGGTGACTGATAATAATTTTTTGAACTTTTCTTCTGGTGCTTTCAGTAAACGTACGCGCAGATTTTTATAACTTTTGAACCAGTTCTCGGAATTGAAATCTGATGGCACCATTGATTTCACAGCATCAATAATTTCTTAGTGACACCTTCACCGTAGTTTCATTTTATCGAGAGTGGAAGACCATTTTGTGGGGGTTTTTAAATAAAATTAAATAAAAATTAGACTTAACTTAATTTTATTTGAGGTAGTTAAAACCTCCAAGGGGAGGTTGTAGGTGGGGGACACCACACCCTAACCTCCCAAGGGGGGTTATGGTGGTGGGTCCCACTTGAGCATATCCTCCCTCAGGAGGATATAATTATTGTGGTACCCACATGGGTTCTAACTCTCCTTTAACCCCTCCAAACCCCCCATTTATGTGGGATGTAAACTCTCCACCTTCCCCTCATTAATGTGCCAATTCACTTAATGAATTAATTTAATTCTTCACTTTCATCCCCGAAATTAATTTAGACAACTTCATGCATTAATTAAGTGATGTTACTTAATTTAATTTGAATCTTTTAAAAGTCTTTCCAATAATAAAATAATATTCAAACCTATTATTTTATTTTGTTGGGAATTATTCTTGGGTGGAGTAGAGAAAGAGGAGAGCTATAGAGGATACTTTTCTCTTCCAACAATGAACGCCACACACCACCGAAGAAGGATGAACTTCTTCAACAATCATCATCTGAGCCAAAAGAAAAGGAGTCGACCCCGAAAAACGCTGACTGCGCTTCTTCCCAGCTTCTTCTTTCCCGATGTCAATGAAACAACGCCCGTTTCTTGCGACTCCATTGTCCTTTAACAAGGAAAGTAGGGGGTTTAATTTTTCGTGTTCATATTGTAATCCATTTCTTACCTTCTTCAATGAATATAATGGGATTGATGCAGACTTTTTTAATGATCATCTTCTACTTATGTTGAGCCTTTTGAAATCCTCCTAAACATGGAGGGTTCGTGCCAACCTCACATAGCCCAACACCCCTCGTCAAATTTTCATTGTGATGATCATCGAAGTTTTAACAAGACATGGACAATGGGCGATGCCGATAAAGATGGATAACAAAGGACACCCTCCTCGCGACCTCCGTGAACCGCCTGACCAGCGCCGCGCGAGCTGCCCGCGCCCCGCTGGTTCCCAGCCCGCGGCCCCAGTGCCCTCCTCGTGCCCCCGGCGCGCTGCCCGACCCCTGCCGACAGCCTACCCAGTGCACCCGCGCCCTGCCGACAACCTGCCCGACCCCTCCCGGTAGGCTGCACAGCGCTCCCGCGCCCTGCTGTGGCCTGGCCGGCACCCCCGCGCCCTACAGCGCCCTACCAGGTGCACCCACGACTTGCCCAGTGATCAGCCGACCTGCCCACTAGTCTCCCGACCTCCAACCTTCTGAGCCAACCCACGGCGTCCCCTGCGGTGTCACTGACCAAACCGGCCCAGTGTCCCAGGCTGAGTCACATAGCTGCCAAGGTGGTGACTACCGGGCCGAACAGCTGTAGCGGTTCGCTGGGTCGGGCCGAGCAGACCGGGTCAATATTGAGCAAGCTGACCTACCCAATGGGTTGGGTCAAACACAGCAAGTCTGACTACATCGCCCTGACCGCATCTGCCCAGATTGGATTGGGCCGAGTCGGTCTGACCGGGTTGGACCGGACTAGGGCCCACTACTCCATTAACTTCTTGGGCCATATCTTTGGCACCAGACGTCCGTTTTTCGAATAGTTAGTGGCACCAGTATTCTTGGAACGATGTTGTCCCATTGAAAATACCCCATGGGAGTTCAATGTATATTTGAGATACGGTGAGGTTGGTTTGTAGACCAATCCTACGGGGTCCCTGGGACTAAAAGGCTAATAACTTACAGACCGAGCGTCTGATTGACGCACCGTCTGTTGCATTGAAATTCCTTTGATGGGACCGACCTTTGAGATACGTATAATTGAGTCATTGTGACACTTGGAGAATCAACCAGTAGCTCATGGAGTGGATCCTTCCGGTGAGGAGAAGATAGAGTGCAGAGTCCTAGTAGTTGTAAACCTGAAGACTGCTTGACCAGTTCGATTCAGAGAGATTCGACTTGCCCAGTGGATGGAGCCCCAGTATTTGGCGGTAGACCCAGAGTAGATGTAGTGCCTGGTAGTTGGTAGTAGACCCATGATACTCGATAGGTGGAGTACCTTTGTAGGCTATTAGGGGGAGCGCACGATATTTGGTGGTAGAACCATAGCAGATGGAGCACCTGGTAGTTGGCATCAGACCCGTGATACTAGACAAGAAGAGTACCTCAGCAGTCCAAGGTTTGTGAGAAATTCCTCAGAGTCGCAATAGGCCGACTGTACTCGATAGAGGTGGAGTTCTCCAGTATCCATGGTTTCAATAATGAAAATCCTAGTTTGAGATGAGTCCATGACCTTTCAATTTTCCTTCTGATTGAGATGGGTTACTTGATAACATATGTATATGTATGGGCATATTCCTAAGTAATGGTTATTCATTGATTTCATACTTTTTCGTTTATCCTTGTTAGATTTTGTGAGGCCTTGAGGGTCTCAAGGTCCCTACCGAGTATTGTTATTCTCACCCCTGCACTGGCTATACCCATACCTCGTTGTGTTGGATGCAGACGACGGACAACTCTGACCGATATGGAGAGTGTGCATGGACTAGATGGTACCCGGTGGTGGACCTCACGATGAGATGGTACCCAGAGGAGATGGACGAACAGGGAGTGATGAGGAGGCTATCTGTACCTACCCTTCATGTAGGATCCATGGTGGATTATCCAGGAGCTTCTAGACACCTTCTAGCTATTTTTATTTTAGTTGTACATATTTTGTCTATTCCTTGTACTTTACTATTAGGCTTGTATTTCCAGCCCCTTTTACTTTTTAGCATATTGTTTGTTATATAGTTTTTATTAGTGTTTGCTTCCTCTTGTACTCTGGTTTTATGTGTTTACATTTTATAATGGTAATGCCTTACATGTTATAGGGATTTACTCCTTTGGTGCTAGTCTCCAGCCTATGGCATATTGATGGAGGCCTTAGGGTAGTCATGATACGAGCCCCGGGGGATGGGTCATGACAAATAGGTATCAGAGGAGTCAGTTCTACTGCAGAACATAGGACTATAATGTTTTCTATTTTGTGAAGAAATAGTGTTAAGGGTACTAATTGTGGTTTTCAGTTCTGGGTGTCCAGTGTTGGTGCGGCAGCCAACGTATCCATACACCAGCACCCTGAATACTAATTTCCAACTTAATACATGAAAACACGGATTGCGTGTGTGTTTTCAAAATATTTATTTAGTTCAACTCACCAGTTATAGTCTTTTGACAGTGTCACATCTTTTCAGGATGCCTCCACGCAGACAGCCAGTTAGAGTTCTTAGAGAGACACGATGAAGGACCACCAAGCGACGAGGCTCCAGTACACGACCCTCTTACTATATTGGAACCTTCAAGTGGTGTACTAGTAACAGCACCACCCATTGGGTAGAAGATGCCACTATCCTCACTAGTAGATTATGCACGCCGACTTAGTGCATTGAACGAGTTCCAGCGGTAGATGCATCTGTGGTTACGAGGCGAGACAGATTCCCATGCAAGAGAGGAATGACTGGAGGTGATTACTAAAGTTTTCTACCTATATGAGATAATAGTAGAGAAGATGGTGATCTTAACTACTAGAAATTTTTAGTTAGTGACCATGAGTATGATCCATGTAGTGATGGGGCTTCAGTATGTGCACCATTCCCTGAGATTGTACATTTAGGTAGTGTTTTAGATATATCACTACCTGTTGGTCAGGAGTTTCAACCGGTGGTGCCGGTAGATGAAACATGTAGTAATAGTTCCTTACATGTGCTTCAGCATCAGATACCCCTCTGGCTCCGAGGCGAACCCGACATATAGGTGGCTGAGGACAGGCCTGAGGAGGTGGCTAAGTGTTCTCTAGAAATTCTATAGCTTCGGCAGGACAACTTTTCGGTAGCTGAGTATTCAACGAAAATTGCCGACCGTTCTTGGTACTCGATGAATATTATATGATCTGTGCTTCAGAGCTTCGAACTCCTAGTGAGTTGTTTTTAGGGACATCTGAGCAAGAACATTTTTTTCCTCTGTGGATTCCTACCTATGTTAGGATGATAGAGATAACATTTTTGGTTGAATGTTTTTTTTGGATGATCGGATACAGCTAGTGAATGTTAGTAGTGGGAAAGCAGGAAAATAGCACCAGTCACAGAGACCTCAGCGTGTCAACTATATCAAAAAGAGGAAGTGTTAAGTACAGATGAATCTATAGTTCAGTAGGTGTGGAAGCAGAGCTAGGAGAGCAGTGTGAGATTGTTTACATTTCTACATTTTACAACCGCTCCTTTTTTCTGGATCCCACCAGACTCAAGGAGTAGGAGGTCAGGGGTAGAGAGTAGCTGCATGTGGTCAAGGAGTGTGACCTAAGGGCTCTAGGAATGATTTTAGGTACGGACTGTGTCTATTACTAGTTGATGTATCAATAGACATCGGTATCAATATTTCCTTCCTTCGAAAAATCTTGTTCTAGACTTAGAGATTCCAGTTAAACCGTTGACTTGACCCCCACATCTAGAGATACCTTTTGAAGGAGACTCGATAATCACAATTACGCAGATTGTGTAATATGTCCCTAGAGGAAAGATTTTATGTTGGAACCACTTGGTGGCAGTGTGGATGCCTTACGAAATTAGTTTGGGTATGGACTGGGAAGCCACAGTTCACACACAGATTGAATGTATTAGGAAAAAATTTTGTGGTTTATCTAAAGCGTTGGGATGAGGTTTTCCTTAGATGGTGAAAAAAGGATCCCATGAAACAGATATTAAACACATGCATTAGAGGGTGCAGCTGATCACTCTTGAGTTTGCCAGCCTTACCCTCATGGCGGTAAGAGTTTTTGAGTTTTCAGTTCCAAACAAGAGTGATGGAACATGGGGAAATCTTTTCAAAAGATGTTTCTAGGATTATCCCCCCCCCCAGGGTGAGGGACATCTGATTTGGCTGGATACTACTGGAGGTTCGTTCCAGACTTCTCCAGAGTTGCATCACCCCATTCAGCCTTGACGAAGAAGGGGAAACCCTTTGTGTGGTCAGAGAGATGCGAGCAGAGCTTTCAGTAGTTGAGGCAGAGGTCGACCAGTGCCCCCATTTTGAGGATTCCAAATAAAGGCATATGGTACATAGTCTATTGGAACGCACCAGAGACCGAACTCGAGTGTGTCCTGATGCAGGAGCGAGATGTGACAGCATATGGTTCTCGGCAGTTGAGACAGCATGAGAAGAACTATGCTACCCATGACCTAGAGTTTTCAGAAGTGGTCTTCGCCTTGAAAATAAGGCCGCACTATCTGATGGGAGAACGTTTTACTGTGTACTCTGATCACAAGAGTCTCAGGTATATCTTCTCTCAGAAGGACATGAACTTGAGATAGCGGTGATGGCTCGAGTTCCTCCAAGACTATGACATCAAGATATTATATACTCTTAAGGAGGGGAACGTTGTTGTGGATGCGCTTAGGAGGAGGACTGGCATTCAACTTCTAGGAGAGGAGACAGAGTAGCTGGCTACCTTACTGATATCCTTTTTGGATAGAAACAGAGCAGCCTTTATACAGTCTCTTATAGTCACTCCCCCCACTTCTTTAGTGAGTCAGGGAGGTGCAGCATGTATACATTGACCGCAAGACACGATGTGCCCAGATATCCATAGGACAGGCACCTGATGGATTTTCTGAAGGTGGGGAGCACCTCATTCTCTATAGAGGACATACCATGGTACCAGTAGCACTTCAGGAGGAAGTGTTGAGGGAGTTCTACACATCCCCCCTAGCGTTACATCCAGGTGTCACGAAAATGTACCAGGACCTTGGATGATACAACTGTTTTCCAAGAATAAAGAAGGCAGTAGCAGAGTTTGTCTCTCGATGCCTCACTTGACAGCAAGTTAAGGTGGAGCATCAGGTACCAGCAGGCTTGGTTCAACATTTAATGGTCCCAAAGTGGAATAGGGATGAGATATCCCTGGACTTCGTGACAGGTATCCCACATACGTCTAGGGGACATGAATCTATTTGGGAGATAATCGACTGACTCACCAAGTTAGCCCACTTCATATTAACCAGAGATGGTATAAGCTACCACGGAGAAGGTGCAGGTCGTCCAGGAGCGGATGAAGACTTCACAGAGCAGACAGAAGTTGTATGCTGATAGGAGACGGAGACCTCTGGAGTTTGAGTATAGTGACCATGTCTTTCTACGGGTCTCACCCCAACAAGGTCTATGGATATTTGGACGAGGAGGAAAGTTATCTCTGAGATTCAATGTACATTTTCATGTCCTTGGAAGAGTTGGTGAGGTGTCATACCGCTTATCTCTTCTACCATAGTTGCACCGGGTGCATGACTTCTTCCACGCATCTCAGCTGAGGATATATGTGCATGAACCTTCCCACATCATCGACCATAGAGAGATGGACATTGATGATGGGAAACTTTCAAAAAGGTTTTAGTGGAGATTGGGGATCGATAGGAGTGGGTCTTGTAAGGACGTTCGATACCTCTGGTGCGCATTCGTTGGTAGCACGATAACCTCCAAGAGAGTACATGGGAGTGGGAGGCTCAGATGCGTGCTCAATACCCCCATTTGTTCCATTAGTTCGAGTTATAGCTTACGGGGAGTTAAATCTCTGAGGTGGGGAGAATGTAAAGACTTGGAAATCCCGTGGAAAATCTTTTGTTAAATACACGTAAATTTTACGAGTCTGCAGTTTCTTGACGGTGCATGATTCTAAGGCCCGGTGTGCCCAGAATCAATTTCTGATGTTTTTGTTAAGCTTACGTTAACGTGTGTAATCAGTTTTCCTGAAAAAATGGAATAACTCATAAAAATTTACTCGAATCAGAAATCCAAGGGCACTGTTGTGCTCAGGATGGCGGTTTTACCCTAGGAACGACTTAATTTTAGTCAGCACTGGTCTCCATTGAGAAATCCCAAAAATGGAATAACTGTAAATAAAATAATTAAATAAATTATTTTTTTTCAAATGTTTATAACTCCCAAACGGTAGCTCAGATTAAAAATATGATACCACCACTGAACATGTGAGGGCATGATTTATTTAAGCAGATAATAACTTTGGCCCACGCGGGCCACCAAAAAAATTTAGTTTTTGGCCGTAAATGAAATAATTAAGTGAAAATTATTTTATTGAAAAATTCATAACTTCTAAATGGTAATTCAGATAGAAAATATGAGAGTACCATTGGGTTCTTTGGGGCGTTTTCACCTAGGCAGAACCTAACCATGACCGCAGTGAGTCAAGGGTGACTAATAATAATTTTCTGAACATTCTTTCGGGTGTGTTCAGTAAAAGTACGAGCGGGTTGTTATTACTTTTGAACCGGTGCTCGGAATTGAAATCTGAGGGCACTGTTTATTTCACAACGTCGGTAATATCTTAGTGAGACCTTCACCGTAGTTGTGTTTTATCGAGAGTGGAAGATAGTTTTTTGCGGTTTTTAAATAAAATTAAATAAAAATAGGACTAAACTTATTTTTATTTGAGGTAGTTAAAACCTCAAAGGGGTGGTTGTAAGTGGGGTCCACCACACCCTAAACTTCAAAGGGAGGTTATGTTGGTGGGTCCCACCCTAGCATAACCTCCCTTGGGAGAATATAATTAGGGTGTGACCCACACAGGTTCATACTCCCCTATAACCCCTCTAAACCCCCCATTATGTGCGATGCCAACTCTCCACCTTCCCCTCATTAATGTGCCAATTCACTTAATGAATTGATTAAATTCTTCACCTTCCTCCCCCAAATTAATTATGGAAACTTCACACGTTAATTAAGTTAAGTAGATTAATTTAATTTGAATCTTTTCAATTTCATTCCAATAATAAAATAATATACAAACCTATTATTTTATTTTGTTGGGAATTATTCTTGGGTGGAGTAGAGAAAGGGAAGAGCTAGAGAGGAGCCTCTTCTCTTCTAACGAAGAACACCACACACCACCGAAGAAGGACGAACATCTTCAATGATCTTCGTCTGAGCCAAAAGAAAAGGAGTCGACCACGAAGAATGCTGACGATGCTTCTTCCTCGGCTTCTTCTTTCCCGACGTTAATGAAACGATGCCCGTTTCCTGTGAATCCATTATCCTTTAACAAGAAAGGTTGGGGGTTTAATTTTTTGTGTTGATATTGTACTCCTTTTCTTACCTTCTTCAATGGATATAAAGAGATTGATACGGATATTTTTAATGATCATCATCTACTTATGTTGACCATTTCGATATCCTCCTAAATACGGAGGGTTCAAGACAACCTCACACGGCCAGACACCCTCCGTCAAATTTTCGTTGTGATGTTCTTTGAAGAGGCAACACAACATGGCAAAGGGGTGACGACGACAGAGACGGTGAACAAAGACCGTGCTACCTGTGACCTCCGTGAACCGCACGAACAGCACCCAGTGCACTGCCCGCGAGCTGCACGCATGCTGCCCATGGCCCCGGCATGTTGTACATGCCCCCGGAGTGCTCTTCGGCCCCTGGTGTACATGTGCCCTTCCGTGGCCTGCCTGGCACCCCCGCGGCCTATCGCGCCCTACCTGGTGCACCAAGGACCTGCTTGGTGACCAGCAAGCCTGCATGCACCCCGCATGGCCTGCTCACTGGTCACCAGGTTGTCGACCATCCGAGACGACCCGCGTCATCCCCCACAGTGTCTCTGGCCAAACCGGCCAAGTCTCCTGGGATGAGTCACCGAGCCGCATACGTGGCGACTACCGGGCCAAACTGCCCTAGCGGTCCGCTGGGCCCGGTCCAGCGGGCCGGGTCAAATCATAGCAGGCTGACCTACCCAACGGGCCGGGTCATACCCAGCGAGTCTGACCAGGTCGACCCAGACCGCGTCAGCCTAGACTCGGTTGGGCATAGTCGATCCGACTGAGTCGGACCGGACCCAGGCCCTTTATTGATCTGTTACCTTCTTGGGCCATATCTTTGGCACTAGATGTCCATTTGATGAAACGTCAGCGGTGCCGATATTCTTAGAATGAAGCTATCCCTTTTAGAATACCCCATGGGAGTTCGGGGTATAGTTGAGATAAGTTTAGTTTGGTTCTTACATGAAACCAATCGGGCCCCTAAGACTAAAAGGCTAATAACTTACAGACCGGGTGTCCGATTGACACATCTTCTATTGTGTTGAGATTACATTGATGAGATGGACCTCTGAGATACTTCTACGTGAGACTTCATGACAATTGGAGTATCAATCAGTAGCTTGTGGAGAAGATCCTTCCAGTGACGAGAAGACAGAGTGTAGAGACCTAGTAGTTGTAGAATTGATGACTTTTTGACTGATTCGACTTAGAGAGATTTGACTAGCTGAGTGGACGGAGCGCCTGGTATTTGGCGGTAGACCCACGGAGGACGGAGCGCCTGGTAGTTGGTCGCAGACTCATGGTACACTAAAGGAGTAGTACCTCTTTAGGCTATTAGGGGGAGCGCATGGTATTTGGCAGTAGACCCATAGCGGATGGAGAACCTGGCAGTTGGCAGCAGACTCACAATACTTGATAGGAGGAGTACCTCTGCAGTCCAAGGTTAGTGAGAAATTCCTCAAAGTCGCGACAGACCCACTGTACTCGATAGAGGAGGAGTTCTCCAGTAGGTGTGGTTTCGATAATGAAAATCCTGGTTTGAGCTGAGTCAATGACCTTTGTGTTTTCCTCATGATTGAGATGGGTTACTTGATAACTTAGGTATATGTATGGGCATATACCTAAGTAATGGTTATCCATTGATTTCATACTTTTTGGTTTATCCTTGTTGGATTTGTTGAGACATTGAGGGTCTTGGGGTCCCTATTCAGTATCGTTATACTCACCCCTGCATAGGCTATGCCAGCACCTCGTTGTGTTGGATACATACGACTGACGGCGCTAACCGAGATGGAGAGTGTGAGAGGACTGGACGGTACCCGGATTTGGACCTCACGACGAGATGGTACCTAGAGTAGATGGATGAAGGTGGAGCACTGAGGATGTTATATGTACCTACCCTTCAGGTAGGATCCATGGTGGACAATCCAGGAACTACTAGACACCTTACAACTGTTTGTCTTTTAGTTGTACTTATTTTGTCTTTTCCTTGTACTTTACTATTGGGCTTGTATTTCTGGCCCCTTTTACTTTACAGCACATCATTTTTTATACCGTTTTTACTTAGTGTTTGCTTACGCTTCTACTCTAGTTGTACGTGTTTACATTTTATAAAGGCAAATCCTTCCTAGTTATAGGGATTTACGCCTTTGGTGCTGGTCCCCGGCCCCTGTCCTATGGATGGCGGGATTGGTGTAGTCACGATACGAGCCCCGAGGGATGGTTCGTGACATGGCCTGTTGGAGTTCTCTTTTAATTATATATCTGTGTTCTATTCTAAGAGTGGGATCTTATTCCTCTATTTATTTTTTGATACCCTCTACCAAATGTCATATATGTTGTGAATGATTGGCTATCTTTATTTTTAAAAGTATTCATCTTCCTTATTTTGTTCAATGTTTCAAAATTTCCCTTGTGGCACTTATAGGTTCCTCAGGGATATTAGGTGACATATACCATGAGAGGGAGGTAGATTTAGTTGTGTAAACTATTCCTAATTTAAATTTTTTTCTTTTTCGCCTCACTTTCCTAAAAGATGATGAACTCTTAAATATAAGTTTAAATTATTTGTATCCTTTTATTTGATCAGAAAACATTAACATCCATTTATAAGATAATATTTATATGTTAATTACCAATTTTTTAAAATATCTTATATATAATATAAAAAAGAAATAATAATAACATAAGGATCTTTTCTTGGTTTACTAATATAAGAAAATACCTTGATCTTCTAAAAAAATGGGTTGATGACCCTAAACAACCATATTATCACCACTTTTACTATTGAAACATACATTTTCCTGCATAGATATCTCATCAGAATAGGTGAATATTCATTACATAACATAATGACCCACAAAAAAATCCTTTAGGACCAGTGCTTTTGAAAACATGGATACATAAGCAACATCTTCTTATGTGAACTAAATCATATCCCAGTAAGATTATCATATCTGTAACCCTTCTTAGATATTTCATAACTAATAAACTTTTCTCATAACCTAGAGAAAGGAAATAGAATAGAGGTTGATTCCAGATGCTTAGTATTGGTAAAAAAGTGAGATATCAGCATAACATGAGCATAAGGGTATTATAACAGGAGAATGATATTTAAAAAATATACCCTATATATTATAGTTCTTAAACATGATTCATGGAATAAATCATGGTAGTTTATAAGATATTAAACATAATGGAATTAGTGAAAATAATTCAGGGGAACATAACATTGAAAAAAATACATAGATTTTTGGAATATACATAATCATAGAAATTAATATCCATTGTAGCCATGTATCATTTCCAAGACTATCATAGTTTAATAGTTTCACTCACAAAACTAGCATACTTGTCATGGTTCACTCTCAAGACTATCATAGGGAACATAGTCCCCTACAAAACTGGGTTCACTCCCCATTCCATTCCTTTTTATCTCAGGAGATATCCATCATTACCTAATTATTTAGGGGTATATATAATTGTGGGTCCACCTATAACATTATTAATATCATGAAAATGTTTTTCATAAGATCATAAAATATTCATCATATAATTACCTTTGAAAAGAAAATAGGTTTTATTAAAATTTCATCCATGCATAACCTATGGAAAAGAAACGGATCTGATAAAAATTGATTATTTCATCATAGCATAACTCTTAGAAAAGGAATATGTTTCATAAATATCTTTTCATCATAATCATAATACATCTAAAAAATAATTGGGATTCTATAATTGGGTAATATATCCAATATATATTATGTGACATCAAAATATGACATCTTAGATTGGAAATTGTTTTGAGAGATCCCTCAGAACATTTATTGTGGAAATTAACCTTTTTCACATTGAAATCACTTATTTAAAATACCAAAAATTCCCAAATAGTAAACAAAATTTTTTCTTTGAAAAAAACCATGAAAATTTTAATGAATACGATTTTCATGGTTTTATTTTCATAATATTTCCTAGTAAAATTTCAACACTTGGCACTAAGACGACGTGCGATTCCAAGGTTCAGTGTGAACGAAATGGTTTGAAAAAAAACTTTATGTTTGTAATTGTGTTCAGGAGTGGCTTATTTAAATTGGAATAACTCTTAAATGTGTTCCCGAATCCATAATCTGAGGCACCGCTACATTCAGGATGGAATGTTTACCCTAGCTGTGACTAAACTTTTTTTGGCATAGGTCTCCAGTGAGAAAACCTAAAAGAGTGTTACCATAAATAAAATAACTAAATTATTTTATTTTACATTAAAATACTAATAACTCATAAATAGTGACCTAGATTATAAATTTGAGACTACAGAATTCATAATACATCATTTTACATAGGTGGGGCCAAACATCAAATGGTGTGGGCCAGAAGAAAAAATTTGATTTTGGACGTAACCATCATTAAAATATTTTAAATAAAAACATTTATGACATAATGAAGATATTTATTTATTTTTTTTAGAGATCCAGGTTTATCACCATAAGCCTGGGGTTTCCTTGAAGCCAAAAAGAGAGGATCTCTCAATGAAAAAGTTCATCGAATCAGGATTGAATATGTGGATCGAGATCATTATAGAACTAATTGTCGACAACAAATAATCCAGAGTTGTGAAGGATCCAATCCCTTGTCATGCATTGTTTACATTGTGATTTTTCAATGTTCTTAATTTCCTATGATTATTGTGATTCAATGAACGAACATATAGATTAACAGATTGTGTGTTGTTTGTGGGATGGGTTTTGATTTGGGATGTTGTTTCGGAATTTAATCCTCATGTGAATTATGTTGGAATAGATTTTTTAATCTTAGTTCTTCAATTATAATATGGATGGATCAAGACCAACACAAACAAGGCCTATATCCATCATCAAAAAGAATTCATTAGATTCATTTCTTCCCCCAAATCCTTTCTTGTTCTTCATCATCGTAATGATCCAGAGAGGGATCAAATATCACCACGGTGCAGATGTTTTGACAACACGATGAGGAAAGGGCGCTTGAGGGATGAGGCCAATGGTAGAGGTGGCATTGGCATTGATGATAGTAGTGATCCGAGGTCTAGAAAGGACTTTGGTGGCTAAAGAAAGCCACAGAGGTAGTTATGATGCAGCATAAAGCTGTGTTGGCGACCCCAGACATCAGATGAGGCCCGCAGCTGTAGTATCCATCGGTGGAATTCGGGGTTGCGACTAGGAAGGCCATGGTAGGAGGCTGTAGTGGAGGGACACGACTCTTCAGAGACGCGTTTCTCATAGGAGGGACCCGAAGAATAGTCCCAGGATTCGTGGGTCATGTGGACCGCCCATGCCATGTGGTTTGGTTGAGTTGAATGAGAAGCATGTGACTCAACCTCATACGAGAGACATGGGATTCATGGCTAGGGAGGGATACAACTAGTGAAGGACCCTAACATGTATGCGGTAGGCTAGACCAAAATATCTTGGCCACTCGAGCACCACAATGGGCTAGACCACTGTCCATTTGGGCAGGGTCCATTATGCCCAATGTGTTGGACCTGCAGCCCATCGGGCTGGGCCTATGGGCTAGTCAAGTCTTGTTTTCACTAAAACACCTGTTACATTCAATTAGAAAGTCCATATGATGATCGTTTTGTGGTTTTGGAACCCTCACGATGAAGAGATACTTTTGAGATAGCTTACTGGGTTTTTAATTGTACCAGAAAGAGTTGGTATCATTATCTTTATCTATCCAATGAGTTATCAATGCAGGGTCTCAATTCCATCATAGAGGGTGACATTATATATTGAGATTGAACCCTTGGTCATTCCTATGATAATTTGATGAATGATCTGATTCCTATAATATTGGACAAACCATGTTCTAAATTGAGTTGTCTCAAACTGGATTCGATAGTGGCCCATTAGGCTGGACCATTTATCACACATAGAGTCACAGTCCATCCCCACTTCTCTGCAGGGTAACATAGATAGGTTTGTGGAATATGTGTGACCAATATTTACATAGGTACATATCCACTATCTAGGATGATGTTTCCAGTAGGTTCATGATGTCCTTGAAGGATCCCAGAGTGTAGGACCCCCTATCTATGTATAGATATCAAATTTTTTCCTTCGTGGAATAACCTGACTAGTGTTCTTTGTATTGTTTTTAGTGTGTTATCTTTGGGTGGGGCCCAAATTAGAGGGACCTCTTCACGAGGGTATCCAATAAATTCATAGCTCTAGGAGTATGTTCACCTCAAACAAGAATACCTTTATAATAATCCTATGACCAAGGATTAGATTTGATATCGAGTCTCCTTGTCTTAGCAAGATAGAATGTCTCACGGAACTTCATGACGTATCAAGACCATATATTCTCATGGATAATTTTTATAGACTTTTTATATGTTCTTACTATGAGATTGATCAAGGAGTATGATCTCTTGGAATTGAGTGTAATTCTAATGACTCATTCTTTACATAAAGATATTACTTCAACATTAAATAATATTTATTACATACCTGAACAGAACCACTCGAGGACAATATAGGTTTATTGTCTTTTGAAAAATGGAAACAAAAACAACTGGTTCATAAAACATCCACATTTTCATCATCTTATTACTTCATAACAAGACTCCTTTTTGACATATCTTGCTCAATACTATTCTTCATAACCTATGGAAAAAAATTATGGAAGGGGGATCTCAAATGCTTAGTATGGGTAAACAAGGGTAATATCATTCATATCATTATCATAAGAACACAACATTTGAAAATTGTATCTTGCATATAAAAGATCAAAAAATCATGTGATGGGATAAGTCATAAAAATGCAATGTAATCCCAATATTCATAACATAAGAAAAAACATTTTTTGGCATAATCACATAAGAATATAAAATAATTTCATATTAGTCAAGGCTCATTTATGAGACCATCATAACAGACAATGTCCATTAATGAATTGTGTTCACCCCTTGTTACAACCCTGTTTTACTGAACCAGATTTACTTATCATTACATCCATGTCTATCTCATTAGATTTAAAAATTTACCCAATTAATTAGAGGGAAATATAGGTCCCAGCCATTTCATAATGAAACCATTGTTACTTGTACCATAAAAACATAAAAAACATTTAAAATAGAATAGCCCATGAAATAAAATGGGTTTCTTAAAAACCATCCAAACATAATTGATATAAAACAAACTAGTTTCCTAAATAACATTCCATCAAAAACACAATAAAATCATATTAATAATTAGGATATAAATATAACCCAATTTAAATAGTTTCATATTATATGGAAAATAATTTTGAGAAAACACCTGAAATTAATTCCTGAGGAAAATATCCTTTCTTTTTAAAAAGTGATTTCTTTCCTAAAAATGACACATAATTTTAAAAGAAAATATTTTATGTGAAAATAACCTTGTGATCTTGTTGGAGATGATTCATGGAAATAATTCATTATGAAAGTGTAAAAATCCATTCATGTCGTACAAGTTAAAAAAACATTCTTCTCATACTTTTTCTGGAAGAGATAAAAATTAACTCATACAAAAAATGACAAAAGATTTCATTCATTCCATTTAGTAAAAATTTACCAATGAGTAAAATCGAAATTTAAAAATTATATAATGATATAAATAATAAATTAAAATACATATTTAGGAAACATGGATTTTTATGATAAATTTACCCCTATAAATACTTACGAATAACTATCTTGGATAAAAAAAGATTTGAAAATTTATCCCTTAGCTTAGGTTAGATATGCTTATTATGTATCCAAATATCTTGTATAATGATTTAAATAATGATAATTACATATTAAAGAATATAAATAATTTTTATGATAACATTTATTTTCATATTTTCATTCTTTTGTTAGTATCATTTCACTGTTACTCATTATTCAGGTACTAACTACTTTATGTTCTTATGCATGTTTTGTTGAATAAGTTCATATTCCTCTTTTTTGGTTATGGTTATATCATTTAAATAATTATATTAGTATAATAAATTTCTTATTTATTCATTAAATTAATTTATATAATCTTGTTTTATTAAAGATCATGTAGAATGAATCAGATCACATCGTGGAGATCGTAGGCCATATGTACTCATGAGCGGTGATATCATTCCAAAATTGTTGAATGGTATTGAAGTGGATGCAGTATAATATTTCAGAATCAGTATAATGTTATAATAATCATGTATAGTTATTATATCCATCATTATAGCCATTAAATTAATGCGGTAGTGAAAAATAGATTACACCACAATTTGGAGACGATAAGTCATACGTACGCACGCCTAGTGATTTTGTTTTTCATTGGGTGGATAGAAGGTGAAATATAATTGTTTCATATTTATAATGAAATATAATTATATGAGTGATAAAAATGTTATTACTTTAGAATGAAACAACTAATGAAGAATAATTATAAGAAGAAAGATGTTTGAAATAATCGGTAGAAGAGATTACCACGTCCTCAAGGCACTTCCTCTATATCTCTTCATAGAGCTCTAGCGATTGTCTTTTAAGATGACAAAAACCTCTATAATAAAAATAGAGAAGTTTATAAATAAAAATGGAAATGGTTTCTTGAGATTGATGGTTCAAAATGAAGTGAATAGGTGAGAGAAGAGGTGCCCTTTTATAATTAAGGTGACGGTCACTTTTGGAAACTCCATAAATAATAATTTATAATAAAATCAGACCCTACCCAAAAACCTCCAATGTATGTAAAATTATAAGATGAAATGAGATAGGGTTTTAATCTCATGAACCAATAAATTTTGGAAATCATATTTTTTCTATTTAAAAAATATCTTTTTAATTGACACTTACTTATTCTATTAAATTTTAATTGTGGTAATAATAATCTAAATAATTAATAGTAATAAATATTTACATAGATACTGTTAATTGACCATAAAAGGATATTTTATGAAATTTTATACCATATAATTATCACTTTGTAAATTTTATATATTTTTATGATTTTTAAATAATTTAATAAAATTTTATTTTTATAAAATATCAGTAGTGTAAATATTGACACTATTCATATATTTAACTTTAAATAAAATCCACACAGAATATAAATTCAAAATAATTATTTAATACCATCCTAACATTTCATAATCATATTCAATTTTTTGGATCACATTAATTACTTATTTTGATATTTATTTTAATATTTTTAAAACAATTTATTTGATATTTAAATTAATAAAATAATTTTTACATCACTACTGTGTCATCATGAATGGTAATTATATAATCTCTAAAAATTATATAAAAAATTATATGATGCGGGTAATATTTTTTATATTTCTAGACACTATCTATAGTCTATATTTTCTCCTATTTATCCATATATTATAATTAAAATTCTTATATAAAATGAGATTGTGACATTTTGTCACATTCATTTGTTTTTATTACATTAGTGTCATATTCACAAGTGAGTGGCCACTATGTGATTACATTTCGAAAAATATATTATAAGGGTCGAATTTATTCATCCAATAGGATATTTATAGGTGTTAAGATAATTTCATAATATTATATTTACCCTTAATTACCCGATTTTCCATTAACTGTTGTAATAAAAAATAATTACCAATGTTACTATTCATAATGAAAATAAACAAAAGTAGCCTATTAATATAATTTGGTCATACTGATTCTAAATATGGAATCCATTTTTAAAAATTCAAAACACATAAGTTTTATAAATTAATTTAAAATTAATACCTTTGTTGAAATAAGGAAATCGTTTTTAAAAGTTAATACATTGCAAAAGATTGAATTTTTTTACCAATGAATTCAATATAAAATTAATGAGAATGAAATAAATTATATTCTATGATAAACAAATTTATTATATTTATAATTTCAGACCAATAAATATTATTATTTTACAATATAAATTATCTCGATAAAAAAGTTGTTTTTAATTCAATTTTAGCATATTTTTACTATTCATCAAAACATGAATGTTATTAGAAAAATATCAGAAACTTATCCAAAGTAAATTTTTATATCCCAATTCAGAATAACATGGTTATGTTTTTATATAAAAATTATTAACATGTCAAGCTCTTAATTTAAAAGGGGTTCTCTATTCAAAGGGGCAAAATTACACTTTAAAAAATACGTTTTTATACATCAAATAGGGTTTTATTCATACCCTATAACTAAAATATCCATTGGATGAATATCAAAAATATTTTATTTCACTAAAAAAATAAATTTACTCAGAAATAAAATTATTTAATTGATTTGTATTTTTCATAAATAATAGATAGCCAAATAATTCACAGTGCATTTTTATATGATAGTTATCAGTATTACCACATAAGTAACGGATAAGTTATAACTATAATTTTATAAAACGGTGTCTTGTGGTTTGTTTAAACTCATGACTGTGTTCAAAGAATGCTGTTAAATAATAAAAATTATTGAAATAACATAATTTATAAAAAAATTCAGGTGTTACATTCTACCCCATTAAACTGAATTTGGCCCCTGAAAATTATCACTTGGAAACAAACAGAAGGGGATACCTCTCCCCCATCGTATCCTCATGTTCCCATTTAGCTTCTTCAAATTGGTGTTTCCTCTATAAAACATTAACCAAGCGAGTGGTCTAGTTTTGTTGAATTTTTTTTCTATGATCTGGAATCTCTATCGGTTGTTCTTTATAAGAATGATCCTGCTCCAGTAGTACAAATTCTAAACTTAGTATACTTGAAGGATCGACTATGTACATTCTTAGTACTGATACATGGAATACATCATGAAATTGAGAGAAAATTTGTGGAAGCTCCAATCGGTAATATACCTTCCCTACATGGTCTAGATTTTTAAAAGGACTGATATACCTTGGGCCAAACTTTCCCTTCTTTCCAAATCCCATTACTCTCTTCCAAGGATATATTCATAAGAAAACATTATCACCCACTTCAACCTCTATGTCTTTTCTTCAGTTTTCAGCATAACTTTTTTTGAGTCTGAGCTACTATCATATGTTATGGAATAGATCTAACCTTTACACACATTTCATCAACAAGATCAGGTCCTACTAGCTTTCTTTCCCCAACATCATCCCACCATGTTTGGGTTCTACACTTCTTTCCACTGTGGGTTCATAAGAAGCCATCTAAATACTAGAGTGAAAGTTATTATTGTAATAAAATTCCACTAATCATAGGTGTTGATCCCAAAAACCATTGAAATCAAAAGTGAAATATATCAAAATGTATTCTAGAGTATGAATGTTCCTCTCATACTGATTGTCTATTAGAGGATGATATGCAGTGCTGAAACATAACTCTTTATCCAGAGCATGCTGAAAACTTCATGAGGACATTGTGGTCAACCTTACGTCCCGATCGGATACAATAGAAAGTGTTACCTCGTGAAATCTTACAAATTCATTTACAAATATCCTGAACAGATGTTCAAGAGACAACTTCTATGTAATAGAAATGAAGTGTGATGACTTCATAAGTCAATCAACTATCACATAGATTGAATTATTGCCTTTGGATTTTTGGGAAGTCCGATGAAAATATCCATAGTGATGATTTTACATTTAGATTCTTGTATGGGTGATGGTTGTAACATCCCCTTAGACTTCTATCTCTCAGCCTTAACTTGCTGATAAACCAAGCATCAAGAGACATATTCGGTGACATCTCTTTTCATGTATTCTGACCGTAGGTACTCTTTTATGTCCTTGTACATCATTGTGCTTCTACGGTGAATAAAGAATGAAGAACTATGAGCCTGATCCAATATCTCATTCTTTAATTATAGTATGGGGGGAATACACACTTGGTTCATAAACTATATTGTTTCATCACAATCATGGTCGAATTCACGAACATTTTTCACCTTATTTTGTAGCTCTACATCTTCCTTTTGTACCTCCTTAATAATCACTAGTATATATTGTTGAACATTCATTTGAGAAAGATAATTTTTCTCCATTTCCATTAAAATTTTATGATTCAGCCTTTTCAAATCAATAAATATTTGATCTTTCTAGATCCTCATCATGGAATAGGTAGCATGGTCTTTTCGACTCAATTCATTTTCCACCTTGTTCTAATTACCACGGTGATAATATATTGATCATTTGTAATCATTAATCAACTTTAACCATATTATTTGGCGCATATTTTGCACCTTCTACGTGAAAATATACTTCAATGTTTTATGATCATTATACAAATCACTCCTTTCACCATAAATATAATGCCTCTATATCTTCAATGAAAATATTATCGCAGCTGACTCCAAATAATGAGTTTGGTAAATTTTCTCAAGGATTTTCTAATTCCATGGGGCATAATATATCACCATATAATTATTCAAGATAACACATACCAACCCCTTCTTGAATGAATCAGTGTATAAGACAAAACTTTCTCCACTACAAGGTAGAGAGAGCACTGATGCATGGACTAACCATATTTTTAGTTCTTTGAAATTATCCTCACATTTATTCGTCCAAAAGATCTTAACTTGTTTCTGAGTCAAATTGGTGAGTGTATTAGATAATTGTGATAAATACTTCAAAAAACATTAATAATGTCTTATAAAACCAAGAAAACTTTGGATCTCACTTACCGTTGTTGGTCTTGACCATCTTTTAATAACCTCTTTTTTATGGATAAACAAGTCTCCACTCTTTTTAGATTTTGTTATGCAAAAATAAAACATTTTGAATCTAAAAATCACATTTGGTAAGTTTGGCGTAATTATTATCCTTTATCTGGGAATTTAGTGCAATTCTAATGTGATATTTATGTTGTTACTTTCTATTTTAATAAACCAGAATATCATTTATAAATACTACCATAAACTGATCATGATAGTATCTAATGAATATATTCATTAGATCCTTGAAGATAATTGGCGAATTAGTAAGACCAAAATGCATCACAATAAATTCATAGTGCCCATACCTTTTATAGATTGTTTTATTTGGTATATCCTCCTTTTTAACCCTCAATTGATGATATCATGAATGAATATCCATAATAGAAAAGTATTGATCTCCACATAGTTGGTCAAAAAAGTCATCAATGCAGGGAAGCATATATTTTTTCTTGACATTGATCTTGTTAAGTTCTTGATAATAACTTTAAAGGCCCATTGATCCATCTTTCTTTTTAACTAATAAAGAAACTACTCCCCAAGGTGACACACTAGGGTGTATGAATCCCTTTTCAATATTCTCTTGGAGTTTATTCTTCAATTCCCACACCTCAATTGGGTCCATTTTATTAGGTGAATTCAAAATAGTCAAAGCACCAGGTTTGAGTTCTATTGAAAATAGAACTTTAAAATTTGGTGGAAGACATAGAAATTTCTCTAGAAAGACATCATCAAAATCTCACACAATGGGAGTATTGTTAATCATGAGTTTCTCCCAAACCATTTGAGATAAATAAGTTTAATTTATTTAAATCAAGACTCATAAGAAGGATGAAATTTTTCTTGGATGGTTACATTCATCCTTACATCGATAGATAATTATAAATTAATCTGGAATATAAAATGTGACTTTTCTTCCATTGAAATTTATATGAGCTCCATATAAACAATTACAATCCATTTAAGGAATAAAATCAAATTCCACTTTAGAAGGGATCACCAGATTTTTAGGATGCACTTTGCCAAAAACTTCAACCAGAGATCAATTATAAACTTCTGATGTGACTATTGTACCATTAAGTGTTTTCACAGCTAACTAAAAATCTAATTATTGAGGTAATATGGTGACACCCATAGAAAATGATTCAAAAATAAAAGAGTGTGTGGATCCAGAATAAAGAAAATCAATTTTTACTACAGAGTGGATGGTAAGTGTACCTTTCACTGTTTCATTATCGTACTCCACGTCACAGATAGTGATTGCAAGAGACATTCCATTGCCTTGGGCGTTAACAGATTGTTGATGTAGATCATCATGAATAAAAATTAGATTCTAGAATTTATTGGCATAATTCCCCATTTCATTGAAGTAGTATCATTGAAGTGTAGTAGGTGAGTTCTATATAGAATTTTTTTTGTTCACATCATTAGACATATTTTTCCCACCACTTCAGCATTCAACTACTTGATGACCTCCTTTTCCACAGTTGTAAAATTTAATATTCCCGTCAAGAAAATTTCCTCCATGTTTCTTTCCACACTTTGAGAATAATGTAAAATTCATCTTCTTTTCAGTGTGGTCGTTGGATTTTCCATTAAATGCTATTTTCTATTCCGAACTAGCCCGAGTCATCCAGGAACTAGTCACCCAGGAAAGCCCATGATAAGTCCCGAGAGGCATTTTCAATCTTCCTATGATGGAAACAAGAAACCATGGAATCAATAGAGTACATAAGGGAACGATTTCTACCAAATATAATAATAAAATAAACAGTGGAATGAAATGGACTTCTTGAAATACATGTACATTAAAATTTAACTGAACATTATTTTTACAAGAAACTGAAAGTAAAACTAAAAGATCAAATTAGATAACCAAATAACTCCATGTGACCACTCTGGTAACTCTCCAACATAATTATCACATGTCTCCCAAGGCGATTGAACTCATGATGAAACTTTCCCAAGGGATAAAAATAGAAGAATACTATAGGCGTGAGTATTAAAACATAGTAGGTTACCCTGATATTCTATTCGAAATGCAAATAATTTAAAATAAAAGAAACATCAATTTCAAGTTTTAAATACAAGATATAATGACATGTTTTCTAAATGAGGTCCCATTGTATAAAATATTTACCAGAGAAAAACTTGTATGTTTTATAAACAAGAATGCTAGTAAAAATTTTCAAATAGGTGAAACATAAAAATGAATCTAATTTTCAAGTGGGATGATTTGAGGAATGTATACATACAAATAACTCATATCCACTTCAAACTTTACCAAAAAAACACACAGAATGCCAATGGTGAGTAAAAAATATCCAATGAGCACAAGTCACAGGAACACCCCTAGGAACTAGTTAGTTGTGAGCCCTAGGTACCTCTTATCTTGGTGAAACTAACCATAATAAATATTTTTTTCCACGCACATGATCCACTAGTAGGGATCATAACCATAATATAGTGGTCCCCCAACAATATCATAATAATATTTTAGTTATAGTTTTCATCATCAAACTAGCTTTGTGAAATAGGAGCGAAAACCCTCCGGGATCACTAGCATACTAGTTCATGGCTGCCCACCTAGATACTTGAGATTCACTTTAGTGATGAATAAAGTTAAAAATATTATCAAATAGACTTTTCACATCAAAAATAAATTACCAAACCATAAACACACAAACATCCCACAAACATACTTCACATTTCTTTCACGAATCAAAGAACCGCTAAAAAGTTTTGTAAAACAATTTCAAGTAGTATAACGAGGCCTTGCACATAAAATCCATTAAAAATGATATTTTAAGGCCAAAAACCCATCAATAAAATATCAAAATAGATGACTTAGACCCAAAACCAATTAATAAATTCCTTTCAGGGACCATAAAATGGCCTGAAATGATAGAACAATAAAGACACATGGAAACCATTTTTACAAAAAAATTGCCAAATGGGCCTTTATACCTTTCTCAAAACTCACATTTGATAAAGTTACGCATTTAAATTTTATTAATGAGGTATATAAAAACCATTTACAGCAGTAAAAAACATTAATAAATCCATTAAAACACTCTGGATACATATTCAAAACACAATCATTTTCATAAGGATGTGAAACGGGTAATTTCCAGCAACTCGGGCCAAAACATGTTGTAAACCATAACCCATTTATTTGTAAAACCAAATACATATTGAAAAAACATATAAGGACCCAAATATAACATTTTTAATTATTCCAAATCATTTAAGAATCCAAATAAATAATTTTTAAATCAAACTTAAAAAATAAAAGCCAACAAGGTTATTTATCGAACACCTGTCATGCCCTTTTAAACAAAAAAATTTATTTTAAGCACTAGAAGAAGAATAAAACACCAATTTCATACCATATTTTATTTAAGATATTGTAAAATGTTAAAAATACCATGAATCAGGTTCTAATAATCACAAAATAGTTGTAAAAGTTAGCGGATCATTTAAACAATCACTTCATGTGCACCTTTATGACAAAACAACACTACCTTTCACAAAACAAGGCGTAAACAACCATTTTTCACACCAAGAAAATTATCCAAATGATAAAATACCATAATAAACAAATATATCTGGTGCTAAAAACAATAAAATTATGAAACATAAATGATAATGTCATGTGAAAGGGATATGCTACATCAAATCCTTGGCGTAATGGAAACGCACACCCAATATCACCATCTGAGGGTTGATAAACCCTAAACCTATGAAGAAAATCCCCAAATGAACAAAACCCCATCCAAAATCATGGTATAACATAATTCTTGGTCTATCATGACTATATGAGAATAATAAACCAAGATATAATGAATTGAGGAAGAAGAGGAAGGAGAAATGAGAAGGAATCTCACCTTAGAAACCAGAAAACTCTTTGTCTTCCCTTATATCTTCACCCAAAAAGGATCTGAAATGTATTTTAACACATTGGATAGGATAATAAGGTTTTTAAGAACAAGGTTAATATTATTTATGACAAAAAAAGAAAAAATTGAATCATTTATGAATGAGACAAAATACCTTTGGAAAATCTGGACGATCTGAGAACCATTGAGAATATTTTCCATAATATGTGACATGATGAACTACGAAGAGATAAAATGTAATATGGGAGTGTGTATAAGGTTCTTGTCCTCAGGTGGGAGTTGGAATCTCTGAAAATTATAAAAAATTTAATTTGATATAAAAGAAACAATTTATTTTTTGTAAACTGGAAATGGGCCCTCAAGCTAGCCCAATACCTGAATAAATAACCCAAATTCACCATTCTTATAAGTTTATAAGGGGCCCAAAAGAATATGTAAGTATTAATATATAATGGTAAGAAAAGTGGGTGGTGTAATGAGTGAAAAATAATAAAAAATTAAAGAGTTATAAAAGAAACAAATTTGGTTTTTAAATTTGGAAATGGGCTTACGGTTGGCCCAAATCATTATGTAACCAACATTTTCTCAAAAAATCCCAAACAAGATATGGGTAACCAATGGTAGGATGGATAGACATATATTTAAGTTCAAAAAAACAAATTAATAAAACCTAAAAATGAAGAAAAATATCAGGATTTATAATGAACTATATTAAAACCAAGACATGAAAAGAAAAAAAACAGGTGTGATAATTCTCCCCCCCCCCATTAAAATATTCTGCCCCCAAAAAGCCATAACACTTTATAACTGACAGAAAAACACCTAAGGATTCCTTATACACATGATCTAACCTCTCTAGCTAATTAAATATCATTTTACATCAACGGAACATAATAGTATTCCCCAAAAACACCAACTCACAACCACTTCCTACAAATCAATGGAAAGATCAAGCCACCACCTCTACAACCATGTCAAGAACCAGATTGTTGGGCTTTCTCCCATTGAACCCAATTATCACCCAAACCAAAGTAAGATCATGAAATAAAATGACTTGGGGGAGGAAATAATGGGATCACTTCCATTAAATTACAACTACCATTCAAAAAATCCTTAAAGGAAAGACATTCGAGACCTATAGTGGATCTCCCCACTGTGAAAGACCAACTAAAAATGAACAAAAAAGAATTAAACATGAACAAGAATTGGGGATCACCCACATAGGCCCACCAAAATAATCCCACACCAACCTATAGACCCTAGTCAAGAGGGTTAAAACATAATAATCTAAACCACCAACCTCTAAAAGGAGGGGACAAAAAATGGGCCAACACTTTCTACACAGATCTAGACCTCCACAACTCAGGAAGGGGAGGGAAGGGGACCCAATCATTAGGCCACTGAAAGAACAAAAGAAATGAAGGAACTGCCCAAAACTCTCCAACTATTTACAAGTAAAATCAATACCTCACCTGATATACACAGGTGAACCACAATGGGACATTGATCAGAAACCTATATCCATAAAGGCATAACCATAGACACTATGTGAGGGGTAAGTCCACCACACTCATTGTGACAAGAGGAAATTTATATTGATGAGGAACCAAAATAGAATAGAAAATACATTACCAAAATAGTGGAGGTAGAATCATATTCAAGCACTCCACACCTCTGGTGATTTCCTAACCGCATAAAAAGCTTCACTCTAAGGCCTATGGTTGGAGCCTTGATTCTTGAAGCATCTAATGCACCGTAGTTCGGTTCTATGGTACAAAACCCCCCCAAAAAACTCAATTTCTCAACGACACAACTTTATCAAAAGATGAACTCATAGATACATAACATCGTTCTCTCTCACTCTAAACAAGGATCATAATGGACAGGTTATACGGTGAAATACATCAACACCACCAATCAAAACTGTTTTGTCTAAATGAATTATCACGACCTGAAATCACTTTTAATTAATCCCAAAAAGATCTATATTTCAGAAAATAGGCCGAGGAATCATCCTAACAGGTTTATTTAATAATTTAAATGAATCCTTAGTTTGATCCACATGAAATATTTCCAAGGGAGAACTATCCATGGCCATATCACAACATCCAACACGTCTTTAGAATCCCACAGAACATTACTCCAAAACTGAACCACCAACAAGATCTCATATCATGAAACAAAAAGAGTACAAAATCTAGATCACAAAAAAGAATACTGAATAAACAAATCTTATAATCCATCAAAAAAATTGGCCACATACCAATTGGTTTATAAACAAATGCCACAATTTTTCCGTTCAAGACAATTTAAAAAAAATTAGCTTGGTGGATTTCCATATTCACCTATGGTTTTTCGTCCAGTCTCACTCACATACACATTTACAAGTAACCCTAGGAACCCAAACACCATGATATATAGGCCATCCTCCAAAATATAAATAAAACCATTCCTGTGAGCACACATGAATAAACCAAAGGAAAAAAACAAAATAACATCATTCCAAGATCATATACCTTCAAAAGGAACCCTAACCACATATTAGAAAACCCTTTTCATATATCATAAAACAAACCACAATTTATCAAGAACCATTTGATAAAAACCCTAAAACGTTTCATTTTTAACAACTTTCAAAATAACCATTCTACTCTAAACAACCCCTTCCTATTTTATAAAATTCAGCAAGGTATATTTTCATAATGTAATGGTTGTTGATACCATTACCCTTTCTATGAAAAAACCAACCACTCAAAAACAATTTCCAAAACCAATTCATCAGATTCAAAAAAATTTCAAAATCCCAAAACACCCCATTTAAAAAAATTCATGATCACCATTAAATGATTCACACTTTCAAAGAATTTTATTTCAACAATCCAAAAGTTTTGATTAGGGTTAACCCAATCATGTTAAATCATTTCCACTTCCTCCCCAAAATTTGTTTCACAGAAACTCACCCTTACAAAAACACTCTTATATTTAATTTTGGAAAACCCCTTTTTAAAATTTTTAAAATTTAATCCTCCCTTTAAATCCAATTTCTACAATTCTCACATGAGTATTTTCAAAAAATCAGAATTCAAGAATGGTATTAGAGACCTGCAAAAGGGAACTAGTGTATGTGGGTTACTAGAACATATGGAAAGTAACCATGTGTCAAACACAACACCAACATGGAGGTAATTATTAAAACCATTCTCTAGAACCACATGGATTTCTATGACCAGCGAGCTCACATATTCCATTTGTCAGACTCCACTTGTCATATCAGGACTCCAATCAATCAACAAGAACAAATGACACTAATAAAACCGGACATCCTGTGGAAACCCGAGCATCAGAACAAGGACGAGTTCATGATTATCTTCCCTCACTTACACCTCATGTCCCAAAAATCCTCACCATCTACCTTGACATCTTCTAAATAACAAGTATTGTCTAAAAAGAAAGGTTTTCTAAGATCTAACCTCCTTTGATATGATTTTGTCACGAACCAACCCTAGTTGACCCTGAACCGATCACCTAAGCCAGCCTGTGAAAAGTCCAAAGAGGTGTTCCCGATCCTCATGATGGATAAAAACACTGATAGAATCAATATAGTACCCAAGATAACTATTTTTATCAAATATTATGAATCAAACAAATAGTGCGATGAAATGGACAGCCCAAAATACATTTACATAAAAATTGAACTAAACAGTATTTGTACAAGAAAATTAAAGTACAAACCAAAAACATAACTGACCAAACCTACTAACCAATTAACTCCAAGTGAACCCTCTAGTCACACTCCAACACAATTATCACACATCTCCCGTGGCGATTTAACCCAAGATGAAACCTTTACAGGCGCTATAAATAGAAGAAGACTATAGGTGTGAGTATTAAAACCTAGTAGGTTAGCTCGATGTTCAATTCCCAATGCTCTTAATTTAAAATAAAAAAAAAACTTCAATTTAATGTTTTAATTAAAATATATAAAGGTACCTTTTTTAAATTAGGTCTAATTCTATAAAAAAATTTAGCAGACAAAAACAGTCATGTTTTATAAACAAGAATTCTAGTAAAAAATTTCAAAGAGGTGAAACTTCAAAATTAAACTAGTTTTCAAGAGGGATGATTTAAAGAAGGTACAAATTTAAATAACTCACACACACTGCTCAATTTTTCAACCAAACACACGGTATTCCAATGGTGAGTACAAAATAGCCAATGAGCACAAGTCACAAGAACACCCCTAGACACTAGTTAGTTTTGAGCCATAAGTACTTCATATCTCGGTGAAAGTAACCATAATAAATTTCTATTATAATGCACATGATCCACTATTAGAGGGAATAACCATAACCTAGTGGTCCCCAATCAACATAATCATCATTTTTCAGTTAGTGTTTTCATCGTCAAACATGCTATGTGAAATAGGGGCCAAACCCAATGGGATCACTAGCATACTAGTACACGCCCGCCCTCCTAGATACCTGAGATTCCCTTGAGTGAAAAATCACGTTACACGTATAATAAAATAAACTATTCAAATAAAAATTCATTTACCAAACCATTAACACACAAACATCCTACAAACATGCTTCACATTTCTTACACAAATCAAAAAACCACTAAAAAGGTTTGTAAAAAAATTCAAAGAGTATAACACGGCCTTGTACATAAAATCCATTGAAAACTGATCTTTTAAGGCCACAAACCCATCAATAACATATGTAACCAGATTTGGAACCCCCAAATTAATTAATAAATAAATCCAATGGACCATAAAATGGCCCCAAATGATAGACCATTAAATAAACATGGAAACGATTTTTACAAAAAAAAACACCAAACGGGCCCTTAAGACTTTTTGAAAACTAAAATTTGACAAAGGTATACATTATAATTTTATTAAGGATGTGTATAAAACCCATTTAAATCATGAAAAATACAAAAATACCTTAATACACGTAGGTTACATATTCAAAACAAATCCATTTTCATAAGGATGTGAAATGGTCCATTTTCTGGAAAATCGAGCCAAAACATCTTCTAAACCAAAGCCCGTTTGTTTGTAAAACCACATCCAAACTGTAAATACATTGAAGGACAAATAAATAAAATTTTCATTTCTTCTAGTGCATTTATAAATCCAAATAAATAATTTTGAAATCACACTTGACACAAAAAATCCAACCGGGTAATTAACTGAACACATGACATGCCCTTTAGAACAAAACAATTTATTTTTAGAACATTACAAGGAATAAAACACTAATTCAATTCCATACATTATTAAAGATATTGTAATATGTTAAAAATTCCTTAAACAAGGTTCTAAGCCTCATAAAATAGTTGCGAAAGATAGTATAACATTTAAACAAACACTTGGTGAGCACTTTTATGACAAAACAACACTACCTTTCAAAAAACAAGGATTAAACAACCATTTAGGACACCAAGAAAATTATACTAAGGCTTAAAAATAATAAAAATATATTTTAGGTTCTAACAAGAAGAAAATTATGAAACATAAATGATAAATTCATGTGAAAGGGGTATCCTACCTCAAATCCTAGGCGTAATGGAAACACACATCCAATATCACCATCTGAAGGTTGATAAACCCTAAAACTATAAATAACCACCCAAAAAGAAAAAAACACCATAAAAAATAATTTTATAACATAACCCTAGGTCAATCATGGCTATATTTGAATATAAAACCAATAAATAACGAGAGGAAGAAGAATAGGAAGGAGAAATAGGAAGGAATCTCACCTTGGAAACAAGAAAACTTTTCAACTTCCCTTGTATCTTCACCTATAAAGGAAATGGAATGTCTTGGAACTAATTGTATAGGATACTAAGGTATGAAACAAACAGGATAATAATATTTTTGACAAAAATAGAACGAATTTAATGATTTATTAATAGGGAAAAATACCTTTGGCAAATCTGGATGATTTGAGGACCATTGAGACTATTTTCCAGATTATGCGACAAGATGATATCTAAAGGGATAAAATGGATCATGGAAGTTCCCATAAGGATATTGGACTTCAGTGGGAGGTGTAATCTCAGAAAATTATAAAAAAGGAAAATTATATAAAAGAAATAAATTATCATTTTAAAATTAGGAATGGACCCTTGGGCTGGCCCAATACCTGAATAAATAACACAAATTCACCATTTTTATGAATTTATAAGGGAAAACGGCTATGGTAGTTTTAATATGTCAGTGTAGGAAACGTGGGATGTTAAATGAGTAAATTTTTCTAAAAAATTATGCTGTTATAAAAGGACAAATTTGGTTTTTAAATATAGAAATGTGCTCATGGTTGGCCTAAACCCTGAAGTAAGAAGCCCTTTCATTAAAACTCCCAAAACAACTATGGGGAAACAATGGTATGATGATTAGACACCCAAACCCTAGTAAAAGGATTGGTATTTCTAGTGAACTGGATCAAAACCAAGACATGAATATAAAGAAAAACTAGGTGTGGCATTTTCTCTTCTAATCAAACCAATATGACTAATGGGTTACTCAAATTCCCATATCAACTTTGAGAGTGCATATAACAATTTAATTGTATATATTCAAGTACCTCATGGAAAATTACCTTTAAAGACATGGTTTTTTTCACTAAAGAATTGATCAATTTTACTCTCAGGTTTGATAATATTTCCATAAGCGTACCTTGCAAGTCCTATAAAATTTTCTTCATCGGCACCAATGAATTCATCATCATATTTATTATGTTAAAATAACTCCTTATCTATATTGTTTTGATGAATATGAGGAAATTACATATTGGAAAATAAGTTCTAGAACTATTCTCATTCCATGGACTCAATTTCAACTATTTGTCACGCATTCTTGATAAGATTCCATCTTTGATTAGCTTCACCTTCCAAATGATAAACAAATAAGATGGCTTTATCTGGGTCAAAACATTATAGAAATAAAAAAACTTTTCATTTGGTACTCATCTATTGTTATTCCACTAATAGATTAGAAGACCCACTGAATGAAGGTGGGCACTGTCTCATGAAGGACTCAACAGAATGATGCTCCCTCCATTTCTCGTTTAGAAGTACTATATGATTCATAGCTTGAGAAATTTTTGTGATCATGGATACATGATTTTTAATTCTATGCCACATAAAATTTGTTTTCATAGGGGGGAAATCATTTAATTTCCATTCACATTCAGCATTAACTAGGTTACTTTGGGTTTTATGCATTGACTAAAACCAAGAATCATAGCGCGAGCAACACTAATTATAATAGAAAAACAACATAATCATGAATAAAATTTCAATTTAGGACACTTTAGGTTTTATCCTAGGTTACACATGAACATATTTAAAACACTAGTATAGGATTTTATCTTATACTTAGACATATCTATAGGGTTCTTACTAAGGTTTTCTCATCCTGGTTTCCAAAGGATAACTATACCTGGGCTCTAATACCAACTATAACAGACCATTATTTACATATAAGTATTACATCAAAAATGAAAAATATTTATTACATAACATAACATAACCATTCCAATACCATATATGTTTAGTGTCTTTAGAAACTGGGAAACATAAACAACTAGTTCAAAAAACATCTACATTGTCTCCCGCTCATTTCTTCATTACTAAACTCTTTAATGACATATCATACTTAATACCCTTTTTCATGACATAGGGAAAATAAACATATGAAAGGGTGAGCTCAAATTATTATTAAGGGTAAATAATGGAAATATCATTCAAATCAAAATCAAAAGAATGTATCTTTGAAAAACTTATTCTTTATATAAAAGATTATAATATCATGTCATGGGATAAATCATAAAAATAAAATGCCATCCCAATAGTCATAACATAAGACAAGAAATTTTGTTTCATACACACATAATCATAGAAAATAATTTAATATTAGAAAAGGATCATTGTAGAGACCATCAAAATAGATAAATTCCATTACTGATCTGAGTTCACTCCTCATTCCAGCCCTATATTACTGAACCATATTTACTTTTCATTCCATTCATTTCCATCTCATGAGATATAAATATTTAGCCAATTAATTTTAGGGAGATATAGGTCCCACCCATTTTATAGACCCGAAGCTAGACGTACATAGACATTACCTTACTTTTGAAGAATACATAGTACATAACAAAAAATACACACACAAGGATCGTAATAGTTTAGTGTCTTTGGAAACTCGGAACGTAATCTTCTAATCGTGGTGAAAGATCTCCAATATCTCCCATAAATATCTTCCTTTTTTTTTACCTAAAACCTTTCTTTATATCCTGGGGAAAAGAAAACATAAAAGGGTGAGCTCAAATGCTCAGTAAGGGTAAACAAAAGAAATATAAATCTCATCGTATACACAAGCACATAACTTTTGGTAATCTTAACCTGCAAAAGAGATCATAATTTCATAACATGGGATAAATCATGGCAGTGAAATGTAATCACAATAATCATAACATAAAACATGAAACTTTGTGGCATACACACATAATCATAGAGAATCATTTCTTGTTAGTCAAGACTCATTTCCAAGACTATCTTAGTGGACAAAGTCCCTTTCTGAATCGAGTCACCCTCGTTTCAGTCCTGTTTCACTGAACCGGTATAACCTACCGTTCCAGCCATGTCTATCTCATGAGATATAAAATCTTTACCCAATGCATTGGAGGGAGATATAGGTCCCACCCATCTTATAATGAATCCTTTATTATGTGTGCCATATAATCATAAACCATACATCATAGCGTAACCCATGTAATAAAAATGGGATTCTTAAACAACATGACATCATAAAACAATTCATATAAGATAAAGGAAAAAAAATATTTCCATCACAACATAATAAAATCCATGTAATAATAGGGATAAAAACAGAACCCTTTTATTATCTTAGATGGAAAATAATTTTGATAAAATACTTCAACTCCATTCTTGAGGAAAATATCCTTTCTACTTCAAAAACACTTTTCCTTTCTTAACATGTCATACAATTTTAAACTAAAAGAAGTTGATTAAAAATAAACTTGAATACTTGTAAAGGAAAATTCTTGCAAATAATGTTTTAGAAATCCATTCATGCCGTATAAGTTAAAAAAACATTCTTCGTACTTTTGTCGGAAAATTCAGAAAGTACCTCGTACGAAAAACGAAAAAAGATTCCTTTTATTTCTTTTACTAAAAACTCTCCGAAGGGTAAAAATGGATTTAAACAATTTTAGGTGGATGTAAATAATATTACATATTTATGAAACATGGATGTGGATGATAAAATACACCCCAGTAAATACTTACGAATAAACAATCTCGGATAAAAATGAGATGGTGATATTTCCCTTACCTTAGGTCTGATTTGCTTCGTATGTGTCCGAACCTCCTGTATAATGATTTAAATAATGACATTTATTTATTACAGAATCATATACATTGTTATGATATCATATATGGTTCACTTATGACTTTATATTACCTGTTCTTTTCTAAATTCCATGTTAAAGAAGCGTTTTGGGTAAAACCGTTTCATTTATCATAGGTGTTTTGACTTGTTGTTATTGACATTATTATTACTTATATCATGATTTAATTACTTCCAGAATATAAAATATGATTTATATATCATATATATTCATTATATATATATATAGTAGATAGATAAACGAAATGAAAAACACCGTTCATGGAGACCGTAGTCCGTACGTACGCATGAACGCTGTTTTCCTTTCCTTATTGTCTTGAATGGAAGTAAGTAGATGACATACATATACATATATAAATAAATCCAGTAGTTTTATAATTTCATATATTTAATTATTATTTCTTATATATACTTTGTAATCATTCTTAAATGGTTAACATGGAGAATGAATCTCATCGCGTCGTGGAGACGGTAGTCCGTACGTACGCACGAGCGATGATATCGTTCCCATGGTCGTGGAATTGTGTTGAAGTGTATGTATACTATTTTAGTATCAATATCACTTTATAATAATCATATATAGTTACTCATTACACCATTATACCCATCAAATTAAGGTGGTGGTGGAAAATAGATTACACCGCGGCGTGGAGACGGTATTTCGTACGTACGCACGCGCGGTGATTTCCTTTTTCCGTAGGATGGATAGATGGTGAAATAGAGTTGTTTCACACTTATAATAACATATAAGTATTTAAGTAATACTTATGTTATTACTTTATCATGAAACAACTAATGAAGAAGAAGTTGAAGAAGAAAGAAATTGAAAAGATCGATAATGGATATTACCTCTTCTTTGAAACGCCTCTTTGAATCCTCCTCTTAGGGAACTAAGATTGGTCTTTGAAGAAGACCAGGACCTCTAGGATTATTCTAGAGAAGTGGAGAGGTGAAAATGGCAGGGGTTGGCCGAGTTTGAGTGCTCAAATTGGTGTGAGGAGGAGGGGGAGGACGTGCCCTTTTATAAGGGAGGAGAGGGGCACCTTAGGAATATCTCAAAATATTATTTTATATTAAAGTCAAAATCGGTTTATAATGGTTCCAAAGGGTCTTATTTCTAAGCTAAAGTGGGGATGGTTCGAAATCCTATCAACCAATAGGATTTAGACAAGTTTAGGTTCTTATTTTAACCTTATCAATTAGATTTAACTCTAAGTTAAATAATTTAACTTTTACCGTGTCTTTTTGTTTTCATACACTATATGGTTAATACACTTACTATAACATCGAAAAAGAACCCCAAATTGTTTATTATTAATATATATATCCTTATCTAAGTCATTTGGTGGAACCATAGATTTTTAGGAATAAAATAACAATTAATAATATAATATTAGATTTAAAAACTATTTTGTGTCAATTTTGACACTATTTGATATATGATTTTTATGAAAGTCATAACAGAATTATATGTTCGAACCAAGTTGATTAAATCAACACTAATATATCATAGTAACCTAGAAAATTAGTGGAATTCATAAAAAGTCTAAAATTACATTTATTATGGTATTTATAATATCAATTATGTCAATATTTCATTAATAAGATAATTACTGCATCATCTTTGTGTCATAAATAAATTAACTTATTTGATGTCTAAAAATTACAAATAAAATACCACCATGTAGACAATCCTTTTAGATTTCTAATGAATATTTTCAATCGAATGTATCTTATGTACAACCCTATATTAAAAATGTTTTAGTAAATATACGTTGATTTTAACTCTTTTAACTCTTCTTTGAATTAAATAATAATAAATGTCCTAATCTTATCCAAGTGGGCCTAAATGATAATATTTTACACTTAAGGTTGTTTTGGGTCGAGATAAACTTGTCCAATAGAATTAGGACATGTGTTAGGGTAATATTAATATCATTCTTACCCTTAATTACCCTATTTACTTTTAATCGTGGTAAATAAAAGTAAAATGTTACTATTCACCAAAAATTATTTTCTTCTCATTGAACCAAATTTTACATACTGACATCAACCGTGTCTCTCGTATTTTTGAAATTCCATTCACAGAAGCGGTAAAATTAAGTTTTATGAAAAATTCAGCTTTTTAACTACCACTTAGTAGTTTCACTATTCATCAAAAATTGATGTCTTTCAGAACAAAGCCAAAATTTCATCCTAAGCTATATTTCATATTCCGAATTAAAAAATGAATTCTATTTTAACAAATTCATAACATAGGAGTTGCATTAATTAATTTTATAATTAAATCTTGCTGTTAAAACAAATAGCGTGTTTTTAAGAAACAATATCTATCAAAAGATTGACACTTGATTATGTCGGGTTTAAATGTGAAATTACATTCAATGACCAAAATTGTATTAAATTGAAAAAATATATTCTAAATATACTTTAAAACCACTCATATTAATGATTTATCACTATTAATTATTTTGATTAAAAAAGTTGTTTTTAATTATAATTTAGTAATTTTCACTATTCATCAGAATATGAAAGTTTTCCGAAAAGTACCAAAATTTCACCTTAGGCTAAATTCGATACTCTGAATCTAAAAATGAAGTGCATTTTGAGAGCTAAAATTTCTAAAATTTAAAAAGTGGTTATTACTATTCATAAAGGCTAATTTTAATAATATTTTAATAGCATATCGTTTTTTTGTGAAACTCAGTATTGCGTACTACGCATGCTATCGAGGAAGGTTGCGATTGAGTGTAATGCAAGGCAAGTCAAGGATGCGTGTTGTGCAAGCTCCTTTTGGTGTAGCGTACAACACAAGACATTAGTGAAATTAAAAAGAATATTTTTCATAAAATCTTGGGCTGTTACATTCTACCCCCCTTAAAATGAATTTCGCCCTCAAAATTCGTCGGGGTAATAAATGGTTTACTATTCAAAAGTTTCATTAATATAAACCCACATCGTAAAAAGGAATACCAAAACCAATATTTAAAAACAAAAGTATGAAACTTAATGGTTACCCAAATAAACTAATCACTGGGTTTCCACATAGGTGAAAATATGGATATGGAAGAAAAATCTAACCATCATGTTCTGATGGAGAGTGGTAGAGAACATGGCTATGGAAAAGCCAGCAATCACAAAGCCATAAATTTGTGACGATCTAGGGTACCATCTGATTCATCGGATATAAGGTCACTAGGACAACATTTTTGGTTTTCAAGATCATTTCCCTAAAGTTGATGAATTAAAAGAAATACTTACATGATTTTGGTACAATCTCACTGTTGTTCGTGCCTTGAACAATTTTCACTTCATCTCTTAAATAAATGAAGTTGAATTTCTTATTCGTGAAGTGTAAGAAGATCATGTGTTAGAATGACGGGTCATTCCATCTGTCTCAAACAAAAGGTTAGCAAAAGTTATTAAATATACATAAGTCATTATATAGTGAGATTAATCATATATGGTTCCTAAAATGGACTTATACTTCATATATCATACTGCTGAATATAATAAAACTAGTTTCTACTAAACAGGGACTTCCTGTAGGCCAGTGGTAGGCGATAAAGGCCAGTCGCACTTCGATTGTGTGTTCGATTTCCACAGCCTTGTCCGACGCGATGGGCTGTCGCCCGTCCTGCAGGTTGTCCTTTTTCTAAAACTATATTACTATAACATCCCATCAATACTATCAAGAAAACTTCTATCCTTAAACAATACTAACTTATATCCAACATAATCCATTCCAATCTTTAGGCTTATCCATAATACTGCAGTCCACTCTCATAACATAGTGAAAACGATTACCAGAGATTTAACACCATCATCGATCCCCATATATCATAAGATATGTTTTGTTGGTCACATTCCAAACATTAAAAGTCCTTAATCATGTATTCTCTTGAATAACTTAGTGAAAACATGAATGCAGTTAAAATTTAACACTTTCCACATACCAAAATCCTCAAAATTCTATATACTCAAAACAATGATATCACTTAGTTCTTATATCAATCATGAGCTCATGAATACTGTTAAACATTTCATTTTCTCATTTTCCCTTCATTATGCTCATAATCATCTTATTTCCAAAAATATCTCAATCACATTGAATACCACATTAGACCAATACATAAATATTCCAATACTTAATGATACAACATTATTTTGGAATCCCATTACATAAACACTTAATCATTCCACCACATCGTTATCATATTCAACATTGCCAATGGTGATCGCATGTGACTTCCCTTTGTCCTTTTCCTTAAGCAGTTGCTCATGTCGATCATCACTAACCCTTGGATTAGGGCATTTATTAGTATAATTTCCCATTTCCTTGCACTTGAAGCATTGAAGTGTCGGTGGTGCGTTCTCTGCAGTGTTTGCTTTATTCACATCATTAGAAACCCTTTTTCCATTACTTCGACACTCAGTTGCTCGATGACCTTCTTTTCCACACTTAAAGCATTTTCTAGTCCCATTAAGACAATCTCCACCATGCTTCTTTCCACACATTGTGCATAAGGAAAAATTCATCTTCTTTTCACCATTATTATGAGATTTCTCCTTGAACTCCATCTTTCGTTTCTTGTCAAAACCATGAGATGGATATGTAACACCAACTTCAATTTCTACCTTGATAGCACAACGCACAATTTCTTCATAGCTACTAAAGTCTCTTATAGCTAATGCCCTTCGAAGACCTGGGTTTAAGCCACTGAAAAATCGATCAACTTTACTTTCAGGTTGGATGATAATGCCAGATGCATACCTTGCAAGTCTTGTAAAATTTTCTTCGTATATACCAACAGATTCATCATCCTTCTGCTTCAGCTCAAGAAAATACTTTTCCATCTTTGTTCCAAGAATACGAGGGAAGTAATTACTGAAAAACAAGTTCTTGAACTCGTCCCATTCCATGGACTCAATTTCATCTCATTGCCTCGTATTCTTGATAAGATTCCACCACTGATCAGCTTCACCTTCTAAACGATATACTGCTAAGATGACTTTATCATGCTCAGAACATTGAAGAACTGAAAATATCTTTTCAGTGGTACTGATCCATTGTTCAGCAACAAGTGGATCAGAAGACCCACTGAAAGAAGGTAGACGTTGCCTCATGAAGGACTCAGTAGAATATTGCTCGCTTCTCTGCTCATTTGGAAGTCCAGAATGATTCATAGCTTGTGTAAGTATAGCAATAATATTTTGCACTCCATCTCCCATAACATTTGTTTGTTCATGAGGACAATCATTTCATTGTCCATTGCATTGATCAACACGGTTCCTTCGGGTTCCAGCCATCGTCTAAAACCCAAAAAGAATAGTGTGAGAGGCAAAAATCATGCTAGGGAAAACAACCTAATAATGGGGGATTACCCTCAATATCTAACATCATAGGTTAAATTATAAGATCGTTAGCGCAATTCTAGGACTATAACCTATATGTATACTTAACCTTAGAGACATCCCTAGACATACCTTAGAAATATCTCTAGGGACCTCACTAACGTTTTCGCATCCTAGTTTCCAAAGGTTGACTAATCCTTTCCTATGATGCCAACTGTAGAGACCCGAAGCTAGACGTACATAGACATTACATTACTTTTGCGGAATACTTAGTACATAACAAAAAATACACACACAAGGATCGTAATAGTTTAGTGTCTTTGGAAACTCGAAACATAATATTCTAATTGTGGTGAAATATCTCCAATATCTCCCATAAAGGTCTTCCCTTTTTTTACCTATAACCTTTCTTTATATCCTGGGGAAAAGAAAACATAAAAGGGTGAGCTCAAATGCTCAGTAAGGGTAAACAAAAGAAATATAAATCTCATCGTATACACAAGCACATAACTTTTGGAAATCTTAACCTGCAAAAGAGATCATAATTTCATAACATGGGATAAATCATGGCAGTGAAATGTAATCACAATAATCATAACATAAACCATGAAACTTTGTGGCATACGCACATAATCATAGAGAATCATTTCTTTTTAGTCAAGACTCATTTCCAAGACTATCTTAGTGGACAAAGTCCCTTTCTGAATCGAGTCACCATCGTTTCAGTCCTGTTTCACTGAACCGGTATAACCTACCGTTCCAGCCATGTCTATCTCATGAGATATAAAATCATTACCCAATTCATTGGAGGGAGATATAGGTCCCACCCATCTTATAATGAATCCTTTCTTATGTGTGCCACATAATCATAAACCATACATCATAGCGTAACCCATGTAATAAAAATGGGATTCTTAAACAACATGACATCATAAAACCATTCATATAAGATAAAGGAAAAAAAATATTTCCATCACAACATAATCAAATCCATGTAATAATAGGGATAAAAACAGAACCCTTTTATTATCTTATATGGAAAATAATTTTGATAAAATACTTGAACTCCATTCTTGAGGAAAATATCCTTTCTACTTCAAAAACACTTTTCCTTTCTTAATATGTTATACAATTTTAAACTAAATGAAGTTGATTAAAAATAAACTTGAATACTTGTAAAGGAAACTTCTTGGAAATAATGTTTTAGAAATCCATTCATGCCGTATAATTTAAAAAAACATTCTTCGTACTTTTGTCGGAAAAGTCAGAAAGTACCTCGTATGAAAAACGACAAAAGATTCCTTTCATTTATTTTACTAAAAACTCTCCGAAGGGTAAAAATGGATTTAAACAATTGTAGGTGGATGGAAATAATATTACATATTTATAAAACATGGATGTGGATGATAAAATACACCCCAGTAAATACTTACGAATAAACAATCTCGGATAAAAATGAGATGGTGATATTTCACTTACCTTTGGTCTGATTTGCTTCGTATGTGTCCGAACCTCCTGTATAATGATTTAAATAATGTCATTGACTTATTACAGAATCATATACATTATTATGATATCATATATGGTTCACTTATGACTTTATATTACCCGTTCTTTTGTAAATTCCATGTTAAAGAAGCGTTTTGGGTAAAACCGTTTCATTTATTGTAGGTGTTTTGACTTGTTGTTTTTGACATTATTATTACTTATATCAAGATTTAATTACTTCCAGAATATAAAATATGATTTATATATCATATATATTCAGTATATATATATATATACTAGATAGATAAATGAAATGAAAAACACCGTTCATGGAGACGGTAGTCCGTACGTACGCATGAATGCTGTTTTCCTTTCCTTATTGTATTGAATGGAAGTAAGTAGATGACATACATATAAATATATAAATAAATCCAGTAGCTTTATAATTTCATATATTTAATTATTATTTCTTATATATACTTTGTAATAATTCTTAAATGGTTAACATGGAGAATTAATCTCATCGCGTCGTGGAGACGGTAGTCCGTACGTACGCACGAGTGATGATATCGTTCCCAGGGTCGTGGAATTGTGTTGAAGTGTATGTATACTATTTTAGTATCAATTTCACTTTATAATAATCATATATAGTTACCCATTACACCATTATACCCATCCAATTAAGGTGGTGGCGGAAAATAGATTACACCACGGCGTGGAGACGGTATTCCGTACGTACGCACGCGCTTTGGTTTCCTTTTTCCGTAGGATGGATAGATGGTGAAATAGGGTTGTTTCATGCTTATAATAACATATAAGTATTTAAGTAATACTTATGTTATTACTTTATCATGAAACAACTAATGAAGAATAAGTTGAAGAAGAAAGAAATTGAAAAGATCAATAATGGATATTACCTCTTCTTTGAAACGCCTCTTTGAATCCTCCACTTAGGGAACTAAGATTGGTCTTTGAAGAAGACCAGGACCTCTATGATTATTCTAGGGAAGTGGAGAGGTAAAAATGTCAGGGGTTGGCCGAGCTTGAGTGCTCAAATTGGTGTGAGGAGAAGGGGGAGGAGGTGCCCTTTTATAAGGGAGGAGAGGGGCACCTTAGGAATATCTCAAAATATTATTTTATATTAAAGTCAAAATCGGTTTATAATGCTTCCAAAGGGCCTTATTTCGAAGCTAAAGTGGGTATGGGTCGAAATCCTATCAATGAATAGGATTTAGACAAGTTTAGGTTATTATTTTAACCTTATCAATTAGATTTAACTCTAAGTTAAATAATTTAACTTTTACCCTGTCTTTTTGTTTTCTTACACAATATAGTAGATACATTTACTATAACATGGAAAACGAACCCCAAATTGTTTATTATTAATATATATATCCTTATCTAAGTCATTTGGCCGAACCTTAGATTTTTAGGAATAAAATAACAATTAATAATATAATATTAGATTTAAAAACTATTTTGTGGCAATTTTGACACTATTTGATATATGATTTTTGTGAAAGTCATAACAGAATTATATGTTCGAACCAAGTTGATTAAATCAACACTAATATATCATAGTAACCTATAAAATTAGTGTAATTCATAAAAAGTCTTAAATTACATTTATTTTGGTATTTATAATGTCAATTATGTCAATATTTCATTAATAAGATAATTAATGCCTCATATTTGTGTCATAAATAAATTAACTTATTTGATGTCTAAAAATTACAAATAAAATACAATCATGTAGGAAATCCTTTTAGATTTATAATTAATATTTACAATCGAATTTATCTTATGTACAACCCTATATTAAAAATGTTTTAGTAAATATACTTTGATTTTAACTCTTTAACTCTTCTTTGAATTAAATAATAATAAATGTCCTAATCTAATCCAAGTGGGCCTAAATGATAATATTTTACACTTAAGGTTGTTTTTGGTCGAGATACACTTGTCTAATAGAATTAGGACATGTGTTAGGGTAATATTAATATCATTCTTACCCTTAATTACCCTATTTACTTTTAATCGTGGTAAATAAAAGTAAAATGTTACTATTCACCAAAAATTATTTTCTTCTCATTGAACCACATTTTACTTACTGACATCAACCGTGTCTCTCAGATTTTTGAAATTCCATTCACAGAAGCAGTAAAATTATGTTTTATGAAAAATTCTGCTTTTTAACTACCACTTAGTAGTTTCACTATTCATCAAAAATTGATGTTTTTCAGAACAATGCCAAAATTTCATCCTAAGCTATATTTCATATTCCGAATTCAAAAATGAATTCTATTTTACCAAATTCATAACATAGAAGTTGCATTAATTAATTTTATAATTAAATCCTGCTGTTAAAACGAATAGCGTGTTTTTAAGAAACAATATCTATCAAAAGATTGACACTTGATTATGTCTGGTTTAAATGTGAAATTACATTCAATGACCAACATTTTATTAAATTGAAAAAATATATTCTAAATATACTTTAAAACCACTAAAATTAATGATTTATCACTATTAATTATTTTGATTAAAAAAGTTGTTTTTAATTATAATTTAGTAATTTTCACTATTCATCAGAATATGAAAGTTTTCCGAAAAGTACCAAAATTTCACCTTAGGCTAAATTCGAGACTCCGAATCTAAAAATGAAGTCCATTTTGAGAGCTAAAATTTCTATAATTTAAAAAGTGGTTATTACTATTCATAAAGGCTAGTTTTAATAATATTTTAATAGCATATCGTTGTTTCGTGAAACTCAGTATTGCGTACTACACATGCTATCGAGGAAGGTTGTGATTGCGTGTAATGCAAGGCAAGTCAAGGATGTGTGTTGTGCAAGCTCCTTTTGGTGTAGCGTACAACACAAGACATTAGTGAAATTAAAAAAAATATTTTTCATAAAATCTTGGGCTGTTACATTCTACCCCCCTTAAAATGAATTTCGCCCTCGAAATTCGTCAGGGTTATAAATGGTTTACTATTCAAAAGTTTCTTTAATAGAAACCCACATCGTAAAAAGGAATACCAAAACCAATATTTAAAAACAAAAGTATGAAACTTAACGGTTACCCAAATAAACTAATCACTGGGTTTCCACATAAGTGAAAATATGGATATGGAAGAAAAATCTAACCATCATGTTCTGATGGAGAGTGGTAGAGAACATGGCTATGGAAAAGCCAGCAATCACAAAGCCATAAATTTGTGACGATCTAGGGTACCATCTGATTCATCAGATATAAGGGCACTAGGACAACATTTTTGGTTTTCAAGATCATTTCCCTAAAGTTGATGAATTAAAAGAAATACTTACATGATTTTGGTACAATCTCACTGTTGTTCGTGCCTTGAACAATTTCCACTTCATCTCTTAAATAAATGAAGTTTAATTTGTTATTCGTGAAGTGTAAGCAGATCATGTGTTAGAATGACGGGTCATTCCATCTGTCTCAAACAAAAGGTTAGCAAAAGTTATTAAATATACATAAGTCATTATATAGTGAGATTAATCATATATGGTTCCTAAAATGGACTTATACTTCATATATCATACTACTTAATATAATAAAACTAGTTTCTACTAAACAGGGACTTCCTGTAGGCCAGTGGTAGGCGATAAAGGCCAGTCGCACTTCGATTGTGGGATCGATTTCCACAGCCTTGTCCGACGCGATGGGCTGTCGCCCGTCCTGCAGGTTGTCCTTTTTCTAAAACTATATTACTATAACATCCCATCAATACTATCGAGAAAACTTCTATCCTTAAACAATACTAACTTATGTCCAACATAATCCATTCTAATCTTTAGGCTTATGCATAATACTGCAGTCCACTCTCATAACATAGTGAAAACAATTACCAGAGATTTAACATCATCATCGATCCCCATATATCATAAGATATGTTTTGTTGGTCACATTCCAAACATTCAAAGTCCTTAATCATGTATTCTCTGGAATAACTTAGTGAAAACATGAATTCAGTTAAAATTTAACACTTTCCACATACCAAAATCCTCAAAATTCTATATACACAAAACAATGATATCACATAGTCCTTATATAAATCATGAGCTCATGAATACTGTCAAACATTTCGTTTTATCATTTTCCCTTCATTATGCTCATAATCATCTTATTTCCAAAAATATCTCAATCACTTTGAATAACACATTAGACCAATACATAAATATTCCAATACTTAATGATACAACATTATTTTGGAATCCCATTACATAAACACTTAATCATTCCACCACATCGTTATCATATTCAACATCGCCAATGGTGATCGCATGTGACTTCCCTTTGTCCTTTGCCTTAAGCGGTTGCTCATGTCGATCATCACTAACCCTTGGATTAGGGAATTTATTAGTATAATGTCCCATTTCCTTGCACTTGAAACATTTAAGTGTTTGTGGTGCGTTCTTTGCAGTGTTTGCTTTATTCACATCTTTAGAAACCCTTTTTCCATTACTTCGACACTCAGCTGCTCGATGACCTTCTTTTCCACACTTAAAGAATTTTCTAGTCCCATTAAGACAATATCCACCATGCTTCTTTCCACACTTTGTGCATAAGGAAACATTAGTCTTCTTTTCACCATTATTCTGAAATTTCTCCTTGAACTCCATCTTTCATTTCTTGTCAAAACCATGAGATGGATACGTAACACCAACTTCCATTTCTACCTTGATAGCACAACGCACAATTTCTTCATAGCTACTGAAGTCTCTTATAGCTAATGCCCTTCGAAGACCTGGTTTTAAGCCACTGAAAAATTGATAAACTTTACTTTCAGGTTGGATGATAATGCCAGATGCATACCTTACAAGTCTTGTAAAATTTTCTTCGTATATACCAACATATTCATCATCCTTCTGCTTCAGCTCAAGAAACTCCTTTTCCATCTTTGTTCGAAGAATACGAGGGAAGTAATTACTGAAAAACACGTTCTTGAACTCGTCCCATTCCATGGACTCAATTTCATCTCTTTGCCTCGTATTCTTGATAAGATTCCACCATTGATCAGCTTCACCTTCCATACGATATACTACTAAGATGACTTTATCATGCTCAGAACATTGAAGAACTGAAAATATCTTTTCAGTGGTACTGATCCATTGTTCAACAACAAGTGGATTAGAAGTCCCACTGAAAGAAGGTAGACGTTGCCTCATGAAGGGCTCAATAGAATATTGTTCCCTTCTCTTCTCATTTGGAAGTCCAGAATGATTCATAGCTTGTGTAAGTATAGCAATAAGATTTTGCACTCCATCTCCCATAACATTTGTTTGTTCAGGAGGACAATCATTGCATTGTCCATTGCATTGATCAACACGGTTCCTTCGGGTTCCAGCCATCGTCTAAAACCCAAAAAGAATAGTGTGAGAGGCAAAAATCATGCTAGGGAAAACAACCTAATAATGGGGGAGTACCCTCAATATCTAACATCTTAGGTTAAATTCTAAGATCGTTAGCGCAATTCTAGGACTATAACCTATATGTATACTTAACCTTAGAGACATCCCTAGACATACCTTAGAAATATCTCTAGGGACCTCACTAACGTTTTCGCATCCTAGTTTCCAAAGGTTGACTAATCCTTTCCTATGATACCAAATGTAGAGACCCGAAGCTAGACGTACATAGACATTACATCACTTTTGCGGAATACATAGTACATAACAAAAAATACACACACAAGGATTGTAATAGTTTAGTGTCTTTGGAAAATCGGAATGTAATCTTTTAATCGTGGTGAAAGATCTCCAATATCTCCCATAAAGATCTTCCCTTTTTTACCTAAAACCTTTATTTATATCCTGGGGAAAAGAAAACATAAAAGGGTGAGCTCAAATTCTCAGTAAGGGTAAACAAAAGAAATATAAATCTCATCGTATACACAAGCACATAACTTTTGGAAATCTTAACCTGCAAAAGAGATCATAATTTCATAACATGGGATAAATCATGGCAGTGAAATGTAATCACAATAATCATAACTTAAAACATGAAACTTTGTGGCATACACACATAATCATAGAGAATCATTTCTTGTTAGTCAAGACTCATTTCCAAGACTATCTTAGTGGACAATGTCCCTTTCTGAATCGAGTCACCCTCGTTTCAGTCCTGTTTCACTGAACCGGTATAACCTACCATTCCAGCCATGTCTATCTCATGAGATATAAAATCTTTACCCAATGCATTGGAGGGAGATATAGGTCCCACCCATCTTATAATGAATCCGTTCTTATGTGTTCCACATAATCATAAACCATACATCATAGTGTAACCCATGTAATAAAAATGGGATTCTTAAACAACATGACATCATAAAACAATTCATATAAGATAAAGGGAAAAAAATATTTCCATCACAATATAATCAAATCCATGTAATAATAGGGATAAAAAAAGAACCCTTTTATTATCTTAGATGGAAAATAATTTTGATAAAATACTTGAACTCCATTCTTGAGGAAAATATCCTTTCTACTTCAAAAACACTTTTCCTTTCTTAACATGTCATACAATTTTAAACTAAAAGAATTTGATTAAAAAAACTTGAATACTTGTATAGGAAACTTCTTGGAAATAATGTTTTAGAAATCCATTCATTCTGTATAAGTTAAAAAAACATTCTTCATACTTTTGTCGGAAAAGTCAAAAAGTACCTCGTACGAAAAACGACAAAAGATTCCTTTCATTTCTTTTACTAAAAACTCTCCAAAGGGTAAAAATGGATTTAAAAAATTGTAGGTGGATGGAAATAATATTACATATTTATGAAACATGGATGTGGATGTTAAAATACACCCTAGTAAATACTTACGAATAAACAATCTCGGATAAAAATAAGATTGTGATATTTCCCTTACCTTAGGTCCGATTTGCTTCGTATGTGTCCGAACCTCCTGTATAATGATTTAAATAATGTCATTGACTTATTACAAGAATCATATTCATTGTTATGATATCATATATGGTTCACTTATGACTTTATATTACCTGTTCTTTTGTAAATTCCATGTTAAAGAAGCGTTTTGGGTAAAATCGTTTCATTTATCGTAGGTGTTTTGACTTGTTGTTCTTGACATTATTATCACTTATATCATGATTTAATTACTTCCAGAATATAAAATATGATTTATATATCATATCTATTCAGTATATATATATATATATATAATAGATAGATAAATGAAATGAAAAACACCGTTCATGGAGACGGTAGTCCGTACGTACATATGAACGCTGTTTTCCTTTCCTTATTGTCTTGAATGGAAGTAAGTAGATGACATACATATACATATATAAATAAATCCAGTAGCTTTATAATTTCATATATTTCATTATTATTTATTATATATACTTTGTAATCATTCTTAAATGGTTAACATGGAGAATGAATTTCATCGCGTTGTGGAGACGGTAGTCCGTACGTACGCACGAGCGATGATATCATTCCCATGGTCGTGGAATTGTGTTGAAGTTTATGTATACTATTTTAGTATCAATATCACTTTATAATAATCGTATATAGTTACTCATTACACCATTATACCCATCCAATTAAGGTGGTGGCGGAAAATAGATTACACCACGGCGTGGAGACGGTATTCCGTACGTACGCACGCGCGGTGATTTCCTTTTTCCGTAGGATGGATAGATGGTGAAATAGGGTTGTTTCATACTTATAATAACATATCAGTATTTAAGTGATACTTATGTTATTACTTTATCATGAAACAACTAAATAAGAAGAAGTTGAAGAAGAAAGAAATTGAAAAGATCGATAATGGATATTACCTCTTCTTTGAAACGCCTCTTTGAATCCTCCACTTAGGGAACTAAGATTGGTCTTTGAAGAAGACCAGGACCTCTAGGATTATTCTAGGGAAGCAGAGAGGAGTAAATGTCAGGGGTTGGACGAGCTTGAGTGCTCAAATTGGTGTGAGGAGGAGGGGGAGGAGGTGCCCTTTTATAAGGGAGGAGAGGGGCACCTTAGGAATATCTCAAAATATTATTTTATATTAAAGTCAAAATCGGTTTATAATGGTTCCAAATGGTCTTATTTCGAAGAAAAAATGGGATGGGTCGAAATCCTATCAACCAATAGGATTTAGAAAAGTTTAGGTTATTATTTTAACCTTATCAATTAGATTTAACTCTAAGTTAAATAATTTAACTTTTACCGTGTGTTTTTGTTTTCTTACACTATATGGTTAATACAATTACTATAACATGCCAAACGAACCCCAAATTGTTTATTATTAATATATATATCATTATCTAAGTCATTTTGCCGAACCTTAGATTTTTAGGAATAAAATAACAATTAATAATACAATATTAGATTTAAAAACTATTTTGTGTCAATTTTGACACTATTTGATATATGATTTTTGTGAAAGTCATAACAGAATTATATTTTCAAGAAAAGTTTATTAAATCAACACTAATATATCATAGTCACCTAGAAAATTAGTTTAATTCATAAAAAGTCTTAAATTACATTTATTTTGGTATTTATAATATCAATTATGTCAATATTTCATTAATAAGATAATTACTGCATCATCTCTGTGTCATAAATAAATTAAATTATATGATGTATAAAAATTACAAATAAAATACCATAATGTAGGAAATATGTTTATCTTTCTAATTAATATTTACAATCGAATTTATCTTATGTAAAACCCTATATTAAAATTGTTTTAGTAAATATACTTTGATTTTAACTCTTTTAACTCTTCTTTGAATTAAATAATTTTAAATGTCCTAATCTAATCCAAGTGGGCCTAAATGATAATATTTTACACTTAAGGTTGTTTTTGGTCGAGATACACTTGTCCAATAGAATTAGGACATGTTTTAGGGTAATATTAATATCATTCTTACCCTTAATTACCCTATTTACTTTTAATCGTGGTAAATAAAAGTAAAAAGTTACTTTTCACTAAAAATTATTTTCATCTCATTGAACCAAATTTTACTTACTGACATCAACCGCGTCTCTTGAATTTTTGAAATTCCATTCACAGAAGCGGTAAAATTAAGTTTTATGAAAAAATCAGTTTTTTAACTACCACATAGTAGTTTCACTATTCATCAAAAATTGATGTTTTTCAGAACAATGCCAAAATTTCATCCTAAGCTATATTTCATAATCCGAATTCAAAAATGAAGTCTATTTTACCAAATTCATAACATAGAAGTTGCATTAATTAATTTTATAATTAAATCCCGCTGTTAAAACAAATAGCGTGTTTTTGAGAAACAATATCTATCAAAAGATTGACACTTGATTATGTCGGGTTTAAATGTGAAATTACATTCAATGACCAACATTGTATTAAATTGTAAAAATATATTCTAAATATACATTAAAACCACTCAAATTAATGATTTATCACTATTAATTATTTTGATTAAAAAAGTTGTTTTTAATTATAATTTAGTAATTTTCAATATTCATCAGAATATGAAAGTTATCCGAAAAGTACCAAAATTTCACCTTAGGCTAAATTCGATACTCCGAATCCAAATATGAAGTCCAATTTGAGAGCTAAAATTTCTAAAATTTAAAAATTGGTTATTACTATTCATAACGGCTAGTTTTAATAATATTTTAATATCATATCGTTGTTTCGTGAAACTCAGTATTGTGTACTACGCACGCTATCGAGGAAGGTTGCGATTGCGTGTAATGCAAGTCAAGTCAAGGATGCGTGTTGTGCAAGCTCCTTTTGGTGTAGCGTACAACACAAGACATTAGTGAAATTAAAAAAGAATATTTTTCATAAAATCTTGGGATGTTACACCCATATCATAATTAAACCATTCTTATGTGTGCCAAAAAAACATAAAACATTTTTACCATAGCATAGCTAATGATGTAAAATGGGTTTCTTAAACATCATTCCATTATAATTGATATAAAACAAATGAATTTACTAAATAAAATTAAATAATAAAAACAATAAAATCATACTAATAACAGGGATATAAATATAACCCTATTTAATGAGTTTCATATAATATGGGATATAATTTTGAAAAAACATTTGAAATTAATTCTTCAGTAAATTATCCATTCTTTTTCAAAAACGTTTTCCTTCCTCAAAATGCCACAAAATATTTGAAGAAATCATTTTATGTGAAAATAATCTACTATCCTTGTAGGGTATACTTTAGTGAAATAATGAATTATGAAATCATAAAAATCTATTCATGCCATAAAAGATAAAAAACGCTCATCTCAAACTTTTTCCAAAAAAGTCAAAACGTACCTCTTACAAAAAATGAAAAAATATTTCATTCATACCATTTAGTAAACATTTACTAATGGATAAAATTTAATTTTAACAATTATAAATGGATATAAAGATTTTTTTTAAATACATATTTAGGAAAAATGTATGTGGATGATAAATATACCCTAGTAAATACTTATGAATAAACAATCTCGGATAAAAATGAGATTTGAACAGTTTTCACTTACTATAGGTCTGATATACATTGTATGTTTCTGAACCACCTTATAATTATTTAAATAATGACACTAACTTATTATATATACATAATCATATTTATGATAACATTTCTGTTCATATTTTCATATTTTTGTTAGTAACATTTCATTATTTCTTGTTATTCGGGTATTAACAGCATTATGTTCTTATGCAAGTTTTGTCAAATAAGTTATTATTACACTTTTATGGTATAAATATATAATTTAAATAATTATATTAATATAATTTATGTCATTTTTATTCACTAAATTAATTTATATAATAATATCTTAATGAATATCATGAATAATGAATCGCATCGCATCATGGAGATGGTAGTCCATACGTACGCACGAGCGATGATATCATTCCCAAATTGTTGAATGGTATTGAATTGGATGGTGTATAATATTTAAGAATCATTATCATGTTACAATAATAATATATAGTTATTGTTTCCATCATTATACCAATCCATGAAAGGTGGTGGTGAAAAATAGATTACACCACAACATGGAGACAGTTAGTCATACGTACGCACGCGCGGTGATTTAAGTTTTCATAGTGTAGATTGATGGTGAAATATGGTTGTTTCATATTTATTATAACATATCATTATATTATTGATACTGATGTTATTACATTATAATGAAACAACTAATTTAGAGGAAATAGAAGAAGAATAAATTTTGAAATAATCGGTAGAAGGGATTACATGTTCCTCGATGTGCTTCCTATAAATATCTTCTTAGAGCAATACAGTTGGTCTTTGAAGAGGACTAGATACTTTAGAATTAAAATTCGTAAGTTTATAAATTTAAAGGGAATATATTTTCTGATCTTGAAGGATCAAAATAATTGAAAAGTAGATGGAGGAGGATCCCTTTTTAAAATGGTGGTGAGGGACACTTTTAGAAACTCCAAAAATAGTAATTTATAATAAAATAAAAACCTACCCAGAGACCTCAAAAGTCTCCCAAATTATAATATTATATGATATAGGGTTGTAATATCATGATCTAATAATTTTTTGACAACTTATTTGGTTAATTTAAATAATAACTTGTTAATTGACACTTAGTTATTCTATTAAATTTTAATTGTGGTAATAATATTCTAAATATTTAATGGCAAAAAATATTTACTTATATGTTGTTAAATGACCATAAATAAATATTTAATGAAATTTTATTCTTTATAATTATACCTTTGTAATTTTTAAAAAAATTATGATTTTTAAATGATTTAATAAAATGTTATTTTTATTAAATATCAATAGGGTCAATTTTGACACTACTCATGTATTTGAACTTAAATTAAATCTACATAGTAGATGAATTAGAAAATAAATATTTAATACACTACTATGATGTCATATTAAACTATAAAATTAGTTTATAACATTAATTAGTTCAAATGATAAATATTTTCATATTTTGAAACCCATTTATTTGGTATTTCTATTAATAAAATAATTTGTATATCACTATTCTGTCATCATTAATGGTAATTATTTAATCTCCAACAATAATTAATAAATTTACCTGATGTAGATAATTATTTTATCATTCCATATTTGATCTATAGTCTATATTATCTCTTAGTTATGCATATATTAAAATTAATATACATATATTAAAAGAGATTGTTACATTTTGTCGCAATCAATAGTTTTTATTACATTCATGTCATATTCATTGGTAAGTGTCCATTAAGTGATTACATTTAGAAAAGTATATTATAAGGTTCTAATTTAGTCATCCAATAGGATTTTTACAGGTTTTAATGTAATTTTATAATATTATGTGTACCCTTAATTACTGGATTTACAATTAACCATGGTAATAAAAAAATAATTACCAAAGTTGCTATTCATAATGCCCAAAAATAAAATTAGCTTATTAAAATAATTTGTACTATGGATTCCGAATATGGAATCCATTTTTATAAATTAAAAACACATAATTTAAAATTTAAACTATTATTGAAATGAGGAATCAAGTTTTAAAAGTTAAAACATTGTAAAACATTGAATTTTTTTACCTATGAATTCAATGTAAAATTAATTTCAATGACATAAACTATATTTATTGATAAATAAATCTATTTATAATTTAAAACAATTCAATATTATAATTATCCATAAACATTATGTCGATGAAAATAGTTGTTTTTAATTAAAATTTAGCATATTTTTACTATTCATCACAACATGAAATTTATCAGAAAAATATAAGAAATTATTCCAAAGTATATTTTTATATCCCACTTCAAAATAAAATGGTTTTTGTCATATAAATATTATTAATGCATCAAATTATTAATTTAAAAGGGTTTCACCATTCAAGGGTGAAAAATTAATCTTTTTTAAAAAAAAATAGGTTGTTTACATCAAATAAGGTTTTATTCATCCCCTGTGAGTAAAATATCAATTGGATAAATATAAAAAATATTTTAATTGATTACTAATATTAATTTACTGAAAAATAAAAATATCTAATTGATTTATATTTTTCATAAGTAATTTTAGCCAAAAAAATCATAAGGCATTTTTATTTGTTTGTTATAATTATTCCCACTAACCTAACAGCTAGGTTATTATAGTAATTTTATAATAAGGGAATATCTTGGTTTCTTTAAACTCATGATTGCATGAAAATAAATCTACTAAATAAGAAAACTAATTTATTGAAAAGATTTCATAAATTCACTGGGGTGTTACAGTACTACGATCAGAACCATATGGCTGGTAGTGGATGAGATGTTTCCCTTGGAATCCTTTATGTGTATACCAGGATGTTCTTGTTATATGTGTTATTGACATACACATGTGTTAGGATGACTTTAACTTATTAGGGGTGTTACCTTTATGATCTTTTACTTTTCTTAAGAGTTCCCTATTGGATATTGTTTTACTTACCCCTACATGGGATTCTCCCACATGTGTCATGTATTATGCAGATGATAGATGATTTGATAAAGTTCTTGGTGGAATGGGTCCAGGTGGTTCTTAGAGTGACTTGACTTAGAAGGTGTGATTTTGTAGTTTCATACAGTTGTTTCTGTACCTACACATCAGATGGGGTTTTCTTCGGACGAGCTTTAGTACTTCTGTTACAGAATCCTTCTTCTTGGTGGGATTTTAATATAGCCCAGTTGTACTTTACTGCTATGATTATGTCATACTCTATATTTGGGTTTTAGTGGTATGCATGATATTTATTTAAATATTTTTTTACAATCCAGTATATTTTGGCTTGTAGTTGTTTGAAACTGTGAAAGTGATTAGGTTATTAAGAAAATGCCTCATATTTGTGGGATATGATTACTAAATGCAAGTCTCTATCCTCGAGCATATGGGATGTAGGATTAGGTTAGTCAAAGCCTGGGCCACAGGGGATGGGTCATGATAGAGTGTTATTAGAGTAGGTTTGTTCTACCTCAAAACCCTAGAGTATGAGTTTGGTTGTGGAAACGGTGTTATCTGTTTCATGTTCGAATTTCAGGACATGGAATCAAGTGTTAGTGCGATGGCCAACGTATCCACACACCAAGATCCTGAATTTTGAGTTTCGACTCAGTACGTGAAAACACTAGTTGTATGAAAAAATTATGGTACATGTATCATATATGAATAAGTTCTGTTTTCCATGTACTTCTTGAGTTAGATCACCTAGTATACTCTATAGATCATGGTATGTTTTGTTTTTTTTTTGTTTCAAGATACTTCCATCTATAAAGTAAACCAGTATTATACTACGTGATCACGATGATGATCTATGTGGTGATGAGATCAGTATAGATATATTTACCCGAGAGAGATCCTCTAGGTGGTGTTACAATTATACCACCACCTATAGAGGAACACATAGAACTCATAGTAACATTGAGGAGATTCGTGGTCTGAGTGATCATTACGAGTTTCAGTGATAGAGACCCCGTAGGTTCAGAGGAGAACCTAAATCACTGGTGGATAAAGATTTCCTTAAATTGGTGACCATGTTATCTATCCATTCAGGAAGCTATTAGATCAGATGGAATTTCTGGTGGTGAGCCTTCAATGTAGCTCGGTAGGGTGATGGTGGGGTTTAGATTACCCAATCTTATGATGAGGTGACTCTTCCATGGATAGGGTTTGAGTAAATTTCTTGTAGAAGGGGGATCTCACCATAAATGCTAACGGATATGAATGCCCAAGAGCTTCTACATCTATGGGAGGACTACATGTTGGTATATGATTATTCATGAAGGCATAGAAACCATTATAGGTACTCGATGATTAAAATATGCCTAGTTCAATAAGTATTTGACCTTTGAGAGAGGTGTGTTTAGGGGCTTCTGAACCATCACCATTCCTCTGTGCATTACAACTTATGCTAGGGTGATAGAGTGAACCATTGCGGTTGAAATTCCTTTAGCTGAGTAGATACAAACGATGGATGCCAGTATTGGGAAGGTAGTAGAAGAGACCTCAGGAAACGGAAGCCAATATCAATCTCAGAGACATGTATGTATGAGACATTCTCGTAAGGGGTCATGGGATTGGGGGTCTACAACACATGTCTTATAGGGTGAGTCCAGCCATCATACCGTGAGGCGATAAATTTTAGAATATGGAAAGGGATATCTCTCTAGATATTTTTTAGCCCATCATGTTACTGATAATGAAATGGTCGATGGGCCACCGAGGTATAGATAGTGATAGGAACAGATGAATATCCATGGTTAAAAATGTGGAAGAGAAGATGGGAGAGCCACAATAGGTGGTAGAAATTTTGACATGATACCACCCCCACCCGTAAATGTTCTACTCCAGGCTCATGGAACTAGAGCATAGGGGAAGGGGTAGCTACATGCAGTCCAGGAATATGACCCAAGGGCTCCATGAATGATTCATGGTACGTTCTATGACTATTTATACCATTTGTATAAATTTACGCAGTTTTTAATAATTCTTCCTTGTCACGAATCTTGTTTGAGACCTAAAATTTCCGGATAAACCTTTGACATGACTCTTATGTCTATAGATACATATGGGAGGGGACTCAATAATCACACTTATGATGATAGTGTGATCTCACCCTTTAGGTGAGAGTTTTAGTTGGAACATATTAGTTGAAGCATTGAGGACTTATGGTGTCATTCTTGGTTTCGATTGGTTATCGATATTCCATTTCCCAGATCTACCATTTTAGGTGAAATGGTGAAATATGTATGTAGTGATGGAATGGGGTTTTCCATGGTTGGTGAAAATGGAAAATCAAATAGTACATGGTATACTCATGCATAGGGGGGTGTATCCAATCACTATTGAGTCGGCTAGCCTTACCCTTGGGGTAGTGGATGTTATGAGTTTTTAGTTCCCAAAAGTAGTGGCAGAGTATGAGGAGGCCTTTCCGAAAGATATTCCGGGTTTACCTCACCACAAGGAGATATACATATCCATTTTTCTGTGCCCCAATATGACATCAATATCACCATCAGTATATCTGAAGGCCTTCGTAGTGCTTCATGAGATGATGGTGAATCTGGAAGACTTTTAGAGGAAGGGCTTAGTGAGACCTAGTGTTGAGGTTATGTGTGGATTACCATCACATTAACTAAGTGATCTTGGAGAAAGAGTATCCACTACCAATGGTGGTATAAACACATTAATCATTTTAGAGGGGAACCTTTCGCATGGATAGAAAAAGTGGATGAAGGATTTTCAGTAGTTAATATAGAGTTTGAAAAGTTCACCAATCGTGAGTTTTCAAAAGTAAGGAGTCATGTACATAGTGTTCTATGATGCATCATGGACCAGACTTTATTGTATATTAATGTAGATGCAAGTATTGATTGCTTATGGTTCACATAATTTGAGACCACATGAGAAGAACTACATTATGGAAAGGTGTTTTATCATCTACTTAGACTAAAAGATTCTCAAGTATTTCTTCTCTTAGAAGGACCAAGGCTAAAGACAAAAGTGATGCCTACAGTTCCTTCCAGACTATGACTTTGAGTTGGTCTATACTGCTAGGAAGATGAACGTGGAAATAGATTATCTAAAAAGGAAAACTAGTTTGTAGTTACTGAATGAGGTTACATAGAAGTTGGCATCATTGTAGTTATCCTTTGTGGATAGAGATGTTGCATCATATCTCTAGTCAGTGGTTGTTTCCCCTCCACTCTTATACTGAGTCAGGAAGGAACAAATTAGTGACATTGACAGTGAGATTTTATGTTCTTAGTTGTCTACTGGGAATGGACTTGATGGTTATTCGAATGGCGGGGAGCAGGTTGTTCTTTTTAGATGACACATAGTATTACCGGACACCTAGACTGGCAAGATGAATCGAGAAATACATGTGGGTGTCAAGATGGACACTCGGGATGATGGAACAGGTTGAATCTAGACATACCAGTTGATATAAAAGTTGACCACTTGTTGGAATCAGTTTTGTGGTTTGTCAACACACCATTTCAAGCCCCTGTTCTTGGAAGGGGTTGCTCATTTCATCCATGGGGAGCCAGTTAGGGATTGGGAAAGGCATCAAAAGACTTCATGCCAGTTTTATCACATAATTTCTGGGGACATGATACCATCTGGGTGATCGTTGACCGACTCACCAAGTCAGACACTTCTTAGAGTTTTAGGATTCACTCCCACAAAAATAGGTTTCCACAGCGCCACCCTTCAACAGCTCAAAAAAAGTGCTCATAAAGAGAGTTCCCTTATCAGCACTACAAAAATCACTGATAAAGGTCACTTTTAACAGTGCTAAAAAATGCTGATAATGTGACCCTTTATGAGTGCTTTTTTTAGTGGTGTCAAAGGGACAGCCTTTATCAGTGTTTTATTAAGTAGTGCTGATAAAGGGGGGATTTATCAATACTTTTTTTTTTCTATCATTGATATAGTGTATATTTTTTAAAAAAATCATAAAAAATAACATATTGATATATATGTATATTTATATTGATATAAATATAATATATATTTTTTAAATTTGTTTTATATCGACCTGATATGTGGTATATGAAAAACAGATACCCAGAGCAGAAATTATGGCCTTTTGGAGAGATTATATAAGAACCCGGGTTGTTAGAATGGGTCAAAATCCCGACCCTTTTTTAATTTTTGACTTGTTTCCAAGGAAACTGTATTAAATCATAAGTTTCTATAAATTTCTAGACTACATGTTGTTTACATTAAGTACACGCTGTGTATATGTTAGGCGGGTGACCGGCCGTGTGCTCGCCGAGTACATGCCCTGTGTTGGCCGTGTAGAAATTTCTTCTTACATGTCGTATAGTTTTATACATGTCGTGTATACCCGACCATGTGGTGGCCATACATGGTGTGTAGGCCATTGGCCAAGTAGAACCAGGTACACACCATGTTCCCCTTTGACACGCCGTGTAGTCTGGCCGTGTATGAGGGATATACATGGCATGTGGGTAAGTCGGCAAGGGAGAGAGGACGTTGTTTACCACTAGGTATACACTGTGTACTTATGTCGGCAGGTTCGGAAAGTAAATCGGCACAATTCCAGCCATCTTATAAATATTTAAATGATATACACGGCATGTAGTCCTAAAGTACATGCAGTGTACTTTCTTTTTTTTGCTTAAAACGGGAAGTAGCCTCATATTGAGGCCGAACCTCAATACTTCTCCCGGTTTCATGAACCAAGCTGGTTTGGACTTCAATCCTCCCACGGATCGTCGTCCGAACTCCGTTTTGATCACGGATTGATGCGTTGGAACCCCCTCGGTCAGGCCATGATTCCCCTTGGGCCGTTTTGTTTGATTTATATTCTTGAACGAGTTATAGGCGTTTGAAAAGTATTGAATCTTTTATAGATTTACCGCGTTTTAGACTGAATTGGTGGGTGTTATCGGAGGAGTAGCATCGTACGAGACTCAAGTAGGTGGTTCATACTTCATTTTGTGTTTTCGTGGTTGTTTGGGTGATGCGGCCTTCGGTGCATTTTCAGGTATTTTGAGCGGGACCCGTTTTATATATTGTTTCATATAGTATTGCTTGTTGGACCTATGGGATGCATTTGGGTTTTCCCAGCTACCAGTTTGCATGAGCAAGGCTGGGGGAGGGGTCATGGATCATTGGGGCATTTTTGCCGGGGAACGCCAACATGGTTTTAATTGAAATAGTAATGTGTTGAACTGGTTAGGTTAATTTATAAATGCCTGTTATAAATTTTTAGAGGCATTTAAGACCTCAGTGCGGGTATGGGACAACACCTTGCATAGTGTAATTCAAATATTTAGTTTGTTTTCCCTGGTTATGTTTTCTGTTTACATATGTTATATATGAAATTGCTGAATTGCATCTGATGGACCCTTTGGGTTGTGTTGGGCTTGGCCCGGTTACGCTTAAGTGATGTTGAGCACAGGTTGGGCTCGACCTGGGTTACAATGGGTGGTTTTGACCATGGTATTGGGCGTCGTGGATGTCGGCTTGATGCAATACGACTGTCAGGTTGGGCATGGCCCGGGTTACTAGGATGGCAATGCCATCACACTTCAGTGACATGGTCATAGGGACACGAGGTGTCAGATGTGTTGGTGGCTTAGGTACTATTTTTGTGATTACCGCTCACTCGGAACATTGAGTAGTGTGCACACAAAGATGCTCCGTTATGAGGTGGTTTTGACCACTCGTGTTTGTAGAGGCCCCCGTAGTTGCGGTAGGGTATTCTAGTTGGGGGTGCATGCCGTAAAAAGCCACGGGGGAGGTGAGGAGACTTCAGGGGATGAGAATGCCTTCGGGGCATCAGTACTTGGGACACGTGGTGTCAGGTGTGAAATGGTGCCAGGTTACTAATCTTGGGCATGCCTTCGGGGCGGCGGTACTTCAGACACATGGTGTCAGGCGGCACATGGTGCCGGGTTACTAATATTTGGTGTGCCTTCAGGACATCGGTGCTTGATACATGAGGTGTTTGGTGGCACGTGGTTCCAGGTTACATGACAGAGATTCCGGCATTGGCCGAAGTAGGTGACGCTCCATGGTGGCTGTTGAGCACTAGTATATTCGGTGTTTAATTTTTTATTGTACTATTTACTGCTTTCCTAGTAAATGCATGACTTCTTAAACACATATATTTGGTACACACTGTTGGGTGGTATCCTACTGAGATTTGTCTCACACCCTGCACTGGCCCTTCAGGACGCGTGTAGTTTTATGGATTTACATGCCGGAAAGAGGCCAGCTTCAGGAGCTGGGCTGTGTTAGTTGTTTCATGGAGATGGTATGGACCTTGAGGTCATACCTAGCTGGGGTTTACTTTTTTTTTCAGTATCGACATGCTTACTTGTTGTAGCTACTGTTGGTTAGCCATTGGCGCCCTTTTATATTCAGTTGTGTATGACCTGCTCTGGATGCATGTTTTACTATTCAGTTGTAGTTACATGTTATTAGCATGCTGTTGTGTTTATTTCTACTACTGTTTTTATATTTACTACTTCCACTGTTTATCTATATTGATTATGCTTCCGCACTGCAGGTCTGGTTCAAGTCTGCTGAGTCTTTCATTCCGCTGCATATTTATTATTATTTTCAGACCATTACCCTTATTATGATCCTACGAGAGGGTATAGCCTCCCCACTATACCTAACAGACCCTCACTGTTAGTTGTTAACCTTTGGAGTTCGGGGAGGTGCACCTAAGGTAGTAAAAATCGACCCGTTTGGCACTGTTTGGATGGCTGGCCGGGTCCGGGTCATTACAAAGTGGTATCAGAAGAGTTATTTACATGGATTTAGTAGCAGTGTTTTACTGGCTACTCATGAGTTTGAGGATTCTCGTTTATTTTTGAAGGTTTTAATATCTGGGATATGGTAGACATGAGATAGTTTGTTACATGGATTGGGTTTTTAGTTTGTTCTTGGGTGCTTGCAGCCCCAGGTACAAGGGATGGACCATGTTTCCATGGGTGGGAATTGTTTTCTTCTTTTCGCTTGGATTACCGTTTATATGATTTCCACCACGGTAGCTCATTTGAGGTGTGATGTTCATGATTTTGATATGTGACCCTTCACCCGGTGCGGTAAGAGAGAACTGGACCTTGGTCTGGTATGGCGAGACTTGCTTGCTTGGCTTTTGATAGGCACATTTTAGGGTATTTTGATTTCATAATTTTACATATGCTTTTTGAAGTGATAATTCCATGTGAATGAAAGAAAATCAATTTCCATGCTTTATATGCTTTGAAGTGTAAATAGGTGAAATTCCTAATATGATTACTTGTATATTGAAATGTGTTAAGCCATGCTTTATATATATTATAAATTTTATGTGGTAGGGTATTTGGGTATGGCACTTTTGAGAGCAGGCATGTACTATGGATGAGGCATTGTAACTGTCAAGATTGGGCTACTCGTTCGTCGGTTTAAGGCAATGTGAGTTGTCGGGAAGGGCATGGCCTAAGGTACTTTTGATACTTGGCTCTGTTGAGGGCGAGAAAGGAGGCCAAGAGGCCAGGATGTCTTGGGGCATGGGTTGCGGTGAGGGGGAGTAAGGGTATTTGTTATGCACTTCCTTTTACTGCTTTCCTTAACTGCGTAGAATATATTGTTATATATATATATATGGGTTGTTTGACCATTTATGGTATTTAGTGGGTTACTCCTTCACGACTCGGTGGAGCATCAGGTAGGAGATGATACAGTGCCGCATGATCAGGTTCATAATTCGGTACATGCAGAGCACGAGCCATAGGTACAGGCTCAGGGACACGAACAGTTTCAGGATCCTGTGCAGGCAGGACAGTAGCCGGGTTTGGCATTGTTCGGGCAATGGCTTGATGAGCAGCTCTGAGCTAGCCTGGTACGTGCCTTGCAGGGGATTGATGGAGGCACGTAGGGTGCAGAGCCTTCTATGGCATATCTGACACAGGAGTTCCAGTCGTAGCACCCACTACTTTCTCAGGGTGAGGGTGGTCCACAGGTAGCTGATAACTGGATAAAGAGTATGCAGATGATCTTCGAGCATCTCGAGATGCGTCCAGGGCGGAGGCTCAAGCTGGCGATGTACATGTTGAGAGGACCGTCAACGCATTAGTGGGACGTATAGGTATAGGATCATAGGCACGAGGGACTGGAATGGAAGGACTTCGAGGACAGGTTCTTTGAGCACTTCTACCCGGAGACACTATGGGAAAAGAGAGCGTGGAAGTTCTGGAGTCTTCAGTAGGGAGACATGTCCGTCTGGACTATGCAGCTACATTTACTGAGCTATCTCGCTTTGCACCTGGCATGGTAAGCGACGACGCGTCTAGGGTGAGGCACATCGAGGATGGCTTACGACATGCCATTCAGGTCCAGGTGAATATCTTCCAGCTAGGTTCCTTCTCTGAGGCAGTGAACCAAGTTCTCATAGCTGAGGGCAACGAGAGAGAAAAGTCTCGCTTGGGCAGGGTGACAGCTTCAGGTGAGGGTTCAGATAGAAGGAAGTGAAGGCGGGATGAGTTCCAGTAAAGAAGTCAGGCTAGGGATTCAGCTAGACCACCTCGTGGTAGTTCTTCAGTGATTTTCTTTCAGTATGGACAACTGGGAAATGTTCGGGCTCAGTGTGATAGGCCTGTAAAGGAGTGATGGGAATATGGATAGGACGAGCATCTAGAGAGGTTTTGCAGGCATCCTTCTCAAATTGTAGGCTGGCAGGGACCAGGACAGACTGTAGCGTCTGGAGTTGGCTCAGGTTCGGTACCCGAAGAGGGTAGTCACAGTTCATTTGTGCGCAGAAGTCGTGACATAGACAATGGGACCCATCTTAGGGTTCAATGGCCGGTGACTGGAGCAGCATCACAGGGAGGTCAGGTGTCAGGCAGCCATGTTTCAGGCCAGGTGCACGCCGTGGAGCTGCCAAAGGCTGAGCAGGCCGGTGAGCCGATGACAGTTAGAGGTACACCACGGTGTGCCCATGATCTCCATGTTTCCTTTTTGGCATGACCTATAGAGGCATGTCTTTTTTGAGTGCACGTGGTGCACATGATCTATGGGGACTGACTAGCTGCTAGTCAGTGGGTTTGGCACTATAGCAGGTGCGTGATATATTCTATATATATGTGTGAGATGCGTAGCATCAGGGCATCGAGGATGGTGGTTCCTTGAGGTGATGTGGGCATTGGGGCATCGTGGATGCGGGTTACATGAGGTGCCTTAGGCATCGGGGCATCGAGGATGTGGGTTACTTGATGTGCTAGGCCCCAGGACCTCGTGGAGGCGGACACCGATGCGGTGATGGTTATGTTGGGTGTCGGGAACGACACAGGAGTGCCAATGGGGTGAAAAGGTGACGATGTGTCACGAGATGACTCTGCGTCTGGAAAACAGGTTAGTAAACATTGATTACTTTAAATTTTGTTTGGTTGACACCGAGTAGGAAATTCTAAAGGTTGGGAGCCCCTTGAGGAATTTAGCCAGAACATTGGGACCGGGGTAGTCCAGGTTGTTTAACTGGGATGAGAATGTTCGGTGCCATCTCCGGGTTTCGTTCGGTAGCTCGGGGATGAGCTACATTATGTTGAGGAGTTTGTAAGAACTCGGGTTTTTAGAACGGGTCAAAATCCCGACCCTTTTTATGTTTTTGACTTGTTTCCAAGGAAACTGGATTAAATGGGATGTTTCTGGAAATTTCTAGACTACACGTTGTGTACATTAATTACACGTTGTGTATGTATTAAGCGGGTGACCGACCATTTGATCCCCGAGTACATGTCGTGTGTTGACTGGGTAGAAATTTCTTCTTACACGATGTGTAGTTTTAGACATGCCGTGTATACCCGACCGTGTGGTGGCCATACATGGCGTGTAGGTCGTTGGCCGTGTAGAACCAGGTACACATCATGTTCCCCTTGGACACGCTGTGTAGTTTGGCCATGTATGAGGAATATACATGGCATGTGGGTAATTCGGCAAGGGAGAGAAGAGAAACCCGGTACATGCCGTGTACCCCTAGGTACACACCATGTACTCATGTCAGCATGTTCAGAAAGTATGTAGGTGGAATTCCAGGCATCTTTTGAACAGTTAAAAGATATACACGGCGTATAGTCCTAATGTACACACAGTGCACATTCTTTTTTTTTCTTAAAATGGTAAGTAGCCACATATTGAGGTAGAACCTCAATGCTTCACCCGGTTTCATGAACCACACCAACCGAGACTTCAATCCTCCCCCGGATCTTTATCCAAACTCTGTTTCGATCACGAATTAATGCGTTAGAACCCCCTCGGTAAGTCCTCGATTCCAATTTGGCCGTTTTGGTTGATTTTAATTCTAGAATGAGTTATAGTCGTCTGAACGGTATTGAATATTTTGTAGATTTACTCCGTTTTAGACCGAATTGGCGGATGTTACCCGAGAAGTATCATCGTACGAGTCTCAGGTAGGTGGTGCATACCTAATTTTTTGTTTTCGTGGTTGTTTAGGTGATGCGGCCTTCGGCGCGTTTTCGGGTATTTTGAGTGGGATCTGTTTTATCTGCAGTTTCATATAGTATTTCTTGTTGGACATAGGGGATGCCATTGGGTATGCCCTATTACCCACCTGTGTGAGAGGGGCTAGGGGAGGGGTCGTGGCTCATCGAGGCATTTTGGTCGGGGACCGCCAAAATTTTTTAAATTAAAATATTAATGTGTTAAACTGGTTAGTTTAATTTATTACTGCCTGTTATAAATTGTTAGAGGCATTTAAGACCTCCATGCTGGTATGGGACATCACCTTTCATAGTGAAATTCAACTGTTTAGTTTATTTTTCCTGGGTATGTTTTTTTACATATGTAATATATGAAATTGTGGAATTGCATCTGCTGGACCCTTTGGGTTGTGTTGAGCATGACCCGGTTACGCATGAGTGATGCTGATCACAGGTTGGGCTCGGCCCGGGTTACGATGGGTGGTTTTGTCCATAGGATTGGGTGTCGTGGATGTCGTCTTGAGGTACTACGATTGTTAGGTTGGGCATGGCCCAGGTTACTAGGATGGCGATGCCATCGGACATGAGCAACATGGCCATAGGGACACAAGGTGTCAGAAGTGTTGGTGGCTTAGGTACTATTTTGGTGATTACCACTCACCCAGAACATTGAGTAGTGTGCACACAGAGATACTCTGTGATGAGGTGTTTTTGACCACTCATGTGGGTAGAGGCCCCCGTAGTTGCGGTTAGGTATTCTGGTTGGGGTTGCTTGCCGTAGAAATCCAAGGGGGATGTGAGGAGCCTTCAGGGGATGGGCGTGCTTTCGGGGCGTCGATACATGATACATGTGGTGTTAGGAGGCACATGGTGCCAGGTTACTAATCTTGGGCATGCCTTCGGGGCGTCGGTACTTGAGACACGTTGTGTCAAGAGGGACACGGTGTCGGGTTACTAATCTTGGGGGTGCCTTCGGGACTTCGGTACTTGAGACACGAGGTCTTAGGTTGCACGTGGTGCCGGGTCAAAAGACAGAGATACCGACATTGTCTGAAGTAGGTAATGCTCCATGGTGGCTGTTGAGCACCAGTGGATTCTGTGTTTAATTTTTCATTGTACTTTTTTCTGCTTTCCTTATAAATGCATGAAATATTAGACACATATATTCGTTACACACCGTTGGGTGGTATCCTAATGAGATTTGTCTAACACCCTGCATGGGCCCTTCGAGATGCATGCAGACATTATGGACTTACATCCTGGAAAGAGTCCAACATCAGGAGCTAGCCTGTGTTAGTTTTTTCTTGGAGATGGTATGGACCTTGAGTTCAAACCTATCTGGGGTTTACTTGTTTTGTTTCCTTTTCAGTATCAGCATGCTTACTTGTTGTATCTACTTTTGGTTATCCATTGGCGCTCTTTTATATTCTGTTGTGTATGACCTACTCTGGATGAATGTTTTACTATTAATTTGTAGTTACATGTTATTAGCATGTTGTTGTGATTATTTTCACTTCTGTTGTTATAATTACTGCTTCCGATGTTTATCTTTATTTATTATGCTTCCGCTCTACGGGTCTAGTTTGATTCTACCGAGTCTTTCATTTCGCTGAATATTTATTATTATTCTTGGACCAGTACCCTTATTATGATCCTCCGAGAGGGTATAGCCTCCCCATTATACCTAACAGATCCTCGCTGTTAGTCGGTAGCCTTTGGCGTTCGGGGAGTTGTTCCTAAGGTAGTATCACTCGACCCGTTTGGCAGTGTTTGGGTGACTGGCCTAGTCCGGGTCATTACAGATTATGGACTTTTCATTCCTTGAAGAACATGATAAGGTGCTATAGTGGTAAAAAAAAGTTTAGTTGTAGTCTCAAGATTCGATTTGATATGTGTTAGAGGCAAAATAGACACCCATAGCAAAAGTTATGGTAAAACGGACACCGAGAGCCAAACTTGTGACCATTCAGAGGAATTTTAGACCATTTTGGGCCTTGAAGAATGTGATAAGGGGTTCCAGTGGTCACCAGAGTGAGTATCATTTCACATGATTCTATTTGATATGTGTTAGATAAAAAATGGGCACTCAGAGCAGAAGTTATTATTATTTTAAATTGAGAAACCCTCTTAGAAAAAAAAAACTAAGAAACCCATAACTCACTAAAATGGACATAACATCAAATCCAGGTGTCCGTTTGAGTACCAAGACCCGTAAAATTGAATCTATTGAGATTATTGAAGACCAAGTCTATTCGAAACTGTGATAAGATCAATGAAATAGAAGATATATCAGTTATACCACTCCAAAAAAAACTTCCACTTCAAACGGCCATAATTTTCACACCAGTTGACCAATTTGGATCTACCATATATAAAATAGAATGAATAGAATAGATATATAGAGAAGTACGAATCCAACAAATATATAATCACATATTGGGCCCTAAAACCCCAAAACCATCAGAATTCCTCCAAATCTCCGTTTTTGTGTCCAGTGCCCTGTTAAATTATTCTTAAAAGTGAAATAATTTTTGATCTCTGGGTATGTTTGGACTCTGTCACATGTTATATCATCGTTCATTCAATGACATTTTGTTTTACTAGTCATGCAGCAGAAAAAGACATCCCTATTAGATGTTATGTCTGTTTTAGTGACTCTGCGGTTTGTTAGGTTTTTCAAGCACCCATTTCTTGCACTTTTGGCATGTCTGCAATTTTTTCAACATCTTTCATTTATGATCTACCAATCCATTCGGCCTCCACCACCTATCATATCTGTGATCATTTTTAGATCTTCTATTTTAGTGGTCATGAAGCTGGAACAGACTCTCAGATCATATGTTTTCATTGTTACCCTGAGTTTAGTGTTTAGTTCACTTTCTGACTGTATTTATGGGTTTGAGGGTTTCTCTTTTTTTACCTGTTTTCATATTTTTAGGTCTTGTTATCATATTTTTAATGTACTTTTATTTATAATCAAATATATAACAATATATACATATTTTTTATATATTTACACATAAAAATTTAATTTTATCAACAAATAATTAAACATATTTACATATAAAATATATTTCACAATATATAATCCTTATCTAAATAAATAACTAATCTCCATTTAATTTAAAATACAAATATATAAATATTTATATACTTATATATTGTGTACATGTATATATATATATATATCTGTGTGCATCTGTATTGAAAATTGATATATATTATCTATATAGTCTAAACATATGTATATACATATTAATATATAATATTTTAAATATATATAAATATGTATAATTATACTTACATATACACATATAATATATATATGTGTGTGTGTGTGTTGTATATATGTATTTATTTATTTATAAACACACACACAAAAAGCATATTTTATAAAAGTATTTAAAAGTTATCTTATAAATATATATTAATATACAAATATATATATATATATATATTAATATATGAATATATATATATATATATATTTATTTATATAATTATATTTATATTACTAAAATATATATTAATATAACTAAATATATATATTAATATTATGATATATTAATATATAAGTAAATATCACTATATATATATGGATTTATTAATAAATGAAGAGCAAAGAAATATTGTGGATGGGTAAAAGATTAGGCGTATAGGCAACATGTCCCGAGTTCAAATCCAAGGGGATGTAGATCGCGTGCGCAGGTGGGGAATTAGACCTAGTACTGTTAAAGAGGGTGGGGGCACTGTTAAAGGGGGTGGGGTTGTGATAAATACTGTGGGGGTGGCTGGGCCATGCAGTCTGGGGTGGGGTGGGGGCACTGTTAAAGGTGGATTCAAGTTCTATTGAAGCCCCTCCCTGAATTGAAATAATATTTTTTTAATTTTTTTTAACTTTTATCAGCGCTTTTTAAAAAGTTCTGATAAAAGGGGTCTTTTGTCACTACTAAAAAACCACTGATAAAGTATCCATTTATCAGCGCTTTTTTTAGTGCTGATAATAGGGGCCTTTATTAGCGCTTTTCTGAGCACTAACAAAAGGGACCCCCCATTATATATACAAAGATTAATAGTGCTTTTTAGCATTGTAAATATTCTTTTCTGGTGCTGATAATGACCATATTTTCAGTAGTGAGTAGAGTTTAGTAAAGGGATTGGATGCCTCTACGTGCAAGAGATAGCTCGACTCCATGGAATCCCATAGAAGATAGTTTCTGATAGGGATGATCACATTGAATCCTTGTCATAGAGATTGAGGATTATCTAGAGAAGTCCCTCCATGGAAAGTCTATTCTGTTAATGTGTGCTCAGTGGAAGTACAATAATCCTTAAAAGAGCACATGGCCACGGGGGGCTTAGGTTCATGCTCATACCCTCATCTGTTTGGGCATCCCATGTTTTTGATTTTGATGACACAAATTCTTAATGTGGGGAGAATGTAATGACTCTGATTATCCTAGTTTTATTTTTTATAAAATTTGGGGAAAATTCCAAGACCAAGATCTAAGACAACATGAGATTCGAAAGCCCGGTGTGCCTGAAATGGTTCGAGGAAAATCTTATGTATTTAATAGCGCGCATGAGTTGTTTTCCTGAAAAAGTATAATAACACATAAATGGGTACCAGGATCCAAAATCTAAGGGCGTCGTTGCATTCAAGATGGTGGGTTTATCCTAGGAGCAACTTAACATTATTTGGCATGGTCACCAGTAAGAAAACCCTAAAAGGACATAACTGTAAATAAAATTATTTTATTTCAAATTCTTTATAACCCATGAACAGTTACTCATATTTAAAATCCATGACCACCATTGAGTTATTAATGTGGTGTTTTACATAGATGAGGCCTAACATGGTTTGATGCGGGTTAGACAAAAAAAGTTAGATTTTAGACATAACGATCATTAAAATAATTTAAATTAAATTCTTTTTTATGCAATGAAGATATTTATTTAAAAAAAAAAATTTCCGAGATCTAGGAATTTCACCATAACCCAAGAGTTTCCCCGAGACAAAGAGGAGATGCTCCCTTGATGACAAACACTAACAAATCAGGATCAAAGATGCCTATTGAGATCATTATTCTGTGTATCCTCGATGATAATGAATCCTCATCCAAGAAAAATCCAATACCAGGTATGGTATTATTTCTGTTGTGATTTTCCCTGTTCTTTATTTCCAACGAAGAATGGGAATTAATTAATGAATAGATTGATTCATGGATAATGTGTATTCTTCTAGATTGGTTTGGATTTGGGATGCTATTTTGGAATTTAATCAATGTTAAATTGTGTTGGAATTGATTTTGTTTAAGCCTCATTATTCATTTCTAGCATGGGAAGATCAAGGAAAACACGAAAAATTCCCAGATCCATCCACATCAGGAATTTTATTGATCCTCTTCCTCCTCGAAATACATTATCATTCTTCGTCACCACAATGATCCGGAAAGGGATCTGAAGTTACCACAACATGGATGTCTTGGAATCAAGATGAGGAAAGGCCTTCTGCGAGATGAGGTCAGCGACAGAGGTGTCAATGGTGCCGGCGGGGGAAATGATCCACAGTCTAGGTGGGACCACGATGGTAGACGTAAGCCATGAGAGGAGGCCACGATGGAGGCAAGGATGCGACATCGAGTCACGTCGGTGACCCTCTATGAAGGAGGAGGCCTGTAGTGGTAATAGTTGCGGGTCGTGTTCGGGGGCTGCGGCCAGGTGGGCCACGACGGCAGCGGACGACTGTGAATGAGGGATGCGGCTCGCCGGAGCCATGTCAGTCAAAGGAGGTACCCACGACAAAGATGTAGGATCCACTAGTCATGCAAAGCTACTTCACCATGCGGTCTAGACACACTAACTGGGCAGCACATGGCTACGCCACGTGTGGGAGACCCGAGAGATGCATCTAGGGTGGGCCACGACCTGCAGAGCACTCCTACCTACATGAGGTTGGTTGTGTATACCCGGCCTAACAGGCCGGACCCACTGTCTAGTAGGCCAGAACCTTGGTACAACATGCTAGCCTCTGGGCTTGGATGGTTTGGATCAACCCAGACCAACCAGGTTTGGTCGTCTGGATCGGGTGATGTCAGACATAGGCCAGGTTGGTCCAATTTTCACTAAAAGTCTCGTAACATTCAAACTGTAGGTCTGTTTGATGATCTGTTTGCGGAGTTGGGACCCTCACAATGAGGTAGTCCTTTTGAGATGGTTTGGTAATTTTTTTTACTTATAATAGAATGGTATGGTAGAATTATATTGTTTTCCCTATGAAGGATTGATGTAGGATCTTGATCACGTCATAGAGGGTGACATTAGAGATTGGTATTATACCATTGGTCTTTTTTATGAAGGTTTGATGCTCGATCCTATTCCAGTTATAGAGGATGACTCATGTTTTGAAGTTATTTATCTCATCCCATCTTCGAATTTGACTAAGTGGTTTGGATCTTGTACTGCATCGACAGGCCTGGTGGGTCCTCACATCTCTTTATGGTACGTTAGATAGGTTTTGTGGACTATATGTGACCAATATTTACACGGTCACATATCCCCTATCATGGATGATGTTTCTAGTAGTGCTAGGATTTCCCCTAGTGACCCATGGGTGAAGAATCCCCTATCTATGTATCGAGAATGGATTCTTTCCTTCATAACATGTCCCGACCAGTGTGCTTTGGGTAGTTCTCAATGTGTTCTCTTTCGCCAGGGCCCAAATTAGTAGGACCTCTTTGCAATGGTCTTCGATGACTTTATATCTCAATGATTGAGTTCTCTTGGATTGAGCATACCTTGAGCAGATTTTTATGACCATGGATTGGTTGTGATGTCAAGAATCCTCTTCTTAGCAAGATCGGATGTCTTGGGGAACTTTGTGATGTATCGATACCAGATTTTCTCTCTGATACTTTTGGTATACTTTTTCTACATTCTTACTATCAGATAGCTTTAGGAGTGTTATATATTAGAATCAAGAATTCTACAAGAAGAACCATATGGCTTGCATTGGATGAGAAATTTCATCTTGAAATAATTTACGAGTATACATGGATGTTCTTATTTTATGTCTGGTTGACATATGCATCTGTTGAGAAAACAATATCTTATTAGTGGTGTTTATTATGTGCTCTTTTACTTTTTTGGGGGTTCCCTAGTAATTATTTTTTTACTCACCCTTAAAGAGGATTTACCCACACATTTCATGTCTTGTGTAGATGATGAACATTTTAATGGAGTCCTTGGTCGACCAAGACTATGTGGTTCTTAGAGTTACCTGATAGACAATGTGTGCTACTATAGTTTCAAACAACTATTTCTATACCGACGCTTATGGTGATATTTTTTTGGATATGCTTTAGTACATGTGTTACAAACTCATTCTTTTTCATGGGATTATATTCTATCATGGTTGTAATTTACTGCTTTACATTTTTCATACTCTATTTTTGTATTGTAGTGGTATACATTATTTTTCTATAAATAGTTTTTTTACTTTCCAGCATCTTCTGGCCTAGTGTTTTGTGCATGTGTACAGGTTCATAGGAATATTTCTCCCATTTGTAAGATATTCCTACTCGATTCTAGTCAACATCCCCTAGAATATACAAGGATGGCATGGGGTAGTCACGAAATGGGCCCTGGGGGATGGGTCGTGACAAAAAATAAATATTAAGCTTCAAATAATTGAGTTTTTATGATGATTGAAAATTGTATTCATTTCATTTATGTTTAAAAATATATTTCTTCAACATTTTTGATAAAAATTTAAAAGTACTTCTTTTATAAAATTGCATGAAAATTCACTTAAACCCATTTTTATAAATTTAATTGTGGGTAAAAATTAAATAAAAATCAATGTAAAATAAAAAAACAATCTTGAATTTTTTTTAGAAAACATGTTCATGTATGAGAAATAATTTTCGTCCAAAGAGAGAAATAAATCCGGTTTTCCATAAATAGGTTATTTAAATATCTTGAGAACATAGAAAAATTAAAATGAAATTAAAGAATTAATTCACCTTTCATAATAATAGGCTAATAATTAAAATGATTTTATTGAGAGGTATATTGTAATATTTCATTTCCATAATCATATTATATGTAATCTCGATAAATAATGAGATTGTAACATCATAACCTTACCAATTTTTTGTCTATTAAATCTTAATCCCCATGAAAGAATGAACCTTAAATATATATTTATATCCCATAATTTTCAAGAAAATAATACTAAAATACATTAATTCTATTATTATACTGCACATAAAATAAACAAGTGTTGTATAATACATTTGTCTTATAGAAATAAAAGTGAGACAAAAATATATTAGCACATTGGTAACTTTTGAATCATAGGTACCCAAAATGAATCAGTTTAAATGTAACATTAAATTTCATGAAAATAAATAAATTCATGATTTGAAATTTCAAAATATTTTATATACACATCAAAAAATATGAGAGGTGCATAACATAAATTTCGTCCTAAAGAAGACAATTTGAGGCAAAAAATCCCATATCTCAAGTCTCAAATTTCTTCATACATGTTCAAAAATCCTATATGTTACATATATATTTATTATATATCTATTATATATAGATACTCATATATATATAAATATATATGATTTAATTATGAACTTTTATTACCTATTTATTAACAGTTTCTTGTTAAAATCATATTTGGAGTAATAACTGCTTCCTTTTTTGTTATGTTTTAGTTTTTATAGTTCTGATACTTTTACATTGATCATGGTTTTTCCATATACAGAATTTTAACCATGATGTAAATATAATATATACTCATTATACATTTATTTAGAGTTATCCACTAAATATAGTGATAAAAAATAAAATGCACTATTCATGGAGATGGTAGGTTGTACGTACGCATGAATGATGATTTTGTGTTATCCATAGATGAAAAGATAAAATGTTAATAATAAAAAACCTTAAAATAATAATTTTCATTTCATTTATATCATAAATATTATTTAATTTAAACCATATTACCATCCATGTCAAAATGAAATGTAAAATGCATCACATCACTTTATGGAGGTGGTAATCCACACGTACGCAAGAGCGACGTTATCTCTTTTCAACAGATTGGAAGGTAAAATGAGAGATGTAATATTGCAATTACAAAAGTATAATTATTTCATAAATATCATATAAAAATTCAGTAAATACATCATTATATTCATTCTTTATAAGCGGTGATGGAAAACTAATTACTTTTGTTTGTGAGGTGTTAGTCTACAACACACAATATAAATGAATTCATTTCAAATTTCATGAAAGAATAGATCGATATAAGTTACAAAATTAAAATAATTATATAAAATTATATTATAGGTATTTATGTTATGATATCACCATATTTTTCAAATATTATAAAGATATTAATGAAGAAATAAATCAAAACTGCTCGGTTAAGAACAATACCTCTTCTTTGGACAACCTCCATAGTCTCAAATGAAGGCATAAAACTATGAGTAAAAAACAATTTAATTATATATTACTAATATTAATCTTGATAATATAAATTCATTAATATTTTATATATTTTTGGGCCCCACCCATCACTACATGTCCAACATATTCCTCATATATCGACTCATTGATTTGATTCATGAACAATATTCATTATCAATAAATATATATATTGAATAATGAATATGGAATATCAATATTTCTCAAGTCAATAATATAAAATTAAAATTAAAAACCCATATTTATAAATTATATATGGTTTATTTAATAATAATATCCCTGATAAATAATGTTGATATTTATCAAAAATGTATTGTTTAATGATCACGAGAAATTGAATATTTCATGTGAAGTATAATGATAACAAAAATTAATCAAGAAAAAGAATGTCAATATATTCCCTAGTCAAACTGATCATAACCATTCTATATAACTAATAATTATGGTTTCATTAAAACATATATATAAGGTATTGTATTTAAAATAAATACTTTTTTTCATTTATGAATAAAAATAAAATAAAATAAACATTAAAAGACTTCTTGATGAAAATTAACATTTAACTTTGGAAATAATTTTAAAAAAATAAATAAAATATTATGGAAATTTTTTCCTTAAACAACATAATTTTGAACCTATAAAAGATGATTTAATGACATAAATATCAATGATATCATATAATTTACGCTCACTCTGAGTATGTTAAAACAAATATTCCATTAAAAATTTTGCAGGAAAACACAATAGTATCTTTTTTTGTAAAATGATAGTAATATTTATTTTAAAATATTTTTGTAATGATAAAATTATTATGGGTAAAAATTAGTTTATAAAATCATCAGAAAACAATTTTTGAAAAAAATTCAGAACACATGGATTTGAAATAAAATTATTTTTGACCAAAAATAGATATGAAGTGCAGTTTTATTAAAAACATTTCCTCTGTCATTTTAAGTAGAATAAAAATATACTATTACTTGAAAAATTAATTAATGTATGGATTAATATAAAATGAAATATTTTCATTAGACAATGATCAAATAATTTTCCACAATGGAAATTCAATTATAACTAATTCTGATTAAATTGAGATTGAAACATAAATCCCTTACCTCTTTGGTAACTTTTAAATTGTAAACCTCATGAAAGAAGTAAAAAAATGAAAAATTAAATTCCTTGAATATAAATATATTCATGGTATAACATAACTAAGGTGTATTAGATACACCTCATAAGAGAATATAAGTTTATAACCTTAAATATTTTCCAATGAAGACAATTTGAGATGAGCAAACCATACATTGATCATAACATTCAAGTGAGAATTAATAAATGAATCGATTATTTTTTAAAATTTAAATCCACATTGTATAAGTTTTAATGAAACAAAATATAATCAAAATTCTTTATAGATATAATCTTATAATATCAAAAACAATGAAGAAGTAATATAACCCAATGAAAAGAAATAGAGTTATGAAATTCTTTACCACTAGGTAATTTTCAAATCAAATATAGTTGAATGGAAAACTTATAATTAAAACATAAAATACCATGAATTATTAAGGATTATTTATATTACATTTAATATGGTTTTTATTTACACCATATAATATAAATTTGGTGCATAACATTAAAATATTCCTTAGTAAAAGGAAATTTGGACCGAATACCACATATCATGATTCCTTTTGGTTGAATGAACATTAACATCATGTATATTGGTTTTAATAATTTTATTAATATATAAAATAAACATTATAATTTTCAAAATATCATATAATATCTTTTTATTACATGTTACAACTCATTCGTTAATAAATGTTTAATTTTTTTCTTTCAGTTGTTAGTTTCCTTTTTTCACTCGCGATTTGTAATGAAACGTACTGTACGTGTGTATAAGATATAGTTACATAATATAAAAATTTATATTTATGTTACATATATTGTATTTACTAATTATATTCATTTTCAAAGACATTCTTTGACATTAAACATGGTAAATTAGTCACACCGCATCAGGGAGATGGTAGGTCATACGTAGGCATGATCAATGACAACATTCCCTTAATGGGTGAAACGGTATAGAAGTGGATTGTAAATTAAGTTTCAAGAATTAATATAATTTAATAATTATTATATTTATTAATTATTACTATCATTATGACCATTTATGTGAGTCAGTGATGGAAAAAATTACATTTGTTCATAAGGCTATAGTCCACTGTACACTTGATCGATGATATTGTTTCTCATTTAATATAGAAAGGGATGAATAAATATTATAACATAAACATAATAAAATCTTATTATATCATATATAATTTTGTTTTTTATATTTTAACGGTTAATATAAAATCGACGGTGGAAGATAAAAATTAAAAATAATGATCTTTGTGAAGACAATTAACTTTTTTTAGATTAACCTTATTCAAAACTATTATTAAGGGATCTAGGGTTGGTATTTTGGGAATAATATTACCTATAAATTGTGAATGATGGTTTTGGGGATATATTTTGGGTTGGTGTTTTCTATCTATTTGTCTTTATATGTGTGAATAAGTCAGGGGAGGGAGATCCTTTTATAATTAAAAAGGGGGACACAAATGGAATAATTAAAAATAAAAAATCTTACCGACATTTTTCACATAAAAAAGGATCCAAAATTACTCATTATGAGTCATTATATTTATAATATAAAATTGGGCCATAAAATAGGATTCTAAAAATATTTTAGACCATTTAACCCCTATCATCTCTATTTAACCCCCGGGTAAACACATTTTCACCTTAATAGTGGTAAAATATTTTTACCATTTTCACTATACTTTATGACCAATAAATAATTTGAAATTATTATATAATATAAATTATTCTTATTAAAAATATATAATCCATTGTTATAAATTTAGTTCATAGAAATGGAAGAATTTAATTTAAAATAAAACCCGCAATCTTGTCTTAAACGGATTTTCAAGAAATACATTTTTTCAAGAATAATATGATGATATATTAACTATATGACTGGTAATAGTCATGAGATAGATTTAAATTAATAGAGTAAGATATATAGTCAATAAATATCATTTAAATTATTTATTATTAAATATTATTGTAATTAATTAAAATGGAATAACATTATGTGTATATCTCGATGATTGGTTATGTTGCACTAAGGGGGGTTAGTCATTGGTTCCATTATTTTATGAGTTTTATCTCATTTTAAATTCAAACCATTAAATTTTTTAATGTAATAAATCTGCTCAATATAATCTCTCAACCTCACCTCGTGTTTAGTAGTAATATAAGAGAGGGTAACACGTGATATTTACAAGTTCTGGTAAGAATGGCCTTCTAATTACCATGTTGGTTAGGCACTCCAATATGGATGAAATTAACTATATAAAAAAGTTATTAAAAATGGTTAGAAACCCTATAATTTGTCTATAATTGGTTTGACACCTCAATTGGAGTCTCTCCATAGTTTTTTAGACACTCCAACTGCTCTTCTTATCTGATTTATTAGACACCCCAATCACAAGCCTCCAATAGCTAGTTAGAAAACCCAACTACAAGATTATTCTTTAGTTTTTATCTAGTTATAGAAATATCTTCTTTATAGATATTATTCCCCAACAATAAATTTGTATGTCCCTTCCCTATGTACTTCCTTAAGAACATCATCAATACTGGTCTCAATTTTGCATTCGAATAAAAAATGATCTAAATTATATTCTTCAAATACCCCAGGTATATGTAATCAAATTCATTAAGAATTGCCTGGATTTGGATCACTCTCAATATTCTTCTTGAATAATGGATGCAAGGAGTCTAAACTTTTCTCACAATATTCTTCATCACCATCATGTAGATATTTATTCAAAAAATTTGCTCATGGTATTTCAATAATTACATGTTTTAAAATCCCTCATTGACATCCTAATTTAAATGAATTTTTAAATAAAACAATTTATCTCTAATTTAAATACAAATACCTATTTCTTATTTAGTATTATATTTCTAATACTAAATACCTCATAATTTTTTTGTGGGTATATTATTTAATCCTGAATATTTGATATATCTGAGTGAACTATAGTTGTTTTCTTCTTCATGGATAGAATATCAAATACCCAAGGGGTTTGGGTATTTTCTTTCTCTTCTCATGTGGCTAAGTGATCACCCACTGCTCATTATGAATTCATGTGTGCATGTGACTCAATCCTCCTATTAAAGATATTATCTCCTTCGACATTTTGAAACACATTTAAAGGAAAAAATATTTGGGATTCATTCTTGAATTCCTTAACATGGTATAACAAATACCAAAGCTCAAATAAATACCAGAAGGATTGGTTTTTCACTCTTCACGTGGTATATTCAATTTCAGAAAACTAAGGAGTATCTATAAGGAATTTTCCTTATTTCAATACCCATTACATAACTCATGTTTAAAAAACACATAGGATATGTTGTCTCTGTTTCTTCCTATATTATTTTATCATGTGCTAGATTTCCTTATCAATTTAGTCTACACACATGAATGTTTAACTACATTCCTTTCAATTTATTTTAGTTGGCCCCCGTCAGTTGTCATATTCTTTTTTCATTCTAAGAACATGGATTAATCAATGGATGAATCACAGCACAGATTCCCTCAATTTATGAATGTCTATTGAAGAATATTATGTGGAACAAATTACATGGATTCACCTAGATCATGGGACATCATTATGGCCTTTATTAATGTGGAAGAGGTCTTTTATTGATCTAAAGACACAAAACCATTATTTTTATAGGTCATAAATAGTGGAAGATCCATGCGATCACATCCTTTGAAAAAAGGATGTAGTCATTGCAACTCCCTTGATTGGACGCTCCATAATAATCAAATCATATAAATATAAATTTTTCCTTCTTTTAATGGTGAAGGAATAGTGGACCCACTACGTGCATTATACATCAGTTCCTCACTCGTTATTGACCATAGTTTATTAATCAATTACTTCGTCTAACCATTAGAGATGGTGATGGGGGATAAGTACTCGTACCCACATTCACAACCCAAAACAGTCTTCATCCATATAGTGTAGTCATATTGTCTCTGTGGGCCTTATACAATGTCTCATTCACGGCTATTGGTGTGCACTACTATGAGCCTTATACACGTGTTTGTCAAATAAGTCTACCACTATTCATGCAACATGGTCCAATTCCTCCACATTGTTGATTTCTTCGACCCAAATGTGTGGGGATGATTTAGAGCATGTGGATCACATGTTTTTTCATATTTTTATATGAGGTCCATTTAGAAATATTCTATGTATCAAAGAGTTAAAAAACTCTCAAATAAAATTCATGTTGGATATATAATTATATATTTCTTTTTTACATTGAATCTTTTTCACATCCTCATACAATAATGAACATTATAAGTTCATCTTAAATTTATAATTCATCTTTTAGAATGAAAAATATCATCAATTACATATTTCTTTGGAACATAATATCACTTCCATAATCATCAAATATTATCATGGAACATTTTTCTAGCATGAAATTCAATTCCTTCATGTGAATCTATAACAATTTTCCAAGAATAACCACATCATCCAAACTCACCAAACACATATTAAAACATAATTGAAAAAAAATGAAACACTATGCCCAAAAATTAGCTCATTTGTATTTTATTATCAATATCCGATCAAATCATAAAAATCAATATGTGGAGACTTCAATTATTCTCCCCTTATCAAAAATAAAATGAAAAGGATAATGGGTGTGTCTTTTTATCACATAATTCTTCTCAAAAAAATCTCCACATGTTTTCAGTTAAATGGATGACATCCCATGATACTTTGTAATGATCCTTTTCTAATCAACTATAGGTCTACATGGAGAAACCCGATATAGAAAATAAGGGTGAAATAAACATGGTTTTATAAGATGTCCATGACACATACATTCAGGTGATATCATGCTCATAGTTTCTCAATTCTCAAGATAGGGGTAAGATTTATCTGAGAAATGAAAAATCATTCACACACTTTAACAAACATATCATAAATTTAAGGTGCACAAGAACATCTCTTGATTGTTCTAATTTTCGCATCAACCAATCACTCTTCCTTAATGAATAAAATTAATGAAGAATGTATTATAGTGTGATTAAAAAATATCATGTCTCGTAAAACCTCTTCCTTAAGGGATGTACTCATCATTATCATCATGTAAATTAATGAACTTAATAATAGAAATATCCCCTCCATCAAATCCATTGTTATTATCTCATAAAATTTAAAATAATAGGGAATTTAACCTCCTATTTATTTTGTGGAAACATTAAAAGTGAGAATTTTTACTGATCCTTACTTTCTTCTTCTTTGAAAGATCATTATGGGATCTGATTTTTTTGTTATTGACATGCTTCAAGGATTGTAAAAATATTTATTCCCAAGAATGTACTATTTTTGTAGAATTCCATTTTCCACCACCATAAATACTAGTAGAAACTCATTATTTTTCATCCAAATCTACCTTCTTTGCTTCAATGAGTGTTGTCAGGAGTGATCATGTTTTGTTTTTTGAAACATGATTTATTGAATATCATTTTTATTCTAAATAACATTGAAGCTATTTTCTAGATTAATATGCCATTTTCTAGGATTATATTTTTTTTCTTATAAGTTATATGAGTTAATTGACTCTTTATGGTTTCTTTACCCTTACTTGCATTCCTCCTAGTGAAATTATTTCACATATGACGAATCTTATAACTAATGAAACATTTACTAAAAAAAATCCATACCTCATTTGGACTCTCATTGGTCAATATATTGGCACTGATGGAGTTCATCTAACATTTTTGGGTTTGTTAGCTGTAAAACATATACTCATGATGTTCATAAATATTCCACAATAAATACACATTGGTTCTTATGTATTTTATTGTACCATTATCCTATATTTTTCATGGGACAAAATATTAACTACATATTTTAGATTTGTTTTCCTCTTTATTGCTACACATTTTGAGATATATTTTGGAGGGATATTTATTTTCTATCTATAGGTGTTTCACTTCTCATCAAGGTCTCTTATATTCATATATTTTTTAAATTATCAACCATTATTTTAATTTTTGATGAAAAATATACACCTGGTTGTCTTCTTTCTTCATGTTGGGTATCAAGAGATATGATTCTAACCTTAAACACCTTTTTCATGACCATTTTAATTATAAAATCATAGGAATTATATTATAACATAACACTTTACTCCTTCTTCTGGGTTCCAATTTTCTTCATCTTGAGATTAATGGGCACTTATTCTCTCATTAATTTTTAGTTTTCTAAGGTCAAATATTTCTCTATTGAATAATAAAATTGATACATTATTCTAAATTTATAAATTATTTCATTTCAAGTGGATTCATTAGAATAAAAACTTGGTGTTTCTACCTCATCATCATTAGAATCACATTTATTTTTCATCTCTACGAGCAAGTCTGAAATTATATATTCTTTCTCTAGAGGGTTATGATCAGAAAAACAATTATGATCAAATTTTATCTTGATTAGAGGGCACAACACCTGGGAAGGGTTCTTGTTCTTATTCTTGTATAAGGTAATGTTATTAATTTATATTTTTATTAGGATTAAAAAAAAGAAATCAACATCATTTTTTCAATTTCCCATATTGTTCACTTTACACTCTTTAAACCTCCATGCAATAAGGGTGTTGATCTCAATGAAGACCTTATCTGATACCATATAAAAAATCCATGGATCTATAGAGGTGAAATTACAATTAATAACACTTTTAAAACCTGAGGACCGTTTAGGTGACACAAATAGGGGTGGAATGAATTTTATTTCCTTTTACATTCATCCTCTTGAAATTTTTAATGTTATAAATATGCTCAATATAATGTATAAACCTCACCAAATGTGAAGTAGTAAAATAAAAAAGGGAAACACATGGTATTTACATGTTCTGGCAATGAAAGGTATACTTCTTACCATGTTGATTAGACACCCCAACATGGATTCTATTCACTATCTCCACAAGTGAATAAAACTAGTTAGAAAAATAAGTTAAAATATCTCCACAATTTATTAAACACCCCAATTACAATCTCTCGATAGTTGGTTAGACACCCTAACTACTCTTCTTAATTGATTGGTTAGAAACCCCAATCACAATACTTTGGTATCTATTTAGACACCGCAACTACAAGATTCATCTTTAGTAATGATCCCATTCTAGAATGATCTTCTTCCAAATAATTATTCCCCCATAATAAATCTGGAATTACCTTCCCTCTATTCTTCCTCAAGAACTTCAGAAATGATTGTCTCGAGTATTTTTTTCAGATTAAGAATTACCTGATGTGTCTTCATAAAATACTCTGGTAAATGTAATCTTATTATTCAATAAATACCTATATTTGTCTCACTGTCAAAATTATTCTTTCATAATGGATTCAAGGATTATCAATATTTCTTACATTATTCATCATCATCGACATAAACCTATTAATTAAAAAACTGTTCAATAGATATCAACAATTACATGTTTTAAAATCCCTCTTTTAAATATTTATTTAATTATTTTTATGAATAAAAAAGATTTATTCATAATTTAAATAAAAATGCATATTGGTTTTTAGTAAGTATATTCCTCTTATTAAATACCCAATAGCTTGTGTGGGTATTTTATTTACTCATGTTTTTTTGAATTAACTGAGTGAACTGTGGGTATTTTATTCTTTATGGATAAAATATCTAATACTTGATAGTTTTGGGTATTATATTCTTACATTCACATGGCTATGTGATCATCCATAGCTCACTATGCTTGTATGAAACTCATTTCTCATATTAAATTCTATATCTCATAATCCATTTTAAACCAAATTTAAATTACCAAAGATTCATGATTCATTCATTAGTTTTTTCACACTATATACCGAATATTATAGCTCAACTAAATACTCTTAGGACCAATAGGGTCCTAGACACCCATAGAGGGGTGGGGGTGAATCAGGGTATAGATATTCGTTTATATCAAAATTATTCCCGCCCCACTTGATCTTGACCTCTTTATTACAAGGGTCAATTTGTTTTCACTTGTGTGTTTATTATGACAACTTCTTTTCTTCTTTTATATGATGATGATGTTTCAGATGTAATTAAGGGAAGAAATCAGTTTGACACGAAGATTTTTAATTGATTCACCCTCACTGGGCTACGTCCAAGTAGCATACAAGGGCGATGTGTCGCTGTACCAAATCCACTAAAGCTCAGTGCCAATAATGTTCGGGCTAGATCACTTCTATGCCCAGGCTCACTGCCTTTACAAAGTTCAGGGTCAGATCACTGCTTTCCCAAGGGTCACTCTCTGTTTCTCTTTCATTGGATCACTACCTGTAGAAAGGATTACCTTCTTCCTCTTCCTTGGCTCACTGCACTTGGAAGGGATCCACTCACAGTTTATAGACCTGTAGGTCTCTTCATTTGCATGAATGCACGCATCCTCAACTATTGATAGATGCTCTGTTAAAGTCCTACTTTCATCCATTGATAACTATCCCTTTGCCTCTAACCACTGGGCAATTAACTTTGAAAACACCTTCGTAGAGCACCCTACTTCGCGAGGCTCCTAGTTTTGCAAAGCTCAAACAAGCCTTCGCTAAGATCCATCCTTTTCGCGAAGGTCACAATTTCACAGAGCTCAGACCATCGCAAAGCTCAAGCCTTTGAAATTATTAGGCCGTTGCAGAGCTCAAGTCGTAACAAAGCAACTTCCCTCGAGAAGCTCACTGAACTAACACAGAGCACATGACATTCGCGGAGCTAGAATAGCCGTCGCGAAGCTCTTATTTTGCGAAGCACAGGGCCTTCGTGAAATTCCTTCGCGAACTGAGAGCAATGTATTTTCTCTGAAAATTATCTCTACATCTCTCGAGGGGGTAGACCTCTATTTATAGGAAATTACACCGACCCTCGAACCATCTGCGTGAAGTCTGCGCCACATCATTTACAATCGCAAAGCTATGAAGTTTCCACTAGAATTCAGTCAAAATCGCAAAGCACCATGGAAATTTTACAATCGTGAAGCTCATCATAATCGTGGATCTCATCATAATCGTGGAGCATCACTATCAAGATTGTTTCGCGCCTTCCCCGTGAATCTCCCTCGCAAATCTCCTCACCGCCGCAATGCACTTCAACCTCTGCCGTTCGTGAAGCTTTGACGTAATCTCGAAGAATCACCACCATCATACTTCTAGTATTCATAAATTCAAAACCATGAAGCCTATATTTGAAAAATTCATGCCTTTTCCATATTAAATTATGATCTTCATTAAAATCCACTTTTCGCGATGCTCACCAACTTCCAAAATTTGGACCCCAAAAATTTGGCAAACACTGGGAAACAGCGCCACATTGTACTTCTCTTTTGTAATGCCTCCAGGTCGTCCATTCCATTTTCATCGTTCATTGTCAACATGGATTGTCAACAACTTCTCTGGAACTCGACAGTTCATCATGGAAACCTTATTTGTCAAAAAACACAATCAACCCAAAAAAATTACTACAATGTTACCTTGATGGATTTATTCCTAACAATCTCCCACTTTGGGTTTGTTCACAACTCTTCTCAACTCTTCATAGAATGATTTTATATACATTGATACCTATCTGAGTCTCCTTCCAACATCTACCACCATTGGCCTCTTGTGATTCAGATAGCTTTCAATGATTCACTTAACAAGTACTCTAAGCCCACATGAGCAATGATCGGCATGAGAAACAAGAGTAGTATGAGAAGTTCATCAGTGAATCACTTCATCTCAAACACCAATTCTCAATTCCAAGATGATACCAGTTGAAAAATTGATACCAATTTTTGAACCATACCGATACCAACTAGTGATAGCTGTAAACCTTTCTCACCATTCCAAACTCACAATTCTGCTTTTATCACGATCCTCAGCTTTCGTGATATCTAGTATTTGATCGATCACTTCTAGCATCATCAGATTTTAATAACGCTCCCCCTATCTAATTGCACTCCCCCTATCTCACTGCTCCACCTGTTAGCTTCTCCCCATGTCCTTAATGATTTCTCAAATAGCCACACTGTATCCCCCTTGAACAATTACTATTTTCTACCCCTTTGTCAATGAACCCAAAGGGCACACTTCTGCAGGCTATAAGAGGGTAAAAAAATGAGAACATTAGGGAAAAACAAATCATACCTCAGGGATTGGGGGGGATCCCACATCCACACTTTTTCATGTGTGGGGGGCCGACTGAACCCCTAGAGCCAGTTGATTCCTCTCAAACGCTTCTTTGGGTAAGGCCTTTTCCAGAATATCTGCAACTTGTAGCTCTGTAGTCGCATACTCCAATCTCACAATTCCTTGATCAACATTCTCCTTGATGAAATGATATTTGATCTTTATGTTTGTGGTCCTTGAGTGATGGATGGGATTTATGCTAATATTGATAGCACTTCAGTTATCAGACTGAATTCGGATCAGAGACTTCACTTCAAATCCTATATAATCAAGTTGCTGCTTCAACAACAATAATTGTGTGCATGCTTGAGTGGCCGCAATATACTCAGCTTCTACGATTCTCAATGAGATGCAATCATGCTTCTTGCACAGCCAAGCCATACATAGTCCACCGAGATAGAATGCTCCTCTTGATGTTGACTTCCTGTCATCCATGGAACCGGCCCAATCTGCATCAGTATATCCCAATAATTCTGACTGAGATTTATCACTATAGATCAAGCTGAATTCCATTATTCCCTTAATATACCGAAGTATTCTTTTCACTGCAATCATGTGGCTTTCTGTAGGATTTCATTATTATTATGATGCTTGAAATGTGGAAAATATAGTGTTAGGACTTATCACTATCAGGTATAATAGACTTCCAATGATTTTCTTGTACTCTGTGATATTAAATGCCATGCCATTATCATCTTTCAATAATTTCATCCGGGTTGCAACATGAGTTTTCATCTCCATGGAATTTTCCATTCCTAATCTTCTAAAAACCACCTTTGCATATTCTTATTGAGAAATGAATGTTTCATTCCTTTTTTGTGTCACCTATAAACCAAGGAAAAACATCAGTGCACCAATCATAGACATTTTGAACACATGTTTCATGAATTCAGAAAACTGTCTGCACAGTGCTTCGTCTGATCCCCCAATGATTATGTCATAGACATATACCCACACCATCATCCTTTTATTATTGTTGTTATTGAAATATAGATTGTAATCAACTTCACCATGCTGGATACCAAGGTTCTTCAAATACTGGTCAAGCCTTGACTACCCTGCTCTCAGTTCTTGTTTCAGCCCATAAAATGCCTTCTTTAGTTTTCAAACCCTGTTCTCATCCTTATGAACGAGAAAACCTTCTGGATTCTCGATATACTCTTCTTCTTCTAAAACCCCATTCAAAAATACAAATTTAACATCCATCTAGAAAACATTGAACTTCTGTTGCACTATAATGGATAGGAATAATCTGATTATCTCCATCCATGCAACCAGTACAAATGTCTCATCAACATCTATTCCCTATATCAGAGAGAATCCTTTGCACACTACTCATGCTTTGTTTCGGATAACAGTGCCAAATTCACTCATCTTGTTGCAAAAATACCCATTTAGTCCTGATGACATTTTTAACTGCTAGCCTCCAAACAATCTATTTGCCTCAAAACAATCTCCCATGTATTTTTCTTTTCTGAATCAGCATTAGTCACTTATGCTCCCCCTGTGTTTCTTTCCTCCTCATCACATTTATCAGGAAATTTCTCACTATTTGAGTGGTTAGTGGAATCATTCCTTTCAACTACTTCTCTGAGCTTCTTGTTGAGATAGGTTTGATACTCTCTTGTAGCTTCTTGGTATCCTGAAAACAGTCAGCTGATACCACATTGTTAGATCAAAATAAATGAGCATGAGATGCATGATTATTGCTGCTTCTCCTACAATATTTCTTCTTTCAATAGAAAACACCCGACCAAGGTCATCCAATTATTTCTCTAACAAACCATGAATCTGATATGATATAGAGTGATCCCCTAGGGTATGACACTCTTCCAGTTCTCAGGACCACTACATAGGCCCATAACCATTTTTCTTCTCCTACATCATCTATTCTCATCTTCCACTCGGAATTGATCCATTAAAAATTCACTAAGCCTACTGAGTTGAAACTCCATGTAGGAAACAAGAGACAAAGTTAATAACACATTCACTTCTTATTATTCTATCGTTCTCCCTTTCATCTTCAACTATGGTTCTTGATTTGAATCAATTGAAACATTGGGGCATATCACTACTCCAAATTGCATATTTAGATACCACTTCCCCTTGGATCATATCCCCCTAAAACCTAAAACACTTGAATCATCAGTTAATAGCATTTATATACATAGAGAGAGGGGTTTTTCTGGAATCATCAAGATGAGGATGGTGGTTGATCCTGATGGGTCAACCCTTTGATTCTTTCTTGCAGAGCATCTCACTCTTTATTTTCTTCTTCTAGCGCCTAGCCAACTCCAACTGCTATGGCCATATGATTAAGCATTCATTACCTGCACACTGCGACTTTTTCTAATATGTGGATTCTGCAAGCTTGGAATTTTTCACAACTTGGCGTTTAAGTCCACTTTTACACACATCTGTCTTTGATGTACCACCAATATGACACTTCCCTTGATTCCGTCTCGGGGTAGTAATCTCTCTATTTGGCATCTTCCATTTCTTCTTCCCCCATTGTAGGGATCTTCCTCTTTCCTCCAATTCACATTGTGGAACACGACATGAGAATTTTTCAATGCATTCTTTGTTCATATTTCTTTTATCTGATATTTAAGTCACCACACTGTTTTTTGCTGGTGGGGAGTCCTTCACTGAACCCATATTCTTCTTTCTCACAACTATAGTAGATCTCCCTTTAATCATCTAGTTTTGTTCACATTCTCTCCATGAGAGGTGTTGTGATTTTGATAAATGAGGTTACTGATACACCTTTCTTTCAGCTCCATGTGATTCCCCTAAGGCTCTAAGCATGTTGTCCAACATTCCACATTGTCTCCCAATGTAGGATTTCTCTTTATGCATCAATGGATTCAGGATTCTCTTTCTAGGCTCCTTTTCCTTTCTTTCATTTTTCTTGCTGCAATTTCATTCCAAATGCCCATGATTAGAACATATGAAACATCTTCTATTAAAGGAATACCTCATTTCATCATCTCTTAGCCAAGATGTTGATGTCGCTTGAGTTCTTCCTCTGAAATTGATCTCCTGAGATTGCTAAAACATATTCATGGTGTGTCCCATTCTTCCACAGTAATAGCATCTTACGAATTCTTTCTTCTGAGAGACTCTTCTCTATGATTTCACATGACGCTTCTTCTTATTCTCAGATTTATCAATGTATCTATTTTCATATCCTGAAATATATTCCAGAGCCTCTAAAAATAATCTTCATGTGTGGCCATGAATCCATCTGAAATAGCGCATGTCATCACTACTTTTTATAACTGTCCTCTTAGGCCTATCTCTAGCACCTATAGGATTTATTTCACATATGGAACCATTCATGACTCTCTTTCTATCTTGCACGGGATGGAATTCATGAAATCTGATACCAGTTGTTCCCAAACTTTATGGTCTTTGAGCTGAGAAAATTTGTTCTTGCCTCTTTTAAGAAATTGAAATTTTTTTCATTTCATCATCTCCTGCTGAAGGATAATCAAATAGCAAGTGTAAAGCATCCTTCATTTTGGGCTTTCCTTTATCTTTGGATTTCTCCACTTCCTTCTTCACTGATTCTAGCTCTTCTTCCAACTTTTGAATCGTCATATCCCTTGATACAATTTTGGCATTGAGTTCTCTTCTGAGATTCTTTCCACAACTCATCTCATTTTCCAGTTATTGTGTAAGCTTTTCAACCATGTTTCATCTCTTCACTAATTTCAATTTTCCTCAGAAACAGATTTAGAGACTGATTCATTCTATTTTTGTGTCATTTGATTCTTCTGAATAGATTCAGACAGCTGTGTATCAATATCATCATTTCTAGCTTTAAGATTATGAACATCAACTGTGTCCAGATTCTTTCCCTTTGCATCAGTTTTGAGCTTCTCTTTCTTTATAGACATCTTTTGTAGTTCTTCATCTTGAGAATAATTCTTCTCCCTTAGGTTAGTGGCCACATCAATAAGCCTTTGATTTAATCCTCTGAGCTTGTTAACCTCAATTTCCATTGCTTGGATCTTGATTTCTTTAGATTTCATCTCTTCATCCAATTTCTGATCCAATTCCTTTTTCATACTGAAACAATCTACTGGTGGTATCATTCTTGAAAAATCATCATTGTCAGTTGTTTTGGTATCACTTTGATGTTCAACTACTTCACTCGTTCCTACATCATGATTGAGTGAATCAGTCTTTTCCCTATAGGATTCATCCAGAGCTTCCTTTATTAAGATGTTTGATTCTTTTAGTTGAATCGAAATTTTTTCATAAACACTTCCACACAGAGGGATATCACCTGACTTCTGATTCTTCTTTGATGTTTTTCCCTTCGCCATGGTATACCAAGATAAGAGCAGACTGATTTGGCCACACAAATCAACTAAACCAAGTCAGAGCAAACAAATCTGATAAAAGAAACCTATCACTCTGATACCAATTTTTATGACCAATAGGGGTATAGATACCCTGATGGGGGGGGGGTGAATCAGGGTATGGATATTCATTTATATCAAAATTATTCCCACCCCAATGGATCTTGACCTCTTTATTACAAGGGTCACTTTGATTGCATTTGTGTGTTTATTATAACCACTTCATTTCTTCTTTTATCTAATGATGATGCTTTAGATTTAATTCATGGAAGCAATCAGGCGGACACAGATATTTGTACTTGGTTCACCCTCACTGGGCTATATCCAAGGAGTATACAACAGCGATGTGCCGCTGTACCAAATCCACTAAACCTCACTGCCAATAATGTTCGGGCTAGATCAATTCTATGCCCATGCTCACTACCTTTACAATGTTTAGGGTCAACTCACTACTTTCCCAAGGTTCAATCCCTATTTCTCTTTCAGTGGCTCACTACCCGTAGAAAGGATTACCTTCTTCCTCTTCCTTGGCTCACTGCACTTGGAAGGGACCCACCCATAGTTTATAGACCTATAGTTCTCTTCATTTTCATGAATGCACGCATCCTCAAATGTTGATAGATACTCTGTTAAAGTCCTAATTTAATCCACTGATTAATATCCCTTTTCCTCTAAACAACTGGGCAATTAACTTTGGAAAGACCTTCGCAGAGGACCCTACTTCGCGAGGCTCCCAATTTCACGAAGCTCAAACAAGCCTTCGCGAAGCTCCTTCCTTTTCGTGAAGCTAACAATTTCGTGGAGCTCATAACATCGCAAAGCTCCAGAATTTGCAATGCTTAGGCTGTCGCGGAGCTCAAGTAATCACAAAGTGACTTCCCTTGCGATGCTCATTGAGCCAACACGGAGCACACGACTTTCGTGGAGCTAGAATAGCCACTGTGAAGCTCTTCTTTCATGAAGCACAGGGCCTTCGCAAACTTCCTTCGCGAACCGAGAACAAATTATTTTCTATGAAAATTATATCCACTTCTATCGAGGGGGTCGACATCTATTTATCGCCATTTCCACCGACCCTCAACACATCCACGGAAAGTTTCCACCACGTCATTGCCAATCGGGGAGCTCTGAAGTTTCTGCCGGAATTCTGTCCAAATTGTGAAGCACCACGGAAATATTCCGATCGTGAAGGTCATCGAAATCGTGGAGCTTGTCATAATTGCAGAGCATCACTATCAACATTATTTTGTGCCTTCTCTACAAAGCTCCCTCTCAAAGCTCTTCACCACCACGATGCACTCCGACCTCTGCTATTCCCGATGCATTGATGTAATTGCGAAGAATCACCACCATCATACTTCTGGTCTTTGCAAATTCCAAACCATGAAGCCTCTCTTCACGAAATTCATGAATTTTCCATATTAAAATATAATCCTCATGGAAATCCACTTTTTTTGATTCTCACCAACTTCTAAATTTTGGACCCCAAAAATTTGGCAAACACTGGGAAACAGTGCCACCTTGTACTTCTCTTTTGTACCGCCTCCAGATCGTCCATTCCTTTGTCATTATTCATTGTCAACATGTATTGTCAACAACTTCTATGGAACTCGACAATTCACCATGGAAACCTGCTTTATCAACAAACACAATCACTTCAAAAAAATACTACAATGTTACCTTGAGGGATTTTTTCCTAACAAATACCCTAATAATTGGGTTTTCTTTCTTCACATAGAATATTAATATTTACAAATACTCAAGATTATATATATATATATATACATATACTATTTTCCCTATTTGAATACACATTCCATAACAAATGTTTAAAACACCCTAAGAATTCAGGGTCCTTGTTTCTTAGCACAACATTTTATCAGGTGTTTCCTTCATTTATCAATTTGTTCAACATACGTGCAAGTGTAACTACATGCAAGCCAATTAATTTCATATGACCATCATCATTTATCAAAATCAATTTCCATAAAAAGAACTTGGATTAATCAATGGTGGAATCATGGATCAGTTTTCTTATATTTATGCATGTCCATGCATGAATATTATAAGAAATAAGTGTCTCACATTCACCTAGAACATGGGATATCATTGTGGAATGTCTTATTGTGGAAGAGGCCTTTGTTTTATTTGAGGAAGATCAGCCATGAATTTTATAGCTCATCAATGGAGAAAGATCCGAGAAAGCATATCCTTTAAATGAATGATGAAAACAATGAAATTATCTTAATCATATGACTCAAAATGACCGAGTTAGATTGCTTCAATTTTGTCTGCTATTTAAATTATAAAGGAATAATGGCCTGATCACATGTGTCCCACATATGTTTTTGATTTTTTCTAGGATATGGTATATTAATCAGTCATTTCCAATTACTTTTCAAGTTGGAGATAGTGGATGAAAACCTATACACACATTCACACGCCAACATAGGCTTTGGCCCACTGGTATAGATGGCCTATCTATCTGGTCGTTTTATGTTGTCACATTTATATATTTTGGTGCATTCTTCTACATGCCTTGAACATGGGCCCAAAAAATACTACTTCCACCATGTGGGTTGCATGGGATGATTCCCCCAGGTGGTTATGGTCCTTCTCCTATATCTATGGGGTTTAGTTGGACCATGAGCCTCACATGGATGGCCTTAGTTTAATATTATTCCTACTTATAAGTATTATAAGTATCAAATATTTTTCCAAATTCACAAATAATCATTATGAACGATATATAATTATATTTTTTTCTTCCATGGAATATACTTGTTAACCACGTGCAATAAAACACATTTCATGGCCATATTAAATTTCTTCTTTATCTTGTTGTAAAAAAATTTCATCAATGACATAATTCTTTGGAACATAAGAACACTTCGATAATCATCAGATATTAACATGGAAAATTTCTCAAGAATGATACCCAATTCCATCAAGTATGTCCAATACAATTTTCCAAGTATCACCACTTTATAAAAACTCACCAAACACATGTTGACACATCGTTAAAACCAAATACAAAATTGGTACCGATTTATTCATTTAAAAATAGTTTAAAAAAAAATTATTTTAAGCCTAAATATATTTTTATATCAAAATCAGGTATAAATTCGATTAAAATGTAATAAATTATTTTAAATACAATTAGATAATACTTGTGTTACTTTTAAATCAAATTAGAATCATAATGGGAATTTATGATTTTTTTAATTTAATGAAAAGACATAAAATTATTTAAAAAATAAGTATTATTTTCCATGAAAAATTAAACTTTCTAGAAAATACCAGAAATTTCACCATAAGATAATTTTGATATGATAATTTCAAAAAGAAATTATTATTTTTATAACAAAATATTTCTAAAATTGGTAATAATTTACTACAATTCCATACAAAAAATTAAAAATAAAACTATTTTTTGAAGAATATGTATTTTAAAGCATAAAATTGTTTTATTCAAATTTTATTTATTATTGATGATGTTTTTATCTATATGTTTTTTTATTTGGGCTTTTCTATAGATATTTCATAATTTGGTTAATCATATTCATACCATACTATTCAATAGTTTGGTTATAATGGGTATATTTAAATTTTATCTCACAGTTCTTTTAGGCTCAATGTTACATGTCGTGTACACTATAGAATATAATAATCTTATTTTAAAATCATGGGTTGCAAGTACTATAATATATCAAAGAGATTAAATTCCTTTAAAGGAAATATAATTTAAAATATCATTATGTTTAATTCTACATAATTTCAATAAATTTTATCCTCAAAATTTTAAATATCATTTAGGAACCAATGGTTTGATATTTGTAAATTACCATGTCGAAAACCCACATCATAAAAAAGGATAAAAAAACTTTCCTTTGATAGGAGAGAAAATTAAATGTTAATGCCATCTAGAGTAACACATAACTAGATTTACATGTATGAGATCATTATTGTAAATTGAACATATGTACATAGAATAAAAATGTAAATAATTATGAAGAGTGATATAGATCATTGATCACAAGAATGTGAAAGATCAAGAGAATATTAATTAATAAAAAATTATAAATCTATTATGAGATAAAATACAATTTGATTTATTGGATATGAAGGTAATAAGATATAATTTTTCATTCAATATCCTTTTCCTAATGTTGAAGAATTATTTTTCTATCTAATATTATTAGGAAATACACTTTGATGATATATTTCTATTTCATATGCACAATTTCATCATTTTTTCTTTCTTCAATGACATTACCCTTCAATTATTTCTCTATAAAATGAATATACAAATTGATATTTATTTTTAGGAACTAAAATAAACATAGAATTGAACCTAAGATCTATAAATGAGTGATAATTCATTTAGGCTATTTCTAAATTTTTACCAAAATAAAATTGGTTATCACAAGTTAATATAATACATTAATCTATAAACATCAACATTAACACCCAAATTTCCACTAAATAGTTATCAATAAAATTGTTGAAGAAAAAAAATTATTATAAACTGCTACATCATATAGTGACCCTATCCTTTTTTCACATATTATTACATGATTTTAAACATAATTAACTATCAAATTACAGTCTAAGGATCATAAATCTTAGTGGATTTGGAAGACTAAGTACATAAAACTAAAAACATGGGACTAAATAAATACTTTCATTATTCATCATTAATTATGATTTATTAACTTCCTTTGATCCCTTAAATATTCATAGTTAACTTGGGGATAACAAAAATAAAGTGATTAGATAAAAATCCTAGTAAGAGAATAAATATAAGAATAAAGTATAGCATTTGGGTTAATAGGCATAATAAGATAACATAAAATTCTAGGATATACATAAGTAATCATAACATATGTAATCATGTTATCATAATATATGTTTAAACAAGATACAACATGACATAAGAAAGAGTCTATTATTATTTCACATGACAGATCACAATACATGCTTAACCACCAAGATCATTTCACATTGAGCACAACTCATGTCCAACAACCAAGACCATTGCACATGATGTCTAAGGAGACTAAAAATTAACCAAATAACAGGAGTTATATTTGGGTTCACACATCATAATATTATCATGAATATTTTTTCCACATGAGTTATCAAACATAAGGAATCCAATATAGATATATGGGATACACATGGAAAGAATAGGGTATCAGAATCTTTTCAAAAGGAATAACAAAAGGGAATATCAAAATGGTATCCATGAAAAAAAAGAGTTAAATCATACATGGACATTAATAAATGAAAATAGGAATATATAAAGGCAATTGATGTTAAACATAAGTTAATACATGTAAAAATGTCTTATAAGAAACCATAGAAATAAAATATTTTAGATCAATTTAAGAAATTAATTAAAGAGAATTTTAAGTAGAAAAGGGCGTAATATAATATATAAAACAAGAAGTGAACCAAGAACATTTTCATACTAAAATGAGTGATTTTATAAAAATAATTTCATCATAAAATATTTTATGTAAATCACTTGAAAATGTATAAGAATTTGGAAATATTTCTTAAATCATGCTTATTTATCAGGAAGAATTGAGTGGGGAACCATTTAAAATGAGTATATCCCCAAAAAAGAAGGATGAATGGATATTGATATATGATTTAGTCATATATAAACATAATTCAGAATATCTACATAAAAAATGAAATATAATTCATTTGGGTAAAAATAGAGAATGAATAACTTGAAGGAATAATGGAGGTTTATGTAGAATCCATTACTTGATGTCCAATGGTGTTCTTCACTTGATCATTATTTCTTGGGTAATAAAGTTAAATTAATTAATTAGTATTTCATGAACCTTTTATACATGTTTTAGATTTATTATAAATTTATTTAGTTCATTTATGCCCATTTTATGGGTTAAGATATTCAATTTCATCATTTGGGGGCACTGGTTCCCTTGGTTTTCATTATCAGTTAACTTATATACATGTAAATAAAATCATGTAAGATTAGAATGGTTGTTTAGAATTGAGGTTGTATGTTATTATTGATATTGAAGAAATTGAAATGTTCATATATATAATGTTTTATGGAATAAGGATCAATCATTAGAAAAATAGTTAATAATAATCATTTGGGTTTTTTTTGGTGGTTTTCGATCACAATGATCCCATTTTGTTTTATAAATTAGTACTATATGTATAAATTATTATAGAACATAACATAATATATAATACATATATTATAATATGTTTCAACCATAATCATAGTTTCATGACCATCCTTGAATGTGGTAAGGTAAATTGAAAACTTCATCATCTATGAATGCGTTAAATTAATACATCATAGACATTGTCTTCATTTTCAGTATAAAATAATGGGGAAAGAGAGACGATGATGAATTATACCTTTAGAATAATAAAATAAATTTATATTTAAGTAATCATATTTATAATACCATATGCATGAGGGTAGGTGATGATAGAAAAAGAAAATAAAGGATCCTGAAAAGAAATTAAATGAAAAGGAACAGGGTTTTACCTCAGGATTCCTTCTTCTCGAGAACCTCCTTAAGGATTTGTTTTTGGTCATTAATTAAGACGAAAACATCATAGATGATGGGGAGGGTCTTTACATGAGATCTAATTATAATTTGGACAAGTCTCATGGCACGAGAGGTGTGAGGAGATAAGGTGGTGAGGGGTTGAATTTATAGTGGGGGAGATGGGTGTTTTGTCATTATTATATTCATTGGCTTTTTATTTTCACTTAAGTCTATGAATATATTGAAAATTATAACTATAAATATTAATATACTTAATTTAATTTTAACATTATTGTGACTAAATGAGCAATTAATCAAGGAATAGTTTATTTTACATGTAGTGTATAAATACTGTAAATTATAGTATTTCACTATTCACCAAATATTGAAGTATTTTAGAAAATTCCCAAAAAATAATAATAAATTTTTTTCTATGTGTGAGATTAAAATATAAACTCCATTTTAGGAAAATATTTTTCTAAATATGTAAATTTTAATTTTTATTAAAAATGAAAAATTACTCAAAAAGTACAGATTTTAAAATTATAACTGATTTTATAACACTATGAAAAGTTAACTAAGGCCTTATAAAATTATCTTAAAATAATAAGACATCAAAATATTAATTTATAAATACATTTTATGAAAAAAACTATTTTAAATTATTAAATTAATAATAAAATTAAAATTACACATTTATGACTTACAAAAATACAAACACTTAATTAATAATTTTTAAAATAGTTATTTACTTATACTATGATATAATTATATCATATTGTAACTTAAAATATGGATAATATTTATTTATAATTTCATTGGTGAGGTTACTATTCAATTTTTTGGTTTACTATTTATAAGGGTCACATTCCTATTCCAAATTTCATGTTACTATTTCATCAGTATAGGTTCCTTAACTTCTAGAAATACCTTTTATTTACTCATTAATCATTTATGAAGTCATAATTGATTTCAAACTATAATTTTTTGTGGTTTATAATATATTAATTAATTATACGAAATATATTTCAATTGATAATTTTTTTTATTTTACATTAATCCCCCTTATGAAATTTCACCCTCAAAATTTTGTTCTACATTATAAGTTGAAAATATGAATGGGTACTTGTCCTTTAGCACTTACTATAGTTCCCATGTCTTATCATCCTTCTTATGGTTCTTCTATATTACCATTACTAGGTGAGTAGTCTGGTTTTGTATAAATTTATCTCTACAATATAAGATTTTCACTGGATGCTCTTCGTATAGGAGATCACTTTAAAACTATACCACCTCGAGGTTTACTACATGTGATGGATCCTGTATATACTTCTGCAATAGGGGTACGTGGAATTCATCGTGAACTCGAGACATGGTAGGTGGAAGTTCTAGTTTATATAACATGTCTCTGACATGATCAAGGATATCAAAGGGGTCGATATACCTATGACTCAGTGTTCCATTCTTCCCAAATCTCATGTTCAATTCCTTGGAGATATATGGAGGAACAACATATCTCTAACCTTAAACTCAATGTCCCATAAACAATTTTATGCATATCACTTTTGTTTACTTTGGGATTCCTTGATGTGATGTTGAATAGTTTCCACATTATCTAGAATTTCTCTAACCATTTCAGGTATTAGAAGAATACGCTCACCTACTTCATCCCATCATGTTTGTGTTTCGCACCTTTTCCCAAAAATGGATTCATATGGAGCCATTCAGATACTAAAGTGGAATCTATTGTTGTAAGAAAACAAAAATAGATGGAGATTTTGGTTCCATACTCCTTTGAAGTCCATAGAAAATCCTCTCGAAATTTCTTCCAGTGTATAATTAGTTTTCTCAGATAGTTTATCATTTTTAGGATGATAGGTGGTATATAATTTTAGCTCATTGATAAGATCATATTGGAGACTTTTCCAGAACATTGAGGTGAATCTGGGATCATTGTTATATATAATATATAATGGTACTCCATACAGCCTTACCACCTTATTAATATTTATTTATACAAGTTTATCTAATGAGATGTCCTCTTGAATTGTGATAAAGAGATTTGTCTTTGTAAGACGGTCCATACTAACCCATATAACATTATTCCGTTTCGATTTATTTGGAAGTCTAGTGACGAATTCAATGGTTGTGTTTTTCCATTAAAATTTTGGTATGGGTAATGGTTACATCAGACCTTTATACTTTTTTTACTTTCATAACTCACTTTCTAACATATTGGGCACTTTGATTTATATCCATCCATCTTCTTCTTCATATTGTCACACCAACAGTTCTCTTGGAGATCTCAATACATCTTTGCGATCCTTCGGTAAATAGACAAGTTTGAGATATGTGTGTCATTAAGAATTTCTTTATTAATCTTTGTAGTGGATGGTACACGTAATCATGACCCAAACCCCTTTATCAATTTCGAATTTTGAGGATTTCCCATTTCCGATGGCTTCCACCCTTTTCTGAATTTCCAGATAATTTCTATGGGAATCATTTATTTTATCTATTAGGGGTGGTTTGAAAAATCATTTTAAAAAATATTGATGATGGTCCTACCTTAATGATTAACATATCCATCATTTGTATGTCTAAGAATATTGGTTCCCTCTCAATTCTCATCATTGATAAAGATGAAAGATCCTTTCTACTTACAGTATCTTCCACCTTATTTTCATTACAAGAATGGTAGTGGATTAAGTAGTTATAATATTTTATGAGATGCAACCATCATAGCTAGTGAAAATTATGCTCCTTCTCTATTAAAATATATTTGAGACTCTTTTGATCAGTACATATCTCAAACTTCTCCCCATAATGATAATGTAACATGATTTTCCACACGAAGATCATAACCACAAACTCCAGATCATGCGTATGATAGTTTTAAACATCAATTTTCAACTACCTTGAGGTTTAGTCCATCACATTATCATTTTTCATCATTACATAACTCAATACCTTTATTGAAGCGTCATTTTACACCACAAAGAGTTCTCCACTTGTGTAGATTGTGAGTAATCCCATAGTGATAAGCCACTTTTGACCTCCTTGAATCTTTCATCAAATTCATGTGTCTAGAAAAACTTCACTCCCTTCCATGTAATATTGGACATTAGGTTTTTAAATCGTGATAAGTTCTCAATAAATCATCAGTAATACCTAAATAGGCCAAGGAAACTATGGATCTCAATTATAGATATTGTCTTGGTCCACTATTTGACAACATTTATCTTGGAAGGGTCTACATATATTCCTATTTTTGTTGATTACATTCCCCAATAATGATACATCTTTCATCTAGAACTCAAATAAACTATAATTTTTATATAGTTTCTCCCTTTATAAATTCTTCAACACAGTATTTAAATTCTCTCAATTTTCCTCCTAGATCATGGAGTATATTATAATATCATCAATAAAGACAACCATACATTTGTGGAGGTAATCTCTAAACGCCCTATTTATTAAATGCATTATTATTTTTAGATAATTAGTGAGTCCAAATGGAATAACTATGAACTTATAGTGTCTATACATTGTTTGAATGGAGTTCATGGGAATATCTTCCTTCCTCATCTTTAATTGTTGATATCCCGACTGAATGTACAACTAAGAGAAATAGCAGGCCCCATGTAGATGATTTAAAAAATCATTTATCCAAGGAAGGGTATACTTGTTATTGGTCGTTATTTTTTTATGTTGGTTATAATTGGTGAAATGGATCATTGATCCATCCTTATTCTTGAAAAAAGAGCACTAGTGAACCCCTATAGTGAAGCACTCATTCATATAAAACCCTTATCCATATTCTATTATAATTTCTTCTTTAATTATTCTAGCTCAATGGTGGCCATTATATATGGTTTCTTTAATATATGTAGATATCCATGAATATGTTCCATTGAGAACTCATCCTCTTGATCATAAGTAAGACTAAGTAACTCTTTTTGGAACACATCAGTTTAGTCCCCCATAATGGTCACATCTTTAAGCATGATTCTCTCCATTGTCTAAATCATTTGAGATAAATATTATTTATTATAAGTCAATAATATCCACACCTGATATAGTTATTTTGATAGAGATTAATACTCCTCCTTAAACTTGAATAAGATTGGGGGATTATTTAGGATGTGAAGTGTAATATCCCATTCCAGAGAGTGTACATTGTCAATATATAAAGATAGAAAATTCATTCTCAAAATAGTGTCAGACTCCAGTAATGGGAGTATGACAAGATTTTATGGGAGGTCTAGTCCACAAACATTAACTAGGGAGGAGTTATAATATTTGGATGCAATAATTACTCATTATCTATTCTCACAAAATACTCAACCTCCAAATTCTGAGGTAGTTTTTTAATAGTTCAACTAAACTTTGAAGATATGAAAAAATTCATAGAACCACAATGAAATAGTAATTTTACTATTATCAAATGAATATTAAGCATACCTATCACTACATTTATTTCTAGATCTACCTCAAAAGCATTGATAGCACATTCCATTCATTTTTTCAATGTATGTTGTTGTTGATTTCCTCGTAAAACCCTAGGATTAGGGAATTAGTTATCAAAATTCCTATTTTCCTTGTAATTGAAACACTACTCTATAGGATGAGTGTTTATCTGAACCATTCATTATTTTTCCACATTAGTGTAATTATTCATATCACATAGGTAGTTCTTAGCCTAATTCCTCATTCATCTACACAAGAATCATTTCCAGTATTGGCCTGCTGATATTGTTGGCCCATCTATACAGTCCTTATATGCAGACCCATTCATGTTTGGGAGTGCATGATTTTATATGCCTTATACATGGACCCACCCAATACCTCTTCTATTGTTTTGGCTACATGGGATGATTTACACAGGTGTTACAGGTCAATGTCTCATATGTGTGGGGTTGAGTTGGACCATGAGGCTCACATAGTTGTCCATATTTCTATTTGAGTCATACTTTGAAATATTCTAAGCGTAACAAATTTATCCAAATTTTAAAATAAACTTCCAGAAATATATTTAAATATATTTTTATTTTCCATGGTATATTCATCAAAACATCATGAAATAAAACATATTTAATAGTAATTTGTAATTTTTTCTTATTCTTGTAGTAAAAAAATATCAACAACGATGTAATTATTTGGATCTTAAGATCACTTCAAAAATCATCAAATTTTAACATGGAAATTTGCTTGAGCACAACATCCAATGTTTTCAAGTAAATATATTATAATTTTACAAGTATAACCACTTTATCCTAACTTTACAAATTCATATTGATGCATCATTGAAAAAAATACAACATTGGGCTGAACATTGTGCATTTAAAAATAGTTTTAAGGAAATTTTGATTTTAAGCCTAAAAATAAACTTACTCAAAATAATGTATAAAGATGATTAAAATGTAATTAATTATTTTAAATCTAATTAAAAAATATATGTTTTTTAATCAAATTCAAAAAATAAATGGACTTTAAAATTGTTTAATTTTTTGAAAACACATAATATTATTTGAAAATTTGGCATTTTTTATGTTCACTAAAAATCAGCCTTTATAGAGAAATCCTACAATTTCACCCTAAGATAATTTTGATATTGTATGCTCAAAAACTTTATCAATTTTATAACATTATATTTCTAAAATATATATAAATTTATTATAATTCAAAACATAAAATTAAAAATAAAACCATTTTTTTCTGGATTTTTTATTTTAAAGCATAAAATTATTTTATTCAAAATGTGATTGATTATTTATTAAGTATCTATAAATAAGTTTCTATTATTTATGACCACACTATATATATTTCATAATTTTTTTTAATAATTATCATAACTTATAATTCCACAACTATGTTATAATGAAAACATTTAAATAATGTCTTTTTCTTTGTTTGTGCTCAGTGATGAATATCATATATTCTACAAAACATAATAATTTTAATTTAATGTTTTGGGGGTTCATGTACTACAAGGTATCAAAGATATAAAATTAATTTAAAAAAATCTAATATAAAATATCATGATGTTTCATTATCCCCACCTTCAATAAATTGCATCTTTTAAATTTGAACTTTCACTATGAAATCAATGGTTTGAAATTTTAAAATTTACTTGTTGAAAACCCACAACACATAAAATTTTAAAACATAACTCTTGATAAGAGAGAAAATTAAGTTTTAAGATCATGTACAATAAAAAACAACAATGATTTCAATTATGAGAAAAAAAATTTAAATTTAAAATATGTACTTATAAATAAAACATAAATAATTATGGAGAGTGATATAGATCATTGATCATAAGAAAGAGAATGATCAAGAGGATGTTAATTAATAAAGAACAATAAATATATAATGAGTTAAAAGATGATTTTATGCATTGAATATAAATGTTATAAGATATATTTTTTTTCAATATCATTTTCTTATTGTTGAGAAATTATTTTTCTATATAATATTATAAATAATTACACATAAATGATATAGTTATATTTCATAGGCATAATTTTATAATTTGGTTATACGTCATGGAATTTCACCTTCAACTCTTACTCTACGAAATGAATATAAAAAATGAATTTTTATTATTTATGCACTAAAATAGTCATTGAATGGAATATATGATCTATAAATGAGTGATAAGTATTTCTGTCAGTTTCTAAATAATTACCAAAACAAAATTGGTTATCAGAACATAATATAATACATTAATATCTAATCAAAATTAGTAACAACCAAAGTTCACCTTAATAATTATATGTCAAATTGTTTATGTAAAAAAAATCATATGAACCGATAAATTATATTGAGACCATATCCTTTTTCACATATTATCACAAGATTTTAAACATAATTAACTATCAAATTACAAGACCAGGATCATAATTTCTTCTGTCTCTATAAAAATATGTACATAAAACCGGAAACAAAGGACAAAATAAACCATTTGTTTATTTATCATATATTATGATATCCTCGCTTCCTTTGTTCCCTTACATCGTTATAGGATAACATGGTGATAACATGAACAATGGGATGAGATAAAAATCCCAATAAAAAATAAAAATAAGTACAAATCATAGCACATGGGGTAGTATGAATAATTATATGTCATAAAGGCATCGATATATATAAGGATGAATAACATATGTAATAATGGCATCATAAGAAATGTTTAAAAAACAATATTACATAAGCATGAGTCAAGTCTCATAGCATGTAGAGACCCAAATCCTGACGTACATAGACTTTACATTACTTTTGCGGAATACTTAGTACATAACAAAAACACACACACACAAGGATCGTAATAGTTTAGTGTCTTTGGAAACTCGGAACGTAAACTTCTAATCGTGGTGAAAGATCTTCAAAATCTCCCATAAAGATCTTCCTTTTTTTTACCTAAAACCATTCTTTATATCCTGGGGAAAAGAAAACATAAAAGGGTGAGCTCAAATGCTCAGTAAGGGTAAACAAAAGAAATATCAATCACATCATATACATAGGCACATAACTTTTGGAAATACTAACCTGCAAAAGAGATCATAATTTCATAACATGGGGTAAATCATGGTAGTGAAATGTAATCACAATAATCATAACTTAAAACATGAAACTTTGTGGCATTCACACATAATCATAGAGAATCATTTCTTGTTAGTCAAGACTCATTGCCAAGACTATCTTAGTGGACAAAGTCCCTTTCTGAATCGAGTAACCCTCGTTTCAGTCCTATTTCACTGAACCGGTATAACCTACCGTTCCAGCCCTGTCTATCTCATGAGATATAAAATCTTTACCCAATGCATTGGAGGGAGATATAGGTCCCACCCATCTTATAATGAATCCTTTCTTATGTGTGCCACATAATCATAAACCATACATCATAGCGTAACCCATGTAATAAAAATGGGATTCTTAGACAACATGACATCATAAAACAATTCACATAAGATAAAGGAATTTATAAAAATATTTCCATCACAACATAATCAAACCAATGTAATAATAGGGATAAAAACAGAACCCTTTTATTATCTTAGATGGAAAATAATTTTGATAAAATACTTGAACTCCATTCTTGAGGAAAATATCCTTTCTTCTTCAAAAACATTTTTCCTTTCATAACATGTCATACAATTTAAAATAAAAGAAGTTGATTAAAAATAAACTTGAAAACTTGTAAAGGAAGCTTCTTGGAAATAATGTTTTAAAAATCCATTCATGCCATATAAAAAAAACATTCTTAGTACTTTTGTCGGAAAAGTCCAAAAGTACCTCGTACGAAAAAATGACAAAAGATTCCTTTCATATTTTTACTAAAAACTCACCAAAGGGAAAAATTGGATATAAACTATTGTAGAAGGATATAAATATTACATATTGGGGAAACATGGATGTGGATGATAAAATACACCCCAGTAAATACCAAAGTATAAACAATCTCGGATAAAAATGTGATTGTGATATTTCCCTTACCTTAGGTCCGATTTGCTTCGTATGTGTCCGAACCTCCTCTTCTTTGAAACGCCTCTTTGAATCCTTCACTTAGGGAACTAAGATTGGTCTTTGAAGAAGACCAGGACCTCTAGGATTATTCTAGGAAAGTGGATAAGGGATTTTGGCAGGGGTTGGCCGAGCTTGAGTGCTCAATTTGGTGTGAGGAGGAGGGGGAGGAGGTGCCCTTTTATAAGGGAGGAGAGGGGCACTTTAGGAATATCTCAAAATATTATTTTATATTAAAGTCAAAATCGGTTTATAATGGTTCAAAAGGGTCTTATTTCGAAGCTAAAGTGGGGATGGGTCGAAATCCTATCAACCAATAGGATTTAGACAAGTTTATTGTATTATTTTAACCTTATCAATTAGATTTAACTCTAAGTTAAATAATTTAACTTTTACCGTGTCTTTTTGTTTTCATTCACTATATGGTTAATACACTTACTATAACATGCCAAACGAACCCCAAATTGTTTATTATTAATATATATCCTTATCTAAGTCATTTGGCCGAACCTTAGATTTTTAGGAATAAAATAACAATTAATAATATAATATTTGATTTAAAAACTATTTTGTGTCAATTTTGACACTATTTGATATATGATTTTTTTGAAAGTCATAACAGAATTATATGTTCAAAACAAGTTGATTACATCAACACTAATATATCATATTAACCTAAAAAATTAGTGGAATTCATAAAAAGTCTCAAATTACATTTATTTTGGTGTTTATAACATCAATTATGTCAATATTTCATAAATAAGATAATTACTGCATCATCTTTGTGTTATAAATAAATTAATTTATTTAAAGTCTAAAAATTATAAATAAAATATCATTATGTATTAAATCTTTTTAGATTTCTAATGAATATTTATAGTCGAATTTATCTTATGTATAACCCCATATTAAAAATGTTTTAGTTATTAAACTTTGATTTTAACTATTTTAACTATTCATTAAATAAAATAATATTAAATGTCATAATCTAATCCATGTGGGCCTAAATGATAATATTTTACACTTAAGGTTGTTTTTGGTCGAGGTACACTTGTCCAATAGAATTAGGACATGTGTTAGGGTAATATTAATATCATTCTTACCCTTAATTACCCTATTTACTTTTAACCGTGGTAAATAAAAGTAAAAAGTTACTATTTACCAAAAATTATTTTCATCTCATTGAACAACATTTTACTTACTGACATCAACTGTGTCTCTCGGATTTTTGAAATTCCATTCACAGAAGCGGTAAAATTAAGTTTTATGAAAAATTCAGTTTTTTTACTACCACATAGTAGTTTCACTATTCACCAAAAATTGATGTTTTTCAGAAAAATGCCAAAATTTCATCCTAAGCTATATTTCAAATTCTGAATTCAAAAATGAAGTCAATTTTACCAAATTCATAACTTAAAAGTTTCATTAATTAATTTTATAATTAAATCCCGCTGTTAAAACAAATAGCGTGTTTTTAAGAAACAATATCTATCAAAAGATTGACACTTGAGTATGTCTGGTTTAAATGTGAAATTACATCCAATGACCAACATTGTATTAAATTGTAAAAATATATTCAAAATATACTTTAAAACCACTCAAATTAATAATTTATCACTATTAATTATTTCGATTAAAAAAGTTGTTTTTAATTATAATTTAGTAATTTTCACTATTCATCAGAATATGAAAGTTATCCGAAAATCACCAAAATTTCACCTTAGGCTAAATTCGACACTCCGAATCCAAAAATAACGTCCATTTTGAGAGCAAAAATTTCTAAAATTTTAAAGAGTGGTTATTACTATTCATAACAGCTAGTTTTAAAAATATTTTAATAGCATATCGTTGTTTCGTGAAACTCAGTACTGCGTACTACACACGCTATCGAGAAAGGTTGTGATTGCGTGTAATGCAAGGCAAGTCAAGGATGCGTGTTGTGAAATCTCCTTTTGGTGTAGCGTACAACACAAGACATTAATAAAATTAAAAAGAATAGTTTTCATAAAATCTCGGGCTGTTACATTCTACCCCCCTTAAAATGAATTTCGCCCTCGAAATTCATCGGGGTTATAAGTAGTTTACTATTCGAAAGTTTCTTTAATAGAAACCCACATCGTAAAAAGGAATACCAAAACTTGTCTTTAAAAACTAAAGTATGAAATGTAACGATTACCCAAATAAACTAATCACTGGGTTTCCACATAGGTGAAAATATGGATATGGAAGAGAAATCTAACCATCATGTTCTGATGGAGAGTGGTAGAGAACATGGCTATGGAAAAGCCAACAATCACAAATCCATAAATTTGTGACGATCTAAGGTACCATCCGATTCATCAGGTATAAGATCACTAGGACAAAATTTTTGGTTTTCAAGATCATTTCCCTAAAGTTGAAAATTTGAATTAGAATAAATACTTACTTTATTTTGGAAGAATCTTACTGTTGTTCGTGCCTTGAACAATTTCCACTTCATCTCTTAAATAAATGAAGTTGAATTTGTTATTCGTGAAGTGTTAGCAGATAATGTGATAGAATGACGGGTCATTCCATCTGTCTCAAACAAAAGGTTACATAAGTCATTCTATAGTGAGATTAATCATATATGGTTCCTAAAATGGACTTATACTTCATATATTATACTATATAATAAAACTAGTTTCTACTAAACAGGGACTTCCTGTAGGCCAGTGGTAGGCGATAAAGGCCAGTCGCACTTCGGTTGTGGGTTCGATTCCCACAGCCTCGTCCGAAGCGATGGGTTGTCGCCCGTCCTGCAGGTTGTCCTTTTTCTAAAACTACATTACTATAACATTCCATCAATAATATCAAAAAACTTAAATCCTTAAACAATACTAACTTATGTCCAACATAATCCATTCCAATCTTTAGGCTTATCTAAAATACTTCGGTCCAAGATCATAGTATAAAGAAAATGATCACGTGAATGCCATCATTTATCCCTCATATATCTTGTTCGTTACATTCCAGTCATGTGAATACCATAAAATGAATACCCATTGAATCTCAGGGAAAACATGAGTGCTGTCAAAAGTGAACTCTTTCCACATACCAAAATCCTCAAAATTCTATATACTCAAACCATGATATCACTTAGTCCTTATATCAATCATGAGCTCATGAATACAGTCAATCATTTCATTTTCTCCTTATCCCTTCATTATGCGCATATCATCTGCTTTCCAAAATATTTTAATCACTTTTCATGGTTACTGGTACCTTAAAATTATTGAAGACCACAATAATACAAAAATATTCTAATACACAATAAAAGTACCTCAACAACATTATTCTTGAATACCAATACATAAAAACTTCAATCCATCCTCTTCAATTATTTTCCTGGATTAAGTCCTTCCTTGATTTAGAAGTAACTTTTTAGGCCAGGGCATTGAGTTGGGTAATGCCCATGTTCTCCACAAATAATACATTGAACTCCATAACAGTCTGTCACTCTATGACCCTTTTCTCCACACAAATAACATCGGTCCCTCCATTTGAGGTATTCCTCAAGGTTCTTCTTCCCTTCTTTAGAAATCTCAATCTTCCTTTCTTTATGCTCCTCAACATGCGAACATGCATAATAATCTATCTTCCTCTTCTTTGATGAATTCGGTATACCACTAAATTTCACCTTGTTAATCATATATCGCGATGACTGATTTGGAATAATCACAATATCTTTCTCTCTAGGAATTACATAATTTTGTTTCTCATAGTCACCAATTTGTCCATTATATTCAATGTTAATCAAATTCCGTCTGGTTCCCTCCATTAACTAAAACACAAAAAGAATTCTGTGAGAGGCAAAAATCATGCTAGAGAAAACACCATAGTAAAGGGGGAGTACCCTCAATATCTAACATCATAGGTTAAATTCTAATATCGTTAGTGAAATTCTAGTACTATAACCTATACGTATACTTAACCTTAGGGACATCCCTAGGCATACCTTAGAAATATCTCTAGGGATCTCACTAAAGTTCTCGCATTCTAGTTTCCAAAAGTTGACTAACCCTTTCCTCTGATACCAACTTTAGAGACCCGAATCCTGACGTACATAGAAATTACATTACTTTTTCGGAATACATAGTACATAACAAAAACACACACACACAAAGATCGTAATAGTTTAGTGTCTTTGGAAACTCGGAACGTAAACTTCTAATCGTGGTGAAAGATCTTCAAAATCTCCCATAAAGATCTTCCTTTTTTTACCTAAAACCATTCTTTATATCCTGGGGAAAAGAAAACATAAAAGGGTGAGCTCAAATACTCAGTAAGGGTAAACAAAAGAAATATCAATCACATCATATACATAAGCACATAACTTTTGGAAATCTTAGCCTGCAAAAGAGATCATAATTTCATAACATGGGGTAAATCATGGTAGTGAAATGTAATCACAATAATCATAACTTAAAACATGAAACTTTGTGGCATTCACACATAATCATAGAGAATCATTTCTTGTTAGTCAAGACTCATTGCCAAGACTATCTTAGTGGACAAAGTCCCTTTTTGAATCGTGTAACCCTCGTTTCAGTCCTGTTTCACTGAACCGGTATAACCTACCGTTCCAGCCCTGTCTATCTCATGAGATATAAAATCTTTACCCAATGAATTGGAGGGAGATATAGGTCCCACCCATCTTATAATGAATCCTTTATTATGTGTGCCACATAATCATAAACCATACATCATAGCGTAACCCATGTAATAAAAATGGGATTCTTAAACAACATGACATCATAAAACAATTCACATAAGATAAAGGAATTTATAAAAATATTTCCACCACAACATAATCAAACCAATGTAATAATAGGGATAAAAATAGAACCCTTTTATTATCTTAGATGGAAAATAATTTTGATAAAATACTTGAACTCCATTCTTGAGGAAAATATCCTTTCTTCTTCAAAAACATTTTTCCTTTCATAACATGTCATACAACTTTAAAATAAAAGAAGTTGATTAAAAATAAACTTGAAAACTTATAAAGGAAGCTTCTTGGAAATAATGTTTTAAAAATCCATTCATGCCATATAAAAAAAACATTCTTCGTACTTTTGTCGGAAAAGTCCAAAAGTACCTCATACGAAAAAACGACAAAAGATTCCTTTCATATTTTTACTAAAAACTCACCAAAGGGAAAAATTGGATATAAACTATTGTAGAAGGATATAAATATTACATATTGGGGAAACATGGATGTGGATGATTAAATACACCCCAGTAAATACCAAAGTATAAACAATCTCGGATAAAAATGTGATTGTGATATTTCCCTTACCTTAGGTCTGATTTGCTTCGTATGTGTCCGAACCTCCTATTCTTTGAAACGCCTCTTTGAATCCTTCACTTAGGGAACTAAGATTGGTCTTTGAAGAAGACCAGGACCTCTAGGATTATTCTAGGAAAGTGGATAAGGGATTTTGGCAGGGGTTGGCCGAGCTTGAGTGCTCAATTTGGTGTGATGAGGAGGGGGAGGAGGTGCCCTTTTATAAGGGAGGAGAGGGGCACTTTAGGAATATCTCAAAATATTATTTTATATTAAAGTCAAAATCGGTTTATAATGGTTCCAAAGAGTCTTATTTAGAAGCTAAAGTGGGGATGGGTCGAAATCCTATCAACCAATAGGATTTAGACAAGTTTATGGTATTATTTTAACCTTATCAATTAGATTTAACTCTAAGTTAAATAATTTAACTTTTACCGTGTCTTTTTGTTTTCTTTCACTATATGGTTAATACACTTACTATAACATGCCAAACGAACCCCCAATTGTTTATTATCAATATATATATCTATATCTAAGTCATTTGGCCGAACCTTAGATTTTTAGGAATAAAATAACAATTAATAATATAATATTTGATTTAAAAACTATTTTGTGTCAATTTTGACACAATTTGATATATGATTTTTTTGAAAGTAATAACAGAATTATATGTTCGAAACAAGTTGATTACATCAACACTAATATATCATATTAACCTAAAAAATTAGTGGAATTCATAAAAAGTCTCAAATTACATTTATTTTGGTGTTTATAACATCAATTATGTCAATATTTCATAAATAAGATAATTACTGCATCATCTTTGTGTCATAAATAAATTAATTTATTTAAGGTCTAAAAATTATAAATAAAATATAATTATGTAGTAAATTTTTTTAGCTTTCTAATTAATATTTATAGTCGAATTTATCTTATGTATAACCCCATATTAAAAATGTTTTAGTTATTAAACATTCATTTTAACTATTTTAACTATTCATTAAATAAAATAATATTAAATGTCATAATCTAATCCATGTGGGCCTAAATGATAATATTTTACACTTAAGGTTGTTTTTGGTCGAGATACACTTTTCCAATAGAATTAGGACATGTGTTAGGGTAATATTAATATCATTCTTACCCTTAATTACCCTATTTACTTTTAACCGTGGTAAATAAAAGTAAAAAGTTACTATTCACCAAAAATTATTTTCATCTCATTGAACCACATTTTACTTACTGACATCAACCGTGTGTCTCGGATTTTTGAAATTCCATTCAGAGAAGCGGTAAAATTAAGTTTTATGAAAAATTCAGTTTTTTAACTACCACTTAGTAGTTTCACTATTCATCAAAAATTGATGTTTTTCAGAAAAATGCCAAAATTTCATCCTATGCTATATTTCATATTCAGAATTCAAAAATGAAGTCTATTTTACCAAATTCATAACATAAAAGTTGCGTTAATTAATTTTATAATTAAATCCCGCTGTTAAAACAAATAGCGTGTTTTTAAGAAACAATATCTATCAAAAGATTGACACTTGAGTATGTCTGGTTTAAATGTGAAATTACATCCAATGACCAACATTGTATTAAATTGTAAAAATATATTCAAAATATACTTTAAAACCACTCAAATTAATAATTTATCACTATTAATTATTTCGATTAAAAAAGTTGTTTTTAATTATAATTTAGTAATTTTCACTATTCATCAGAATATGAAAGTTATCTGAAAATCACCAAAATTTCACCTTAGGCTAAATTCGACACTCCGAATCCAAAAATAAAGTCCATTTTGAGAGCTAAAATTTCAAAAAATTTAAAAATTGGTTATTACTATTCATAACAGCTAGTTTTAATAATATTTTAATAGCATATTGTTGTTTCGTGAAACTCAGTATTGCGTACTACACACGCTATCGAGAAAGGTTGCGATTGCGTGTAATGCAAGGAAAGTCAAGGATGCGTGTTGTGAAAGATCCTTATGGTGTAGCGTACAACACAAGACATTAATAAAATTAAAAAGAATAGTTTTCATAAAATCTCGGGCTGTTACATAGCACATGAAGGATCATGGGTCATCATTAACCACCAAGACTATTTCACATGGAACACAGGTCAAGGATAACCACCAAGATCATTGAACATGACATCTTATGAGACTAAACAATACCCAATACATTAGACCACTATCTAGGTACACCCATAATAACATGTTCATTAATATGTGTTCCACATAAAGAATCATACATAAGGAATCAAACAGAAATATAAGGGATACCCTAGTTATATTTGGGTATCATAAACATGTCCAAAAGGCATAACATATGGGAATATCACAATAATATCCTTTTAAATAAATTATTTAAATCATAAATGGAAATTAATAAATTAATATTTTCATAGATCATGATACGTTATGTCAAAATTATGTGAATACATGTCAAAAGATTGTTTAAGAAACCTGAGAAATAATATATTTTAGTGCAGTTTACTGAAAATATTAAAGTTAATCTAAAGAAGAAAAGAGAATAATATTTTATATAAAACCAGAAGTGATCCCAAAAAAAATTTATAATAAAATGAGTTCTTTTATAATAAAAATGGTGTCTTAAAATATATTATGTATTTCACTTGAAATGTATAATAATTTTTGGAATTTCTATAAAATTAGGCTTGCTTACGGGGAATAATTGAGTTGGTAACCTTTTAAAAAAATTTATATCCCCAAAAAAGAAGGATGAATGGATCTTGATTCATGAGTTTGGAACAAGTAGAAAAATTAGAATATTTACCTAAAAGTAAAAGATATGTTCATTTTGGTAAAAATATAGAAAGAACAATCTTAATGAATTATGGTGGTTTTCATAAAATCACTTACCTTAAGTCCGACAGTGTTCTTGACTTGATTTTAATATCATATAAAATAAAATTAATTTTAGTAATTAAAAATTCCTGAAACTTGTATACATTTTTTTTATTTTTATAACTTCATTATGTTCTTTTATGGCCTATTTTAGGGGATAAGAGATTCAGTTTCATTTTTTGCGAGTGTTGGATTCCTTGGTTTTCATGATCGGTTTACTTATATACATGTACATATAATCATGTAAGATGAGATAGGTTTTCCAGAAATGATGCTATATGTTATTAATGATTCATAAAATATTAATTTTTTCTTATATATCATTTGTTTTTATATCATTATGATGAATCATTATATAAATAGTTAATGATAATCATTTGGGTTTATTTTGGTGGTTTTTTATCCTAATGAACCCATTTTATTTTATAAATTAGTATCATGTGTATAAAATTATTCAAGGAAATTACATATGATATTATATATATATATAATAATCTTGTTCATCCATAAAAATTTTGACATGACAAGCCTTGAATACGGTAAAAAATTGAAAACTTATTCGTCTATGAATGTAGTAAATTAACAAATCAAAGGCGTTGTTTTCATTTTTAGTATAAAAGGTTAGGGAAAGAGTGATGATGAATAATTATTCCAATAAAATAATAAAATTCTATTATATATAAGGTTAATTATTTTTCATACCATTTTTATTACGGGAGATGTGAATAGAAAAACAAAACAAATGAACATGAAAATATATTAGAAGAAAAGTGGGTTTTACCTCTTGATTCCTTCTTCTTTAGAACCTCCATAGGAAACTGTTCTTGGTATGTTGTAATGACCAATAGATCTTAGAAATGGCGGAGATAATTGAGAGGATATTTGAGTAGAATTTTTATAAGGCTTAAGGATTTAGAGTTATGAGAAGAATAGGTGGTGAGGGGTCGTATTTATATTTTAGGAGAGGGGTGTTTTCTCATTCTTTTTATTATTAGTTTATTATTTTGGCTAAATGATATGAATACTTTAAGAATTATTCCAAGAAAATATTAAAATAACGAAGTGAAGCTAGATATTATGGTTCCTACATTAGTTATAACTCAAAGAATAGTTTTTTATCTTGTAATGTATAAATAAAAAATTTACAATATTTCACTATTCAAAAAAAATTCATGTATTTTAGAAAAATCCAAAAAAATCACCATAACAAATTTTTGATATGTAGATTTAAAAAATGAACATAATTTTATGAAAATAATTTTCTAAATATGAGAAAATTAATATTTTATTAAAATCCAAATTTTCTCAAAAAATACAGAATTGAAAATTATAACTGATTTTATAACACATTGAAAAATTAACTAAGTTCTCAAAAAATTATCATATAATCTTAATACATAAAAATATTAACTTATGAATACATTTTAAGAAAATAATTTTTCTTTCAAATAATTAATGAAATCCTAAAGTTTTAATTATATATTTATGACTAACAAAAATAGGAACACTTAATTAATAATTTTTAAAATATTTATTTACATATACTATGATATAATTATATCATATTTTCACTTATATGATAAGTAAATTATATTTAAATTTTAATTGGTTAGTTTACCATACAATTTTTCAATTTACTATTCATAAGGGTTGCATTACTATTCTAATTTTCATGTTTCTATTTCAACAGAATAGGTTCCCTATCTTCTAGAAATACCTTTTATTTCATTAATTCATCATTTATAAAGTATTATTGGGTTAAATATGTGTTTTTATTTGGTTTATCATATATGAAATAATTTTAATAAATATATTTCCATTCATAAAATTTTGGGTTGTTAAATTCTTCCCCCTAATGAAATTTCACCCTCAAAATTTCATTTTACATTCTAATTTGAAAATAGGTGTGGGTACTTTTCCATCATATCTTGTTTAGTTTCCCATGTTTCCTCTTCATACTTTTGGTTCTTCCATAGTACTTTTACTAGATGAGTAGTCTTTTTTCATATAACCTTATCTCCACCATCTAATATATTAAGAGGCACCTCCTTGTATGAGATATCACTTTCAAGCATTACCGCCACTAAATTTAGTACATATGGCAGATTTCGTATGTACTTCCTAAAGAGGGATACGTTTAATACATATTGTAACACCTCAAGCTTCTACGGTACGTTTCCCTTTGAATAATGCGATAGCGTGTGTTGTACGCAACCTCGAGTTCTAACACACACCACAACTAATTAAACTAGCCGTTGTGAATAGTAATACCTAATTTTTGAAATTATAAATATTTTATATTTGAAAATGGACTTCATTTTTGGACTCGGAATATCGAATTTAGCCTAAGGTGAAATTTTGGTACTTTTCGGATAACTTTCATATTTTGATGAATAGTGAAAATTACTAAATTTTAATTAAAAACAACCTTTTAATCAAAATAATTAATAGTGATAAATTATGAATTTTAGTAGTTTTAAAGTATATTTAGAATATATTTTTACCATTTAATATAATGTTGGTCATTGGACATAATTTTACAATTAAACCGAACATAAACAAGTGTGAATCTTTTGATAGTTATTATCTCTTAAAAACACGCTTTTTGTTTTGACAGCGGGAATTAATTTTAAATTAATTTCTGCCACTTCTGTGTTTTGAATTTAGGAAAATGGATTCCATATTTGGAATCAGGATGTTCAAATTGTGTAAATTGGTAACTTTTATTTTTAGACATTTTGAATAATTATTGCGGTAAATATTTTATTTACCATGGTTAAGGGTAAATCCGGTAAATAAGGGTTAAAAAAATAATATTATAATAATACTAAATTACCCTAAAAACGTGTCTTAACCCTATTGGTTGATAGATGGTCGACCATGGACATCTTTGTGTCAATTTTGGGACCCCATGGATCCACTTGTAAGTGATAATGACACTTTATTTTAATTTAGTTAAAATGAATACAAAAATGACACAAGCATATAGCTTTTAGAACAACAATTCTTACATAGGGTTATATATGTTGGATTTTAGATTATAAATATTAATTAGAAAGCTAAAGAGATTTCCTACATAATGATATTTTATTTATAATTTTTAGACATTAAATAATTTATTTTATTTATGACACAATGATGATGCAGTAATTACTAAAATAGTGAAAAATTAAAATAATTGATATTATAAATACCCAAATAAATATAATATGAAACTTTTAATGAATTAAACTAATTTTCTAGGCTAATATGATATATTAGGATTGATTTAATGGACTTTGTTCGAAGTAATCAATCTGTTATGAGTTTCACAAAAAACAACTATTGAATAGTGTCAAAATTGACATAAAAGAGTTCTTAAAACAAATATTATATTATTAATTGATATTAAATTCCTAAAAATCTAAGGTTCGGCCAAGAGACTTATATTATGATAGGTTAATCATTAATGGACCACTTGGGGGTCGCTTGGATGTATATAGTAAGTTTATTAACCATATTATATAAAAATACAAAGAGACATTGTAAAAGTGAAACTAATTAACTTAGAGTTAATACTTAAAGATAAGGTTAATATAAGTACCCAAACCTGTCTAAATTCTATTGGTTGAGTGGTTTTCGACCTATCCCCACCTTAAACTTTGAATAGTCAATTTTGGAGCCATTAGAAACCGAATATGAATTTATTATAAATTAATATTTCTAGCTTTTCCAAAGGTGCCCCTCACCCCTCTTATAAAAAGGCACTCCTCCTTCTCATTTCTTCACACCTCTAAAGCCTTTTGGTTCGGCCAAACTCTGCCCAAATACTCTCCCAACATCCCTCACTACAACCTAGAGGCCTTAGTTTGATCAGAAAGCCAACCTAAGGAGCCCTTTTGATCAAATCAAAAGGAAGAACCCGAAGAAGAGGTAATGATTTCACCACCCTTTTCTAAGTTCATTTCTTCTTCCACTTCTTCTTCCTTTGTTCTTACCATTCTAAAATAATAACTCCAGTATCTCACATATACTGTGATGTTATTATAAGTATGGTACAACCATATTCAGTATTCTATCCACCCTTTGAATAACATGTCACCATACGTGCGTACGTACGGCTTACCGTCTCCACGTCGTGGTGTAATTGTTATTCAATATAATATTATTTGGATGGGTATAATAATGATGTGTAACTCATGTAAATAATAAATATAACATGTTAATGATTCTTTATATATGATATACCATTCATTTATATGTTATTTTAATATCAAAAGAATGATATTGTCGCTCGTGCGTACGTACGGACTACCGTCTCCACGAACGCGATGAGATTCATTCTCCATCGTATCCATTCAAGTATAATTATCATTTTATGATTTAAAAATGATGTTTAAGGACTTGATATCATTCTGGATATGAATAAGATACAACAAACATGGCTTATGTATCAAAACATATAAAAGAAAATGAGTAAGTTAACACCCGAAACGATGATAATTCTAAGATATTATTAATAAATCAATGTTAAAAGATCATATATGATATCATATTAATATATACGATTCTTGTATAATTTAATAACAATTATTTCACCATTATACAGGAGGTTAACCTACCCCAACCAAGGAAAAGTACAAGGTAAGGGTTATTTCACAATCTATTCATTATCCGAGGTTGTATTATACGTAATAATCTACTGGGATCTCTTTATCATCCACATCCATGTTTCTTCAAAATGTATTTCAAAACATTTTTACTATTTACAAGAATATGGGTTAAAGTCATTTATACCCTTGTTTGACTTTTTATAAGAGGTTTATAAAAGAATCTTTCCGTCGTTTTCAAAACAAGGTCCTTTTTAACCTTTTCGACAGAATTGAGGTAAGAATGTTTTTTTAACTTATACGGCGGGTGCGGTTATTTTACGCCGTTATAAAATCTTCAAAGCTTTCCTTACAAGCTTATAAGAATATTTTCAAAGAAAATGTTTTATTTTATATGGATCTTAAATGATTTCAAAATAAAAGGAGATATTTCTTTAAAAAGAATTTTGATTTCATCTATGTCAACATCATTTGATGGATTTTAAGATTATTTGAAGTTGATTTATTATGATACAAAACTTCTATATTGTATTGAAGGTTTTGTGATATGTTTGACTGTGGATGTGCTATTTTTATACCATTCATAGTTTATTGTGAAAGTATTGACATTTCGTATGCTAGTTTTAATACGAATGTTTATGTTATGTTTAAACCTTTTCATATGGGAATGCATTGGACTTAATAAGTGACGGGTGGAGCCCGCTATAGCTCCTCGATGCATCGGTAGGTCTCATGAGACAAACTAGTGTCTTGGCACAAGGCCTTGACAAAATCTTATTTGTAGTCTTGGCACGAGGCCTTGGCTATGTGGTTATGATAGTCTGGCATTATGCATTCCAACATTATGAAAGTGGTTATTGATTTTGCATGTGATTATTCGATTAGTAAAATCTCCATGTGAATAAGTAAATGGCATTATTTCATTTTACTTTTGCCATACTATGTTGAAGTTCATGTTTAAAAGGCTTTTGTTTAGTAATTCATTGCCTTAAATGTTTATGCTTATTTTGAATGTTCCGCTATATTGTTATCCTTACTGGGCATTTGAGCTCACCCCTTTTCTATGTTTTATTTTTCCCAGGTAGTGAAGAAGTAAATTATGTTTGACTTGCAGGGATATTATGAGGGGTTAATAGTGTGGATATGAAGACTTTGTTGTTGTAGTAGTTTTTCACTTTGAAATGTAATGTAAAACTTTATGAATATATCTAGTGTTTCCAAGGCTACTAAACCAATCGGTCTTTCGAGATTTGATCTTTCTTGTGATCATGCCAATGTTACGAAGTAATGCACCGACTCTGGGTAGCTGGGGTCGGGGCGTTACAGTTGGTATCAGAGGAAGTTTAGTACAAACCTTGGAAGCTAGATTTAGATAAACTCTGATTAGAGCACATAGACCTAAGATGAACTTTGAGGATTAGTATAGAAGAACTTCCTAGAATTTTGGTATTGTAGAGACTTTGTGAGTTTTCCGAGCAATACATCCCTGTCTGGATACGAGTAGGTAGAGGCGGCTCTGGCACAGATGTACCTAGGGGTAAAACCCGTAAACACCGCTTTGAGCTAGACTCGAACGGGAACTGGTGCACGACAACGGGCCTTGCTGCACTCTTGGTTACGACACTCCCGGGGGATATGCTTAGGATAACTCTCACTTTCTTTACAAATCATTATGAAGGGTTTATGAGTATATACTTCCTCAAAGAAAACATATTTATGATTATGGATTATATCCATAGATAGTTCAATTTATGTTTAGTGTTTTATAAGTATGGGATTATGTATTTTGATGCATAAACTGATCTAGTTTATGCCATTTTTTTAGAAATGGCGCCTAGTGGAAGAAATGGAAACCGTATCAATGCACGCACTCCATGTAGGGATTGCCCTCCTGCTCAAGATAATTATAGTGGGGCTGGTGATGCAACTGGTGCTGATCAGCTAATCACCGTACTGGGACAACTTACTCAGGTTATGAATAATAACCTTACCCGTATGGAGCACCCTGATCCGCAGCGTGGAGGATCAATGTTAGATCGATTCATGAGACAACAACCACCAACGTTCAATGGGAGTACAAATCCCTTAGTAGCTGAGAAATGGATATTTTCCCTAGAGAAAATATTTCAGGCTTTGGGGAGTAGTGAAAGGGAAAAAGTTACCATGGCAGTTTACCGCCTCACTGGAGATGCTGATCAATGGTGGTCATTGATTCAAAACATGAAGGAAGATGATGAAATATCAAACATGGAATGGAGGGAGTTCAAAGATCTGTTTTTAGAAAAATACTTTCCTCGCGACCATCGAGCAGATATGGAAAGACAATTTCTGAGTCTGAGATAAAAGGAGGATGAGAATGTCACAAAGTATGAGGCTAACTTTACAAGGTTAGCGAGGTACGCTGGTAATTATATTCGCAACCCAAGAAGTAAGATTGATCGTTTCTTTGATCGGTTAAAACCATTTCTCCGTCGAGCATTAGTCTCACAATCCTTTTCATCGTACGAAGACATTGTCTCATGTGCTATCAAGACCGAAAAGGAATTCTCTAAGTCTTATGACTTTAAAGCAAAGCAAGAGAAGAAGAGACCTGCTGATCAATCTGGGAATGGAAATAAGGGGAAGAAGGGAAAGGTTGAATATCCATCTTGTGGTAAGTGCGGGAAGAAACACCCCGGTGCTTGCCTGAAGGGAATGGGAGTCTGTTACAAGTGTGGTGAAAAAGGCCACCAAGCTCATGATTGCAAGGGGAAGAAGGAAGCTACCAACGTTCAGTGCTACAATTGCAGGGAGATGGGGCATTATGCAAATGCATGTCCTAAGCGTCAGGAGAACTTACCTCAGAAAAGGCCAAGGGATCAAGGCCAGGCTTATGCTATCACTACTGCTGAGGTAGAAGCTCCGAAAGACGTGGTGGCAGGTAATTTAATGGTTTCCTCAAGTTTAGCAAATGCATTATTTGATTCTGGATCATCGCATTGTTTCATATCTTCCCAGTTTGCTAAGAAAATTAGATATTTCCAATTTGATTTAATAAGGGAGTTGTCAGTTAAAACTCATAAGGGAAGTATCGTTGCAACAAAGTTTTGTGAATCAGTCCCCATTAGAGCACATAAATTTTCTTTATCTGCTGATTTCATCGTCATACCTATGATTGAGTTTGATATAATCCTCGGTATGGACTGGCTTTCGGACTATGATGCGAAGATTTATTGTAAGAAGAAAGAGGTTACGATTCTTGATGATAATGATAAGGAGCACCTTATTTTTAGAGCAGAATCTTCACCACCTAATTCTTATTTAGATCCACCCCCTGTAGCTCAACTTAATTCAATTATCGGGGAGGAAGAGAATGAAATAACTGTCGGTGAGGAAAGGAATGTTCAAATAGAGGATGTACCTATTGTGAAAGAATTTGTAGATGTATTTCCGGAAGATTTACCTGGACATCCTCAAGAACGAGAAGTTGAGTTTTCTATTGATTTGATTCCTGGATCAAGGCCTATATCGAAGACCCCTTATAGAATGGCCACTGTAGAGCTAGTCAAACTAAAGAAACAACTAGAGGAATTGAGTAATAAGGGATTTATTCGCCCTAGTGTTTCTCCATGGGGAGCCCCTGTTCTTTTTGTTAAAAAGAAAGATGGATCTATGAGGTTATGTATCGACTACAGGGAGATCAATGCTATAACGATAAAGAACAAGTATCCCCTACCTCGTATTGATGATTTATTTGACCAACTGCATGGAGCTCAATACTTTTCAAAGATTGACCTTCGATCTGGATACCATCAGTTGTGTGTAAAGAAGGAAGACATTCCGAAGACAGCATTTCGAACCAGGTACGGGCATTACGAGTTTACTGTAATGCCGTTTGGATTGACTAATGCACCATCTGTATTCATGGATCTGATGAATAGATTTTTCAAGGAGTATCTCGATGAATTTGTGGTGGTATTTATTGATGATATCTTGGTATACTCCAAAACCTACAAAGATCATGAAAATCACTTGCGCATTATCTTGAAGACTCTGAGGAGGCATGAATTATATGGAAAGTTTAGCAAGTGTGAATTCTGGCTTCAGGAGATTTCTTTTCTTGGCCATATTGTCTCTAAATATGGAATCTCTGTTGATCCTTCTAAGACCAAGGCAATCCAAGAATGGCCAGCACCTACGAGTATAACTGAGGTACGTAGTTTTATTGGTTTGGCAGGTTATTATCGACGTTTCGTCCAGAATTTTGCCCGATTGGCTAACCCATTAACGAAGCTCACACGTAAAGGGGTTAAATTTGTTTGGACAAAAGAGTGTGAAGAATGTTTCGAAGAACTGAAGAGAAGATTAGTCAATGCTCCTATATTGACTCTACCATCGGGGAATGATGGGTTCGTTATTTATAGTGATGCATCAAAGAAAGGACTTGGCTGTGTCCTTATGCAGAATGATAGAGTTATTGCCTATGCATCACGACAGTTGAAAATTCATGAACAAAACTATCCTACTCATGATCTTGATTTAGCAGCTGTGATCTTTGCTTTGAAGATATGGAGGCACTACCTCTATGGTGAAAAATGTGAGATTTATACTGATCACAAGAGTTTGAAGTATATTTTCTCACAAAAAGAACACAACATGAGGCAAAGGAGATGGCTTGAATTACTCAAGGATTATGATTGCACGATACACTACCACCCAGGGAAGGAAAACAAGGTGGCAGATGCTTTGAGTAGAAAAGACCATGGAGTTTTGAACAATATGAGAATTGAAAGGGATCCAATTTTCATGGAGCTAGTGAAGATGGACATGGGAATAACCAGGGAAGGTGAAACATCAATGCTTTTTCAAATGGTTGCCAAACCATATTTACTAGAAAGGATTAAGAGTTCTCAGACTGATGATGAAGAATTCCAAAAGAAGATTAATGCTGTGAATGATGGGATATTGAGAGACTTTGCGTATGAAGGTGGAATTTTGAAATTCAGGAAGAGACTTTGTGTTCCCAATATACCTGATCTAAAAAGGGAATTGCTGGATGATACTCATAGTTCCAATTTCTCTATACACCCTGGGAGCACCAAAATGTATAGAGATTTGAAGGAACATTTTTGGTGGGACAACATGAAGAGGGAGATGGCTGATTTTGTGTCAAGATGTATGGTTTGTCAACAAGTGAAAGCTGGAAGGCAACAGCCTGGAGGAGTCATGCAACCTCTTCCCATACCAGAGTGGAAATGGGACAATATTACAATGGACTTTGTCATGGGGCTACCAAAGACTCCTAGAAGGAACGATGCAATATGGGTTATTGTTGATCGTCTTACCAAGTCAGCACATTTTCTTGCTATAAGAGAAGATCTACCCCTGGAACGTCTAGCAAGACTATACATTAATGAAGTTGTGAGACTTCATGGAGTACCCCTATCGATTGTTTCTGATCGTGATCCCCGTTTTACTTCAAGATTTTGGAAAAGTCTTCAGAAATCCCTGGATACTGAACTTCATTTGAGCACTGCTTACCACCCTCAGACAGACGGACAATCAGAACGGACTATTCAGACCTTAGAAGACATGTTGAGATCTTGCTCACTTGATTTTCAGGGTATGTGGGATCAATATTTACCACTAGTATAATTTTCCTATAACAATAGCTTCCATTCGAGTATTCAGATGGCACCATATGAAGCGTTATACGGAAAGAGATGTCGTACACCAACCTGTTGGGATGACGTTGGTGAAAGAAAACTTGTAGGCCCAGAACTGGTGGAGGAAACGGTGGAAAAGGTGAAGGTAATCCAAAATCACATTAAAGCAGCTCAAAGTAGGAAGAAGAGATATGCCGATAATCGAAGGAAGGATTTGGAATTTCAAGTCGGTGATCATGTTTTCCTGAAGGTATCTCCGTGGAAGGGAGTCATACGTTTTGGTAAGAAAGGTAAATTGAGTCCCAGGTACATCGGACCTTTCGAAATTCTAGAACGAATTGGGGCCGTAGCTTACCGATTGGCAATGCCGCCAAGTCTCTCCAAAGTTCACGATGTGTTCCACGTATCTCTGTTGAGGAAATACATGCCTGACCCAACGCATGTACTCACCTATGAAGATTTAGAACTGGAACCCGATCTGTCTTATTGCGAAGAGCCCATCAAGATTCTTGATACGAGAGAACAAGTGCTGAGAAACCGGACGACGCGTCTGGTAAAAGTTTTGTGGAGGAATCATAAGATGGAAGAGGCAACGTGGGAACCCGAGGAACTTATGATGAAGAACCACCCGAGTCTTTTTATGCAGTAATACCCTAGAAATTGTGAGGACGCAATTATTTTAAGGAGGGGAGAATGTAACACCCCAAGCTTCTACGGTACGTTTCCCTTTGAATAATGCGATAGCGTGTGTTGTACGCAACCTCGAGTTCTAACACACACCACAACTAATTAAACTAGCCGTTGTGAATAGTAATACCTAATTTTTGAAATTATAAATATTTTATATTTGAAAATGGACTTCATTTTTTGACTCGGAATATCGAATTTAGCCTAAGGTGAAATTTTGGTACTTTTCGGATAACTTTCATATTTTGATGAATAGTGAAAATTACTAAATTTTAATTAAAAACAACCTTTTTAATCAAAATAATTAATAGTGATAAATTATGAATTTTAGTAGTTTTAAATTATATTTAGAATATATTTTTACCATTTAATATAATGTTGGTCATTGGACATAATTTTACAATTAAACCAAACATAAACAAGTGTCAATCTTTTGATAGTTATTATCTCTTAAAAACACGCTTTTTGTTTTGACAGCGGGAATTAATTTTAAATTAATTTCTGCCACTTCTGTGTTTTGAATTTAGGAAAATGGATTCCATATTTGGAATCAGGATGTTCAAATTGTGTAAATTGTTAAATTTTATTTTTAGACATTTTGAATAATTACTGCGGTAAATATTTTATTTACCATGGTTAAGGGTAAATCCGGTAAATAAGGGTTAAAAAAATAATATTATAATAATACTAAATTACCCTAAAAACGTGTCTTAACCCTATTGGTTGATATATGGTCGACCATGGACATCTTTGTGTCAATTTTGGGACCCCATGGATCCACTTTTAAGTGATAATGACACTTTATTTTAATTTAGTTAAAATGAATACAAAAATGACACAAGCATATATCTTTTAGAACAACAATTCTTACATAGGGTTATATATGTTGGATTTTAGATTATAAATATTCATTAGAAAGATAAAGAGATTTCCTACATAATGATATTTTATTTATAATTTTTAGACATTAAATAATTTATTTTATTTATGACACAATGATGATGCAGTAATTACTAAAATAGTGAAAAATTAAAATAATTGATATTATAAATACCAAAATAAATATAATATGAAACTTTTAATGAATTAAACTAATTTTCTAGGCTAATATGATATATTAGGATTTATTTAATGGACTTTGTTCGAAGTAATCAATCTGTTATGAGTTTCACAAAAAACAACTATTGAATAGTGTCAAAATTGACATAAAAGAGTTCTTAAAACAAATATTATATTATTAATTGATATTAAATTCCTAAAAATCTAAGGTTCGGCCAAGAGACTTATATTATGATAGGTTAATCATTAATGGACCACTTGGGGGTCGCTTGGATGTATATAGTAATTTTATTAACCATATTATATAAAAATACAAAGAGACATTGTAAAAGTGAAACTAATTAACTTAGAGTTAATACTTAAAGATAAGGTTAATATAAGTACCCAAACCTGTCTAAATTCTATTGGTTGAGTGGTTTTCGACCTATCCCCACCTTAACCTTTGAATAGTCAATTTTTGAGCAATTAGAAACCGAATATGAATTTATTATAAATTAATATTTCTAGCTTTTCCAAAGGTGCCCCTCACCCCTCTTATAAAAAGGCACTCCTCCTTCTCATTTCTTCACACCTCTAAAGCCTTTTGGTTCGGCCAAACTCTGCCCAAATACTCTCCCAACATCCCTCACTACAACCTAGAGGCCTTAGTTTGATCAGAAAGCCAACCTAAGGAGCCCTTTTGATCAAATCAAAAGGAAGAACCCGAAGAAGAGGTAATGATTTCACCACCCTTTTCTAAGTTCATTTCTTCTTCCACTTCTTCTTCCTTTGTTCTTACCATTATAAAATAATAACTCCAGTATCTCACATATACTGTGATTTTATTATAAGTATGGTACAACCATATTCAGTATTCTATCCACCCTTTGAATAACATGTCACCATACGTGCGTACGTACGGCTTACCGTCTCCACGTCGTGGTGTAATTGTTATTCAATATAATATTATTTGGATGGGTATAATAATGATGTGTAACTCATGTAAATAATAAATATAACATGTTAATGATTATTTATATATGATATACCATTCATTTATATATTATTTTAATATCAAAAGAATGATATTGTCGCTCGTGCGTACGTACGGACTACCGTCTCCACGAACGCGATGAGATTCATTCTCCATCGTATCCATTCAAGTATAATTATCATTTTATGATTTAAAAATGATGTTTAAGGACTTGATATCATTCTGGATATGAATAAGATACAACAAACATGGCTTATGTATCAAAACATATAAAAGAAAATGAGTAAGTTAACACCCGAAACGATGATAATTCTAAGATATTATTAATAAATCAATGTTAAAAGATCATATATGATATCATATTAATATATATGATTCTTGTATAATTTAATAACAATTATTTCACCATTATACAGGAGGTTAACCTACCCCAACCAAGGAAAAGTACAAGGTAAGGGTTATTTCACAATCTCTTCATTATCCGAGGTTGTATTATACGTAATAATCTACTGGGATCTCTTTATCATCCACAGCCATGTTTCTTCGAAATGTATTTCAAAACATTTTTACTATTTACAAGAATATGGGTTAAAGTCATTTATACCCTTGTTTGACTTCTTATAAGAGGTTTATAAAAGAATCTTTCCGTCGTTTTCAAAACAAGGTCCTTTTTAACCTTTTCGACAGAATTGAGGTAAGAATGTTTTTTTTAATTTATACGGCGGGTGCAGTTATTTTACGCCGTTATAAAATCTTCAAATCTTTCCTTACAAGCTTATAAGAATATTTTCAAAGAAAATGTTTTATTTTATATGGATCTTAAATGATTTCAAAATAAAAGGAGATATTTCTTTAAAAAGAATTTTGATTTCATCTATGTCAACATCCTTTGATGGATTTTAAGATTATTTGAAGTTGATTTATTATGATACAAAACTTCTATATTGTATTGAAGGTTTTGTGATATGTTTGACTGTGGATGTGCTATTTTTATACCATTCATAGTTTATTGTGAAAGTATTGACATTTCGTATGCTAGTTTTAATACGAATGTTTATGTTATGTTTAAACCTTTTCATATGGGAATGCATTGGACTTAATAAGTGACGAGTGGAGCCCGCTATAGCTCCTCGATGCATCGGTAGGTCTCATGAGACAAACTAGTGTCTTGGCACAAGGCCTTGACAAAATCTTATTTGTAGTCTTGGCACGAGGCCTTGGCTATGTGGTTATGATAGTCTGGCATTATGCATTCCAACATTATGAAAGTGGTTATTGATTTTGCATGTGATTATTCGATTAGTAGAATATCCATGTGAATAAGTAAATGGCATTATTTCATTTTACTTTTGCCATACTATGTTGAAGTTCATGTTTAAAAGGCTTTTGTTTAGTAATTCATTGCCTTAAATGTTTATGCTTATTTTGAATGTTCCGCTATATTGTTATCCTTACTGGGCATTTGAGCTCACCCCTTTTCTATGTTTTATTTTTCCCAGGTAGTGAAGAAGTAAATTATGTTTGACTTGCAGGGATATTATGAGGGGTTAATAGTGTGGATATGAAGACTTTGTTGTTGTAGTAGTTTTTCACTTTGAAATGTAATGTAAAACTTTATGAATATATCTAGTGTTTCCAAGGCTACTAAACCAATCGGTCTTTCGAGATTTGATCTTTCTTGTGATCATGCCAATGTTACGAAGTAATGCACCGACTCTGGGTAGCTGGGGTCGGGGCGTTACACATATTGTACTTGAGACAAGGTAGGTGGAACTTCTAGTTGACAGTTCATGTCTCGGACATGGTCAATTATCTCAAATGGGCTGATGTACCTAGGATTCATCTTTCCATTCTTCCCAAATCAAATGATCCACTTTCGTGGAGATATTTGGAGGAATACCATGGCTCTAACCATAAACACGAGGTCCCATCAATGATTTTATATATAGAACTTTTGTCTATTTTGGACTGCCTTGATGTGATGATTAATGGTTTCAACCTTTTCCACCATTTCATCAACCATTTTAGGTCCTATTAGCTTCATCCCAAAAATTCAATTTTTTGCACCTTTTTTCCTAAGGGAATTCATATGAAGTAATTCAGATCTTGAGTGGAAAATGTTTTAATCAGAGAACTCAACCCAAGGAACATGAAGGTTCCATAATCCATTATAGTACATAGAACATGCTCTCAACAAATCATCCATTTTCTGAATATATTGATCATATTGGCCATTAGTTTGAGTATGATAGGTCTTACTGACGATCAGGTTAGTGCTTATAGTATGTTGGAGTCTTTTCTATAACTTCTAGTGGAGCTTTGGATCTTGATCAGATTCAATCGATAGTGGTACTCCATGAAAAATTAATAGATCATAAATATATACCCATTAAAGTTGATCTAATGATAAGGTTTCATGAATTTCAATAAAGTGAGATATCTTTGTATGTCGGTCCACAATAAGAAATATAGCATTGTTCCCTATAGATGACTTTGGAATCCTAGTGAAAGATTACATGGTGATGTTTTCCCATTTCCATTTTGGAATGGGAAATGGTTAAAAAAACCCTTTAGACATTTTCCTTTTATCATTCACTTGCTGTTATACAAGTAATTTGATGTATATTCAACATTCTCATTATTCATAGTGTCCCTATAATAATTCTCTTGGAGATATCAATACATTATTGTTCTCCATAGGTGAATAGAGAAGGTTGAGCTATGTGTGGCATTCCTATGATCCTTTTTTATATCTGGATCAAATAGTACAGATAATCATGACCCAAATATCATGACTCCTACATCCATTTGGAACTCCAAGGAGTTATCATTTTTTATAGCTTCTACCCTTTTTCTAAATTCCTACATCATATCTTTGAGAATCCTTTATTTTATTTATGAGGGATGGTTGAGTATTCATTTGAAAAAGGATTGATGATTTTCCTCCCTTAATGATTCTCATGTCTATACATTGTAAGTCTAATAAGATTGGATCATTCTCAAATTTCATTATTTATAAAGATGTTAGATCCTTTCTATTCAGATCATCTGCCACCTAGTTTAATTTACAGTGATGGTAGTGGATTGATAAGTTGCAATCTCTGATGAGATACAACCGTCTTCACTAGTGAAAATTAAACTCATTTTGCGGGAATATATATTTGAGACTCTTGTGATCAGTATATCTATCAAACTTCCCCCAAAAGAGATATTTTCTCTATATTTTCAATGAAAAGTTCATAACATCAAACTCTAGGTCATGCGTAGGATATTTTTTATCATGAATTTTAAACTTCATTAAGGTTTAGGCAATCAATTTATCATTTTTCATCAGTATATAGCCCAAGACATTTTTGAAAAACAGTTGTACACCCCAAGGAGTTCTCCACTTTTTGATAGTGTGGGTACCGGTGTAGTGATAAGCCTATTTTTTAGCTCCTTCACTCCCTTTTTCTCTTATCAACCAAAAAAGTGAATTTCCATATGACATCGTTATGCTACCAAAATTTCACCATAATTTTCCAAGCCAAAATCATTGAGTAGTGAATACCCTACCCATTTCTCTATCAATGGTATTATCCTTTATGCACATATACTATTTGAATAGAAATTTCTTGTATGTATTCCATAATCCTTGATTGTTTAATAACTTATGATGTTGAATGATTCCATGTTATACGATCTATGTGGAAAACTTATTTTTGAAATAAAATTTTTATAAATGGTTCTCCCTCATATTGCTCCAATGCTTTGGGTAATGTATTGTATCATGATACACCATGTGCATTGAGGATTTACTCATGATAATCCATGTAAAATGGTGGTTTTCTCATGATAATTCATGTTTAATGATGGTTTAATCTTCTTAATCTATGTGCAATGAGCCTTGTCTCATGCTAATAACATGTTGTATGTTGTTGTCACATTTCCATGTTATGATAATTAGGCTATATCATGCCTTTATGTTCATGTTTCTATTTTTCTCCATTGATATGCCTATTTCCTAACATCTATTGCATTATTCACTTTTTCCCTTTTTATCTCCCTTATTGAGATTTATAGCTCACCTCTTTCTTATATATGTCCCCAGGTTATCCCATGTAGTATTAAGTGTGAAGGAATGAGTTGGTCATGTCAATGAATTTTGAAATAAAGATATTTTATTTCATGTTTTATGTTGTTATGTAATATTCTTAATTTCCAAATACACTGGACCTCTAGATCCTCAAAGTTTTCTTATGTGAATGTTTATGTAATAAATCATGTTTAAAAATGTAATAAAGGGAAGGATTGTGATAGTTTGTATCAAAGGATAGGTTTAGTTATTTTTGGGATTTTGATTGGAAAATCCTTTGAAATATTTTGGGATAAGACAATGTATAAGAAATGTTCCCCTACATTTTGGTGAGTATAGAGTATGTAGTTTATCAAAAAAAATATCTATGTCTGGATATGAACAAGTAGAGGTGGCTATGGAAAAGAGGTATCTAGGGGTAAAACCCGAAAACACAATTTTGAGCTAGACTTGAACGTGAACTAGTGTATTACAATGGGCCTCGCAGCACTCTTGGTTAGAAACTCCTATGGATATTTTTTGGTAAATTCATAAGATTAGTATGAACCATTATTAAGGGAATAAAAAATCCCATAAGAATATATGTTAGGAGATAGATTATGGATAACATTGATTGAAGCCTATAAATTTATAAGGTAAGGAGATAACTGTAATTTATAAGTTATTGCTTTAATGTCAATGGATTCCCCATTATGTGTTAAAATGTTAAAAATACACATCCATAATTTTCATTTTATTCTCCCTAATGAACATTAATATGAAAAATATGGCTAACAACACATATGATGGAAGAAAATGATGAATGCCCCCAAGATATTCTCAATCAAATGGGAGATCTATTAGGACATATCGTCATTATGACAATCCATCTATCAAAAATCACAATTAACAGTTGGAACTTTGTTTAATGTAAATTTAAATCGAGGAAGAAGAAAGTGACATCTCACAAAATTTCATTTAATAATTGTGATATGGGAAAGAAGTCCAAATTTTCTTTCGTGTAATAAGTGTGGAAAGAGGCACCCGAGAAAATGTCACAAAGGTTCTAGGAGATGTTTATGTGTGGAAAGAAAAGGAAAAAGTTGGAAAATTTCCATGCAAAAATGGATAATGTGATGAATGGAAACAAACTTCCATCTAGGGAATAAAATATAGTTCTATGCTATAAATATGGAGAAGTTGGTTATTTTTCAAGACAATGGTCTATTACAATTGCTGAGAAGCATGATGATCATCAACAATCTCCATGATTGGGGGAGCATGAGAAGTCCTGTGTTAATATAGATAATCATGAAATAATTAAATGTAACCACTACTTCAATGTATTGTATGTTGTAATGTATTTACATTCACGTCCTATTAGTATATCTTTTATGTTTACTAAGAACAATGAGTCCATAGAAGAAATTATATAAAATAATTAGGAAAAAACTTCTATAAGTGTTTTATCACATGTTGAAGTTTGTGGGAATGTTCTTCTAAAAATATTTATAAGTCTCTCTTTGTTGTATTTTGAGGAAAAAAGAAAAATTGATTTCTTATTCCTCAAGGAAGTTGAAATTTCAGGAGAAAAACTATCCCATGCATGATCAGGAGATGGTAGTAGTGATATTTGTATAAATAATCTGGTAGCATGATCTCATTGGGGATAAGTGAGAAATATATATAAATCATAAAAGCCTAAATTATATATTCACGCATAAAGAGTTTAATATGTGCTAATGAAGATGTTTACAGCTCATCAAGGATTACGAATACTCAAACTATTACCACCCTAAGCAATCGAACAAGGTGGTGGATGCTCTAAGTTGGAAGAAGCCAACAATTTTATAATTAACGAGTATTGAAAGGGATCCAATATTATTCGATTTGATGAATATGAACATGGGAGTCATAAATAAGGTATCATAGTCAATACTTTCACAAATTATTTCTCAACTATCTCTTTTGGAAAGGTACAACGATGCTCAAAAGGATAATGTGGTAATTAAAAAAATTAGAAACTATCAGAAAAGGGAAATCCTTAGAGTTCAATGTCAATGACGAAGGAATTGGAGATTTGGTTTCAGACTATGTGTTCAAGAAAATTTGGAGGTAAGGAAATAATTTTTGGATGATTTATATAGTCCTAAATTCTCTATTCACTCAGAAAAAAAGTTATATCGAGATCTCTAAGAGAATTATTGGTGGGGTAACATGAAGAATGAGATCACAGAGTATACATCAATGTTCTTGGTGTGGTAGAAAGTAAAGGATGTGAGGTATAAGTATATGGGGATGATGAAACCATTACCCATACATACATGCAAATAGGAAAACATAAACATATACTTTGTCAACGGTCTTTCAAAGACATAGAATGGAAACAATGCTATCTGGGTTTTTTGGATCATCGTGAAAAGATTTCAGACTTTATTACAATTTGGATAATTTCTCATTGGATGAACTGGAAATATATACATCATATAATTTGTATGGATTAATGGAGTACAACTATATATTATATCTGATCGAGATCCAAGATTCACCACTATTTTATGGAAGAGTCTCCAACATTCTTTAATACTGACCTGAAAATCATTACAGTTTATCATCCCCAAATTGATGACCAGTCTAAATCTATTATCCAAACACTTGAAGAAATGTTGAGAGAATTTTTAATGGACATCAAAGGTGGATGGGATCAAAATCTTCCTCTGGTTGAGTTCTCTTACTACAACATTTTCCACTCAACTATCCAATTGGATCCTTATGAAGCCCGTTATATGAAGAGGTGGATAACACTGGCATGTTGGGATGAAGTTTGGGAGAGAACACTCCATGGTCCATAAATGGTCTAAGAAATGGTGAAGAAGGTTAAGACCATCCAATATCAAATTAATGATGCGCAGAGTCAAAAAAAAGATCTATGTTGATAATCATTGACAAGACCTGTAGAGAGATGTTGGAAACATTGTATTTCTTTGCATATCAGCACGAAAGAGAGTTATGAGATTTGGGAAGAAGGGAAATATTAATCCAAGGTACATCAACCCTTTTGGGAACCTTGATAGCATCAAAGCATTGGATTATCGACTAGCACTCCCACCAAACTTATCTCAAGTACATGGTGCATTATATGTATCACTCTTGGGAATGTACATACCTGACCCATCGCATGTAATCAATATAGATGTGGTACCCTTAGTGAATGACCTCTCCTATGAAGAGATTCCATTGAAGATCTTAGATCGTAGTGAAAAATGACTAAAAAATAAGATGATGCACCTCCTCAAAGTGTTGTGGAGAAACCATAAGATTGAAGAAGAAAAGTGGGAACTAGAGGAAGTGATGAGGCAGCGTTACCTTCATATGTTTAAATACGGGAAAAGGATATTTATGGGGAGAAATTTCTAAAGGGGGGAATGTTGTAATGACCCGATCATTTATGAATAAAATTATATTTATTTTTATGTATTATATAAAAAATATGCACATTTTTATTATCATTTGGATTAAATTATCATTATGTATCATTCCCGATTAAAATATTGTCATTGAACAATTATCACATGACTGATATAAATTTATGGTTCTTAAAAAAATATTTTTGACACATACAAAGGAGAGGATAACCTCATACAGTAGACCCGGGCCGTAAGAAGCTCATTTTTTGAAGCTCTGAAAGGACGTAGCATCATTGGTCTTCACTCTTGACCATTGCTAACCCACGCTTTAACATGTTAAGCTTGAACAGAATCACCTACGGGATAAGTTCATGTTAATAGAGATTACAACCTGAGAGAAATTGTATGGTCCACCCCAAGAGTTTATCACCATTGCACACGTTACCCTTAGATCTTACATAACGGTTATAAGGGGTTATGTAATAAGTTATTAGTTACTTATTGTGTAATCCTTTTTTATAAATAAATGTCTTATTCCATCAATTCCTTTATGAAAATAGGCCTTTTAATAAATGTAAAATTTGACAAATTGTCTTTTCAGTTAAAATGGTACTTTTGAAAATTATATAAATTATATTATAGTTTGTTTTTCTAATAATATTATAAAAATAATTCTCATAAATTCTTATTATATCACTTCCTTATCTAAAAATGTTTAGGTAATCATCTTCATATGAGTTATATTTTTATAAGATAAAACAGAAAATGTATTTTTATAGAATTTATTTTAAGAAATTAATGAATTTATGAAATAGATAATATTTTAATAATATATTATTTTTATATTATTTTTATGAATAATAAATTAGTATAATTTTTATGAAGTCAAATATAATTTCTTAGGGTTTGAAAACAGTTTTTGTCAAAACCAGGGATTTTTCAAAAAAAGTCAGTTTTCATTTTAAATGTGAAAATTCACACATTTAAGAAATTATTTAGATAAAATGAATATTATTTTTTGAATCAGGATTTCTAAATTATCCAATTGTGATTTCTTCATAATTTTCTAATACAGTCAAATTTTTGTATAAAAATTAAATATCGTATAAATAAATTATATGTTTTATTAAATAATAATGTCCCGAAAATGATGTAATAAATACTATAATAAGTATTTTCAGAGAAATATATGTTTTCACATTAAAATAATGGGATTATAGAGATTTTTTACTAATTTTATAAAGTCTTATTGAATCCTTCAAAATGTGTAATATAGTTTATGGTTTTAAATTCATTTCCATGAAAATATGACTCACTTACACATAAGAAATACAATATTTTAATTTGTTCTGACATTTTACATATAAAATAATTTTTTCCACTCCAATTTTGAAAAAAAAACATTGGACAAAACCATGGGAAAAAACCATGGGAATGTCTGTTGTTTTGAATATTTATTTATATAGATTCCAAAAACTATGTTTCCGAAATATTGAAGAAATTCTCACTCATTACCTATATAAACCCAAAACATCTCACACTTATAGTCACTAAAAATCATTTTTTCACATAACAACTCTTCCCTACTCTCTTTAGAATCCTCCTAAGGTGCCTCACACTCCCAATAATCCCCTATTCAATTTTTTTAAGTCACCCACTCAGGTAAGGGATTACATTCATTCTCATTTTTAGCCATGTTTCATTGTATTATAAAACCCTTTTATTTTAAAACATAATTGTTAGGGTATGATTTGAAACCTCCCCCATACTTCTATAATTATGTTTGAATGATGAGATACCACTTTATCGCTCATTAATTCCTTCTGTGTGCACTTATTACCATGTTGATATTCCATAAGGCATTTCTCTCTTCTTATTTCCTTTCAATCATTTCTTCCACGTTATGCATCAAAATTATATTTAATATGTTGGGATATTATGATACAGGATACCATTAATATCTATTTCATGTATAAATTAAGATATAACACATTATCTCTCATTAACCCAACTTATGAATTTCCATATGATGTTGTTATGCTGTCGAAATTACATTGTGATTTTCCAAGCCAAAATCATTGTGTAGTGAATACCATAACCATTTATCTATAATTATTATTCACCTTTATACACATATAATTGTTGAATGGTAATTGCATATATTTATTAAAAATTCCTTTACCATGGAATAACTTATTATGTTGAATTATTCCATGTTATATAATCTATGTGGCATGCTTATGCATAAAATGAAATGTTTATAAAGGGTGTTCCCAGATAGCGCTCCAATGCACTAGGTAGGGTTTAGTATCATGATACACCATGTGAAATTAGGTTTTATTCATGGTAATTCATCTGAATTTAGGGTTTAATTATGAATATTCCTGTGCAATTAGGGTTTACTTGTTTTAATCCATGTGCAATGAGGCTTGGCTCATTCTAATATCATGTTGTATGTCATTACCACATTTCCATGATATGATAATCATGATATATAATGACTTTATGTTCATGTTTCTCCTGTTCTCCATTGATATTCCTATTTCCTAAAATGTAATTTATTCTTTATGGTATGCCTTTTTTACTCCCTTTCTGGGCTTTATAGCACACCTCTTTCTTAGGTATGTCCTCAGGTAATCCCATGCAGTGTTATGTACGAATGAATGAGTTGGTCATGTCAAATATCTTTTAAATAAATATGTTTTATTTAATTTTTTAAGATGTTATGTAATGTTCCTAATTTCCCAAGGCACTAGACCTCTCAATCTATGGAGTTGTCTTATTAGAATGTTTATGTAATAAATCATGTTTAAATATGTAATGATGAGACGAGTTGTTATTCTCTAGACTATGAATAGTTTTATCATTATCAAAAAAAATTATTAAGATAATGAAGGTATGTTCTATATAATGGTTCCTTCATCAGTGACGAATCAAGGAAAATTTTATTTAACTTGTAATGTATAATACCATAAATTATTGTATTCTACTATTCAAAAAAATCAAGTATTTTAGAAAAATATAAAAAATCCACCATAGCCATTTTTCAACATTTATAATTCAAAAATGATCTCGTTTTTATGAATTTTTATCTTAAATATCATATATTGAATTTTAAATAAAAATCAAAATTTACTCGAAAAATATAGATTTTATAATTGTAACTCATTTTTTAACTCCTTAAGAAAATAAGGTCTCAGAAATTACCTTATAATTCTATGACACAAAAATATTAATTTATGAAAATAATTTTTTTTAAAATTGTACAAATAATCATAAAATATTAATTAAATATTTATGAATTTTAAAAATACAAACACTTAATTGATAATTTTTAAAATATTTTAATTACTTATAATATGATATAATTATATCATATAGTCATTTATACGATAGATGATTTTTCTTTATACATTTATTTCAAATGTTTCTATTCAATTTTAGGGTTTACTATTCATAATGTTTTCCTTACTATTCCAAATGTCAATTTACTATTTCATTGGTATAGGCTCCTTAACTTCTAGAAATACCTTTTATTTCATTCATTCATCAATAATAAAGTTTTTATTTTGTTCAAAAATGTTATTTTATGTGTTTAATACTATAATACATAATTATAATAAAATTATTTCATCTGATAAAATTTTTGTTGGTTACACATCACATTGGCCAATGGTGGGTCTTTCACACTTATCTCTATTCGGTTGTGGGTTCAGGCCCTCTAAACTCGATGGATGCAATGGGTTGTCACCCGATATATGGGTTATAATTTCATCAAAACTATATTAATATTATAGTTCCCCATACCTGTTTGACAAATAACGGGGTGAATTAGTGGTTCACTTTTCGAAAACAATTTCTTTTAAATTCACCCTCTTAAACTTGTTATGGTTCTCAAACCACTCATTGATATGTTATACTCTCTATTTGTTTGAATAATTAATAAGAGAATGGGAAGAAACATTTATTTACAAGGTTTGATACAAATACCAACTTCTTTCCATGTTGTTTAATCCCCCAACATGGATTCTCTATTATATAAGATGGCGATTTAATGAATAAGGTAACAACACAATATACACCCATGTAGTTGATCCTCTAGTTGATACTCATTCAACACCCATGAAACCAACTCTTCCTCCTTAGTTTTTGTGACACCCCAAATATATTCTCTTATCATTATTTTAGACTGGTTAAACACCATAGTCTTTAATGTATTTATAAAAGAGTCTGAAACCCAATCAAAATACCGTTATTTTAAATTATTTTGAACAAAAAAAAGAAAGATATATTTTTTCTTTAAGTTTCTTCTAGAAACATGGAATAGATATTCCTACACGAGTGGACTGGATTTGTTATACTCATTTACAACTTCAAGATCTTAAATAGTTCTTAAAGAGGTACTATTATTATTTAAAGTCATTTACACAATATCTTAGACAACTAATTATTCTCAAATTTTGAAAATCGTAAAGCATACTAACATTTCTGACATGTATATTTTAGTTTAGGTTTCTTTATCATCTTATCTTCACTGAAAGATAAAATATTTCTCAGATTAGTTCTTGGGAAATTATTCATCCTTCTCAAGTGATTCTCACAATTTATTCAATATATTTTTTAAAAACATTAAACATATAAATATCAAAATAATATTTCCTCTGAATCATAACACAAATACTTCATGTAATCATGAGTATTGTAGGGACTTCTAAATAATTTCACTTTTTTAATATAAAACACTACGATATATTAATCTTGTACAAATAAAATTAAAATAGTTATAACACCCTATGAAATTAAAATGGATTAATTTTAGAATAAAATTAATTTTGTTTCTACATTTCTTTATATGCAAGAATATGTTAAGTTTACACTAGACGCAACATTGAGTTAGGTTGCGTAACACACAAAACCAAGTTTTAACATCTTATAAAGGTGCACAAATTTTAAAATTAAATTTTTTAAAATTAAATTTTTTTTACTTAAAATTAATAATTATTTTTGAATTCATAATTTCACAATTATATTAAGGATAGTTTTTGGGATTTTTCAATGAATCTTCATTTTTTTATGAATTGCAATAATTACTACAATTTTGTTAGAAATAGCCTTTTCGTTTCAATAATGATTAGTGTTAAATTATATTTTAATTTTTTTAAGCAAAATAAAAGATCAATTATTAATATATTAATACAATTTATTTAGATGGAATCAAATTTATTTATAAATAATATAAAAAATGTATTGATATTTTTAACATTTTTACTTTATTGACTCGCATTCTCGCCACATATGTAAAATTAGTATTTATCTTAATTTTCCCACTTTTATGATTTGAATTTTCAAAAATAGACACACATGATTTTCATTAGAATAATATTATTTTTCTAATAAGTAAAACTTCATTTTTACCAAAAAAACATACATTTGAAATGGATTAAAATTAATTACAATTATTAAGGTAAAATTAAGTTAAATAAGGGACTAAAAATTAATCTGAAGGACCCAAATGACATATACAATTTCCAGAAGCCATTAGAAACCAATAGATTGACCAAATCCCATATTAGTTAGAATTTTTTGTTTTAATTTGATATTATTAAATAAAATTACCCTATATAAAAGGTTGGGTAAGCACAAATACAAAAATAGAACTTTCATTACCTTTAACATTTATAAAAACATTTAGATATGTAAAAAAACATATTTTAGTTTATAAATCTCCTTTTTAAGGTTAAGTGGGTTATAATTATAATAATTATTTATCAATTATTTTTTAGATATGATTTGAATCCTTAAAATTCATATGAAACACCAATATAGCGAGTATTTAGTTAATTATTAACTAAAATAAATGATACAATAAATATTAAAAGTGAATTATATATATTTTATAATTGTATTTAATTTTGTAGATAAACATATCATGTTACATATATTTAAACATAATATAATTGTATTACAATGTTTCTTTGATATTATAAAATTAAAATTAAATAAATAATGTCAAAATTGACAGTATTGTTATTTTATAATAAATACAATTTAAATAAATAATTTAAATTCAATAAATATCGTACATTATTCAATTGTTTTTTAATTTTTAAAAAATATTAAATGTGTTATATTAATGGATCAAATTTTCTATTATAGTTAACATATTGACCCATATATTGTCAAAATATTGTTAACACGATCTGGGATTAAGCAGTGTTTTAGCACATCACATGCGCTTGTATTAATAAAAATGACAAAAATGGGATTTTTATTTTAAAAATTAGATATCATATTAATAATCAACTTTATATATATTTTCTAATAAATATAAATTTATTTTAGTTTTAATGGTAAAATTACATAGGTTGTAAAACAATATGCTTTAATAAAAACCAAAATGGTAATATGGGAAATATTAAAAGTTAAGAAACCAAAATTTTAAAATGCACATATTTTGTTGTGTTGGATGTATTCATAGACCATTATTACCATTTAATACATTATGTGTCTAATTTTTAGGCACTTTAGGTAAGGTATACATCCCATTAATGGATACCTTTCTGTATTTACAAGAGTGTCACTCTCCCTCCACTATAAAAAAGAAAGTAATATATCCCTTACTCAAACCTCTCAAGACTCTTTGTCTCAACCAAGATCTTCCGAAATAGATCCTAAAAATACATACCCTAATACTATAATCCAATCATTATATAAGAATAAATCCAAGGAATCCTTTTGGTACAAACCAAAAAAAGTTATCCGATTAAGAGGTAACATCATTCCTTTAGCTCTTTAGTTATTTTCCATTGTCTAATCCCTAAACTCTTATTATTCTATGATAAAATAACAAAAAACTATTATAAATATATTAGGTCTTTTTTATGGTAATATTTATAATTAAAAATATACACACATCCTTCTAATGGGTATTGAACATATTGTATCTGTGTATGAAGAACTATTGCCTCACGAAACGATGATTGTTCATTTTTCCTTTATCACCTCTCATGGTGGACATTGTGATAGACACTTTATTTCTATATGTTATATATGATATTTATAATATCTTTAAGCTTTTTTAATTTTTATTTAGAACATACCTTTTTCCCTTTCCATCTTGTGTAAATAAGATAATTTGGTTTGAGGAAGTGCAGACAACAACCCCTCAAAGCGATGTGACTAGTTTTTTCCATTCATGTAATATATAAAAGATGATACTAATAAAATTATGTAAAATATATGACATATATATTAAAATTTACGTATAATATACATATTTACATTTATGGTTCATTCTTTTAATATGAAAAACAATGAAATTTGTGTTCATGTGTACGAACGACCTACTGTCAACATGAACGATGCATTTCATTTATTATCAAAAAAACATTATAGATTAATATAAATACATATTTACAGAATAAATATGATAACTAAATAATGTGTTAAATTATGGAGATGATGAAACCAAGATTTAATTAATAATAACATCAAATAATGAGTCAAAACATACTTGAGAAAACAATGTAAGTTACACAAAAAAAATATTTAAAATAAGTAATGTGTGTTAAAAAATGGGTAATAAAATATTATAAAAAGTTAATATATGATATAATTAACATGATTATCATTATGGTAAAAGTTTTTAACTAATTTTAAAGAACTATACATGAGGATAAATACCACAAAACAAAAATTAATGTTAAGGTATGAGATTATTGTCTCACTTTTCTTTCCATGAGGAATACGTTATTTACACCTCTTACCTATTTTGTGTGGTGTATAAATTTCCAATTTTGATATATTATAACTTTATTTTCATTTATTTAATGATATAAAACATTTAAATTGATTTATACTCTTTCATGTATCCCATGATTCAAAATCAACTCAGGTAGTAAGGGATTTCGTCTCAATATCATTTTATGGAGACATTTTGTAATGTTATAAACCTAGATTATTTTATATAGTGAAAATAATACCCTATTAATTTTTGTATCATAAATATTCTCTTTATCATGATATTATATGATTATTTTTTTTAATTCATCTAGGGGAACATCATTTAAATGTTTGAAGTGGAATGGGGAACTTTGGAATGTTTAATTATTATTTTCCACAAGAACATTTTATAGTGTTTTCAATAGTATTTCCATTCATCAATATCAAAAATCCTTGATATTATTTATAATAAAATAGGTAATTATTGATAAATCTATATTATTCATTCAATATATTTAATTTATAATGAATATTATTCAATTCTATTATTTTTTATATGACGATTGCTTTAGACATGTATGACACAGGTTGGGGACCATTTAATGAAAGACATACATGTTTGGTATTGGTTAATAAAATACCTTCAATGCGTCTGTAGTATCATGATACAAAAAATTTATCTATATTTATTAGAAGCATTTTTACTAGATATAACCTTCTTGTGAAAGGTCTTGACATTACTAGTTTCTTATACCTAAGAAACTTGGAATGCAATAATTAATCATTTCACTCATTTAGTTTCAGTTATTAATCATCGAGGGGATCTTGAGTCGACATGTCTATCGATACATTTTATTATCAGTTGATTGATTAAATGGCATATGTTTTGGTTTCTTACCTTTATATATTGAATTTTCTATATTTAGTTCTTTGAATGGAATGTTTTACTAGTTATCCACTATTCCATGTTCATTTATGCTCATTGAATAATTATTTAATTTACATTATATACCCTTAATAAGTTTTGAGAGCACACTTATTATGCTTAATTTTCCCATTTGATGAAGATTAAACATTTGGTTAATCTTTTAAGATGTTTTTTATATTATTTTATTATGTATTATTTTTTCATTTTTTATTTCCCATTGTATTATGAGTATCATGTGTGTAATCTAGATTTTCAAGAATGCTAAACTAATCAGTCCATTTGGATTTGATTCCTTCAAATCATGCCAATGTAATAACATAATGCATTGTCTCTAGGATTATGCGTCATGGTGATATAGTTGGTATCAATGTAAGTTTTCCAAAACCATGGATACTAGATTTAAAATACATAAATTAGGGTGTATAACCCTAATATTGTAATTAAGGTTAATTACAGAAGAAAACACTATATTTTTGGAAAGATATATATTATGTGTATATTTATAGTAATACATCCATTTATGGATACTACAAGTTGGTGTGGTTCTTGAAAATATGTACCTAGGAATAAAAACTCTAAAATGGTGCATCAGGTCTTACTCAGGGTAACCTGGTACATGACAATGGGCCTCAATGCAGACCCAGTTTGACACTCCCAAGGGATACGCTTAAGATAGTTTACATTTTCAATACGTACAATTATAAAGGATTTGAAAGTAAATATTTACCCAAATAATATAAAGTTTATAATTCAATGATTTATAATTTAAAATGTTGTTTATTGTTCTATAACATATATATAGTTAAATAGAGTTCAAAATTTTATGAGATAATACCATATATGTCATTGTTTAGAAATAAAAACTAGAAGGATACATGGTGTCATTACCCATGGGAAACAGTGAGATATCTCTATTGAAGAAACCAACACATACGGTATTGGAACAGATCACATACATAAAAAATTAAGGGAAAATAATCATGTTTGGACAAATAACCTTTCCTGAATAGAGAAAACTATTCCATGGAGAGAATCTATTATGATGTATCACTTTATACAGCTAAATCCTCCATAGTTTAGTGGGACTAATAATTCATTTGTAAGTGAGAAATGGATTAGGTCTCTAGAGAAGATATTTATGGACTTAGAATATAGTTAAAAAGAAACGGTTACACTTTTTTCTATTGTCTCCAATTTGATGTTGATTACTAGTGATCTCTTATCCAGAATACAATAGAAGAAGAAGAAATTGAACTCATAGAATAGAGGACTCTTAAGAAGTAATTCATTGATAAATGCATCCCTCAAGATCTAAAAATTTAGAAGAAGAGGAAGTTCATTATTTAAAACCAAAAGGACAAATATAGTGTTGTAGTTTAACAACATAGCTCAAGATACCTTTAAAAGGATATATTGGAATTCTATGGATTAAATATGTAACACAGAGTACAAGATTGACCAATTCTTTGATGGTCTAAATCCAAATCTCATATACTCACTTGTTTCTCAGAATTGTTTCATCTTATGAAGAGATAAATTTATGTTCCATCAATAAATAAAATTAATTATTGAGATCATATTAATTAAATTGAAACCAAGATAAGAAGTGGTCTAATGAACACCTTGAAAAAGAGAATGATTCAATCAAGATAATGGGAAATAAGGATTTTCACACATGTGATAACTGTGGAAATAACCACCCATGTTTATTCTTGAAGGGAATATGAGTCCATTATATGTTTGGCGATATGGATCACCAAGACAAATAATGAAAAGGCAAAATTAAAATGGCTATTATTCAGGGTTATAAGTGTAACTATATGGTACAATATGAAAATTAATTTATCAAGTGTCAAAGGAATATACCTTAAATGATGTTATTTGATAATGATCAAGTATTTATTCGGTCGTAGATTAAGTGTAATGATTAATATGACTATTCAATAGTTATGTCAATTGAATATTTTATCATCAGTGTACTATTTATAATAATTATGGAATACAGTAAGATTATACTAAAGTACTTTTTCATTAACTATTTGAGATCATATGTTGAATGATAAAAATAAAAGTTATTTAGTAGATGTAAACCTTTTCATAAAACACCTGATTAAGGGAAATAAAATAGTCAATATGTTTTTGATGTTGAGAAAATTATGTAGAAATGATTTATTTGGATAATTATGAACTACCCTGGAATAGATTAACGACTTTTCAACAATTTTTCTATGCTATTATTGGTGGATTTTAGAACACATTTGGATTTATTAAATATATCGTATAACATGATTCTTGCATAAGTAATAAGAAATAATTTGTGTTTCCAATCACATTTTATGGTAATTCATGTTATTACCATATTTCATAAAGATACATGATGAATTTATTCACATGTTTATAGTGATAAAATTTAGAGATGCTTCATGTTGATTAAAGTCTAATGATAATTTCACTTTACAAATTCATTGAAATTACTTCAAAAAATTTAGATCATAATCCTTTTGAAAATTTATCTATTTTAGAAATGGTTTAAGTTTAACTATGAATGCGTTTATTAAGATTGATATATTACATCACTATATGATGAATCTTGTTATAAGATATGAAGTATAAATGGTTCATGTCATGAATAAAGTAAAATATTTTGATTATAGAAACGTACCAAGTAAGTATATTTACATATATTCTTTGAGAGTGAAATAATTACTCAAATCCATGAAAAATGATCTTGAAACCAAAAAAAAACTATTCGTACATTAGTTTTAATAAAATAAAATTTTCCCTTATATCATCGTGGATTTATGGCCATGTGATTGTTAAATTTTTCCTAACCATGTTCTCTATCACTCTTCTATCAGAACATGATTGATAGATTTTTATTTCATATCCATGTTTTCATTTCCCACCTATGTTATCCTACTTGGGAACATAGTAATGTCACCATTGTACTTTCATTTCTATATTATTAAGAATATGTGTTTTTAAACTTATTTATAATGTAGGTTTTCAATAATAGTTTTTTTTCAAATATCAATCCCTTGATAACTGAGATCAACATTAAATTGTGAGGATGAAATTTAAATAAGGTGGTGAGAATGTGACTACCCAAGACATTATAATGAATTAATTTTAGAATAAAATTAATTTTGTTTCTCTCTTTATTTATATGAAACACTATGTTATGTTTACACTAGACACAACACTAATTTAGGTTGCATTACACGTACAACCGAATTTTAGTGTCCTTTAATGGAATTATCATTTTAAAACTAAATTTTTTAAATTTTTTAAATATTATTTTTAAAAAACATAATTTTTGAATTAGTAATGTAAAAAATAGATTAGAGTTAATTTTTTGGATTTTTATGAGAAACTTGTTTTTTGATGAATAGTAATAATTAATGCAATTTAGTTAAAAATATATTTTTCATTTAAATAATGATTAGTGTTAAATTGTAATTTAAATTATTTTTTATGTCAAAAAATATAAATTATTAATTTATTAATGGGTAAAAACGTATTGTTTTTGTGTACTGTGAACTACTACATCATGAAATAAAGATTGATCATTTTTTCTTTTACAACCTATCACGGAGGCCATTATGATGGAATTTGTTTTATATATGATATATATAATAAAATTATACTTATTTAATTTTTATTTATAACATACCCTTTTCACTTTCCATCTTGTGTAAATATGATAATTTTGCTTTAGGAAGTGTGGACTTCCTCCCCATCAAAGCAATGTCACTCGTTCATTCCATACATTGAATGTATAAAGGATGGTCATAATAAAAATATATAAAATATATGAAATATATATGATACTAAAATTATAATATATATATATTTATTATTTAATTTTCATTCTTATAAAATGAAAAATAAATAAAAGTAGCGTTCATACATATGAACGGTCTACTATCTCCATGAATAGTGCATTTCATTTATTATCATTAGACATTATCAATTATTATAAATACATTTGTAATGAATATATATTATAATATAATAATGGTTTAAATTATGGATATGATGAAACATTGATATAATTAATAAGAACAACAAATAAAAACTCAAAACATACTTGAGAAAACTAGGCAAGTAACACGTGAAATAGTTAAAATAATAAAAGAGTGTTAAAAAACGTGTGGTAAAATATTATTAGAAGTTAATATATGATATTATGAACATGTTTATATTTATATTATAAGTTATTAAAAAATTTCAAACCATTATAAAGGATGATAAATACTACACAACAAAAAATATGTTTATGGTAAGGGATTCTTTTCTATCATTTCTTTTTGTGAGGCATACAACATTTACACCGCTTTTGATTTTTTTGGTTTATCTACTACCCATATTGATATAGTATATCAATATTTAATTTTATTTCATTATATTAAATGTTTCAATTGATTGTTTCTCTATCATGTATCCCATGATTAAAAATTTACTCAATGAGTAGAGAATTTTGTCTCAATATCATTTCATTGAGACATTTTGTGAAATTATGCAACTAGTTTATTTTATATAGTCTATATAATTCCCTTAGACATTTATTATCATGAATATACTAATTATCATGATATTATATTATTATTTATTATTAATCCATCATGGAAAATATGATTTAAATTTTTTAAGTTGGTATGTGGAACTTTGGAATGTTTGATGATTATTTTCCTCAAGAAAATTTTAAAGACTTGTCAATGGTATTTATATTCATCACTATTAAAGATCCTAAATGTTTTTTATACTCCACTAGGGAATTACTGAAAAAACTATAGTATTCATTCAACATGATTAACTGATAAGGAATATTATATATTTTGATTATTTGATATATGATTAGTTCTTTGGATATATATGACATGGCTTGGGGACTGTTTGAGGAAATACATAATGGTTGGTGACTAGATAATCAATGGACTTTGATTACTTAGTAGTATCATGATACAAAATATTTTAATTTCCACATTTGAAGGGTTTTTAACCAATATTTAAACATTCTTGTGAATTGTCATGAGGGTACTTGTTCTATAGACCTAGGAAACATAGCATCCAATAATATAGAATTTCCATCATTTAGTTTCATTTAATATTCATCTATGAGATTTTACATTGAAATATATATATATATGAATTTAATTATTAGTTTATTTGTTAAATGATATGTGTCTCAGTTTCTTACTTTTCCACATTGAATTTTCATTATCTAGTTATTTCAATGGAATGTTTTATCTGTTATTTACCATTCCATGCTGATTTATTCTCATTGAATCATTTTTTCAATCATTTTACTTACCCTAAATATGAATTTGAGATCACCTATATTATTTTTCCTTACCCCATGATATGAAGAAGAATCCTTTTAATATGCATTAAAGGATGATGTTTAATTCATATTATTATATATGACTTTTTTATTTTCTATTTCCCAATGTATTAAGGGTATCATGTAAGTAATCTTGATTTCAAAGGATGCTAATCTGACAAGTCCTTTAGGATTTGATTCCTTGAAATAATTCTAATGTATTAACATAATTCACAAGCTCTAGACTTCTAGGTTTGTGGCACTACAATAACACAACATATAAAATTTATTGTGTATTGTTAGTAAACTTTATTGACACTTCCCATATTGATTATTCAAACAAAAAATTTGATTATTTTTTAATTATGTGACACTCTTTTTAAGAAATTTCAACTATATATAACTATCATAGCATTCCAACTACATAAAATTTTCTTTCATGAAATTTCCTGGTTTAGTAGAAGAACAATATGCATTATGGAACTAAACTAGAGAAATATAAGAGATTTCACTCATGATGAGAGACTTATCCAAGAATTATTGATATACATTTTCATAAAAGTGTTTACTATGTATTTATTAGAAAAAATAGAAGTGGTTAAAAATTTGTTTAACACATGATCATCCTGAAAAATATGTTTAACTAGTTAACACATCACATCCATCCATCGACGATAAAATGATCACATACAGGATGTTTACATATCATTTTTATCCATATCTTTATAAAAGTTCATTTTCTATGTATCCTACCAAAGTAAATTTCTTCCACATGGATTTTTAATACATCTATATAAAGAAACAATTCTGCTTATTATATATGCATAACAACACAAAAAACAATCATTATGTTTTTTCAAAGAACCTTCTCCTCAATATCAATAGTGGTTGATCAAAATTCACATAGAAAATAACTCATCTAGAAATATCGAATTATTTAATTTAGTGCATAGAATTTTAGGTGTTATGTGGTTTCATAACAGATATTCACATACCATCTTTCTCAAGCACCATTTATCCACTTAACATTTCATTCAGGGATGCATTTTGCATGACCTATACCCATTATTTTTTAACTTGTATATCCATACTATATTTACACTCATAGAGCACTTCATTGCACACTAGACATGAAAAACACAGTCTACATAACATTTTTTCATGTTGGTTAGCATATAATTTAAGGTATATCCAAATAGTAAAACCATTATAACATACTGTGTGGGACTTCGATATCACATCCACTAAGCATCCCAATAATCCCACAAAGAAACTTATTTCTTATGAAGCTTCACATAGGATCTTCAACTCATAGTGGTTTGAAATGCCCAAAAAATACACTGTTTGAATCTAAAGATGAATTCTCTTGTGCATAAAATTTTATTTATCTCACATTGCATAGAACTAATCTCTCACGTACCAAATTTAAAAAAAAAATCTTAATGGTAAATCACACTTGTCCACATTTCAATCTCCTAAAGAGAAAGCTAATCTTACATGGAGGTTGACTTGTTTTGAGGGTGCATGGTTAGAAAACTCTCATTTGTTAGAGGATCATACATAGGATGAATAAAATGTATTTCATATTTGTCAAATAAATCAAATTAAAATGTTCAATATGATCTGATGATTGGTGTTATTTCGATCATTTTAAGGTCGGTGAATAGTTCCCCAAATAGCCCTCATCCGAAATAAAAAACTCTATGTGTCTTGCCTTCAGTATATCTGCTAAGTCGTTTCAGCTTCAATACAAGCTAGATATCAGGGAACAGAAAAATTTACACATACACACACAATGGGATTTAACCATGGGTGATACCTATCCAAACTATGCAAACCTCTAGGTGCACGCACCAAGATTTCTTATATATTTCCCCACTAGTGATTATTTGGCATTGTGCTTTTTAGGTCTTATACACATCCAGGGTCTCCATGTTTCCACTTTGGGAAGGATCTCCCATGAAGGTTGACCCCTTTGGTACCCTATGAGTGGTTGAGTGAAATCCCATTTGGTCTTTTGTGGATGGTCCAAATTTTTTATCAAACACCCATAAAAATTATATTTTAATTTTAGAATACTCATTCCAAAATACCAACCCACATATCAATCATATTCTTCTTCTTACTAAGTCATTAATAGAATCTTCTTCCATCAAAACATAAAATCTTATTTTCTGCATGAACTATGGAATTAATATTTCATGAACTTCTTTAATCATCTAAACATTGTTACAAACAATTTTTACACCTAAACACAAGTCTGGGATATTTGATAATAGAAAAACAATCTCCAAATTTATATTATGAATAACCTTTAAAGCATGACATCCAAATTCATATAAAGAAGAATTTTCCGAATATGACACTTAATGCTATAATATGGAATTATAATAATTATAAAGGAATCAAAATTTCATCCATAATAATCCTCTAGGAATCACCCCTTCATATATCCTCATCTCATCATATAATTATTCCACATATATTGAATTTATGATATACTAACAATGAAGACAGCATTCGTTCATCAATCATGAACTTTTTTTCTTCAATCTCTACCATCGTTTGGGTTATTGATACTTATTCACTTTATAAATTCAATATTTGCTCCACCATATTAACAAAAAATGAAAAGGGTATGTTGTGTATTTTCATCCCGTATTTATTCTCAAGAATATTTTCGCTCCATTATATGAAAAATTCATGATATTTTTATGAGAGGAATAATGTCACATGGTTCTCTTATCAATGATCTTTTATTTAATCAACTATAAGCTTATGTGGTCTAACATGGTGTTGAAAATAAGATCAATACAACCAAGGATGTCTATGAAATCCATAAAATACCATTCATGTGAAATCATACCTATAAATTCTCAATTATTCTTTAAGGTGTTTGAATTAATCAACTTTATCGCAAAAATTCTTGATCTGTACACACTTAAAAATACATCATAAATTTCAAGTGTATTCGATATATCTCCCCCTACATAGTACAACATTGACTCCACCTTGATAATTATTATCAATTAATTTAGATCACATATTTGGAATTTATTATCATACCTCAAATGTTGTTTTTACCAAACCATCTAGAAAATTCTAAATTCATAATGTTTTTGAATCATTCCATCTTAAATTGGATCCCAATCAAGTGAAATAATCATCATAGACTTCATGATGGAGAATCTCTTGTATAATTTTTTTCAATATATTTTAATTTGACAAGACACCAAAATGGAAATCATTATGTAGTTTTCCAGTTTTGAAAACTCTTATATCTCCTTACTTTCCAAAATATGACCACACTCATTTATTCTTAGTTTATCCAAAAAATAACTATATAAAACATTAATTCCCTATATTTTAAGCCCAAATACATAAAAAAATATGAGGTAATAAGGTGGAGTTACTTATTCCTTAATTTTAATATCTAGGTTGAGATTGTTTTCTGAACTATGTAGCTCCACTTTCTCTAGTCTTCATGATTCCACAACCAATTTTTAAATGTGATTAATCATTTGGTAACATGGATCTTATATTAGTTATAATTTAATTGAGTGATATAGATGTTCTAACTTTTTACATCATGCCATATGCATCTTATGATGAACTATTCATTCTCTTGAACATTTATTTTTATTTTATCAATGTGTTTATACATATTTCTAAATTATGTCCAGATTTATTTTATCTCTCACACATAAAATTTTCAATACATGAGTTTTTATCATCATCATACTATAAATTTATTCAAAGGATTGATCACAATATAAGAGGGATGGGCTCAATGTTCTGGATGAGAAAATAGACACCTATGCGGGGCGGAAATAGTGAAGGATGAGTGCATCCCCTTGAACCATGTTGATCGCCTCTTACTTCATGGTAGAAGTAGTGTGAAAACAAAAACGGACCAAAACAGGGACATTGATGGAAGAAAGGAAATCCAAAACCTTATTCCCCTCATGCCAAGTGTGAACAATGCTGATATTACTACTAATCATGTTCCTCCATTCTATGGTGATGTAGTGGATAGGCCCTGGGATGACATTGTATCCAGGTATGGAATTGTGGAGGAATAGAGAATCAGTTTCCTCCTATGATAAAGTGATCCCCTCTTGACATCATATGGAGAGTCCCATAATCATTTCTTTGGCCTCAGCCTCGAGAGAAGAACCACACCCTAGGTAGGAAGATAAAGCCATAATGACCAACACAGAAGGGTTCTGAACCACCCATCCTCCTCGGATCGACCCCATGCTACGTGATCCATCATAGTTGAGTTTGAGCCCTATGCTTGGTGGTAACCAGTGGACCTAATTTCCTCTCCTATTACTGTTACCTGAAGTATCAGTATTAATATGTTCCTGGAGACGTTGGAGAGTTAGAGCCTCCTTCTATTTGAGAAAAGATCTAATCAAATCCATCAAAAGGACATTGGTATGTATAATGATCTTCCACCCAGAGGTGGTGTTCACTTCATGTCAAGACTTGATCTGTGCTTGCCAAATCAACCGATAACCTGCATGAAGGACCATCGTGTGGGATATCTAATTAGGGATCCTCTCCTCTGTGTCGTGGAACAATCGGTACAAAAACGGCATGTCGGCCATGCAGTTGTCAGAAATTTTTGTGAACTCACTGAAGTGTTATCACACTACCCTATCCCTTTCACCTTCAAAAAACAGGTGACTCGAATTCTCCCCCTAGTGATCTGAGCTGCAGTGACACCTTAAAGGCAACGAGATGCCACAATGCTTAATATTTTCATCAATGAGAATGGCCTTGTGACGCAATCTCCATGTAAGAAAAATCTTTTTGATCAGGGTGCCTTTGGACCAAAAGATCTCATTCCAAAAATCGCTCCGATCGTGGGGGGCCATGGAGCGTCTGAAATCTCTTGAAGAGAAGGACCCTAAGGAAGAGGGAGAAAAAATGCATCTGTTCGGATTGGAGTTGATCTTAATTAAGTTAAAGGTATCGCGCTGGTCATTATCCAAGATCGTTGCAATGATGTTCGGGTGTGCACTCACCTCCTTGAAGGTGATCAGCATTCTCGGACACCCAGGGAAGCCGACAACATTTTTGGCCCAGTTTTGGTGCTAGAATAGGATTCCCCCTCTCCATGATCTATCTGGACTATGATTATATATAAGTATTGATAGGGGAGATCACTGACTAGAAGGGAGAGGTTTGGCCAGCATCCTCAGACTCGGGGCCTACATGGGATTTGTGCATGGTTATTCCCCATAGCGTACGCTGATCCAGAACCTCTGAGGCTATCTTTTCATGAATTCAATGGATAGTATCTTCGATCTGACGAACATTGATGCCCCCTTTCCTGGTGGTCCTCGCCACCATTTCCTATTAAGCCCTATGGTGCCTGCCCTATGAATGTGGATCCCAGATGAATCTAGCAAGTATCTTTTCAATCATGTTGATGATTATCTTTGAGACATTAATGGACGATTGTGCATAGATGGTAGAGGGAATAATCATGCTTTTGATCAGCGTTATCTGGCCCTGAAATGAGAGGATGATGTTCTTCCAGTTGAGGATATAGTCCGTAATCTTGTTGAAAATGGTGTCGAAGTCACTTAAGGGAAGTCGCCTCGGGGAAATTGGTGCCCCCATATACTCCATGAGAAAGGAACCTTTGTGCATGTCCAGGCTTTGCTGAATATCATGGGCCAAAGATATGGTGCAAAAATTGGATATAAAGAAATTTTAATTAGCCTTGTTGACGACCTACCCATTCTAGAGGCAATACTTCTACAACAACTTGTTGAAACCAATGATGGACCAGTAGCTGGCATTCAAGAAGTTGAACGTATCATCTGCGAACATCAGATGATACGCGGGAGGGGGGGGGGGAGATCTCCTTATTCTGCGATATGCCGTAATCTTTACATTGTTAATGGCCTTGTGCAGATGCCAACTGAGGACCTCTTGTGAGATAATGAAGAGGCTCGGGGGCATGGGATCGCCCGGCCTCAGACCATGGGTAGCCTTGAAAAACTCATACTTTTCCCCATTAAAGTGGTGTCTATCCAGGGAGATCTGAAGAACCAAAATGGGATGTCGATGTTCCACATGGAGAAACCCATTTTTATAGCACCATGTTAAGAAATCCCCACTCAACCTGGTCATAAGTTTTAATCATGTCCAACATGATTCTCATATTGGAGCCATGAGTCATAAAGTCTAAGTCTCTGATTATCTCTTGAGCCAGTGCAATGGCCCCCTAAATGGACTGCCCTTTCATAAAGCCATGTCGTTCTAAGGACACCCACCAGGGTACATGGGTGTCCACCCTTGCATTTATCAGGCTGGCCAAGATCTTATAGGGAATATTGCAGAGGATTATAGGTTGGTTGTGGGATATGGATGTGGGGTTCTTGATCTTGGACACGGAAACAAATGTTGTGGAACAGGAGGCCCTGGGAAGGTGACCCCCCCCCCCCCCCGCAAAGAAATCATGGATAGCGATTATGACATTATTTTTAACAATGTCCCATGATGCTCTGTAAAATGAGCACGGGAACTCGTCTGGGTGTGCTATCAGGATTAAGCCTCATCATGGATTCCAAAATTTCCTTTTCTTCCAAAATGGAGCTCATGAAATCATTGTCCTATGCTGATAGATGGTTGACAATCACATCAAAATAACCCCCTTCCTCCCCTGGATAACCATTGGGGAGATGAGGATTGAGACCAACAAGGAGTTCTTCCAAGGAGGCTAGGGCCATATCACCAATAGTATCTCTATCTTCGGTGTACCTGCAATAAACCAGTAATATGTTGGGACTCACCATGCACTTTTGTTCCCTAATAAAAGCTTGGAAGACACCTATATTCCTGTCTCCCTCCCTAAGACATTTTATCTTCAAATCCTCCCTCGCTAGGTGATACTATTTAAGGATCATGTTCGCCATAACACTTATCTTGCAGGAAAGTTCATAAAACACCCTATCATCCCAATCGACCTCCATGTTCCCCTCCAAGCGATCCATGTCATGCATGGTGACCGTGATGTCATCATCTATGCAAGATTGAGTTGTCGACCATGTTTTAAGATTAACCTTAAGACATCAGAGTTTGTTATGAATGAAAACTCATTAGTGTACTTGTGTGGGCTCCCCCAGGTGTTGCTAACCAAGTCTTGGAAACCCGGTAGGCAGTCATAGTGGTGAAAAAATCTGAAATTAGCAGGCCGGTCCTATCCTGAAGATAAGGAAAGGAGTAGGGGGAGTTTTCAGATAATCCCCGCACAAGGTGTATTAACTTGGTGTCAAAGAATGTGGATATGGAATGAACGTTGGCCATGCATCGATCAAGGTGACTCCACATTTGATTCCCTCCTTTTTTATTGTTGCACCACGTGGACCTATCTCCCAACAAGACAAGATCGGAGATCCCATTCCCATCCATAAACTGAATGAAATCCATGCTTTTGTTCCTCTGAAATGGGCCTCTTCCTTTCCTCTCTTCTGCGTCTACGATCAAATTTAAACCCCCTCATATGATTCAAGGAGATTTTTCAAGATCAAAAGAGTTGAGGTTGTTCCACAGGGTTCTCCTTTGAGTCTTATTGCAGTTTTCATAGATGAAAGTTATGAAGAGAGTCATTCTTCCATTCCCCACCCTCGTGGTAATATACTTTGTCCAAATTAGCTATAAAAATCACAAGAATTTCCTTTGTAAAATTAAAATCTTTTTTATATTTTCACATTACCTCACATGATTTTCTTTATTCATATATTTATTCTAAGATGTATCCCTCATATTTATCTTCATATTCTTCATTTTGTTCTGATCTTGATTATGTACCTTCTACAATAATAATGAATCCTCTTGAAGCATATTGGGGGTAATCTAATTTGTAGTATTTTCTATTTTCTACCCAAGGTTGTCACTTCTTTATCATGTTTTATAATCTTCTCATACCTTCATGATACATGTTGATATATACATGCATCACTTTTTTTGACCTATATTATTGCAAAGAACATAGACATGACCATGATGTTCAAATATATTTGAACATAAAAAAACTATTAGTCAATGAATGTTGTTACATCTTCTTCTCTAGAATTATTCAAATTCATATAGTCTTCTTTTTGTTCGTTAGAATGTAATGAATTTTTCCAACAATCCACTATATAATTCTCAAATTTTTTGCAATACCATAAATGACACACATACCCTTTTTTCCTTTTTTTTCAATGATTTAAATCATAATTTTTTAGGTCTTTCTAGCCACTTTGCGGGCTTCCTCTGGGGAAACATCACATTTACATCTTATTCTACCCACATTTCACACAATGGTTGGATCTTCTCTATTTTTCCTCATTGATATTTTGATAATGATTTTATATAAACTAATAATTATTATATAAATTGATTTTTGAAAATTATTAGAAAGAGATATGGATGATACCTCTCACTTCACTGTTTCTTTGGAAATATCATTACATTATGTAATGATCTTCTACCCATATGATGAATATTCTTTAACTATAGAATCCTTAAAATATAATTTTGTGGTAGTAAATACATCCAAAATTTATTATTAAGTATAAATATAAGTCTTTTAAAAATTGTCAATTTTAATTTTCAATTCAAGATATCTCATGCTGAGTACATTCTTCCGATATGCAAGAAATTTCATATTATCATAACTATCATTCCTCGTCTTCTTAATATAATAATTATGCAATGAAACATTTTATTTAAGTAATGATTAACTCTCCTTGATCATCATGACTTGATATCCAATTGATCTTTCTTGATGTCCATTGACAATTTGTGAATTTTTTTTAGTGCAAAGAAGGATTCTATAAAAACAATATCAAACACAATTTTCCTATAGTAATTCCTTTTCAATTTATCTTTAGTATGAAATTTTGATTGTTCAAATTCTTTAACAAGGTCTGTGAGAGAAATGAACATTCTGAAAATTTTACTTAGTGTATCCTATAATTATTTAATTTCTACCTCTAACTATGCTTTATCAAAAGGTAGTCCCTTTATAGTCTGAAAAATACAATAGATAAATTCTTTAGGAACTTTATTATGGCGTTAAATGAATTAAAAATAAAGATCACAAAGTGATTCATTATACTCACATCTAAAACATGGTTCATTAGAAAAATAAGAATAAAGAAATTAATTACTAATTATACCACTATGGTTACCTTCAACTAGTGGTATTTCTCCATTAATTATTTGATTCTTCTTTAACATTTTTTCATATATTCTCTTCCTACTCTTCTACATTTTAACATAACTCCCTGGATTTTTATCCTCAAGAGTAATTTTTTCTCCATGTGAGGAAACAAAAATACGTTCTTAAATATGTATATCATAATGGATGTTAAAAACAATTAGGTAAAACTTTGGAATATTTAAAGGGAGCCTCTCTAATACTAATTGTAGTTTCCTATGACTGATTAACCACTATTGGGTGGTGAATCAGTGGTTTAATTTTTAAAAATTATTTATTTTTAATTAAACGTATTGATATTTTTAAGGATCTTCATCAACTTAGTGATATTTCACAATCTCACTTCATATGAATAATTCATATGAGAGAGAACATCTTGGGATATTTACATGGTTCATTACAAATACCTACTTCTTTATGTTTTCATTAATTCCCCAAATATGAATTCTCTATTATATAAGAAGGTGATACAATGAATTCAGAATGAAATAGTTATACACTACATTATTCAATCCGCTAATTGATCCCTGTTCTACACTTGAGAAACTAACCCTTCTAACTTGTTTGGTTAGACACCCCAAACTTCTTTACTTATCCTTCTTCTAGACTAGTTAGACATCCCATTCTTAAGTATCTTTTACAACTAGATGGACAACCCAGTCACAAAATCTTTCTCAATGTTGTTGATACAAAATAGAAAGATATCTATTTTTGTAACATCCCATCCCGGATCACATCTAAGATGATGGCTGGACCAGTGGGTTACATGACCTCAAGCACATCTCCCTGAACACCAGAGGCTACCGGATAATAGAGAGGTCCTTTTTGTGTCTGAGGGGGAGACTATTCCCTCATAGGTAGTAGGTGTTATCACAATGTATGTAAAAAACAATTAATAATAAATGGAAGAAGCATATGAATGAATAAACTATTGTTGAAGAAATATAAATAATCCAATTGAATAATACTCAAGTGAGGAAGCTCACAAAATAATTTCATACCATGATGTATGTCTAAACTGAATGTACAGAAAACAGAACCTAAGAATGCTATCAACTAATGAGAAAAGAAACAAAGTGTGACGATTTCATCATGAGAAAGGGTCCATCCTCTACCCCGGTCTCCATCCTAAGAAGCAACAATCAATCAAAAATCAGAAGGAGCATGCTTCCCTTTGTCAATACTTGCAATCATATAATATACATGGGTGTCAACAATGACTGAGCATGCTGTGAGATAAAATCCCAGTAGTCCGGAACCCATGGTGTCTAAACCATTCCATTTCATGCAATAATAAAATGCAGTGTGCCATTAAATAACAATTAAAAATAATTTATTAAATGCAATCAAATAAATAACTCAGCCCCGGTTCCAAACGGCACCCATGCCAAATCACCTACTTCAGCCTTAGCCAGATGTATGAAAGGACTACCTGTAAGTATAATACACATATGAATTTATATGAAGCCTAGAATAGAAAGGTAAAACAAGGAAGATTCATACCCCCAAGCTTGTGCTTTAACATGGGGTCTAAGTCATGTATCAACCAGGTGTGCTTCAACATACGAGAAAATACCTTAAATGTCAATAGACTAACTACGAAATTAACATAAACCCTCAGTGCATCATTATTAAGGTTCAAGTTGAGAGTTGGAGTCTAAGACCATCCCGAAGGTATCATTATGGAACATCCTTCAATTATCCAATGCCATCGAGCCCTTCCAAGAAAATATTTCTAAGGAAAAAGTATCGCTTATGGCATGGCTTTACCCCGAGTCTGTCCTGATATTGCAAAAAGTGGTCAAGTGTATTTCGAGGCTAGCTTAGCCACATTTCCAATGGATCTATCCCGATGGGACTTTATGGAACCGGTATCACTCATAAGTATTAGAAATCCCCGAGAAGTCTTGGTCTAGTAAATCCAAAAAGACCCCCCCCCCCCCCGACACATAGAGGTAACCGTAAGGAAAAAATGGTCTAAGCATGGCCCTTAATACGGGATCCACCTCCTTTCCCCACCCTCAATTTAATTAATTTTTTCACAATAGTAGATATGATATCAACATATGTAATTGTTTCTTGAAACCGCAAAGGTACACCAATGCACCACATGATGCAAACTAAATATTTCATCATAGAAATCTAAACAAGGAAAAGTATTGCATCAACATAAGAAGATAAATGAACATTTAAATAAATAAGTATATTAGACCAACCAACTACCAAGATCCAGCAATTACAAAGTTCATAATCAATATAAATTAATTATTGAAATTAAACACAACAAGATATGTTGTGAAAAACATGAAGATAAAGAATCATTTCAATAATATATATATCATGACAACCAACTACCAATGATTCAACAATTCAAGATTCATAATTCATCTAAATTAATTATTTCAATTGAACATAAAAAAAGGCTGCCCAATACATGCAATTAAATAAATTAACAGTTTGGGCTAACAAAACTTATACTGACAACGTCGGCACACAGGAAGGGGTGTCCATCATTATTACAAAAAATTGTAAAAATTAATTCATGATCAATACGGCTGAAACAACTAGGAAAAACAAATTAATTATTTAATTTGGGTGAATTTTCACAATGATGGTAGGCACCGACTAACAGCACAACGGTGCATTTTTATAAATCACAGTGAAATGGACGGAAAGAGAGTATACGCCCTTCTGTATGGTCAAATATGATCCTATGATCTGTTGTAGGCTTTAATTTCCCTAATATAGAAGGAAATATAAGATTTTAGAAAACCCCCAAATTAGGGTAAAATCCTTCCACGATGAACTGCACAAAGAATTTGGAATGACATCACACGACTCATGGTGCATATGATAATTCATATCGAGAGGTTCACAACGCACCTGATGGTGAAGAAAACTGATGAGGAACGGAGGAGCAGAAGTCTTCTGAAGGAGAAGTAATGTGGTGAGCATCACCTTGGGAGGAGAGGTGCGCCACACATAAGAGATAGAGGAGAGGAGGAGAGGAAAAAAAGTAAAGAAAGAAATAAAAAGGAAGGGAAAACGGAAATAAATAAATAAATCAATAAAAATAAAATAGTGGAAGAGATTAAACAGTTAATTAAAATACATTTACCCATTTTTAATTATTTTTAATTTCTTTCTAACTATTTCAATTTTATTATTTATTTTTATGCCTTTTTAAATTACATTAACATTCATCAAATTCATTATAATCTTTTTAGAAAAATTTAAATTATATATATCTGAACGCAACGCTAGAGTGCAACATAAAAATTTTACATAAAGCCGGATAAAATATATATTTAATTATAACAGCCGCTCGAGACCCAGAACACGGTGCGCAGGCACGCCCTGGGTCCTTTTATAATTTAGACAACAAAAATTTAAATGGTCCGCACCTTAATTTAAATTGATAAGTTAAAATAATCAAATATAAAATTATTTAATATAATTATTAAATGACACCATTTATATTTTAATGACAACAACTATTAATAAAGAGGATAGCGGTTATTAAATAAATATTTATTATTCATTAGTATTTAATTTTAATAATTAATAATATCACATTTATTACATTGTACATTTATTATTTACAACACAACATGATTTATTAATTTTGGAAGTGCATTTTCATTTATTGTTTTCAAAATAAATAATAATATTAATAATAAAATTATTAATATATATAATTTCTAATAAAATATTTAAAACACAAATAAATTATCTTCAGGTGCGATATGACTAAACATCAAACACTAACAATGGATATACCATGACTAGGGTAAACCCCATGTCTTGAAACTATTGGTGGTGTCAGATTTCTCATTCGACAAACCGTTTGAGAGAAAATAATTAATTATTATTTAAATATTGGAATAATTAATTAATTAAAAATAATGACTGTATTATCAAGTGCGAGGGTTACAAAAACCCTATGAGAATCAAGGTTATATAGTACCTATGGTAAACCCAACATTCTGGACCTAACAGTAGTCTCATATTTCTCATAAGATGCACAGTTTGAGAGAAAATAACTAATTATTATTTAAAATATCAGAATAATTAATTAATTAAAAATAAAGTTTAAATAATCATGTGTGAGGGTGCCAAACACCCAATGTGAATCAAGGATATACACTACCTAGGGTAAACTCTACATTTGGGACCTAACTATAGTCTCATATTTCTCGCACGACGCACCGTTTGAGAGTTATTTTATTTTATTTTTTTGAAAAGAAACAAACAAGCTTATAAATAAAATAAACTTAATATTTGTATTCTATCAACATAGAAGTGTCAACTATTAGAAACAAAAAAGTTCAAACACACTGGTTTAAAATGGACCTGCCTAGTTAACCGAAAGATTCTATTTACTGTGTTTTTTCATCCTTATCAAAACAGGGAACATTACAATTTTATTTTGGTTTCTTCTAAAATAATTGAAGTATATATCTATCTATGTGGGTATTTAATCTATTATAATCATGTACATCTTTATGATATACAATAGATTCTTGAATTAAGAATTATTATTTCTAAAATTTTTCATATAAGATCTTGAATGATTTGATTATTCTCATTTTACTAAATGCCAAGACATGACTGTATTTTCTTGAAAGTTTATTCTTGTTTTAGTTTCCTTAAAATTTGATCTTTAGTGAATGATCATGTCTTTCAATGATTACATCTTAGGTTGGTATTATTCCTTCTCAAAAGATTCACACTATTTCGTTAATATTATTTGAAATAAGATAAAACATTCAAATCTAAGAGTTATCATTCTTCTGAATCTCAACTCGGATACTTCAAGAAATCATGAATATCACATGAAATTCTCTATAATGGATCTTTTTAAACATCAAGTAATATTCTAAATTTAACATGTATACATCGAATTAATATACCAAAATAACTATTTTTCATTGTATATTGTGCGTCCACATTCTTTATGCTTCACATAATGACGCATAAAAAATAAATTTGGTTCTTTTTCAATTTCATTATCTCTATTTTTTAAATTAAAAAAAATTAATTATCATAGAATTCCATAAATATATCATTTCTCTTTATGTAATTTTATACTTCCCTAAATTCACAATTTTCTTTTCAGAAGTCATCTAGAGAAATATAAGAGTTTCTCTCAAAATGATTGACTTATCCCCAGATTCATGATATATTTTTTATCCAAGAGTAAATTGTGTATTTATAGAAAAAAACATAAGCATTTGACAATATGTTTTACAAAAAATCATCACACAAAATATTTTTAACCATTTAACATTATGTGTGTCTCAATAACTGACAAGGTGATCACATATTGAATGTCCTTATAGCATTTTCAATCATCTTATCATAGAATTTAACTTTCTATGAAACATAAAAAATATAAATCTCATATTAATAGAATTATAATAATTATCCATATAAAAAATGTCCACATATCACATCTATATAGTAAGACCGCAAACAGTTGTCATGTTTCCCCAAATCATCTTCTCTTCAATATCATTTCTGGTTAATAAAACTTCGCATGGAAAATAACTCATCCAAAAAGCATGCATTTTTTATTTTCCTAAATAGTATTTAATGTTATATGTAGTTTTATATCAGATCATTGTAAACCATCTCCCTCAAACATCCCTTACAAACTTATCATTCTCATGGTCGGATACTGTAAGGCCACTACCCATAATTTGTGAACTCATATAACCATATTGTATTCTTACTAACATTGCAATTCACTATACACTCAACTTGAAAATGTTGTTATATATATAATTTCTCCATGTTGGTTTTCATATTATTAAGGGTCCATATGAATTATAAAACCATTATGTCATGCTGCATGGGAATTTGATGTCTGATTTGCAAAGTAGCAATATCATCTCAAAAATCTTCTTTATTTCATATGAATATTTAGATATGATCTTCAGTGCATATTGTTTTTCGATGCTTAAAAATTAACCATCTGTATTTGAAAATAAATTCTCTTCAGCATACTCATTATTTAATCTCACTTCACATAGCAATCTTCTTCATCGTATCACCTGTTCAAATGTATTACCTTCATTTTAGCAAATCATACATAGGTTCATTTTAAAATCCAAAAGATCCTGTTGAACCCACATGGTGATCTAGTTCTTTTGTGGGTGTTTATTCTACAACCCTTTTTCACAAAGGGCTCATATACATGAGAAACAATATGATATCTATTTTTTATTAGATAGCTCACATTATATCTTTTGATCAGACTAGACAACTGGTGTTATTTCTTTAATTTTAAGGTGGGTGAACAATACCCGTCATAGCACTCATCCCACATAAAAAATAAATGGATATTGTCTCTAATATATCATCTAAGACTTTCCAACTTTTCTATGATATTTTTTTTGGGATTAGCACTAGTTATATATGCATACACCATGGGCTTCATCCAACCAAGATTTTGGCTCAAAACTATGGATGCCTCTAGGATCATGCACTATAGGCCCTTATACACAATCCCACATGTGAATAGTGGGTGTTATGCTCCTCCAGGATTATACATGTCCTTGGATGTAGTGTTACCTATTTGGACATGCTCTCCCATGGGTGTTGGCCCCTAGGGTCCCTCTATTAGTGGATGAGGGCTAGCCTATTTGGTATTGTGTTCTTGGCACATACATTTTTTTAAACACCCATAATAATTATATTCTAAGTATAGAATACTGGTGCCAAATTACCAACCACATCTCAACAAACTCCTTATCCCTCCTCATGCATTAATAAATTCATTTTCTCATGGAAACATCAACTCTTCTTTTATTAATGCAATATGAAATTATTATTTCATGGACTTATTTAATATCCCAATTTTTTTTATAAATAATGTATCATATTGAACACATTTCATGGAAATTTAAGAATAGAACAAATAATCATCACATTAATAAAAGTAATACCTTTTCAAAGATGACATCCAATGCCATATAAATAAGAATTTTCCATGAATGACGTCTAATATAATAAGATGGATCCATAAATATTCTCCAGGAATCCCCACTTCATCAATAACAACTATCATGGAATCACCACTTCAAAAATCCTCAACTCCTCAAAACATTCATCCCTATATATTGACCTTATAATATACATACAATAATGATAACATTCATTCATCAATCACAAATTTTTTCAGTTTAAATATAATTACTCTAACATTCCCAAATATATTATTAATGTCCAAAAAAAATTATTCATCATATACCTTTTTTAACCTTAATGTTTTTCTATAAGACTTTTTTTTTTCAGAAAATCAAATAATCATAGTTGGTAATTCTTAATTTAACCTTAATTATCATATTAACCCTAAAGGTTATCTATACCTTTAAACATATGTCCATAAAATTCTAATGCATCATTTCTCAAAGAACATTTTTAATAAAACATATACTAAACAAAAGGATTTCATTCCCATGAATGTTTTCTGAAAATATCATTAATCATGATATATTCCCATGACACAAATTTTTAAAAGGGGTAGCTATAAGGACATGGCCCTAAAAATTATATAATATTGAGTTTTATGCTAAGAATTAATTCTCCTACTTTTGAGGATATTTTTAGATCTGTAGTTTTGTATATTCTTTTCGTAACGCATATATAACAAAACCATATAATAAAAAGTGGTCACTTTTGATTAGTATCCATTTTTTCCATAATATAAAACTTATAAAAATAAACATGATATATTTTCATGAAAAATCATTACAACATTCATCATGACCTCTTAAATTCCCTTAAATATCATAAAACACTATGAAAAAAATTTAAAATGGGTATAAGAATAAAAATATCATTAAGGGGAATAAAAAGAAGAAAAACATTAGTCTAATGAAGAACATGAAAATCCATGAAAACCTATTATTTAACAACATTAATTTTTACCTAGAAATTGAATTATTGTTTCTTTAATATGATCAAGTATTTTACCTTTTGAAAATAAATTATTTCCATAAAACCTCATTATCATGTATAAAAAAACCATATAGTAACCTAAGGACATAATCTCACTAAACCCATATAGAACCCTTACAGAACTATTACAAATTATAATACCATATGGATAAATTCCACTATAATTATCTAGAGAACATAATCATTATCCAATGTATTGGATTTCTATCTGAGTATAATCATTGTATATGTTATAATGGGATTACCCAGAACTATTTAGGTGCACCCATTATAGGTAATTTCCAAGAAACACAACATTAAAAAAATAATTTATACTTCAACTTTTCATCAAAAAAAAATGTATGAAGCACTATTTTGAACTTGTATACAAATCACATTTAAGTGGTAAAATAACATTTTCCTTTAAAATTTATTTTCAAAAACCAAATACCAAAAAAATTGAAATAAGGTTTTTTTATTTTATAAAAACATATAATATTTTAAAGGAATTTAGAAATCAAATAATATTCATAGTAGCAGGAAAAGTTCTTACTTCCATAAACTATAAAAATAGAAAATTCTATTTTTTGTTAGTAAAAGAATTATGCTTAAAAATTTTAAATATATTAACAATGAACACCTTTGAAATAAATTAAAATGAACTTTATAAAACTTTTTTCCAATATAAAAAACATTTCAAAAAAATGACATGAACAAGGAAAATAATGAGAGTCTGAAGTAAATGTTTTAAGAGGGTATTTTATTGAGATGAAAAAGCCCGCATACTATGAAAATATTTGAATCATAATAATAATGAATGAATTAAATTAAATTAAATAATAATAGATAAATTCTGGATATAAAATTTAAAAGGGGATGCATATAAACCTCATAAAAAATATTGGTGCATAACATAAAAATAAGGCATAACTAAAGAAAATTGAGATGAAGTCCCTTGCCTTGAGTCTTACTTTTCACATGTGTATTTATCATCATAAATAATAAAATTATGTTATATATTTAATTTATTGAGAAAATATTTCATGTTTCATATTAATTTTAATTAACTTACACCATGTTATATATAATTATATGATCAATTAAGTTTAAGTAGCATGTTTTGACTATATTCAGATTATATGTAAAAAATGAATTTGGTAGGTTGAGTATGGCTAAAGAAGTCATTATTTAAAAATATATATAGATTAATAATTATGACATAATGATTATATTTATAAATAAATTATAATTTTAAAACCAACCATTAATTATGGTTATTAAAAATAAACTACTCTTTGGATTGTGGATGTGGTAGGTCGTACGTACACATGAATAACATTTCCAATTTTCAATGATCAATATGGGAAAAAAGGTAAGTAATATTTTATCATTAAAAAAGATAATAATATCATAAATACAATATTTTTTTATTTTATAAAATATATATATATGTATTTATTTTGATGTAGTGATGAAAAAAGAAATCTCATCGCTTCATGGAGGTGGTAGTCCACACATCCACAAACATCATTATAATTTTTTAGTGAAGGAAATAAAATGATATAGTATCTTTTGATAATGAAAATTATATCATTAATATCATAATTATAAAATTTATATCGCATATATTCATTATCATCACCCTTATTACCATAAAAGTAATGAATTAGTGAAAATTGATTTGCATCGATTATTGAGGCGAAAGTTCATCGTCCACATGAGAAATGTTATTGTATACCCTAAAGAATGGAAAGTAAAAAGTAATATGTAATGTAATTAATCTAGAGTATAAATATGTTATAAATATCATATTTATACTTTATATTCATCGTCATTCCTAACCATTTCAATTGGTAATGAAAAAAATGAATGACATTGGTTCACGAGGTGATAGTTCTCCGTACATAAGAATGATGATTTCATAACCCATTCGAGGAAAGGGGGGTGGTTTTAGGTTCTGAAAAAAATAAAAGAATATAATTATATGTAATATATATCTCTTATTATATTATAGTGGTATATTAATAATTTAAAGATGTGTAGGAATAAATAAAACAAAAATTCTTGTTGATGAATGTTATCACTTCTTCAAGTATCCTCCTTAGGTTTTCATAAAATTATTACTAGGATAGATTTAGGCCCAAAATAAGTATTATATGATGAGACAAGGGAAGTGTTTATGGTATTTGGGAATTTATTTGCTAAAAATTGGTTTAAATCTATTAATAATAGAGGATAGTGGTGGCCTTTTTTGAGTGAGGTGACTAGCACACATGAAATTTTTGAAAAGATTCAATCATACCCATGTTTTTATCAGGACATAAGCCTCCAAAATTAAACTTTATCAAACCTATAAGAGTTAAGGTCCAAGTATTTATAAAAAAAATTATTATTTTTTAGATCATATTAACACTTATATTTTTAGTTTTACCCCTGATAAATACATTTTTACCATAATTGTGGTAATTAATTTTGACATTTTCACTATTCATTTTGGTAAAAAAATAATTTAACATTATTAGATAATATAAATTATGATAATTCAAAATATTGAATAAATTTATCTAAATTCCATTCACATATTTGTAAACTTTTAATTTACAATTAATCCCACATATGCGGTGAGAAAGAAGGTTTTTAAGAAGTTTATTTTTGATGAAAAATGTGATTGTAGATTAAGTTTATAACTAATAATAATTTTATGAATTAAAATTAATATATAATAATATATAATTTAAAAATTATATTTATAACATTCATCATTATGGATTATTTTAATTACTTTAACATGAGAATCATTATTCATATTAAATTAATTTTATGAAAAAACCAATTTTAAACCCAAAACTATCTTATACTAAAATTTAAAATAAATTTGATTCAAAATTAATTAAGTGGATTATATTTAAATAAAAAATAATTAGGTTTCTCAAAATCATATTCAAAATATAATGTAAACTTTTAATTAATTTATTTATTGAAAATATTTTAAAAAAAGGATTTGTATTTTTTCCAATTCACAAAAAAATCAACATTTTCCTAAAAATAAAAAAAACTCACCCGATTTTAATTTTGACATGATGATTTCAAAAAGAATATTAATTCTATAAAATTAATATTCATAAATTCATAAATTCATCTTTTATATAAATCATTACAACAAAATAGTTTATTTAAATCAATTTCCATTTTGAAAAATAATTACCTAAAAGTTTTTTCATTTATGTGACTATCTAATTCATATCAATAAATATGAGAATTATTTATTCTATCATTAAATTAGTTGTTTCATTATTACACCCTTTTATAAATTATATCCCTAACATTTTATTCAATAATTAAAAAATTGGGGATATATTTCCCTCCTAGCATTTCCAAGTTCACATGTTGCCTCTTCAACCATATGGTTTTTCCATAAAACATTAACATGGTGAATCACTTTATTCCATGGAACATGTTCACCATTGTCAATAATTTTAATTCAATGTTCCTCATAAAAATAGTATCTTCTAATTGAACTAATTTTTGGCTCAAATCATGAGATAAATCTGACATATATTTCCCTTACATTGAAACCTACAAGAAGTTGTGTGCCTGAGATAAACTCAAGGGGAAAAGCCAATCTATTAAAAACTGATCTAACTTTATCCAAGATTTTATATTATCCATTGAACCACGTACATAGTGTTTCCTTTTTAGCAAAATCTATAACAACTTTCCATGGAGATACTTTGAGAAACAAATGATCACCTACCTAAAAAAAGATTATACCTCCTGTTATCTGCATTACATTTCTTAATACACTTATTTTTCTTTATATTTTGATGTTTCAAATTCACCTTATCCATCACTTACACCACCAAATGTTGTCCTATCAACTTACTTTCTTCTATATCATCTCCAAATGATAGTTTCTATTACCTCTTTCCATTTAATTCATCAAATGGTTTTAAATGTATATTGGAATGAAAAATATTATTATAAAAAAACTCAACCAAAGAAATATGTTTATCACAAAATCCTTATTAATACAATGAATATTAATGAATAACATCTTCAATGGTATAAATTTTTATCTCATACTTTGTATCAGATTGACGATAAGAAATTGTGCTGAAATTTAATTTAGAACCTAACGACTTCTGAAGTCATTTCCAAAAATTATATTTGAACATAAGATCAGGGTCTTGTACAATAGATATAGTAACTCCACATAATCTGACTATATTCTTTTCATATAGTCAATAAACATAATATAAAACATTATATCTTTAATGGGGAGTAAATGTGTGCATTTATTTAACCGATCAATAATAACACAAATCACATTATTACCTCCTCATTTCTTTGTAAATTCTATATCGAATTCCATAGATATATTTCTAATTTTCACTCAGGAACAGGAAAATATTGAAAAACCCCTTTTTTATTTTTAATTCTACATTAACCTACTAAATATTCAAACACTTCATGATAAATTCAACAATATCTCCTTTCATTCCATCCCACTAGTAATAATCTTGAAGGTCTCTGTGTATATATTAGTGCTACTAGACTGAATGCAAAATGGAGAACTACGAGCTTCACTCAACAACTCTTTCCTAAAATGGGGATCACAGTGTACAAATAATCTTTTTCCAACCCATAAATACCTTATTCATTAATATTAAAATCATGTAACTTAAAATTCTTGATAGATTATAAATTTTCCATCAAATTTTTTTCCTCCTTATGAGATTTCATATTTATTTCTATAAAAGACAACTATATTGAAACCAGAAACAAAACATAGAATGTAACGCCCCAACCCCAGCTACCCAGAGTCGGTGCATTACTTCGTAACATTGGCATGATCACAAGAAAGATCAAATCTCGAAAGACCGATTGGTTTAGTAGCCTTGGAAACACTAGATATATTCATAAGTTTTACATTACATCATAAAACGAAAAACTACTACAACAACATATTGTATCCATAATCCACACTCATATCCCCACATAATATCCCTGCAGGTCATTCATAACTTACTTCTTCACTTCCTGGGAAAAATAAAACATAGAAAAGGGGTGAGCTCAAATGCCCAGTAAGGATGACAATATAGCGGAAACTTTCATAAATAAGAATAAACTTTTCAGGCAATGTATAACTAAAACAAAAGCCTTTCAAACATGAACTTTCAACATGGTATGGCATAAATAAAATGAAATAATACCATTTACTTCTTCATTATTCTACTAATCGAATAATCGCATGCAAAAATCAGTAACCACTTTCATAATGTTGGAATGCATAATGCCAGACTATCATAACCACATAGTCAAGGCCTCGTGCCAAGACTACAAATAAGATTTTGTCAAGGCCTTGTGCCAAGACACTAGTTTGTCTCATGAGACCTACCGATGCATCGAGGAGCTATAGCGGGCTCCACCCGTCACTTATTAAGTCCAATGCATTCCCATATGAAAAGGTTTAAACATAACATAAACATTCGTATTAAAACTAGCATACGAAATGTCAATAATTTCACCATAAACTATGAATGGTATAAAAATAGCACATCCACAGTCAAACATATCACAAAACCTTCAATACAATATAGAAGTTTTGTATCATAATAAATCAACTTCAAATAAGAGTAAAATCCATAAAAGGATGTTGACATAGATGAAATCAAAACTATTTGAGAGAAATATCTCTTTTTTTTTGAAATCATTTAAAAGTCACACATTTATAAAGGAAGTAATTAAAAAGAGAATTTTAAATAAAAGTGTCCCATACCACTTTGAAACTTTTGAAAGGAATTAACATTTTAAAAACATTCATGTCCATATAAATAAATCCTTAAAAACCATTTTGAAGACATGGACATTAATTAAAAATATTTAGAAAGATAAATCTTTAAAACATTTAAAATTCTGATTTTGATAAAGAGTTCCCTTCCAAAATTCTTAAAATATTCATTTTGAAATAATTTAAAAGTCACATAATTATAAAATAAAACATTTACTTTGAAAATATCCTTGTAAGATTGTAAGGGAAGCTTTTAAAATTTTATAACGGCGGTAAATAGCCGCAGCCGCCGTATAAGTTAAAAGAACATTCTTACCTTAATTTTGTCGAAAACGTTAAAAATCACCTTGTTTGGAAAACGATGGAAAGATTCCTTTATAAACCTCTTATAAAAATTCAAACAAGGGTATAAATGACTTTAACCCATATTCTTGTAAATAGTAAAAATGTTTTGAAATACATTTCGAAGTAACATGGATGTGGATGATGAAGAGATCCCAGTAGATTATTACGTATAATACAACCTCGGATAATGAAGAGATTGTGAAATAACCCTTACCTTGTACTTTTCCTTGGTTGGGGTAGGTTAACCTCCTGTATAATGGTGAAATAATTGTTATTAAATTATACAAGAATCATATATATTAATATGATATCATATATGATCTTTTAACATTGATTTGTTAATAATATCTTAGAATTATCGTCGTTTCGGGTGTTAACTTACTTGTTTTCTTTTATATGTTTTGTTACGTAAGACATGTTTGTAAAGGATAGGTTGTATATTATTCATATCCAGAATGATATAAAGTCCTTAAACATCATTTTTAAATCATCAAATGATAATTATACTTGAATGGATACGATGGAGAATGAATCTCATCGCGTTCGTGGAGACGGTAGTCCGTACGTACGCACGAGCGACAATATCATTCTTTTGATATTAAAATAATATATAAATGGATGGTATATCATATATACAGAATCATTAACATGTTATATTTATTATTTACATGAGTTACACATCATTATTATACCCATCCAAATAATAATATATTGAATAACAATTACACCACGACGTGGAGACGGTAAGCCGTACGTACGCACGTATGGTGACATGTTATTCAAAGGGTGGATAGAATACTGAATATGGTTGTACCATATTTATAATAACATCACAGTATATGTGAGATACTGGAGTTATTATTTTAGAATGGTAAGAACAAAGAAAGTGGAAGTGGAAGAAGAATGGAAATTAGAAAAGGGTGGTGAAATCATTACCTCTTCTTCGGGTTCTTCCTTTTGATTTGATCAAAAGGGCTCCTTAGGTTGGCTTTCTGATCAAACTAAGGCCTCTAGGTTGTATTGAGGGATGTTGGGAGAGTATTTGGGCAGAGTTTGGCCGAACCAAAAGGCTTTGAAGGTGTGAAGAAATGAGAAGGAGGAGTGCCCATTTATAAGAGGGGTGAGGGGCACCTTTGGAAAAGCTAGAAATATTAATTTATAATAAATTCATATTCGGTTTCCAATGGCTCCAAAGTTGACTATTCAAAGTCTAAGGTGGGGATAGGTCGAAAACAACTCAACCAATATAATTTAGACAGGTTTGGGGACTTATATTAACCTTATCTTTAAGTATTAACTTTAAGTTAATTAGTTTCACTTTTACAATGTCTCTTTGTATTTTTATATAATATGGTTAATAAACTTACTATATACATCCAAGCGACCCCCAAGTGGTACATTAATGATGAACCTATCATGATATAAGTCTTTTGGCCGAACCTTAGATTTTTATGAATTTAATATCAATTAATAATATAATATTTGTTTTAAGAACTCTTTTATGTCAATTTTGACACTATTCAATAGTTGATTTTTGTGAAACTCATAACAGATTGATTACATCGCAAAAAGTCAATTAAATCAATCCTAATATATCATATTATCCTAGAAAATTAGTTTAATTCATTAAAAGTTTCATATTATATTTATTTGGGTATTTATAATATAAATTATTTTAATTTTTCACTATTATAGTAATTACTGCATCATCATTGTGTCATAAATAAAATAAATTATTTAATGTCTAAAAATTATAAATAAAATATCATTATGTAGGAAATCTTTTTATCTTTCTAATGAATATTTATAATCTAAAATCCAACATATATAACCCTATGTAACAATTGTTTTGCTAAAAGATATATGCTTGTGTCATTTTTGTATTCATTTTAACTTAATTAAAATAAAGTGTCATTATCACTTACAAGTGGATCCATGGGGTCCCAAAATTGACACAAAGATGCCCATGGTCGACCATGTATCAACCAATAGGGTTAAGACACGTTTTAGGGTAATTTAGTATTATTATAATATTATTTTTTTAACCCTTATTTACCGGATTTACCCTTAACCATGGTAAATAAAATATTTACCGCAGTAATTATTCAAAATGACTAAAAATAAAAGTTACCTATTTACACAATTTGAACATCCTGATTCAAAATTTGGAATCCATTTTCCTAAATTCAAAACACAGAAGTGGCAGAAATTAATTTAAAATTAATTCCCGCTGTCAAAACAAAAAACGTGTTTTTAAGAGATAATAACTATCAAAAGATTGACACTTGTTTGTGTTCGGTTTAATTGTAAAATTATGTCCAATGACCAACATTATATTAAATGGAAAAAATATATTATAAATATACTTTAAAACCACTAAAATTCATAATTTATCACTATTAATTATTTTGATTAAAAAAGTTGTTTTTAATTAAAATTTAGTAATTTTCACTATTCATCAAAATATGAAAGTTTTCCGAAAAGTACCAAAATTTAACCCTAGGCTAATTTCGATATTCCGAATCCAAAAATGAAGTCCATTTTGAAATATAAAATATATATGATTTCAAAAAGTAGGTATTACTTTTCACAACGGCTAGTTTAATTAGTTGTGGTGTGTGTTAGAACTCGAGGTTGCGTACAACACACGCTATCGCATTATTCGAAGGAAAGCGTACCGTGGAAGCTTGGGATGTTTCATTTTAATTTTTTTTGATGTCCCCATTTAGTCAAAAAGTTTAAAATATTGTATTTAAAAAGGGTTCACTATTAAAAGTTGATAAAAGTGCAATAATGAAAATGAATTTGTTCTTGCATTATATCTAAGAAACTCATAATATGGATTCTATAATTATAAGGATTATATAAAGTTTAAAATTTAGATAATAATATTCATAACCTCTTTTGAATGGAATTTTTTTTTGTAATTCATGGTGTGATTGAACTCGGTGTTGCGTGTAGTGCAAGTTATTGAATTATTTTGAAGAAATAACACACTATGAAATCTTGGGGTGTTACATTCTCCCCTCCTTCAATAAATTGCGTCCTCGCAATTTGAAATTGTTCTTCGAAAATAAAAGGTTGAAAATAGAAAATATCTTTGTGGGAAAACCCACATCGGAAATTGGGTTACTAAAATTTAGTCTTAATATGAGGAAAAGAGAAATGAAAGGGTCACCACCAAATTATGATCTCGATTAGGAGAACATTGGTGGCAATTAGAGACATATAATTGGAGGAAAAACGTAAATATTTATAGGTATTGATTGAGGTCATCAATCACAAACAAGTGTAAAATTGAGGTCCTTAAATTCATCAATCTATGATGATTTGAAATACCATCGGTTCAACAAAACATAGGGTATTAGGATAACACATTTTTGACGTTTCAAAATATCATAGTTGAAATCCCACATCGAAAAATGAATTAATGAGGCCTCTATTTTAAACAAAGGGTGGAAAGTATGAAGATTACCGAACATAACACATACTAGGGTTCCATGTAGGAAAATATGGATATGGAGGAGAAATCTAACCATCAATTATCTGATGGAGAGTGGTAGAGAACATGGCTATGAAAAGGCCAAAAATCCCAAAGCCATAAATTAGTGATGATTTAAGGTACCATCTAGGACAACATTTTTTTTCTAAGTTCCTTTTATTAATGTTGAGGAATTTATTTATGAGATTGGATAAGATCATAAGGAGATATACTTACTTTATAATTAGAGTTTTATCCATTAATAAATTTCTACCACAAACTCATCTTTCACTCTAAAAGATAATAGAACGTAAAAATTCTATTTACACTATTCGTATAGGGTTCCAAAATAAACGAATTTATAATTCATCTACAAGATCTTTTAATAAAAACTACATTATTTAATCCAGGACATCTCGTGGGCCAGTGGTAGGTGATACACCCTTGTCTCCCTTCGGTTGCGGGTTCAAGTCTCGCAGCCTTGCCGGACATGACAGGTTGCCGCCCGACCTCCGGGTTGTCCTTTTATGGCAATCCAAAATAATCCAAACTAGAACTATCCAAAATAATTCTGTCCAAATTCACAGTCCAACATTTATAAGGAAGGTAAACATAATGTAGATCCTTTTTACCCCGTAATATCATATGAATACCTTCATCATGTATTCTTTTAATACACTGAAACATCCTAAATTACCATATTCCTTATTGATTACATTTATGCTCCCATATTCCATATAGAATGTTGGATATACTTCATCAATCCAAAAATGTTTTAAACCCCAACAATGATGGAATATACAAATCATTAATCAGCTTCAAGGTAGTCAATAATATCCAATATAATTTATCCAAAATAATCACATATTATTCCAAAATCACTACCTCAGTATTAGAACTATATTATGATTTATCATTCTCTCAACCATATATTTTCCAAAAATTTAACCTTCTATTGAGTCACTTTTCTTTGTTCCACACAATCTCAAGTCCTTAATGAAATAGTACTGCAGTACAATCCTTATATACTCCATAATTATTATAACAAGTACATTGTTGATACAACACTCAATTGACATAATCAACATAAGAACTCTAATCATTCCTCTTCATCTGTGGTAGTATCATAACTTGATTATTATCCAATAGCATCATTTGTGGCATAGTCGGATGACTGGGACATAGGTTCGCGTAGTGTCCAAACTCCTTGCAAATGAAGCATTGTACATTTAAAACCATTTTCTTACCCTTGCAGTCACGTACTTTGTGCCCTTTTCCTCCACACTTATAACAAACTCCCATTCCTTTCAGGCAAGTTCCAGGGTGTTTCTTTCCACAGTTACCACATATGGGAAAATTCTTCTTTTCCCTTTTCCCTTTATCCATCTTTCTCTCTTCCATCCTTTTCATCTCTTGATTCCCTTCAAAGCCATAGGACTCAGTAAACTCTTTACTTATCTTATCAACACATGATATTATTTCTTCATATGATGATAATACATGGGAGACTATTTCTCTTATAAATTCTAGCTTAAGACCATGAAAGATACGATCCTTCCTTCTCTTTGAATCATGTGTATTTCTGGAGTTCTCATTCCTTCTACTGGGCGCCATTTCTAAACAATGGCATAAACTAGATCAGTTTATGAATCAAAATACATAATCCCATACTTATAAAACACTTAACATAAATTGAACTATTTATGGATATAATCCATAATCATAAAAATGTTTTCTTTAAGGAAGTATATACTCATAAACCCTTCATAATGATTTGTAAAGAAAATGAGAGTTATCCTAAGCATATCCCCCGGGAGTGTCGTAACCAAGAGTGCAGCAAGGCCCGTTGTCGTGCACCAGTTCCCGTTCGAGTCTAGCTCAAAGCGGTGTTTTCGGGTTTTACCCCTAGGTACATCTGTGCCAGAGCCGCCTCTACCTGCTCGTATCCAGACAGGGATGTATTGCTTGGAAAACTCACAAAATCTCTACAATACCAAAATTCTAGGAAGTTCTTCTATACTAATCCTCAAAGTTCATCTTAGGTCTACGTGCTCTAATCAGAGTTTATCTAAATCTAGCTTCCAAGGTTTGTACTAAACTTCCTCTGATACCAACTGTAACGCCCCGACCCCAGCTACCCAGAGTCGGTGCATTACTTCGTAACATTGGCATGATCACAAGAAAGATCAAATCTCGAAAGACCGATTGGTTTAGTAGCCTTGGAAACACTAGATATATTCATAAGTTTTACATTACATCATAAAACGAAAAACTACTACAACAACATATTGTATCCATAATCCACACTCATATCCCCACATAATATCCCTGCAGGTCATTCATAACTTACTTCTTCACTTCCTGGGAAAAATAAAACATAGAAAAGGGGTGAGCTCAAATTCCCAGTAAGGATGACAATATAGCGGAAACTTTCATAAATAAGAATAAACTTTTCAGGCAATGTATAACTAAAACAAAAGCCTTTCAAACATGAACTTTCAACATGGTATGGCATAAATAAAATGAAATAATACCATTTACTTATTCATTATTCTACTAATCGAATAATCGCATGCAAAAATCAGTAACCACTTTCATAATGTTGGAATGCATAATGCCAGACTATCATAACCACATAGTCAAGGCCTCATGCCAAGACTACAAATAAGATTTTGTCAAGGCCTTGTGCCAAGACACTAGTTTGTCTCATGAGACCTACCGATGCATCGAGGAGCTATAGCGGGCTCCACCCGTCACTTATTAGGTCCAATGCATTCCCATATGAAAAGGTTTAAACATAACATAAACATTCGTATTAAAACTAGCATACGAAATGTCAATAATTTCACCATAAACTATGAATGGTATAAAAATAGCACATCCACAGTCAAACATATCACAAAACCTTCAATACAATATAGAAGTTTTGTATCATAATAAATCAACTTCAAATAAGAGTAAAATCCATAAAAGGATGTTGACATAGATGAAATCAAAACTATTTGAGAGAAATATCTCTTTTTTTTGAAATCATTTAAAAGTCACACATTTATAAAGGAAGTAATTAAAAAGAGAATTTTAAATAAAAGTGTCCCATACCACTTTGAAACTTTTGAAAGGAATTAACATTTTAAAAACATTCATGTCCATATAAATAAATCCTTAAAAACCATTTTTAAGACATGGACATTGATTAAAAATATTTAGAAAGATAAATCTTTAAAACATTTAAAATTCTGATTTTGATAAAGAGTTCCCTTCCAAAATTCTTAAAATATTCATTTTGAAATAATTTAAAAGTCACATAATTATAAAATAAAACATTTACTTTGAAAATATCCTTGTAAGATTGTAAGGGAAGCTTTTAAAATTTTATAACGGCGGTAAATAGCCGCAGCCGCCGTATAAGTTAAAAGAACATTCTTACCTTAATTTTGTCGAAAACGTTAAAAATCACCTTGTTTGGAAAACAATGGAAAGATTCCTTTATAAACCTCTTATAAAAATTCAAACAAGGGTATAAATGACTTTAACCCATATTCTTGTAAATAGTAAAAATGTTTTGAAATACATTTCGAAGTAACATGGATGTGGATGATAAAGAGATCCCAGTAGATTATTACGTATAATACAACCTCAGATAATGAAGAGATTGTGAAATAACCCTTACCTTGTACTTTTCCTTGGTTGGGGTAGGTTAACCTCCTGTATAATGGTGAAATAATTGTTATTAAATTATACAAGAATCATATATATTAATATGATATCATATATGATCTTTTAACATTGATTTGTTAATAATATCTTAGAATTATCGTCGTTTCGGGTGTTAACTTACTTGTTTTCTTTTATATGTTTTGTTACGTAAGACATGTTTGTAAAGGATAGGTTGTATATAATTCATATCCAGAATGATATAAAGTCCTTAAACATCATTTTTAAATCATCAAATGATAATTATACTTGAATGGATACGATGGAGAATGAATCTCATCGCGTTCGTGGAGACGGTAGTCCGTACGTACGCACGAGCGACAATATCATTCTTTTGATATTAAAATAATATATAAATGGATGGTATGTCATATATACAGAATCATTAAAATGTTATATTTATTATTTACATGAGTTACACATCATTATTATACCCATCCAAATAATAATATATTGAATAACAATTACACCACGACGTGGAGACGGTAAGCCGTACGTACGCACGTATGGTGACATGTTATTCAAAGGGTGGATAGAATACTGAATATGGTTGTACCATATTTATAATAACATCACAGTATATGTGAGATACTGGAGTTATTATTTTAGAATGGTAAGAACAAAGAAAGTGGAAGTGGAAGAAGAATGGAAATTAGAAAAGGGTGGTGAAATCATTACCTCTTCTTCGGGTTCTTACTTTTGATTTGATCAAAAGGGCTCCTTAGGTTGGCTTTCTGATCAAACTAAGGCCTCTAGGTTGTAGTGAGGGATGTTGGGAGAGTATTTGGGCAGAGTTTGGCCGAACCAAAAGGCTTTGAAGGTGTGAAGAAATGAGAAGGAGGAGTGCCCTTTTATAAGAGGGGTGAGGGGCACCTTTGGAAAAGCTAGAAATATTAATTTATAATAAATTCATATTCGGTTTCCAATGGCTCCAAAGTTGACTATTCAAAGTATAAGGTGGGGATAGGTCGAAAACAACTCAACCAATAGAATTTAGACAGGTTTGGGGACTTATATTAACCTTTTCTTTAAGTATTAACTTTAAGTTAATTAGTTTCACTTTTACAATGTCTCTTTGTATTTTTATATAATATGGTTAATAAACTTACTATATACATCCAAGCGACCCCCAAGTGGTACATTAATGATGAACCTATCATGATATAAGTCTTTTGGCCGAACCTTAGATTTTTAGGAATTTAATATCAATTAATAATATAATATTTGTTTTAAGAACTCTTTTATGTCAATTTTGACACTATTCAATAGTTGATTTTTGCGAAACTCATAACAGATTGATTACTTCGAACAAAGTCAATTAAATAAATCCTAATATATCATATTATCCTAGAAAATTAGTTTAATTCATTAACAGGTTCATATTATATTTATTTTGGTATTTATAATATAAATTATTTTAATTTTTCACAATTATAGTAATTACTGCATCATCATTGTGTCATAAATAAAATACATTATTTAATGTCTAAAAATTATAAATAAAATATCATTATGTAGGAAATCTTTTTATCTTTCTAATGAATATTTATAATCTAAAATCCAACATATATAACCCTATGTAACAATTGTTTTTCTAAAAGATATATTCTTGTGTCATTTTTGTATTCATTTTAACTTAATTAAAATAAAGTGTCATTATCACTTACAAGTGGATCCATGGGGTCCCAAAATTGACACAAAGATGCCCATGGTCGACCATGTATCAACCAATAGGGTTAAGACACGTTTTAGGGTAATTTAGTATTATTATAATATAATTTGTTAACCCTTATTTACCGGATTTACCCCTAACCATGGTAAATAAAATATTTACCGCAGTAATTATTCAAAATGTCTAAAAATAAAAGTTACCTATTTACACAATTTAAACATCCTGATTCAAAATATGGAATCCATTTTCCTAAATTCAAAACACAGAAGTGGCAGAAATTAATTTAAAATTAATTCCCGCTGTCAAAACAAAAAGCGTGTTTTTAAGAGATAATAACTATCAAAAGATTGACACTTGTTTGTGTTCGGTTTAATTGTAAAATTATGTCCAATGACCAACATTATATTAAATGGTAAAAATATATTATAAATATACTTTAAAACTACTAAAATTCATAATTTATCACTATTGATTATTTTGATTAAAAAAGTTGTTTTTAATTAAAATTTAGTAATTTTCACTATTCATCAAAATATGAAAGTTATCCGAAAAGTACCAAAATTTAACCCTAGGCTAATTTCGATATTCCGAATCCAAAAATGAAGTCCATTTTGAAATATAAAATATATATGATTTCAAAAAGTAGGTATTACTATTCACAACGGCTAGTTTAATTAGTTGTGGTGTGTGTTAGAACTCGAGGTTGCGTACAACACACGCTATCGCATTATTCGAAGGAAAGCGTACCGTGGAAGCTTGGGATGTTTCATTTCAATTTTTTTTTTGATGTCCCCATTTAGTAAAAAAGTTTAAAATATTGTATTTAAAAAGGGTTCACTATTAAAAGTTGATAAAAGTGCAATAATGAAAATGAATTTGTTCTTGCATTATATCTAAGAAACTCATAATATGGATTCTAAAATTATAAGGATTATATAAAGTTTAAAATTTAGATAATAATATTCATAACCTCTTTTGAATGGAATTTTTTTTTGTAATTCATGGTGTGATTGAACTCGGTGTTGCGTGTAGTGCAAGTTATTGAATTATTTTGAAGAAATAACACACTATGAAATCTTGGGGTGTTACATAGAATATCATTATATCCATAGATTCTTGGCAAAAATTAATCGAATAATTAACCAAATGGTAACATTCCAAACGTAAAATGGTTAATGTAGTGTGATTTTGTGACCCAATGTATTGGAAACTTTTTTTATTTTCCACGATGGCAATGAATCGTGAAATAATAATCCTTAATCAGTGTCATCCATATTCACTTTCTCATGTTCAATTATATCTGAGTAAATATATAATTTAAAATTATTTTATCATTAAATATTTCAAAAAATAAACTAGAAAAATAATGCCTCTAAATTTTCATGAAAAAAAAAACAGAAAATAATGCCAAATCAAGTGTAGGTTAATTTAACGCATGAGGTTTCAATCTAAAATGAATCATAAAAAATTAATTGATCATTGTTCATTATAAAAAACCCAATTCCTTTTAAACTTTTATCACTATAGACATAAAATTATTTATTTCTGAAAGGTAAGTCTAAAACAATAGCATTCCCCAAACGTCTTTTCGATTCATGAATACAATCATCACTTTATTTTGTCTAGATTAATTTTACTTCTTTTTTAGTTAATGACACAAACCATCCCGTGTACCCCAGTAACCTAATAATTGAGGTGGTCTTGACATATCCTTAAGTGCATTACTTATCCCTATAGATCGATGACTGGAACCTAGAATCATATAATATGCTAGTGGGAATGAATTTTCCACAAAATATTGTAGAAGAAATATGAGAAACAAATATTTATACCAAATAAACTCCACTAAGAGTAATATACCAGAAGGAAACAATGAATTAAATCCCAACGTACTACAACCCAAGTTCCAAAACAAGTAAATATAATCACATGTCCCTATGTACACTACTCAACACATCATAGGTTTGATAGCTGGATCCACCTCCAAGAGATCATTTCCCCTTGCTCAATCCTAGATAGAGATAATATATAAACACCTGAAGGCATAAGTAGGGTGTTAGCTAAAAATACTAGAAGGGTCCCACTAAGTATTCCATAATATATAAAAAATATATATTAACAAACATAATTATTTCAATTATAAAAAAATGTTTATCATTTAAAATCATATTTAAAAAAATTATGCTATAGAATTCAAATGGTGGAAAATATTTTAAGAAAAAGGCATTAGATGTGATGGAATATATCTAAAAGAACTAGCATAAAAAAAATTTACTTAAAACTATTTGCGTAAATACATAAGGAATGTAAATGAGTTTTAAAACATTACAATTATTTCTCTATGAAGAAAAGTAATTTCCATGTGTGGCCTTTTCGAACCCTCCACACATGGTAACCCCCCTCCCCCACGAAAAGGTTACAGCCCTGAGGTAGAGCCATATTCGGGGGAATATTTTTGCCAGATTAGATGGTAGAGCGTCCCATAGTGTGACAGCCTAATCAGCAATGGTTCGTCAAAGCAATATGTCATAACATTGGTCTGTGCCTCATTTTGCCCGACCAATTTGGACCGAACGACCTGACAAGGCAGATGGATCATAGGGGAGAGGCTCACCCCAAAAGTGGACTCCCAGGATTCGAACCCTGAACCTCCCAATGAATGGAGTTTTTCTACCACTCTCATTCACCACCACGCCACCACCGAAGTGGCTTATAACATTTTCATTCATTTATATCTCAAATATAAATGAAAAGAGAGAAACATAGTTATCTTTTTAATAGGTATAATATTATTCTGGCTATAAGAATCCAAACTCGCTAAGTGATCTTAGTAATATGTGTATGCACATTTCCCCTTGACATTATACAAAGGAAACTTATCACCATCCCTTTAGGGATGTGACCCACTACATGTTTGTTTTATAAGACTGTAATAGCATAGAGTGTACCCAAATAACTCAAAAACTACCTAAGTTTTTCATGTTCTCTTACACAATAATTGATGGGGAATTTATTTTAATAATTCTTAAAAAACAATTAAATCATATTCTTCCATTTTAATAGCAATTTTCTATATAAAACAAAAATTAGTTTTCATAAAAAAACATGCTTATTTAACAAGATAAAACCAGTCGGTTTATATCAAAACATATTAATCCATTTTTATAAGTTTGAAATCCATTCAAAAACCAATTCCATCGATTTAAAAATTTCTTTCCATTATTAAATTCAACAATTTTTCTGAAATAGATACCATCAGAACATCAATTTCAATTAAACAATTTAAATCAAAAAACTTCTTTAAACACACCCTAATTCAAGAGGATTGGTGGTTTCCAAAAATTCTCTTGAAAAACCCATTTAAAATCTCCCAATTCATTATAATTAGATTTTATTAAACCAATTGAAATAAATTTTGATCAATTAAATTTAAATCAATAGTTGAAATAAATCATGAAATTCAAATTTAATCACTTTATATAAACAATATGGAATAACCTACCTTTTTCATGAAACTATCCACTTTCAATGGAACCCATTAAAGAGCAAAAAATGATAATAAGTCCCTAAAACACAACTGAGATATGATATCCAACAACAACAAGCACAGATCTATCAACTTAAAGATGATATATTGAAATTATAATAGAGGGGAAATAGATCAAGATGAAGAATAAAGGATAATTCTTAACTAATAATCACACCACACGCATAATGATTATTTAACACCAAAACAAAGGATATGGAAGGGTTGAAGATCCTCAAGATTGGATTGGTAAGGATTTAGGTCAAGGGAGAAGAAACTGGATTGGAGGAAACAAATATCTCAGCCATAGTACTAATTGAAAAATCTGTAGTTGGGGTATTATATTACATGTTATTCCATTTCATGTTTCCAAACACTTAATTTCACTAAATTCTAAAAAACATGTCACCTCGAGTTGAAAATCGATCATTAATTCATTCATAATGTGTAATGTCCCTTCACATTGTGTAACCTTCATATCATGAATTCTTTCATGAAATTCATCCCAAAACCATTACATGGAGTGTAACTTATTTACATAGTGTGTAACCCAGTTGAGGCTTTTCAGATCAGTAACTAGATTTTATAACATCCCCACTATAAAAACATCATATCCCCAAAAATCCAATGAAGAATCTACCATGCCAAAAAGATGTGGTCACTACTCTCTCATAAGTTCCTCATGTTATAAAATCTCGTGATTATCATAACCATGTTGTCATTGAACACGAACCAATGGTATCACCATCCCATGAAGTACCATGGTCTCATAATCAATTATCCTGAATGGTCGCTTTGTCGAGGATAAATATGGTTCAATCTTGAGATCACTCTAGTTCAAAATGTGAGAATGATCGTAGAAATACTTTCTCGGATGTGAAACATAGAACACATTATGTATCAATGTCAACTTTGTTGTAAGTTCTAAATGATAAAAAACATTCCCCACCTACTCAACAACCTTAAAAGGTCCCCAAAAACAAGGAAAAACCTTCCCTTCCATCCCAAGATGTTGATAACCCAGCTGGGGTGAAACCTTCAAGAACACATTCTCACCAATGAAAAATTCCAAATATCTATGGTGACAATTAGAATAAGACTTATATAAACTCTATTCATTCAACATTCTCTAATGTATTAAATAAATCTTTTATATTGTCTCTTGTACCAAACATTCTCCAACCAGGGAACTTTCCCTAATATTTGACAAACATAATGGAGATTTACATGGCCAAGAATACATGTCCTCAAAAGGTTCCATTTTGATCGTGGACTGGTAACTATTGTTATAAAAAAACGCAACCAACACCAAGTGTTCATATCAAGCCCCCATTGAATTCATGAACACAAGCGTAAAGCATATCATAAAGAATATTTATAACTATCTCTGTTTATCCATCCAACTACAGGTGGTAGGCCATGCTCGAACAGATCTGACATCCCAGTGTGTCATGAAGAACTCTCTAAAAGAGAGAAGTGAACCAAGGATCCCTATCAAAAAAAATAGTAGATAAAACTCTATGAAAATGAAAAATATCATTCACGTAGAGATTCCCCAACTGCTAAAAATGGTTATATCATGAATTAATATAAAGGGATCTGACTTGGACAACATATCTTTCATAACCCATATCACATTATTCTTTCGCCGTGTTTGAGGCAACCCAATAATGAATTCCATAAATATTTCACCCCACATCCATGTATGGACTAGAAATGGAATGTAAAACTAATGTTTATGGATGTAGATCCTTCACCTGTTGGAATGTATAAAAACATGATACAGACTCATCAATTCATTATTTCATAACTAGCCACCAAAACTACCACCACATGTTATAGAGTATCTTAGTGGTTCTTAGGTTCACAACCCACTAAGAGTTATGAGAATCCCCCATCACAGAATTTCATTCATCCAATGACACACCAAATTGATTCAGATAACATAAAACACCCACTTTGGAGAACGACCATTGGGAAACTATCTCACCATCATAAATAGATTTTCTAATGCTATGAAATTAATCATCAAGTTTTGATCCTTAATGATCATTTCGAGAAGAGTGGTTGTCAACTGATTGATAGATAAATAATCTTCATCCCCTTTATCCTGAACACTAATATACAACTATCCAAAACAACCAACAAATTCGACTATTCCAATCATTCTTTCACTACCAAGGTTGGAAGATTCATGATCAATGAATATGCATTGAAACACACTTTCCTGATGGTTTAGGTGATGTCAAAGTCAAAAGATTTTCGGTATTCCACCAAATACCTTGGGAGGATAATCAAATATTTTTTAAAGAATATATAACTCATGATTTTGTAGTCTAAATTCATAGTAATCTTTTCTCTGAAAAGATGGTGTCACCAACACTTAAGTGCATACATCACATCTATAATTTCAAGGTCGTAGGTAGGATAATTTTTCTCATGTGGCCTAAGATAATGAGATACATAACAAACTACATTATTTTCCTATATAATAATGCATACTAATCTTGAACTCAATGCATCACAAAAGACCACATAACCCTACCCTACCTAGAAGATTCAGCAATAGTGAAGTCGAATAAAGATATTTTAGCTCCACAAAAGAACTCTAGAATTAATCTATGCAAGAAAACTTCACCCCCTTTTGACCTAGAGAATAAATAGAATAATCCAAATTCTGAAATTCTTTTAGGAACTGATGATAATATATGGATAAACTGAAGAGGATCCAAATATCAAAGACATTTTGTGGTTTCTCCCAAGTTATAATAGCATTCACCATCTTAGGGTCAACTGATACTCATTTTTCTGACACCATGTGTCCCATTAATTTCAGTTCTAGAATCCATAAATCACATTTAAAAATCTTGGAATAAAGTATTGATTTATTAGAAAACACAAAACTGTTATTAGATGATGCATATGATCCTTCTCATTATTTGGGTAAATGAATATTTCATCCAAAAATAGTACCAAAAGATATCCAGACACTCATAGAAAAATCCATTTCATTAATTCCTTGAAAATAGTATGAAACTTTTTTAGACTAAATAGAATAACAAGGTACTCATAATGGTTATACCTACTCTAGAATTTAGTTTTCTATATTTCATATTATTTTATTCTCAGTTTATAGTAACTAGATCAAAGGTCAATCTTTGAAAACCACTTTTCCCCTTTCAACTGATCAAACATATCATAAATCCATTTTAACATATACATGTTATTTACCATAAATATATTGATATTTTTATAGTCAACACATTAGAGAACTGAACCATTAGCTTTATTAGTGGAGAGAACAGGTTTCACCCATGGTGACACACTCTGGTGTATATAGACTTTCTCGACAAGACAATCTAATTGAAACATTGTTGACGCTCCTTTCGTCACGGAATCTAAAGTTCGGAAAAGGGAATATCTGAGCTAAAAGTGATTAATCCTTTGAAGAAACATCATAAATCGACAAAGGGATAGAAAAGGAGAACATTGCCCATGTATCGCGCAAGTTCCATCTTGGTCGCGCAAGTCTACTTGCGCGCCGCCTCAACACTTGCGCGACCCCTCATGGTCGTGCAAGGGACTTGCGCGACATATCTGGTAACCGCCCAGTAACCGCCCGGGGTCTTCTTTTGCCTATAAATAGACCCTGTGGGCCCCCCATTGGAAAGGATCTCTTCCCAGAAACTCGGATCAAAGCTCCCGACGCCCAAGTCTCTTCTCAAAGCTTCCAGAACACTTCTAAGGTAATTTCTTACCTAGAATGGAAGATCTAAAGGGAAGAAGGAAGGCCTAAGTGTTGAAACTTATCAAACACTTGCGCGCCGACTTAATTCCTTCAATATAACTTGCGCGTCCCTCTTCTGGAAGAACCTCAAGAGGATGAGAAAGGGTTTAATAAAGAGTCGCTCAAGTAATTCCACTCTGGTTGAAAATCGCGCAAGTATCCCTTATGTCGCGCAAGTATACTTGCGCGACCAATACTTGCGCGCCGCCGCAGGACTTGCGCGACCTTCAATACTTGCGCGCCCCTATCTTTTTGGGTGCCCATCTTGCCCTTTTTCACCCCTCTTAAGCCATTTCACTCTTCCTATTCAAGATTCAGTCTTCAAGATACTCTTCAAAGCCATTTTTGGCATGATTTCTTGATTTGACATCCTTATCTGAAAGGAATTATGTGAAATATCTCTCAAAACCTAGTGATTTAAACATCTTTATGTCACAAAAGATTGAGAGTTCATTCATTCAACCTCATCCTTTAAGATGAGAGAATCCTAACCTGGGTTTCCTTTTCAGGAATAATCCCCAGTTATAAAACCTTTTGATTTGGGCATCTTCCTTAAGAATAAGCCCCAATCAAAGTCCTTTAAACTTGGGCATCCTCCTCAAGAGTAAGCCCCAAACCTTAATCCCTAACCTGGGTCTCCTTTTCAGGAAAAAGACTCAGTCATAACCTTGGGCTTCCTTTTCAGGAGTAAGCCCCAAGTCCCCTAACCTAGGCTTCCTTCTCAGGAATAAGTCCTAGTCATAAATCTTGGGCATCTTCCTTAAGAATAAGCCCCAATCAAAGTCTTTTAATCTTGGGCATCCTCCTCAGAAGTAAGCCCCAAACCTTAATCCCTAACCTGGGTCTCCTTTTCAGGAATAAGACTCAGTCATAACCTTGGGCTTCCTTTTCAGGAGTAAGCCCCAAGTCCCCTAACCTAGGCTTCCTTCTCAGGAATAAGTCCTAGTCATAAATCTTGGGCATCTTTCTTAAGAGTAAGCCACAAGTCTCTTAAAATTTCTCTTAACCAGTCATAAATTCCCTTTGATTTGGGTTTCCTTTTCAGGAATAAAACCCAATCATAAGTCCCCTCCTAATTTGGGCATCCTCCTTAGGAGTAAGCCCCAAGATTAGAGTATTCAAATCTCCATGAAGCACATATAACTTTGTGGACCCTGTTCATTGATTTTTCTTCCTAAAAGTAAATCCTAAACCTTCACCTATCTGGGCAGTCATCTATACATAAGCCCCAAAACAAATTCTTATGATTGCATCTTTTATGGCACAATTGTCTAAATTTTACCAATACCTCTTGTTTCTCACACCGAGCATGACTCACGTGAGCTTAGAGTGTAAAAGTAATTATGACATTCATCTTTGAGCCATCAATCATAAAACATCATATCCCATTCCTCGAACTACGTGGGTTCTGATTCCTTTTTCAAAACAAAGGATACGTAGGTAGCCCATTTATGGGTTCGATCCCAACATTGAAATAATCTCTGTCCTTCTGAATGACGATAAACTTCAAGTGCCCCACTGAGTGGCTTTAAAACCAGCCTGGTCATCAAAATGACCAAGAGACTTTTATATAAATGTTTTGAAGGATACCATTGACCAAGAATCTCTAAACAAATATAGATGATTCTATATTGATGAAGAACCTCGAATACATATAAAAGATTCTCTAAATTTCTTGCATATTTAATCATTGATTGTTAAAACTAAAGGAAAGCTCATTTTATACTTGGTAATGTAATAAGGATTCACGAACTTAACTTAAATCTATAAAGAGAGTCCCGGAGTAGACAATAATTCCCCTCAAAAAGGTGTGATGAGTCCGACCTCCCATCCTCTCGACCAATGCAAATTCCTAAGCCTCATTAGCCCACAAGCTAATGAGCGCCTGCCTTTGGAAAGTAGGTCCAAACGGATGTGGAATCATTGGATGTTTCCGGTTCTACGAACAAACCCGTTAGAAACCGATCGGAACGTTTGAATCTCCCGTCCAGGAGGTCATCCCCGTATTCCGCGCGAAACAAAAAATGGTGAACCCGACGTGAATCCTTAACCAAGTTAAAGTGATGTTCTTCTTATCTGTTAGGCCCTTTGGGCCAACAAGGCAATCATTGACATATGATCATCCAAAAGATGCAGTAGCCGGATTCATCTTGATTATGTCTGTTATATGGAACAGGCACTCTTTTTTCAAGATCTTCTACAAAAAATGGCTTTCCTTAAATTCACCCCTGTGAATACTGCTGCTAAGAACACCTCTACTGTGAGGTCTGCTGCCATGAAAACCAATGCTGCTACTCCTGCTGGAACGTCATCCGCTCTGAGGATGACATCACCAACTCAGCGTCTTCAACGCTGTGTTTCAAATGCACTGGTTAAGGAGTACCGTCGTAACGGTACTATCCCAACTCTGGAGGCCGCTCGTCAAGCCCTCCAAGTTAACAATTCTACCTGGTTGTCCGGACAACGGCGACCAGCAATCAAGAAGCAGGCGGTGCTGACTACCGTCTCCAACCGTTTCGGGTCGTTATCCCCGGAACGCAATTTCCATTCACTCCCTTATTCTGAGGAAGTGAATGAGCAGGTCCCGCAGGACCTTAATTCAAAGAGACAGGAGTCCTTCTCAAGGGCTCCCATCAACAATCGCCGCCAGACTCGTGTGGTAGTGCACCCTCAACATGATGAGGGTACCGGCTCTAGGCATTCAGCTCAGGTTCCTCGAACCCGAGCAGGCAAGATGAATCACCAGAGACGGAATCCGGTTAATAATAGGCAGGTTGTCATCCCTGCCATCTCCGGAGAAGTCCACCAACCTAACTTGGTGGCAAACAACGAGCAGGCACACACACCTGCCCGTTTTAATCCCGCTGTCCAGCAGACTCGTCTGGCAGCATCAAGCCGATCCCGCCAGGCAATTCCGGCGGAGTACCATAGGCAGGAACATACACCTGCTTATACATCAGCAGTTAGTCAGCAGGCTCGTCTGACTACATATGATGGATCTCGTCAACAGCGTTTGGCGAAGTGTAATCAGCAGGCACATACACCTGCTAATACTAATCAAGTCTACCAACAGTCTCGCTTGGTAGCACCCGGAGAAGTCAGTCGGAAAGTCCCGACGACAAACAGGAGGCAGACTAAACTCTCTGCCTCCACACTTGAGTACTGTCAGAATTCACTGACAGGAAAAGGAGGACAGGAGCAGGCACATACACCTACTCCAAGCCCGGAATGGACGTATATCCCTGTTCCGGCAGCTGAAGTCACCAAACATATTTTGTCAATGGTGAAAGAGCAGAAGCAAATTCCTGCTCATATTCTGGATGCTTGCCAGGATATCATAACAGCTTCAGCATCATCTCAGGGACAGACACATAAATCTATCCCTAGCAGTGGAGTGACACATCAACAATTCACTCCGGAGCAGACACACACATCTGTTCCAGTCCAAGAGGGTTGTGGGGCCTACTCCCCCATATCATATGGACAACCAAGTCAGGCACATACATCTGATTTGAGCGATGATCGTCAGCCTAACCTGACCATCTTTCCTGATCAGGCACATACACCTGCTCAGAGCAATCACTTTCGTCATCAAGTGATTTCTAAAGCGAGTAAGAAGGCATCTAAGAAAAAGATCCGCCCAGCACAGTCAGGAGATCAAAGGCCAATCTGCAACAAGGCCTTGCTCGATGCTGGAGATCTTGAAGCCCTCAGACATTTATCTGTCGGAATTCAAGATTCTACTCCCTCAGTTCCTAATAACAGGAACATTAATCCCGAAGGTCTTCAACAGACACTTCCTCATGAAGACTTGCTTCATGAAAATTCGGTCAATCTTGAAGTTTCTTCTTCAGATGAGAACCACAGGAACCCTCTGTGTGGTCAGAAGACCAAGGAGCAAGAGATATCATCTTTTGCTGTAACCCATCATGAAGGTCCTCCTCATGGTGATGAACTTCGCTGCGAAAGTCCTCTCCGCAGTAGTGATTCACATTGTCTCGAAAATTCTTCAGAAGGCAATGTAGTAACGAGAAAGCCCTCCTATCTCGAGGCACTTGCAAACGTAAAACCAGTCATGTCTGAAGTTTTACTATCGGCAGGTGAAACTCTTTCTCCATCAGAAGATAGCTTGGGGTTCAGGTTATTCTCCGAACCTTCCCTAGGTCATTCATCTTCCAGCATGAATAGTGATTCCTCTACCAATATTGTTGAATCCAATGAAGCAACAAGGAAACACCAACTCTGGTCCAAACAGGTAGAAGAATCTTCATTTAATGATAAAGAGGAAATGCTGAACATGAGGAAAAAACTGGCAAAAGGTGAAGTACCAGTCATGTTTTGGCCTTTGGCTGATTCACAGTATGACATTCCAAAGATGTTGACGGATGATGGAATCCATGATATTCGTCTTAACATATGGAAAACTCTTTGTCAATTAAAGAAGAAGGTATTATCTTACGATGAATATGAAAATCATCTTAAGATAATAGAAGGGTTACAACGCCAGATTGATTTGGCATCTCTATCAGTCTCTCGGTATCCGAAGGCTGAAAAGCAACAGAGAACCCTTCAACGTTCATGCCTTGGCGCGCTGAGAAAATTGCGTCAGTTAATTTCCAATGCTCCATCTAATGTTCATATCAGAGGATGGGGTATTCACGGAGCACTACATTTCATAGTGCTTTCCGGTCAGCAAAGCCCGCCGAAAATGGTCTCATGCAATGTTATTGCCCATGGCCGGCCACAGTCAATGGGCTTTGTTCATAATCAAAATCTTGCTCGAGATCAAGCTTCAACTAGTTCCTCTCAAAATCAAGTATATAGAGAACAGGTTGTTGAATTGCTCCTACATCAAGCAGGCGAGAATATTGCACAAGCCTCTCGTCTGGAGCAAACACGTCATCAAATGACAGAAGTTTCGGAAATCATCCAACGGTCTGTTGAACCAGGTGATAAAAGTGGATACAGGTTAATGCATCCAGCTAATTTCCGAACTAAGATCCGCAAGATCAAGAGAGATTTCAAGAAGATCTCAGACATAGCATGTCAAGAGACACCCCAGCTTGCCAGACTGGGGACTTCTCTAACCCAACCCTCAGAATCAACGAATGGGATTCGAGGAGTTGAGCAGAAGCAACAGGAACACCCCCAGTCCACCGGACTGGGGACTTTTTCAAATCTTCAATCCCTCCCTCAGAGAAAGTCAGTATTCTCTCGATTAGGGAATAAGCCTCAAGAGGAACGAAGATCCAAGATGTCAGGAGATTCTCTCCAAGTGACGGTTCACAAAGAAATTCCTGAGGGGTCAAGTCAACGGAATGCCATGTCTTATCATGGACATAATAGGAGACAATATCATAGAAATACTGATAGAAATGATTTCATGAAATATGCATCCATTAATGTCATCACTGCCGTTGCTGCTGATTCACCAGATGAGGCTCAATCAGAGGGATCAGATGAAGAGGTTCCTGCTCAAGAAGTTGCGCACACAGACCTAAATGAAGAAGGTGTGCGCACACGTAATCAAAAGCTTACCCAAAATTTGGGTATTCCTTCAAGTAACCCACTTCCCCCTCTCCGAAAAGGATCCAATAAGGGGAAAGGAAAGAATCAGGTTACTTCTCACCCTTCCTCTGAAGGAGGTCAATCGCTCTCATTAGAGCAAAGGCTTGCACAACAGGAGGAAGAAATGAAAGAATTAAGAAGGTTGAATGCAGAACTACTTCAGAGTAGTCTTCTTCTTAAGAATGCTGAAGTCCGACAGCCGAAGGAATTTGTTGTAACTACTGAGATGGATCAGGAATATCCTCCTTTATCAGTACACCCACAGAGGTCTAATCCTACGGGTCAAACGCAACAACGGTTGGCAGCACTACCATTAGTTGCAGCACCAACCTCCACGGCTGTCCAAGCTCCATTCATTGCACCTACCCAAAACCAAGTTCAACCTGACGTTTCTCAAAAGTTAATAACTACTATTGAGTCATTAACAGCTCGGTTAGAAACTATGGAAGGGAAACGGGCGCAAGTTCAACCTGAAAAGAAGGTTTACCCTGAATGGGTAGATTCAATTTCTCCTCCATCCAGTTTTGGAAACCCTATTTTCCCTACTTTCAATGGATCAGGCGACCCTGAACAACATTTGTCGCATTACGTGTCTTGTTGTGATCCTATGATGGGAACTCCAGAACAACAAGAAGCAGTGAAACTCAGATGCTTCGTGCGAACCTTGCAAGGACCATCTTTTGTCTGGTATACAAGCTTGAAATCCCGGTCAGTCATCGGATGGGAGGATCTTCGTCAAATATTCCTTCTTCAGTTCAGCTCAACTTTGCCAAAAACGACAGTTTTCGATCTTACAAACTGCAAGCAAAGGGAGAATGAAAGAGTCTCTGATTTCATTGCTCGTTGGAAGGGATTAACGTATTCCTTGAGTTTATCACTCCCTCAGGAGGAATTATTGCCAATCTGTGTGGCAAATTTGCGTGACGAATTACGCACGCCATTGATCCCTGTGAAATACACAGGAGGGTTTCGAGACCTTACTTCAATCGCTCAACAGATTGAAGATTCCCTTATGCAGGCTAAGGTTAAATCTCGTGTAATTCCATCAGCTCCAGGAAGAAGAATGGGTAAAGCAGAAACTGCTACAGTTATGCTTAAACAGGCACCTGTACCTATTTCTACTTCAAAACCTTCATCTTCTCGAAGGGCTCCACCTCCTGAACGCCAACAACAAAGGCTGTTTCGTCCAAATGATCAAAAAGATCAACGACGAAAACAATTTGAGGATATGAAGAGTAAAACATACTCTTTCCGAAGTGAGCAAGTTCCTGGTTACTTCATTTCAGCTCTGGAAAATAATTTGGTTCAATTACCAGTGCCGAAGAGACCAAACAAGGAAGGAGATGAAGACCGTCCCAATTATTGTCCCTTTCATCAAATGTTGGGACATCCCATCCAGGAGTGTTTTGTCTTTAAAGACCTCCTACAAAAGATGGTTGATTTGGGACAAGTCAAATTGAAGGGTTCTTCAGCTCATGTAGCGTGTATTACCGCTACAGATCCAGAGGAAGGAGGCGAGTGGCAGGAAGTCAAAAGCAAAACTGCGAAAAAATATGATGATTGGATGGTCAGAAAGACAATCAATCGGACCCATTCCATTTTGCGAACACAATTGAAGAAGCCAATTGTGTCTCCTACAAAAGCTGCAGTAAAGCCTCCATCAAAGGACAAATCCTCAAAAGGGCAGCGTAATTCAAAGAAGAAAGAGGAATCAGGAGAAGATGAGTATGTATCAAAGCCTAAATTGTCTTTGACTCTGGCAGATTTCATGCCATCTACTTCAAAGTCACGGGCACCGTCCCACCAAACGGCACAGCCTAAACAGGCCAACCAGGCAGAGTCTTTATCAGACGAAGAATTGATCTTTGGTTCTGTTAATATGATTCAATTAACAGATTCATATTCCAGTCTTGATGAGCCTGAATTCCCTGTATCAAATAAAGGAACCCGAGGAAGTTCTAGAGGTTCAGGATATAGGGGAAGACGTGGATCTTTCCGAAGCCACTACTCTAATTCTACCCCTGCTAGCACTGTATATGCAGCAGAAACTCGTGGTAGAGCCCTTCAGCGAGCTCAAAATGAACAAGCAAGTTCTTCTGCTAATGGCCAACTCAGCTTCGGCACAATTATTTTGGAAGACCGATTAAAGGTTCCATCTTCTTTATCTCAGCAAGCAAATGGATCTAATCAGTCTAATTTTCCAAAACCAAAGATGTTGCCAACTTCAATACAAGATGCATCAGCTTCCAAAGCATCTGCGTCCAAGATACCTGCTAAACCACATATTCCTATTGGGAAACGCAGGCCTCTAGATCAAAAGTATGATATATTGAAACACTTGGCCCAAGTACAAGCCAAATTATCAATTTTGGATGCTTTGAATCTATCAAGAGATCTTCGGGAAGCACTCATCGAAGCTTTGTCAAGTCCTCAAGAGTTTGAAGCTGAGATTGCTGCAGCTGAAATTTATCACATAGAGAATAATCCTGCAGAATGCCATGCAGTGATATCTTTTACTGATAAAGATGAGGATGATGTTGTGCATGGGCACATAAAACCTTTGTACTTATCTGGCAAAGTCAATGGTATAGATGTTCGAAGAGCTTTCATTGACAATGGTTCAGGAGTCAACCTCATGCCCATTCGCACACTTCGTCGATTGGGCCTCACAGAATCTGATTTATCTCCTTCTACCATGATGTTGCAAGGATATGATAAAAATGAACAAGAACCACTGGGAGAAGTTACGCTCAGAACTCAGTTTGGAGATCTTGTTTCCAATTCAGATTTCATGATTGTTGATCAAGACTCAGCTTTCAATATCTTGCTTGGAAGACCCTGGTTATATCAGCATGCAGCTATTCCGTCATCATACCATCAATGTCTCAAATACTGTTTCGATGGTCAAGTTGGAACATTATATGGTGATAAGGCCCCGTTTAAAACATGTGAGTCTCAATACATTGAGGCGGAATTTTATCACATGAAGGGAAGAGAAAAATCTACAATAAAGGAAATTACCAAAGTTAATGCTCCATATGGTTTGGAAAAAATTCCAATAAATCCATTTTCACATGTGAGTACAGATTATGTGTTACCTATCAGTCAAATTGACAAAATAGGCCCAAATCAAAATACTCTTATGGAAAGATCCATAATGTCAATTACGGCAATCGAGCCAGACAACATGGGAGAAATTGGTAACTTACCAAGCAATGATGAAAGCATAAGTGGTGACGTTTTCATTTCGTCTGCTGAAATCCAACAAGTCTATACTTCGCTAATCAGGCCAGAAGAAGTTATAGCAACACCAGAGGTGAATGTTGATGTCGATTCTCAATCCATCATCTCCTCTTTATTTCCCAAAGAAGACCCTTGTTCATCAATAGGGACGGAAATGGAAGCTTCTTCTTCAAAATGTGAAAATTTTGACATCTCTTATGATCATGAGAATTTCGTTTTTTCATCTACTTTGCAAGTAGAAACGGAAGATATAACACATGATGAAGAGGAAGAGGAAGATCTTAGAGATGCTCCTCCAGCATTTGAAGAGGGTATCTCTACCACTGTGGATGAACTCAGAGAAGTAAATCTGGGTACAGAGAAAGATCCACGCCCCACTTTAATTAGTGCGGCCATGACCCTTGAAGAACAAGAGATGTATATTTCTTTTCTAAAGCAAAATAAAGATATCTTTGCTTGGAATTATACAGAGATGCCTGGCCTTGATCCTGATGTTGCCACCCATCATTTGGGTTTGCCAAAAGAACATCGAGGATTCAAGCAAGCCGCGAGAAGAACACACCCAACCTATGCTTCCAAAATCGAGGCTGAAGTGGATAAGCTTATCAAAGCTAACTTCGTCAGAGAAGTTCAATATCCCAAGTGGTTGGCTAATATTGTCCCCGTAAAGAAAAAGAACGGACAAATTAGGGTTTGCATCGATTTCAGAGATCTTAATCGGTATTGTCCCAAAGATGATTTTCCAGTTCTGATTACAGAACTCTTAATTGATGCGACGGCTGGCTATGAAGTACTTTCTTTCATGGATGGATATTCTGGATATAATCAGATCCGAATGGCCCCAGAAGATGAGGAATATACAGCCTTCAGAGCTCCTCAAGGTGTGTTTTGTTACCGGGTGATGCCCTTTGGTTTAAAGAATGCAGGTGCAACATATCAACGCGCCATGCATCGTATCTTCAAACCTTTTCTAGGGAAATTTGTTGAATGCTATGTAGATGATTTGGTGGTTAAATCCAAACAACGTTTTGATCACTTGGCTGATTTAGAAATCATATTCCACAAGCTTCGACAACATAATTTGAAGATGAACCCCTTAAAATGTGCTTTTGGGGTAACCTCAGGAAAATTCCTCGGCTTTGTTGTACGCCATCGTGGTATTGAAGTCGATCCTGAGAAGACCAAATCAATCCTTGGTATGTCACCTCCTCAGAATTTGAAAGAATTAAGAGGACTTCAAGGACACTTAGCCTATATTCGGCGTTTCATCGCCAATTTGGCAAGCAAAAGTTTACCTTTTACCAAATTATTGAAGAAAGGAGTCACTTACCAGTGGACTAAAGAATGTCAAGAAGCATTTGATGTTCTCAAGAAATACCTCTTAAGTCCACCAGTACTCATGCCACCTATTGAGGGTAGGCCTCTTATCCTCTATGTGACAGCTTTAGAGCGATCATTGGGTGCCTTTCTCGCTCAAAAGAATGATGCTGGGAATGAAAATAGTCTCTACTATCTCAGTAGAACTATGCTTGAAGCAGAAACCCGGTATTCGAGTATTTAAAAATGCTGCCTAGCATTAATCTTTGCAGTTCAAAAACTGAGACACTACCTGCAACATCACGAGGTCCAATTGGTATCTCTTAATAATCCACTCAAATTCATCCTTAGTCGTCCAATGCTTACAGGACGTCTGGCAAGGTGGGCGGTTATTCTACAGCAGTTCGACATTCAATATGTGTCTCAAAAGGCAATTAAGGGCCAAGCTCTGGCTGATTTCCTGGCTGAACACCCTTCAGTGGAAGACACATATTCAAATATCGAACTCCCTGATGAGGAAGTTTTTTCTATTCAAGAGAATCCTCAAACATGGGAAATGTATTTTGATGGTGCTTCTAGAAGTCCAACAGGGAAGAAAATGGAAAATCCTAAATTCAACAAAGTTGGTTTAGGAATTGTGCTCATTTCTCCAGATAAGGCAGTGTTACCTTATTCCTTTTTGTTGTGGGAAGGTGGTACCAATAATGAAGCTGAATACCAAGCTCTCATTGCAGGCTTGGAGTTAGCGCTTCAAGCACAAGTGAATCACTTAAAGGTAAAAGGTGATTCAGACCTGGTAATCAAACAAATCAATGGGGATTATGCCATCAGAAAAGAAGAATTAATCCCTTTGTATGATTACGTCAGAGAGTTAATGTCGGAATTCCCTTCAGAACCGACATTTTCTTATGTCCCAAGATCACAAAATGCTCAAGCTGATGCATTGGCTAATATAGCCACAGCTTTAGCAGATCCAAATCGGGACGAGACAACCATCGGTATTGCCCACCGTCGTGCAATTTCACCTTATGTTCAAGTCAGAACAGAGGAAATTAATGAAATTAGTCCCATTCCTGAACCATATGGTCATACTACAGGATGGATGTCACCTATCAGGGAATACCTTCAAAATGGAACACTTCCACCTGATAGAGCCAAGAGAGAACAAATTCAGCGACGTGTGGTCAATTTTACTCTTTATGATGGTCCAAACCACCTCGAGAAAATTCTCTACAAACATGGTTTTGATGGAGTTCTCTTCAGATGTATTGATGGTGAAGAGACAATGGCTGTCATAAAAGAAGTGCATGCAGGAGTCTGTGGTGCCCATCAGTCTGGACATAGATTGTCTGATCAAATTCGAAGACTTGGATACTTCTGGCCTTCAATGATACAAGATTGTGTTAATTTCACAAAGAAGTGTCATTCATGCCAAGTATATGCCAATTTCATTCATCAACCTCCAGAATTGCTTCATACAGCTAAATACTCATGGCCATTTTCCACATGGGGAATGGATGTGGTGGGACCTTACCCTTCAGCTACAGCCAAGCAGTTTAAGTACATTCTTACTGCTACTGATTTCTTTTCCAAATGGGCAGAGGCAGTACCTCTCAAAGAAGTCAGTTCTAAATGCATTGTTAGCTTCATCAAGTCTAACATCATTACTAGATTTGGTGTCCCTCATACCATATTGACAGACAACGGCACCAACTTCTGCTCTTCTGAGGTAAAGAGATTGTATCAAGAATACAACATTAAGTCCAACCATTCATCTCGATATCATGCAGCGGCTAATGGCCAGATAGAGGCCTTCAACAAGACTCTTTCAAATATACTGCAAAAGATGGTGGATAAAGATAAGAGGTCATGGCCTGATAAACTCTATCATGCTTTATGGGCTTATCGGACTACCACTCGCAATGCAACGCGGTCTACTCCATATTCATTGATATATGGAACAGAAGCAGTCTTGCCAATTGAAGTCCAATTGCCCTCACTCAGAATAGCCATTTGTGATCAGTTATCAACAGATGAGCAATCCCAAAAGCGGTTGAATGAATTGGAACAGTTAGATGAGAAAAGATTGTGCACTTTGCACCACTTGGAAATCTATCAGAATCGAATAGCACGAGCTTTTAACAAAAAAGTTCGTCTTCGTTCATTCATTCAGGGAGAATTGGTATTGGTTCTCAGAACACCAATGATACCAGGAAAGAAACCTCCCAAGCTTAAACCAAAATGGGAAGGACCTTATTCAATACATAAGGTCTACTCCAATGGAGCGTATTCTCTGATTTCAATGGATGGAGAACACATCACGACTCCAACTAATGCCAGATTTCTGAAGAAGTATTTTGTATAAACACAAAATATTGGTCCCCGGAACCAAGACTTACAATTGGTTCATACAGCATGACCTTAAACTGCATCAGCAATGGTCCAGTATGACCTTAAACTACAACTACGTCCAGCATGACGATAAACTGTATGGTCCGTGCATATGACCTTAAACTATTCGCACTTATGTCCCTGCAACATGACACTAAACTGTGCAGCACCAATAGTCCTAACTGCAAGACTTTAAACTGCATAGTCCCTGATTTTGTCCTACATGACAATAAACCGTATAGAAGTTCCTATATTTTGTCCGAGATGACATTAAACTATATTTTGTCCTAGCGACATGACATTAAACTGTGTGGCACTTTCATCGTCCAGCATGACGTTAAACTGTGTTAAGTCCCTTATTGTCCTACATGACACTAAACTGTATTCTGTCCGAGATGACATTAAACTATATTGTGTCCTAGCAACATGACATTAAACTGTGTGGCACTTCCAACGTCCAGCATGACGATAAACTGTAAAAAGATCAGAACTGATATCCTCATATTGATTCACCTTAGTCTTAGCTACATGACTTTAAACTGTACAGCCTCAGTTCGTCCTTGCTATATGACGCTAAAACTATACAGCAATGGTCCAGTATGACTTTAAACTGCAACTTCGTCCCACACGACATTAAACTGTGAAAAAGTTCCATAAACAGTCCAGCATGACCTTAAAACTGCATCATTCCTGGTCCATGTATACGACCATAAACTATTTGCAAATATGTCCAGCAAGACGTTAAACTGTGACGTCCTAACTACATGACGCTAAACTGTATAAAAGTCCCTCACGTCCGGAAAGACGTTAAACTATATAATCATCAAAAGTCCAGCATGACATTAAAACTGCACAATCCCCCTTTCGTCCAATATGACGTTAAACTATATTGTCCCCATCGTCCTAACTACATGACGCTAAACTGTACAGAAAATCCTTGATATGTCCTACATGACATTAAACTGTGCATCGTTAAGGTTGTTATTACCTCTTGTTTCTCACACCGAGTATGACTCACGTGAGCTTAGAGCAAACATCAACCATAACACTCCCTTTGGGCCACTAACCATGTGTAAGTCCCAACAACATTTTTTTTTAGATCATTGTCCACAAGAACAATTTGATCATTAATTCATTCTTTAATTGAACTACACAGACTTTGATCCTTGCCCTCCAGGCTGGGTATGTAGGCAACCTCCCAAAGGTTCAAGCCCAAAAACAATCTCTTCACATTGGTTCACCACAATCTCATATGATGATGATTTGTGAAACCACCCTTGGAATCAATATCTTTACATTGATTCACTTTCGTCCTTGTTATATGACATTAAACTATACAACACTTTTGTCCAGTACGACAATAAACTACAATATTCTTTGATTTCCTCATTTGAGAAGGAACCATTATTAACATTGATTCTTTTTCAATCATGGTTTTCATTTTCAAAAAGACTACGTACATACATGGTAATGCCTAAACTTTTTATCTTAGGTTAAAACCATCATTGCACTAAAGTCCCTTTTCACCCTTCACATGTACGAACCAAATTTGTACAAAGGGTAGTTTCTAGAACTACGTGGACTTGATTCCCATCCTTATGGGATACGTAGGAACATTCGAGTGTCCCTCGAATCCAGTCCCAAGTCTTTTGGGCCTAACCCCAAATTTCACTTTCAGTCCCTTGGCTGAAAAGTCATCATGAAAACACACACTGTGTATTCATTATTATGGTCCGAATTCTATGACCCAAAAAACTAAGATCACTCATCCTTTCGTCCTGCACGACGTTAAACTGTATTTCAAGAACTACGTATGGCTTGATTCTCGTTCTTATGAGATACGTAGTGAAGTCCAAGTTTCAATTCAGGACCCAGCCACAACATGATTATGGTTTTCATTGACCTATGTATCTCTATATACATCGGAAAATACCCATCTTTATGTATTATAATCCTAACCTTAAATATTTTCAGATCTTCATAACCCTTTTTCATGACTTATGGTCACAAAAATGTCAAACTTCTGAGAATTCTTTTGCCTGACTATGCAGCACGTGCCCATAGGTGGCCTTGCATAAACAGTCCACATAACAGACTTGTCAGCCAAGAGATGCTATTTATTTGACCATGCAGCCAATGCCCATAGGTGGCCCTGCATGTTTTCGACCCCCTAACGGGTTTGTTAAATAATAGTAACTTCATTCTTGGGAAGAATGCCTCTTTTGTCCTTATTTGTCTTAAACGACAGTATGTAGGGATCCGCAAAAATAGCCATCCTTAACATATTTGTCCCATATCCTTTTTCATGATCTGAAAGTATTCAAGTCTATGGTTTATTCTTCTTCCCTACGTTTGGGTCAGACCTTCGTAGGAGTGATATTCATCCAGTTCTTCGATATTCTTGTTTGAAAATATCTTCTCCATATTCAAGTACCTCTTTCCATACAACAAACTCTATGCTTTAGAAAATTTGAATCTCCATAAACTTTCACTAGCTTTTAGCACTAGGAAAGTAAATTTCTGAGAGTTCTTTTGCCTAACTATGCAGCACGTGCCCATAGGTGGCCTTGCATAAACAGTCCACATAACAGACTTGTCAGCCAAAAGATGCTATTTTATTTGACTATGCAGCCAATGCCCATAGGTGGCCCTGCATATTTCAACCCCCTAACGGGTTTTGTTAAATAATAGTAACTTCATTCTTGGAAACTACTTCTTCTAATGCTATTTAGCTCTTTTTCATATCATTCCTCAGATTCAAATATTCTTAAGTCATAGTTTACATATTTTCTCTCATACTTGAGTATGGTAATTTGTTTTCAGATAAATTATCAAGGAATTGAATCCATTTTTTTATCCATTTTTCGGTCAAAGCTATTTCGACCTTAAACATTAGCCTCTTTTTGTCCGGCTTGCATGATTTTAAACTGCCCACACAAAAGACAAAGGAACTCTGAATAAAAGTCAAGTTCCAGCTCACTAAATATACATTTTTTTGTATGATTTAGGTAATATTGAGCAGTTAAAAGGTTCAATGTTTGTAGGGTTATTTGTAATAATCCTAGTAAAAATCAAACCATGCTTACTAAGCCCATTGGCTTAAGTAAATTTGAAGCAGGTAATGGAAGAATGCAAGCACAAATGATTGAAGACAAAAGTGTTTTTCATTGGTACACAAGAGTTAGAAGGACATCCACAGATTGGAATCTCTTCTCTTTTTCAAGAAATTACAGGAGATTGTCAACAAAAGTCTTCATTTGATGTATAGCATCCTGAGCCTTATCAACAGTTGCTTGAAGCTCGTGCACTTGACCAGCTTCACTCTTTTCAGCTTGCTGAAGTGCCTTCTTAGCATCTGCAATGGCTTTCATGCAATTTACATGAGTTTCATCCAATGATTCATTAAGCTGATCAAGTTCCCCAGTAACAGCATCTAACTGTTGCTGGAGTTGCACCTGCTGGACGACCTTTTCTTTGATATTTTGTTTCAGATCCTTCATCTTGACAACATAATCAGCTTCAGCCTGGGATATCGCAGCCTCAAATTCGCCTAAGTTGACTGACGATTTCACTCTGGTCAAATCTTCGCGACTTGTCTGCATTTGCTCCCTCCTGAAGATAATCTGTTTCACTGTAGCATGGATCTTTTCATACCCAAAACCACCAAGTCCCATTAATACAAATTGGGATGACAATCGGGAAATTTTTGATGGTAGCTCTTCTAAGGGCACCCCCGATATGATGTTCCATATATTGTTCCACGCCTTACGTCGTGAAAAGCTGAACGCTTTGAGCATCTCTGGATCTGATTCAACATCTTCATCAGAAGGGGGTATGTAATCTGGAATTAACATGCTTAAAGAAGTGCCTCGTTCTGCTCTTTCCCCTCTGACTTGGGCTTCTTCACTTTCAATTCCCATTGGGGCAGAGGCTGAAGCCTCATCTCCGGATCTAGCCATTACAGTTGATGGCCCTACATGATCAATTGAAAGATTTTAGTTGAATCTTAAAGAATAACAAAAGAATGGATTGTCTTGCAAATAAAGTACAATCACAAATATTGTTATCCCTTACCCAATGGTGGTTCAGCAACATGAGAAGACTTCTCCCCATCTTTCCCGGTTTCAACAGGATTTTCAAGATGGGTCTCAGGAGAGTTTATTGGATTTAGCTCTACTTGAGCTAATGTTTCTGCAATGATAGGGTTGACATCAGTGTCCACACCCTCTTCAGGCATTGGCAGTTCAGCAGCTTCTACGGAAGAAACTGCATATTATTTTACATCATGATTAGAAATATTTTTCTTTTAAAAGAAAAATTTGGGCGAAGGGTAACACTCACGCCCAAGGTCTTCTAAATCACATGACAATCTAGCATGATCATAAAATTCTTCAAAAGTCATTCCTTGATTCATCATTTCATCCAATGATACTTCAGAATCTTGGTTAGTCTCACCAGTGGGAGCATTTGCTATGTCTTCTTGCTGACTTATGTCCTGCAACCCCTGACCCTGGACAGCATCTTCAGTAGTAGGAGGGATACTGGGAATGGATGGCAGCTCTTCTCCAGGAGCTACCAAGTCAGCTTGAGTTTGTGGTTGTTCTACAGCACCCTCCACGGCCTTTGAAGAAGGATCAGTCCCTTCCCTCAAGGGGGAAATTGAAGAAGCCCCTGCAATCCTCAGAAATATGAGTAACCATATGATTATGGGTATAAACTCATTATTGTTCGAAGGACTTACCACTGCTAATGAAACGTTTAGCTAAGGATTTCCTCCTTCGTTGCCTTGGCTTCTTTTGCTTTTTTGGAGTTTCAGCTGTCTCCTTTATTGGCACTTGGATTGGCGAATGAAAGGCTATGTCCAGTGCCTCATTCATGGCCTGCTGGCCTGGAGATATCTCGCCTGGTTCGCGAGGAGAATCAGCAGCAGCCCCAACAGCGGTACCACCAGGACTATATTGTGGCGAAGGAACCCCGGTCCCTTTCTTTGCAAGCTGCAAGATGAAGAAAATAACTTTCTTAAGAAAAAAAGCTTCAACTGAAATCAAGTTGCAAATAAGGAAAGAAAACTTACATCTTCAGGAGCCACGTACTCTTGCCACTCCTCATCTCCAGAACCACCAGCCCCCTTAGTGGTGCCACGATCAATCATTTCCTTCACCCGCCTGGTGATAGGAGTTGAATTATCGGTGGCATATATGAGCATTTCCAGCTCTCTGATGTAAGCCCGCACTTCATTGGGGTTATCTCCGTATTGAAGGTCTTTTGAGGCTAGAAGATATCCTATCCCAGGAAGTTGTAGACCCTCACACAAATCCAGCCAGGCGGTTTCAGTATCACAGTATAAGCTCTGCCATAGCTGAACAGCCTCTGGTCTTAGATATAAAGGCTGTGAGGAAGGTCCTACAATTTTTGATTTTAATTTCTTCCCAACTCCTGCAACTACAGATAGAGAATAAGAAAGTGAGACTTATTACTTTATAAAGTATCAGTGATTGAAGTTATTACAATCAAATAACTCACCAGGAGCTGATGGAGTGGGTCTTTTGACTCTGGCCGGAGGATTATATCGGGCACGAAACCGCTTTGCTGCCGGTTGTGCCTCATCATCCCCATCATGATAATCCGAGGAATCAGTTCTAGAGGAGGAGTCTGTTGAACCTATTTCAGGAGGAGAAGCAGCACCTTCATGAGGAAGAGTTTCTTTCTCTACAGTCCTCTTCCTCTTTCCCACTTGATATACAGGGTGATTCAATATCCCTTTAGGGTATGATGCTATCCAGTGTTCGGCATAAAAAGTAGTCAGATAATGTGCCGCTTTTTCAACTGGTAGATCAAATACTGCTCCAGTCTTCTCTCTTGACGTCAGCAACCATAGTTGTCGAGCAACCATCGGATGTTGCTCTAACCTGACGTGTACTGGAGGGGATACAACAATCTGTTGTAAACATTTGAATTGGCGTGCAAATCTATATGGAGCATAGGCCTCGCATATGATTTCTCCATCAACCCTGGCTACTAATACGCCATCCCTGCAAGCTAGCATGTATGCCCTCAAATCCAAAGGGGCTTTTCCATCATCAACAAACCGCCCAGATGGCGGACTTCCATAAGGAAAGAAGTTGAATTCCTTATACATGCTTAGTCTTACTTTTATGTCATAACCATTGACATCTAATGGAGCAATTCCAGAGAATGCTTGCACTGACGGTCTGAAGGAGCTTCCAGGAATTTGTAACCCATTCTGTACATTGTAAGTCCTGAAGTGAGTGGCAATCCATCCCCACAAAACCTGGAATGGTCTCACTATTCTTAAAGGAGATTTACCCTGGAAGACATGAAGTAAACTCCTGTGAATCTTTGCTAAAATGGGGGTAGCTAACCCAACCATTTTTCCCTCAGCTAACTTGGCCGCAATGACGAAGGTCCCTGGCCTAACGCCTCCCTTCGAATCTCTGACCGGCAAGAGGTAAATACTGAGCCACATTGCCAAGAAACCCGCCAGACGAGTTTTCTTTGGAATTCTTTGATTCACTTCATAGCCCCATTTTTCAAACTCTCCTGCTTCTAGAGTTGGCCAGAATGTGCCAGGAGCTCCTCTCTTCTCAGGTTTTGGGCAAGTGGTAGGACGTCTGGGCCGGGTATCCTTGGATTTCTTTGTCTTGGATCCTTTTTCCTTTGGCTCCATCCCTCTCTTCTCAGTAAGAAACACCTTCATCCATTCTTCCGGATGGATATCTTTTCTGAAATGAGTTAATGAGGTCTCTGAACTCTTGAGCTTATGAAAGATTTTGAATAATTCTCGAGCCAAAACAGGAGTCTTCTCTGGATCATTCCAAGTCACCTTGGGAGGAATGAATTCATCATACATATCGCCCAAGATTGGAGCTCCTGAAATCTTGTGGACATCCCACAAACTGATACCTACTTCTCCATGAGTCAAGTGGAAAGAATTAGTCGCTGGACTCCAGTGACTGAGTATCTCTGGCACGAAGATATCATGTCTGTAAATATATGTCTGCCCAACCCAAACAGCTTCATATATTGCAGCTCTCTTCAGATCCTCAATAAACTCTGCGCAAGTCTGTCGCACCCAGTATGCCCACATCCAAGTTGGCTTCACACCTCCCCCAGGGCGGAAATCCCAACTTTTCTTCCAGCCTTTGGACTGATCCATCTGAGCATCTCGGAAGATTGAAGGATGGCAATGTGGCTGAAGCTCAGGTGTATGTTTTTTCAGATCTGGTGTGCAAGGGCTATGATGCATCACATACGCCTTCTCTACTGTTCCAGCAGTTTGAAATACTCCTCCGCCTGAGATATTTGCTGAAGCAAAATTGGTATAATTCTGAAACCAAGAAAATGGAAGATAATTCTTTACTTCTGGAATAATGACTTCTTGCAGATGACCATGACCATACAAAGGTAGATAAGGGCAGTGAGGAAAGTCGTAATGATATTTCTTCAAATACTTAGCCAAATCTGGAAGAGTGCTGTTTTTGACAGTATAGTAATCAGGGCCAATGATATTCATCATATCATCTATCCGCTTGCTAGCCAGTTCATCAAGGAATCCAGGTCTAAGAGCCATTGAATCTGCACAGGAGTTGAATAAATTAAACTCTTAAATGGGTTTTATTTTTTCATAAAATTTGTGAGAAAATCTGAAAAAAATGGCTAAGGCATTAAGGCGCGCAAGTATGGAGATGTCGCGCAAGTGGTACATATGTCGCGCAAGTATTTGTCGCGCAAGTGTTTGCCGCGCAAGCCTTATTACCTTGAGAGTAGCGCGGCAGCGAGGAAACAGCGAAAATAAGAGACTTGCGCGGCGACAAAGACTTGCGCGGCGAGAGCTCGAGAAAATTCGGGGTCAGATACCATCTACGGCCGGAAGCGGCATATTTATAGGCCAGAGGGCCTATCTGCGCGCCTCACCCAGAGTGCTCAAACGCTTGCGCGCCGAAGACTTGCGCGCCGACTGGAGACTTGCGCGCCGCCCTTTTCCTTTAGAGGGATTCGATTTCCTCAGAGTCAAATCCTCATTTTCTCTCCGGATCCAACTCTGAGGGGGGACTTTTGTTGACGCTCCTTTCGTCACGGAATCTAAAGTTCGGAAAAGGGAATATCTGAGCTAAAAGTGATTAATCCTTTGAAGAAACATCATAAATCGACAAAGGGATAGAAAAGGAGAACATTGCCCATGTATCGCGCAAGTTCCATCTTGGTCGCGCAAGTCTACTTGCGCGCCGCCTCAACACTTGCGCGACCCCTCATGGTCGTGCAAGGGACTTGCGCGACATATCTGGTAACCGCCCAGTAACCGCCCGGGGTCTTCTTTTGCCTATAAATAGACCCTGTGGGCCCCCCATTGGAAAGGATCTCTTCCCAGATACTCGGATCAAAGCTCCCGACGCCCAAGTCTCTTCTCAAAGCTTCCAGAACACTTCTAAGGTAATTTCTTACCTAGAATGGAAGATCTAAAGGGAAGAAGGAAGGCCTAAGTGTTGAAACTTATCAAACACTTGCGCGCCGACTTAATTCCTTCAATATAACTTGCGCGTCCCTCTTCTGGAAGAACCTCAAGAGGATGAGAAAGGGTTTAATAAAGAGTCGCTCAAGTAATTCCACTCTGGTTGAAAATCGCGCAAGTATCCCTTATGTCGCGCAAGTATACTTGCGCGACCAATACTTGCGCGCCGCCGCAGGACTTGCGCGACCTTCAATACTTGCGCGCCCCTATCTTTTTGGGTGCCCATCTTGCCCTTTTTCACCCCTCTTAAGCCATTTCACTCTTCCTATTCAAGATTCAGTCTTCAAGATACTCTTCAAAGCCATTTTTGGCATGATTTCTTGATTTGACATCCTTATCTGAAAGGAATTATGTGAAATATCTCTCAAAACCTAGTGATTTAAACATCTTTATGTCACAAAAGATTGAGAGTTCATTCATTCAACCTCATCCTTTAAGATGAGAGAATCCTAACCTGGGTTTCCTTTTCAGGAATAATCCCCAGTTATAAAACCTTTTGATTTGGGCATCTTCCTTAAGAATAAGCCCCAATCAAAGTCCTTTAAACTTGGGCATCCTCCTCAAGAGTAAGCCCCAAACCTTAATCCCTAACCTAGGTCTCCTTTTCAGGAAAAAGACTCAGTCATAACCTTGGGCTTCCTTTTCAGGAGTAAGCCCCAAGTCCCCTAACCTAGGCTTCCTTCTCAGGAATAAGTCCTAGTCATAAATCTTGGGCATCTTCCTTAAGAATAAGCCCCAATCAAAGTCTTTTAATCTTGGGCATCCTCCTCAGGAGTAAGCCCCAAACCTTAATCCCTAACCTGGGTCTCCTTTTCAGGAATAAGACTCAGTCATAACCTTGGGCTTCCTTTTCAGGAGTAAGCCCCAAGTCCCCTAACCTAGGCTTCCTTCTCAGGAATAAGTCCTAGTCATAAATCTTGGGCATCTTTCTTAAGAGTAAGCCACAAGTCTCTTAAAATTTCTCTTAACCAGTCATAAAATCCCTTTGATTTGGGTTTCCTTTTCAGGAATAAAACCCAATCATAAGTCCCCTCCTAATTTGGGCATCCTCCTTAGGAGTAAGCCCCAAGATTAGAGTATTCAAATCTCCATGAAGCACATATAACTTTGTGGACCCTGTTCATGGATTTTTCTTCCTAAACGTAAATCCTAAACCTTCACCTATCTGGGCAGTCATCTATACATAAGCCCCAAAACAAATTCTTATGATTGCATCTTTTATGGCACAATTGTCTAAATTTTACCAATACCTCTTGTTTCTCACACCGAGCATGACTCACGTGAGCTTAGAGTGTAAAAGTAATTATGACATTCATCTTTGAGCCATCAATCATAAAACATCATATCCCATTCCTCGAACTACGTGGGTTCTGATTCCTTTTTCAAAACAAAGGATACGTAGGTAGCCCATTTATGGGTTCGATCCCAACATTGAAATAATCTCTGTCCTTCTGAATGACGATAAACTTCAAGTGCCCCACTGAGTGGCTTTAAAACCAGCCTGGTCATCAAAATGACCAAGAGACTTTTATATAAATGTTTTGAAGGATACCATTGACCAAGAATCTCTAAACAAATATAGATGATTCTATATTGATGAAGAACCTCGAATACATATAAAAGATTCTCTAAATTTCTTGCATATTTAATCATTTATTGTTAAAACTAAAGGAAACCTCATTTTATACTTGGTAATGTAATAAGGATTCACGAACTTAACTTAAATCTATAAAGAGAGTCCCGGAGTAGACAATAATTCCCCTCAAAAAGGTGTGATGAGTCCGACCTCCCATCCTCTCGACCAATGCAAATTCCTAAGCCTCATTAGCCCACAAGCTAATGAGCGCCTGCCTTTGGAAAGTAGGTCCAAACGGATGTGGAATCATTGGATGTTTCCGGTTCTACGAACAAACCCGTTAGAAACCGATCGGAACGTTTGAATCTCCCGTCCAGGAGGTCATCCCCGGATTCCGCGCGAAACAAACATTACCTCTTTCATTTCAGTGGGATCCATTTAGTTTTAGGGAACTTACACTAGTTGTGTTCTAGACATTAAGTAAATGTAAAACTCGACCTCCCTTTCTGGTGAAAACTAAATGAATTCATAAGGATAAACACCAGTAAACTCAATGAAAATTGGATAAGGATCACCACTAAATGATTATTTCTCTAGATCAAAAGAAAAAATAAATATTAATTTCCCCAAATCCAAATAAAAATGTCTAGCTCTACTCTAACTTGTGTCCCATTCTAGTTGAAAGACAAGAGACACACCATTGGTTGTAGTAAGGTATACCCACCAAAGATAACAATCAATCTAGGATTTATTGGAAATGAGAAAATCCATCATAAATATTATATTTTTTGATTTCATGTCTAGGACTTAAAAACTCCAGGACAACTCTACTTCTTGATAGAGATATGACAAAAGAGGGGCTACAAAGACCATGATCTCTATTTTTTCCAGGGGATGTAGTAATATCCATTGTATAAGATAAAAGTATCATAGTAATATTATGAATATTAACAAAACAGTTTGAAATAAATGTGTGAGATGAAACAATATCAAATAAAGAAATCACTAATGATGAAGCTATAGTAATGGTACCTCTTAGAGTTCCTAAACCAGTGTTTACTTCCTTTAGAGACTCTTTCACTATGTGTAGTACCTTTTTTCCATATTACTATTGATAGATCCCTTTTATACATGAATAATATTATGGAACTATAGATTTAGGAAGCAAATATGATCATGTTTTACAAAATAGAGTCATAATGTTATGGAATAATATCTATAAGTTTCAGGAATGTCTATAGAAGTTGTTGTTCTTAGGTGTCTCGGTGAAAACCCACTTAAAATATCCCAACTTTCAACATAGATAGCATATCAAAAGACTTCCTCCTTGTATTGTAGAAGGTTTGGAATGAATGTTTTGTCAAGAACTTCAACAAGAATCATCATTCTTCCATTTTCTATTGAAGGAACTCACACTACCACTAGCAGGAAAAGAAACTCCTGATAACCCTAACTGGGAAGCTAGGTACATCATAACCATGATTTCACTATCCATTACATCAGCATAAGTGGGAATATTTAAAAATAAAACCAATGAATGAATATCTGATCGAAATCCCAACTTGAACTGTCGAGCATTAATCTTTTCATAAGATACATTCACTAATGAAAACTACCCGAGCACAAAAATGTGATTTGAATAATTAGTCGTGGTTCTATCAGCCTTCTCAAGATTGAATAAATACACATCCTTGTCCAATACCATTGAATCTAGATAGATATGGTCAGTGGAAAAACCTTGAAGTCTTTCCACTCTAAGACCTCATATTTTTCCTCCATCACTATTCTGTACCACTATCTCCTGCCCTGTCCTTCTATCATAAAGGTGAAACACTTCACCTTGATAAAATCAGGTGTCTCAAAGAACTCAAATATATGTTCTATCATTCCCAAAAATTCTTCATAATGTTGATTATTAGTGCATATTTTGAAATGTGGTGGATTCTAGCTAGAAAACTCTTGAGAAATTGTTTTTTGAAAATCCACACAAGGATCCGTAGTTGGAGCCTGAATGGAAACTGGAGGTGGTTCATGCCGTAGATCTTGGAAAATTCTCACAATCTCCTCAACTATATTTGAGTTCACTTGAGGATTATCTCAATGTGTCTCTTTAGTAGATTCATCCTACATCTAATTTCCACATATTCTCAGTGGGTTGTTGCTACACAACATCAACAGGAAAGAAAGAGGACATAAAATTAACACTCAAACTGAGCAACATGGGAAATTAAACCCCAACATATTGAACAATGATATTTGTATTTAATTCCATTCAAATCACAATATGAAAATAATAGAACTAAGCCACTATAATTACTTCCCTAACCACCCCTGGAGACTTAAGGTTTATTGTTGTGATATCTGTCTAAGCACTAAATTTCAACTACCATATACTTCCTAACAAGATTTAAAAAATTCATACTGACAAAAAGATAGATGGTCAACAACAACCTCATTTGATACCATTTTTTCAAAAAACAACCTAGCTGCCCTGGTAACCTGAAAACCAAGCCGATCAAGACATATCTGGATGGGAGTTCCTAATCCCCATGGGTTACTGACTAGCACGTATAATTATATAACATGAATGCGGGGATGAATTTTCCAAAAAACATATCAGAATCAAGACAAGAAATTCAATATGCATACAAAAGAAACTCCACTGGGAGTATTATACTAGAAGACAAGAAATAATTAAATCCCAAAGTATTACAACACAAGTACCAAAAAAGGTAAAAACTACCCCATGTCCCTAAGGACACAACTCACAACATCCTTGTTTCAACAGCTAGATCCTTCTACAATAGATCATTTCCCCTTGATTGAACCTAGTAGGATATAATATAAAAATACTAGAAGGCACAAGTAGGGTGTGAGATAAAAAATCCAATAGGGTCTCACCAAGGATTCCCTATAGATATCAAAGATATATTAACCAAACAAATGATTCAAATTTTAAAAATAAATAGGTAGTAAATTTCAACGAATATTTAATAAAATCATGCTATACAATTCCAATGGTGTAAAATACATTACAAAAAATTTATAAGTGATGGAATATTTCTCAAATAATGAAAAAAATAAAATAGTTACATAAAATAGTTTTTTAAATTTCTAAGGCACATATATTAGTTTTACAACATTCGAATACAATTATAAATAAAATATAAATAACAGATGAGTAACATGGTTATCTTCCAAATGGGTGTGATATTATTTTAGCTATAGGATTGCGCACTCTCTAAGGTGTCATAGAAATATGTGTATACACATTCCCCCTTAACACTGGACAAAGGAAACTTTCCACCATCTCATCGAGGATGTGACCCGCTTTATGTATGTTTTAGAACATTTTAATAGCATAAGTGTTCCCAAATAACTAACAAACTACCTAAGGCTTGTATGTTCTCTGTCACAATCAATGGTTGCAAAATTAATTTAAAACTAATTAAACTAAAATTTAATACCACTATTCAATTGCAATTCAAATTTTCTATTTAAAACCAAAGATGTATCTTACAAAAAACAAGTCACTTTAACAAGATAAAATAAATGGGTTTCTATCAAAACATCTTAATACATTTTCAAAATTTTAAATCAATTAAAAATTAACTCCATTGATTTCAAAATTAATTTGAAAATTTTAAATCAAAAATTAAACTGAAATTGCTTCCATAAAAACTCTCATTTTAAATTAATCAATTTAAATAAACAAATTTTTATAAACACACTCCAATTCAATGGAATTGGGGTTGTCCCAAAAATTCTCTTACCAAAACCATTTCAAATATTCCAATTCACTAGAATTAGATTTTATTAAACAAATTGAAAGAATTTTTGAACAATTTATTATTAATAAGAAATTGAAATAAATCATGAATTTGAAAGTTAGTCAATATGGATAAAGAAGATGAAATCCTATACCTTTTTCCCGAAACTCAACACTCACAACGACACCCGTCAATGAGAAAAAAATGTAGTGAACACCTCAAAATAAAACCTATAGAATAGATCCAACAACATGGAGTATATATCCATCATCTTCAATATGATATATTTAAATCCCTTTAAAGGAGAAATATATAATGGCGAGGAATGAGGGAGTACGCTTTCCTAAGAATCACACTGCAAGAACAACGATGATCAAATTTCATAAGGAAATATGCATAAGGGTTGGAGATAATCAAGACCTCCTGGGAAAGGCCTTAGGTTGGGGGATAAGAAACTGGAGTGAAGTAAAAATGCACCACCTCAAGTTAAAAACCATTATTTAATTCATTCATGATGTGTAAAACCTCCTTATGTCATTTAACCTTCAAAACATAAAGTATTTCATGAATTGAATCTTGAAACCATTACATGGTGTGAAACCTATTTACATGACATGTAACCCTCAACAAAATTATCATATTGATAATGATATATTATACTTAAATTAATTATTTGTCTAGAATACATAGAAATGTTCTCAAAAAATGGTTGGTATTAAACTTCTAATAAAATAAAAATTTGAATCTATGTGATATTTTTTGGTTATTTCCATTCATTAATATTTTTTGTTTTTTCAGGGTGAAAAATCATACCATCTTTAGAAACAGTATATCACTGTAATAAAATAAAAATCAACTAAAATTAAAAAAATTAATCTTATCATATAGTTTCTTTTATATAATGGTCTTTAAATTAGTACTTATGTGTCTTCTATGTTCTTCCTATGTCTTAAAATATGACAAAATTTTAACAATAAACACAACCAAAAACTTTTATAACAACCCATCAAAAAACCTATTCATAAGGTCCATAAATACAACATGTGAATTGAACATTCCAAAAGGCATAAGATCAAACTTGTAGTTCCCACTTCTAGATCAAAATAATGTCTTTGGAATGTCATCTTAATTAACCATTAAATTATTGAAATTAGATCTCATATCAACCGTCAAAAAGTATTATGTTCCCTAGTGTTGATAAAAAAATTCATCAATATGAGGAAAACGATAGTTGTTCTCAATAGTAATGTTACGCAATGCTCTAGAGTCAACAAAAATTCTCATTGAACCATATATATTTTTAACAAACAAGACAGGAGAACCTCATGGTGATGTACTAGGTCAAATTAAACCTTTAATTAATAAATTAGGAAAAAAAAATTCAATTATAAATGTTATAGATGATATATTTGATAAGGGGGTTTAAGATTATGGTTAACATCATGTACTAAGTCAATAGTGAACTCAAACTCTAATTCAAGAATAACACATGGAAAATCATTTCACAAAATTCATGTATTCATTCACTATTGTAATAATACTAATTTGAATGGTTACATTATTTTCAACAATGTTATCTAAGTAACTTTCACTTTAATCTCTAATCAATTTTTCCATATCTTGGTATATTTTCAAAGGCATGAATTCATTGAATAAAACATTTTGGAAATTAAAATCTATTTTATCTTGTTATACTGAAATATAATCCATTCCAAAAAATTTATGTGACTCTATTATGGTTAGTTCTAAAAGATTTTCATGAATAAACATCCCATTGATAATAATAGGATGATTTCTTTAAATCTTGGTTTCATTAATAGTTCCACATACAGTTTTTACTAAATGTTATTTCATAGATACGTTAGTTTATATTCCTAATTTACTAGAAAATTTATCATAATGAAGTAAAATAACGACATAGTGTCAAATAGGTTATTGGAATGATTCAAATACAAAATTAACATACCTCTCAAGATCTTATTGATTGGCCAACATTGATCAATTTAGTAGAAAATATTTCTTTATACCCTTTTTATTCTGATCATGGTGATTTATAGTAAGAGTTACTAACTCTATGCACATGTTAGAAAATTGACCCAAATCATTAAAACTAAAACACCCCTCTATTGGATGTTTATCGGCTACAACATCCATTCATTCTTTTGAATTATTTTACTTGATTTCACAGGATATATGGCTAAAAATTCCACATCGGTAAAACTTCTGAGATTTCATAACACATTCTCCAAGTATTATTTTACCATATATACCATAGAATGGGAACATCATTTTCATAAATCCATATTTATGTTTTATGCTTCCCATCACCTTCCATACCAACCACTTCTTACTTTATTTTCCACATGACATATAAGAGTAAAAATACTCCATCTAAACTTTTTCAGCATAACAAAAATATTTCTAAAAAATTTTAAATTATCATGTGTCCAAAGATCTTCATTAATTTGATTTCAATCTTGAATAAAATATATTAATTTTACTATAAATATCTTAAATAAATTATAAAGTATACTTAGCCCGTATTATGAATTTTCTTTAAAATGAAGCTATAGAATCTTTATCATTTTTCCTAAATTCATGGAATTTTTTTCCATCCAGATTTGTACAACCTTGAGGGTGTATTTCTCACAGAAAATATACATAAATGTTTCCCATTTAATGGAATCAAGATCATATTATACCCTATTATTTGTAACCAAATACTACCATTGATAATGTTTACCGTTAAAATGAGAAATAACAAGAGTTTCCTTTTAACATTTTGAACATCCCATGACATCAAATATCTTCTCCAGAGAATTGATCCATCCTTTAGTTACAATATGGTTAAATGATCGACTAGATTATGAGGGATATTTCCTTATGAAATTATACACTATATACATGTTCCTTCGTGGTAGATTAGGTTCCTCTCTAACATGGTTACCCCCACCATTTATAAATTGGGACAACTATACCATCACTGTGAAAAATTGTTTTTATCAAATTCCAACCATCTCGGGATGATGATTTGCAAAGATATTTTACTCTCAATGTATTCCCACTAAAATTTCCTTGATTCCTCTATAGAAACCCATTATAATGATGCATATCTTATATAAAGCAACACAAACACCTTCAATTGATATATAATTTTAACTTGACTAAAAATAAAAATATTTCAGGGTCATGAAATTTCCGCTATCCTAACCTCTACTGTTTTTTTAAACTAACCTCAAATACCATATTTGAAAAATCATCCTTAAACATTACATAATATTTATTTTTAAGAAAAATATTAATTCTCTTACATTTAATGGTTTTAATAGGTTTATAGATTTATATAATTAGTTTATAAATCATACATTTCAAAGCCATATAATACAAAGTAGACACATTGTATTAGTATCCATTTTTCAAAATATAAAACTTCTAAGACAATAATATATTTATTTTCATGATAACTCTTCTTGACATTCAACACAAACACTTCTTTTCACTTACCGATTATTAAATACTCTAAAAAATATATTAAAAACAAGTTATGATCACAAAAATCTTAGTGAGGGACATCAAAATAAGAAAACCATTAAACCAGTGAAATACATGAGAAACTATGAAAACACATTTCTTAAAAAACATATAAATGGAATTATTATTCCATTAAAAATATCACTAGCTCTAACTTATAAAAAAATTATTTCCCTAAAAAATATTTAGAAAGATTAGAAAATTCATATTCGTACTTTGGAAAATAATATCATAGAAACCTTACATAACCCTTATAAATTAGAATAACCACACACTAATGGAAACATTTACTATAAAAATTGTTTGGAACCATTGGTATTGGTCCCCAAACAATTAATATAACCTATACTAATGGTTTAGGAAGCCATTGGGTGATTTGGCGTTGAAAAATACCTATCCTAATAGTTTTACCAAACTGTTGGGATAAGTAAGTCTAAAAAAAATGTTACAACAGAGGTTTGAACCCACAACCAAAATGTTATATATCAAATAAATTACCTCTATCATGAAGATACCTTTTTGAATATATATATATATATATATATATATTTAATTTGTATATTTATTTATTTAATGATATTCGACAAAAGTATTCTAAGAAAATAAGGGTACATATCCCAATAGTTCTCAAAATCATTGGGATTCCTTTCCAAATGAATTTGAGAATTGTTGGGATAGGTACCCACCCTTTACCAAGGGTTTTCAAAAACCATTCAGAAAAGTGGTATCAAAGTAACGTTTCCCAATAGTTTTCAAAAACCATTGGGAAATGTGGACCTTTTCCCAATAGTTTAGGAAAACCGTTTTGAAAAGTGGTGTCAAAGTACCCTTTCCCAACGGTGTTGGAAAACGGTTGGGAAAAGTGGACTCTTTCCCATCAGTTTTCCTAAATTGTTGTGAAAAGTGGTCACAAATTACCCTTTCCAAATAGTTTTCTAAAACCATTACGTAAAGTGGACCCTTTCCCAACAGTTTTGAAAAACCATTGTGAAAAGTGGACCATGTTTCAATGGTTTGGGAAAACCGTTGGAAAAAGTGGTGTCAAAGTACCCTTTACCAACAGCTTTTGAAAAACAATTGCGAAAAGTGACTTATATAAATGGTTTTTATAAACTGTTGGTAGATATTTATCAGTATAGGTAGTATTTATATTAGTGAAATGACCAATATTAAATATAATTACCTAAAAACATAATCATTACACAATACATTAGAGATCTGTCTCACTGCACCCATTGTATAAGCCATAACGGTCTCATGTGATGCTATTTATGTACACCCATCATATTTAATGTACAATAACCACAAAATGAATAAAACATTTTACGCTTTCACTTTTCATCATAAAATGTATAAAAAACTGTATAAAATTTTTTAGAAATCACTTTCAGATATATATGTTCTATTTTCATTTAAAACCCATTTTTATTAAAAGAAAATTCTAAAAAACGGAAAGGGGGTTTTCCATTTATAAAAAAATATAAACTTGAAATGGAAACTAGAAATAAAATAATATTCATGGTTATAAGATACTTAATTTTCACTGTGGGATATTCTATTTATCGTTTGTCAAAAAATTATGTTTAAAAAACGTAAAAATGTTCCTTTTGAAAACCATTGAATTAATGTAAAATGAACATTATAAATCATTAATGTCCATATAAACTCCTTAAAATATTATTTTAAAAACATTAAGATGTAAGATAATGATATTTTGAATGAAATATTATAAAAGATGGTTCCTTTAGAAGAAAAGACCCCTATCACTTTAAAAATATTTGAATCATAATCCCCATGAAAGAATAACATTAAAAAACATTAAATATGATGATAACAGATACATTTATGATATTTCATGTCAAAGGGTCTGCATATACACCACATAGAATAATATTGGTCCAAAACATAAAAATATTCCTCAATAACTGGAAATTGAGATGATGTCCCGAACCATGAGTCTAACTTGGCATGTCTATGTTTATATTCTTGAATAACAAACTTCTGTTAATTATTTTCTTTAGTTATATCCTTTTGGAAGATTACTATTACTTTTATTTAAATTTTTCCTATTTTATATACAATTAATTAATCAATTAAGTATACATCAGATGTGTTGACCATATTCGGCTAATGTGTCAAAAATGACTTTGGTAGGTTGTCTATGGTAAAAGAGGTCATTATTTAAACATTTCAAAAATAATAATCCCTAAATAATTATCATATTTATAAAAAATTATACTTTTAAAAACAATAATGATATATTTTTATAAAAAATTATCAAACCATACAATCTGGAGATGGTAGGTTGTATGTACACATCAGTGACGTCTTGGTTTTTCAATTATAATTATGAAAAGAATTTAACTAAATTTTTTTATTTTTATAATGATTATAATATAATAAATACCATATTATTTTATTATATATGTTTTTATATATCATTATTTTGATATGGTGATGAAAAATGGAATCACTTCGATTTGTGGAGGAGATAATACACACATCCACGAACCATATTATCATTTTTAGTGAACGAATGAAAATAATATAATATATTATAATAATTATAAATATGTTGTCAATATCATAATTGTTTCATTTATATGACATATATTCATTATATTTACTCTTATTACCTTCAATTTAAAGCGTTAGTGAAAAATTAATCAGATCTCTTTGTGAGGTGGTATTCCTCCATGAACAAGAGCGACGTTATTGTATCCCATAAATAATGTAAATTTAAAAATTCATAGATTATATAATGAATCCATATGTATAATTATGTTTTAAATATAATATATATATATATATATATTACTTACATCATCATAACCAACCGTGATAGGAGATAAGGGAAAACAATGACATTAGTTTGTGAGGGGGTAGTTCATTATACACACAAATGATGATTTTGCAACCCATTTGATAGAAGTACATATGGTTTTATATAATTACCATAACATAAAAATATATTATTATATTGAATATTATATTTTTTTATATCATTATGGTATAAAAATAATTTACACAGGTAAATAAAGATATATAAAACGTTGTTTGGTGAACATTACCTCTTCTTTGGGTTTCCTTTATAGGTTTTCACCAAAACCTATCCTAGGATGGATTTATTCCCAAACTATGACTTATATGATGATAGGATGAAATTTTTAAGTTATTGTTTTAATAATTTGACTATAGAAATATGTTTTATGGGGTTTAGAATATAAGAGGGTGTGTGGACTTTTATAAGTGAGGTGAGTGGCATGTTTGTAATTTTTTAAAAGATTCAATCATACCAACGTTTTTTATCCTGAAAACAACCTAATAAATGGCTACTTTTTTACGTAATATATTTAATGTCAAAATATTTGAATATAATAGTTGTTTTAAAAGTGTTTAGGTTATTTTAACTATGATATTCTTTTTTGGTTCCCCCAATAAATCTATATTTAATTTAATTGGGATAAAGAATAATTAATATTTTCACTATTTGTTTTGGAAGAAAATAATTTTTAACATATTAGATAATATAAAATTTTATTATCACAAATATTTAATCCATTTACCAATTAAATTCACATAATTTCTAAATTTTAATTTAAAATTATTCCCACTGATACAATGAGAAAGTGGGTTTTTAAGAAGTGAATTGTTCATGGAAAAGATGGTTGTATATTTACTCTATGACTAATAATAATAATTGTATGAATTTAAATTAATATTTAATGAAATATAATAAAATTTATAATTTAAAAAATTCTTTAATAATATTTATTTTAATTAATTAATAATTAGAAACATTTTTCATTTTAGAAGAGTTTTATCAAAAACCTATATTTAAGCCAAAAATAATCTTATGAAAAAATGAAATATTAAGTTAATTACAAAGTAATTAATTGTATTAAATACAAATAAATAATGCGTATGTTACTTTTAATCATATTCAAAACATAGTATTACATTTAAATTAATTAATTTATTGAAATCAATTTTTTGGGAATAAATCATTATTTTTCACTGTTTACTAAAAATATAATTTACCAAAAATGAAAAAGTTTCACCCTAAGTTAATTGTTATATGATTATTTAGAAAATTATCTTCATTTTAAAAAAAATTATAAAATTATAAATTATTCAATTAAATAAAACCATATAATGAAAGAGTTGAATTAAAACTATTCCCTTTTGAAGAAAATTACTAAATATTTTTATAATGAATATAACTATCTAATTCATATTTATAAATATGAAAATTATTTATTATTTCATTATGTAGTTTGTTATAGTATCTATTAATTTAAATATATGATCATCCTTATACATACAATCCTAAGAAACATTAGTTTTAAATTAAATCATTTATTATCATTATCTATTCAAATTGGTTACAATGGTTTGTAAATAAAATGCAAATTGTCCTAAGAAAATTCTCCGAGAGTGTCAAACTAGGTAAAAAGTAAGGTCCACAACTATATACCAGGTAATTATGGATTCAAACCCCAATTTTTCTTTTTCAGGGTCATTACCCCTTGGTATAATTATTTGAGAACCACGCCAACTTATAGTATCCAGTAAGGGATACATATCAAGGAAAGATGTATTATATATTCCTTAAAAAAATTAGGATGTTCTTGTAAAATTATCCTTAATATACACAATAGGTTTTGTTCCCTAATATATGATTTTCTAAATCTGGTTTGTAAGTTTTCTGTTAAACTTGATATGATATAATCTGTAAAGACCCTGACCCAAATAGCCTATATTTTTTTGGTTATTTCATTACATTGGCACTAGATACAAGTGAACAAATCCCAGAGGACCAAATAGTTTAGTATTTTTAAGAAACTATATACATAATTTTATCTCATATATTATTTGAAAAAGTGAAATTAATAATAGTGAATGTAAAATATTAATCATCCCTGAACTCATTAAATTATTCCTTCTTCATATCATTGGGAAGGGAAACAAAATAAGGGTGGGCTAATATACTTAGTAAGAGTTATGTAAAGTGTAATATATTTAAAGTTAATAATCAATAAAGAATAATCAATATCACAAGGTAAATATAAAAACACACATTTCATGTAATCAATAACTTATCTATCATAATTATTTTGTAAATAATAAATATGGAAAGGTAAATAAATTAAAACAAATTAAATTTAACCAATAACGTGATCACAAAATGAAACAATTTATAATATCAATATAATAATCTCATGGATAATAATAACTAAATTCTTAATGAAGGAAATATTTAATATTCGACGTCATGATATATATATCACTAAGACCTTTCATAATATGGTTTAAACTTAATAGTGAAAACCAATTTATACATGATTACATATTCTCCTCGTGAGACTATCGATGCATCTAGGAGATATATAATTTAAAACCCTACCCATCATTACACGTCCACTCGATTTTTCATATATCGAATGATGGATTTAATTCATGAATAATTTTCCTTACCCATAAATTTATCTATTGAATTAAGAATATGAAATATTAATATTTCCCTAGTCAATCATAAAACTTTCAGAGTAAAAAAATTGTATGTAGAAATGATATATTATTTAGTTAATATGAAAATTCTTGATAAATAATATAGATATTTATACGAAATAAAATTATCAATAACCATAAGAATGTTAATATTTCAAGGGAATTTTAATGATTATATATATTTATCATGAATTATAATGTAAAATCTTGGTTAAAATGATTGTAAATAAACCACATAAAGAATAATTATCTTATCATTACAACATATCTCTAGTGTTGTATGTTTAAAATAATGTGTTGATGTAATTGATGAATATAAATATGATAAAAATATTTTTGAATAATACTATTAATGAATATAATCATTTAAATTTGTAAATAGCTTTTAAAAAATAAATATAAAAAATATTAGGGAATAATTATTTTCAAAAAAAGTTTTAAACATGTAAATGAGTCATTAAATAAATGAGTGGTCATAACAGTGGGAATGTTTCTTTTATGGAGGGTACATTAAAACATACATTAATTTCAAATTTTTGTAATAAATATCTAAATTATCTTATTTGGAAAACAACCAGAATATTACTTTTAATTTTTAAGTAAAATTAGAATTTTGGGTAAAAATGAATTTAAAAAATCATAGTAAAAGAATTTTACAAAAAAATCCTAAAAAATAGGGACTTAGAAGAAAATGATTTTTGACTGAACAGATAAATGAATTTGAATTTTTTTTAAATCATATTATTAATCATTTTAACAACTACTAATATGAAAATGACTTTATTACATGAAAAAATAATTAATAACCAAATTATAAAATAATTTAATGGGTTTATTAGTAAATTATCAAATAATTTCCTTGTCGTATCTGATTTTTTGCTAGTTATGGATTATGCTATGTTCTGATGGAATTTTGGGTACTTTTTTTAGGTTTTGTGTGTGATGGGTGTTGTGTTTTGAAATATATCATTGCTTGTGTTTTTCCCATGGTTTATCCTTAAATTGGTTGAAAATTTTTAGAGAAAAAATGGGTGTTTGGTCTAGGCACACCCTATTGCACTGTTGGCACACAGTTAGTGCCAACCATGAAGCTAGTTAAGGAATCTGTGCGGTAGGTTATAGAACCTACCCCACTGCTACATCATGGTTTGAAGAACCTTGTTGTTGATTCCATGGAATCTATCTATCTATTTTATCCTCATTTTTTGGATATCTTATAGTTGTCTTATGGTTTGTTAAATTGTGTAGCCTAACCATGTGACATGCCAGTTTTTAATTTTTCAGAATTCCATTTTCCCCCTTGGGATTTTCAACAAAAATATGACCCTAGCCTCCCTCTCTGAGATCTTGTAACCCTAAGAGTATCTCATCAGGCATCCCTCGCCTTCTCTTCCTTCATTCGGTGTGGATCGAAGGGTTTTCTTCATGTTTTTAGCCATATCTCTTAAGCTAACCTCATTTACTCATCTTGATCACCCTATTTCACTAGTTTTATTTTGGGTCTCTTCACTCACATGGTCATGTCTACTAGGGTTTTGTTTTCAAATGATTTATATTAGGGGGTATTTTTTTGGGGGTTTATCTCAGTAGATTTAGGGTTTTAAAACCCTCATGGAGCATTTTTGGTGGTGTGTTATCATTGCTCCATGGATTCGAGGTAGGATTTCCCTTACACATGCATTTTTAATTAGAGAATCATTAGTTTCGTGATTTTATCACAATATTTGTTTCATAAATATGAATATATTATCTTTGAATTTAATTTTTTAGTTTGAAAATGGTGGTTTGAGCCTTATATTGTGTTTTTGTAAAATAGCGCATACCGGGTGTTTGAATAAATGACTGGTTCACTTTTATGACTAATTAGGGATATAAAATGCATGGTTTGAATTTTTAAATGTATATTAAAGATGAAAAATTATTTTTGGGGTTCCTTTTATGGGTTTCCAATTTGGTTTTGGTTTTTATAATGATATTAAAAGGTAAATCCACCTATTTGATGGATGGCCCAACCCATATGTTGGAGTAGTGAGAAATTCAGACTTTGTCTATGATTCTTTCTTATTATGGTGACTCCATCAGTTGTGGCCATTTTTCTCGGTGGTGTTTGGTGCGTTTTTTTATATCTTTTTCATTCAAATATTTTTTCGTAGTAGGAGTGAATGGTGTTGCATATCTCTGAGTTCCTGTTTGGGTGAAGGGTGTATTGTTTAAAGAAGTTAGTTTCATGGTGTGCCATAATCCTTTGTTTCTCCCTTGGAGTGTTATGGGGCTTCATGTGGCACTAAAATAAATTTTTTGGTTAAGGGATTAAAAATTATTAATAATGGGGAAACAGATGCTTCATACATTAGAGAACTAGCCATAAGTCCTAGAGTGAAGAAGGCATGTAGTTAGGAATCCTAGATGTTTAAGGATTCTGGGTAAGTTTGTGTCACGACTATTACGGTGAGGAAGATAAATTGTTCATATTATGGTTTCTCCATTATGGATAATTTTCCCTTATTTCAATGAGAATAGTGTACTTACCCCTAATGTAGTGTCTATGGTTATTCCTTCTTGGATTCAATATTCTAGTTAGTGTTTTCATGTGGAAAGCCCATGTCGATCGAGTGCAGTAATTGATTTTATCCATCTATATGTGAAAAGTGGTGGGTGTTTGTATGATGTGATTTTAGTGGTCCAATAATTTCTTTCTTTTCCTCCCCTCCCCATGTGGTGGGGAGTTTTTGGAATTTGTGTGATGTTTCGGCTCAGTACTTATCCCTTTTGTTCGGGAGTGCATAGTTTAAATTATCATGGGGTGTCCTTCTAACCTTTTGTAGGTCATGGTGGAAGATTTTTGGCTGGACTGTGTGGGAATGGCCCAGATCTGTATCAAATTTAATTTTTGTTTGGTCTTACTAAGTTAATGGTTGGGAGACCAACTGCGTGTCTCTTTGAGTTTTAAGTGTTTTGTGGATCTAGTTAGGTTTTAAAAGTGGTAAAACCGTTTGGGCCTCCCCTATACTGGTGACCTTTCCTAGGTTTGGGTTAAGTTGATCTCGTTGATGTGAATTCAATAAAAGACATTGATTTCTTAGTTTCATTTTCAATTTGAGTGTTCATTTGTATTATTGGTATAAGAACAAATAATATGGTCCTTAGCTTGGTTTTGGATGTAGTGGATTGATTGTTCCATTGATTCCCGAGAAGTAATTATGGGTTATTCTTTGGTTATGGGGAGGAGGATTAAGTTCCATTTTTTGGGGAGTGAAATTCTAATGTATTTAGAGTGTGGGATGTGTTGATGTGTAATAATTATATTTTGAACAATCGGTTGTAAGGTGTTGTGGTTTTTTTTGGGTGGAGTAGGTTCATGGTTGGGAGAATTCTTAGACATGATTTTTTTCTAGTTATGGATTATGCTTCGGTCTTGTTGAATTTTTGTTCTTTTTCATGGGTTTCAGGTGTGATGGATGCTCATTTTCGAAGTGTCACCTTGGATATGTTTTTTCACATGGATGCTGTCTATTTTTGTTGAATGTTTTTTGAGAAATCAAGGATGTTTGGTCTTGGAAAACCTTAGCACACGGATACCATGTGATGAGTGCCAACTGAGCAGCCAGTCCAGAAAATCTTGTGGTAGATTTCATAATATACCACATGGCTACCACATGGTTTGAGAAACTATATATCCAATTCCTATTTAACTATTCATTCATTTCATCCTTAGGTAGTGTCTATCATAGGGTTACCACATGGTCTTTTAAACCATGCGGCCTAACTGTGCTACTTGCCCAATTTTCAATTTTTGGGATTTCCATGTTTTCACCCTCAGTATTTTAAACCCAAATATGACCATATCCTCTATCTCCTAGTTAGTGTGATCCTAAGGGTCTCTCCCATTACTTTCCATCCTTCTCCTCTTTCTTTGGGTGTGGATCTAATTGTTTTCTTCATGTTTTTGGCTAGATCTTTTAAGGTAACCTCCTATTGGCATCTTTATCTCCCTCTTTCGCTTGTTTTCTCTTGCGTTTCTCTTCTCCCATGGTCATCTGGACCTAAGGTTTTTTTACCTTGATTTATTTTTGGGTTTCGGTTCTTCTATGGTTTATATTGGTAGATATAGGGTTATGGAACCCTCATGGAATGTTTTTGGTGGTGCGTTATCATTACGCCGTAGATTAGATATAGGATTTACATTTCACTTGCCTTATTAATTATTGAATCATTAGTTTCTTTAATTTCACACCCACTTTGATTGATAAATATGACTATATGATCCTAGTATTTAATTATTTTGGATGAAAATGGTATTTTAAGCCTTGGATTGGGTTTTTTGGTAAATAGTGCACATTGAGTGTTCAAATAAATGCAAGGTTGTATTATAACAATAATTTGTGATATAAAACTAATGGTTTGGATTTTTAAATGAATTTTAATGATGATAAAAAAAATTTGAGGTTTGTTTTTATGTTTTCCATGTGGTTTTTGTTTTTATAAATATAATAATGTTGGATTTTAAGGTGTTTTGGTATGAGTTTTTGATGAATGCCACGTTTGGAACTTTTGTAAGAAGTGGTTTATTTTCAAACTTTAATGGAAATGTTTTATGTAATCATTGTAAATGGATTTGATATGGAAAATTGTGTGTTTTCACCTATTTATGTAAAGTGAAAATTTATTTTTTTATAAAGGTTGGTTTTTTGGAATGTCTAAGGGCTCGTTTGGCTACTTTTTGAAAATAATGAAAAACATTTATTATAAAGACCTAAATTGGATGTTTCTCATGACATGTATACATATAATGGATGGGATTTCCTTACTATGGAATCCTCAGGATCTATTAATAGGGCTCCTCAGTTGGAACCCTTTGTGATTTATTTAATTTAACGCATAAGATTCGTCCATGGTGTAACTCGGGGGTGAGGCATGTTGTGAATTATTATTATTATATAAATTTTTTATTAGATGCTCAGTTGACATCAATTGGATCACCCCCATTATGAACATGATACATTGGAACCTAGAATATTGAGAAAAGTTTCCGAGAACGATTACTACACTAGTTGGTCACATACTAACAAGTGGCCCATAGTTGGTGGATATACATGGTTTATTGCTATGAGATATTCCCTTGATCTGTCCTATGAATGGGTGGTCGAGCATATTGTGTGTTTTTATTTCATCATGTGTGGCATTCTACCTAGGATGGGGTCTCAAGTATGGTGTCTTCATGATTATTCTATGTATCATAGGTTTACCTATGTCTAATATATTTGATCTACTTTTAATTATGATTTGGATACTTGTGTGATTATTTCTATTTCCATTGTGGTGTGATTATTATAGTTCCTTCTTGTATAATCTTTATCTTGGAATGTTATTCATTTTTTCATAAACAATTTATGAAAATTATTCCAAAATAAAAGAGTTTTTTCCTATTTTCACGTTGAAAATAAAACATCAATTTCTCCATGAAAATGATATGGTACTTCTAATTAATTGAACCTCACATTGAAAATTAATAAGTGCAATGTCTTGTACTTGTATTTATGTAAAACTTACAGAAAATCATACATTGATTTATTATATTTCAAACATGAAAAATAATGTTTCTTTTATTTTAAAATCATTTCATTTGGAAATAGATTATTGGGATATCCTACTAGGTTATAACACTTACACCTATCTATATTTTCTATTTTTTTCCTTTTTTCATGTTTCATCTTGAGTTCAGCCGCCTTGGGCGATGAGTGATCATTGTGTTGGAGGGTCACTAGTGAGGTCACTTCCAAATATTATTGTCTTATTGTCTGGTTATTTTTTTTTAGTTTTTGTATTGTTTTTTTTCTTGTAAAAGATAGTTATTTTAATTTTATATATATTTATTGGATATCTTGTGCAGCTTCCATTATTTAGTTTCTTGTTTATTTATTAGGTGAAATCATTTCCTTGTGTTCTCTATTGATGCCCGACACTAGTTGTCAGCCTATGGGGATCTAGAACACCCACGGGGAAAAACCATGGATCAGATCAGGTGACCGACTCAGGTTTGACCTGTGTTAGTTTATGACATTTCTTCAATCAAATTTAATTTATAAAAATCCAAATTGAATTGATATTGAAACCTAAATCTCATACCACTTAGGTAATTTTGGGATTGAAAACCCTAGGAAGGTAATAACATAAAATGAAACATTAAATATCATGAATATAAATATAATCATGTTTTGAAAAGTAAAATGGTAATTAAATACACCAAATAAAATAATATATTTTTATATAGAACATATGTCTCGAAGAAGACAATTTCAGATGATCAACCCTTACAATGATCATAACGTAGAATTGAGAATTATTTAATTAATATACAAGGTGTATCAAATTTAAATCAACCTAAAACATAATTAAAAAGAGAATAATATATTACAAATTCATTACACACATAATCTTTTTAATATCAAAGACTATGAATATGTAATATAACCTAATGAAAATACATTAACTTTTGAAATTCTTTACCACTTGGTAAATTTAATGTTAAATATACATTGATGAAATAATTAAAATTAAAACATAAAATATCATGAAATATGAATTATTAGTGATATTACATTTAAAATGTGACATATATTCACTATATAAAATAACTTTGGTTCATAAAATTACCATATTCCTCAATGAAAGGAAATTGAAGTAAAATCTCTTACCTCAATGCTTCCTTTTAATTGAACGTTCATTAACCTCCCATATAATGGTTTTAATCATGTTATTAATTTATATTTCAACCATATTAATCTTTATTTTATCATATATGATACTCTTTTGACAACTTACCACATATCCATTCATAATATTTTATTATTTTTATTGTTTTGGCTGTCAATTTTCAGGTACTCTAATGTGTGTTTTATTAGGAAAGGTGTGGTTATTGTTAATATAATATAGTTAAATCATCTAAAAATAATTATATGTTTTAGATATAATTAATAATTATTGGATAAATATTTAGACAAGTTTTAGTTTATTTTAACAATTATCATCTTAGTTTAACACCACGGTATACCCATTTTCACCTTAATCGTGGTAAATTGTTTTTTACATTTTTCACTCTTCATTATTAAAAAAATTATGGTGAACATATTATATAGTATACATTATTATTATTCTAAATATATAATACATTGTTCAAAATTAAATTCATAAAAGTGGTATATTTAATTTAATAAAACCTATATATGTGTTGAAAAATGGGTTTTCCATTAAAGCATTTCTCAAGCATAATATGATCTTGTATTAACTATATGGATCTTAAAAATAATGAGATGGATTTATAATAATATATTTATATATATAATCTATAAATTTAATTTAATTCATTAATCATTAAAAATTAATTTAATTGATTAAAATATGGGATCATTATGAATTTAAAAATATATTTCAAAAAATTACACCTTTAAGCCTAAAGGTAAACTTATAACAAAATCTTTTATAAAGGTGATTCATGTGCAATAAATTATTTTAAATTTATTTAAATAATAATTTTTTTACATTGATATAATATTAAATGAGTAATTGGACATTTAAATTACTTAAATTAGTGAAGTCATAAGAGTATATAAAATATCGATATTTTTCACTATTCAATAAAAAATAACTTATTCAGAAAATACTAAAATTTAAACCTAAGATAATTGTGATATGATAATTTCAAAAATGATCTTATTTTTATAAAATAAAATTTATAAAATCTGAATAAATTGATTAAAATTTCAAACATTAAATGTAAAATAGAACCAATTTTTAGGAATATATATTTTGAAACATAAAATGATTTTACTAAAAATTTGAGTGATTATTTACAATTTATTTGCCAATTAATTTTTATTGAATATGACATATCTATATATATTTTTCAATAATGATAATACTATCCATACTCACTAATTTAATGGTAAGATTACAACAATCATATTTAAATATTCTCACATGATTTATTTAGGCTTGGTGTTGTGCATCGTATACGTTATCGAACATAATGTTCTTATTTTAAATTATCAGAGTTCCAATTGCCATATGTTATCAATGATTTTATATTTATTTAAAATAAGTATACTTGAAAATATTAGTGTGTAACATTAATTACTTGGTTAAAAGGGTCATTTTTAAATAATAATATTAATAGTATATTATGGATCATTGTAACTCAGTGTTGTGTGTAACACAATATATAGAAGAAATTAAATTTATTTAAAAGCATATTTCATAAAAGATTTGGGTGTTATATTCTACCCCCATAAATTTAATTTCAACCTAAAATTATGCCACTTTTCTACAAATAAATAAGGATACATCTATCTCATCATATCCTCATGATCCCACAATGCTTCTTCAAGTTTTTAGTTCCATCAAAAAACATTAACCATATGAGTGGTCTTATTTTGTCAAACTTCGGATCTATGATTTGGATTCTCCATAGGTTTTCTTTCATAGGAAATATCATGATCCAATTTTACAACGTTGAAGTTCAGTAAATGTGAATGATCAGTTATGTACTTCATCAAAAGAGATGTGTTGAACACATCCATGACATAAGAGCTATTTGGTGGAGGCACCAAGTGATAACCCATTGTCCCTACTCAATAAAGAATCATAAATGTAACAATATATCTATGCCTTATATTTCCATTCTCCCAAAATATTATAACCTTATTCCATATATAAATTCATAGAAAAACATTCTCACCAACTCCAAACTACATATTAAAATTATGATACTCACCATAAATGTTCTCTCAAATATTGACTACCTTAATATGTTTTTGAATGGATATGAATGTATATTAAATATCCTAAACTAGCCCAGGTACCAATATTTTTTTTCTCTAACATTAACCCTACATATTGGAGTTATAGACTTCTTTCCAAATAGGGATGTATAACGATCCATCTGAATGATTGAGTGAAATCAATTATTTTATAAAAACTAAACTAGATGAAGGTGTTGATACCAACCACATTCGAAATATATAGAACAAGATCTCAGTATATCCTATATGGTTTTACTGGTTTTATAATACTGGACATATTTATTAGGATTATAAAGAAGTGCTAAAACTCAACTGCATATCGAGAACCTTGGGATGAATTCACTAGACCATTGAGGTAAACCTCATATCCTGATCAGATATAATTGAATGTGGTATTCGGTAAAACCTTACCACTTTTTAATGTATATCCTGGAAAGATGATCCAAAGAGACAAATTCTCTTATATAAATTATGTGTTATGGATTCTTAAGGTGGTCAAATACATCCCATACAACATTCTTCTCTTTAGATATTTTTTGGAGCACAATGAAAAAATTCATGGTGATGTTTTATTTTATCTATAAGGGTGTGGGTAATTGTTATAAAATCCCATTATATTTTTTTATATCATCCATAAATTTCAAACATATCAAGAAATTACATAAAAACACTTCAACATCTCTCTTTATAGTATCCCATCAGAAATACTATTTTAAATATCTATACATCATTGTATTTCCAAAATGAATAGGGAATAACTAATAGTGAGATTTCACATACATATCCTTCTTGAAATATGGTATGGATGGAACACATACATAGTTCTTAACCCTTATTGTTCCATTATAATCAAGGCTAAACTTTGGAATATTTCTGACATTCCTCTATATCACTACATCCTCCTAATGTTACTCCATAATCTTCACAGAGATAAATTGTTGAACACTCATTTAAGAAAGAAAATATTTCTACCCTTCCTTAAATATTTCAAGATATATCCCTTACAAATACAAAAATATTGGATCTTTTTTATCCTTTTCATAGATAAACTCACATGATCTTTTCAACTCAAAGCATCAACCACCTTGTTCTCTTTCTCAATGGTAATGTTTTATACATTCATAATCTTTAACTAGTTTCAACCATATTCTCTAGTAAAAATTCAACTCCATATATCTGAATATATACTTTAACATTTTATGATTACCATATATACCACACCATTCTCTAACAATAAACTGCCTCTATATCTTTAATGAATAAATTACAGCAGTTAACGCCAAATCATCACTTGGGTAATTCTCTCCTGAACATTCAATTTTCATAAGGGATAAGCTATCAAAATATAATTCTACATGAGGACACATCTCATTATGAAATTTTACACATTTATATAGATTACACACCATTATCTACTGTTGGATAATGTATGAAAAGTTGTTCTAACTAACAATTTCATTAGTTCAATTAAATGTTATTCACAATCATTTGTCCAATGGAACTTGGCGCCCTTTTGAGTTAACAAGGTGAGTGGATTATATATTCATGATAAATTCTACACAAACTATCAATAATTTCCATCCAAACAAAGATAGTTATAGATCTCAGTCATAGTGGTTGGTATGGTACAATGTTCAATAACTTATGTTTTTTATGGATCCATAAATATAAACTATCTTGGGATTATATGACACAAAAAGGAAACATTATGAATCCATCAATGACTCTTCCACAAACTGATCAAGGTGAACTCTGAAGAGTATATTCAAATCTATAAAAATAATGAGTAAATTAGTAATAAAATATATTCATAGTGCCTATACCAGGTATTAAATTATGTCTTGGGTATAACCTTATTATTGAACCTTAGTTGATAATATCTAGAAAAAAGGATCAATACCTTTTTTGAGATCCATGCAGTTGATCAAACAAGTCATCGATATAGGGTATATGATACGTTTTTTTGATTGTGATATTGTTCGGTTCTCGATAATCAATGTAGTGTCACATAAATCCATATTTATTCTTAAAAAAATAAAATGTGAACCGAAATGTGACACACTTGTCTAAATAACTCCCTTTTCAATATTCTCATAGAGCTCCTTATTCATTTTCTATTACTCAATTGGGGGCACTCTATAGGGAGTCTTTGAAATAGGTGTGGAATCTTATATAAGTTATATTAAGAATTAATATTCAAAATACAACAAATGACAATGTAACTCTTCGAGAGAAATACCGAAAAACTCTCCCATAATAGGCATATCATTGGCATCATGTTTCACTCCAACCAGCTATGGTAAACACCCCTTTCGAATGGGAATCAAGAACCCTACAATTGGTTTGATTTCCATAATAATTCAATATTTATCATCACACTAATAGATGATCATAGGTTTTTTTAAAAATATAAATTTTGACTTCCCTTTATCATAAATTGATTAAGGGTTTAAATAAATAAATCTAATCCATGCCTAAGAAAACATCAAATTCTACTGAAGGTATAATGGCAATATTTTCATGAAACACATTCCTAAAAAACTCAACTAGAGAAGAATCATAGACTTGAGATGTGATCATCATACCATTGATGGTTTTCACTACTAATTCAACATCTAATCATTCAGGTAACATTTTTATATCCTTATTAAATTCATTAGATATTAAATAGTGGGTATAACCATAATAAAATATGACATCTGTAACACCCCAAGATTTCATAGTGTGTTATTTCTTCAAAATAATTCAATAACTTGCACTACACGCAACACCGAGTTCAATCACACCATTAATTACAAAAAAAAATTCCATTCAAAAGAGGTTATGAATATTATTATCTAAATTTTAAACTTTATATAATCCTTATAATTTTAGAATCCATATTATGAGTTTCTTAGATATAATGCAAGAACAAATTCATTTTCATTATTGCACTTTTATCAACTTTTAATAGTGAACCCTTTTTAAATACAATATTTTAAACTTTTTTACTAAATGGGGACATCAAAAAAAAATTAAAATGAAACATCCCAAGCTTCCACGGTACGCTTTCCTTCGAATAATGCGATAGCGTGTGTTGTACGCAACCTCGAGTTCTAACACACACCACAACTAATTAAACTAGCCGTTGTGAATAGTAATACCTACTTTTTGAAATCATATATATTTTATATTTCAAAATGGACTTCATTTTTGGATTCGGAATATCGAAATTAGCCTCAGGTTAAATTTTGGTACTTTTCGGATAACTTTCATATTTTGATGAATAGTGAAAATTACTAAATTTTAATTAAAAACAACTTTTTTAATCAAAATAATTAATAGTGATAAATTATGAATTTTAGTAGTTTTAAAGTATATTTATAATATATTTTTACCATTCAATATAATGTTGGTCATTGGACATAATTTTACAATTAAACCGAACACAAACAAGTGTCAATCTTTTGATAGTTATTATCTCTTAAAAACACGCTTTTTGTTTTGACAGCGGGAATTAATTTTAAATTAATTTCTGCCACTTCTGTGTTTTGAATTTAGGAAAATGGATTCCATATTTTGAATCAGGATGTTCAAATTGTGTAAATAGGTAACTTTTATTTTTAGACATTTTGAATAATTACTGCGGTAAATATTTTATTTACCATGGTTAAGGGTAAATCCGGTAAATAAGGGTTAAAAAATAATATTATAATAATACTAAATTACCCTAAAACGTGTATTAACCCTATTGGTTGATACATGGTCGACCATGGGCATCTTTGTGTCAATTTTGGGACCCCATGGATCCACTTGTAAGTGATAATGACACTTTATTTTAATTAAGTTAAAATGAATACAAAAATGACACAAGCATATATCTTTTAGCAAAACAATTGTTACATAGGGTTATATATGTTGGCTTTTAGATTATAAATATTCATTAGAAAGATAAAAAGATTTCCTACATAATGATATTTTATTTATAATTTTTAGACATTAAATAATTTATTTTATTTATGACACAATGATGATGCTGTAATTACTATAATAGTGAAAAATTAAAATAATTTATATTATAAATACCCAAATAAATATAATATGAACCTTTTAATGAATTAAACTAATTTTCTAGGATAATATGATATATTAGGATTGATTTAATTGACTTTGTTCGAAGTAATCAATCTGTTATGAGTTTCACAAAAATCAACTATTGAATAGTGTCAAAATTGACATAAAAGAGTTCTTAAAACAAATATTATATTATTAATTGATATTAAATTCCTAAAAATCTAAGGTTCGGCCAAAAGACTTATATCATGATAGGTTCATCATTAATGTACCACTTGGGGGTCGCTTGGATGTATATAGTAAGTTTATTAACCATATTATATAAAAATACAAAGAGACATTGTAAAAGTGAAACTAATTAACTTAAAGTTAATACTTAATGATAAGGTTAATATAAGTCCCCAAACCTGTCTAAATTCTATTGGTTGAGTTGCTTTCGACCTATCCCCACCTTAGACTTTGAATAGTCAACTTTGGAGCCATTGGAAACCGAATATGAATTTATTATAAATTAATATTTCTAGCTTTTCCAAAGGTGCCCCTCACCCCTCTTATAAAAGGGCACTCCTCCTTCTCATTTCTTCACACCTTCAAAGCCTTTTGGTTCGGCCAAACTCTTCCCAAATACTCTCCCAACATCCCTCACTACAACCTAGAGGCCTTAGTTTGATCAGAAAGCCAACCTAAGGAGCCCTTTTGATCAAATCAAAAGGAAGAACCCGAAGAAGAGGTAATGATTTCACCACCCTTTTCTAATTTCCATTCTTCTTCCACGTCCACTTTCTTTGTTCTTACCATTCTAAAATAATAACTCCAGTATCTCACATATACTGTGATGTTATTATAAATATGGTACAACCATATTCAGTATTCTATCCACCCTTTGAATAACATGTCACCATACGTGCGTACGTACGGCTTACCGTCTCCACGTCGTGGTGTAATTGTTATTCAATATATTATTATTTGGATGGGTATAATAATGATGTGTAACTCATGTAAATAATAAATATAACATGTTAATGATTCTGTATATATGATATACCATCCATTTATATATTATTTTAATATCAAAAGAATGATATTGTCGCTCGTGCGTACGTACGGACTACCGTCTCCACGAACGCGATGAGATTCATTCTCCATCGTATCCATTCAAGTATAATTATCATTTGATGATTTAAAAATGATGTTTAAGGACTTTATATCATTCTGGATATGAATAATATACAACCTATCCTTTACAAACATGTCTTACGTAACAAAACATATAAAAGAAAACAAGTAAGTTAACACCCGAAACGACGATAATTCTAAGATATTATTAACAAATCAATGTTAAAAGATCATATATGATATCATATTAATATATATGATTCTTGTATAATTTAATAACAATTATTTCACCATTATACAGGAGGTTAACCTACCCCAACCAAGGAAAAGTACAAGGTAAGGGTTATTTCACAATCTCTTCATTATCCGAGGTTGTATTATACGTAATAATCTACTGGGATCTCTTTATCATCCACATCCATGTTACTTCGAAATGTATTTCAAAAAAATTTTACTATTTACAAGAATATGGGTTAAAGTCATTTATACCCTTGTTTGAATTTTTATAAGAGGTTTATAAAGAAATCTTTCCATCGTTTTCCAAACAAGGTGATTTTTAACGTTTTCGACAAAATTAAGGTAAGAATGTTCTTTTAACTTATACGGCGGCTGCGGCTATTTACCGCCGTTATAAAATTTTAAAAGCTTCCCTTACAATCTTACAAGGATATTTTCAAAGTAAATGTTTTATTTTATAATTATGTGACTTTTAAATTATTTCAAAATGAATATTTTAAGAATTTTGGAAGGGAACTCTTTATCAAAATCAGAATTTTAAATGTTTTAAAGATTTATCTTTCTAAATATTTTTAATTAATGTCCATGTCTTCAAAATGGTTTTTAAGGATTTATTTATATGGACATGAATGTTTTTAAAATTTTAATTCCTTTCAAAAGTTTCAAAGTGGTATGGGACACTTTTATTTAAAATTCTCTTTTTAATTACTTCCTTTATAAATGTGTGACTTTTAAATGATTTCAAAAAAAAGAGATATTTCTCTCAAATAGTTTTGATTTCATCTATGTCAACATCCTTTTATGGATTTTACTCTTATTTGAAGTTGATTTATTATGATACAAAACTTCTATATTGTATTGAAGGTTTTGTGATATGTTTGACTGTGGATGTGCTATTTTTATACCATTCATAGTTTATGGTGAAATTATTGACATTTCGTATGCTAGTTTTAATACGAATGTTTATGTTATGTTTAAACCTTTTCATATGGGAATGCATTGGACTTAATAAGTGACGGGTGGAGCCCGCTATAGCTCCTCGATGCATCGGTAGGTCTCATGAGACAAACTAGTGTCTTGGCACAAGGCCTTGACAAAATATTATTTGTAGTCTTGGCACGAGGCCTTGACTATGTGGTTATGATAGTCTGGCATTATGCATTCCAACATTATGAAAGTGGTTACTGATTTTTGCATGCGATTATTCGATTAGTAGAATAATGAATAAGTAAATGGTATTATTTCATTTTATTTATGCCATACCATGTTGAAAGTTCATGTTTGAAAGGCTTTTGTTTTAGTTATACATTGCCTGAAAAGTTTATTCTTATTTATGAAAGTTTCCGCTATATTGTCATCCTTACTGGGCATTTGAGCTCACCCCTTTTCTATGTTTTATTTTTCCCAGTAAGTGAAGAAGTAAGTTATGAATGACCTGCAGGGATATTATGTGGGGATATGAGTGTGGATTATGGATACAATATGTTGTTGTAGTAGTTTTTCGTTTTATGATGTAATGTAAAACTTATGAATATATCTAGTATTTCCAAGGCTACTAAACCAATCGGTCTTTCGAGATTTGATCTTTCTTGTGATCATGCCAATTTTACGAAGTAATGCACCGACTCTGGGTAGCTGGGGTCGGGGCGTTACAGTTGGTATCAGAGGAAGTTTAGTACAAACCTTGGAAGCTAGATTTAGATAAACTCTGATTAGAGCACGTAGACCTAAGATGAACTTTGAGGATTAGTATAGAAGAACTTCCTAGAATTTTGGTATTGTAGAGATTTTGTGAGTTTTCCAAGCAATACATCCCTGTCTGGATACGAGCAGGTAGAGGCGGCTCTGGCACAGATGTACCTAGGGGTAAAACCCGAAAACACCGCTTTGAGCTAGACTCGAACGGGAACTGGTGCACGACAACGGGCCTTGCTGCACTCTTGGTTACGACACTCCCGGGGGATATGCTTAGGATAACTCTCATTTTCTTTACAAATCATTATGAAGGGTTGATGAGTATATACTTCCTTAAAGAAAACATTTTTATGATTATGGATTATATCCATAAATAGTTCAATTTATGTTAAGTGTTTTATAAGTATGGGATTATTTATTTTGATTCATAAACTGATCTAGTTTATGCCATTGTTTAGAAATGGCGCCCAGTAGAAGGAATGAGAACTCCAGAAATACACATGATTCAAAGAGAATGAAGGATCATATCTTTCATGGTCTTAAGCTAGAATTTATAAGAGAAATAGTCTCCCATGTATTATCATCATATGAAGAAATAATATCATGTGTTGATAAGATAAGTAAAGAGTTTACTGAGTCCTATGGCTTTGAAGGGAATCAAGAGATGAAAAGGATGGAAGAGAGAAAGATGGATAAAGGGAAAAGGGAAAAGAAGAATTTTCCCATATGTGGTAACTGTGGAAAGAAACACCCTGGAACTTGCCTGAAAGGAATGGGAGTTTGTTATAAGTGTGGAGGAAAAGGGCACAAAGTACGTGACTGCAAGGGTAAGAAAATGGTTTTAAATGTACAATGCTTCATTTGCAAGGAGTTTGGACACTACACGAACCTATGTCCCAGTCATCAGACTATGCCACAAATGATGCTATTGGATAATAATCAAGTTATGATACTACCACAGATGAAGAGGAATGATTAGAGTTCTTATGTTGATTATGTCAATTGAGTGTTGCATCAACAATGTACTTGTTATAATAATTATGGAGTATATAAGGATTGTACTGCAGTACTATTTCATTAAGGACTTGAGATTGTGTGGAACAAAGAAAAGTGACTCAATAGAAGGTTAAATTTTTGGAAAATATATGGTTGAGAGAATGATAAATCATAATATAGTTCTAATACTGAGGTAGTGATTTTGGAATAATATGTGATTATTTTGGATAAATTATATTGGATATTATTGACTACCTTGAAGCTGATTAATGATTTGTATATTCCATCATTGTTGGGGTTTAAAACATTTTTGGATTGATGAAGTATATCCAACATTCTATATGGAATATGGGAGCATAAATGTAATCAATAAGGAATATGGTAATTTAGGATGTTTCAGTGTATTAAAAGAATACATGATGAAGGTATTTATATGATATTACGGGGTAAAAAGGATCTACATTATGTTTACCTTCCTTATAAATGTTGGACTGTGAATTTGGACAGAAGTATTTTGGATAGTTCTAGTTTGGATTATTTTGGATTGCCATAAAAGGACAACCCGGAGGTCGGGCGGCAACCTGTCATGTCCGGCAAGGCTGCGAGACTTGAACCCGCAACCGAAGGGAGACAAGGGTGTATCACCTACCACTGGCCCACGAGATGTCCTGGATTAAATAATGTAGTTTTTATTAAAAGATCTTGTAGATGAATTATAAATTCGTTTATTTTGGAACCCTATACGAATAGTGTAAATAGAATTTTTACGTTCTATTATCTTTTAGAGTGAAAGATGAGTTTGTGGTAGAAATTTATTAATGGATAAAACTCTAATTATAAAGTAAGTATATCTTCTTATGATCTTATCCAATCTCATAAATAAATTCCTCAACATTAATAAAAGGAACTTAGAACAAAAATGTTGTCCTAGATGGTACCTTAAATCATCACTAATTTATGGCTTTGGGATTTTTGGCCTTTTCATAGCCATGTTCTCTACCACTCTCCATCAGATAATTGATGGTTAGATTTCTCCTCCATATCCATATTTTCCTACATGGAACCCTAGTATGTGTTATGTTCGGTAATCTTCATACTTTCCACCCTTTGTTTAAAATAGAGGCCTCATTAATTCATTTTTCGATGTGGGATTTCAACTATGATATTTTGAAACGTCAAAAATGTGTTATCCTAATACCCTATGTTTTGTTGAACCGATGGTATTTCAAATCATCGTAGATTGATGAATTTAAGGACCTTAATTTTACACTTGTTTGTGATTGATGACCTCAATCAATACCTATAAATATTTACGTTTTTCCTCCAATTATATGTCTCTAATTGCAACCAATGTTCTCCTAATCGAGATCATAATTTGGTGGTGACCCTTTCATTTCTCTTTTCCTCATATTAAGACTAAATTTTAGTAACCCAATTTCCGATGTGGGTTTTCCCACAAAGATATTTTCTATTTTCAACCTTTTATTTTCGAAAAACAATTTCAAATTGCGAGGACGCAATTTATTGAAGGAGGGGAGAATGTAACACCCCAAGATTTCATAGTGTGTTATTTCTTCAAAATAATTCAATAACTTGCACTACACGCAACACCGAGTTCAATCACACCATGAATTACAAAAAAAAAATTCCATTCAAAAGAGGTTATGAATATTATTATCTAAATTTTAAACTTTATATAATCCTTATAATTTTAGAATCCATATTATGAGTTTCTTAGATATAATGCAAGAACAAATTCATTTTCATTATTGCACTTTTATCAACTTTTAATAGTGAACCCTTTTTAAATACAATATTTTAAAATTTTTGACTAAATGGGGACATCAAAAAAAAAATTAAAATGAAACATCCCAAGCTTCCACGGTACGCTTTCCTTCGAATAATGCGATAGCGTGTGTTGTACGCAACCTCGAGTTCTAACACACACCACAACTAATTAAACTAGCTGTTGTGAATAGTAATACCTACTTTTTGAAATCATATATATTTTATATTTCAAAATGGACTTCATTTTTGGATTCGGAATATCGAAATTAGCCTAGGGTTAAATTTTGGTACTTTTCGGATAACTTTCATATTTTGATGAATAGTGAAAATTACTAAATTTTAATTAAAAACAACTTTTTTAATCAAAATAATTAATAGTGATAAATTATTAATTTTAGTAGTTTTAAAGTATATTTATAATATATTTTTACCATTTAATATAATGTTGGTCATTGGACATAATTTTACAATTAAACCGAACACAAACAAGTGTCAATCTTTTGATAGTTATTATCTCTTAAAAACACGCTTTTTGTTTTGACAGCGGGAATTAATTTTAAATTAATTTCTGCCACTTCTGTGTTTTGAATTTAGGAAAATGGATTCCATATTTTGAATCAGGATGTTCAAATTGTGTAAATAGGTAACTTTTATTTTTAGACATTTTGAATAATTACTGCGGTAAATATTTTATTTACCATGGTTAAGGGTAAATCCGGTAAATAAGGGTTAAAAAAATAATATTATAATAATACTAAATTACCCTAAAACGTGTCTTAACCCTATCGGTTGATACATGGTCGACCATGGGCATCTTTGTGTCAATTTTGGGACCCCATGGATCCACTTGTAAGTGATAATGACACTTTATTTTAATTAAGTTAAAATGAATACAAAAATGACACAAGCATATATCGTTTAGCAAAACAATTGTTACATAGGGTTATATATGTTGGATTTTAGATTATAAATATTCATTAGAAATATAAAAAGATTTCCTACATAATGATATTTTATTTATAATTTTTAGACATTAAATAATTTATTTTATTTATGACACAATGATGATGCAGTAATTACTATAATAGTGAAAAATTAAACTAATTTATATTATAAATACCCAAATAAATATAATATGAAACTTTTAATGAATTAAACTAATTTTCTAGGATAATATGATATATTAGTATTTATTTAATTGACTTTGTTCGAAGTAATCAATCTGTTATGAGTTTCACAAAAATCAACTATTGAATAGTGTCAAAATTGACATAAAAGAGTTCTTAAAACAAATATTATATTATTAATTGATATTAAATTCCTAAAAATCTAAGGTTCGGCCAAAAGACTTATATCATGATAGGTTCATCATTAATGTACCACTTGGGGGTCTCTTGGATGTATATAGTAAGTTTATTAACCATATTATATAAAAATACAAAGAGACATTGTAAAAGTGAAACTAATTAACTTAAAGTTAATACTTAAAGATAAGGTTAATATAAGTCCCCAAACCTGTCTAAATTCTATTGGTTGAGTTTTTTTCGACCTATCCCCACCTTATACATTGAATAGTCAACTTTGGAGACATTGGAAACCGAATATGAATTTATTATAAATTAATATTTCTAGCTTTTCCAAAGGTGCCCCTCACCCCTCTTATAAAAGGGCACTCCTCCTTCTCATTTCTTCACACCTTCAAAGCCTTTTGGTTCGGCCAAACTCTGCCCAAATACTCTCCCAACATCCCTCACTACAACCTAGAGGCCTTAGTTTGATCAGAAAGCCAACCTAAGGAGCCCTTTTGATCAAATCAATAGGAAGAACCCGAAGAAGAGGTAATGATTTCACCACCCTTTTCTAATTTCCATTCTTCTTCCACTTCCACTTTCTTTGTTCTTACAATTCTAAAATAATAACTCCAGTATCTCACATATACTGTGATGTTATTATAAATATGGTACAATCATATTCAGTATTCTATCCACCCTTTGAATAACATGTCACCATACGTGCGTACGTACGGCTTACCGTCTCCACGTCGTGGTGTAATTGTTATTCAATATATTATTATTTGGATGGGTATAATAATGATGTGTAACTCATGTAAATAATAAATATAACATGTTAATGATTCTGTATATATGATATACCATCCATTTATATATTATTTTAATATCAAAAGAATGATATTGTCGCTCGTGCGTACGTACGGACTACCGTCTCCACGAACGCGATGAGATTCATTCTCCATCGTATCCATTCAAGTATAATTATCATTTGATGATTTAAAAATGATGTTTAAGGACTTTATATCATTCTGGATATGAATAATATACAACCTATCCTTTACAAACATGTCTTACGTAACAAAACATATAAAAGAAAACAAGTAAGTTAACACCCGAAACGACGATAATTCTAAGATATTATTAACAAATCAATGTTAAAAGATCATATATGATATCATATTAATATATATGATTCTTGTATAATTTAATAACAATTATTTCACCATTATACAGGAGGTTAACCTACCCCAACCAAGGAAAAGTACAAGGTAAGGGTTATTTCACAATCTCTTCATTATCCGAGGTTGTATTATACGTAATAATCTACTGGGATCTCTTTATCATCCACATCCATGTTACTTCGAAATGTATTTCAAAACATTTTTACTATTTACAAGAATATGGGTTAAAGTAATTTATACCCTTGTTTGAATTTTTATAAGAGGTTTATAAAGGAATCTTTCCATCGTTTTCCAAACAAGGTGATTTTTAACGTTTTCGACAAAATTAAGGTAAGAATGTTCTTTTAACTTATACGGCGGCTGCGGCTATTTACCGCCGTTATAAAATTTTAAAAGCTTCCCTTACAATCTTACAAGGATATTTTCAAAGTAAATGTTTTATTTTATAATTATGTGACTTTTAAATTATTTCAAAATGAATATTTTAAGAATTTTGGAAGGGAACTCTTTATCAAAATCAGAATTTTAAATGTTTTAAAGATTTATCTTTCTAAATATTTTTAGTTAATGTCCATGTCTTCAAAATGGTTTTTAAGGATTTATTTATATGGACATGAATGTTTTTAAAATGTTAATTCCTTTCAAAAGTTTCAAAGTGGTATGGGACACTTTTATTTAAAATTCTCTTTTTAATTACTTCCTTTATAAATGTGTGACTTTTAAATGATTTCAAAAAAAAAGAGATATTTCTCTCAAATAGTTTTGATTTCATCTATGTCAACATCCTTTTATGGATTTTACTCTTATTTGAAGTTGATTTATTATGATACAAAACTTCTATATTGTATTGAAGGTTTTGTGATATGTTTGACTGTGGATGTGCTATTTTTATACCATTCATAGTTTATAGTGAAATTATTGACATTTCGTATGCTAGTTTTAATACGAATGTTTATGTTATGTTTAAACCTTTTCATATGGGAATGCATTGGACTTAATAAGTGACGGGTGGAGCCCGCTATAGCTCCTCGATGCATCGGTAGGTCTCATGAGACAAACTAGTGTCTTGGCACAAGGCCTTGACAAAATCTTATTTGTAGTCTTGGCACGAGGCCTTGACTATGTGGTTATGATAGTCTGGCATTATGCATTCCAACATTATGAAAGTGGTTACTGATTTTTGCATGCGATTATTCGATTAGTAGAATAATGAATAAGTAAATGGTATTATTTCATTTTATTTATGCCATACCATGTTGAAAGTTCATGTTTGAAAGGCTTTTGTTTTAGTTATACATTGCCTGAAAAGTTTATTCTTATTTATGAAAGTTTCCGCTATATTGTCATCCTTACTGGGCATTTGAGCTCACCCCTTTTCTATGTTTTATTTTTCCCAGGAAGTGAATAAGTAAGTTATGAATGACCTGCAGGGATATTATGTGGGGATATGAGTGTGGATTATGGATACAAAATGTTGTTGTAGTAGTTTTTCGTTTTATGATGTAATGTAAAACTTATGAATATATCTAGTGTTTCCAAGGCTACTAAACCAATCGGTCTTTCGAGATTTGATCTTTCTTGTGATCATGCCAATGTTACGAAGTAATGCACCGACTCTGGGTAGCTGGGGTCGGGGCGTTACAACATCATTGTTTCTAGAGTGGATTGTAAGGGTATCTTTCGCCACGTCATTATAGTAACCCTTTTCAGGTTTTGGGATCGCATGAGAATTCAATTTTTACCTCGATATAAGAGGTTATTAACCTCAATAATCATCATTAGCCTTCATATTTTTTAATTGGCTATCATAATGATGATACTCCTTGCATTTACAAAATTGGAGTATGGGTGGTTTATTTTATAATGATTTCTCTTTATTCGTATCATTTGACAACTTCTTCCTATCAATTTGGAATTAGATTACCTAATGATATTATTTTATAAAAAAATTATAGTCCCCTTATAAAAATTCCCTCCATGTTACCTTTACAATTCAAGCATAATGGAAATGTTGTCTTATTATATCCATGGTTTTTAGTGTTTCCATTGAATTCCAACTTGTTTTTATTATCAAAAGAATGAGATTGGTAGGAAACTTCAATATCTATTTCCTCTTTTATATCACACCAAATGATTTATTTTAAGTTACTGAATTCGTATATGGATATTTCCCTTAAAAAAATTTATGCCACTAAAGAATCAATCATCCTTATTTTTTGGTAGGATGATAATAACATAAGCATAACTTGAAATTCTTGTAAAGGTTTCCATATACATAAAAACAAATTCATTTTCCTTCTATTTTAGCCTAATGAATTTATTATCAATTTTTATATGAATAATATAAGGAAATTATTTTTTGGAAAATATGTTATTAAACTTATCCCACTTAAACTATTCAATTGCATCTTGTTCCATTGTATTATAAATAATAGTGCACCGTTGATCTTCTTAATTTTGCAAAATTAATTTTGCAAATGATAGAAATCCAAAATTAATTTTGCATTATCCAAACACTGGTGAATGGAAAATATATTTTTAATTTTATGGATCCATTCCTTAGTAACTATTGTAATAAAAAAACACTAAAATAAGTTTTACGTTTCATGATGAATGATACAATATAATTCTATTCACTCATTTTCTCTTTTGAAAGATCATCATGTCTCACATCTTGAAAAAGTTGTGTGATGATAGGAATAAAATTTTCATTCTATATCCAATAATTTTTTGTTTATAAGGAGGAAAATCATTCGATTTTTCACTTAATTTATCATTAATAAAATTCCTTCAGGTTCTATCAGTTGATTAAAACAAAAATACATAGTTTGATAAACAATAATTATTTTTTGGAAACCACATAATCATGAAAAATAATTTATATGATTTATAAATCAGGACACCATATTTTTAATCTATAACACCATAGCTTTAACCTATGTCATTAATAGTCATAATTTATTCAAATCATTCTATATTTTTCATAAAGAGTTTATGAATTTTCAAAGAATATCCCCTATGAGTGTCAAACTAGGTGTGTAGTAGGGCCTGTTATCATCCACTAGGTGATGATCAGTGAAAATACCAACGTTTCCTTTGGGGCGTTATTACCCCTAGTTACAAATATTCCAGAGCCACATCCATTTGTAGTATCTTCAAATGGATCTATTTTCTTGGAATGCACTCACTCTATCCATCACCAAAATCACAATACATTTTCTTATTATTATAAACTTCTTCATGGTTCATACTAAATTTTTTCTCATCCTAGTTTCCAAGGATTAATTAAACCCATCTATGATTCCAACTATAACGACCCATACTTTTTGTAAAAAGATAAAGCATCTGAATAGATGAATATTCATTATATTACAAAATAATTCACTCCAAAATCTATTAGGTATAGTTCCTCTATAAAATGTGGATACATAAAAAATTAATTCATAGGTGAACTTCTACATTACTGAATGAAATAATCTCCCACTAATTTATTCATAACAATAGGCCTTATTATACATTTCATAAATAAAACCTTTCTATATATCCTCTGTAATGGATACATAAAAAAGGGTAAGCTCTGATTCTTAGTAATGATAAATAAGGGAGATGTCAATATAAATTGAGCCTATGTGCATTAGAAAATAACATTTAAATCCATAACCTGTATATCATATATCATAGTCTTGATCCATGTTATAAATATTTGTAGTTTATAAGATGTTAATTATAATGGAATGAAATAACATGTTCTATGAGAACATCAAATTGGAATAAGACATATATTTTTTGCATACAAATAACCATATAAAACCATTTCCTTAGTAGTCAAGGCTCATAACAGAGGATATTCTAGTTTAATGTGTACACTCCCCAAACCATTATAGTATTAATAGTTCACTCTCAATAATATTATGATGGATAAATCCCCTTACTAAACTAGGTTCACTCCCAATTCTAGTTCGGTTTATCTCACGAGATATCCATCATTGCCTAATGCATTGGAGGGATATATAATTCAGGGCTCATATATTATATAATTAAAATCATACTATTGTGTTCCATAATATCCTAAAACATTATAACCCTTGAAAAAAATGGTTTTCATAAACATTTTATCATATCATAACCCATGGAAAATAATCATGTTTCATAAAAATTTCATCTTTTATTCATAGAGTAACCCTTAGAAAAGGAACAAGTTTAATAAAGATATTTTTATCATAAATATAAACTATATATAGAAAGAATAGGTATGGTATCATTGGATTATACACCTATAGATCTTATGTAACATCAAAGTATATCGTTTTATATTTAAAATGATTTTAAAAGATTAGATGGAACATTTCATGTAGAAAATAATCATTTCACTTTGAAATCACTTAATTAAAATATAAAAATATCCCAAAAATTAAACGAAAAAATTTATTTATAAATAAAATTTAAAAATTGTAAATTAATCTTAAAATAAGAGAGTGGTCTTAATGGGTGTATTTTTTTTTATTCTGTGTACATTAAAAAAATGATTATTTCATATATTTAGTAACAATATAAAAGTATGTCCTTTGGAAAAAATAGATTCCTTAAGACCATTTTTTAAAAATTATAGAATGGGAAAAAATAGATTAAAAAATATTTGGAGAATGGTGATAAATATTCTTTAAAACATTATAAGAAAAAATGGTCATGGAAAAAATAATTTTTTACTAAATAGAGAAATAATGTAGGTTTTACTTAAAATTGATTTTTCATTATCTAAAGTTCCTAAAAGGAATAAAATGAAAAGAAAACGTGTATTATTTATAAATAAATACAGGATAATAAATTTACTAACTTGTTTCAGAGTTATATCATAATATTTCATTATTATAAGCATATAATAAAAATTCGCATTAAATAATGAAATTGTAGCATCAGACCCTTACCACATTGGTATATTTTGAATTGTAATCATGATGAAATAATGAACCTTATATTTATATTTATATTTATATATTATAATTTTCATGATAATATTCATAAAATTAATTCATGGGTTGTATATAGACCACACAAAATAAGCAAGTGGTGTATAATGTATGTGACCCACAGAAATAAATGTGAGATGAAAATCCATTACCACTTCAGTAATATTTAAATCATATTTCCCATGAAATTATAACTTTAAAGTAAACTTTAAATATAATATAAATAAATAATTTCATGATATAAAATTTCAAAGGGGATTTACATACACATCATAAAAGAATATAGGTTCATAACATAAGTTGTGTCCCAAAGAAGACAACTTGAGACCAAAATCCATTAACACAATCCCTGAAATTATTTATAGATGTTTAAAACTCATGTGTAATAAATATAGATTTATTATAAATATATTTAACAACAATATCCATATATATAATTCTATATATGATTTACCGATGAACTTTTGTTTCTTTTTTTTAAGAATTCCTTGCTAAAATCATGATTTAGGTAATAATTAAATCATTTTTCATTTATGTTTTGGTATGGTAGTTTCAATATTTTTACTTTTATCATTATTAAATAATAACCATAATCTTAAAATTGATATAAATATCATATATAATAATTAGACTATTATTTAGATATATCCATTAATGTTTTAAATGAAAAATTAATTACACCATTCATGGAGACAGTATGCAATACGTACGAATGAACATTGTTTTAATTTTCCCAATAGATGAAAGGAAATCAAAGTAAATAATATATATACCATACAAAATAATGTTTTCATTTATATTATATTTTTTAATTAAATTTATCCATATTACCATCCATTTCAATGTAAAATGAAAAACATATCGCATCACTTAGTAGAGGTGGTAGTCCACACATGCACATGAGCGACATAATCATTTTTCAGCAGACTGGAAAGTAAGTAGTCAGATATGATATTATAATTAAAAAAGTATAATTATTTAATAAATATCATATATATACTTTATATAAATTCATTATATCGAATCATGATAGGCGGTGATGGAAAATGAATTACTCTGGTTCACAAGATGGTATTCCACCGTACACATTATCAACAGTTTCATTTCCCATTTGATGGAAGAGGTGATGGATATAGGTTATTCCATTAACATAGTAAAAATTAATAAAATTATATATAATTATTTTATTATATCATCATATTTGAGTAAATTTTAATGAGGTGGAAGATTAAATAAAAAATGCTTGATTAAGAATGATAACTCATCTTCTAACAGCCTCTTTAGGTTTACACAAAAATCCTTCATAAAAGGGTTTAATAATCAAAATTAGTACTATAGGACATGGTGATGGAAATAAGGATGAAATTTGGGAAGGTATAGGATTAATTAAATTTCTTTGGAATTGTTAATACGAGAAGATAAGGGTGCCATTTCATATGTGTGGGAGAGGACACACGTGGAATTTTAAAAAAGAAAAAGATATACCCCCCATTTTATAGAGGGGAAAATGTACCAAAATTGTTAATTATTGAACATTATATGAGATAAGGTCTAAATATGGTCGAAAATATATATTGGATATTTTTTCTTTCAATTTAACCCTTATCTTTTTATGTTAACCCTCAGTAAACCTGTATTACCCTTAACTACAGTAATTAATTTTTACTTTTTCTACAATTCATTATGACTAAAAATTATGTTGAAATTTTTAATTAATATAGATTATGATGATTCCAAATATGGAAATAATTTTAATAATTTAGTTCAAAATTAAACCCATAAATGTGGCGAATAGAATGTTTCTCAAAGGAAAATCATTTAATTGTAATTAATTATAAAATAAATCAACATGAAATTGTTTACAATGACCTAAAATGGATTAATAATAATATAATTGAAATAATTTTATCATTAGACTATTTTGAAAAAAAATTAACTTTTTAAATACTTTAAACAAAAAAGGAATTTTTTGACAAAAATCATTATCTTCACTACTCATTAAAAAATTAATCTTTTCATAAAATTCTCAGAAATTAACTCAAAAATATTTTGAAATTTTTATTTCAGAACTGAATTTAGTTTTCTCAAAGAGATATATAATATTTTAATAAATTAAATTTATTAATTGATTATAAAAATAAATAAAATCTTTTCTATGGAAAAAATTTATTTTTGAAACATGTAATGACTTTTCTTAAAATTAAGTATTTATTTATTAATATATTTTATTTATATAAAACCATTATACTTAATTTTAAAAATTTAGTTATTCATATTCATACTTATAAGTTTAATGGCTAGGTTTGAATGGTTATGTGTGAATAAAAATATTAATATTATATTGTAGTTTTTTAAAACCCTATGATTCCTGTAACACTTTCTATCAAATAAATTATGTTTATTTGAAAAAAAAATCCTAAAATCATTGGGTGTCACACTCATTATTTTTTTAGAGAAAATATTACTTTCGCAAAAAAATGTCGCTTTACTTCTTCCCTAACACATAATATATTATAAAGGATCACTCATTGTTTGTAGAGTTGTTTTTCTATAGTATTGTATAGACATGTAGGTCTACTATGATCAATGAAATATGTATACCATTATTATAGGTAGATTCATTTTGGATCTCTACTATTGTTTCTTTATAGGATACATATAAAATCCTCTACATTCCTAAAATTATTCTTCCTTGGTAGGATCTTCAATGTGTTCTAGTGTTCTTTTTATTTTCCTTTATTAATACACTATAATAATTTCATCTCCTCCCTTCTATAATATAAGATGTTACAATACTCCCACTATTTAGATTACTTTTTTAGGACATCTATATGTATAATTTAAATCTATCTTCCTTAATATAATGGTTCAAATTAATCCTAATTTTTTCTCTATTCTCATGATTTTTCTATGTTTCCCACACATTTATTTTGATAATTTTATGAAATTAAAATTATGTTAAGGTACTAAATATTTTATCCATTTCTTCCTCTATATAGATAAATAACTATATGAAAACTGCTTAACTATGGAGTGATCTCAATTTCAATGGATTAGTCTTCTTATGTATTTCTTCACCACAACATAGCATATTCCTCTATGGTGCAGACTTTTTTCTTAATAAAATATTGAGTTGTGGACAATTCCATTATTGTATAATAACCTATTGAAGAGATCCACATTTCATACTCATTTAGATTCCTCGTTCATTCACACAAAATCATGGAATGATCACCTCAACGTCCTTATTTAACATAATTGGTTGAGTCATAGTCTATTTACTATGATGTAGACACCTGTAGAAAGGGAAATCATTAAATAATTAACTCACCAAAAATTAACATTTTATATCACAAATTTCTTCTTCACCCTGGGCATATCCTCTTCAACCTCACTATAAAATATCCCTTTCCCCATGTTTTAGGAACCCTTATTACTCTAACATTTAAAATGGACAATATGGTATTCACTAGGACATGGTTTTCTCATGATTCCCATTTGACTTTTTTACCTTTACACATCACAACTCAGTGTTCAGTGATACCTTTATATAATGTTTGAGTTAACTTAATGTGAACTCCTCTATAGTGTATCTCCATATTATTTAGTTTTGATCTGCTCTTATAATATTATTTGAGTCACTTGTCTACCCTTACATAGGTAGTGATATTTTTAAATTACCTTTACAATGTGTCCTTTATATTATATCCCATAGATATTCCATACAAGAGACTCAACTCACATCTACATAGTTTATCCCAACCTTTTCACATTATTTTGATTCATGAATTCAGATATAAGTGAACTGGGTATTACCATACTAGTAGACTCTCATGATGTACCCATATATTCTATAGAATAAATAATTCTTTCTGCCCTTACATAGCATTTTCATCTATGGGTATACCATTACATAGATTCTCATAAATGGATATCATTAAGGACTGACCAAAATAATTATGTCCTCATGAAACATTCCCTATATGAAATCATTATGATCTATAGCATGGTTAGATCATTCAATAAATTACCAAAATATATCCCATAGTTTTTCAAGATAGTTTCTATGAACTAGATAAATTATCTTAATGTACTTATGGTATTTTTTTTATGCACTTAATAATTCCATAAAAATCCTCCAATCACTACTTCATCCATATCATATATGTATAATCAACAAATCACAATAAATCTAATACCAACCTATATGGTTCCATCAATCTCCATATTTTGATTTGGTTAACAATATAAAAGTACTTCTTCTTCCCACTTTTTAAATGAAATCCAAATGGTGTATTTCATCCTCAACAAAACATCAAAATTTCTCCCAATTAATTTATATGTATACTAGAATGAAATAACAACTTTTTCCTTATTCACACTTCATTTTATTCTCATTTTTTCAACTATGTCTCACTCTCCTCTATTGATACAATAAGAGTATTTAATACTGGGCTTACATTCCCCATTTAAGGATAGATAAAAATAATTCCCTTTACTCCCCCTTTAAGAAAAACTTTATGAAATCTACATAAACTCAAATACATGAAGTGATTGAAATTTCTACTTATAATTTGGGCAATAAAAAACTCTTGTAATCATACTGATCTTTCTTTTCTATGTATGAAACTTTATTATAAGATAAAATTACAAATGTTTTCCATGTCACTCAAATGGATACCATTGAAACCTGAAATTCATTTAAATTTTCACTTCCTAATAAAAACACAACTTGGGATCTCAACAAATCTTCAAAAAAAATATTTTGTATATAATAAATAAATCACAAGGTTTTAGAGACATATAACATGAAACATACATTAATACCATTTTTAAATATCAATTTAGTGATTCCACTTTACATCCACTTCATTGAAAATATAATAGGTTAATTCATTCAGAGATGAGGCTGGATAACCTTTGAATGTTTTTCATCAAATCCCCTTTAGTTATAATATCAAATCTTCACACCAATCTCATAGATTTATTCATCATAGGGATATAAAATTTTGGTAATAAAATTTTCATGATATAATAATTTAGTATCCTCAAAATAATTTATTGATAATAATTTTTAGAACACATGTAAATAAAAATGATTTTTATCCATGTATCAGCTTCAAATCTGTCTTCTTATTTAATGATATGATTCTAATGAATTCTTGGGATGATTTTTCTAATTTAATATACTGATACAAACTATAACACCTTTTTCCATAACTTAGTTCATTTATTAAGAAAGTGTATACCATTAAATTATACATATCATGAAACATCATGATTGATACTAATCAGGGCCTAATGTGTTTCAAACACATCTTGTTTTATTGTCTCCTAGTTTTAAGAGATTTTTTTTATATCTATTTAAAATACATTTTTAGAAAACATGCCCCATTGATTATATCACCAAAAATTTTATACACCACATTATTGAATTTAAAAATAATTTATTTTTTTAGAAAGACATGTAACTTCCATTTTCCTCAAGTTAAAGATGATTGTGAGTCACCACATTCTATTGTTTGTTTCTCTTTCCTTCATATTGGAGTCTATTTTTATATCTAAATTAGATTTAATGGAATATAATATCCCCTAAAATTTTTTGATTTTGTTATCTTTATCACATCTCAAATCACAATGTTTTCTTCCTTGGATAATTTTTCCATCAATAATTTTCCTTTCCATGATAGTTTGTCATTTAATTCTCTAAATTTATTTTCTTATTGCATAGCCCCAGAATGTCTCATTAAATTGTTTAGGATATCCCTTTCTATGGAAATATAATTCAATTTTTCATTTTCATATTTTCATCATGTAAACTCTTATTATTCTTCAATTCTCTATTCCAGTACCCCTAGGAGTTTTGAGGTTTAGATAAAATTTTTGAGCTTTAATTTACATTAGATTCCCTATAGGAGTCCTCTTCAGGTATCCATAAATTTCTATTTCCTAAAGGAGCATACTTTTTAATGAATTATTGTTGATTTCATCCATTATTTGAAACTCTATATATTCTAATGTTTCCATATTTATATTTTTTAGTATGATATTATTTCATAAAATTTGTCCCATAAATTTTATCTTGTTCTTAATGACTTCATATCTAAAATTTTCCCTCAGATTCATGGTAAGTAATAAACTCTAGTACTTCAAAATATAAACCAGATATTTTCCATATATACCATAAAATTATAAGATGTTTTCATACCTTCTATTGAATATAATCCCAATATCATTAACTGTTATAATTAATTTCTTTTGTTTTCTTTAAACACATTCACTATTTCTCATTCTATTAAGAATATCCATAGTTCTCTTCTTCTACTAACCTTGATAGATTTCATCATACGAAATAATATATTTTCTCATGGAAACTGATATTTTTTAAATGAAATAATATTTTCTTCATTTTCTTCTAACATGACATATTTGATTTTCAATTTACTATCACCTTCCAAAGAATATTCAAATAATAAATGAATATAATCATTAAGACTAGTCTTACCCTAAGAATTGAAGAAACCAATTCTGATAGTGATTAAAATCATTAATTCCTATAGTTTCTTGGTCATTTTGATTTTATTTTCAATCTATGTAGTCTTGTATGTCAGTAGAGCCTTCCTAATAGACATCTAATCCTCTATGACATGAGGGATTTTCTCCATTAATCAAAATTTTCTTTCATATTATTTTTTATTTGAGTAATAGAATCTTTAAGATATAGCTTTTCTTATTGTATAAATTGTCTATATTCAAATACTTTTTTTGGTCATAAGTCATTTCATATTTATTTTTCACATTCTCTGAACCTATTTTGAGTTTATATTCATTCCCTTTCCATCATCTTTGAATTTTCAACTTTGGAATATATGAAATAAAATTACTCTATCTAGAAATCATTATTTTCCCTCAAACCTATATACACTTAACAAGACTATTATTTATGTTTTTCAAATTTTCAACTTAAATACTCATTATCTTGATCTAGATCTCTTAAAAATTATTCCTTTATAAGAATTTTATATTTTTTATTGTAGTTTTTTATAAAAATATTATATTATGTGGAAAACTTATCTTATTGGCCTCTATAAAAGATATTAATCATCAATTGTCTTAAATTAATCATTCTTATCATCCTATTATATTATTCATCCAGTATTATTAATTTGATAAAGAGAATCACAATATAAATCATTCACACCTTCCCTTTTTATGTTGTTGGATTTTATTAAAAATATCTTCTATTTTTCATAAACTATATCACAATATTAAATTCCTTGAGACATATCCTTATTAATTGAATGTATACCCATTTTAATGGAAACTAAAAATATACGAGCAGTATCAAACATCAACATAAAATTTAATCTTATCATGGTAGAGAATAAATACATCCAATAGTGAATAAACCTATACTATGATACAAATTGTAGCTCCCTTAATGGGATTAGGTGTGATATACCCTAATAGTTTAATCAAGGTATGTAAACTATTTCCAATTTAAATAATTTTTCTTTTTCATTTCACTTAACTAGTGGATGGTAACCTATTAAACATAAGGTTCACTTGTTTTAAACTTTTTTATTAAATATGATAACTTGAACAACCCTTTATCTAATATTATCTCTCGGGCCTTTACCCCGTTTTTCAAATTTGGATGGGAAAAATATATAAAATAAATAACAAGAAAAAATTATTTTTACAGGCTTTATCATTATGTGATAATATAAGTAGAATATTATTGAAATGGGTTGATTCACCAAATCACTATAAGTTCTTTGCTCATAAAAAATAGTTTAAGGACATGGCCACTTATCCCATAAGGAACACCACCCTTCTTCTCCTTCATGTAGTTATCAAGGAAGATTATCCATAGTATATAGACTAGTATGCCAATCATAGTTTCAAGAAATGTTGTTCCACCAAAATCAAAAACACCTTATCCTCTTATTTTGGGTATATATGCTATTAAAATTCTATGTTATTTCTTAAAAGGATTCCTATGAACTTCTATACATGCGGTAACATCTTCATATTTGGAAGGATCTTAAATGAGAGTCAATCTTCCCTCTTCCAATTTTCCTTATTTTCTACAAGATAATAATTTAATCTCTTATGTACTCTAGATCTATAGAATTCATTAGTCATGGTGTTAGATTAATTCCCATTTCACTAAATTACCATTATATAATGCAACTTAGTCTTTAGAGTCAATTTTATGCAAGGATTGGGTTTCCTTGAAACAAACTCCTCTATGAAATACCTCTACATTCTATGACATATGTATTATCCCGTTAACTTATGTTATAAAAACTTTCACCCATTAAAAGGTTCATGAATTCATAGATTACATTTATGTAGGTTCCTTTATATTATATACCATCTTTCTAGGGTGTAATAGACTCAACTAACATTTACATAGCTCTTCCTAACATTTATGCATGATTTTTCATAAAGAATTCACCTTAAAATGAATTGGGTTATAGCCTTATATGAAACCCATCATGATGTAGGCCTCTGTTCATTAGTATAATAAACATTTTTATACCCATAAATATCTTTAGTATCTATCAGGATATATTTATTCATCTTCCTTTATACAATTTTCATTGGGGTGTAACCAACATCAGTATAACCTCATGAAAGCTTCTTAGCGGTGCATACTTTGAAAATAAAGCATGGGAAGTTCTTTTAATCAACTACCATTATGTATCTTATTTTCAAATAATAATGTTTCTACCCACTAAAAATTTCAACTTTGGTATATTATGACCCTCGTCTTTACATGCTTAATTATTCCATAACATTTCTCTAAGAATAACATCATACATATCATATTAGTATTGTCAACAAATCACTTTCATCCATTATCCGATTATATTTTAAAAAATCCAACAAAAACCTATAAGGCTCCAACATAGATTTGTATTCCTCACCCACGATAATGGAAATCCACTATTTTGATTTTAAATAAATTATGGGATATAACTATTCGAATTAAGATTCAACTTTTTCTTAAATTTTTTTGATTTTAGTGATTTCTTGCATTATTTTATATTTCATATTGGTATAAAGATCATTTTTCTATTCTTCCTTATAAGAGAGTTTCCTCTTCCTTGGTCCAGTACAGAACCATAATGGGTTCCCAATATACCCAAAACGTTCATTTTTGTATTCTTATTGACAAATCCACTATAGTATGTTCATTTCTTATAAAATAAATTATAGCAGTAATGTATAATTAGGTTAAATTAATATGATATAAAAAATTAAATCTATCAATAGGGATATATTTTTAAAATGTTATAGTGATAATCTTGTATATTATTTTGAATTTTTAGTTTACTTTTTTGATGTTTTTTAAATGATTATGGTGCCTTTTCCCAAAACACTAGAGATACCTTCTAGTCCATAAAAATAGATCCAAAATTTATTGGTGCATATGTGTAATTCTAATTATACATTGTGTTGTAGGTGCATAGGGTTATTGTACCATAACCAGCATAAGTAATGGTCTATTTCTCTCTATATGGATAAGTGATTTACTAGTTCTCTTAGTTATGTGTTATAGGAAAAAATGAAAAGGGAATATTAGAGGAAGATGTATGGGAGGAGATAAAGGGGATATAGTAAAGAAAATAATCATATCTTATAGTACAAAATCATGTGGTTCACCTTTATAGGAGTGAAAGAACACTTGCAATGAAATATAGAGATGAAAAATTGACTATGCTTATCTGTACATTGTGAAACTATAATGATCTGACACAGTCACTTCTTAGGGACTCTCCTTTGTGTGAATATCCAAAACTCTATAATGATATTCATTTTCCCATAAGGTTACCTAACTCTTTATATGACTGGAAATGAGTTTTCAATTCCCTAAGTTATGTATCCAATATCTCTCTCAATTTAGGTATAGCTTTGTTTTTTTATACTCTCACTGTTGTGGTTTTCAATTACATGTGTGTGGGTGTCACTCGCAATGCAACCCTCACTAAGATTAATACTTTTCTTCCTAATTATATAAGTATGGTGTGAACTCTCATATTTCCCCATACTTTAACAAAAACTATTTAACCAGTAGTCGAAAAAATATAGAAGTGAGTGTGTGAGATTATACTTTTTCTAATTTTATCACATTATTAAGATATCCAAAAAAAATCAAAATCAGATTTATATACTCAAAAATAAATCATGAACAAAAAATAAATACTAAATTATAAAAGTTAAATTAGTTTTAAACCTAACTCCTAAAAACATGAAGTATAATTCAAGACACGTTTAGTCAAATACAAAAGTATGGAGCTAGGGATAAGAAGCATTAGTGTGTTTTGTGAAGATTTTGGTTATCTACCCAATCTAATATCATGTTCATATGGATTGTAACACCACTAGAGATATCATATAGAATTTATCAATCATTATTTAACTGATGTATGTTTTCTTAATCCACTACGGTTTTATCTTCTACCTCTGTTTTTTCCTCCTCAAATCATCACCTCTCCTGGAAATTCATCCTTTCCCTCCTATATTACTACCACGTGGAACTAGATAGTGAGATATATTCTTCCATGCTGATTGAATACATACTCTACTAATTTTTATTCCCAAATCCACGAACACTTGATTCTATAACTCTCTAGAATTTTTGACATGTGGTTGAGTTTCTGAGGCCTTTACCTAAATTCGAAATATATTTAGAATAAATTTTCCTTAAATATTTACTGTGAAATCAATGTGTATATTTATTTTTACCAATAGTTTGCTAATTCTACATATTCTAGGGGTTGGTTTCATCATCAAAGAAAATTAATCTATTCTATAATGTTAAATAAAGGCTTAGAAGTAATATAATGATGTCTCAATGACTACAAGGATGAAATATTGAGTAACACAAATTATATTTGCATTCCAACATATTACTAGTCATGGATGAAATATAATGTTAATTGGTTTTTTTCAGGTCTATGTTTCTCAATGAGAATCATTTCCTTGATAACATAAGAGGTATTGAGTTTCAGTGCTTATTTGGTTGTAGAATGTAATGTTATAGTTACCATGTGGATAAATTTGTTGTCACCTTGGTTACATTGTAGTTTCATTCAAACTTCCACTGTTATATAGCATCATAATTTAAAAATAATTAGAGGTAGAATTTAGTGTTCATTGGGGTTTCAATCTATATTAGAAGTGTTATGTAAATGGAGGTTTCTCCATTGGGTAGTATTATCTAGTGTGAACTTCTTAGAACTAACTTCGCGACTTTGTTAGTATCTCAAAATCTCTTTTAGCATTTATGTAAGACTGTGTTAGCTATGTAACATATTATTAAGTGTTTTCAAAAGAATTCATTGGTTCTCTAATGTATTCAGAACCATATAAATAGAAAAATATAATATAATAGTCCAAATTACCAATAAGTAAAATAATTAAATTATAAATTTAATAAATAAATTAATGAATTAGCATAAAACATGTATGTTATGCTAACACAATCTAAACATGTATATATTTTACATCCTTTTAATAATTTAAACATTAAATATTATAATAATTTCACAATCCTATATCTCAAAATTTCTATTTCATTAAATATTATCAATATAAATATTTAATTACACATATTAGTTGAACACCCTATACAAAAATCTCTAAATAAAACTTCTTTCTACAAATATTCCAACATTAGGGAAGTGGAAAATAAAAGAAGTGAGCTCAATTTATTAGTAAGGAAAAACATATCAATGATTCATTAAAGGCTATATTAAAATCATGTGTGAGAACATTAATCATGGGATAAATAACAAATTAAAAGGAACATAGAATCATGAGAGATAATTATATGTAATGAATGGACATCATCAATCAGGGAATTAGATCATTGGATAATAAAATGATCACCATGGAAGCATAAAAGGATAATAATTCCCATGAATTAAGTTTTGCACAAACACAATCATGTATATCCATTATGATGTGAGAAAACCCAATAATTCCCATGAATTTTGTTTTGTAAAAACCTAATAATTCCCACAAATTTAAATTATCTCATGTGATATAAAACATTAACCACTGCATTGGATGGACTTATACGACCCCACCCATCACATAATGATAAACCTTACTTATATAATCCAAAATATCAAAAGAGAATCTATCATTACAAAGTATCTTAATTAACCCATCTAAGAGAAATAGGATTCATGATATTTTAGATAAAATATTATACTAATCCGTGTAGATAAGGAAAATGGATAGAATCACCAAAATATATCCCTAGAAAATCATAAAAAACATTAGTAGATGTTGACATAAATTAAAATTAACTTTATAAAAATATGGGTTACATAAAAATTTTGAATGGAATCACAAAATGATATATTAATTATTGGATTATTTTATACCCCAAGTTCCACCTTCCAAAATAAAAAACATTATAAACTAAATTAGAGGTTAATACGTTAAACATAATTCCAAAGGAGATATATCTTTATAATTTGAGAGGAAAATAGTGGGGCAAATAAACAAATCATAAATATCATATAACAATGTTTTTAAAACAAATTTTTATGTCACTTTTATAAATCCATTTAAAATCTAGAAGAAAAGAAATTAAAAAATAATAATTGTAAATGAAATTTAAATATTTGAAAAATTTTAAAAAAATTAATAAAGGTAGATTTGATGATAAAAATATATATAACTGTAATGAAACCCCCTTTTTATTCTTTTAAAATATTAACCATTATTTTTTAAATGATAAATTATAATAATAATGGGAATATATATTACATTTAAACCCCATCAAAACCTGGAAACTAAAAATAATAATTAATAATGGATATAAAAATAAGAAAGTGAATTAATTCTAAAAATTTTAAAAAAATTATTATTTTCACGTCTTTAAAAAAACCCTTCAATATTGACCCATACTGAAAACAATAATAAGAAACCTTTTATAAATATTTAATGAAATTAAAATATATCAAAAAATGAACATAAAAAATAACATAAATATTTATAAAAAATTGTTTAAATTTTATAAAGGATACAGATATGTGGAAAATGTTTTTGGGTAAAGGGCATTAAAACTTTTAAAGCTGTGATTTAAAATAAAACTCCTTATGACTTGTGAAATCAGATCATGTTTGGAATAATGACCTTGAGAAGGAAATTAAAATACCCTTTGTATAAATATATTCATAATATAATATTCCAAAGAGGTATTATATACACCATATGTATTAAAATATGAGCATAAGATGAATCCAGTCTAAATGAAGTGAAATTGAGATGAAAACACTTATAAACATATTATGTTTTTTTAGGAATCATTTGGAATGGAATTTGTGAGTGATAAATATAAATCCAAAGAAAAGAAAATGAGAATAAAATATTTTATAATAATAGTGTTGAAGAAAACAATCTTATAATTTTGTTGTTCAATAATAAATATTGTAAATCAATTAATGTAAATTACATTAAAAATAATCCTTCTGGATTTTTTTTATGTATGAATTTATGGACAAGGAATGGGAGAGATTAAATGAAATTGAAATTTATAATAATTAAAATTTATTTAAGAAATAATAATTCATAGGGTAATTATTTTCACCATATTGAGAAAAATATGTTTATAATTTTAAATATGTATCAAGGAATGCAAATTGAAACAAAGGACCCTTACAAAATTTATAATAGTTGGATCACAAGACAATGAAAAAAATATATAATTTTGATTTTTCAATCCCATGACATAAATAAAAATTAAAAAATAATATTTTAATTGTGTATTGAATGAAAATAGCACCAAACATGGTGCACAAAATGAATCATGTCTTGAGGAATTGAAATTGAGACAAAGAAACCCTTACATTATAATTTCACTTAATCAGGCACACTATATCATCGTTTTATTAAAAATATATGTTTATTATTCATAATAAAAATAACCATGTCCTTATTTAATGTAACTTATACCATTTATTAATAATTACTTATTACCAATATATTAATTATTTATTGATAAAATATACATCATGGTGTTAACCTCTCCATTTCTCTTATATGCTCTAGTCTGTATGTTTAAGTCCTTGAGTCATGTTAATGAAATAATTCCCAATATAATTTTATTTATAGTTTAATAATTGTGTCTGATATATATTTTTGGGGTCCCAAGGACATTTTATTGAACTTCTTTTTATGATTCATATAGAACACTTAGAAATTTCTTGTTCAGAAGTTGTTGATTTAAAATAATAATTGAATTTATGAGTAAATATATAATTAAATAGTACCAATAAATAATTATGAAAGAATATAAAATTAAAAATTACATTAATATTATTACCATTATTTATGTTTTCTTAGTTTTCATGAGATAATAGTACAATAATGTTCATGTATGTGATAAAACTGACCAAAACATGAACACGTTATAGTGGTTGAATGAGTAAGAACATTCTATTTTATAGTGATAATATAAAATTTATTGATGATTAAGGTATTAAATAACATTTTTTGAAAGTTATTAATTATATTTAAAAATATTTATAAAGATAAAATATATAAGTGTAATACAGAAAAAATATCTCTTAATCTAATAGTTTAACTCTCTTTTTCAAGGACCTCTTAAAATGAATGGTTTAACACCTATTATTTTTTCTATAATCTGGATAATGTTGGATTAAAAAATAATTTAATTAAATATATTAAATTAATGAAATTAATTATAGTTTTTTGGGTGGATTTTAATGGGTGGATGAGGGATCCATTTATATGCGACAAGGGTGACATTTTTATATTATTTATTTATTAATTAAAAAAGAAGTAATTTTCATTGAAAATGAATACAAATTTTTCAAATTTATAATATAAGATATGTATGGAAAAAAATAAACTAATACTATCAATTATATATAATATTTGGTGATATTTTGGCCTTATTTATTAATTTAACTCATGGGTAAAAATCTGAACCCTTATTGTGGTGTCTAAGTTTTACCAAGGTAAACTATTTTTTATAAATAAAAATAAATTGTACTTGTTACCTAATTTTTATATCAATATTTCAAAAATGAAAACCATGAATCATGACTAAATTCATATATGTGGTAAAAAAATTAACTTAATAAAATTACGCTTAATACAATATAAACAGTTTTTAGATAAGTTTTATTTTTAAGCATAGAAATGAATTTACACCAAAATCATATATTGTATTGAATCTCAGGAATATAATGGTTCATAATTAGACAAATAATATTTTTTGACATTCAAATCAAGAAAAAACTAAATATATAACTTTTACTTAATTATTATATTTAAAGGAAAAAAATATTTTTTCATTGGAATAGAATATAACTTACGCTAAAAACACAAGAACAAATTATTCTATTCAATAAATTTATTTTAAATTTATTACCTTAATCTTTAAATGAATTTTTAGTCAACCAAAAAGTTTCTATATTTATAATTCAGTATTATATCTATTTTATGTCATAAAATATATGTTATTTGTAGAAAACTGTATTTTAATTATTTACATAATAATCATATTTTTTTTAAAAATACCCAAAAACATATTCAGTTTATTTTAATATTATGAATAAAATAATAAAGATAATTATGTAAGATTAAAATTAAAATAGTAATTACATATCATATAATGTTATAAATCATATTGTAAAAAAATTGAATATTTATTTTTAAGTATTAAATTAATCAAAATTCACAATATAGAAAATAATGTTTTATTACATTAATAATTACTTGTTTATAAGATCCTAACATCTACTTTAGAGACCCATTAATTCCTAAACCAATGATGAATGTGTAGTAAATGAATTGATAGTTTTCACTGGTGGTAGTTTAACATTCATGGATCAGATTGTGATTTCAACACCCTTAAACTACCCCTGAAAATTTCTCTCAATCCATACTTTTTGAAGTTCATCTTGGGTATATTTTAGGGAAACACCTTGTGATACCGAACCCTTTGCAATTTAGAACAAATAATCCTCATAATAAATGTTGATACCTATTTATTCCAATTATATAGATTTCAAAACGCAGATACTTCTATTTATAATCTATAATTCAATGGCTATATAATAAAGGTAATTTTTAATACTTATAACGTGTATCTTGGTTTCATTTTTTATTTATGTTGAATATGAAAAAGTTATAAATAGATTTATTTAAAAAATATATACCAAAAACGTGGATTTTATCATTATAACCACTTAAAAATATTTTTTTCCTCAATATTTCACTTATTTGATAAAAATATGTTTCGGTGATTTGATCTCATTACATCGTCGGGTTGCCATATTGAAAAATCATACATAAATTTTCACCACAAAACATTAACATGGTGGTTGGTATTTTTCGATATCAGTTTTTATACATGATACAATATCTCTATTAATTATTCTTCATAAGAGACATCATGTTCCAATTGTATATCTTTCATGTTTGACACATCTATTAGATCTGGTATGTAATTTTTACGATATCGGTTCTTCTTCAAAGTATGGTGTCTTTTAAATTCTATAAAAAACTCTTTTTCATCTTAATGGTGGTGCCAAATGGGATATATGAGGTCTTAGAATCTTTTGGGAAGGTCCAAGGCCAGATGATCTATTTTTTGAAGAAGTAAGATGGGGCACACAGTAAGCATTATATTTAGATAATTGTGTAGATCAACCTTGCAGAACAAAAAGTAGAGGAGCATAGTTTAATAAATCATGTGAAGGGAGTCTAAAAATAATGTGAACCGTACAATTTATCATTGGATCACATAAAATTATTTGAGCATTGTTTCTCTAACCGTGCGCATAACCATGTGGGGTGTGTTTATCCTAGCTAGTATGTATGTATGGTTGATGCATGGTTCTCTAGCCTTTCGGCCAAACTATGTGCCCAATTAAAAATGAATGAAATTAATATTTTCCCCTTTTCCATTAAAAAATTAGTTTCCTTCTCCACCATATTCATTTAAATAGTGTCTCTAATTTATCTCTTCTCCTCTCCTCTAATTGGATATTTAGGGGATCCCCAATATAAATCCTTCATTTCCATAATTTTTCATCATAATGGAACACCCTAGATATGGATAAAACATTTTTTCTTATTAACTATATATTCATTTTCATATTTGGTGTTTTCTTCATGTGTGTTAATATTCACTTTTATCAGGTATTTTTTAAATTATTTTTATTTACCTCATTACAACATGAATCTATGCTCGATAGTAGATAATGAGTCTTCAATGGGATATAAGTAGGTGGTCTATTTCCTTTTTCATAAAAGTACCATATTTTATAATTTTGTCATTTTTTTCATATGCCAATCATTCCATGTGTTCCCTATAAAATTTATACTCCTTTAATTTTTTTTCCTTGAGCTCAGCCTGGATGTTTTATGGTATCCATATACATCATTAGAAGTAGGAAACCATAACCTAAACCAGTGCTTGGGGAGAATTTAACCTAACTCTTATGTTAACCTTATTTTAAATATAACCAAAACATCAATTATAGTGTGTTAAATATTTCACTTAATAAAACCCCATTTCCTATGTAACAAAACCACCATTTTAGTGTGTTTTTCTTGTGACATACAAGTGGAATGACCTTATTGAATTAATCAAACTTTGAAACAATTTGGATACTTCATTTTGACATTTTAATTACTTAAAGATACTAATTAAACAAATAAAAGGCATAGAAACTCGGCATTATAATTAATTAAAAAATTACACAATTTCAGTAATTTATGGAATTTTGTCACACCATTAATGGTGTGGCATTACTTGATCAAGAATTGAATTTCCTCTTTAGAATATCATGAGTGAAATCATAGGATTCCACCTGATTCATTTATGTGAATGCTAAGTGGTACACCTAACATGGATTCATCCAATGAATTACTCTAATGAACTCTACAGCTTGATATCATATATTTAGTTGGATCTCTAGAAATTCCTATAATTCTCTAGATGATCAATCATGTTTGGCTCAATATCCTCATACAAGGTACGCCTAGGGTTATCCACTTTGATTCCAATCAAAAACCGCCCGAAATACAAGGATTGATTTCTTTTCTTTAGTTAGAAAATATTAGGAAAATAATTAAAGCAGTATATCCCTTAGATTTTACTAAAAAATATACATACATCATGGGTTTATCATCTTTAATTAGATAAACTCCCCAAAGACAAAAAAATATTTTGGGTATTTAATGGATTGGAAATGGGTGTCTTGTATAGGATGTTTGGACCCATTCGATGTATTCCATGGGTTTAATTATTCTTAGACACCTTAAATACATGCCTCAAGCCCCATGACTAAAATTTAAAGTGAACATATTCAGATAAAATTGGATTATTTTGAACTGGGTAGGTTTAGTCATGTATCCCACAAGGATGCCAATCTTGATATGGTTTTATTTACATTACTAATTTATATTTTCTATACATTAACAATATTATATTTTATATTCATAAACTATATTTTCAATATACATCATTGGTCCTTGTATACTATATTTTACACACACCATGTTTTGGACGCTACTTGTTACCCATGAAGATTTCATTGATTTTGGTAAAGAGAATGGGAAGTGTCCATTTATGTATTCTTAATTTTCTTTTTAGGATGGGGATTTTTAGAAGAGGACAGATCTAGTTCTTGGTGTTATTATGCATATAGTTTCTTTTGTTCTTTGGTTATCGTTTGTTTATACTGGTACTTTTTTTATTCGTACACCATGTCATTCTAGTTTTACATTTTTAATCATCATGATTTAAACTTTATATTATAATATTTAATTATTTATGTATGTTATTTCTTATCATGATGGATTTTGTGTAGGAATTATTTTTCTATGAAATTTCACTCTGGAAAATAGATATGGCCTCCCCACCTTAACATCATACACCATTTCTTCTAGTAAGAAACCTCTGGTGAATGGGGAGGCGTGTTTGAGGCCTTGTGGACCTCAAAAAAGTCACCTATCTATAGACCTGGTCAGGTTTGTAAAAAATTGTGTATCATAGGCTCTTTTTCCTTCATCTTAATAATTTGGGATGGTAGAATGGTTAATAAGATGTTTCAGAACTAGGTAAAAAGCATGTGTTTGGTCTACTAGACCCATATATGGGGAAAATTCATGTTTCTAGTGAAGGTACTTAGTGTTCTTGATTCTTCTAGTAAGAGTTGTACTATTTTCATTGTGGGTGAAATGTATGATTTAGAATATTATAATTCCGGGATCTCTACCCTTGGGAAAGTACATAACAGGAGAATTAGCTCATGAATCATCATAGGTGATTAGAGATTTATATTCCATCTATATTACATGCCATTTATATTTCATTTGTTTTATTTCATTTTGAGCAATTTTTGTTCATTGGTCATAATAAATTTGACTTTTAACGTTTTTTCCAGAAAAACATTAGTTCATAAAGTGTTTTCATTAACCGAAACAGTATTTTCTGATATATCTTGATGATGGAACTTTATTTGACCAATTTTTACCTGGTAAAACTTACATATACTTGGTTAAAAATATAATAATTTTAGGTGGTTTTAGATATATTTATTTACAATTTCTATTTATATTATTATGAAAATATAAATTGTGAATGCAAATATATAGAACTGAACCATCACATTTAGAATTATTTTATTCTATTACCTGATGTTAAATAACTAGATGTGGTAAAATAGAGTGCCAATTTAAATTTATAGGGATATTTTTGTATATAAACTTTTAATTTAAAATTGTATAATTGAAATATTATAAGCTGACATGCTGAATTAAAATTCCTAAAATTTATAAAATTGTTTTCCATTAAATGGGGATTCTAATTGAAACAAAAAAATTGTTTTCCTCTAAAAAGGTCAATGGATAACAAATGTAATTTAATATTTATGATTAAGAATTAATATCACACCTTATAACCTGAATTTTTATTTTCATAGTTGGGTGAGGGTATACTATTATGAGGAATGTACTTGGAACTGTAGATATTTGATTCCACATCAACCACAGGTCAAGCATCAAAATTGTGGTGATGGCCATGATACTAAGGGGATTAATACAAGGCCACATGTACTACCTACTATTTCACCTCCAGTTATACAAAAATGTTCTTCTAGACTGGGCACTGATACTCAGCTTCGAGAGTCTTTCCTAAGTCTAGTGTGGTCTTGAGAGGGACACTCACAAATTGTATTGACTATGTCAAGGTTGATAAAAGAGTTCCAACAGTCATTCCCACTTACTCTCCTAGGGGAGGGATGTCCCTAAGATATGAAATATTAGTGGGAGGCCATGCATACCATCTTAAAAATATAAAGACACCTCTGAAAATGGGGGTGAATATTTTAGCCTATAGGCTTCAAGGATCTACCAAGGGGTGGTGGGAAGTTATGACTTAGGAAGATCATCACTAGTGTATGGTATAGAAGCACATCTAAAATATTTTCTATGATTAATTTTTTATATATATTCTTATATATGATTGATCAGGGGAATTTATGCATTTTAATATGGGGGTTATACCTGTCATGGATTACTCATCTTGGTTCAATGATCTCCAACGCTTTTCACCCACTCTTACTAGTGATGAGATGTCTAGGGAGATTCATTTTAGGGATGTATTCAGGTGATCTATTATTTCATATATGAGAACATTTATACTAACTAATATTTCACATTTGGTGAACTAGAAACTTACCTATAAGAGAAATCTATGGGATCTTTATGGTACAAGGCATGGTGGTCTAGTATCTAGGCAGTGAAGTGGTTTACCCATTAGAAGGAAGTGTTTCATTATGACTTCCCACAAGGGAAGTGGAAATTAGAGTGGTCATACTAGTAGATATGTTGTATTACATCGATGTGGAAGGTAGGGTCACAAGAGGCCTTAGTTTGATAGTGATATATCTAAATGTTGAGATTGCAGAAGAATATTCCCTCAACAAAGATTTTACAATACCTTCCCACTACTTCCAAGTGGGAGAGTATTTTCACTATCTTCAGTTTTTAGATTGGGACATATTTCTCCACAACATGATAGAATCTAGATTACTAATTTAAATTTAGGATGATGAGGTGGTCATGGTTTAGGGATCCAAATAATGGATGTGCAGTGCTAATAGAGTGGAGCTAATCATGGTGGCCAGAATGTATCTCAGGGTCATGGATCTGTCCAGTTACATGTAATGTAGCCTACACCTGAGTAATAGATCATCAGAGAATATATAGTATGTGGTAAAATATTAGTATCATCTTCTTCATTACCAACTTATTTTAAAATAGGAATCTCACCCTAATTCATGTTTTCTACTTTAATGTGAATTTGTTTTATCAAGATTGAATAATTTTATGGGGTGATGTCTCTTGAAACTCCATTAGGAATCTATTCATATAGTTTTAATTGATGCATGGAGTTTCCTCATGAGATTTGAGGATAAATTTTATAATGGATCCATTTTATCCTTGAGATGTCATTCTTTAACATTTTTATTTTTATAGACTGGTTGGTATGTTATTATGCTTGTAATGATTTAATCACTTGAGAGTGTCTTTCTAATCACCCAAGGGTGGAATCTATGATCACCAAGGAGAATGGGATGTACAATAAAGTTGATCTAGACATAAGATTAAATGTTTTGGTGGAGTGTTGATCCATATTTCCATCCTTTTACTAGATGAACAAAAATTATAAAAACCTATATTTTCAAAAGTGGTGGAAACATTCATAGATTTCTTTCCTAATGAATTTTATGGGATAGTTACTATGTGACAGGTAGGATTTATCATCAATATTGTTTTATGAGCATAAAAGGTATATATCCATCTTTATAGAATGGTTTCTACTGATCTTTATAAACTCAAAATGTAGTTAGAGAACAAATAGAAGAGGAGGTTTTATGAAATAGTACTTCTCCTTGAGATTCACCAAAACTTGTTTCCAAGAATGATGGTAGTAATTTATGGTTTTCTATTTATTATCAACTATTTAATGAGCTCACGGTCAAGAACTATTACTCACTTCCTTGAATAAATTATCTCTTTTATTACCACCAATGTGATTGGGTATTCGTCAATATGGATTCAAAATTGGGCTATCATGTGTGAGATTAAGACCCTCAGACATACCACATACATATTTCTAAAGTAAGTATATCTTATATGATTATCTAGTCATGTATTTTTGTTTAACCAATATGCCTATAGTTTTTATTTCCTTGAATTATTTGGGTTTCCACTCATACCTGGATTCCTTTGTGGTTGTTTCTATGGATGGTATCTTATTATAATTTCATTTAGGACAACACCATGGAAAACACCTTGACATCATACATAGTGCAATAATAGAGACATTTATATATACCAATATCACTAAGTGTCACTTTTGGATTAATAAAGTAAACTTACAAGGTATCATTATATCAAAAGTAAGGGTATATTTGGATCCATAGAAGTTGAGATCCACTATTTCTTAAGAGAACCTCATTTTTTATATTTTATGCTTCTTCGGACTAGTCAACAACTATTGGTGCTTCATATAGAACTTTCCTCACATTGGGCATTTTTATGGGATCTATTTTGATGAAAGGGTAATGATGTTTTCTATACATGTCTCATCTCTTGAGGTATTAACAATATAATTACTTGACACATGATTTCATGTTATAATTTCTTGTTCACACCTTAAGTTGCTTGATAGATTGGATTTTTGTGGAGCGGTTCATGGTATACAAAGTCCATTAGATCCTCATTTATATATTCTCTCATCAAAAAATAATATTCCAAAAGTAAAAATGGGTTTAATATCTTTAGTATTTTTGAATTTGATCATTATTACACAATAGGTAAATTTAAGGAATTTATTGATTCTCTAAGAAGAAATACTCGAGATCAAGGTGTTTGGAAGATAGTTGTGAATTATAGTTAATGGATATAAATTATAAATTAATATTGATGTTTAAGAGAATAATGGGTAGTCTATCCACATTGATTTATCAATAGATTCATCCTTTAATAATTGAGTTAAGAGGAGTAATATTTTTGATCCTAAATAAATGGTATTTAGGGAAAGTGTTCCTAGGGGGGATCCACGACCTAGTTGGGTTATTGATGAAGATAAAATACTACATATCGATGGGTATTTCTAGGTATCGACAGACATAGTAGACGAAGAAATTTAAAAATCTAACAACACTAAATTGGTAGTGTATCCTAGAAATATAAAAATATATCATGACTTACACCACTAGTATTGATACCCTGAGATAAAAATGAAGAATGAATGATTTTTACTCAATGTTCCATCTGTCAATATGTTAAATCCGAGCACTAGTGTCCCACAAGATTTTTACATTCATTACTCATCTCAAAATGTAAATGGGATGATTTAACACTGGATTTTATTGGGTTACCGATATCACCCTGAGGTTATGACACCATATTTGTGATTTTGGATTCGCTCAAGATTGCCTCCCACTTCCTATATATATGTTAGAAATTCTTAGTAGATGATCTTTGGAGACTCTATGTTTAAGAGATCATATGAATTTTGGGGATTCCATGAACCATTGTATTATATATGGATTTTGGTATTACTTCTCAGTATTGGAAGGGCTTCTAGAAGGCTCTTGTTTCACCTGTACTTATGAGTAGGGTATAACAACCCCATTATAAAATCTATACTTTAAGTGTCAAGTGTATCATGAAGAAACATTAATAGGGGCGTGGTGTATCATTAACATAATTTTTCTTTATTTTAATTTATTTAATTTTATGCAATTTTTATTAAAACCTATGCAGTTCTTAGAGTGAATGGATCTTTCCTATTTATTATAACAATTATACCATATGCAGGATTTAAAGTAAATTAATCACAAAACAAAATAATTTAACAAGGTTTTATTCCGTTGTGGGTAACAATTTCCTTGTTATGTTTGAAATGATTTGACACAATGATTCTCCACTATGAATCATTCACCAATTACATGTAGGTTTGTCAGGTATCACCCTGAAACCAGGATCAGTATTTATGAACCACTTACAAAATTATACTAACTCTCCACCACTTTTCTTTATAATAGATTACCATGAGTTTTATTTATAATGACATCCCACCTGGGTTTTTCAAACAAAAAACGTAACACAATGAGAAATATCACATGATCTTCAAGCTATCACTTCAACACAAAACTGATCTTGCGATTCAGGCCACTAGAATAAACTAATTTTTAACATTCACAGTTCAAATGAAACACTACAACTACCAATGAATGTGATAAAAAACATTGTATTCACTCTGGTTAACTATACTCTTATGAATGGGAAGAATTTTACACATTCCACTTCAACTCACTGTAATTTCAGTGTGAAAAACTAAATATTTTTAAATAATTGTGTGTTCTATTATTATTTTACATATTAAAAAATATTTATTCAGCTAAAACAAATACTTATAACTCTATTTTTTCATTATTCATTACACACATGAACATAGTGTTTCTTTCTTGCATGTTTGATTTTGATTATATTTTCAAGAAAACAAGTTATCACATGAATGTTTATTCTATCTATGTACCATGAAAACTATTCACACAATTTTAAATGTCAATACAAACACCGTTATTTTTCTCAATGTATGCACTACCTATATCATGAAATAACCTCTTCAACAACACCAAGTGCATGGAAATCAAGAATAGTCGATTTTCTTCTTTCATGAAAACCAAAATTGGGTGTTAACTGTATATGAAAACAACATACTTAAAACACACAATTTAGACTTTTTTCTCAACAGATGTGAATACAAATATGTAGTAGAAGCATGCATAGATTCCCCGTGATATGATCAAAAATCAATAAAAAGGCCTTTTGTCCATTCATGAATTACTATTAAATCCTTTATGTGAGTATAAGAATGTGTGGCTTCTTGGCGATCTACATAAAATCCAAGGACATGCTTTGTTGCACTATCCTGATTTCATCATGGAAAAAAGTTCCATAATGAATAACATCAATTGATAAATATGGATGTTGAAGGATCATAGGGTCCTCTTCTTATTTTTTCAAACATAGACTCTATAGAACTTCTTCCATTCACACACTAGAGAGGGTTATATTACTCTGTTTGTATCTCAATTTTATCATGTAAGGGTGATAAAATAACACCTAAAAATGAGCTCGACCTAACGTATTTATAGATAATGTTTAGTATCTTAGTGCTCTAAAAAATATGGTCATCCACTATTTTATCACCATATGATCTCTCTAACCTTCTAATATATCACTGTTATTCAAAAAACCAAATTTTCTTCACACTAATTTCCATCGATTTGATCACTATTTTTACATGAAAAAAAGGTTTCATGTTATATAGATCATATAAAAATAATAATAACATTAAAATGATGCTAATAATATTTATTTTAATCAATATTTCAATGTTGTATGAAGAAACATGATGAACTGCTCTCTCAGACGAGGTTGAGGTAGAATATGATGCACTGGACTTGATCGGAAGGCTGGTAAAGATTTGATTAGATAATGTTGGATCTATATATATCATTAACAATATATGAAAAGTGAACAGGTTCATCGAATCCCACATAAAAATGGAATCTCATCCCATGCACCTTTATAACATAAGGAAAAACATCAGGCTTCCAGAACTGGTTATAGTTATCTCTCAAGACATGATGGCACCGCCGCATGTTTGTGCTCACATCCGCTATCTTGCGCCCCACATGGTGGCCTCCACTTGATATGTTCCCTCTCTATGTGTGATTCCATCCCTAGGCCCTTATCATGGATGACTATATTGGTTGATCCTAGTGACCACCTATATAGTGGTCTCATGTATCCCATTATTATTGGCTCGTGGGGTCCATTTTTTTGTATGCCAACATAAAGTGTAACCCAAAAATATAGAACATTCCCCATCCAAAATATTCATCATGATAACTATCATTAAATATTTTCTCATGGTCTCCTAAAATTCTTCAATCATTTGATGATCAAATATCTAATATCATTGGAATATTATATATGACCTTTTTTTACATTTCCTCAACCTACTGATTCATAATCATCATTATAAGGTCTTTTTCAAATGTGGTAAATAGTGTGAATTATCCTAATAAAATTGGTCACATGTTTTGGATATTAAAAAATTCCCTGTAATCATCACATTTAATGTTTATTTATTTAAATAAAATCTTCTAATAAAAAATTATTTGTCATCTTATGAATAATTATCTAGTATACTTCAATAGAAAACCTCATACTTCAATAACTATAACATTTACTTCTTAGTATAAACATGGACAACAATTACAACAAAAAATATAACTTAAATAAAATTGGGTTCTTCAATCTCCCCCTGTGAATTTGTTGTCAATGACCATTTCACTTCCAATTTCAATTTTCTCTTTCCCACCATGATAATAAAACGAAATATATGAGTATGGGAAATTATTCCACCCATCTCATTCTGTAACAAATGAATTGTTCTTCTTCCATTAGTCAATCATCTCTTTTAATAATAAATCACCCTTAAGAAAAATTAAAATTGACCTATATTATAGAAGGAAATTATGGAATTATCTTAAAGTAATGATTCATTTATTAATCATATACAAGCATACATTGGCTAAACTAGTGTTGATAATAGTAGTGATCAATCTAGACAAAAAAAGATGATAAAAAAATTCAGAATGTTACACCAACACTAATACCTACTTTCATGGAATGCTCAAAAGATATTTAGCTAATATGTTTTAGTCATCTTTAAAGACATATTAAAATCATCAAACAATAAGTATTTACTTTCCCATTATCAAAAATTTTTACTTATGTCATCAATTTAACAGTTTCTCATCTTCTGATTTATAATATTCATTCATATAGATATAAGAGAACATTCCTATTTAATAAAAACATTCAATTTCCATAATTTTAAATCATTAGATAAATACATTACCAAACTATCAAATATTCATGTGATATGAGTGGATATATTCAACTCTGGTAGGTTTTCATCATTTATCCACCTAGAGTGATGACCTTTATTCATCTTCTTCATCATTATTGTATTTCTTCATTAATGAACTCCAATAAAATTTTAAAATTATTTAAAATAAATAACACTATGATATGCTGCTTCTTGGATGTTGTATAATGTTTCACTAGGACTCATATCTTTAGGACAACCGCTGAATATATTCCTCACCATCAATTCCATAAATAAAAGAAATAAACATAAAATATATATGAGAATAAGGTTGTTCATCATTGATTATTTATATTATAGAATCAGAGATGAGATATATTTATCTACCCAGAAATATCTTTCAATTATTCTTCATATTTATGAAAATAAATCATGTTTTTTCTGTCTTTGAATTTCAACATTATTCATTAATGGACACCTGGACTTATTGATTTATTCATAATTCATCTTAGATGGAAGAGTCTTATTCACATTTAAAATTAGTTCACATTCATTCTTATATTCTTGGTATTACTTCTTAGATAATTCTAGATACTCTGTACATAAGAATAATAATTTTTTTAGTACCTGATCAAAATTCTTCTTGTGTATAAACTCCTTTTTACAGTTGAATTTTTAACATTAGAAGCTACTAGTGATTTTATTTTTTTTCACTAGTATTATTTGTTCTGAAAACCTTATCATACATTTTTTAGCAAAATGCCTAGACATTATTCATATTCCACACAAATCTCCAGAAATTCTAGGGTTATCCTTTATAGGCAACCTCTCATAGAATTTAAAATTTTCATCTTTATTGTCTTGCACCAAATCAAACTTTTTCTTTGTTTTTGAGATAATTTCTTTTTTTTAGATTGATCCAACCAACATTTTTTTAATTAAATGTTTGTAAACGTCCATGATATGACCTATTAATCCACAGTAGAAACACTTTTTCATTGGTCTAACTTTCATTTTATCATTTTTCATGGGTTTATAATACTTCATAATTTTCTTAAAATTCTTTTCATACTTATTCCCTAACGAAGACTTTTTTACTTTTTTTGTATCATCATTATTTATAATATTTTCATGATATTAGCAATTGGATAGTGTAGAGTTGGTATATACCAATATTCTTCATAATTGTGACCACTTCTGTTGAAATAATAACAAAAGTCTTCAATAAATTCAAATATATTATTGATTGACATAATTTTATTCATCTATGAATTATGATTCAAATATATAGGATTCTTCTTCATATCAATTCTGATCCCTCTAAATATTGGCCTTATATAATTACCATGCATTGAAAATTTATTCCAATAGAAAATGGCTCGGTGAGAAAATTTTTGATAAACCAAAAAAATACAAACAATATTGGTTTTTTATTCATTGATATAATTTTGATAGATTTTACATCTTTTTTATGGATAGAATTATTCATATTTTTATATCTTTGAAGAAAACAAGAATTCACACTCTTCTTCATATCCACCTTTGATGATATGGTGGATTTTTCATCAGTATTCTTCACCCATGTTTGATCAGAATTATTTTTGGAACTTGTACTTGCATATAAAATAGTATAAGAAAAAAACTTTTAAAACAGGGGTTACCAATTTCAATGATCTTCAAACCAATTTATCTTTATATAATATCAAACTACTCTTGATAATTTAATTATTCTTTTAATAATTAAGTCTCTTTTCAAAATTACTTTTGGAAATTTTTTTGATATAATAATTTTGTGAATATTTAGCTTGTATGTTCTCTAGATTTGTTAATTTTACCTCCAACTCATGATATTTTGGATTTAGAGAGTTCTTATGATATTCAAGTGATTTCATCATATCATCACAACATTTTAGGGATATTTTAATTGTGTTTCCATCATATTTTTTAATTTGACTTCCATTTCTAGACACATTATATCGAAGAAACATTTCTAATCCACCATAGATTTAAATTTGTCTTCCCATTGACTCTTCATTTTCTGAACATGATCATTATGCATTTGATTTCCCTCCATTAAATAATTATTCAACTCTTTAATTATATTTTTTATAAACCTCTTTTTTGGATTATTTAAAATTCATAATGTTTTTTTGTTTCTCTAATGAGCGAATCACTTTTTTATAAACATTCATAGTAAAATCCTTTTCATAATAAATTATTTTTTAATTAACCTTAAATCAATATGAATATTTCGTTTAAATTTAATAAAGATTGTTATTTTTATTTTAGATCTCATATTAATTTATCATCTTTGTATCTCATTTCCAAATGAGAGTCCGTAAAACTAATGGAAGATTTATGATATTATTAATGTTTATGAATCATCACAGTAAGGATATTCTCAGTTATTTCTTTCTCACACAAATTTCATTGAAGTTCATCTTCAATAAAAAAATTGTTTATTAAAAAATTATATGGTTTCTTATTTAGATTAAATTAATTTTTGTGAAGTTTACGTCAATGAAATTTATTTTCCATTGCTTCATCCATATCCTTAGCTTTCTTTTCAGGCTATGAATTTTCATCTTATGGTCCTCGGATAAAATAAAATATGTATGTGACAACCTTGGCCCGAAAATGATTCTAAGAGTCATTTATTTCTGAATAAAATTCATTGAGTGATTCAATAAATTATTTGTTATCACTACTTGAACAAGACACACCAAAAAGATCTTTATCAACTGATTTAACTCATATTGCTGATAAAATACCATTCAAGAAACATTCAGTTTACGATTAACCATATTTAATCTTAATTTTTTCTAATATTTATTCCATGTTTATTCTATCTATTATTAATGGTTTTTTAACAAACCTCATTGTTATCACTAATATAGATAGAAACTAAACATTACATCTGAGAAAACTCTTTTACTTCTAAAAATTAAAAATATAAACTACGAATATGTCTAAAAAATCAATTGGGACAATAATGTAAGTCCAATCATACATTTACCCTTTCCTGTGATACCAATTGGTAGAACACCCATGTTTTACCAATTTTATTTTATTTACTTTTACCCATTTTTAATTTGAACATCCTCCCATGTAAGAGTTTGTGGATATTCAATGTTTACAAGAAAAATTATACTATATGAAGGATAGAAAGTAAATCAGACACAACCCACAATATTTATACAAGGTTCTCCCCAAATGCAGGTGACTACATCCTTATTGTGTTATGGATAATCCAAGATAAAAATTATTCACTATAAATCTTTCACTAATTTCACGTGGGTTGTTTAGGTATCACACTGAAACTATGATCGGTATGTATGAACCACTTCAAAAATTATACTGGCTTCCCACTAGTGTTCTTTATACTGGAATCACTCTAGTGATATTTATATTAGTATCTCATCAGTTTTTTCAAACACAACACTTAACACAATTAGAAAGATCACTCAATTTTAATGCATCCACTATAACACAAAATGGATTTTTCTCTTAGAGACACTGGAATAAAATTTTTTTACACCTTCTCCCTTAAAAATAAACTCTTCAACTACCACTAAATATGATCACAAAACCTCTTAAAAATTGGATTAGTATACTCTTTTGAATGGGTAGAATTTAAAAATTTCTACATCAGCTCACTGTAATTTCATAATTAACAACTAAATATTTTTCAAAAAACTACAAGTTTCCTTCTTATTTACTTTAATAAAAAATATTTCTTTAAAAAAATATTTGTAATATGAATTTTCATTTAATCACTACACACGTAAACATAGTGTGTCATTGTTGCATGTATGATGCCAATTATATTTTCATGAATGATTTTTTATTCCATGTATGTCCCACGAAAATTATTCACACAATAAACCAAGTACATGGTAATCATGATGTATCCATTTTATTCTTTTTTATTACCCATAAATGGGTGTTAACTGTATATGTGAATAGAATACTTCAAATGAAACTTATATCTTTTTTTCAAAATAATGTGAATCTATGTACATAGTATAATAATGCATAAATTCTTCATGACCATATCCATGTAACATTGCACATGGTTTTTTTAAGTGACACTTTAGCACAATCCGAACAATTATAGAATATTATGTGTGCACAATGTTGTATTAACTTTTCACACTAATTTTTTTAGGGAGTCACAAAAGTACAGCATCATTATTAAACTCGTCATGCATGTATAATAATTTGTGGGTTTTTTTATCTTAACATAGTCCAAGTATATAGTTGGTAGTGTTATCCTAATTTATTTGTGGAAACAAGCTCCATCATGAAGAACAATGATTTTGAATGATAGGTATTAAAGGTTTTTATGGTTATATTCATCTTTATGAAAATAGAGACTATGTGGAACTTATTCCTTTCATGACCTAGAGAGGACCATAGTGCACATTTTCTATCTCAATATGATCATAGTATAGTGATAAAATGACACCTACAAATGAGCTCATCTGCAACTATTCATTGAAAACATTATGCATATCAATGCTATAAAAAATAGTGATCCACGTGTTTTTTCTACATATTCTCTCACTAATTTTTCATGAAATTACCTTCACCAAAAAAACCAGATTTGATTCACACTGGTTTATGGTTTGATATTTTTTTAATAGGAAAATCTGGTTTCATGTTATATTCATCATATACCAATCATTACAACATTTAAGTGATTCCATAAAGCATCGTTTTAATAAATTTTTTGACAATTTATGAAGAAATGTAATGAATTGTACTCTTAGATGAGATCGATGTAAAAGATGATGTGTTGGATTTGATCAGATGACTGGGATTTATTTGATCAGATAGTGTAGGATATATGTGAATCATTAATAGAATATGAATAGTGATTGGGTTCCGAACATGACACATCGAAATGGAATCCCATTTCATGATCCTCTATAATATAAGTCAAGGAATCATGAATCCAAAATTGGTTACCTATCTCTCCCATGACATACTGACATCCCCCTGTTTTAGGGATCTTTTTTATTGTCATGTCTCCCCACATAGTAACATTTACATTTGGTCATGCACATTGATAACAATTACCACACCAATATTACTTCAATCAATTTGAGTTCTTCCATTTTAAGTGCACAATATAGGTACTAGAGGTCATGTTTCGAATGACTATCCATGATTTTAGGGGATCATAGTAAATTAACTTCCTATCATTGATTTTTTCTATAATAATAGTTTCCAATATACTATTTAGATTTCTCCATATAAGGAACTAGATGGAATGACTTATCCTTCACCTCTATAATGCTTATAGGTGGAAGAGGCAGTTCTATTAAGACCATGTCTCATTCAATAAGTATAGAAATAAGTAAAAATTATCAGAAAAATATATATATATCTCATTCTTGTATGAATTCATATTTATATAATCATCACTGACCTCTAGAGGTTACAGTGGGGGATAACGTGTTCATTTCTGTTTCACCTAGATTGGGAAATCAAAAGATTAAGAGGAATGGTAAATAGAAAACATTATTTTTTGGACCGTTAACGATCTTTGAGAGGTTCAATCCAATAGTATATCAAATATATCTCAGTCTTAACTACATGACAATGAATGATATCTTTCATTTTTCTCAACTACTCATTTATTAATCAATCTCATATCATGTTTTGGATCCATAGGAAGTTGAGATAGAGTCTCATTATTATTTTGAAAAGTATCAAGTTCATATCATCAATCATAGAATGAAGACTCTCTTATGAAGGATGGTCCATCTAGTTCGATTGTTATGGTTGCATGACAATATATAGTTGGATACAAGGAAATGGGAATATGGTGTATGTTATTAGTGTACAGAATTATTCATGGATTCCATTCAACCACCCTTATGAGAGGAACTTGAGGATGTGTTTTCTTAATAAGTGGATATTGTAATATCTTAATTCATTATTAAGTTATAGACCCTTTAAAATTCTATAAAACCCTCTATTTTTCTAAATTGATGTTTCCAAGGGGATAGAGGTTTTTTTTAGAGCATTAGAGACAGTTTGAGGCATGGGGTTTTGGTTTTTAAAGAATTATGATGGGGTGCATAGTTATCTCATGGTTTGGATAATAGTGAACCTTAACCAAGTGACCTAGAAAGGGGAGGATAATAGCTTGACAAAACATGTGAGGGGGTCTATAAATCATGAAATATCTATAATTTGTTATATTTTCACATCACATGGGGTTTTATGTTTTTTGTAAAAGTGATTATAATTGTGTGAGGTTTAGTGATCCAAGATAGTATGGATTCATGAGTGGAACATGGTTTTTCAAATCGTGCACCCTGTTAAAAATGGGGATAATTAATTTTTATCACTTCTTTCATTTAAAACTTATTTTTCTTCTCCCCCTCTTTATTTTCATAGTGGATCCTCTTTATCTATCATCCTATCCTGACCTTAAATTTTTTGTGTATCTACCACATCTAATCTCTATTTAAATCATAATTTGTTATGTTGGAATTCACTCAGTATATATAACACTCGTTTCTCTTATTTTGGTGATTTTATTTCTTTTCAGTGGTGTTATATCTTTGTGATTTGATATACCCTACCATCAGGGAATTTTTTGTCCTCCATTTTCTCTCTTTCTAATCCAAATCTGAGGCTGATATTGGAAAAAGACTCTTCTATAGGGCCTAGGTAGGTGGTCTATCTTTATTTCTATAAAATTATCATACTTTATAAATTATACCATTGTTTAAAATGTAGGAATATCTGAGGGTTACCTCTAAAATTTATATTCCTTCAATTTTTCTCCCTGACTATGAGATAGAGAATCAATGATAACCCTAAACATCATTAGAGGATGGAAACCTCAACCCAAACAACCCCTTATGGTTAGTTTGGACAAATTATTATGTTAATCATATTTAAAATTTAATCAAAAACCATTTAAGGTGTGTTCAATTTGTCCCTTAGGAAAACCCCAAGGAATATATAACCAAATCACCCCTTAGTGTGTGTTTATCATTTTACCAACAAGTAGGATGTATTAATTTAATTAACTGATTTCTTAAATGGAATAGAACCTTTTTTAGCCTTTTGATTAGTTACTATTACTAATTAAATTAGTAAAATCATAAAATTGTTCAATTGTTATTAATTATTAATAATTAATTATTGACTATGTATAGAATTTGGTCACACCATTTAAGGTGCGTCATTCCACGAGAAAGCCATGGATTTGCTATTAAAAAATCCATAAACAAACCCATATGATTACACTTAATTAATTGATGTAAACAATAAGTGGTAAACCCATCTTGTATTTAGTAAAAGTCTTACATTGATCACTCCTTCATCTTGATTTCATGGATTCATCTAGATCTATTGAAAAACATAGAATACCTGGTATGATATCCTTGGTTTGGTTTGATGTCCTCAAACAAGGAACTCCTTATGTTAGCCCCTTGTATTCTAATTGAGATCATCCCAGACAAAAGATAGTAATCCTTGGTTTTGTTAAAAACTATGAGGTGTAGAATTCCCGAGGGTTCATCCTTTCGATTCCATTAAAAACTAAATATCCATTATCATGAGTTTATCACTATTATTTGGATCAAATACCAAATTCTAGAATGACATGGGTCATCCATGGATTCAAAACGGTGATGTTTTTTGGTAATGTGTGGACCTATTATATGGATTTCTTATGGTAACTTATTCATGTAGAACATGTATTCTTTCCTTGATTACCATTACCAAAGTTGAAAGGAAACAAATTCAAAGGCATTTAGTTATGGATGTATAAGGTGGGTTTGGTTGGGTATTCTATGAGAAGATTGATCTCAACATAGTTTATTTTATTTTACTTCTTTACATTTACTATATATGTATAGTAAAGCATTTTATACTCACATACTGGATTCATATAAGACACCATTATTATTATCCTAAAGTGTTTTCCCCATACCCTATTTGGGACTCCTCTTGGTTCCCAGCAATATTTCATGGGTATAGGTAAGGATAATGGGAAGCACCCAACTATGGACCCTTGATTTCCTTTTTAGGATGAGATAATAGGAGTTGAAGACTAATCCAGTGATCGATAAAGAGATAGAGAGAGTTTATTTTGGTTATTTTTTTCCATTAATTTATTCTAATACTATTTTTATGCACAATGCTATTTATTTCCTACTTCATATTTTGTATTATCATAGATTTATCTATATAAGAAACTATTTACTACATCATGCTTTTTATTTATTATCTGAATGTATTATGTCTTTCCATTATTACTCAATATTTAGCTTTGATAAATATGATGTAGTCCAACCGCTATAACACTATTCACCCTCATTGTTAGTTAATGGTCTTTGGAATATGAGGAGGTACACTTGAGGACTTATGACCCTCTAAGATGGTCTCTTTTCTGTAAATTAGGTCGGGGATGTCACATAAGATCTAAAACATGATACATGGAACATATCATATACTTGTATGAGATAATGAGGGTTAGATAAGAGATAAGATACATATCTATTATGATCATAATTCTTGAAGGGACCAATGTACCAAGGCCTTAGTTTCAAATTTTTCCCAAATCACATAATACACTTCCTTTGATATCAAATCCTAAAATCCTCCTCACTCGGACTCCATCCCAGCATATCAAAGTTTTTTATCCTTTCCTATATAAATCCCCATATGGTCCCTTCTAAATTATGTAGTGGAAAATTTTATAATATAAATACTTGTCTGGAGGATGATTTTGATCACAACTACCTTTAAAATCCATTTTAGTATCTTAGTGTGTCCTTGGTTTCAGTTTGATAGTTCATGATAAATTTTATCTTAGAATGTTGTACATATTTAATACTCCTAAAGAATAATGATATGAACCTTCCGTCTGAATTGGATATAATTATAAATGGAACTTCATGTAACATTAACACTTTCTTTATATATAACCAAACAAGTAGCTTGAGTGAGAAATCCTCCTGTATAGCAAGGAGTAGTTCCAATGTTGTGACTTGATCCCCCACTATTGAGATACAATTATCCATTTTAAAAGTCTGAGGGATGATGATGGAAAAAATCCTTACTGATGTTCCCCTGCTTCTATACGAGTATAGGAAATGGTTTTATCATCCATGTGGATTTTTAATTTTCATCATTTACTTTCTGACTTAACATGAATTGAGATTAATACTATATAATCACTCTCTTCATGTTGTCCCACTAGATGTGTTTCTTAATATTTCTCTATATATTCCTGATTCTATGGTGAATGAAGAAGGATTAGTTATAAGCATCTTCCAATAGTTCATTTTTTCAATTTTAGTTTTTATGGGACATATATTCGGGTTCCAAACTATATAATTCAATTTTATAAAGATTGAAATATGTAATATTGTTTTCATTCTTATATAATTCAATATCTTCATTATCGTAATCCTTAATCTTTACATACATAGGGGGTTTCTAAATCATTTGGGAAGGGTAATGTTTCATCCATTCCTTTATGATTTTTATATCAATCCTATGAATATATATAAATTCTAGGTCCCATTCTATCCTCATCAATGATATGGTGGCATGATCTTTTTTTCATAAAGTATAAACAACATTATTTTACTTCCAAGGATGGTAATATATTGACAAATCATGATTTTTGTTCAATTATTATCGTCTCATTTAGTATATTTATAACTAATTATATATGACTGTATAATTTTAGATATTTTTATCGATATATATATAACACTTTTCTCCATAAATATACTATTGTAAAAATGTTAATTTTAATTTAACTATTGCAGCTCTAGATTATGCATCGGGTAATTTTTTCAATGTGCCTTGAATTGATGTGAGGTATAATTATAACACCATGTAACATAATCAACCTATAATTACCTGATTTATAACAATATTTGGAAATTATTATATTTCTAATATCTATTAATAGTGTTTGGAAATTATTATATTTCTAATATCTATTAACAATATTTGGTAATTTTTATGTTTTATAGAATTATGAAAATCCATTACATAACAGTGTTTACATTTCCACACAGTGTACATTTTTTTCAAAAAAATAAGTTCTTTGGTTTACACTCTTGTTTCGTCATAACGCTTTTTCCTCATTCAATACATATCACCATTGACCTTTCTATAGTTTTTATATATCCTTTTTTCCCATGAAAAACATTTGGTAATGTGATATGAGTAAAACAAATCTATGAGAGGGATATAAAAATGAAATAAACTCGTTAGACCATTTGTAAATCATGAAATCTCATAAGAAATTCTCCTTTATTCATAATAAGATTTGAGCTAAAATATTAATTTAATTACCCAACATTATTTCCCAATGTTTTTCGTAAAAATATCATAATAAATCATAAATTAAAAAAAAATCATAACATTTTCTTGAAAACATTCTATTAAAGAAAACCATTTGTCTAAAAAGATCATAAATTTTCATTAAATCATAAGATCATTTTTTCATTATGAAATAAAAATATTTAATAAGACCATATTTTAAAGGAAAGAAAAACATTTAATTTCCTTGATACATCCTATCCATTTCACTCTTACACTTACACTTATAGTGGAATAACCTGATGATTAATTCCATCATGTCTCCTCTTAGAGAATATATCATTACCCAATGCATTGGAGGGAAATATCAGATCCACCTAACATCATAAAAATGTACAATAAAAATATAGTCAATAAATCACCCAATAACATTAATTTATTCCATAACACTCATATTAATATACATTAAATCCTATAACAAAAGTCACCATCTGTTATCTTATAAAAATGGGAAGAAATTTCCTTTTCACTTTAAAACATTAAAAAAAAGATCCAAAAAAATAGTAATATGTACTTATTTTTAAAAAATCGAAAATTATATATTAATAATGGTAACTAAAAAATACAATATGATGTAATAAATTTTACATGTTTTAAATGTTTAGAAAACAATATATTCACTTTTTTTTAGAAAATGAATAATATTTTTTATGGCAAACTATGAAAATATTCCAATTCAAACATTTTTTAAAAAAGTAAAAATTAATTTGAAAATTACCTATAAAAATATTTTAAGTATACATATGAATTTTTTTGATTTATTTTAAAGAACATGTATTTGGAGGGAAAGGAGTTTAAAACATTTAAAATAGGGTTTAAAAGAAAAATCCCTTAATACATTGGTATGCTTTTAAATAAATAGAATTGTATTCAAAGAATAAGAAATGAATTTTTAAAACAATTCAACTTCATAAAATAAATGATAAAATACATATATATGGTATTTTATAAACCACCTAAAAAAATATAATATGTATGGAAAATTATATAAGTCTCAAATAAATTAAATTAAGATGAGAAATACCTTTCCTTGAATCTGGATTATCAACATATATGTTTTATTTTCCTAAATAATAAAATTATATTTATTATTTAATTTTATAAAAAAAATCATGTTTATTCTGGTATCATTATTAAATTTATTTCCATTATTAATATGTTCTATTTAGTTACTAAATTGGTTATATTTAGGTCAGGTTTTTTGGGGACGTTTAGTCCAAAACACCATTGGTGTGTTGACCGCAGTCAAAAGCATCATGGATACATCATATACAGAAAATTAAACATGTTATAATTATCAACTTGATACATTAAATATTTTTGTAAAACCATATAAATAAATAATTAAGGAAAATGATATATTTCATTCATGGATGTAGTAGTCCACACTTTCACATGAGTGACATTCTCATTTTTTCAAATAAATGAAAAGGAAATAATAAAGATAATTATTTACCTTATTATAATCATATTAATATTATAATGATAATATTTATTTATTAAATAAATCCTAATTAACATCCAATTGAGGTGAAAATGAAAAACAAATTACTTCATTTCATGTAGGTGGTAGTCCAAACATACGCATGAGAGACGTTCTCATTTTACAATGTACGAGAGACTAAGAAGGTGCATAATATTTTATATTTATAGAATAATAATTGTTTCATAAAAAATTAAATATTTGTATATATATATATATACTAAATTCATAATTATATCTATCTATGCGTTGTGGTGATGAAAAAATGAATCACATTACTTCATGGAGGTGGTATTCCACAAGAACATATAAAAGATGTTTTTTTATTTTACATAACATGTATAGGATATTTATGAAAAAAATTCATTCAACATAATAATATTTCATTATATTAAATATAATAATTTAATTATATTTGTATGGTTGGAATATAATTTATGGATGTATAATAAAAAATAAAGTTGAAATAATTTGTTCATGACTTATACCTTCTCCGTGGATATCTTCCTTTTGATTACCCCTTAACCCTTCAAGGATTGATCTTTTGGATATACCAAGACCTCTATGATATGTTTAGGAGAGATATATATGGATTTGTGTAGATATTTTTCAATATATGGTGATAAAATTATGTGGATATGTGAGGATAGGAGGTTCCCTTTCGTAAGTGAGACGGGTGGCACCCTTAAAAATATTTTGAAATTTAAATTATAATAATTGTACTTCTCAGAGAAAGTGGATCATATATAGCCCTATTTAAAATAATGAATAAATAAATGTCAAAATATTCAAATCCAATAAAAAAATATATAATTTTTTGTGACATTTAATGTCTTCTATCTTAGTTCACCCGCTCATTAACCCTTTTAACGATTATCACGGTGACAAACTTCTACCTTGGTGAATATTCATTATGAAAAAAATGAAATTGAAATAAATACCAAATAGGCACATTCCAATAAAAAAAATATGAAATCAATTTATCTATATTAAATTTCTATAGGTGGAATATTTTAATTTTATTGTATGTTTGTAAAACAAAATTAAAAACTATTTTTTTAAATATGGTTTTTAAATCATAGAAATAAATTTTCACAAAAATAAAGTATAATATTGATTCTCATAGAATTTATTAAATTAGGATACATTTTTTGATATATATTTTACTATAAAACCGAAACAAAATTTAATGGAACCTCGTGACAACATTATTAAAATGAAAAACCAATAATATTTTTTATTGGAATAAATCCCATACTTTGATTTCTAAAAATGTCAAACAGATATTTCTAACATAAAATCATATTTTTAAATTAATTTTATTACAAATTTAATATATTTTTTTCTATAATTGTTTTCCTAATTATTAAATTCATTATTGTATCATGATAATATCATAAGAATGATAACATTTTTAAAATCATCATTTTTTCACTACTCTCTAAAAACTCAACTATTTTATATAAATCACAAAAAAACATATCTTAATCTTTTTTTTAAATAAAGATGCAAAAACTGAAATCCATTTTTTTAATTTCCATTTATAAAAAAAATAATTTTAATATTAAAATAATACGATGTTATACCTAGAAAACAATTTTGTTAAATAACCTAATTTCTTTTTGTTTTGAAAAAATATGTAAAAATATTTATAAAACTATGAATAATATAAATTGATAAAATGAGTAATAATAAATTAAAAAATATATTTTTTTATACAATTACTTGGGATTAAATTTTATTCCTATAAAATAAATTGAAAATTCATTATTTTATTTATTATTTAAAAATGTGAAGATATTTTTCCGTTATATATTTTTATGGTTGTCATATTGCTTCTTCAATAATATGGTTCTTCAATAAAAAATTAACCAATTGATTGAATTTATTCCTCAATATTTACACTATATGATCTAAAAAATGTACTTTATTTTCCTCATAATATATATTCTCCACTAATTGTACCACTTTAGGCCTCAAAACATTATATGAATCGGGTAGATATTTCGTTAACAACGAAACATGACACATATCATGTACCTGAGAAATACTTGTAGATAAATATACACAAAAGAAAATAAATGAAACTTTCTACAAAAACTCTATAAGGAAAAATATACCATGGAATTAATTTTTCTTTCATTCGAAAATTTATAACACCTTATAAAGGAGATACTTTAAGAAACAAATTGTCCCCTACCTAAAATAAAAGATATTTCATCTCATTATCTACATAACAGTTTTTTCTTCTCTAAGATACCCTCATATAGTGTTATATTTTCATTACCTTATCAACCATATCATCTAAAACATTTGGTCTCAATAAGTTTATGTAACCAACATCTTCTCAACATATTGAAGATCAATAGTTTTGTCTATATAATCCCTCAAATGGTTCCACATGTATACAAAAATAAAAAATGATATTTTAAGAAAATTACACTAATGAAAGATATTGATCAAAATATACCTTAAAATATAATTATAAAGCATGAATCATATAATCCAAAGTCAAAAATGTTCTCTTTGACTTCCCATCATATTAAGGAAGAAATGTTTTATAAAAATTAAATTCATTGCCCAGTATTTTCTGACTTCATTTCCAAAAATTGCACCTCAATCTGGGATCATAATAAGACAAAATAGAGATAATGTCTCTATTCATTTTTACTACCTCTTTAAGATATATTATTGAAATTGGATCCAAATATATACAATCTCAAAAAATAGACAGATTTATTCAAACTACCAACAATGACCAAAATCACATTATTACCTTGACAAAACTTTGATAATCCCATAAAAAATTCATGGATATATTCTCTAAAATATATTAGAGAACTAGAAAAGGATAAATATTCCCCTTTAGTAGTTTTAATTTATCTTTAACCTATTAAAAATTTAAACATTTCATTGTAAAATAAACAATAACTATTATAAAATTATCATTTGCCCATAGTTTTTAACTATGGGTGTCGCCCATAAAACAATGGATATAGGTCATCCCATGGTTTAGAAAACAATTTGAGCCTAATTTATTAATATAAATCTGATATATACCATTGGTTATAAAATTCTTTTTCTGTGATTACAATCATTGGAAATAGGGGAATAGAAAATATTCAACCATTCCAATAACCTTATACCCACATTTCTAAAAGCTTGTGTATATAATTCAAAAAATGTCTACCATAATATTTGAACCATGGACCTCCAATAGTGAATCCATGTGATTAACCACTACACCACATATTATTATTGGTATAAAAATATATATTTATATATATATATTTTTAAACTGTGTATATAGTTTGAAAAAAGTTTCAATATGGATTTTCTATGGGAATGTTTTCTACACTTACGTAGGAAAGCTACATTTGTGGTTTACAAAATCTGTGGATATAGGGATGACATATTCCATGAGTTATTAGAGAAATATGGGTATATGTTTCACATATACCCACTTTTTTTTGAACAACTACGGTTATGAATATTGAACCAACCATAAACACATGATTTCATCCAACTATAGGTATAAGTCATGAAGAAAATCCTCTACCAAAAATTTTATAAAAACTATGGGTATTAGTCTGAACTAAACCCTATACCTATAGTTTTTGAAACAATGTGGGTACATTGGTGACCAATACCCATAGTTTTTTAAAACTATGTTTATATCCTTGTTTTTTGAGTAGTGGGTATTTTTTTAGAATCCACCAATAAACCTTTTAGAGGTCCATATAGATATTACAATCATTTATATAAATAGAAAATAGTGAGTTATAGCCTTACTCAAATATTTCTCCTTCAAATATAAATCACTCTTAATAGGAAACCATTTCAAAAATCTTACAATTCTTTGTTTATCAATTTTTTAAGTCCTAATAAAATTTATTCATTATTTCAAGCCCTGATATTCATTCTAAGTTGTCGTAATTATTTTCTAACAAAGTTGATTTTATTGAAGCATAAAATAATATAGAAGGAGTTTTTATATATATAATTTTATATCCATAATTAATTATACAATCAATTAATGGATCACGTTCTAAATGTAACTAAATTAATAATGCATTGTCTTTTCGACTCAAGACATCAGTTGGTTTTTTATTTACTTGGATGACAGAGAATTCTGAAATTTTAATTGTTTATAAGTACCTATTGTCCTCTCTACCTAATGTATAACTATTTTTTAGAGAATATATTATTTTAAATTTTATGATCCATATATATTTTTTATTTCTACAAATATAAAATATGTCTCTAAATTTTTAATTAAAAAAACAACCACTTAATGGTCAAGATCATTCATTGGATTGTTTTGTCCATTCTGTTTTAATTATCATGATTCATGTTCTTTTAACCCATCCACTTGCATCAATACCCAAACAAATTCCTTCAATTAAGAATTATTGTAAATAAAAATCGTATCCTTATCAGATGTAAATGTTGACACTAGAGTGTTAAACAATCTTATTTTCAATTCCAAAAAACATTCAACACATTTCTTTTTCAAATAAATTTAACCCCCTTTAAATTTTATTTCATTTTTTTATAGATAACATAGAAAATTATTCAAAAAACTATTAGAAGTAACCTAATAATACAAGAAAACATTAAATCTTAGTGACATCCTTATGTCTTCACCACTCACCCACCACTTTAGTTTTACCAATATCAATTTTTATACCAGTGTAGATTATAATGTGACTGATAATTTAAATAAATTATAACCAATATTTAAGTTTACTATATTTACCATAGAACTTATTTTCTTTTATGTTTTCTTGAAAAATCCTTATATGTCTATCAAGATCCTCAAAACATTTAGAATATTCTAGAATGTCATTAGCAAAGATTATAACGTTTTTTACAAAAACCCTTGTAAAACTCTATTCATAAGATCTATAAATACTATTGGTGAATTGTTTCACTCAAACATATATCTATAAACTCATAATGGTCATGTATTGTTAGAAATGCTATCATTGGAATGTCTTATTTCTTTAATTTTAGTTTATGGTAACCAAATCTATGGTTAATATTGTAATAATACTGAGTTCCATAAATATGATCAAACAAGTCAAAAATATGTGGTGATTTATACTATATCTTAATATTAATTTTTTTTGTTCTCTATTATCCATAAAAATAATCATAAAATTATTCTTTTTTTAACCAACAAAATAGGGGAACTCTGAAGTGAAATTATAGCATGGATGGATCCTTTCTCAAGTAAGTATTTTAATATCATTTTCAACTAGAATATTTCTATTGGATCCATTTGATAAGGATTTGATGAAATTGAATTGGTATCAAGAACTTTGTTAATAGTGAATTCAACCTCTGATCTAGAATAACACTATGATAATCCTCAAGAAATACATCATAAAATTCATTTACCATAGGCATATCACAAAGATGAATAATCCCCTTCATTTTAATGACATATAATGTAAATCATCTCCTTTATCTTAAATCAATATATAAATTCCTATATATTTTATAATAGGTATAAACTCAGTATTATGTACATATTAAAACTCTATCAAATAATTGAATATGACTTATTTAACTTTTCAAACTATCATAGCATGATAAAATCAAATCAAATAAATTCCCATAATGATATAAAAATACCATAAGGTTAAGATAATAGTATTTTTAGGAAAAACTGTTCCACATAAGATGATAATAAGGTTCTTATAAGTATATATTTTTTTAGTACTCCCATAATGATATTTTTTCAAAAGTTATTTCCCCATTACTTCATATGATATTTCTATTTTACAAGAAAAAGTCACAAAAAGAAAATAATTGGTAAATTCAAAAAAAAATACATTGGAATTTTAATGTTCCAAACCATTCAACCCATTATTTTTCTATAATTCTAGTGATAGGGGTGTCCAAAGGTATTTTTGAGGAATTTGGAGGGTAGAAGGAGGAGATTAATCTGAGATTTAATCTAAGAGGGGTCATGTAGTATAGAGACTTAGTTCCACTATATAATAGTGGAATATGTGTCATAGAGGGGACATATATGACGTATAGTATATGGAAGAGGTTTTAAGTGGTACTAAAAAATTGACTTACTTGGGGAATTGAGGATTGGGCTTCACCCTAGAGGAGAGAAGTTGTGAGATAGAGAGGTTGGTTTTGATGTTGTATCTTGGGTGGAGTTTTCAATAGATCTAAAAATATTTCATGACTATGACATAGATAAATGATATGACATAGCCCTCCCATGGTGGGTGGGTTTTGTAGTGTGGTTATTTCCACTATGTGACAGTCTTTTTCCTATTTTATCAATTATATGTTGTAGAGATTTCTGAAATTCGTAGACATGACTTTTAATAGTATCATTATGGCATGGTCCTTCTAATATGTGTCATATTCATCTCTTTTCCATAAATTCAATGATGTGGTGAATGGTTCTACACCATATATTATGTTTTCTAGACTATCTATAAATTCAAACCCCCCTCAGACCCTAATATATCACGGGATTTTATATAATTCCTTTCGTGGACCAAGTGTATAATTTGGAGTTCATTTAGTTCCAAATATTTTTCATTCAACCAAAAAATTTAACGATCAATCCTTAGAGTTTCTGACTATGTTTCTTTATTTCCTTCCCCCAATCTTCATCCTGTTCTTCAAATAGAGAAGGTTTCTTCCAGGTAATCACTATTTTTTATGGTGTTTTGATAAGGGAGTTATGTGGGATATATTATTCTAGGCTCAATGAGGTGTATACGTTTTTATGGTTCTTGGTGGATTTCTTCCCCTCTCTTCAACCATCGATAACGGTTCATAATGTTTTGTTTGAGGTAGGGGATTCAATATTTCCCATCTAGTTGTATCTTATGGGATGGGTTATGTTCTTATTAACATTTTAAATTATTTTATGCACTAGACTAATGAAGAAGATGAATTAGGTTAATTTAGATTTAATGGTGAATTAAATTAAATTCATGTTTTATCACCATTGATATTATTTATATTGTGATCTTATAGGCTTTACTCCTAGAAAATCATCAATTTTGGGAGATTGTTTTTGTGTTGTGGTTGTTTTGACTATGGAACCCATGTTGTGGGGTTGTTTGTTATGTACTTTAATGAAAGTATGGAATCAAATATATCTATCCAAAAAATTAGTTTCACATAAAAACTTTGGGTTGTGTAATAATTACCCTGAAAATTATAATGGACTGTAATGGAATCCCCTTGATAAATATGAAAGAATTTTTGTGGTCATGGTGTGTGGTTAAGTTGTGTGCTGAGAATGTGTAGATGAGTTTTGTGGAGGTGACGTGTGGTTGTGTTTTTGGGTGGCGATGTGTTGCCTTTATGGGGATATTGTGATGAGGTGGTGGTTGTGGTTGTAAATGGTGGTTTTTTGGGGATAGTTTGCATGAGGAAGATGGTTTTTGATGTTGTGGTGTTTTTAATAGTTTCCCAATAGTAGTGGTATCAAATTGAAAATAAAAAATTAAAATAGAATGTTTGTAAATGGTTAATGAATTCTTGAAATAATATGGTATGTGTGGTTAGATATGGTGGATTCTTAAATGTGAATTAAATTGGACACTTGATTAAAATGGGTTGGTAATGGGAAATCTAGAAATTGGATTATATTCAAATGAAAAGAAGTATGTGGTTTGGGGATTAGGGATTTCTTCTCTAGTGTTATTTTTTATTTGTTTCAGTGAAATTGGTAGAGGTTGTATATATTATTGGTCATGTTTAATTTCGGAAAGTTATATTTTTGTAAAACCATAGCATCGGTTTGAGTATGGTAACATATATAATTTATACTTTACTTGTGATTTCTATAGGCACCCCATTTATATTTATAGAACCAAGTTCCAAAAAAATATTTTGGGGGTGTTTTACCCAACATTTTGGTGGTAAGGACAGATGGATGACTACTTACTCTTCCGCTCTCTGTCTTCTTGGTGATGTTGACATGCACTATAATACTCAAATTAAAAATCACATTATGGTGATGTTTCATGAGATGGATTATGGTGGGGTTTCTATATGGTAGGATGAGGGAAAATATTGATTTACTTAATTTACATAATACCGTACTATTATGGTCGTATCTATGGTGTGATGGGCCGGGTGTTTTTGGGTGATATGTAATGTGATCACCCGGGTGTCTCTAGGTGTGATATGATGTCGTGGGGAAGGTGTACATAGGTGATAAGTGACTTTATGGCCCAATTGTCTTCAGGAAATATGTGCCATGGTGTATTAGGTGTCTTTAGGAGAGATGTTTTATGATGGACCAATCATCTATATCTAGTATGTTATATTGATGGGATGGGAGTGCCAAGATATATAGAGTTTGTGTTTGAGAGCGAAACATTAGTGGGAAATGGTTATGGATATATTTTTTTATATATATGATTATTTTTATGCCACTATAGTTGGATGTGATATTTGGTGTGTATACCATGGTGATGATTAGATTTTTAATTTTACATATTTATTTTATGTTAGTTTGGATGTTTGATCACCATCACATTAGTATTCTCTTACCTCATTTTCATGATAGACTATGGGTATGATCCTAATGAGTATATTTTTATACTCATAACATGTATATAAAAATTATTTATTTTCTACTTTTTAGGAGAGATATGTGGATCGTTCTAGACATTAAAATCTTCCACCTTTTGAGTTGTGGTTGAGTCATTGTTATAGAATTTTTTTAGGAATTTGTTTGGGGATTCCTTGTATTTGTTTATATTATTTATTCATATTGGGATTATTTTACACTTACATTTATATTATGTTATGGAGTATATTGATTGTTGATATCCTATATCCTTATATTATATTATTATAGATCGGGTAATGTCATCTATATGTGGGATTCTTATACCCAAAATGCTAGTTCTTGACCCTGGGCCTACTGGAGGTAGGACACAAGGGTCATTATCATTCTTACTTCATTTACATTCACGGAGTGGTAAATTCAGATGGAATGGGTTATGAAAAGTTTTCTAAAAGGTTTTAGTTAAGTGATAGGGTAGAGGTTGGAGTTAGAAACTATGATTATTTCATGGGTTGGTAATGATAAGACAATAGTTGATCTTATTGTGTGACATGGGATAGGGAAGACTGACTAGAACATGAGATTTTTGGGCTGCTAATGGTCTAAAAAAGGAATCTAATCATACCAATAACACAGTTTATTTGATGATTCCTGCAGGGTAGATACCTATAGGGGGTACATGCATCGTGATTTAATTGTTATTATATAAATTTTGTAGTTTTGGGAGTTTAAAAAAATTATATAAACATAATGAAATTACAAATTATTAAGCTTAGGAAATAATTTTTTCCCTTTTAATTATAGATCATGATCATCATCCATGGGTGGTTCAGGTAGAAGAGGTTTCATCTGATGATGTAGTTGATCATCCGAGGACTTAACTGATAGAGGAGGATGTGGAATAGAAGGGTGTCTTAGATGCCATTTTGATAGAGTCTGGGGAAGTATTAGTGTAGTTTTTCTAATCTAAAGACAGAGAGTTGGTTGGATGAGATTGAGAACATCTTCAGTTTGATCCTGTCCCTAATGGATTAGTGGGTTTTATTTGTTGTTATCCATAGGTAAGGGGTTTGTATTAGTGATGGATGTTTTGTCTTAGTAAGAAAAAGTTGGAATAAGTTTTAAGGATTGACTTTTAGGAGTTATAATAATATTTCATATTATTGACCATGAAGGTTGTAAAGAGGTAGGATCTTCTATCTCATTGGCAGTGTAGCATATTTGTGTGGGATCTTAGGATGAAGTCTACAGATATTTTATATTTCACTCTAGATATTTTTTATGATGAGGAGTATCAAGATCTAAATCCTGAGGAGGAACTCCATAATTCTAACTAGTATATTATTACTCATTTTACATTTTTAATGTATCTAGAGGTTCATAAGAAGGCATAGGTGATAAAACATATAAAATCACATGTATTTTACCATATGATAGAACCCAGAAGGGTTCATCAAGGAGATGATTTTTTAGTGATGATTTTTTAGAACCATGTCTTTAATGGTTTCTACAAATAGGGACTCAACCTCATTCACACATGTAACACACTGAGTTTTTAAAAGAGAAAATTATGATTGATATCATCTGTGATGCACAACACCAATCCCAAAAAAACTATGATTATTTTAATACATATGTTTTAACCTTGACATTAAATTTTTGGACATGAATAGGATTAAAAAATTAGTAAATATATATAAAAATTTCTTACTCAACATAATTATATTTATAAATTCATATTAAATAATCATTCATTTTATGTAATGTAATTTTACCCTTCAAAAATATGTTTTCTTAAGAAATTATTTCTAATTATTTTTGTGTAAAATATTATATTTAATTTGTAGAAAATATAGAAAATTCATTTTATAAAATTAAAATAATTTTTCTAATCATAATATCAAAACTAATGTGGGTTTAATGTTTTCGATTTTACAGAATATACTTATTTTTGAAAGCGTAGTGAAAAATACAATTATTTTAAGAAAACTATAATTTATTTTGATAAATTAATTAATATAAATGTCACATTATTATTTAAATTAAACATAATTATTATTTAATTATATTTAAGTAAATTAATTATATTTAAATAATATTTATACTATAATTTAGTATATGTTTATATTTAGGTTTGAAAACACACATTTCTAAAAACTATTTTCAAAGGCATAGTGTTTATCCTTTTTAATTAATTAAAAAAATCCCTAATGGGGAATGATTTAAATAAAATTCATGGATCATATATATATAATTATTAATTGATATTAATATAGTGAACATTACTAGTTATAGAGTTAAATTAAAATCATCTTTTCTATAATAAATGCATTTTTTAGAAAATCCTATTTCTATCATGCTTAAAAGGGTTTATTTTAAGTTATTCAACCCCTATCAATTGATTTTGATAAAATGTATTCCATTTTTTTAATAATCATAATAAATATTATGTAATAATTTCAACTTATGTTTCGGAAAATATGAATAGTAACTGTAGTAAATATTTATTATCACTTTAAAAGGGAAATGGGTTAATAAGGGTAAAAATATATTAATAAGGAATAAAAAAAAAGTAAATATAATAGTATGAATATGTAAATTTGCATTAAAATATAATAATTATTATATTTTTCTATTTCACTATAAATAATTAAGAAATTATTTTTATAAAAATTATATTATGATAAGATAAAACACAAATTTATTTTTTTGAAATAAGAAATTTCAATTAAGATATTCCTTTTTAATGAAATAATTAATTTAAAAAATAAATTATATTTTAATAAATATATACTATTAAAAAAATTATTCAATTTAAATGATAATATATTTTTTAAGAAGTCAGATATATTAGTTATATGGTTTGAAAACTATAATTGACAAAAAAATCATCATTTATCAAAATTGATGATTATATATTAAAAGTGGAAATTCAAATATTTCAAAAAAAAATTGATAAAATAGATATTAATTTTCTAATGAGTACGTAAAATTATCCGAAAAGGAATTTTTCTTAATTTTCTCAGATAGTCTATTTTTCAGGTAAAAATTAAATACAATATAAATATACAGTGTGTATTATGACATCATGATGACCAAAATGTGATTTAAGAAGTTCTATAAAGGATATCCATAGACAAATATATTTTCCAAAATTAAAATAATTTGATTTTAAGGTTATTTTATTAATTTTATAATGACTTTATGAATCCACCAAAATAAATATTATATTTTTATGGTTTTAAAATTATTTCTTTATAAACATGACTCACATCCACATCCCCATGAGTAATATTTTTTTTAGTTAATAAATTTTCCTTATAAAATAATTAAAAAATATTACTTAAATGAAACCATGGGAAAAACCATTGGAAGGTTTGTGGTTTTGATTATTTTATAGTATTTAGTGTAAAACCTAAGTTTGAGAAATAATGAAGAAGTCCCCTCTCTTTTCCATCATTAAATGAGAAATTGTCCTATTAATATTCACTCAAAAACCTTTTATCATTTCTTTACTCTTACCTCAACCATATATAGTCTTCACAAGGTTCTCCAAAGATATCAATAAGCTCATCCCAAGCTTTTGGATTCATCCTCTCACTATAAGGAACCTCTCTTCTTTTCAATTCAAGCACCTTATTTGTATTTACCCTTTTGAATCTCAATTACTTATTTTTTAATGATATTATAATCTTATCAATATTATAAAAATTATTTTATAATAATTATAAATTGTTTTTCCCTCTCATTATATCATTCACATAAGTCGTTACTATGATGAAATTTAGTAAGGGATCCTCCCTTTCTCCTCTTAACTCAAGAATATTCTTCATTTTATGCCTTTTATTTCTAATTATAAATGTTGTGATACATTTTTTCACATCCTTATTACATTCCTTTTTATTTAAAATCATCTGAGACACATTTATCACTAATTAAAGCATTTTATGAATCATTATGTACTGCCATTTTTCTCTCACAATTTCACTAAGGTTTTTTCATGAAATGTTTTTATTTTAGCACCCTTCTTTTTATAATCCTATTAATTTCCAAATTTTAATGTTGTATTGTGTTTATACATATCCCAAATACTATAATTTTTACTCAAAATTATGAGAGGCCCATTTTTATCTCATTTAATCACTTTATGAATATTGATGTATTATGTCATTGTTCTTTTCCATGACGAATGTTTCTGAGGTGTATACCCATAAAAATTTCCACCAAAGGGTATTCCCCTTTTTTAGATATACTTCCTTTATTGGGGAATAAAATTTATGAAATCCATCCTTCTTAATTGTGGGATTAAATTTTATGAAATATTCCCTAGGTAATTTCATCAATGAGGCACACTTAATCATTTACGTGACATGATTATGTTGTGTTTCCCCATATAGAACTCCAATTGTGACGCCCCAAACTTATTTCATATTTAATAACACTATTTTATGGATTTTACTTCATTTAAATTTTATACTGTCAAAAAGATACTTGCAAATAAACACAAGACTTCATTTATTCAATAAAACACTGAAAATGATTACATTACAATGAGACCAAATAACCTCACTACCCTATAATTCCATTTAAAAGACCTATTAAAATCACAGGGACACCACCCAATACAAAAAAGAACCCAACCAAATAGTAGGGGTTCTTAGGATCATTTACAATGAACAATAGTATGGTAAGATCCATTGTAACTGCACTGAGCATCAGAGGTATGATGTGCACCATCTTCACAAAATTCTATTGAATTGGGACACCCTAACTCATTTTTTTATAAGGGCTTAAAGATAATCTGATTGTTTCCTCCCTTTGGTGACCATTGGAGATACATATGACCGTTTTTTCCTTTTAGGGTAGTTGTAATTTAAAATAAGTAAGTGTTAGTATCTTGTTAAACCAAAAATAATTTATGCAAAAAAATTAAGATACATTTTAAAAATTTTCATAAAACCTATACAACTTCTTTAAGCATATTAATTGTATTAATCTTTTTAAAATATCTTATGTTTTATCTTTAACATCATGGTTTTAAATTTATGATCATATTTTATAAAACTTAATATAACTTCAAAGCTTAGGTAACTATTTCAAATACATTTTAAATGTTTCAAATGTTTTAAATATTTTATAATGATACTTTAAATATTTTTAAAATTAATAGTATTCAACTTTATAAATTAATTTTATATGGTCATATTAAATTTTTATGTTTAAAAATAAGAAATAATTTCATTACTAAGTATTTTTTTATGTATAAAATCATATTGAATGTTATAAGTATTTGTGTACTTTAAACTACCAACGGTTTAAATTATAAAGGGATAATTTTTTATGAAATTATGTTCTTACTTATAATCTTGTGTATAATAAATATGAATTTCACTTTTGAAAAACGATGGGCGAGTACCCCACATAGCTGAGGGAAACCTTATAGGAAGCCACTCAAGGGCTTAGTGGGAATCTCACCCACAACCCCCTGGGAAATGGCCTAGGGCGGTGCACACGCACGGTGCTTGCTAAGTCATGTGCATAGGGGGCATAGTAATCCCTAATTGTGCTTGGGCATGTGTTGGCAATGGAACCAGAGTGTGCCACTATGTGGGCAGCATGAAGGCAAGGGTGGGTGTAGAGCACGCTCGTAGAACCCAATATGGGGTGGTACCAGGAGGGGGGAGGGAGTATTCTGATCTATGTCCAAGTGACCCAGTCTTATAAGGGAGTTCAGCAAGCCTCCCCATATTGATATGGGATAGATTTTTTAGGTGAAACAAGATCACGATCATCTTATCTCACCGCGTGAGATCTAATCAATCTGATTCTGTTTGTTCCTAGATTCCCAGAAGAAACGGATTTCCCACCATGTTTTTATCAACCATCTAATCAATCCTGATGTAATCATCGCCCTTCCAGTCTTTTTAAATCACCGCATCACTCACAGTCGTCAGATAAAATATTATCTAATCTAGATCGTCCATCTCTTTTTAATTCACCGTCTCACAATGTAGTCATCCGATCGATTCAAGATTTAATCACGATATACCATTCCTTTTAAAACCATTGGATGCACCACAGCCGTTGGATATTCTCTTCGGTTAATCTAGACCATCTATTGATTTCTATACCCACTCCCAAAGCCTTCCTCTTCCTCCTCCCACATGTGCTAAACCAATAGCCCATTCTACTCTTTACTTTTTTCTTCCATAGCCATAACCCCAAGTGCCCCCTCTTCTCACTAATTTTCCACAAGACCGACGTCCTCGGTCTTATTTTAAGTCAATTATGCTTCGATTTTCAGTGCGAGTAAAATTAGAAATATATTATATATGATTTATGTTTAATATATTTTATATAACCCTCATTTTTACCCATAACTTCTTGGTTTTTTCTTCCTCTCAAGCCTCCAGTGATCTCTCCTAGACTCCACATTGATTTCAAGCTTGGTAAGGGATTAATATATCATGTCTTACTTATGAAAAACGTATTATACACTTTGTATATTTGATTATATATATATAATCATATAGTTTTATATAATCATATATTTTTATTTATTTTAAGACTCCTAAATATTGAGTTTCAAAGTTTAACTAGTGTTATAAAATGTAGAGAATTATATTTCTATTCAGAACACTTATATATGTATATACGACTATATGTTTTTATCTTTGGGTTTTAATCATAAACTGATTATGTTTTCATAAAAACCAATTTTTTATAATTTAATTATGTTTGTAAGCTGTATAATGTTCATAATAATTTATTAAACCTTCTATTACATGGTAAAATCCCGTGTATACACCTCATGTTTATGAAGTTCATATAATTTTTTTTAACCTACATTTGTACAATAACAACAATCAACCTAGTGTATGAACTCTTATTTTTAAGGGTGAAACAATTTTTTATACATATACCTGATAATAAATTGTAGTAAAATATTTTTAAATGTATTTTTATGAATGCATGGTTCGCATGAAATAATTATTTTTCTAAATCACTTGAATCTACAACAATAAATTTTTTTGATCATTCAATTTTGTTTTGTTAAATATACCCATTTATTAGCATGTTCTTTAAATATAAATGGAAATTATCCTAATTTTATAATTGTTCATTTGGGGATATACAATGTTTACTTTCATAATATGGATATTATGGGTTATCATTTTTTTGACAAGCCTGTATTTTATGTGCTTCAGTTATTATCACATGTACTACCTACCATAATTGTCATTTATTTCCATAGACATGTAGTTGATAGTATTGATATTAACACTTATATGCATGATTCATTATGTATATGTAAATTCTATAGAATTTAATAAAACTCAAATTATCATTTATTGATTAAAGAATTAAATTATTCGAAGTGGAATGGACACTTTCCATAATAAGAAATGAGAAATTAAATTATTCAAAGTGGTATGGGACACATTGAATAATTTGGAATAAGAAACCAAGTAATATGTAACACTTGGAATGTTACGTGATGAGTAATTTAATAAATCAATGTGGCTTGATGCACTTTGATTTTAAAAAATGTGGAATGCATTGGACTTAGTAAGTGCCAGGTGGAGCCCGCTATAGCCCCTCGATGCATTGGTAGGCCTCATGAGACAAAATAGACATGGAATTGGTCGAGGCCTTTCCCATTTATTTATGGTCTTGGCACGAGGCCTTGACAGAGAGTTTATAGTCTTGGCATGAGGCCTTGACATAGTCTGGCATATGCATTTCCCTCATTATGACTGTGAAATTTATTTAACTATGTGAGTACTCAACTAGTAGAATATTCATGGTTAAATATTTTGTATGTATGATAATCAGATTAAGTAAATTCTGGTGTAATAATGTTTATTCAACACTCATAGATTTATAATTGGGTTTATGTTTTATTTTTAACGAGGAATAAAATTGATGTTATTATTTTTTGTGCAACTCTGACCTTGTATTACTCCCATGTATAAATTTTGTACATGCACCTTCACACATCACACTTAGTATAGTTAAAATAAATTTTGATTTATATGTTTTACACCATATATTTTGTATGAGAATGATTATTATTGGAAAATGTTTCACTATAACCATGTTAGTATCCCCTTAAACTGTTCACTTAACATTCTTGGAAAATATGTTATGTTATTATTCATTTGGTACAACATTCATAAAGGAATTGTTTTATGATTAATATTAAAGTAATGTTTTAAAAAGGTTTTATTTGATATATTACCTTATTTTTAAAACCCCTTGCTGGGAATTCATATTCTAACCCTACATTTTAACTTAAATTTTACAGGTTTAGTAGATTTGAGTTCCACTGATTGGGGGAAAAATTTTGGAAACTCTTACTCATTCTGTTTTTGAAGAATTTTAATAATTGTATATGGTTCTCCAAGACCTGAACCAGAAAAATATATCCTCTTTAGTGTAACATGTTGTGTAATTATTAACCTTCTATTTTATAGAAAAAATTACACACCATGTTTTATTTGAAATCGCACTGGCTCAGGGGCAGTCTGAAGCTGGGACATAGTAGTTGGTATCATAGGATTGGTTTAGAAAACCATAAAAATTTAGAAGAACCTTAAAAAATTTTATTATGATTTAAAAAGTATATGTTCCTTTAAAAATTTCAGATGGCCAAAGAATCAATACTTTTGTCTCTTCCAACGAAAGTATTCGAAACTATAGTGGGAAAATAATGTTTAGAAGGAAAAAATTTTTGAACACCATTGTTTTTCATGAAAACATATATATTTTATATCTAGATCTCTTATTGTACTCCAACTTATGTCTAATAATGACATACGGTCTCTGTGGTCATGTTACATACTGTGAAATTATTAGGGATGAGTCTTTAAGATTGTTTTACGAATGTCAAGTTCACACTGATATCGCTCAACTTGATACATGACATTATTCTCTCACACTAAAATTAAGATGTCCACATTTGATTGATCTGAGATTCCCAGGCTCTATCTAGTCTAAAGATATTGAGGATTTTGGAACACCCTTAGGGAGTCGTTTAACTAGGAATTGGGGAAATCGCCAACATTGGTGAAACCGGTGAACTGTCATCGGGGAGGACGTTAGGAAATCTATACTTGTGGATTGTGATATGGATTGAGTAGTTAAGTAAGCCCATGGGTTTTATGAACTTTTGATAATTGTATAATGTTACACATTATGTTTTAGTACTTTAACATGCTTTTATAAATAACTTCACTATTTTAAAACTTATTTTCCATACTGAAAACATGTCTATGGAAAATTTTCAGATAGAATACACGAGTTCACTGCAAATCACTTATCACTTCCTAAAAAACATTTAGATATTATAATAGTCAAGATATGCTCATAAGAATACCATACCTATGCAATCTTATATCTATCTTGCAAACAACTCCATCAGGTTTCGAACATCCAAGCATCCTCCCTCTCTACCAAGGAGACAGTTTTTTCTATTACTGTATTGCAAATGAACAATTTATAGAATATAGGCAAAGAGGAAAGTATCATAAAGTTATTTTTATATGTTTCACTTTGGCTGATAACTACTGAGCCGTGGGTATGTTTCTATAAGCTTCTTTGGAAGGTGACCATCGAGTGTCTTACCTGTTCTAGCTCTTGAGTTTTAGTATGTGCGAGGAACTCTAAGACATCAATATTTTCAATCATGATGTGGTACGAGGTATTTATAGGAAATGAGTCCACTCTAAAATCTCTGAATTCTACACCTCTCATGCCTCTATGGAAGAATGAGTGCTTTATTCATAGGTTTTACCCTTTCAATGAAAAATGTATATGGACCCGGGAAATTGAATAGCTGAATACTTCTCTAGGAATCCACAATAGCTCATTAGAACCCTACCCATGGTGGTGGTCCCGGTGAAGGGACCTCGAGAGTGATCTGTGAATGGTTTTACTAGTAGGTGTGTGAGAGTATTTTAGAATTAAAAGGATGCAATTATTTGAAGGTGGAATTATATGATGCCTCAAACTTATTTCTTATTTAATAATATTGTTGTATGGGTTTTTACTTCATTTAATTTATATACTGTCAAAAGGATACAAGTAAATAAACATAAGACATTATTTATTCAATGAAACACCAAAAATGTTTACATTACAACAAGACTAATGAACCTCACTACCCTATAATACCTATTAAAAGACCAATTAAAATCATAGGGATGCCACCCAGTAAAACAAAGAACCCCGGAAAATAGTAGGGGTCCTTCAGATCTTTCAAAATGAACATCAGTATGGCCAGAGCCACTACAACAGCACTGAGCATCAGAGGTATGATGTGCACCATATGTGACAAATTTTCATGAATTGGGACAACCTAATTCATGTTTCTATAAGGGATTAAAGACAATCTGACTATTTCCTCCCTTAGGTGACTGTTGGAGATACATACGAAAAAAAGTTTCCATTTAGGGTGGTTTGGAAATTATAATAAAGTTACTCTTAGAATCTTGTTAAACCAAACTAATTTAAGTGAAAAATTTATGATACGTTGTTTAAATTTTTAAGAAACTTATAAAACTTCCTTAAAAATATTAATTATTTTCATATTTTTAACATATTTGAGTTTTATCTTTCACATCATGGTTTTAAATTTAAGAGTGTATTTTAGGAATAATAGTATGATTTCAAAACATAGGTAAGTATTTCAAATACTTTTAAAATCTTTGAAATGTATTAAATATTGTATAATGATACATTAAATATCTTTTAAATTAATAATATTTTATATTATAAATCAATTTTTTATGTTCATATTAAGTTTTTCTTTTTAAACATAAGAAATAATATCCTTAATAAGTACTTTTTATGTATAAAATCATCTTTAATTTTTTAATTATTTGTGTACTTTAATCTCCCAAAGTGTTAAATTATGAAGGGATCATGTTTTAGGAAATTATATTCTTATTTTAATCTTTTGTATAATTAATATGACATTTACTTTGCAAAAAACATGGGTGAGTACCCCACCTAGCCGACAAAAACCTTGCAGGCGGCCACTCAAGGCCTTGGTGGGCTTCTCACTCATAACACCTGGGAAAATGGCCCAGGGTGGTGCGCACATGGGTAATTGGAATCCCTAAGAATGCACGTGAATGCTTGTGAAAGGGAACTAGAGCATGCCACTGTGTGGGGCGGCACACCGGTAAGGGTGGGAATATAGCATGCCTATAGAACTTGTTACAGGGTGGTACCGAGAGGTGGGAGGGAGTATTCTCAGCTATGGTCAAAAGCCCTAGGATTATAAGGAAGCTTGGGCATCCTCCTTGTTTTGATGTGAGATGGAGTTTTTTAGGCAAAACATGATATCAACCATCAGATCTTGCCGCATGAGATCTGAACCGTTTGATTCATTTTAGTCCTTGATTCCCAACTACCACAGATTTCCCACCACATGTTTATCAGTGGTCCAATCCATCATGATCTAATCATGACCATTCATGTATTTTTAAATAACTATGTCACTCATAGCCGTCAGATCAAATATGATATAATTTGGACTATCCATATATTTTTTAATCGCTGTGTTGCACCATATCCATCTGATTGAGGCAAGATTTAATCTTGACCGATCATTCCACTAAAAACTCTCGGACACACCACAGTCATTGGATATTCACATTGGTTAATATCGAGCATCCATTGATTTTTGCACCCTCTCTCATCACCTTCCACTTCTTCCTCCCATGTACGCTGAACCAGAATTCCATGCTACTCTTTCTTTCTCTTTTCTTCCACACCCGTGACTCTAGGTGGACCATCTTCTCCCTAGTTTTCTATAAGACCTTCACCATTGGTCTTATCTAAAATTGAGGATTCATTGGCTTTCCTTGAAAGTGGAATTAAAAATATATTATATATGATTTATATATAATATAGTTTATATAACCCTTATTTTCACCCTTAAACTCTCGGGTTTTCCTTCCTCTCAGTCCTCCAGCAAGATCTCTTCACCTCCGTATTTATTTTATGCAAGGTAAGGGATTAATATATCTAGTATAAATTGTTAAAAAAATATTATACACATTATATATTCGGTAATATATATAATCATATAGTTTTAGATAAACATATATTATGCTTGATTTTAAGACTCTAAAATATTCAGCTTCAAAGTTTAAGTAGTGTTAGAAAATATAGAGAATTCTATTTCTGTACAAAACTCGTATATATGTATATATAGTTATATGTATGTATCTTTCATTTTTAATCATAACATGATTATGTTTTCATAAAAAACAATTTTTTGTGATTTAATTATGTTTGTGATATGTATAATGTTCATAATAATTTAATAAACCTTGTGTTGGTTGAAAAAATTCTGTTTATACACCTTGTGTTTATGTAGTACATATAATTTTCTTTTTTAACCACATTTATACAAGAACAGTAGTCACCCTAGTGTATGAACTCCTATTTTTGAGGATGAAACAATATTTTATACACTTACATGATAATCACATCTATAAAAATATGTTTAAATGTATTTTTATAAATTCATGATTCGCATGAAAGAATTATTTTTTTAAAGAACTTGAATCTGACGCAATAAATGTTTTTAATCATTCAGTTTTGTTTTGTTAAGTATTCCCATTTATTAGTATGTGTTTTAATTATAAATTAAAATTATCCTAATTTTAGAATTATGCATTTTGGAATATAAATTTTTTACTTTCATAATAAGGATTTTATGGGTTGCCATTTTATGTGACAAACCTGTATACTATGTGATTTAGTTATTATCACATGTGAAGCCTTCCATACTTGTTATTTATTCCCATATCCTTGTCGTTTATAGTATTTTTATTAGCACGTATACGAATGATTCGATTTTTATATGTAAATGGTAAAGAATGTAATCAAACTCAAATGTCCTTTTATGGATTGAAGAATTAAATTATTCAAAGTGGTATGGGACTCATTGAATAATATGTAATGAGAAATTAAATTATTCAATGGGGTATGGGACACTTGGTGTAATATATAATGAGAAAAAAAGTAATATGTAACACTTGGAATGTTATGTGATGAGTAATTTAATAAATAAAAGTGGCTTGATGCACTTTGATTTAATGAAATTAAAAATTCATTGGACTTAGTCAGTGTTGGGTGGGGCCCACTATAGCCCCTCGATGCATCGGTAGGTCTCATAAGACAAAATACATGTGGAATTGGCCGAGGCTTTTCCCAATTGATTTATGATCTTGGAAAGAGGATTTTACACGAAGTTTATTGTCTTCGCACGAGGCCTTGACAGAGTCAGGAATATGCACTTCCCTCATTATGACTCTGAATTTTAATTAACCAAGCGAATATTCGACTAGTTGAATATTCATGGTTAAATACATTGTACTTATGAGAATCAGATGATGTAAATTCTTATGGTATAATGTTTATTTAGCACTAAGATATTCTTCATCCAATTTTTGTTTTATCTTCTGTGAGGAAATAAAATTAAGTTTTTATTTTATGCGAAACTCTTATCAGGTATTACACACTTGTATAAATTATGTACTTTCAATTTCACACATCACACTTAGTATAGTTGAAATAACTCCTGAATTATATGTTGTACACCATATATTATGTATGAGAATGCTTATGATCAGATCATGTTTCATTGTAACTATGTTAGAATCTACTTGAATTGTTCACTTATCATTCTTGGACAATATGTTATGTTATGATTCATGTGTTATAGATTTCATTAAGAAAATGTTTTATGATTAATTTTAAAGGATTGTTTTCAAAAGGTTTTATTTGATATATTAAATTATTTTTAAAACCCCTTACTGGGCATTCATATTCTCTACCTATGTTTTAACATAAATTTTAGAGGTTTAGTGGATTTGAGTTACACTTATTGGTGGTAGTATTGTGAAGACTCTAGCTCTTCCAGTTTTTGAAGAATTGTAATAATTGTATCTGGTTATCCTGAACCTAAAAAAAAATTTCTTATTTAATACTGTGTGATGTGTGATTATTCACGTTCTGTTTTATTGAAATTTTTTATTTGAAACTGTACCAGCTCTAGGGTATCCAGGGGTAGGGCCATGACACTAATCCATTTGGTAATGTTTTTGTCTCATGAAACGTTATTTATGGAATTATAGTGTGGACCTAATACATTATGGGTCATTTTATACCATGTTATGATGTATTGGAAGTTATCCTTGACCAACTATTATGATGTCATGTTTAAATTTGTTTCCACTTTCCCAAGCTTCCTTTTTGTTATCATATAATATCATGCCTCTTTGTTCATGTTTATGATTCTAACCCCTTTTATATACAATTGAAATTCTTATTTTCTAACATGTAATACCTTATTCATGTAATGATTTTTTTATTCCCTCACCAGGAATTATAAATCAATCTTTTCTTATGTATATCCCTAGGTTAACCAATGTGATTTAAAGAATTGTGGAAAATTATTATCATGTTATGGAAGTTTTCAATAATGATAATTTTCTCCATGTTTTCATTTTTTATGAAATGTACATAATTACCCAAAGAAACTAGAATTATCAATATTATGGGTTTTATTAAGTTTATTCATATGTAATGAATCATTAACTAATGTGTAATAAATTAAAGGGTTTTCATATTTTATTTAAAATTAATGTCTGGTTATTTTGTGATTTGGTTGAGAAAACTCTAGAAAAATCCATAACAATAAAACTATGTATAGGAAAACATCCCTATGTTTTGGTAAAGTATATACTAATTGGTTTCCCAGAAGATACATCCATTTCTAGATTTAATATGTCGATGTGGCTTCGGAATAGATATACATAGGGATTATAACCTCAAAAACACTGTATTGTGCTAGAATTGATCGAGAACTGATGCACAACAATGGGTCTTTCTATAGACCTTGTTTGCAACACAAAAGGTATATGCTATGGTAAATTAAAAATCTCATTATGAAAAAATATCAAGAGAATAAAAACTTACATAAGACTCTATGTTTTGAAATAGATCATATATAACTTGGATTGAATCCTAGAAATTCGTAAGTTATAGAAATACATGTCATTTATAATTTATCAATCTAATGTTATGGTCTTGTTGTTTGTGTGTTTAATAATTTTAAATTACTCATACCTAATTTTCCCTTTTTCTATTAAATGGATTGAAATAGGAAGAACAAATTAAATAACCAATGTGATGGGGAATGTGATGAATTCCCAAATGTGATACCTAACATGATGGAATCTCAATTAATATATCTTGTGATTAAGGAAAACTAGCTATCAAAATATCAAAATTAACAACTGGCACATAGTTGAATTTCCAAATATATCAAATATGAGTATGACAATTTTTTAAGAAATTTAATATGATAAAGGTGATAAAGGAAAGAAAATATGATTTTGTTGGTGCCACAAATTTAGAAAACAATACTAAGAGAACTAACAAAAAGGATCTAAAATTTGTTTTATGTGTTAAAAAATAGGTTATACGGTAGCTTATTTTCAAGAAAAATAAATAGAGTGATGGAAGGGAATAAATTTCATCAAATGGAAACCTTTGTTGTTTAATTTTTTATTTTTAGACATTATGGGCATTATTTGAGTCAATTCTAAAATAAAATGGCTAAATCCTAGACTAAGTAAGGACTTATGCCATGGAAATCATTGAAGTTTATTGACTAAACTTCCAATGTATTATTTTAATAATTATGTTATAGAAGTAGTATATCAATGGAATTATGGATATAATAATCATTAAAATTCTAAGGATTGTTCCGGAATAGTTTTTCATTAAGTTTTTGAAACATATGTTTAATTGTACCAATAACCAATAAAAGTGATTTAGTGATAAAGTGATATTTTTTAAAACCCACGATTTTAGGATTACTAACCCTTAATATGTGATCAATGTAGGGATAAATCTAAATATTATTAGGATGATATATCTAAGTATAATATTATTTTTCAACAAACTAAAACTACATTTAGTTATTTATGTGATATATTTTAAGCATGATTGTGGATATTTTTTTCAAAAATATTACTAGAACAATTTTTTTACTTTAAGTAGATTAGTGATATTTTTATAGATGTTTTATTTTGTTGAGGTATATATACCCAATAGTTATAAAATAAACAATTATTTGAGAATAATGTTATTGTATTTTCATAGGTGTAAGATGAAGGGTATGAGAAAACATTTGAGGTTAAAATATTCTTTAATGTTAAGGATATTGGTGTTATTTATAAAAAATGTTTATTTATTTAAGGAATGATCTATATTAAACCATTAATATTTTTTATTGAATTTTGGAGATTAATATATTGGGGTTTATTTATTTTCAATATTATCTTACTTTATGTTAAGAATATTTTATATAATAAAGACATAAGCAATATCTTGTTATTGTTTTCTGTAAAATGTGATATATTGTAATATTAATCTAGTTCTTGAGGAAAAATACAATTCATCTTAAGTACTCTTAATTTTGAGAAAATATGATATTTTAGTAGAAATTGATTAAACGATGAAATTATGATTGTCAATAAAGAATATTTTATTATGACTAAATTCAACTAGTTAAATTAAGTCCTTAACTATATGAAAAGAATTGAAAAAAAATTCATTTATTAATTTATGGTCTTTTCACCCACTATAGATTTATAATTTTTAGTCGTTGAATTTATCCAAAACATGATGTCTATCTATCTCTATCAGTTCTTCATAATTATTATTTTCTTCCATATCTATATTTTCACTTCCCACTAATTTTATCATACTTTGAATCCTAGTTATGTGATAACCTTTATATTTCATTTTATTTCTTTTCATGGGGATATATTATTAACCCTTTTTTAATGTGGGTTTTCAATAAAGATATTTTTAGGTGTCAAAATGTTTCTTACCATGATCAAGTACAAATTATATGATTGAAATTTATTAAATTGGGGTATAATGTAATAGTTTGAGTTTTTAATATAGAAGATTATATTAGATATCATAAATGATACAGAACAGTGAACCCAAACAAACAATAATTATTTAAATAATATTGTTTTTACCAGGGCATTAAAATTCTAGAAATGAATAGAATTAAACACATTATGAAATTCATATATATATATATATATATATATTTCATACTAAAATTAAAAATATTTATAATTTTTTTAAATAGTCAGGTAATTTTTAATAATATCATTTTTTTCTTCAAAATTATATTTTCTTCAAAAATGGATTTTATTTATTTTTAGGAAAAAATATTAAAATTAATTTCTAAAATAGAAATAAAATTTATATTATAAAATGAAAATCAGTTTTTAAATTATCATATGAAAAATGACTTTGGGGTGATTTTTTTGATTTTCTAAGAAATATTTACTCTTAGACGAATAGTGAAAATACATATTTTTTGACAAATTGTCATTTATTTTGATAAATTAAGTAATTTAAAGGTCCCATTAATATTTTAATGTAAAATAAGTATTATTTATTAATATTTAATCAAATTAGTTACATTTAAATCATATATATATACCATATTTTAGTATAAGATTATTTCTAGGCTTGAAAATACTCTTTTCTGAAAACTGTATTAAAATGCATAATATATCTCCTTTTTATTTAATTACAAATAAACCAAAATGGGGATTGATTTAAATTAAATTTATGGTTCATAAATCTAAGATTATTAATTTAAATTCATATAGTTAAAATTACTAGTTATAGATTTATTTAAAAATCATCTTTTCCTTGAAAAAATGATTTTCCATAAAAACTGTGTTCTGTCTCTCTTGTGGGTTTTTTTAAAATTATTTCATCTCTATTAATTGGTTTTGTTAAAATATATTCCTTTTTTTTAATAACTACAATTAATATTATGTAACAATTTTAACATAATTTTTGGATAATTTGAATAGTAATTGTAGAAAATATCTACTACCGTGGAAAAAGGAAAAGACGTTAATTAAGGTTAAAAATATTGTAATAAGGAAAAGACAAATAGTAACCATAATGTTATGAATATGTATATTTTATTTTCAATGTAATAATTATTATATTTTTTTATTTATTAATAATTATGAAATGTTTTTAATAAAAATCATATTTTGTTATGATAAAACACAAATTCTATTTTTGTGTAATAGTAAATTTAAATTTGGACAATAATTTTAGAATAATTCAAAAAATTGAAAGATAAATGATATTTAAAAAAATTATTCAATATTTATTAAATTTAAATGATAATATAAATTTTTATAATGTTTAATTTAATTATTATAAGGGTTCAAAAACTTAAATTGACAAAAACAAATCTTTTTCAAATAAATATAAATTATATTTTAAAATTGAAAATTAACATATTTAGAAAAAAAATTATAAAAAAATTATTATTTTTAGAATTATAATGTCAAAATTATCCAACAGTGAATTTTTCATATCTTTCTGAGACAATAAAATTATTTGGTGAAAATTAAAAAGTGTATAAATATACGGTGTGTAATATCATAATGACCCAAAAGTGATGTAATAAATGATATAAATTGTATAGATAACAAAATATATGTTTCCAATTGACAATAATAGTATTTCTATGTTATTTGATTAATTTTATAAATCCATTATGAATTCCCTAAATCCTATATCCTATTTTAAGGTTTTAAAATGATTTATTTATGAACATGACTCACATCGACATCATCATGGGTAATATTTTAATAATTTATGACCTATCATTTATAATATATTTATAACCAATCATATGTGGAATAAAAATGGGAAAAACCCATGCCATGGTTTTTCGGTTTGGATTATTTTATTTTATAGAGTCTAAAGCCTATGTTTGAGAAATAAAAATAACTCCCCACACTTTTCCTATATAAGACAAAAAAATATCCCATTCATCTTCATGAAAAAACCTATAAGTGAATCTTTACTCTTCCCTCATCTCACTAGAGTCCAAAAAATCTTCCTACAAGGTCTCAATAAGCTCCTCCGATGATTTTAGAATCTCCCTCTCAAGTTAAGGGACCTCCCTCTCTTATTTTCAATTCAAGAACCTTCTCCAATTTAGCCTTTTGAATCTCAATTTTTTATGTTTTCAGGACTTTATAAATATCCATTTACTCTGAAAATTATATCCTAACAATGGTAGATTATTTTACTATTCTCATTATATCTTTTAGTTAAGTTGTTTCTATGCTGAAATTTTGTAAGGGATTCTCACATTCTCTAATTTCCTCAAGAATCATATTAATTTTATCTATTTACTTTCTAATTCAGAAAGTTGGAATATTTTTTTCCACATCCCTATTACTATACTTTTGATTTAAAAATTATTAGATACTCAATTATCTCTCATTGGATAATATTATGAATCTTATAGTACTATCATTTAGCAGTCAAAATTTCACTGTAATATCTCGAAACCATGTTTTTATTCAAGCACCCTCCATATCATATGCCTATTAATTCCCAAATTTTCATGTTTTATTATCTTTTTAAATATACCTCATAATACCATTTCTACTTACAATTTATGACATACCCCTTTATCTCTCATGGAACCTATTTATGATCATTCAAGTCTCATCGTTATGATTCTAAAATGTCATTATGATTTTCCATGCCTAACATTTGGGTGTTTTATACCCATACCCATTACCACTCAAGGGTATTCCTATATTATTATATATACATAATTTATTGGATAATTCCTTGTATGAACCCTCAATCCTTAATCATGGGGTTAAATGTGATGAAATGTGATCTTATATTATATGATCTATGTGGAACACTTATGCATGTACATGATATAATTATGATGGATGCACCCAGATAGAACTATAATGCATTTGGTAGTGTTTTATTCTCATGATATGTAATGTGTGTGATTAGGTAGTGTGAAACTATTCCATTATGGGACTTTTTTACTATATAATGATGTCTTAGAAGTTATCCTTGACGTATGTTTATTATTTCTTGTTTAGTGTTTTTTCCACTTTACATTATTTTCTCTATGTTATCTTGTTATATCATTCCACTTTTTTTATGTTTATGATTCTCACCACTTATATATCCAATTGAATTTATTTTTTTTCAACCTAGAATACTTTATTGATTGTATTCTTTTTTTATCCCATTACTAGGATTTATAGATACCACATTTCTCTTATATGTCCCCAAGTTATTCTATTCATTTTTAAGAAGGATGTAAAATTATGAAAATGTTGAGGGAGTATAAAATAATGTTAGTGTACCCCCAATTATATGTTTTTATTTAATTTACCTAATTACCTAATGAAAATATACGTATAGATCTTATTAGTTTTATTATGTGTATTTTTTTGTAATAATCATGAATTAATGTGTAATAAAGACTGGGGTTGTGATAGATTACCTCCTAAAATTTTGGGGATAATTGTTTTTGTGGTTTTAAAGGGGACCATGGGCTAGTGTTATTTGGTTGTGGGGTTGTGGACATTGTTAGTATTATTGAACAATAGTTCTCAATGATTGGTATAATATAGGTCTTCTAGTTCAGTTTCAACTACAACAGTAACCTCTATTGAGGTCATTTTATCAGCAAGAGAAGTATGATTATGCTCCACTTAGAGGAGATGGGTTGGGTAGAGATTAAACATATGATTTTTATCGTCTTTTGGAACTTCAATCTAAGTGTACCAATAGAGGAAATCACTAGTTGATAGATATAGGATCTAGTGTGATGAGTTACATTCTATAGAAGAGGTAGCACTAGAGGGTCCAAATATCATTATACCTAGGATTTTTTTATAATCCATCCTTGTTCATTCCTTGTGTGAGTCAATAGATTTTAATTTCTTTGTTTCACTTGCTTTAGTCTATACTATGGGATATGATGTAGTGAGGAATCTCATTCCCATGGTTTTGGATATGCTAGTCAGAGGCCATACCAATCTGTTTGATGTGTTTCAAGGGTGTAAACTAGTTATGGGGCACATCATTCCTATGGAAATATTTTTTTATATAGATTCAGTTGTACAATGTCATTATTACATTGACTAGTTGTATTTTGTGTTTTTTTATCAACAAATTTCGAAATTGGGTTGTAATATAATGTATGGATGGTTGTTTTTCAGTTTATATTGTTGAAAATGGTTTTCATTTGGGTAGTATAATTTTAGAGCCCATTTTTTCCTTGATGGGTGACATGTCTATCGAATTTGTATATTCTAGAGTGTAGTAGTCTCGTAGAGTTTTTAGGTAGTCTGTGATGTTTTTTCCCAAGGAGGTTGTTACATTACTCCATCTACATGACGTTCAGTATTGGATAAACATGCAAAAATATTCTACTATTATTTCTATGGATCCATATCTAATGAAACATTTGTATTTGGGGGGTTTGAGGGTTCATAAAGATTATCTAACACAAAAGGGTTTCATCTAGCTATGTTTTCCATCATTGAGTGCTCCAGTGTTATTCTCTGACATGCTAGATTGTAGTCTGAGGTTGTGTATAAACTGTTGGAGGTTGAATCAGGTGGAAATAAATCATCCTTAACCTCTCTTGAGGATTTATGATATTTTTGACTAGTTCATAGGGTCTAGTTGGTTTTCCAAGATCGTTCTATGGTTAGTATATCACCTATTAAGGTTGAAGGATGAGGATATCCATTATACTACCTTTAGAAGTAGGTATGGGTACTTTGAGTTTGTGTCCATGTAATTTTAGGTCATGAACACACCAATTGTGTTCATGGGCATCATGAACAAAATATTCCATGATCACCAGGACTAGTTAAAATTCTAATTCATCGATGGAATGTTGATCTACTAAAATTTATTGTATGGCCATATCAATCATCTCAATGTTTTCATGAAATTTCTTCAATTCCATCCCCTCTTTGGGATGTTTTATAAGTGTATGTTTTTGACTTGGGAGTTTTATTTACATAGATATTTGGTTTCTTGGAATGGTTTGGTTGTGATGATATCAAAGATCAAGGAAATTGTATCTTGAGAAGATCCCAAGAATGTGGAGGAGGTTCATATCTTACATATACATTATGTATATTATTATATGTTCATGTATAATATTACATAAATTTTTATCTTGTTGATAGATTTGACCATGAAGGACTAGTATTTTATCCAGACTGATTAGTTTTATGTAGCATTTGACTACCTAATGGGGAGATTAAATAGTAATTTGATGCTCCAGTTTTCAAAGAAGGTGATGATGTTTGAGGAGTGTCGTGATGCATCTTACCTGGCCTTGGAGTGTGTCTTAATGTGGAAGAGATCGGGAATCTCTTACGATTCTATGTAGTTATTACCCCATGATAATAAAAATTCCACCCATTATTTCGAGCTAGAGCAATTATATTTTCACTAAAGTTTTGGTGAAATTACTTCATTAGAGAGACATTTATGGTATTCATAGATAAATATATCTTGAGTTATTTATTTTCTAAACATTATATGAGTCTTTATAAATAAATGTGAATTTAGTTTCTTTATGACTATTAATTTTACATCTCATATACCTCAGAGAAGGTGAACATTGTGGATGATGTGTAGAGTAGGAAATCATGGAAGGATGTTGTTTAGGAGTCCAGAGATTCTTACAGGGTGATGGAGGAGTTGAAATACCTACAAATAGATAAAAGGGTGGTAGACAATGGAGGTTCTTGTTTTAGATGACAATGTAGTATTCTATGATGTGGAAGTTGTAGGTGTCTCAGTGGGGAGACATATAGGTAAAGGTGACAAGTAATTGAACTATCCATGGTGATGTTTAGAAGGGATGGTTGAATGACGTATGGAACTAGATTTTATTTTAGAGGAGAATATTTGTTCTGATAATGACACATGAGGGATCACTTAATGATTTTCATTAGTCACCTTTGGTGGTACACCCATAATTTTCTATGATGTGATGTGGATTGATAAAATAGTTTTGGTGGTTTGGGATGAAATGGGTAGTAGTGTGGTTTGTCGATAGGTGTTTTTTTCAGTATGTGAATTCATAACATCATGTTCTAGATTCTTTTTTGCTGCCATTTTATGTTCTTGGGAAAAAATGGGATGACATCTCTATGTAATTAATCCTGGGACTACCTGGACCTCTAGGAGGTTTTGATTCTATTTGGTAATCATGGAACAGTTAAATAAATCAAATCACTTAATAGTGATCAAGGAGGTGGGTATTGTGGATGTTTTGAAAGAAGTTATGCAGATGTGGTTGTGTGGTTTCAAGTAGTTCCAAATTCTATTTTCTTGGATCAAGATACTAATTTTAATTCATGATTCTGGAGAGGATTTTAGTATGTGTTTGGAACTCTATTTAACTTTATCACTATGTTATACCTTCATAAGAATTAGAAGATAGAGTGTACTATCCAGAAACTAGAGTATATGTTTTGGGTGTGTATCTTAGACTATAGTGGATCTTGGTCAAAACACATTCCATTGGATGAGTTTTCATATAACAATAGCTACCTTGAATTTAACATTAGGTCCATATATGAGGCTTTTTATGGTAATCCTTTTTATTCTACATTATGTTGGGCTAAGGATGGGGATTAATTTGTTCTCAGTACAAGGGTAGTGCAGAACATCAAAGAGAAGGTTTGGGTTTTCACGATTGGTTGAAATTAGAACAAGACTAGTAGATGTCTTAAGAAAATCATAAGAGGGGCCCTTGGATTTTGAGGTTAGGGACCATTTGTTCTTAAAGGTTACTCGTTAACATGGGTAGTGGAGTTTTGGTGGGGGTAGTATCTAACCTTAGTTGGTGGGACAGTTTGTGTTATTTGGGAGCATTGGAGTGGTGGATTATCATTTGGAACTCTCACCATGGATAGACCGGATTCACAACAACTACCTTGTCTCTTATATTCTTCTCTACCTTCATGATGACTCCCATGTAGTTTATTGTGGAGATTTGGATATCAAGTATGATTAGACATTTTTTGAGAGGCGTGTATATATCTAGGATCATTGGGAGAAGGTGATGTGTTGATGGACCTTTGTAACGTCCTAAAAATTAATAGTGGCAACATTGTATTCTATAGAATGTATGACATGAAATACCAATATTGTAAGGGAATATAATATCCTGAGACATTATAATTTATTTACTAGTTAAAAAAACTCAATAAATTTATTATCCATTAATTCATGAAATAATAAGTTAGTGTACGTCACACGGAACAATGAGTTTCTTTCATTGTTTGTATTACACGTAAGACAGAGTTTTACCGAACTACAATATATTTTTAAAATATTATTATTTTATATAACAATATATTACCTAGCTATTAAATTAGACGTTTTTTATGGTATTAACTAACTTATGAAAATATATGGTTTGAAAAAATATTAAATGAATTCATTGGTGAATAATAGATTACAAATAAATATAAGAACCAAAAAAATATAAAGAGAATATTTTTATAGAAAACCATTTTTATGCTCTAAGTGTTTTTTAAATATAATAAATTAAATTAATTAAAATTAGTGAGTAATATTAATGTTATATATATACTGTATATTTAACAAAAATATTTTTGATATTCATCCAATATATTCGATGGACATAAGATAAGAACAAAACTGCTTTTTCATCTACATTATTTATGAGGTAAAATGATATTTTAAATTGTTTGAAAGTTTAATTAGATAAATTTTGTATCAATTAGTCCGATTTAGTTATTTTTAATTATTTTAACTTTGAAATTGAATATTTAAACATAGAAAACGTTTGGACATGTTTAATTTAAAACATTGCATTATCGTTATATCTGCATAATTAAATTTAAATTAATTGTTTCCAATTATGTGGTTTGAGTTTGGAAAAATGGATCCCATATTTTAAATAAGAATAATTTATAATGTATAATAAGTTAAAATTATTTTTTTACCAAAGATATTATTGAAATGTAATAAAATTAATTACATTGATTAAAGTGAAATTAAGCTCAGTAAGGGACTAAACCATAAACTTAAGGATCCAAATGACTTGTAAACTTGTCCAAAATCCAATTTGTTGACATTTTTAGACCCTATAATCCCCTATAACTAATGTTTATCAATATTGGATCCAATTTGAATGATAAAAACTGGTTTGTAACTCCCTTTTCTAAAATTTACAAGAGTTTCACTCCTCCTCCACTATAAAAGGCCTCCTCTCCTCCCACTTCCTCAAACCTATCAGGACACTTCATCTCAATAAAAATATGGAATAATAGTTCCTAAAATCCCTCTATTCTTCATAGAATCCATACATTTTAATAAATCATTAAAATTTAGCTCACTGGTGAAAACCAAAAAGAGTTACCCAAAGAATAAATATCATATTCTCTCAAGATCTTTAGTTTTATATTCATTATCCCCCACCTCAAATATCATTATTTAATGATTATATAAAAAAAAGTATAAAAAATTTAATAACATGATTTTATGTTATTTTTAATACCTACACTTACACACACTTCCATATAATGGGTACCAAACTTACCATTTATGTGTATGGTTAACTTCCACCTCTTAGAATGATGGTTGTTCATTCTTCCTTTACTACCTATCATGGTAGTAATTATGATAGACACTATATTTATATATGATATTTATGATATTTATATTTTTTTCGTATTTAGTTTTCATATATTACATGAATTTATGCTTTCTATTATGTGGTAGTATGATAACATCATTTTTGGAAGTGTGGACTATCACCCCCTCAAAGAAATGTGATTCATCAATGCTATATATGGAATATATAAAGTATGGTTTTAATAAAAATGGGTAACATATATGAATTATATATGATACTATAATTATAATATTCATATATATATATATCATTTACTTTTAAAACTTTTAATACAAAAAACAAATGAAAGTAGCATTCATGCGAGCATACGGCCAACCGTCTCCATGAATGGTGCATTTAATTTTATTATCTAAAAATATTATAGATTATTATTAATACATATATAATAAATATATATTATAATCAAATAATGTTTTAAATTATGGATATTATGAAACCGTGATCTAAATAATAATAACATCATGTAAAAATTTAAAACATACTTGACAAACTAATAAATTCACACCGAAAAAAGTAAAGATAAATAAAGTTTACTAACAAATGGGTAATAAAATATTATAACAATTTAATATATGATATTATAAATATGATTATGGTTTTGGAATTATTTTTTAACATGTTTAAAGAAATTATATAACATTTTCAAGTACATTCATCCAAAAATGAATTTCAAGGTAAGGAATTTCATCCCAATTTCCATTCCCTCGAGACATATTTGTAATTATGCTTATAATTTATTTTATATGGTGTGTTACTACCTTTTGAAATGATATCTCATGAATCTATTTAATCTCATGATATTTTTTGATTCATTTTTTTATTCCTTCATGGATATTATGATTCAAAGGTTTCAAACAGGTATGGTACACTTTGGAATGTTTGAAGATTATTCTCCTAAAAAACATTTTTAATGATTATCTTTGTGATCTCACTTATTTTTGTTATCATTAAAATTATATTGAACTAGTAACTTTATTTTTTAAACCTAATTTATTATATGTGGTGTACATAATTCTTAATTTTCATATATTATCATGACTCATTAATTTTTCATGATATTTTGAGTTTCAATTTGAATTATCTAAGGGGCTTCAAGTTAAATGTACCATGTGGAAAATAATTTCATAACCCAATTTCTTTTCATTGGGTTATATCACTTTCTCATTATAGTTAATATTATATTATTATATGTGTAAATAATTTTTACAATCTATTGATGTATTTCGACTTCTGTTATTTGTATTTATATTTTATATACATAATTTATTCTTAGATTGATTCTCATTTAAACGTTATGGTATTTTCAAGGGTTTACTTTACAATATCATTTTATTTGTGATTATTTACACTTTAATTTCTATCCAAGGAAATTATATTATCATTTTATAAAAAAACCTTTACTTTTCTTCTCCTATTGTTATTTATTACCTTCTCAAAGTAATAGTACCATTTATCTACACATTAGTTCTTAAAATATTTTATAAAAATTGTTTTTAAGAAAACCCAACTTCATGCCTCTATTTAGTTGGAGAAAATTTTTTCTTCTAAAATCCATGTTTTATTAAAATGTTTTAAGAAGTGTCTTTAACATTTTTAAAATTATTTATTAAAAAAATTTGTACCTTTTTTTATTTTACCCATGTTTTCAAAGGGATCTTCTTGTTGCTTTCCGAACCAGAAATTATTCAAAAAAATTTACCATGAAATAAGAATATTATTTTTTACCTCAAACCACATGCAAATATTTACCTATAATAACTTATTTTTAGCATCATATTCATGTTTAAAGTTTTACATTTCAAAAAAAATTCTTTCCAAAGTGATTTTCCAAGGATTTTTTAAAATGAAAAGGATATTTTCCTCAAGAGTGTTTTTAAAAGATATTTTACTTCTATTCATAGATGAAAACAAACATTTATTTTTACTCTAATTTTGATACTTTTTATTTATACCATACTTATTATTTCTATAGATGGTTTTTTATTGATTTTCTCATGGAAAGTATTCACATTCACTTCCTTTATTCCTTTGTTAATCCCCTTCAAATAGTAATTTTCCTATTATCATTGAACATTGAATTTCCCCTAATTATAAATATTATTTGTAATGGATATATTCATTGCCTAAACCATATTACATTTTTCATATGTTGTTTACTTTAAATTGTATTTAATTATTTGAGGAAATATTAATAAATCTATATCTTCTAGTCTATACAAATATTTGATAAAGAACATTGTTAAATAGTTTATTAGATATATGATGAATAGTTTGGAGAGGTATGAAATGGGTGAGGCATGGTTACAGATAGACCCTCGATGCATCAGTAGTATCAAGGGATGAGTTAGTTGGCTAGGTGACTTAGATGGTTTTTTAACCAATATGCTAAACATTATTGTGAAATGTCATGATGGTAATAGATCAATGTTCTTAATGAACATGGAATCTAGTAGTTACAAATTTCCCTCATTAATTTTTAGATTTTATTCATCCATGAGATTTAGCAGCAATATTTCTATTAATACATTTCATTTTTTCATTGATTAAATGGAAACTATTTTTGTTTCTTACCTTTCCGTATTTATTTTGACTTATCTAGTTATTTGAATAAAAAGTGTTTCTATTTATTAGATTTCTATATTTTTTATTCACATCCTTTTCAGTTTGTTGATTACATGGTATGTCATTCCAGTTATTTACCATGACATAATTACTATTTTCATTGATTCATTATTTCTTCTGATGTACATTAACATTATTGATCAGTTGAGATCACTCTTATATTTTCCCCTTTCCCCTAGAATACAAAAAGTATAATAAGAAATATATTCAATGATATTATAGGTGGAATAAAGTTATCCTCGAATTTATTTAGAACAAAAATATATTTTAATTATTATATTCATTTTTGATACAAAACTCATGTATATATCTGGTTTACTAGTACAATTAAACATATCGATTCGTCTGGACTTGATTCATTATAATCATGTCAATGTAATGGTTGTAGCCACGGGCACCAGGATCTTTGTGGTCGGGTCCCAACAACCATTACATTGGTTTATGTTTCGTAAAATGATTTTATCTTTGAGGATAGTATGTGGAACCATTAGATGCAGTTGTGTTCCCAATATCCATAGTTATTTTTATTTTTGTCTTTTATTTTTTTTCTCCTTGTTGATGTGATGCTTTGATCATGTTGGTTTATAACATTTTATATTTTCATTATGTGGTTCATGAGTAATCTTTAAAGAATATTATGATGGAATAAACCTTTTCAAACCAATATTCATTATATTTTAATACTTTTTAAAGAATTGTGTGAAAGTCTATACCACCCAAACCAGATAATTTCTTGGTAAGGGAAGGTTTTTTCATTGATTCATGTTCTTGGGGTCATATTGTGTGTTCTTTGTGAAAATTATTGTATTGTGATATGTGGAGGTTGAGATGGTGGTTTGGATGGTTATGTGAAAAGGGGGTTTCTTACATATGGTAGAATGGTGTGGTAATATGGTTTTTGGGGATATTTATTTAACATTTTTGATTGGTTTTGGTGTGTTTCGTTGGTGGTGGTGTTTATTTGTAACGATATTGTTGAGAGGTATCTCACGAGATGGTTTTTTGGACCCCCTTTTCCCTTTTTTCTTTTTCCATTTTTTGTTTTGATTCTTTAGTATTAAAATAGATTCATAAGTATCTATTGTAATAGCTTGGGAATTCTAACCAATTAATTTGTGAAAATTCTAGTGGCGCAGGTTTTTATAGGAGTTTGTAGGTTATAAGGAGAAGATGGAAGAGAGATATAATCTCATAGGTGTCTTAAGGAATGGAGCCTTATCTGTTCCATAAAATAGAGGAAATTTTGGAATTGGGAGGATAGATATGGTGCATAGGATCATGATAAGGTTTTCAATGCTACATCCATAATGGGTATAGTTGTACCATGGAGGATTGGGTTGGACCATAGGGAAGAGAAGCTACGGTGTAGAGGATACAACTATGGGATAGTGGAATGGGGTGAATTTTTCAGAAATTATACAATTTTTACCATGGTTGTGTCATAGATTATTGCTAAAACATAGTTCTTTCTTAGATAGTGGGTTCTTTAGTGTGGTGGTTTTAACTAAAATGTCGTCTTCTATAAATTTTATTAAATATGCAGTTTAGAGATAGCCTCAATTATTGTACATTCCATATACCAGCATCACTATGGCACGATCCCTCCCATATACACCATATTTTTATATTTTTTCGTAATTATAAGGTATGGTGAAGGGGGATACAATATAGTCTTATGGTTTTTAGACAACCTATAAATTCCAAAATCCCCCCAAACCCTATCATATCTCTTTATTTTATCTCATTGATTCGATAACCTAGTTGAATAATTTTGATGTATTTTATCTCAAAAATCATTGGGTCTTAGCCCTATCCATGGTTGATAAATTCTTGGAGGTTTCGTGTAATTTTTCTTTCTACTTTCCTCTATTTTTCTCCTTGTTCTTCATTTGGGGAAGGATGATTCTAGGTAATATTTTTTTATGGTTTTGTATAAGCGGTCAATGTGGGATACTATGTTCTAGTATAATCATGGTGTCTTCATTCATTGTAGTTTTTGGTGGTTCTCTTCCTATTGATCCAACCTTCAGTAGTGGTTTGGAATAAAATTGAGGTAGGGGGTCCTTTGTTTCTGATATAATTGTTTCATGTGCGAGAATTTATGATCTTGTTGTCTTTTGATAAGATGGTACACACCAGGATAATGAATTTAATGATTTTTTTATTCAAATTAGATGGGGAGGGAAATGAAATATATCTTTTACCACCTTTGATATTATTTATATTGTGATTGTATGAGCTTGGTGACTTCCTGAAAATCATGGACATCCAAGGATTTATTTTCACAGTGGTTTTTGTTACTATGGAACCCATGTTGTGTTGTTTTTTTATCACTTTAAATTAATGTTTATAATCACTTTTATCTTGATAATAAAATAGTTTGACATGGAAATTTTGGTGTGTGTGAGAATTCTCTTGAAATCTAAAGTTGTATGTGATGAAATCCCCATTATAAATCTGAAATAATTTCTGTGGTGGTGATTTGTAATGGTGATGTATATTTGTAATATGTGTTTATGATGTGTGGTTATGTTTTTTGGTGGTGATTTTTTGGTTTTTTTGTTCATGTTTTAATGAAGATATGGTTATGGTTATGAATTATTGGTTGAGTTGAGATGGTCTGAATGAGATGGATGGTTTACTATGACTTGTTGTGTTATTCTAGTTGACATGTATAAATATAATTAAATTAAAAATGGTGAACTGAAATGGACTGCTTTAAAATGGTTAATGAATTCTTAAAATAATATGGGAATTGTGGTAAAATTTAGTGGATGTTTAAATGTGAAATAAATGGGTTGTTTAATTGAAATTTCTAGGTAATGGGAAATATAGAATTTTAATTTACTTTAAATGAAGTTTAGGATGTTGTTTATAGATTTTGGATTTCTTGTGTACTGTTATGCATTTAGTGGTGGTAATTAAAGTGCTGGAGGTTGATAGAAATTTTGTGGATGTCGTGAGTCCTCATAGTACACTTATTGTGAACCTATAGGTTGGGATTAATTGTGGTTTTATATATAAATTTTTTACTTTCTTTGTTATTTCTATACACACCCCACCCATTTTAAGAAAAATGTTCTAACAACAAAATGATTTGGGGTGTTTTATTTTGACATCCTATTTGTGATGATAGATAGTTGGCTACAAGAACTTCCTCACTCTCTCTTCCAAGTATGTTGACATGGATAGACTGTGATCCACCGGGTGTTTATGTGAGAGATGTGTTGTGATGGATGAGGTGTCTATGGGTGGAATTTTATGTATAGTGTATTGGAGATCCATGAAAAATGATGTTGGACTATGAGACTGGACAATCAGTGGGAATGTGGTGTTAGGTACCTTTTTATCAATATGATTCTTTTTATGTTAATATAATTGGGTGAATTATTTGGTGACTGTTCCATGGAGAGGATGGAATTTTTTAGTTAACCTGTTTATGTGTTGTTTTTTCTTTTATTTGATCACTGGTCCATTAGTATTTTGTATTTAAATGTTCTCTAGAGTAATTGGGTAAAATTCTACTAGGTATACATGTTTTATCACCCCTACTTATATACAAAATATTTTTTTGGGTTTTTGAGAGTATTATCTGGACTATGTCTGATGTCATTACCTCGGACCTTTGGAATTTTGGTTGAGTCAATTTTATAGGTTTTTTCTTTTTGGTATTTATTTGGATATTCCTTGTACTTAATTACATTATTCATGAATTTTGGAATGTTTTTAGATAATTCCTTTTATATAATTTCATTGAGTTTATTAATCATTATAACCTTATATCCTAATCAGATATTTTTATAGAGAGTGTAGTGACAGGAATTTGGTATATTATTATAACCTCGGTGCTAGTGACCATCCTAGGGCCTACTGGAGGTGGGACTCATGAATCATTATCTTTCTTCCTTTGTTTTGGGCCCATGATGGGTACCTTTAGAGGGATGGGTCAAGACAGGGATAATATAAATAGACAGGTAGTTTACATTTCACCACATCAATTGATGATCCAACATTCATTACGGTAGTACAAAATGAATTTTTCACATGAATATACTTATGGTACTTATGGATTATATCCTCCGCGAATTTCATCAGATGCATATTTGCCTAATGGATCATCTCCCAACAATGAAGACATTTTATTGATGTTTTATCATAATTATATTGAATATTACCATTTCTCTTTTCATTGAATTCACGAGCCAAAATTCATAGAATACATCACCAAAAACACTTTTTATACTTTATTAGGAATTCCCTAAAATTCGTTTTTCCACACTTATCATAGTAAGTTCGTTTAATTTTATTACCCTTAGTTTAACCTAATGGTTTCGTCCCGGCTATTTTCCTCATCGTCCATTTGTTATCTTGTTGATATAAAAATAAACCAACACTATCTTTACCTTCTCATCACATCAAAAACTATCCTCATAACTTCAAACTCACATAAAAACAATTCCCTTCAAAAAACTTTTTTAAATATTTAATAAAATCAATCAATTTTCCTATCATGTTTAAGAATAAAATTTTCTACATACCTATAAAATCTAGTAAATGATTATTCATAAGTTGAAAATTATTCCCCTTCCTTTTGTTTAAATTTAATGAATTTCCTTTCCATTTTAAGTTTATAAATTTTTTTAAAATATTTCATAAGAAAAATATCATTAAATTATTTATAATACATGGAATCAATATCATCTTTATCTTTCATATTATTAACCAATGGCCCCCACCAGAATTCCCCACTTAGAATATAATAAATATTCATAGTTAAATTTTGATGTTCTAAATAATCCAAAATTTCAAATATCTTCTCTAAAGAATCGATCCATATTTTAACTACCACTATGTTTGAAGATCCATAAAAATAATAGTGTATTATTTCATGAAATTATATACTATTGATATAATCCACTATAAAAATTTGGGTCACCCCCTAGCATGGGTTCCGCCATTAATTGCCTATTTTAAATTGGTTAACAAATCCAAAAATATCTTTGTTATAATTCTAACCTTTAGGGGTTGTTGATACAGAAGGTTTTAATTATTTTGTACAATTCCTTGATCATTTACCATGTTTTCTCTACATAAAACCATTTTGAATAGTAATGGGTTAGATAAATCAATATGGAAGTCATGAAATGCTATCTAATGATAACATAAAAATAAATTAAATTATCTTAAAAGTATTTTTAATATCATCTAAACCTATAAATATATCTACACCTTTTCTATGATACCAACTATAACATCTTGTTACAAAATTAACCCATAATTAAATGATTCTTAATAAGGGTTTCACTTTCTTAAATTTATAGGATATTTTAGGTTTAATGTTTTAAATTATTATGAAACAATTTACACAACTAAGGGTTCATTTCTATGCATTATACATTTTTTCTACAAATTAGGTTCTTATTTTAACTTACCTATTACATTAATGATGCTTTTCCTTCATTCCAAAGATCATAAAATTGACTTTACAATATTAATTATACAACCTTAGTCCCAGGTAAAAAAAATATATAACTATAGTATGAGTAAAACAATTTTTGTTATGGGATATCAAAAGGAATGAATCATGTTAGTGCATTTGATAATCATGAAATTCCATAAAAATGTTTTAATTTTTCATAAAAAAAGATTAATATGAAATAATAATTTATGTACACACAAAAATAAAATTATTTCCCAATTATTTTCATAAAACATCTCATAAAAATCATGAATTTTAAAATTAAATCATTTTTTTCTTGAAAAACAATCAAGTAAAACGAAATGTTATTCTAAAAAGGTCATAAAATTTATTTATACCACAGCCTCATTTTCTTACCTTTTGAAATGAAAATATTTCAAAAAATCATTTTCAAGCAAATAAAAACATTTAAGTACCTTGGGAAATCATCTTCATATCAAACTTACAATAAATTTTACAATAACTCCTATAAAGGAAAAATCATACACAGTTAATTCTATTTTGTCACCTTTTGGGGGACATATCATTACCCAATAAACTGGAGGGAAATATCAAACTCACATGTCATCATAAATAGTTTACAAGAACCATAACATGAATAAAACAAATAAATTCTTTCATTTTCATCATAACTCTAAAAATATTTAGCATTTGAGCTCAAAAGAAGAAGAACATTAATTTAACACATGAAAATGAAGAGAAATATTATTTTCTTTTAAAACATTTGAAAATTAAAAATTCTAAAAAATTGAAATATGAGTTTTGTTAAAATATTATAGAATCTTGTAGATTAATATTGACAAGTAATAATGACTACGATGGTTGGAAAATGTGTTTATATGGTAAATGTTAGAAAATATTCTTTTCACTAATTTAATGAAATTCAAAAAAAAATATGGTAAAATTTAAAAAATGACATTTAAATATTTTAAAGAAATTAAGATTTAGTTTAAATTTACATTAAACTATAATTGAATAAAATAATAATTTTCTAGAAAATTGTTAATGAATTTTTATATGAAGTAAAAATAATTTAAAACATTTAAAAAACGTTTTGATGGAAAATATATCGTATCCCATTAATAACTTTTTAATAGTAAGGTAATTGAAGGAGAAGACATGAAATGGGGTTTTAAACCACTATAATATCAATGAATTAACAATAAAATGAATACATATTTAATTTTATATACCAAAAAAAACTTGTTCATAAAATTCCTGAAGTCTAAAAGAAAGAAAATTGAGATGGGAAATCCCTTACCTGAAATCCTAAACTACCATATATACTAGTAATTTTCAAGAATAATTAAATTATATTAATAATTTAAAATCATAATAAAATTTTTATGTTAATTCTACAATAATTATTTATTTAATTTCATTTATTGTTTGGTTAAATTTAGATGCTAAATTGGTTATGTTCGGGTCAGCTGTTTTGGGGTCTTTCGGTCTGAAATAGATTTTGTGTATTGACCAGGGTTAAAAGGATCATAGTTAAATCATATAAAGAATATTAAAAATATTATAATTATAATTTATAAATTTATATATTCTTTTAAAATCATCCATGTAAGGACTTAATGAAAAATTAGATATGTGATTTATGGAGGTAGCAATCTGCATGTACTCATGAGAAATGTTTTCATTTATCTAATTGAAAAAATGAAATAAAAAAGATAAATGTTTAACTTTTTATAATCATAATAATATTATATATTATATATTTATCCATTAAATCAATCTTTATTACCATATAGTTGAGGTGTAAATGAAAATAAATTACATCGCTTTGTGGAGGGGATAGTCCACAAATACACATGAGAGACGTTTCCTTTATACAATGGATGGGGGTAGTAAGTTAGATAATATATTTTATTTAAATAATAATAAATATGTTTTAAAAATTACACATATATATTAAACCTATATTTATATCAATCTATGTGAGGTTTTCATGATAAACTGAGCTCATCTCTTTATGAAAGCGGTATTTTCTACATACGTGTGAGAAATTTTTTTACTTTTGAGAAGATGTAAAGAAGGTAGAAAATAGTTTTTAAATAAATATAATAACATCTATAAAGACTAAATATATATATTTCATTATAATAAGATGTTTATAATATATTTTAATCTTGTATAAGAATAAATAAACTTGAAATAATTTTTTTTAGACTTTTACATCCTCATTTGATATCTTCTTTTCGATTACATGTTAGGCCTTCAAGAGTTTGACTTTTGGTGACACCATAACCAATAGGAAATGGGGGTGATATTTTGGGAGGTATTTTTTATATATTTTTCCAAATATGGTTCTTAATGTGCATTTATAAGTGATGAGTGGATGTGACTTTTCATAAATGAGAGGAGTCGATCCTTTGTAAATATTAAGATCAGTAAAATTTAATAAATGTATTTCTCCTGGAAACATGGTCCAATTTAGTACAATTTTTAATCAAATATGGTTTAGGGTATAATTATACTAATTAAAGAAAAATTATACATGTTTTTGAGATATTTTAATCGTTATAATTTAGTTTAACTCCCACATTAACCCTTTTCACCTTTACTATGGTGAAAAACATTTATCACGGTAACTATTTGTTGTGAAAAAAAATTACCTCAAAAAATTTAGAACAATTTGATCCCATATATGAAATATATTTTCCAATATTCAGTTCCTAAAAGTGGTAAAAATTATATTTAATATAATTTCACAAAAAGTAATGAAATTTGTTTTTAGAAAAATGTCTTATTAAGCATAAAAATAATTTTACACAAAAATAAATTATAATGATTATTATCAAGGAATTAATTGGATTAGTTTAAATGAAATGAGTCCTATTTTTATTTAATAACAACTAAAGAAGAAAAATTAACATTGTGAAAACTTTATTAAGATATAAGAGAAAAATAGTTTTAATTTGAATTAAAACATTACTTAGATTTCCAAAAGTTTAATCATAGATCTATAAGTTAAAAATTATATTTTTAAATTAACAATATTACTTAATTGATAAATATTGGGACTATAAAAAGGCTTTCATAAACATTAAATTCATTATTATATAATGATAATATCATAAAAAAGATTGTATATGTAAAATCCATATTTTTTTCTATTCCCCCAAAAATCAACTATTTTATAAAAATACCAAGAAGTTATCATAATATTATTTTGATATTATTATTTCAAAAATTAATTCCATTTATAAATTTCAATTTATAAATTTAAACAAATTAAATATTGAATAAGACCATGTAATACATGTAAAAAATAGTTAAATAAAACAATCCATTTATTCATTGGAAAATTATATATAACTATTTATAAAACTATAAAAAATATGAATCCATAAATTAAATAAATATAAATAAAAAAGATGATTTATTTTTAGGATTATTTGGGTTTTTATAACAATATTTACCATAAAAGTTTTCATTTGGACGCATCCCAATCCATTATTTGAAGAATCGCTATATAATACGAACTCCAATCCATTGTAGGGTAATGTATATATAGGTGAAGTGACTAACCACAACCTTACATCTTTAAAAAATTATTCACATTAATTTTTATTGATTAATTTAACTATTTTATCATTAACAAGGTTATTGGATTTGATATTCTAGAGAAATTTCTCAAAAATCATTCATAGTTTCCATCCATCCCAAGAAAACTATAGATCTCAATTGTAGTGGTAAGTCTGAGTCATTATTAAATAACCTCAATCTTAGAATAAATAATAATTTATGACATCACTTGAAATTAGATGTCACAAAAAATATACTTTCTATAACCAAAATTCAAACATGTTAATTTTGGAATACAATTCCTCCTTTTTTTAATGTCTTTAACGCATTCCTAAAAAAATATTCATGGTATTACTTTATCTTGGAATATATAATAGTATCATCTATTAAGAATATTAGAATCTTGTGAAGGCTATTTCTAAACACTCAACTCATTTGATCTAGGATTAATGTGTGGGAATTTATAATGTTCAAAGTCATCACTATAAATTCATAGAGTTATTACCTTGTATAAAAGGTTGTCTTGGGTATATCCTCCCTTTTGAGGCTAAATTAATGATATCCATAGAAAAGTTAAATCGTCAGGAAGTACTAAACCCTAATGATTAGACTAAATAGAACTTCAATATAGATTATAGTATTGTTGGTTCTTGAAAAGTATTCATGGAATTTGACAAGGATTTCATAACTTTTCTAAGGGTATAACTAATTCGAAAAAAAAGAATTAATTTGAAAAATATTAAATGGAATGGATTCATAAAGGAGGGATCATTTCCACGTAAAAAAACTGTGTTGTGGACCACTTCTCTAAATGGTTCCCCATAAATGAAGAAACTTTTTTCAGCAAGGACATCTTTTCCTAGCTATGGAAATTATCAAATAATCTCGGGGTCGTAACATCCTTTTCTAGATCCAACAAAGGAAAAATTGTTTATGGCTCTGTGGTAGTGATTGTTGGCTCGCACAAATGAGAAATAGTTTTTGGGGTCGTGATAGTTTTTTATAACTACCATAAAGTAAGAATAATTTTTTGTTATATGATGGTATTTTCATCTCCCATAAATGAACAATCATTTGTGGTGTCCAGATGGTCTTTTCCAGCTCCTGCAAACAAAAAAAATTAGAGGGGTGTGATGGTGTTTTCTATCTCCTACAAAAAAACATATTTTCAAGGCCATGACATCCTTTTTGGTCTCATCAAAATGAATTCACCATGTTGGGTTTATATATATGAATTTTTATATTGATTTACAGTTACATCCATGACTCTAAATCCCCAGGGAGAGATTAGAAAGGGAGAATATAAAGAAGAACAAAAAAAGGTGTGAAATTCATCAATTTGATCAGGTAATATTATTGCATAATTATATGGGATAAAGGAAAATCACTTGACCATAAATATACACGAAATAACTCATATAAACTACTTTGTAAACCATATTCAGGTGACCTCCTTGCAAGAAGTCATCCCACATAGAAAAATGTGGACGGAAACCAACCCCACATAAAAATATGCTCCTTAAGACGATCCTCCACCCTCATAAAAATATACTACATGGAATGAGAATAAACCCATGTAGAAATATGCTACGTAGAAGAAACATAGGACCACATAGAAAAATTATATTTGGAGGTAACCCCATAACTCATAAAAATGCTATATAGAATGGGGAATCTTTAGGATTTCCTCTTTCCCACTCTCATTTCTTTCTTCGGATGTGGATTTTCACCCCCACATGGCACTTAGAAGAACATTACTAATCAGATTCATCATAAAAATCTTTTATATGAAGCTTTAAGCCTAAATAGAACCCATTGAGAGGTATCAGGGAAAGTCCTCTCTGAAATCCATCAGATATTTATGACCAGATCAAAGGATACGTCATTATGTCTTATCGATCATGCATCCCCATAGTAATGAGGACCCTAGCTTTGGAGTTATTGTTAGATACCTCCCTAGTTAAAAGATTATGTGAAGCCACTTACCTATCACTTTAATGAGTAATAGTATTGGATCCTTCTCTCATCCTATGAAATCAGGATAAGGGAATCCCTCTTAGAGTAAGAACCTGGAAGGAGGTCAAACTCCTCCTTCTCTTTATCTACCCAGGTTATGAAATCAAAAGAGGAGACATGACCTCCAAGGCCCTTTCTTTCTCCTATAACACACCCTCATCCATCAACGTATGAAGTTGATTGAGGTGACTTATAGATCATCATATTCCTATTATTTCTCAAACCAAGAATTACTCAATAGATGTTATTGGTTATTGGGTAAATATCATTACCAAATATCCCAATAAGCCTCATATTCTGTATAATCCCCAAAATCATGCACAAACCTTTTGAGGGTCTTATTATCAATGATGAAACATATGAGGTTTTTATTAGGTATTATCCCCCACCATTTTTTCTCCACTTCAAAAGTATATATTCTTGATGAGTAAAATGGGCCTCCATTTGGTATAATCCCAAACTATATTCACCAAATGGTTTATCTATTAGGTGTAATCCCAAACTTACCAAACTATGTGGGATTTGATTGGTGACCCATTTGGATTTGTAGGAATCCTCCCTGAGGTCTAAACACGACACCCCAAATTCACCCTCATGTTTTATGGGTCATATCCCCATGAGGGTCACATCCAAATCGGAGGTCTATAATCCTTCTGACCCCCTTTCATCATCGTCCTTATTAGTACATATTCCCAATAAGATCATTCCCCACCTGGGATACCACATCTCTTCCATGCCCCTCAAACCGCTTCAGTGTAAGTCCCATTCCAACATTGACAATGCATATTTCACCTAGACATCATTACCACATGATGTTAAAAGAAACATTTTGGTCCTCATCACATGTCATTAAAAGTTATGTTGTGTCTTGTTAAGTGTCACCAATACAGATGATTTATAATTCATTCCATGATTATATGTAGGAATCTAATCTCAAGGGATTGATACTGACATCAAAACAACTTTCATCTCCCTGGAAAATGAAAAACTCTAGAGTACTCTACTGTGTGGCTTAAAACCAGCATCATAGTAAAAATCGACAAAATAATTTTTAATTCATTATTAAAATGGTATCATTCAAGGAGAACCATAGAAACATTTACGTATCTTCATTGATGAATAACGTCAAATATAAATAGATGATTCTAAATTCCATGTATGCTACTAATTTATTGTTAGCTTATGGGAGAACCGTGTTATATTTGGGATTTAATAAGGGATTCATGAACATGCCAAAAATAAAATATATTAAGGATTCCCAACATATGTAATAATTTACCCCCAAAAGGGTGTGATGAGCCTGACCTCCCATCCTCTCAACCAATGTGAGTTCTTAAGTTTCTTTTTTATTGTTCCCTAATAAATTCTTTTCATTGAAAAGTAGGTTCGCATTTCATCATAGATATGATATTTCATGGGTTTCTTTGGTTCCATGAACAAACCCCACTAGAAACGGACCCATCACTGATGAATTTGAAATAAAAATGGTGAAATTGAAATGAATCATTAAACAAGATGATTGCATCGCCTTTATTTTAGGGCCCTTTTGTACTCTCAACAAATGAAAGTGGTCCAAACATGTATCCAAAATGATTTATTACACATATGTTAACATATTAAGATGCTACATTGACGAGGTTTACTTTTTTTCTCATATCACAAAGGTACATTCATGAGAACTCCCGTTGATCTAAATTTATTCTCAATATTTCAAGTAGATCTGTTCCTCAACCATTTCAGAAGATGGATCTTCATGAAATCAAAGATTGATGTCACCAATCTATATCCATAATTGAAAAGTGTCAAATACGATGATTTGGTATTACCACCTCAATGGAACTATCTAGACTCTAGATGAATCATGATAAACCCACCATTTCCTAAACCCCCACCAACCATTGACTTAGCAATGACTGGTGGACCGAAATTTAACAGCGCTGGTAGTCATCTCAAACCATTTTGGGATCCTATAATTAGAATATGAGAATGGGTTCCTACCTTAACATGTATATTCTGATCGATTGTTCACCAGTAACTTCATCCTATAGACACAAGAGTATCTCCTAAGGATTCCTTCTAGCAGTCGCCGCTTCCAACTCTGTATGGCCCAACATACATGGAAAGAAGAGGACATTGTCCCACAAGCACTAGAAAATTTCATTCAGAATCAGACCCCTGAGGTGGACTATAGAGGGATATATTCAAATAAATAGGGAATTTCCATTGTTCTTGTTCCTACTGAGGAAGACCACCAGTAAAATACGATGATAAACAAAAAGGAGATGGAAATTCCTACTCATGCAGATCAAGCCCGTCAATCATATGTAGTGGTAGTCTATGAGCATATGAAAATCCATTCTCTGGAATACCAATCCTTTCTATCAAATACTGTGGTAGTATATGATTAGATTCAAATATCTTCCCATTCATACAAAGTATTCTAGTCAAATATGGTGATAGCCTACGAGTAGAGGAAAATATTTTCTCATGCATACCAAAATCACCAGTCAAATATAGTGGTAATTGGAGGACCTAGTTAGTGTACCCTGGGTATAAAATGAGGAAAGAATCATATTCCTTCTCCAACAATGAAATGTTTATATATAACTATTCTTACTAATTATTTTTATCATCATATACTATATATTATAGAAGGTTAGATATCAATTCCTAGTAACATCCTTCAAACGTTCCAATACATAATCAAGTTATGGGAAATAACTATAATTCAGGCACACAAACTTAACTCCTCATATAGGGTAACTCACACACACAACGAGAGGGTCACTCAATAGTATATATACATTATTTCTCCCCCTCCCCCCTAAGATTGTCATAGGAAACATTTTCTAATAGATGGTCGACTAGATTTTGTGCACATCCTTGTTCCAACTAGGGATCACCGACCCATTTCAAGGGCCGCTATAGGGAAGAAATATATCCCTAATAAAATTACAAAAAACTCATTGCAATACTCTAATAGAAACATTGTACTTTACCAAACCCACTCCCATGGATTTTAATGACCATTCTTAACTTGTGTTTCCAGCTTCCCAATGGAGAGCATCAAAAAAGAAATCCCACACCATGTAGTTTAAACATTCAAATCAGAATCAAGGATCTACTCTATTAAAGGATGGAGTTCATGGGGATATCAAAAATATATCAATGGTATTCCAGGATCCTACCAATATGTAACCTAGTAACAGAAGTGGTAGAATAAATTGCAATGTTCCTCCCCACATCACTACTTTTGGTTGTTCTGGAGGACCTCCTTATAATTTTTACCATGAATGATTTCCTTGTGATCGTAATTCAATCGATCATGAGAGATCATTTCTTGATGAGTACCATAAAATCCCTACTCATGTACAGAAGATCAATCATAAAAGAGTTTTACCCCTACCCAAATTAAATATAAGAAATCTCGCATATTCTGAGGCACTTAAAAAGATTGGATCTGTAATGCCTAACACCCTATCAATGATAAGTGATATTTCTTCTCAATAATAATATGATATGAGGTAATGGTTATTCTCCAAACATCATGAGGATCATTTTTATAGTATAGAGACCCTTATTATCACCACTTCATGTGATAAAATAGCTAGGAAGAATTCATGTTAGGATGATAAAGTGGAGGAGTCTATTTTATAAGAACTAAAAAATAAGTTATTCTAAGAAGAAAACTCACTTTGGATAATATACCCATCATGTTTTGGCCCTTAACCACTTCCCAATTCAACATTACAAAAGTACTTTTAGAAAAGTGTATATAAAAAAATTTATGAATAACTAGATAACTCTTCTCTATTTGAATGAAATTTTACTACCTGGTGATATTTATATAGACCTTGTTAATGTATTGGGATAGCTTCATAGTCAAATAGAATTGGAATCACTTATACCTATATGGAGACCATGATTAAAGAATAAGAGGAAAGATCTTCAACAAGAATTACTCAATTTATTATATAAAATACACCATCTAATCATAGATGATTTACCTAGTGTTCGTATCTAGGTATGGGATGAATATAGATATTTTCCTTTCACCTCATTCCCCAATAAAAAAATCCACCAGGGGTGAAATTTAGTAATTTCATTTCTCTAGGGTGGGTATCAGACAAGTCCCCCACTCAACAAGGATGTTACACTTAGTAAAAATAATCCTTGACCAAGCCTTGAAAACATTACTCTATATGAGACTTGACTATCAAAAAACTATTGATTCAAGGAACTCTGAACAACAATTACAATTATCACTTAAGGGGATCCAATAATCTGTTACAACTGATTCCCTCAGAAGTTGGAATCTCATTGGCATATCATTCATTGCACCTGGATCCAACTCAAACAAGGATAAGAAATATCTAGAGGGTGGCGGTAGTAGTAGAAGTTTCCACATTATGGGATGATCTCTATCCTTCAGGTATGGGGGGATATTTAACACAAAGATCCCTTTCAAAGCCAAAAAAATTAAGCATGAGGTATGGAAACATAAGAACAGGGAAAACCCCTACCCACAAGGCAGAGGGCATTATTACATCAACCTCCTATTCAATGGAAACCGTTATTTTTTCCATTTGGGGGGGACAATGATAAATGAGGTCTCTCAATCGATCCCATCTCATGACCCATATACCTTAAAAGGGACACATATGAAATGTTTTTTTGGAGGTTCCCTTCGAGCCACTATTCATGAGAAAACTCAAAGGGGATCCAAAAAATAATGTAAGAGGTACTATACAAGGAACAAAAAAACCTATTATCATTAAATGGGAAATAAGACACCTAAAATGAATTATTTTTCGATAAAAATCATTTGAATCTCTCTTGAGAACGGTGCCGAAGATGATGTAGACACAAAGGATAAAGGGAAGGATGGAACCATTAAAAATGTGGTCTACAGTGAGGTAAATGAAGAAATTATGCACACCAAAAATCCAAATCACACAAAAAACATGGGGGCTACAATGAATTTTCTACCCCTACAACCTTGATGAGTTTCTAAAAAGAAAATTGTTAAAGACCTTTTATCATCCTAGAATTTATCAGTAAGAGATGAATCAGACACATTAGAAAAAAAAACTAGCCCTACATGAGCTATAAATGAAAGAGATAAGAGGTAAAATTAAAAACTACTCATGGGAAAGATTATTACAGAATATTTATTTTATGATGAACCACATATCACTCTCCAATATAATCCCACTCAACCAAAGAGGTTCATATTACCAATGAGAGTTTGTCAAGAAATTTTGCTAAACCCTGAACCCAAAACACTAGTTTACCTTGACCTGACCATGGAAGGATATCAAGAATTCCCTCCATTAGGGAAAAAACATAACTGATTTAGGTGAATACTCGAAATATTTACCCTTCTAGATGTCATCCATATATATTGGTGGTGCCAATAGGTCATGCCCTTCATACTACCAACCATGTTAAAGATTATGTTCAACCAAACATTCATCAAGAGATTATCAACACCGTCGAATAATTAGTATATTGATTGGAAGATGTAGAGGAATGGTGTGCACTATTATAGCTAGAACATAATCCTTAACCTAAATGGTTGACTATGATCTTTCCCCTGCCAAATTTTAGGAACCCTATGTTTATTGAATTCAATGACTCACTCAGAGGAGCATCTCAAAAATTGTCTGTCTCATTGTGATCCCATGATGGGCACCAGTAAAAAACAAGAAGTAGTAAAACTTATATATTTCAGGAAAACCATGCAAGGGATATCCATCCTATGGTACACTATTTTTCCATCTTGTTAAATCATGTGAAGGGAATATCTATTCCAATAGTTTCTATTTAAATTAATCTCAATGTAGAAAAATAAAATAATCGTTGAACTATAAAAATGAAAAAAAACTACAGAATCATAGGGTCTTAGATTTCATTTCTAGGTGGAAAGGGATATCCTAGTCCATAAACCAATAGTTTCCCCAATAATATTTGATATCTCTCGGTATATAGAACCTTTGAGATGAGTTGTGAACACTGCTCATTTTGTTAATATATTTGATCAAGTTTTTTGATCTCACAAAAGTTTCTAAAATATTGGAATATTAAATATATATACCTAATCTCAAGTCCCACATGATTCTGTCAACCATTGGAAAGATAATGAGAATCTAAGAGGTTGACACCATAATGCTTATGTAATATTATATGCATATTCCATATCTATAGTCTACACTGTATCACACAACACACCCTGATCGTCAGCAGTAACACCCCACCCCCCCCCCCCCTCAACAGTATGAGTGGAGGGGACCTAGGAAAAATAAATTAGATGAGAAAAAAGATAATTTTTTCATTATGATATGAGTAAGTCTGTTTCCACTTTATAGAATCTATGGATAGTGATTTACACTACTTTCTATATCCAAATAGACCTAACCAGGTTGTTATTGATTATTAGACAAATTATTTCCAATTTCATCAGATTTTGGGAAACACCATTTTGGAATTATTTTTTTTCAAATACACCCTGAAAAAAATAGTAGCATCTATGTAAGTAAATTTTAGGAAACACCCTGCAAAAATAGTATTTTTTCTACTTCTCTAGATGAAGAGGGTGAATATAATGATGTTACTTAAAAATGTTCACTTAATTTTTTCAATTAGATGACACAAAATAAAATCAACCGAACTCATGTTATCCTCTGTGCACATTTGAAGCAATTAGCTACACCATCAGACATTTCTTTGGTGGCATATCTTACTATATAAACATCATAGTCCTATTAAATCTATTCTTCTAAAAAATTAAATGGTTGTAAGGGTATGAATAAAACACAAGAATATTAACCTATAGCACGGATAAAGTGTTAATTTAATCTCTCAAAGTTTATTCCCTCAATTTTTAAACAATGAGTATCACCCCACGAAATGGTATAACTAGAATTCATCATCCAGGTATAATCCTCACTGAATGAGGAATTAATATTTTGTTTTGTTAATGTAATTAATTTAATGGATCCCATACGTAATGAAAATTTTGGGTATGAAAATGAGTTCCCTTCAACCAATTAGGGAACCAGAGGAAGTGGCTGAAGGAGACAAGGGTGTATGGGAATACATGATCACGAAAGAAACCATAATTAGAGCAATTTCTTTAGTTCTATAGTCATTATTGAAAAATCTCACTAAAATACCTTAAGAGAGTCCAAAAAGAGATGTAAAATCCCCAAAAATATGTTGTAAGTATCCCTTACCCAATCATTATGGAATATCAATCAAAGGTGGTGTGGGTGTGTGATCACCCTTGGCAGGTAGGAATACCTATTCCGCCTAACCCACCAAGAACAATAGAACCTTATACACCTATTTCAAGGGATGAACCACTTATGTAATGTTTTTAATATCATAAATAACATATGAAAGAGCATCATCACACTAGTCGGCATAGACCTTTATCCTATATGTGTGATATATTATATAAACTATCCCTAGTGTTGGACAATTTATTCATCATGGACACCCTGGGTTTAACAAAATTCCTCAAGTAAGCACTTATAGAGGATTTTTTGGGCCCTTGGAGGATTGATGATGCAATTATTTCTACCTAGGTATATCATGGAATGACTGATCTTGCAGAATGCCATGTGATTATCTTCTTTATAGATCAGGGAAATTATTTCCTTATATGGTGACACATTAGGCCCTAATATGTGACTATAAGGATAAATGGAATTTATTTTTTATGGTATTTCATTGAAAATGGTTCATAAGTTAATCTCATTCCAGAACATACACTTTTTCAACTAGGAAATAGTGTGGATAACCTAATGCCTTACTCTCTCATGCTACAAGTTTATGAAAAAATCAATCAAAAGTGCTTAGGTTAAATCAATCTCAGGGATTAGTTTAGTGACCTTTTATCATACTCTTAATTTTTAATTTTTTGGTAGGATACAGGCTTAAATATTTTTCTAGGAAGTCCTTAGTTGAATCAACAAAACTAAATCTCCTCATCCTACCATCAATGCCTCAAATGCTGCATTAATGGAAAAATCGGTATGTTTCATGTTTATAAACCTTCATTAGAATCTTTAGAGTCACATTATATCGATACAGGATTATATCAAAGGGAGGGGAAACATAACATAATTTAAAGTGTCACTTTGGTCATAATCCCCAATGGTCTAGTGGTGACCCTGTCTATCCCCTTAAAATAGTTCAGTGAAGAGTACATGTTACCTATCAATCATTTCGATCATATGAGTCTAAATATGGATGAATATTCAACAACTTTAGTGATATAAGTCATGGAAAATGATCTCAAAGATGATTAAAAATTCACTTACTCTCTAGATAATAGAAAAATGTTGATGAAAATGATATCATTCTATTTCAAGAGATTTAGTAGATACTTGCCTCATAAGATCAGTCATAGGTGTTTTTCATGTTAGAAAAAGTGCATGAAGCTAATCATTATCTATCCCTCACATAATCCCCTATTAAACATTTAAGAGTCCATATATCATCAGTTGGGTTAGATTTTGTCTCTTCATTTTCTAGATATCAAAATAGAGTCTCCCCTCTTAACTATAGAGGGCTTCCTTCATTACCTACTTCCCCTAAGAGTAATATAGAATAGGAAGAGTTTTCTGAGGTGATTAAGACCTTATATATTCCCTTTATAATTTAAGGAGGATGTTTCTACCACCATTGATGAACTTAGAAAAATAAACTTTGTTATAGAATTAGACCCATGACCCACCATTAATAGTGTGTCCATGCCTTCTAAAGGAAAAGATTGTGTATACCTACTTTCTGAAGTAACATCTAGAGTTTTTTTCCTGGAATTACATGGAAATTCCAGAACTCAATCTAAAGGTGTCCACTCACCACCTAGGATTTCATAAAAATTACCATGCATATAAGAATACATCAAGAAGGACACATCCAACTCATGCTAAAAAATTGAAACTTAGGTTGATAAGATAGTCAAGGCCAACTTCATTTAGGAGTTCTCGTATCCAAAATGGTTGGACAATATAGTCCCTATCAAGAAGATGAATGAGAAAATCATGGTTTTCACCAAATTGAGAGATATCAATTAGTATCATCTGAAATATGAATTCTTGATTATGATTACAAAAAATATAATCAATGTGATGACTGAGTATCAATCCCTTTCCTTCATGTATGTCTATTCAATGTATAATCAAATTTGAATGTCCTAAGAGAATGAAGAAGTCATCCTCTTTAGGGACCCTTAGGGATTATTTTTCTATCAGGTAATGATATTTTTCTTGAATTATTTCAGTGATAAATATCAACATGTCATGCATCACATCTTGAACCCCTTCTTGGGGAATTTTTTAATTTCTACATTAATGAGTTGGTGGATAATTCTCAACAGTGTTATGACTACTTTGATGATATTGAGACCATATTCAAAAAAGTACAACAACACAACATGAAAATACACCCCCTAAAATGTGTATTTGGCGTTACCTTAAAGAAATTTTTTATCTTTATGGAATTCCATCGTGACATTGAATTTGACCTTGAAAAGAGAAATGATATAATTAAAACTTAATCACCTTGAAACCATATATAGTTTAGAGTACTTCAAGCACACTAGTCCTACCTTCGGTGCTTTAAAACTAACCTTATAGGAAAATGTATTCCATTTTATGGTTGATGAAAATGGGATATATATATTAGTGGAATGAAAAATGATAGGAAGCATTCAACAATCACAAGAAATATCTTCTGAGACAGCCAGTGTTGATGCCTCTTATTGAAGGAATACTACTAATTTATTATATGGAATCCCTATAGTGTTTACTAGGTTCCTTTCTCTCACAAAAAAGTGACACCGGGAGAGAAAATAGTATTTATTACTTTATCTAAACAATTATCCATGAGAAGAATGTTTATTTAGATATTGTAATGAAATTTCTGGCACAAATTATTTTAGTCCCAAAACAAAGGCATTGCATCCATTATCATTTGATCTATTCAGTATCTCGTAAAAACCTACTCAATTAAATTATTATCCATCCTATATTTACTAAACATATTTCAATATGGTTTATCATCCTATAGTATTTTGATATTCAGGTCAAGCCTCAAAAAGTAGTAAAAGGCCAGGAGTTGGCATACTTCCTTGCAGAACATCCCATGAAATAAATGATGTTGTTGGATATTGAATTACTTGATGAAGATATATTCTTTATTCAATAGATCACCCACATATGGGAGGTATATTTTGATGGTGCATCTAAAACCCCAATAGGGAAGATGATGGAAGTCCCCAAGACTAACAATGCTGGGTTAGGAGTCCTACTCATTTCCCCAGCAAAGGCAGTCCTACCCTAACCCTTTCTGCTATTAAAAGGGTGACTGGATATTGAAGAAGAATATTAAGACCTCATCATAGGGCCAGAGATCAAACTTCATATACTAGTTATTCAATTAAACATAAAAATAAAATTTATAGTTGGTCATAAATAATTTAAATTGTGATTATTCTATTATAGAATAAGAGTTGATCCCCATATTTGACTATTTCCAAGGATTAATGGGGGAATTCCCCTTGAATCCTGCATTGGTTTTTGTTTTGTGCTCAAAAAATTCTCAAGTGGATTCTATGGAAAATGCATCAACAACTTTAGTAGGTCTGTAAGATAATAAAATACTCATTAACATTTATCACCTCCAAATAGTAGCAACTTTTTTTGTAGTAACATATAAAAAATAAATGCATTCAATCCCAACCTCGAATCAGAGGGTGATATGACCGGTTGGATGATAACCATTATGGACTACCTTCAAAATAGGTTACCCCCATAAAAAAGTAGGAAAGTTGAAATCAAATGAGGAGAAATTTACTTTGTTATTTATGATTTCACAAATCATTAAAAGGTCCTCTATAAGTGGGGCCTTAATGGGTTCCTTCTCAGGTGATTTGATGGGGAGGAGACTATTTTGGTTGTGAATGCAGTGCGCACTAGATCCTGCAACACCCACTAGTCAGGGTACATGATTTCTCATAAAATCTAGAGAAATGGGTATGATTCCTCTATAATGATATCGGATTTTAAGAAAACACCATAAAGAACTATTCCCTCAAGGTACATGCTAAATTCATTCATCAACCCATAGAGTTTATAAAGACTTCCAAATACTCATGGTTATTTTCCATAGAGGGAATCAACATCATAGGAATTTATACTCCATCCACATTGAAAAAATTCATTTATATTCTCACTGCGACCAAAATACTCTCCAATTCATCTAAATTTATACCCCTAAAATAAGTTAGAGAAATGAATATTGTCATCTTCATGAGATCCAAAATCATTACAAGTTTTGGTGTCCTTCATACGATACTAAAAGATAATGGAAACAACATTTTCTCTTATGAGATTGGAAGGTTATTTCATGATTAAAAAATAATATCCAACTACTCATCCCTCTATAATGAAGTGTCCAATATATATATATAGAGTCCTTTAACAAGACCCTATCAATCATAGTCCATAATATGGTGGATGAGGATAAAAATTCTTGGCTGGAAAGGTTTCTAGATTTTTGTGGGATTGTCATACTATAACTCACACTGTCACACAGGATACCTCATAATCATTTTTATATGTTACAAAGGAGGTCATTTCCATCATATTTAGATTTCCATTTCTTTATATTGAAATCTTTATGAACTTGTTCATGGACGTGTTTTCCAAAAAGAAGATAGATAAATTAGTGTGACTAGAAGAGAAGAGATTGCATACCTGGTATCATTTTGAAGTCCACAAAAACAAAATTATGTAATCCTTTAACAAAAATTTCTCATATGGTCGTTTCTTGAGGTAGAGATGGATTAGGTCCTCAGGACCCTAATGATACCTAGAAAGAAACCTCCAAAGCAAGAGCCAATGTGGGAGGAAAATTACACCATATTAAAAAACTACTCCAATAGAACTTATTATTTAATCTTAAAGGATTGAAATATTACCCCAACACACACCAATGTAATTTTACTAAATAAATATTTTATGTAATCACATGAAACCTATCTTAATCATATTATGTTAAACTATATGGTTTCCCAATCCGGATTGTAACACCCTGAGTTTTTATGGACCTTTATTTATTGAATAAATTAAACTTTTATTTATATATTTCATTTCACTAAGTGAAATATTCCATTCACATGGAACCAAATTGGCATACATTACATGCAACACAAAATCAACGTACATTACACACAATACTGAGTTTCTATGAAACATATTTTATTTCTTATAATTATTTAAATGTGATAATTATAGCCTAGTCATTAAACATAGTAATATGAATAGTAATAAATACTTTTAAAATATTTTATATAATGGTTTTATGTAAATAAAACATATTAATAGTGAGATAATTAATTTTTTTTGTAACATCCTTAAATGTTTAAAAATATTATTTTCTCAAATGAACTAATTTTCTTGTCCTTCTATGAATAATAATAAAATTAATTTTATACACATTTAGATATTTAATTTGATAAAATTAAATTATTTTTTGTATTTATAATATATAAATTACCTATGATTTTTTTTATTCTGAAAAGCTTCTTTTTTCATGAATACTGAAAAATACCGAATTTTAGTTTAAAATAACCTTTTCATATAATTTATTTATAAGGAAAAATTATATTTTAAATTACATTGAATGTTTAATTAGATCATATTGTTATCATTTAATCCAATTTAGGTCATTTTAATTAATTTCAAATTGATATTGACTATAAAACATAGAAAACATTTGGAATTTTTTTCTTTAAAAACTCGTAGTGTCATCCTGTTAGCAGGATTATATTTAAATTAATTTCTGTAACTTTTGTAATTGGAATTGTTAAAAATGGACTCTATATTTGGAATCATAATAATTTATAATCATTATTAAGTTCATCTAATTTTTTGTCAACAAATATTACCGAAATTGATTAAAATTAATTATGATGACTAAGAGAAAAATTAGGTTAACAAAGTACTAAACCTAAAATTTAAGACCTAAAACAACATCGACACATGTCCAAGAGCAATTAAATGACCATATATCCAACATATGTTGATTCAATAATGATTTTCTTACGAATTTTCCATTCCTTATTGTTTTGAAAATCAAAAACACCTTATACTAAAGAAAATATAAATTTTACCCCCATAATGAAAATTTACTTCTTTAAGGAAATTTACCCTTACCTAGAGTTTTTTATACATAGCAATATTTTTTCCTTAAATTACAAAACACGTATTGTTAACCAAAATCCCGGAATAATATAATGACAAGTATTGGAGTATTCTTTTTTAGGATCTGAATTTTGGATGTGAACTATAATGAAGTTTCAATCCGAATTCTGGACTCCGAACTCTTCTGTAATTCTGGACTCCAAACTCTTATGAAGTTCGACTCTGAACTCTTAGGTAGTTCGACTCTGAACTCTTGAGTAGCTTGACTTAGAACTCTTAAGTAGTTCGACTCTGAACTCTTAATTAGTTCGACTCCGAACTCTTAAGTAGTTCTACTCCGAACTCTTAAATAGTTCGACTCCGAACTCTTAAGTAGTTTGACTCCGAACTCTTAAGTAGTTCGACTCCTAACTCTAAAGTAGTTAGACTCCAAACATTCAGTTTACATACACTCCAAAATGTTGAATAGTTTTTACTTTCATTTTTTCCATTTCAAAACAATGTTGTGCTTTCAGTTATACTTGGTTAGTTATTAAACAGTGTCGTCTATTCTATTTCAAACTAACTGTTGGTTGAGTTACACATGTATAGGTCCCTCTGAATTTCATGGAAAATATGACCGTTGGCGGAGGGAGCCGGCCGTTGGAAATTTTCCCTTAAATAAGATCTCATTTGAAAGAGCTTTACAATAAGTTGATCGATCTAGAGACCACACGCTGTTAAGGTGATTTCTAGAGAGAGAATCTTTTCATGCCTTGTGCGCACTGAACCTCTCGTTCAGATTGCTTCGTGCAAATCCGAATGTTGGTGATTACATTTGAGGACTTCCGGGGATAGGAAGACAGAGGTGCAGACTACCTTGAGGTTCGAGGGCTTCCTTTCTGAGGAAGACAGAGGTTCCAACTACCTTGAAGTTGAGGGCTTGTGGGGATAGCAAGACAGAGATTCCTATCTTCGTATCTAGGGCTTACCCTAGTGTGGGTAAGAGAGACTTGCTTGAAAGTATAAATCAAGGGACCTTTATCCAAGGTTGTTAGATACCCTTATCTTTGGGTTAAAAGACTTATATCTTTTTACTTGTAGTTTTACTACTTGTTTTTCCACTGCATACTGTATTATAAGGAAAGTACCTTCTTGTATTTCCTTACACTTTTACTCTGATAAGTTTAGATTCTATACGCTTTAAGGTATAATATAATATTGTAAACCTTAGTTCCAATCCTACAATTTGTGTTGGAGGTGTTGTGAATCTTCTTAGTTTGACTTTGTTAAACTTAGTCCTTTCCTTGTCTAAGGAAAACATAGTTATCTATAACCAAATTTAAAGGTTCCAAAGGAATTTTTATAGTGTACAATTCCCCCCCCCCCCCCCTCTTGTATTTTGAGCATCAACATCATTATTTAAATCCTTCAACATATTAATTTTATATAATTTTTTACATTATTTCATCCACTTTACATGGGAAAAATTCCTGTGGAATTCCTTTTACCAAAATTTACAAGAGTGTCACTCCTCCTCCAACATAAAATGCCTCCTCTCCACCCACTTCCTAAAACCTATCAAGACACTTTGGATTGACCAATATATTCCAAGATAGATCCTAAAAAATCCCTCCCATTTTCCTAGAATCCTAATCTTATGTATAAATAAAACCATGTAATCACAATGGTGAAAACCAAAAGGAGTTACTCAAAGAAAATGTAACATCCTTCCTCAGGCTCCTTTCTTTTATTTTCATTATCCACTCCTCAACTCCTATTATTATGCTATTTTATAAGATAAATAGTATAATAAATACACTATTATTTTTTTATTCTATTTATTAGACCTACACTTATATACACATCTGTCCAATGGGTAACAAACATATTGTTTATGTGTAATGTGAATTACCGCCCATCGAAATGATAATTGTTCATTTTTACTTTACCACCTCTCATAGGGTAAATTATGATGGAAACTATATTTATATATGATATATATAATATTTATAATTTATTTAATCTTATATAATCTTTTTAAAATCCAAATCTTTATACTTTAAATTTTCTAAATACAATAATTTCATTTGAGGAAGTGTGAACTATTTCCCCCTCAAAGTTATGTGATTCATTCACACAATACAAAGAATGAATTAAGGATGGATTTAGTGAAATGATATAATATATATGAAATAATAATTATAATTTAGTGATATTATACACACATATACATATATTAAATTTTCTTTCTTTCTTTTAATACCATAATGAAACAGAAATGACATTCACGAGTACGTATAGCCTACCATCCACATGAATGGTGTATTCCATTTTATACTTCTATATTACATTGATTATTATAATAAAAATATAATGAATATAATTTATATTTATATAATGTTAAAAATTCTTGAAATCATGATATATTTATAAGGACTAAATATATGACCAATTAAGACACATGCGAAAACCAAAGTAGATATTACCCAAAGTGGGACCATAAGGGAGAATTATTAACAAGCAGGTAATATAAATCCATAATAAAAAAACATATGGTATTATATATTATAGTACGGTTATGTGATATATTTATTTTAAATTTATATTTATTATAAAATAATCTTTTATGATTATTCCAAGAGTCATAACTCAATCTAATGGAATTTCATCTCACTGTTTATATTCATGAGATACATTCCTTGTACACTACTCTTTTATATTGCGTTGTGTATATACTTTACATGAATGTATTATATGATTAATAATCATAAATATATGGGTATTTAAATATCCATTATATGATATTACTTTCATGGGGTTAATTTTTCAAGAGATACCAAATCGGTAAGACAGTTTTGTCTCAATTTTCTTTCTTTGGGATTTATGTTTTGTTATGCACCTAAATTATTTTTCCAGGTGTGTAGACTTCCATTTAAAAATTTATATCATGAATATAATTCTTTTAATTATATATTAATATTCATGTAATTTCATTTCCATACATAAATAGTATGATTACAGGTTACCAAGTGTTCAGAGTTTGTTGAAACAATGTCATTATTTATTGGTATTGTTTAAGATAATACATCCATTAATGAAATATTATGATACATCTATCAAGAACACTAAAGAGTTTCATTATACAATGTTTATTCAATATATCTCCATGTATTATTATCATTTTTTCACTCTTTGGTACTTAATATAATTATGGAATAAATTAAGAAAAAATTGATCGTATTTATATTTGCGGTCAAAAATCTATTTTATTTCAAAAATGGTTTCAAATTATCCATGTATATAATTTAAAATGGATAAGAAATTTAAAAATGTTTTATTTTTTTCAAGTGTTCCTTTATTTTTTTCCAATATATTTTTAAAGAAAAATGTTTTCAAAAATTTTTATGTTTTAAAAATTATTTTTCAAAGAAAAAATGAAATTTTCGTCAAGAAATGTTTTTAAATTATATTTCAAAATTATTTCTCATCTGTGATGACTCCATTGGTGTTAGTCATTAATTTATGGATAAATAATTTAATTTTTCTATTCATATTCTTTCTCTAAATGTTTTATGTTTTTATGTCATGATGTTTATGATACTCATTTCTCTTTCACTTGTTATATGATTTTAAACCCGCTTATTTTCATGGGTTATGATTTTGATAAAATGATTATGAAACCTTAATCATTTTTCACAGGTTGTGATATTATTACATTTTTATGATACCCATTTCATTTATTGGGTTATGATATGTTTTTTTATGATTTTCTGGCATATGTATGCTTTATTTTGTTATGATATGGGTGGAACATATATCTCCCCCAAATGGATTGGGTAAATATTTATATCTCCTGAGATAGACTAAGATGGCCTTGGAAGTGAACCTTTACTAATAATACGTTCATGGGAGTGAACCATGACTACCAATATGGTATGATAAGTGAACTAATACTATTAAGAATGCCATGGGAGTGAACCATAACCACTAAGATGGTATGGGGAGTGAACCCATACTAATAATATGGCATTATTATTGATAACTTGACTACTATGAAAATAATTTTATATGATTATGTGTCTTCCGAAACTCCATTTCTTATTCTTATGTTATGATTTCATGGATTATATTCTTTATTTCCTTAATCTTCAAGTCTTTTGAATTAATAATATTTATTCTATGATTCATATATATGCTCTTTGACAGTAGGGTATGATCTTAAATTTTCATTATCATGTTCTCATATACTTTTTCTCATGATTGTTCTTATATATCTCCCTTGTTTACCCTTATTTATAATATTAGCTCACCCATTTTTTTCTATCACCATTTTATGAAGATATTTTTTATGTTTTATGTCTCTAGTAAGGGTTCAATTCAAGTAGAACCTAGTGGGAGATAATTTAGCTCACTTAGAAAAAATGTTTATATTTCCATGTTTCAAAGACACTATACTGGTACAGTCTTTGGGAGTATTTTTGTATAATATTTTATGTATTCTACAAAATTTATGTAATTTTAATGCACAAAAAGAGATGTTCTCTATATTTTTTACTATATAAATTGTTTAGTTAATCTATGGAAACTAAGATGAGAAAAACTTACTGAGAACCCTAACGACAAGTCTAAGGATAATTATAAGGATATATAAAATTATTGGAAAATGTCTTGGAATTTTGGTGAAGGATATAGTATGTGGTTCTCTAGCAATAAATCCTTTTCTGGATAATATAATTGGATGTGGCTATGGAATATATGTACCTAGGAGTAATAACTCGGACAAGTTGTGTCGGGTTTTACATGGCATAACTTGGTAAATGACAACGGGCCTTGTTACACACCTGGTTTGACACTCCCATGGTATATTCTTTGGAAATTCAAAAACACTTCATGAATCATCATGAAATATTTAAATATAATCTGTTTATGAATAACCTAAGATAAACCTAAGTTTTTATATATTTTTTAAGGTGTATAAATTTGGAAAAATAATAAGTTACTTTTCATGATTATATGGTTCCTCATTATGATAATTATTTCTTACTCTATGATTTTGGTTTTATTCAATGGATAGAACCTGATGTAGCCATGATAATGGTGATTGAAATGTAAAATGTAATGATTTTACTCAAAAGAAAAAAAATTCCATGGGAGAAGTAATGAAATATATCAGTTTTATGCTCAACCAAATCTCCCAAGCTAAGAATCGTGATAGACATTCAAATGAGAAAATAAGGACACAACATTCTATTGATTTCTTTAGGAGGAAACATCCACCTTCTTTTAGTGGTTATTATAATCCACATATTGTTGAATATTGTATCAGTACTAAAAAAATATACCCTCCATTCACTAATTTTCATAGAATGAGAAAGTCATTATTTTTTATTATTGGTTAGAAGGTGAAGAATACTAGTGGGGGATTCTAATCAAGAATATGTGGTGGCTAGTCGAGATTGCATCCAGAATTGGGATGAGTTCAAGAAAGTATTTTTAAATAATTACTTTCCTTTCATTCTTCAAACAAATATGTATAAATATTTACTTGAGTTAAAGAAAAGGGATGATTAATCTTTTGGTACCTATGAGGCTGATTTCACAAGACATTAAAATTATGCTTCAGGAATTATCATCCAACTCTAAAGTTAAGTTGATAGGTTATTCGGTAGCTCAAATCCAAGTCTCATAATGGCATTGTCCATAATATAATTTAGTAGCTACGAATATATTTTCCATTGTGTAATAAATGATGAAATGGAGTTTGGAGTCTCGTATCAATATCATGGTTTTCAAAAGAAAAGGAAGATGTATTTTAAAATAAAATGTAAAAACAATGAAAATAAAATGATGTCATTTCCTTTATTCTATAAGTGTTGGAAGAAGAATGGATGAAATCTCCATAAGGGGTCAAATAAATGTATTAAGTATTGAAGGGAAGGCCTTTGGGTAGTTTTTTTTAATGGTTGGGGTCGAAGCCTCATTTATTATTAAATCAAAGAAAAGACCTCTTTAACTAGATAGAGAGAGACCCATTACATAGCCCGAAGGCCCAGTGGGAATTTATCCCATTACATGGCTCGTAAGCCCAATTTTTAGGCCTAAGGCCCATTCTGTGAATAGTACTGCTATAGTACCCACCCCTGCTACAGTGATGTTGCTGCAACAGTACCGTCGTCGCTATAGTCGCTATAGTACTGTTATAGTACCCTGCATCCAATGGGTTTTGAACCCCCATTTTTCATGTAGGATTAAGGGGTGCATACCACTAAGATAAACCCCAACTATAGAGAAAAAGGTATAGGAAGAAGTTAGCTACCATTGAAAATAGAGAAAAGGGGGATCATTATTATCCTTCCATGATTTAGTTCTGCATGTGTACGGAGAATGGGAAATATGTCAAACACTACCCAAACCCAAGGTATATTGATGATAAACAATGTAATGAACCTATTAATCCAAGGGAAAATGGTAAATCCCATGCAATCAATATTTTTGAAGAGGGGTGTGATAATGACATGGTGAATGGTACACATACCATCCATTCTAGAACTGCTAACATCTTATTTGATTCTCGATCTACCCACTCTTTCATTTTTAAATAATTTTCTAAGGGTGTTAATATTTCACCAAAATTATTAGATGTAGAATTATCATTGAAAACATCTAATGGTATTATCATTTCATCCTAGGTATAGAATTCTTCTCTAGTTTAAATTTTTGGGAATGCACTTTGTTCAAATATTTTTATTCTGACATTGGAGGAATTTGATGTCATCTTAGGCATGGATTGTATTTCTCTGCATAAATCCCACATAAATGTTCAAGGAAGCTAATTTATGTCTAATATTTCAAACCCTCCTATGATCAACCATAAACATGATGATCCACATGAACTTCTAATGGATATTACATCCAGTGTATTGGTCTTAACTCCCATTAATAAGGGTTATTCATCTCAAATGGTTGGGGAGAAAAGCGACATTTATGATACACATATTTTTTAAGATTTTTTGGATGTGTTTCCAAAACAGTTTCCAATCCTTCCACCAAATGAGAAGTCAACTTCTCATTATAAATCATACCTATTTCGACAGTAATTTCAAAAACACACTATATAATGGCCTTAATTGAGTTGAAAAAAATTGAAGAAGAGACTCTAAGAAAACCTCTATAAGTGAATAATTTTACCCAATTTGTCACCTTGGGGTGAACCTATTTTTTTTAAAGTAAATATGGGTCAATGTGAATATTCTTTGATTATTATTAGTTGAACAATATCACAATCAAGAATAAATATCATATCCCCCAAATTGATGACTTTTATGATCAACTTCATGGATCTCAATACTTTTCCAAGATTTGCCTTCATTTTTGATATCATAAATTGAGGTTCAAGAAGGAGTATATATCCAATGAAACATTTTTTACATGGTATAGACAGTATGAATATATATTGATGCCTTTTAGTCTTACTAATTCCCCTTATATCTTCATGAATTTGACAAATACAATCTATAGAAATCACATTGACCAGTTTTTTGTAGTCTTTATATATATGATATTCTTATCTATTCAAAGATAAAAGAAGAGAATGACGAAGAACATGAGAATTTTTCTAAATACCATAAGAAAGGAGAAACTATATTAAAAATTTACAAAGTGTGAATTTTGGTTTCAAAATGTTACTTTTTTAGGTCACATAATCTCAAATGATGGTATATCAGTAGATCCATCAAAGACATAGGCTGTTGAATGATGATCTAGACCAACAACAGTGACTGAGATATTTAGATTTATTGGTTTATATGGATATTATTTATGTTTTATGGATAATTTATAACAAATATCTAATCCTATAACCAGGTTAACTCAGAAGGGTGCCAAGTTCCGCTAGACAGATGCATATGAGGAAAATTGGAAGGAACTAAAGAGAAGTATAGTCAGTGCAACTATTCTCAAATTACCCTAAAGAGGAGAAGGTTTTTTAATCTATAGTAATGCATATAAGAAGGGATTGGTATGTGTTCTTATCAATAATAACATGATTATAACTTATTCTTCATGGAAATTTAACATTAAAGAGAAAAATTATCGAAATCGTGATTTGGAGTTAGGAGAAGTAATTTTGTCAATAAGGATATGGATCCATTATCTTTATGAGAAAAATTGTGATATATATATACTGATCTTAAAAGTCTGAAAAATATATTCCCATATAGGGATTTGAACATGTTCAATAGAAGGTTGTTAGATTTAACAAAGGATTATAACTTCTCAATACAATATCACCCTAGGAAAGTGACCAAGTTGGATAATGATTTGAGTTGAAAGGTTCATGCAAGATTATCTAGGATGAGGGCGACAATATATCCAATGTTTTAGTATTTTCAGAGGATACAACTAAAAATCCTGATGGAAGGTGGAAGTATTATCTTTCTCAAATTAATGTTTAACCCTCTATCCAAGTGAAGCTTAAATAGGGGAATAAGGAATATATAGAGTTGCAAAAGAAATTTATAAATGTTCTTGATTTTAAATTAGATCTAGATAGAATGATAAGGTTTAAGAACTAGTATGTATTAAATCCATGCCATATTTGAAGAATGAGTTGGTAGAGGAAGCTCATAGTTCTCCATTATCTATTCATTCTGGAAGTATAAATATGTATAAGGACTTGAAATAATTCTTCTTATGGGATAGAATAAAGAGATATATCACGGAGATTGTATCTTGGTGCTTGGTATACCAACAAGTTAAGGATAAATGAAATAAAATCAAAGATTATGTTTCATTCATTAACCATACTAGATTATAAATGGGAGAATGTCACTATATATTTTTTCAATAGACTACCCAGAACCTCTAAAGGGTTTAATTCTCAAAGGGTGGTAGTCTATCACCTTACAAAGTCAGTACATTTCATTTCTATCATCAAAAACTTCTCTCTAGATCTTCTTTCCAAGATATACATTAAGGAATTTTTAATGTCTCATGGAGTACCACATTGTATTATATTGGATTGAGATCTAAGGTTTACCTATATGTTTTGGTGAATTGTTGAGAAATAACATGATACTAAATTGAGTTTCAACACTTCTTATCATCCTCATATATATTGTTAGTTTGAAAGAAAAATTCAAACCCTAGAGGTTTGGTTGAGATATTTTCATTGTGATTTCAAAGGTGTTTGGGATCAAAACATTCCTTAAGTTGAGCTTTATTTCCACAATAGATTTCACTAAAACATTTAGTTGGAACCTTATGAATCCTTCTATTGGAAAAATGAAGAGCTCCAACATTCTAGTATGAGGTTGGAGAAAGAAAGCTATTGGTAACTGAGATCACTGAAGAAATAGAATATAAGGTTAGAGACATTCAGAATCATATCAAGGAAGATCAATGTTGGAAGAAACAATGTGTTGAAAACTGGTAGCATGTTCTATAATTTGAAGTTTCTGGAAAATTATTTCTATGAATCTCTCTCTGGAATAAGGATATGAGGTTTTGAAAGAAAGTGATACTAAGCCCTAGGTATATCGGTCCCTTTTTGATTCTTGATCATATCATGACAGTATCCTTTTGATTAGTACTTATTCCAAATCTTTCTCATGTCCAAGTTATGTTCTATGTATCTCCTCTAAGGAAGTAAATACATGGACCTTTCACATGTGTTGAACTCAAAGGTCATACCGTTGGAGCATAATCTTTCTAATAAGGAAGAACCAATTGAAATTTGGGATCATGGAGAGAAAGTTCTATGAAATAAGACCAATCAACTGGTAAAGTTTTTTGTTGAGAAATCACCATTTAGAAGATGCTACATGGAAAAATGAGGGTATTATTAAGAAAATTTATCCCCATTTTTCACCCAAATGATGAATTTTTGGGGAAAATTTCATTTTAATTGGGGTGGAATGTAACACCCAGAGTTTTTATGGACCATTTATCTCGAATAAATTAAATTTTCATCAATATATTCATTTAACTAATTTATAAATTCCTTTCACAGGGAACGGACATGGTCTACGTTACATGAAATACCAACTTGGCATACTTTACGCGCAACATTGAGTTTATATGAAACATATTTTTTATTATAATTATTAAATCATAAAATTATGACCTCACCATTAAACATAGTAATATAAATAGAAATATATTATTTTAAAATATTTTTAATAATTTTTTTGTTTAAATAAAACAAATTTATAAGTAAAGATATAATTTTTTGTAATGTTCTTATATGTTTAAAAATATTATTTTCTCAAATGGACTATTTTTCATGTCCTTTAATGAAAAACCCCAAAAAATAATTTTAAACACATTTATAAATTTAATTTTATTAAATAAAATTCATTTTTTTCAATTTATAATGTTGAAATTATCTTGGGGTTAATTTTTGAGATTTTTTTGAGAAATATCATTTTTTAGATGAATAGTGAAAAATACCAAATTTTAATTCAAAACTGCCTTTTCTTCATTTTTTTGTGGATAAATTATATTTTAAAAAAAATAAAATCTTAATTAGATCATATTTTTCTAAATTAATACAATTTAGGTCATTTTAATCAATTTCACTATGAGATTGTCCATAAAATCATAGAAAACTTTTTTGATTTTTTTACTTTAAAGACTCATACTATCATCTCATCAATGGTTTTAAATTTAAATTATTTTATGCTAGTAATGTGTTTGGAATTTGGAAAAATGGATTCCATATTTGGAACCAGAAAAATTTATATTGGCTACTAATTTCAACAAATTTTTTGAATAAAAAAATTAGTGAAAGTGAATAAAATTAATTATGTTGATTAGAAGAAAAATTAGCTTAAAACTTTATTAAAGATTATTATTAAGAGACAAAATGACTTAAAAACATGTCCAATATCCATTGTATAGACATATTTCTACCCAATATTCCATTTTATTTATTTTTTTCTATTATTTATTCCACATGAAATGGGAAAACTTTGGGTGGAATTCCTTTTCCCAAAATTTACAAGAGTGACAGTCTTACACTATAAAAAGGACTTGTCTCCTCCAAATTCCTCACACCTATCGAGACACTCTATATTAACCAATATCTAACCAAATAGATCCTCAAATTATATCCCCTATACCTACAACACTCTCCTTTGGAATAAATCAATCCAAGGAATCCATTTCATTCAAACCAAAAGTAGTTACCCAAAGAAGAGGTAAGATCCTTCCTCAATCTTTTTTATTTTATTTTCTTTGTCCACTCCCTAAAATATTTTTATCCTAGTATTTTATAAAAATATTATCCTAAATATACTCGGAAGTTTTTAAAATAATTTTTTGACCTAAAATTACACATTCATCCATCTAATTGGTAAGGAACGTATTGTTTCCTTGTACGGCAATCTACCACCTCAGGAAATGATGATTGTTCATTTTTTATTTACCGCCTATCATGGTAAAAATTATGATAGAAACTCTATTTATATATGATATTTATAATTTCATTAATATAATTTAATTTTTTTATACCATATATAATTATACTTTCCATTTTTTGTAAATATGATAATTTCGTCTGAGGATGTGTGGACTACTGCCCCCTCAAAGCGATATGATTTGTTCACACACTACATAGAGTGTATTATGGATGGTTTAATAAAATTATATTACATATATTAAATAATAATAATTAATTAATTATATTATATACATATATATATTTATTTATTTAATTTTTTTTCTTTCTTTCAATATTATAATAAAATGGAAACGATATTCATGCAGACATACGATCTACCGTCTCCACAGACAGTGTATTCTATTTTATAATTCTATTTTATATATATTATTATAAAAAATATATAATGAATATAATTGATATTTATATATTGTTTTAAATTCTTTAAATTGTGATATTTGTATAAGGACCAAATATATAAGAAATTAAGACACGTATAATGAACAAAGTGAATATTACTCAATCTAAAACCTTAAGAGATAATTGTTAAAAAGTGGGTAATATAAAGTTTTTATCAAACCATATAGGGTATTTAATATAAGAATATAGATATTTGATATATTTATAATAAAAATATATTTATTATATAGAATTTTGGTATGAGTATGATGAGGGTCAAGACACAAGGTTAGGGAATTTCATCTTAATTTTTATATCCTTGAGATACATGCCATTATCACTACTGTTTTATTTTGTGTGGTGTATATAATTCATGTAAATGTATTATATGATTAAAAATATTAAATTTTTGGTATTTTACATATATATTCAATGAAAAATATTTCAGGGGTTTTTTGTTTCAACAGTTACCAAATCGGTAATACAATTTTGTCTCCATTTTCCTTCTTTGAGTCTCATGTTTTTTATGAACCTAAATTTTTTTCAATTGTGTATAATTACATTTGACATGTTATATCATATATCCAATTATTTTCATTATATTTTAAGATTAATTTATATTCATTTTTGTACATGAAGAGTATTATTCCATGTTACCATGTGGTGAGAGTTTATTGAAAAAAGCTGATCGTTTATCAGTGTTTTTTATGATTATTCTTACATTAACAAAATATTGTGATAAATCACTATAGAATACTCATGAGTTTAATTATAATATATTTATTAAATATATATACAAATATTATTACCATTGTTACACTCTTTATTGATTAATATAATTAATAAAAAAAAATTAATAAAAATCTTATTATATTTCTCTCTTCGGTTGGAAATCTATTTTAGTTCAAAAATGTTTTCAAAAATGATTTCAAATGATCCTTGAAGATTATTTTCATGTACAAAAATATTCAAAAATGTTTTATAGTATTTAAATATTACATTATATGTTTCCAAAGATATTATCAAAGAAAAATGTTCTCAAAAAGTTCTATATTTTTATATCCATTTTTAAAAGTGGAATGTATTTTTTTCAAGAAATATTTTCAAAAGATCTATCAAAATTATTTATCATATAATATGAAATCCACTGGTGTTTCTCATGAATTTATAGTGAAATTATTCAATGTTTCAATTCATACTCCTGCCCTTAATATTTTATGTTTTGTAAGTATGATTATTATGAAACTCATTTCTCTTTCATAGGTTATATGCTTTTGAAACCTAATTCTTTTTCACGAGTTATAATTTTGATGAAATGATTATGAAACCTAAATCTTTTTCCGTAGGTTATGATATGATTTCATTTTTATGATACCCATTTAATTTCATGGGTTATTATATGTCTTCTTAGGATTTTTTGGCACATGTATGTATGATTTAATTTTGATATGGGTGGGACCGATATCTCCCTCCAATACATTGGTTAAATATTTATATCTCATTATACAGAATAAAATAGTCTTGGGAGTGAACCTTGACTAATAATATGTCCATGGGAGTGAACCATGACTACCAAGATGGTATGAGGAGTGAGCACATACAACTAATATGGCCATGGGAGTGAACCCTGACTACCAATATTGTATGGGGAGTGAAACCATAATACTAAGTTGGTATTGGCAGTGATTCCTTGACTACTATGGAATAATTTTATATTCTTATGTGTCTAACATAATTCCATAATTTATTCCTATTTTATGATTTCATGGCTTATGTTATTCATTACTTTATGAGTCAAGTCTTTTGAACTGACAATATTTATTCCATGATTCATGTATATGATCTTTGATATGGAAGGTATGATATTATATTTTCATGATCATGTTTATGTACCCTTGTACTTAGGATTATTCTTATATATATTCCATTTTTAACCTTATTGAGCATCTAAGATCACCACTTTTTGTGTTTCCTTACCCATGTTATGTAGATATCCATTATGTTTGATGTCTCTAATAAGGGTTATTATCAAGAAGAACCTAGTGGGACATAATATAGCTCACTTATGTACCAGTGATTATGTTTCCATGTTTCCAAAGGCACTATACTAGTATGGTATTTGGGTTTCTATTTGTGTATTTTTTTAATTATTGCTTAAAATTTATGAAATGTTAATGTTTGAAAAGAAAGGGTTAATATACTAATGTCATGACTTTAAATATTATGGTTTCCCTTTCCTGATTGCATGATATTAAATTTCAGGGTTTTTTCATCTTAATCACATGGTGTTAAATGGCATGGTAATTGTCCGTATCATATGAAATTATTCTATAATCCTTTCCATATGTTATAAACATAATATATCTCATTTCATAAATGAATGATATTTTAATTTCCTCATAATAGAGGACATATCCCTAGAAATCAGTCTTCTATCATTCCATGCTACAAAACTATATTTTTAAATCCATGAACTATGCCTAGCTTCATTCTTGTTAACACAGGATATGCAGTGACACATAAATCTCCAATTTTGGGTCTATCTGCAACATAAAAATACCCCTCTTCTTGTGTATTTTCTAGAACAATACAGGAATCTTTCATACAAGAACTATTTGTGTCTTGATTCTATCTTTGTTGAGATATGTAGAAGCATCCAAATCCATTATTTTGGGAAAATACATAATAAAAAAATCTCACTTTCTTCTGTATGGATTAGACCTACCTAGGGAAAAGGATTCTCCCCTTATTAGGTAATTTTGATATGAAATGATCATTTCATATTCTGGAACCTTCCATCCAAAAAAATCTTTTATATAAGAAAATATGAATCTTTATATTCTTTCATCATCCCTCAGTAGTGGAATCTCATATACCAGAAAATTCATTTTTTGACGATACATTTAAACAACACATTAGGATTTTCAAAAGTTTTCCACTGAAGGTCCAGTCAATTAGAGACACATTCATCCTTACGAGACACCTCTTCTATTTCTATAAGCCCCAATAATATTATACTGAAAACTTATTTTCAAATATTTTCTACGGTCACTCCTTGAAAACTCTTCCAATATTACTCATCAGATTCCGAACCCCCTGATTGCATCTTACAATCTTTACCCTTTGTAATTGAAGATGGTGAAAAATTTCTTATCAGATCACTATGGAACGGAAAATTACGGATCCTACAATCAATGATAAATGACTGTAAAGTGTATCCCTTTACATCCTTTCCATAATACATTAAAATACATGGTCCATGTCCTTGTCACACAACATTAAACTGAATGAAAAATCAAACTTTTTCTAGGAGGAACCACTCTGCCTGATGTTGATAATTCAACAGAATTCCACATCATTTAAATAGACAATGTTTTTTAGGGGTAGTTTTCTATTGAAGACATGTTCCAACATAGATGTCCCCTTCATTCTCAGACACATTCCCTTCATAAATAACCCTTAATGGTCATGAAAAATCTGAATATACATAACCCTTCTTTATCCATTGGTAATTAAATGTCAAATTCCAGGGGATACCTTCATTGACATTGCATTCATACACCCCATTCAGCTTTACATGAGACTCCCTTGAAAATGTCCTGTCAACAAAATTCAAATTCATCTTCAAGAGAGACCTCTTCTATCCCCATAATCCCTAATAATGTTATTCTATAAAATGAATTTCAAACATTCTATGTGGTCACTCCCTGCATACTTTTCCCACATCATGCTTAATATTCAAAAATCAAAAAATTAGGGTTCTAAATTACCCATTATATATCTTGATAGAGTTAGGAAATTCTTTTACATCCAACCTTTCTCAGTTAATCATTCCATAACTCATGGTCAAAGTTGTTCGACCTAAAATATCAGTCACATTAGTTTTCCTTGTAAGACTCTAAACCACCCACGTAAAGAGACACATTACTCACCAGGCTAAAACCCCGCATAGGGTACCCAAGATAAAATTTTAGTCATCACCTATAAGTTTTCACCACATTGGCCATTGGAAAAAAATCAAGGTTCTTAAAGAAATGAAGTAATGTATGTAGGGTTCTTCATGTAAACCTAAAATTAATCAAAACTATTCTCACTGGGTCCTTTAGATTAGAACAAATTTGATCATTACCTGATCTTTCATCTAAATAATTTGACTCTAGTTTCATAGTGATAATAATTATTCTTATACCCATCCATGAGTGATTCTCTAGAAGAGATCATTTTAACTTGACTATCATGGGTTATGATTGAGGTTGAAATGCAATGATATATCCATTCATGTTATTTAGAGATTATCTTTCAAAAAAATTCTAGTTATAATTGATTGGAACTAAATACTAAGGTGATGGTTATATAAAAGATGGAAAATAATTTTTTTGTTTATATTGGATGGAAATTATGGATAAAAATAAACATATTGGAGTCTCTTTGAATAAGAAAAATATTACAGTTACAAATACTTCTCAACAAATTCATAAAATTGAATCATTACATGATAATAATACTCTATGGATTGACATAACTCAAAACATGTTGTAATATATGTCTTGGTATTATCCCATAATTCCTCCACCCTCTCATTAGAATCTTGTATTTCCATCTCTACCTCATCCACTAGTTGTTTCCATCATCAACAACTACCTCAGCATGATCCATTTCTTATTTAAGTTGATCCCTCTTTTGATGAATCCATTACACCAAGGATATATCTTCTAGAACGTGAACCATTCACCTTGTAGTTACCCCAACATTCTCATAGGATTTAGTGAAAAGAATATTTTATTGTTGTAGTAATCTTATACATAGACCATGTAGTTGAGAGATGAGACTAAATTGCAATGTCCCTCTCTCGAGATTTTATCACCATTGTTACCTTGTCTAGTATGTTACGATAATCAAACCCCTCAAACATGAGAAACAAATAAATGTGACATAATCTGGGTTGTTTCATTAGTAAGTTCTCTAGGGTTCATGAAAAAACATATTCTTTATATCTGTCAATACAGTCTGACAAGCAACATATATATTTTTTAGAGCCCCCTTATCTACATTAGAATTTGTCTTACACTGTTCATTGTACTTAGGAACTATTGAATCCATAGAGGTTCTCAACTGAACATCTTCATCCTAGGATGTATCTATGATAGCCATCTCATTTTTATCCTTATAAGGTTGAGATGTCGGGGTATCATTTAGAACCACAGAGGCTTGTGTAAATAATTCTAGAGTCATATGATTGAATTAGTCAATATCTAAACTTTAAAAGGTGAGGAATAGATTGATGTGTGGAGAAATTACCTTCACTTGTAAAAATATCGACATCTCTGACCATTATTGTACCAATTAATTGAAATTAAGAAGTTTTATACTCATTTTGTACGTTAGATTCAGTTTATTCTAGGAATTCACATACCACACACACATTTTAATATAAATTAGTGGACTCCAGATGGTCACTTGTTGATACTTGTAACAGCCCGAGATTCTATGAAAACTATTCTTTTTAATTTTATTAATGTCTTGTGTTGTACGCTACACCAAAAGGAGCTTTCACAACACGCATCCCTGACTTGCCTTGCATTATACGCAATCGCAAACTTTCTCGATAGCGTGTGTAGTACGCAATACTGAGTTTCACGAAACAACGATATGCTATTAAAATATTATTAAAACTAGCTGTTATGAATAGTAATAACCACTTTTTAAAATTTTAGAAATTTTACCTCTCAAAATGGACTTTATTTTTGGATTCGGAGTGTCGAATTTAGCCTAAGGTGAAATTTTGGTGATTTTCGGATAACTTTCATATTCTGATAAATAGTGAAAATTACTAAATTATAATTAAAAACAACTTTTTTAATCGAAATAATTAATAGTGATAAATTATTAATTTGAGTGGTTTTAAAGTATATTTTTAATATATTTTTACAATTTAATACAATGTTGGTCATTGGATGTAATTTCACATTTAAACCAGACATATTCAAGTGTCAATATTTTGATAGATATTGTTTCTTAAAAACATGCTATTTGTTTTAACAGCGGGATTTAATTATAAAATTAATTAATGCAACTTTTATGTTATGAATTTGGTAAAATAGACTTCATTTTTGAATTCTTAATATGAAATATATCTTAGGATGAAATTTTGGCATTTTTCCGAAAAACATCAATTTTTGATGAATAGTGAAACTACTAAGTGGTAGTTAAAAAACTGAATTTTTCATAAAACTTAATTTTACCGCTTCTGTGAATGGAATTTCAAAAATCCGAGAGACACGGTTGATGTCAGTAAGTAAAATTTGGTTCAATGAGATTAAAATAATTTTTGGTGAATAGTAACTTTTTACTTTTATTTACCACGGTTAAAAGTAAATAGGGTAATTAAGGGTAAGAATGATATTAATATTACCCTAACACATGTCCTAATTCTATTGTACAAGTGTATCTCGACCAAAAACATACTTAAGTGTAATATATTATCATTTAGGCCCACATGGATTAGATTATGACATTTAATATTATTTTATTTAATGAATAGTTAAAATAGTTAAAATCAAAGTTTAATAACTAAAACATTTTTAATATGGGGTTATACATAAGATAAATTCGACTATAAATATTCATTAGAAAGCTAAAAAGATTTACTACATAATTATGTTTTATTTATAATTTGTAAACTTTAAATAAATTAATTTATTTATGACACAAAGATGATGCAGTAATTATCTTATTTATGAAATATTGACATAATTGATGTTATAAACACAAAAATAAATGTAATTTGAGACTTTTTATGAATTCCACTAATTTTTTAGGTTAATATGATATATTAGTGTTGATTTAATCAACTTGTTTCGAACATATAATTCTGTTATGACTTTCAAAAAAATCATATATCAAATAGTGTCAAAATTGACACAAAATAGTTTTTAAATCAAATATTATATTATTATTTGTAATTTTATTCCTAAAAATCTAAGGTTCGGCTAAATGACTTAGATAAGGATATATATATTAATAATAAACAATTTGGGGTTCGTTTGGCATGTTATAGTAAGTTTATTAACCATATAGTGAAAGAAAACAAAAAGACACGGTAAAAGTTAAATTATTTAACTTAGAGTTAAATCTAATTGATAAGGTTAAAATAATACCATAAACTTGTCTAAAACCTATTGGTTGATAGGATTTCGACCCATCCCCACTTTAGCTTCGAAATAAGACCCTTTGGAACCATTATAAACCGATTTTGACTTTAATATAAAATAATATTTTGAGATATTCCTAAAGTGCCCCTCTCCTCCCTTATAAAAGGGAACCTCCTCCCCCTCCTCCTCACACCAAATTGAGCACTCAAGCTCGGCCAACCCCTGCCAAAATCCCTTCTCCACTTTCCTAGAATAATCCTAGAGGTCCTGGTCTTCTTCAAAGACCAATCTTAGTTCCCTAAGTGAAGGATTCAAAGAGGCATTTCAAAGAAGAGGAGGTTCGGACACATACGAAGCAAATCGGACCTAAGGTAAGGGAAATATCACAATCACATTTTTATCCGAGATTGTTTATAGTTTGGTATTTACTGGGGTGTATTTAATCATCCACATCCATGTTTCCCCAATCTGTAATATTTATATCCTTCTACAATAGTGTATATCCAATTTTTCCCTTTAGTGAGTTTTTAGTAAAAATATGAAAGGAATCTTTTGTCGTTTTTTCGTACGAGGTACTTTTGGAATTTTCCGACAAAAGTATGAAAAATGTTTTTTTTATACGGAATGAATGGATTTTTAAAACATTATTTCCAAGAAGCTTCCTTTACAAGTTTTCATGTTTATTTTTAATCAACTTCTTTTATTTTAAAGTTGTAAGACATGTTATGAAAGGAAAAATGTTTTTGAAGAAGAAAGGATATTTTCCTCAAGAATGGAGTTCAAGTATTTTAACAAAATTATTTTCCATCTAAGATAATAAAAGGGTTATTTTTTTATCCCTATTATTACATTGGTTTGATTATGTTGTGATGGAAATATTTTTATAAATTCCTTTATCTTATGTGAATTGTTTTATGATGTCATGTTGTTTAAGAATCCCATTTTTATTACATGGGTTACGCTATGATGTATGGTTTATGATGATGTGGCACACATAAGAAAGGATTCATTATAAGATGGGTGGGACCTATATCTCCCTCCAATGCATTGGGTAAAGATTTTATATCTCATGAGATAGACAGGGCTGTAACGGTAGGTTATACCGGTTCAGTGAAACAGGACTGAAACGAGGGTTACTCGATTCAGAAAGGGACTTTGTCCACTAAGATAGTCTTGGCAATGACTCTTGACTAACAAGAAATGATTCTCTATGATTATGTGTGAATGCCACAAAGTTTCATGTTTTGAGTTATGATTATTGTGATTACATTTCACTACCATTATTTACCCCATGTTATGAAATTATGATCTCTTTTGCAGGTTAAGATTTCCAAAAGTTATGTGCTTATGTATATGATGTGATTGATATTTCTTTTGTTTACCCTTACTGAGAATTTGAGCTCACCCTTTTATGTTTTCTTTTCCCCAGGATATAATGAGTGGTTTTAGGTAAAAAAAAGGAAGATCTTTATGGGAGATTTTGAAGATCTTTCACCACGATTAGAAGTTTACGTTCCGAGTTTCCAAAGACACTAAACTATTACGATCCTTGTGTGTGTGTGTTTTTGTTATGTACTAAGTATTCTGCAAAAGTAATGAAAAGTCTATGTACGTCAGGCTTCGGGTCTCTACAGTTGGTATCAGAGGAAAGGTTTAGTCAACCTTTGGAAACTAGGATGCGAGAACTTTAGTGAGATCCCAAGAGATATTTCTAAGGTATGCCTAGGGATGTCCCTAAGGTTAAGTATACGTATAGGTTATAGTACTAGAATTGCGCTAACGATATTAGAATTTAACCTAAGATGTTAGATATTGAGGGTACTCCCCCTTTACTATGGTGTTTTCTCTAGCATGATTTTTGCCTCTCACAGAATTCTTTTTGTGTTTTAGTTAATGGAGGGAACCAGACGTAATTTGGTTAACAATGAATCCAATGGACAAATTGGTGACTATGAGAAACAAAATTATGTAATGCATAGAGAGAAAGATATTTTGATTATGCCAAATCAGTCATCGCGATATATGATTAACAAGGTGAAATTTAGTGGTATACCGAATTCATCAAAGAAGAGGAAGATAGATTATTATGCATGTTCGCATGTTGAGGAGCATAAAGAAAGGAAGATTGAGATTTCTAAAGAAGGGAATAAGAACCGTGAGGAATACCTCAAATGGAGGGACCGATGTTATTTGTGTGGAGAAAAGGGTCATAGAGTGACAGACTGTTATGGAGTTCAATGTATTATTTGTGGAGAACATGGGAATTACCCAACTCAATGCCCTTACCTAAAAAGTTACTTCTAAATCAAGGAAGGACTTATTCCAGGAAAATAATTGAAGAGGATGGATTGAAGTGTTTATGTATTGGTATTCAAGAATAATGTTGTTGAGGTACTTTTATTGTGTATTAGAATATTTTTGTATTATTTTGGTTTTCAATAATTTTAAGGTACCGGTAACCATGAAAAGTGATTCAAATATTTTGGAAAGCAGATGATATGCGCATAATGAAGGGATAAGGAGAAAATGAAATGTTTGACTGTATTCATGAGCTCATGATTGATATAAGGACTAAGTGATATCATGGTTTGAGTATATAGAATTTTTAGGATTTTGGTATGTGGAAAGAGTTCACTTTTGACAGCACTCATGTTTTCACTGAGATTCAATGGGTATTCATTTTATGGTATTCACATGACTGGAATGTAACGAACAAGATATATGAGGGATAAATGATGGCATTCATGTGATCATTTTCTTTATACTATGATCTTGGACCGAAGTATTTTAGATAAGCCTAAAGATTGGAATGGATTATGTCGGACATAATTTAGTATTGTTTAAGGATTGAAATTTTTTGATATTATTGATGGAATGTTATAGTAATGTAGTTTTAGAAAAAGGACAACCTACAGGACGGGCGACAACCCATCGCTTCGGACGAGGCTGTGGGAATCGAACCCACAACCGAAGTGCGACTGGCCTTTATCGCCTACCACTGGCCTACAAGAAATCCCTATTTAGTAGAAACTAGTTTTATTATATAGTATAATATATGAATTATAAGTCCATTTTAGGAACCATATATGATTAATCTCACTATAGAATGACTTATGTAACCTTTTGTTTGAGACAGATGGAATGACCCGTCATTCTATCACATAATCTGCTAACACTTCACGAATAACAAATTAAACTTCATTTATTTAAGAGATGAAGTGGAAATTGTTCAAGGCACGAACAACAGTAAGATTCTTCCAAAATAAATTAAGTATTTATTCTAATTCAAATTTTCAACTTTAGGGAAATGATCTTGAAAACCAAAAATGTTGTCCTAGTGATCTTATACCTGATGAATCGGATGGTACCTTAGATCGTCACAAATTTATGGATTTGTGATTGTTGGATTTTCCATAGCCATGTTCTCTACCACTCTCCATCAGAACATGATGGTTAGATTTCTCTTCCATATCCATATTTTCACCTATGTGGAAACCCAGTGATTAGTTTATTTGGGTAATCGTTACATTTCATACTTTAGTTTTTAAAGACAATTTTTGGTATTCCTTTTTACGATGTGGGTTTCTATTAAAGAAACTTTCGAATAGTAAACTACTTATAACCCCGACGAATTTCGAGGGCGAAATTCATTTTAAGGGGGGTAGAATGTAACAGCCCGAGATTTTATGAAAACTATTCTTTTTAATTTTATTAATGTCTTGTGTTGTACGCTACACCAAAAGGAGCTTTCACAACACGCATCCTTGACTTGCCTTTCATTACACGCAATCGCAACCTTTCTCGATAGTGTGTGTAGTACGCAATACTGAGTTTCACGAAACAATGATATGCTATTAAAATATTATTAAAACTAGCTGTTATGAATAGTAATAACCAATTTTTAAAATTTTATAAATTTTAGCTCTCAAAATGGACTTTATTTTTGGATTCGGAGTGTCGAATTTAGCCTAAGGTGAAATTTTGGTGATTTTCGGATAACTTTCATATTCTGATGAATAGTGAAAATTACTAAATTATAATTAAAAACAACTTTTTTAATCGAAATAATTAATAGTGATAAATTATTAATTTGAGTGGTTTTAAAGTATATTTTGAATATAATTTTTACAATTTAATACAATGTTGGTCATTGGATGTAATTTCACATTTAAACCAGACATACTCAAGTGTCAATCTTTTGATAGATATTGTTTCTTAAAAACACGCTATTTGTTTTAACAGCGGGATTTAATTATAAAATTAATTAATGCAACTTTTATGTTTTGAATTTGGTAAAATAGACTTCATTTTTAAATTCGGAATATGAAATATATCTTAGGATGAAATTTTGGCATTTTTCTGAAAAACATCAATTTTTGATGAATAGTGACACTACTAAGTGGTAGTTAAAAAACTGAATTTTTCATAAAACGTAATTTTACCGCTTCTGTGAATGGAATTTCAAAAATCCGAGAGATGCGGTTGATGTCAGTAAGTAAAATGTGGTTCAATGAGATGAAAATAATTTTTGGTGAATAGTAACTTTTTACTTTTATTTACCACGGTTAAAAGTAAATAGGGTAATTAAGGGTAAGAATGATATTAATATTACCCTAACACATGTACTAATTCTATTGGACAAGTGTATCTCGACCAAAAACAACCTTAAGTGTAAAATATTATCATTTAGGCCCACATGGATTAGATTATGACATTTAATATTATTTTATTTAATGAATAGTTAAAATAGTTAAAATCAAAGTTTAATAACTAAAACATTTTTAATATGGGGTTATACATAAGATAAATTCGACTATAAATATTCATTAGAAATCTAAAAAGATTTACTACATAATGATATTTTATTTATAATTTTTATACTTTAAATAAATTAATTTATTTATGACACAAATATGATGCAGTAATTATCTTATTTATGAAATATTGACATAATTGATGTTATAAACACCAAAATAAATGTAATTTGAGACTTTTTATGAATTACACTAATTTTTTAGGTTAATATGATATATTATTGTTGATTTAATAAACTGTTTTTGAACATATAATTCTGTTATGACTTTCAAAAAAATCATATATCAAATAGTGTCAAAATTGACACAAAATAAATTTTAAATCAAATATTATATTATTAATTGTTATTTTATTCCTAAAAATCTAAGGTTCGTCCAAATGACTTAGATAAGGATATATATATTAATAATAAACAATTTGGGGTTCGTTTGGCATGTTATAGTAAGTGTATTAACCATATAGTGAAAGAAAACAAAAAGACACGGTAAAAGTTAAATTATTTAACTTAGAGTTAAATCTAATTGATAAGGTTAAAATAATACCATAAACTTGTCTAAATCCTATTGGTTGATAGGATTTCGACCCATACCCACTTTATCTTCGAAATAAGACCCTTTGGAACCATTATAAACTGATTTTGACTTTAATATAAAATAATATTTTGAGATATTCCTAAAGTGTCTCTCTCCTCCCTTATAAAAGGGCACCTCCTCCCCCTCCTCCTCACACCAAATTGAGCACTCAAGCTCGGACAACCCCTGCCAAAATCTCTTCTCCACTTTCCTAGAATAATCCTAGAGGTTCTGGTCTTCTTCAAAGACCAATCTTAGTTCCCTAAGTGAAGGATTCAAATAGGCGTTTCAAAGAAGAGGAGGTTCGGACACATACGAAGCAAATCGGACCTAAGGTAAGGGAAATATCACAATCAAATTTTTATCCGAGATTGTTTATACTTTGGTATATACTGGGGTGTATTTAATCATCCACATCCATGTTTCCCCAATATGTAATATTTATATCCTTCTACAATATTTTATATCCAATTTTTCCCTTTTGGTGAGTTTTTAGTAAAAATATGAAAGGAATCTTTTGTCATTTTTTCGTACGAGGTACTTTTGGACTTTTCCAACAAAAGTACGAAGAATGTTTTTTCTATACGGCATGAATGGATTTTTAAAACATTATTTCCAAGAAGCTTCCTTTACAAGTTTTAAAGTTTATTTTTAATCAACTTCTTTTATTTTAAAGTTGTATGACATGTTATGAAAGGAAAAATGTTTTTGAAGAAGAAAGGATATTTTCCTCAAGAATGGAGTTCAAGTATTTTATCAAAATTATTTTCCATATAAGATAATAAAAGGGTTCTGTTTTTATCTCTATTATTACATTGGTTTGATTATGTTGTGATGGAAATATTTTTATAAATTCCTTTATCTTATGTGAATTGTTTTATGATGTCATGTTGTTTAAGAATCCCATTTTTATTACATGGGTTACGCTATGATGTATGGTTTATGATTATGTGGCACACAAAAGAAAGGATTCATTATAAGATGGGTGGGATCTATATCTCCCTCCAATGCATTGGGTAAAGATTTTATATCTCATGAGATAGACAGGGCTGGAACGGTAGGTTATACCGGTTCAGTGAAACAGGACTGAAATGAGGGTTACTCGATTCAGAAAGGGACTTTGTCCACTAAGATAGTCTTGGAAATGAGTCTTGACTAACAAGAAATGATTCTCTATGATTATGTGTGAATGCCACAAAGTTTCATGTTTTAAGTTATGATTATTGTGATTACATTTCACTACCATGATTTACCCCATGTTATGAAATTATGATCTCTTTTGCAGGTTAAGATTTCCAAAAGTTATGTGCTTAAGTATATGATGTGATTGATATTTCTTTTGTTTACCCTTACTGAGCATTTGAGCTCACCCTTTTATGTTTTATTTTCCCCAGGATATAAAGAATGGTTTTAGGTAAAAAAAGGAAGATCTTTATGGGAGATTTTGAAGATCTTTCACCACGATTAGAAGTTTACGTTCCGAGTTTCCAAAGACACTAAACTATTACGATCCTTGTGTGTGTGTGTTTTTGTTATGTACTAAGTATTCCGCAAAAGTAATGTAAAGTCTATGTACGTCAGGCTTTGGGTCTCTACAATACTAATCTTGTGGTACTGATTATTAGGTAACTGTGAGTGAAAGTTGGGTCCAACTCTATAAGAGAACAAGTCGTTTCCTCTCCCATGGTTATCATTTATGAATGGATAAGATCAATATGTCTAAAAAAAGCATTGACCTATTAGGTATACCCTTCTAATAGTACATAGGTCATTTAATTAGGAAGCTTTAACCCCCTAAGGTTTTGAATCTCCATGAAATCCTTTATTTATATTAGTCCCCCATTTGTCTTAGTTACAAATATTGTTTTTATCAAATATGTCTCTGAAGAAGAAGAAGGGGATACATGCCCTTGGGTGTTTAATGCTTACAGGATCACCAAATCCTCCCCAACTCTTGTGTTAGTTAATTAATTAGCACATGGAAACACACAAAATTATTTCTAAGTGAAGAGATGAAACATCAACCTATTATTCTAGATGAAATAAGTATCAATATACTTATTCCATTTTGACACCTCATAATTCCCCATGAATGTTGTCTTGTGAGGGTAAAAATGAGAAATAAAAGGGTTGGAATCCTCCTGTAGGATCTTTAAAAACCACCTACATGTTCTCATCTACCCTGGGAGATCCTTCTTCAGTGGTGCCCATGCCCGAAGAGAATTCCACCCTGATATAATTATAACTTTTGATATACTTTGGGGAAGGGAGAGGCGATCAGCTCTCCCTTGCTTCCAAAAAACACAATGAGTATGGGTTCAAGATCATGATAATAATAAGAAAGGATCATATTACCTCTTTATCACCATAATACTCCTACATAATGTTTATCACCATATCCCTCACTCAATTGGACTAGTAAACTCTAACTTTAAATAAATGAATACAGGAATCCATTTCATTGGGGTATGTGTCCACTTCATGAAGGTTATCTCAAAAATAAATTCATTCAGAACTGCTGATTATCTTTAATCCTAAATGATCAACATCATCGGCATAAAGAACTCTAAAAATTTCTATAGAAGATTTGTTCATTCCCCAGGATTCCCATTAATTCCATGCTTCTATGAAGGATGTATTAAGGGGAATGGATATTTTTAAAGATTATACACTAGTGGGTGGGGTGGGTTCTAACCACTACACAATATTTATTAGAATATAAGAAACCATGGGATCCCTAGGAGCTCAGTGCTTCTAAGGGTCGAGCTGGGAAGAAGAAATAATGTAGTTATACTCAGTTATAGCAAGTGGGTTGGCTTCATCATCTAACTCAATAGCATGGTTTTCCTCCTGTTCATTTTCATTGATGTCAGGCCTCATAATTTTGATTACTCACCTAGAAAATATATGTTTATCGCACAGTGAATGAATGGTGGTGTCACAATCTCAAATATAGGCTCCCAGCACCTCAGTTCCAGCAGTGTAAAAAAACAATTTTAGGAACTGATATACAGCTATATCAACTTAATGAAACCTCATTCTCCAAGAGAAGGTTCCATATATCACTAATGGATGTCTAGTTCCCCAAATCTCCCAATTTTCTCTAAGATATTGCGAAGGTACCCTCAGGGTGGATGGATACTTATGTTTGAGGAGAATCTCTAGTATCATGGGGGTTTGGACCCTATATTCTCATAATTTTTTAGGTGGTTTAGAAATTAGATATTTTATTGGCTTTTTCCCCGGCCTATGAGGTCCAGTTGTCTACCTTTTTTCCCCTCAGTCATAGGAACTGGTTGGAATTTAAAAATAGAGTATTCTTTCTCTAGTTGGTCTATGGGATATGATCGAATATAGGATTCTTCATAAGTCCTGTAAAGTGAAGCGTAAATATATTCAGAAGGGGGGATCTTAATTAGAAACTTTGTATTTTCTTGGGTGAGCATTAGCTATATTTTTCGAGTCACCATTAAGAAATTTCCCTTGAAGGAATTATTAACGGGCATGGGACACCTCTTCAGAACATATTGAAATTGGAACCCAAATATACAGGGTTCATACCACCCACATATCATCTTTCCATCACTTCTGGTATTCAAGACTCCATCTCTCAAAGATATTAGGTCCCCTAACCTGGCATGATCTCCTCATGAATCATTCAACGAGGTTACAGTAGTGGAGGCGTAATGACCATATACGAAATTATCATGATAAAATATCTGGTCCATTACATCATGCTCTTTCAAACCTAATGGGTTTACCCCAATTATATGTTATAGATAAGGATAGAATCAAGAATATGGGATTTGTTGGTTGTGTATAAATTCATTTCCTCTAATGTGGCCTACAATCCAACCCCCAATTACTTATAAGGGTCCCACTATCCAAAAATATGACTCCCTTTGGCTTATACATCTTATAAGACTATATAACTTTTAAGGCACTGGGACTACAAGATTAAAATTCTTTCTGGTGGCCAATAAAATCACCATCAAAAAATTAATGACTCTGACTCTAGTGTGGGATTCACACACCAGTATAAACCAACAACTAAGGAACATGGTGGAAAAGGATACCAACTAAACTATATGGTCAACATTAGGGACAACCTTTTTCCCCACTATGTAAACCAACACTCATAAAACATCTTTAATAATAACCATAATGTATATGAGTGTCAAGGGTTGGGAAATTCCTCATCCTTCTTGCATGGGGTTTGTGGCCTCTTTGTATGGAAAATTCCATAATCCAATCAGAGAATAAAACATCCAATTTCATGTAAGGTTCAACCATTAGAATTTACATTTCCTTGTTAATGATATTATTTTCATGAAATGGTGTCTTCTTCGTTTCATCACAAGCCAAAGTGGTAGGCAATAATTCATCATACATATCTCTAATAATTGGTTCCCTTGATATCATCCTAGCATTCCAATGGATAATACGAACCTCCTCATGAACCAAATGAAAAGTATTAGTCTCCAGACTCCATCGACTAAGTAGTTGATAAATGAAATGTTGATTCTAATGGGAATATTTTTATGATACCCAGATGGCCTCATATAATCCCACAACCATTAACTCGATGTGGAACATCTCACAGCTCTTGCAAACCTAAAAAGGCCACCCTTAGTCTATAATAAATGATTCCCTGGGTAAAAGGTCCCATTTTTATTACCACTCTAACTGATTATTTGTGTTGTCCTTCCTTGTAATTATCTGATAGAAATGAAGTTCTGATTCTAGTACTCGAATGGATTCCTCTATAGAAAAATTAGGGTAATTCAAAAGAAACACTTTGGAGTACAATTCCCAAATAAAAGACTCATTTAAGGGATGTTTTCTCAGGGAATAATTTTATTCATGATTATTCAGGCCTCGGGTTGATTTACTCGAGAGAGTTTTGTGATTTGAATATCAGATAGAATCCAAAATCTATAGACAGGTAGTCTATTTTAGACCAATTACCCTCTAAGTACTTCACTCATAATTCTTGTAGGATATTAATGTCATGTTTTGATGTTGTTTTGGCATTATTATTGGTAGAATAAACCATTATATTCCTCCTCACATACTCATTGAAAGGATTTTGTGAGGGGTTCATTCTTTTAATGAAAATAAAATCCTATAAATGGTGTTTTGTAATTTTATTAAAAATATGATATGGCATGGTACATTAAAACTTCATAACATACTATGTGGTCCATAGTGGGTTCAGTCAGTATCCAAGGTGTTCAGACTCCATGATGTTTCAAATCCAAAATGTGGATTATCATATTTCTATATGAGAATCATTGAGCCACAATACCATTCATTGGTGATATCCTCTTAATACGTGTATAATCTCTACACAAAGAAAGAATGGTATTCGGGGGTAGATAGTTGTTTGGATGGTCTATATAGAATAAATTCACAAAGTGAATTGTTAAATAAAAAATGATCCTAATACCATTTTATAAGTGTTGTCCATATTATGGGTCCACATGTTTATTGTAAATAGATTCAAATAAAACCAACTTCTTCATCGGAATCAAATAATATTCATCCCGATTGAAGTATATCCTAATGGGGGATTTTTTGGGTCCTACAAACTCTACAAGGAATGTGAAAAGTATTTAATGAATTTTTTGAGGGTATAATCATCCCAAAAAAAAGAGTTGAGTTGAAAAATATTAAATTGATTGAAGTCTCAAAGGAGGGATCATTTCCATTTAGGAGCATACCTATGTGGACTTCTCCTCCACATAGTTCCCCACAAATGAAAAATAATTTGTGGGATGGGATGACTTTTTTTGACTCATGCAAATGAAAAATTGTTTGTAGGTTACGAATTCTTTTTTCGGATCCCATAAACAGAAAATCGTTTGCAGGCCCGTGATGGTTTTTCCTAACTCTTGCAAATGAAAATTCATTTTCAGGGTTGTGATCGTTTTTTTTTCTCCCAAAAAAATACTTTGTGGGTTTGTGATGGTGTTTCCTATCTCCCACAAATGAAATATAATTTATAGGGATGTGATTGTGTTTTCAAGCTTCCAAAACAAAAATAAATTATTATACCATGATGAAATTTTCTAGATTCGGCAAATAAATTCTCTTTGGTTGGTTGATATAGATAACCAACTATCTCAGTAGATAGTTACATCTTTGAATCTGTAAACCCATAGGGAGAGCTGAGAAATTATGAGAGGAAAAAAGACATAAAAATTGTTTTAAATCCATTGGTTTATACATTTAATATTATGGAATAACATTAAGGGAGAAATAGAAATCACCCAACCATTTTCATACCCGAAATACCTTATGGTTACCATTCCACAAACCATATGTAGATGACCTCATTATAGTCCATAAACTCACCTAGAAAAATGATACGCTCGGGGAACTCATCTAATCATTGAAATATGCTATGTGGGAGGAACCACAATCCATGTAGCAATATACTACAAAATCGAGACCTTAACCCACATAGAAAAATGATACAGAAAGAACCTCAACCCGTTTTGAAATATTCCATGTGAAAGGAATATATGCCCATATAGAAAAATGCTACACTGAGGGCACTAAATCCCACATAAAAAAATGCTATACATAATGGTGAATCTTGTAGATATTTTATTTCCCACTATCATTTCATTCCTTCAGTGTGGTGTTTGGCCCCACATTGGACCTTCCACATACACCCATAATATCAATCTCCATCAACCACTTTTCTATGAGGATTTATGCCCTGAATATGCCTGATTGTGAGGTATCAAGTCACAGAATCTCCCAAATCAACTAGATATATATGAACAAGTCAAAGGGAACATTAGCGTATCCAATCGATTATACATCCCCATGGTCATGACGGTCCCAAACATAGATGTGGTGTTAGGGACCTATAGGGTTCAGAGATCGAGCAGAACTACATTCCTTGCCCTTTTAAGGAGGGATAGTGATGGATCATTCTCTCATCGTCTGAAATTAAAATAAGGGAATCCCTCTTGGAGTAATTCCCAAGCTTAAGGTCTAACCCATACTCCTCTTCATATGTATAGGTTATGAAAAAAAATGAGGTTACCAGAACGGCAAGGCCCTTTCTCTCTCCCATAACCCGTATTAATCCTCCAATAGATGAAGGAGATTTTTTGGATTTTCATATCATTCATTTCCTCTTATTTCTCACACTACTCATGATTTTTGTGGTCTTAGAGGTTAAAGGTAATCTGTTCACCATCATGATTAGATATACCACTCAGCCTTCCATTCTCTATAATCCCCAAAACCATACACAAACCTTCATAGGACCTTATTCATGATGAATCAACTATGTTCCTCCTATTCATTATAACCTCCAACCACATTTTTACCACCTCAAAAGAACATATTCCAAATGAGTCAAATGGGATCCCCATTTGGTATGTGCCTCAACCATATTCACCAAACAGGCCTCCTATTATGTGTAATCCCCAACTTACAAAACTATGGGGGATATGATTCTCAGCCAACTAGATGTGTAGGAAGCCTCCCTGTGGTCCAAACCCAACACCCCAAATTCACCCTAATGTTATCTCAGATATATCCCTTGTATGGTTTCATCAAAATCAGAGGGACATGTTCCATCCCATCTTATTTTATCACCATAATTATATGTCCTCATTTTTGATATGATCAAGCCCCACATGGGATACCACATATCTTCCATTTTTCTTTTTCCGCTTCAGTATATGTCTCTAACCATCCATGACTAGAAACCTTTCACCTACAAATATTTTCCACATGATGTAAAACTATATAGATTTTTACTCATCACATGACCTGAAAAGGTATGATATGTCATATTAAGTGGCATTAAACTACATGGGTTTTGATTCATTTTAAGAGGATTTATAGGAATCCCATCTCATCATCCTAATCTCGACGTCAGAACAACTTTTTTCCCTAGAAAAAAAAAATTTCCCAAATAAACCTAGTGTGTGGCTTAAAACTAGTACAACAATGATAAATGAAATAAGAATATCAAATTCATTCATAAAATGGTATCTTTTATGGAGAACCTCATATACATACTAGTATCTCCATTAATGAACATACTTCGATACAACTAGATGATTATAAATTCCATGCAAGAAAATAATTCATTGTTATCCTAAGAGAGACCCATTTATGTTTGGAATCGATTTTAGTATTTGCGAACATTTATCAAATCAAATCTATAAGTGAGACTCATGTAGGAACTAGTTTCCCCCAAAAAGTGTGTGATGATTCAAACCTCACATCCTCTCAACCAATGTTAGATCTTTAGTTTCATTTTCCAAATTCCCAAATGATTTCTTGCCTTTGGAAAGAAAATCCTCGAGTCATCATGGATTTGAGAGTCATTGGGCGTTTTTGGTTCCACCAACAAAACCTGTTGGAAACTAACCCATCAAAAATGGTTGGGAAAAAAGTATACTATGTATTTATCAGGATTTTTCTAAGATTGTTATTATCAATGAGAAGACACACATATCAATCATTATTCTTATAAAAGAGGAATATTTCTTCATATGGTGGATCACTAGGGAATATAAAAACCTTATTCATGTTCTCTTGGATTTTCTTCTTCAATTACTCCAATTTTACGGGTTTAGTTTGATAAGGACTCTTCGATACAGGCATAAAACCTACTATGAGTTTAATTTAAAACTCTACCATACATTTTGGGGGCATATGTCGACATATTCTTGTAAAATAGGATTTTTATCAATATTGAACCCATTCACAAAAATATTTTCTAGGAATCTATCATTATGGGTTATTATGACTAATATTAAAGAATTTACTTTAAAATGGAATTCATTATCATCCTTTCATATATATATATATATATGATAATGAGATGACTAGAGATATTAAATGAGACTTCCTTATCTAAAAAATTGGTATGATCTCAATATAAGGAGATCTAAACCATTCCCAATATCACATAAAATTATACCATCGGAAGAAGAACTATGTTTTTATGAAGTATCTTCCTAGAAACCTTGATCAGAGAAGAGTTTTAATCCTTGTTTATAATTATCACACAACTTTATGTATTCACTAAGAATTTAGTATCTAATGTTATTGATGGAGAATTTTCGTTTTTAGAAGACTTTTATGTTGTGAAAGAATGAGTATAACTATCGTAAAGTAAGATACATTTTAAGGTTTAAGTGGAGAGTAAGTTTACCATTAACCACTTCATTATCATGATCCACTTCAATGGTATTGATTTATTAAACTCTACTTTATTCCCTTGGTCTAAAATATTGTTTCTACCTATTATTAACATTATCCATTTTATTGAGTCCTTGATTTACATAATTCCTAAATTCCACACATTTAAAACGTTGAATTATTAGCATTACCATAACAATAACTCTATTTTTTTCCATCATATTAGTCTGACTATTCGTTTTTTTCATGATAATTTGTTTCTAGATTCCATCCTTTTACACACATAAAAAATCATCCCATATTATTGACTTGTGAGAAGATGAATATTATTTCATATATGGTCTTTATCACCGAAAAATTCATTAAACTAAATTTTTATCTTATTTGGTGTGTTTTGAAATTCTGTTAGGTTTTTGTTTTTAATGTAAAATTTAGGTAGCTAGTTAAGCATAACTATAATAATTTCAACTCCAACTCCAATCCATTTTTTTCTTATTCTGATAACCATAAAATTTTCCTTCTAAAATATTTTTAAATTAGTTTATCATTGTTTTAGTAAAAAATAAGACAGGTTAACATACCTAATAAATAATATATTATGAGAATCAATGTAAACAACTGTATAAATTTACCTAATAAATAATATATTATGAGAATCAATGTAAACAACTGTATAAATTTAAATAGTCTCTATTATGAATGTATTACTCTGATTTACCTTACTATTAGACTGAGATAAATTTGTTTCCCTTTTAATACAACCTAGGTTTCATTAATTTAGGTTATCATGCACTTATTAACCTAATACCCAAAAATAGAAAAACCCCACTTTGATACCACCTATGGTGATCTAATCTAAACATAAATATATTTTACATCCTTTTCATAATCTGAAAATTATATCTCATAAATAATCTTGTAATCCCCTAACCCAAATATTTTTTGCCTTTTGATATCAGTTATATACACATTTTATTACAAATATTGCTTAAAAACCTCCCACATACATCTCTATATAAAATTACCTTCTACACATATTCATGTGTATAATATTGTGGATAAATGGAATACAAAATAAGGAATAAGATCATTTTTTAAATAAGGGAAAAATTATCAAAATGTCATAACTGTTTAGATTAAAATCATGTGAGGTAACATGAATCATAGGATAAATATGCTATTGAAAGGACTATATAATCATATCAGATAATCATAAGCATTAAAAGACCATCAGTGATCATAAAATGATATCATATGATCATAAATGAATCATCATGGAAGAATAAAACATATAAAAATTATAAATATGTGCAAATAATCATACATAAAGATAACATTAGATTATGGTATAACATATAAATTTGGAACATTAAAAATCACAGGTAATCAAAACATTAGGATCCAATCAAATCACTCCCATGCATTAATTTGTGAATAATCCCATTATGATGTGAGAAATCTGAATCATGAATACACATTAATTTCAGAAAAAATACAATCATGTCCATGAATTATAATTATCCCATGAGATATAAAATTTAACCAATTAATTAGAGATCTATATATAACCCCACCAATTAAATAATGATAAACTATACTTATATATTCCCCAGTAACATAATAGTATTCATCATACCTTTATATCTTAATTATCCAATTAAGAAAGAAATAGTTTTTGTAAATATTTCCTTAAAACATCATTTTAATCCATCCCTAGAAAGAAGATGGATGGTGTCATGAGATCATAACCCCAGTTATACATAAATAAACATTAGTGTATGTTAACATAAAAGAAAAATACATTTTCATTAATATAGATTACTTAACACTTTCGAATGGTATCACAAAATAAGATATCAAGAATTGGATTTTTTTTATACCACAAATTCAATCTCAAAAAGAAAAACATAGTAAGATATTTTATGGGGTAATAAATTAAACACAAGTCCAACATATATATATATATTTAAATATTTTGATGAAAATATATGTAAAAATATAAAAACATAAATCTGTTATAACTTGGTTATAAAAACAAATGTATAAGTCATGTTCATTAATCCATTTCAAGGGGTGAAGTGAGGAAATTAAAATTTTAATTTTATATGAATTATAAATATTGAAATCATGGAATGAAAATAAGTTAAAATAAAAAATATGGTGTAGAAGATAAAAATATGCATAAGTGTAATGGGATCCTTTTATTTATTATTTTGAAATATCAACCATTATTTTTCAAAAGTAAAATTAATAGTAAAATGGGAATAAAAGTTATTTTTTAAAATAATGAAGATATGGGAAGTAATATTAATATAGAATAATGGACATAAAATCATGATAAGGGGGTTTTATGGAAATTTTTAAAAAAAACATTCTTTTCACACCTTTTTAAATAAAGTCAAAAATTACTCATTCTTGAAAGGTTAAAAAGATTAATTTTTAATCCTTTCTAAATAAATTCAAAGATAAATGAAAAATAACCTTAAATAATCATTAAAATATATAGAATAAAATTCATGAAATATTATAAATAATATGGATATTGGGGGAAAAGTGTTGGGTAAAATACATTAAAACATTTAAATAATTTATTTAAAATATAAGAAACATACAACTATTAAATTAAATACCCCCTTGAAATAAATAAAAACATAAGAATCCTAAAATACAAAAAATATAAATATGTTTATGTTGTAATATGTACAATAGGTAATGTATACATTGTATAAATGAAAATTTATGAATAATTTGAAACATGTCTCAATGAAATGAAGTTGAGATGAAACCCCCTCATGAACATCAAAATTATTGAAGTAAGAATCCTTTGGAAAAGATTTTTTGAGAAATAAATGTAAATTATTATAAAATAAAAGTGAATATAGTATTATATGTTAATTTTTTGGAAGAAACAAATCATAGATGTATGAATTTTAAGAATAAATATTACAACATAATGAAAGTAAATTAAGTTAATATCAACCCTTGAGGATTTGATAATGTATAAATAGAAGGCCAATGAAAGGTAGAGATAAAATTACAATTAAATTTATAATAAAAAAAATTAATAATATATAATATGTATATGGGTTGGTGTTTACAACATTATAATTAAAAATAGTTGTGTAATTATAAATATGTCTCAAGGAATAGAAATTGAGACAATGAAACCTTATGAATTTTATAATACTTGAATCAAAACACATTGAAAGAAAGATATTAGTTTGGATATTGAAATACCATTTATTATAGTAAAAAATAATATAATTCATTTGTAACGTCTCAGTTCTGGAATCCACCCAGAGGCACCCCGTACTCGGTTGGTCACATGACCTCAAGCGCATTTCCCCGAACACCAGAGGCTTCCGACTAGCATAGATGGCCTTGTGTGAGATAATGGGGAAACAATGCCCTCATTTCTAGAGTAACACAGCAGAAATAATCAATATGCAATAGTGGAAGCTGTAATAGTCCCTACAATAGTGAACAGCAGAAGACTGAAAGTAAGAAACAACTGGAGGACATATATAAATGATACATTATACATACTTCTATGAAAGCAGCCAAAAAAATCACAATGTAGGAATACAAATAGTATTAAACCAAAGTACGAAATAAAACTGATAAATAGATCCTCGGCATCGCAAGCCATATCTTGGTCACATGCTCTCCAGCTCCATTGTCAATCAAGATCCTAAAGTAGAAGGGCGCCAATACTTATCTATACATATAACAAAGTAATCTGTTTGGGCCCAAAAGCATTACCCAAATAGGGTGTGAGTCTAAATCTCTTTAGGCAACCACCTAATGATCTATTCCTAACAGTCGGTGAGTAAATATGGAAGGAGGTAGGTAAAATAGCAGTAAAAAAATTCCATGGTTTCAAAGCATTAAATTCCACATATCAAATAAGCATCTAAAATCAAAATAGGTAACCCTCTGGGATGTACACACATCCTATCCCCTATGGTCATGCTATAATAATATAAAAGGACTCTCTAAGTAACCTCACACGGTCAGTTCCCCTTATAGCCAAAATTGGTTTAATGACTCTCTGAGGAATCTCACACGGTTGATTCCCCTTATAGTCAATAATCTTTAAAGACTCTATGATGAAGCTCACATGGTCAATTACCCTTATAGTTTAAAGTGATCTATGACACTTTGAGGAATCTCACATGGTCAATTCCCCTTATGGTCAACAATGGTTAAAGACTCTCTAAGGAAGATCACATGGTCAATTCCCCCTTATAGTCTACTACACCAGGTTCCCACGGCCCTGTGTAAGTCAAACGAGCATATCAGTGCAATACTGCCCAAGTAAACCTCCAGAAATACTTGGATAATAGTCTATAAGAGATTAAGCATGACAGATAATAATAAACACTCCATCCTACAGTACTAGGAATGGTAAGAACATCAAGGAAGCCTAATAGGCCAACAAGACCAAACAGTCATAAATAGAACATGCATGGAAAACCACATCCAAATAATATCAATCAACCCTATTCATATCCAAATAACCTCTACTCAATCATACTATCATGACAAGTAATTAACAAGGGTAAAACGGTAAACACGCAATACCCCATTCAAGGGTATTGGTCAAAATTTCACATATTTCTTAAGGACTCTTAATGGAAAGGCACTAACCAACTACCTAGGCATTGGTAGATCACTATATGTGAATCTCTAGGCTTGAATCACCTTTGAAATCTGAAGACATACAGAAATTTCTAAAACATTAAACAGAGGATATCTTGAAAAAAAGGATGAATCATGGAACAATTCTCAATCAGAGGAGAGAGCATTCCGAGGTGATTCCAATGCAATTGACGGTGGTCAAATTGGATATCAGATGCTTGGTCGGTGGCTTGGAGGAAGATTGCGGCCATACGGGAACTCTCGGCCAAATGAAACCTAGATGAAGACGTTTCTGGTGATCAGATGCAACCCCGGTACGTTTAATGAAAAAAAGTACACGGTGTGTACTTTGGATGTACACGGCATGTACTTGTAGTTTGTGTACTCCACTTTAGGTGGCATCCAAGTCACCCCCACATGGCCATGTGTGTGTCCATTATACTTCCAGCACACTGCCTCCTGCAGTAACATAGTACACGACATGTATTTATAAAGTACACAACGTGTACTTTAGAAATTTTCAGAAAATCCCCTTTTTCTCAAAAACAACCAGAAAAGGAAAACATACATGAATATAGGGTCTGGGTCCTTACAAACTTCCCCCCTTAAAAAAATTCATCCCTGAATTTCCCTATCGTGGCGTAGAAGAAGAAACCCCGAACAGCTCCAGCCACTGTGTTCGAACATCAGCCTCCCTCTCCCAAGACTCGTTCTGTACTCGCCTGTGCTTCCATATCACCCATAACAGAGGAACAGACTTACTACGGAGGAGTTTCGTACTACGATCAACAATCCAGATAAGATTCTCCTCAAATGACTCATCCACTTCGAGCTCTGCATCCTCGTGTTGAAAGACATGATATGGGTCTGAAAAGTAATGCTGGAGCTGAGAAATGTGAAAAACATCGTGCACATCCCATTACCTCTGGGGTAACTGCAACCAATAGGCAATAGGCCCAACTCTCTCCACAGCCTCAAATGTCCCAACATACCTCGGAGAAATCTTACCATGTCTTCTAATTCTTCTGTGCCCCAACCTCTATGTGACACACAAGAATACATGATCCCCAACCTCGAACTCCATAGGTCGTCTCCACTAATCAGCATAAGACTTATGTCAAGACTTTGAAGTAGCCATCCCCTTCTAAATCAACTCTATCTACTCTTTGGTCCCTTGAACAAGATGAGGTCCCAGCAAAGAAACCTCTCCTACCTCCATCCAACATAAGGGGTGATCAGCATGGACTATCGTACAAAGCCTTATAAGGTTCCATCTGAATAGTTGCTTGAAAAATATTATTGTATAAAAACTTCACAATAGGTATGTGATTCTCCCAAGAACCTCCAAAATCTAGAATGCATGCTCAGAGCATGTCATCATTCACCTGAATCATATGTTTGTATTGGTCATATTTCTGGGTGTGGTAAGATATACTCAAATGTACATGTGTACCAAATGCCTTCTAAATACCTTTCCAAACCTGAGAAGTAAAATGGGAATCTCTTTATGAATCAATGGATTGTGGAACTCCATGTAAGCGCCCAGTCTCTAGGATGTACAACTGCCAAATCTCATCAACACTAAAGGTCTCCTTGATCAGAAAGAAGTGAGCAACCTTCATGAGTATGTCAGTGGCAACCCAAACTGAATCACTCCCTCGAGGAGTCCTTGGAAAACCAGTCACGAAATCCATTGCGACATCATTCAACTTCCACTCGGGAATGGGTAACTACTGTAAAATACCTAATGGTCGTTGATCCTCTTCCTTCACCTGTTGAAATGTGAAACACCTCATGACAAAACCAGCAACATCTCTCTTCATGCTTGGCCACTAATACTAGCGGTGTAGATCACGATACATCTAGGTGACACCAGGATGAACTACCCAAACTGAGGAATGAATGTCTTGCATCATCTCCTCACGTATTTCTACTGGAACCTGTACACACCCCTGGAAATGCAAGATCTCATCCTCCCCTATGGTCCAACAAGGAATAGGGTCATCTCCTGACAAACTCTCTTGTAGGAATAGGCCTTCTAAATCTGATAGCTACCTCATTCGCACTCGATCAAGAAGAGTAGAGGTAACAGCTATAGAAGAAAGAAACATCTTCCCCTGTCCATCGTGCACCTTCAAATGCATCTTAGAGAATATATACATAAGCTTCCACTCAATGCTGGCCTATTGAACTGCCTGTATAAGAGTCCTCCTGCTCAGCGCATCATCTACTGCGTTGCCATTTTTAGGCGTATAAGAAATCTCAAAATCAAAGGACTGAAGATACTCAACCCATATTTTATGTCTCAAATCCAGATCAAACTGACTGAAGATGTACTTGAGACTCATTTGGTCAGTGAAAACCACAAAATTATCTCCTAGTGGATAATGTCTCCAACAGCGTAAGGCATGAACAAATGTTGCCAACTTGAGATCATGTGTTGGGTAATTCTTCTCATGTGGCCTCAACTACTGAGACCCATATGCAACGAATCCTTCCCCATGCATAAGCACATCTCCCAGAACGATACCTGATGCATCACAGTAAATAGTATAGCTCTTTCCTGACCTTGGAAAGACTAGTATCAGTGTTAAAGTCAGTCTTCCTTTCAGCTTCTAAAAGGCTGACTCACAAGAATCTGACCACAAGAACCATGCACCCTTCTTAGTCAAACCCATCAACGGTGATGCTAAGGAATAAAAGCCTTGTATGAATCTTTTTTAGTACCCACCAATCCCTAGAAAACATCGTACCTCAAAGCAGTTCTTCGGCTGCTCCCAGGAAACAACTTCTCTAACTTTCTCTAGGTCGACTGATACTCCTATCTCTGAGATAACGTGACCCAATAAGTGAATCTGATCCAACCAAAAGTGGCATTGTGAGAGCCTAGCACATAACTGATGCTCTCTCAGTGTACTCAGAATGATCTCGATATGGGTAGCATGATCATGTATAGTATGAGATTATAGTAATATATCGTCCACAAATACCACCATGAAAGAATCCAAGTATGGATGCAATACTCGGTTCATCAGTGCCATGAAAACTGAAGGCGCGTTCGTGGGATCGAATGGTATGACCATATACCCATATAGACCATACTAGCTCCAGAAGGCTGTGAGAGGTATATCAGATGGTCTAACATGCAACTGATGGTAACCGGATCTCAGGTCATTCTTCAAGAACACCTAGGCTCCTTGAAGTTGATCAAAGAGATCACCAATCCTTGGTAATGGATATCGGTTCTTGACCTTCAACTGGTTCAACATCCGGTAATCCACACAAAGCCTAAGGGTATCATCCGCCTTCTTCACAAAAAGGACAAGAGAACCCCAAGGATAAGTACTGGGTGAGATGAAAACATTTTCCTACAACTCCTCCAACTGCTTCATGAGCTAATGTAACTCTAGTGTAGCTATCCTATAAAGAGGAATGGACACCGGTGCCGCTACTGGCATGAGCTCAATAAGAAATTCTACCTCTCGCTTTAGTGGAAAACATGAAAATTCCTTTGAGAAGACATCCCTAAAATGATTCACCACTGGAGGAAAGTCTAATAGTGAAGTCCCCTAGTCATCAAGGTATAGACTAGAAATCTGGGCTGTAACTCCTCCCAACCCATGATGTTATGGTCCCACTCTACTCGTTAGGACATCCCATTCACCCTTATGAAGAAACAATTTGCCCCCTAGTGATGTGAAACTCACCCTTCGGAAATAACAGTTGACAAATTCCAAGAAGGGAACTAACCACTTCATTCCAAGAATGAAAACATATCATGTCATCTCTAGGACATAGAGGTCCCATAAAAAGTGACACCCACCAACCTCTAGAGGGAACTCCTTACACTGATTTACACTAGCAGTTTTAATCCCCAATGGAGTGTCTAGTGTCAAGATATCAGTAGAAGAAAAGATATTGAGACCAAGTATTTCTAAAACAGCAAAAATATGAAGCTATGGAAAGCCCCTGTATCTAAAAGTGAAAAAGATAAAACTAAATGGACGGAAGAACCCCAGTTCCCAGACTGGTGTGAAACTCGTGGGACTGCTCCTATATGAGGAGTCATATAAGAACGCCTATCACCTACTGCTGGTGAGAAGTTCGGATAGAAGTGCTGAAGGTGACCCATCTTGCCGCAACATCGGCACTCTACTGGGTCTCTCGGGCAATGTGGCCTCGTATACCCACTCCTCCCACACAGGTAGCACACCACCAACACACTAGAATATGCATCCCGCCTACTCATATTTCAACGTGAAATCTCCTGGTGGCACTTCCTACTATCGGTGGGAGGGATACTAACTCTAGATGTTGAGCCTCTCTAGATCACAACTCCAGAATCCCTCAAATTACATTCACTTATTAGCACCAGGTTGACTATAGAGAATATCCAAGTCAACCGGAAGATGTTCACCTAAGACTAGATATCCTGCCTGAGACCATCCTCAAACTTTTGTGCAAGGAACAACTCATCTCCCCCTAGAAAGGGTGTAAATGGTTATAGCTCAATGAAGTGAGAGGAATACTCCAAAACAGAAAGAGTACCCTACTCCAAAACTCATGAAATCTTGGGCTCCATCAGCCCTCAAGGTCTCCACATAGAAGTAATCATATAAGATGCAATAAAACTCATACCAACCATATTCTGTTTGTTCCCCACCTATGTGACCATATCCCACCACATCTTGGTGGAGTCTCAGAGCATGTACGTAGCGAACATCAACCTCCTCTATAGAGATATCTCCATGTGTTCGAAGATCGTCAGCATGGATTTTATCCATGACTCTATATCCTAGGGTCCTCCATCCCCTGAGAAAGTGGGAGGATGCTACTACTGAAAGACACACATCAATTCTTCCATCGACGGTGTAGGAGGAGGCACTCCCTAAAAGGTCTACATTATCCTCGTGAAACCCTCTCTGAACTATGCATCAGCACCTGTGTCAGGGATAATGTTTGGTGCCAAAACTAGCACAACTGGAGGATCTATAGGAAGCCCCTGATCAGCCATATCTGGTGTCTGATCACCTCCTGGAAACTGGCATACAATCAGAAAACGTCTCAGTGGCATGACTCTATAAGGTCAATTTCAGACCTTAGATCAAGATTATCAAGGACTAAAAACTATAATTTTAAGGAGGAAATAGGAGAAAGAAAGACTTCAAGTTATTCAAAACATGACTACAAGGCGTGTATAGTTCCTACACGGTGTGTTCCCTTAAGACATTCACAGAGCGTGTACTTCATCCAACACTGGTCAGGTAACGCCCCAAACACACAGCGTGTTGTCCTCACACAGGGAATGTACTTTAATCCTCTTCCCCTGCCAGAGTCCTTCTACAAGGTTAATCCACGTGGATCTCCTAAGAAAAGACTACATGGCATGTTCAAGATAGACTTGGCATGTACTAGAAAGGATAACATTGATTCGTGTTGTTGGTGACACGGTTGGGTACCTGGGTTATACTACATGGCGTGTTCAAGGGTGACTACTAAAAAAAGGGCATTAGCGACTGCCATTGGCGGTCGCTATAGTCCTATAGAGACCGCCTAGAGGCCACCAATGGTGTTCGCATCAGCTTCGTCGTTGTAGTCCAATAGCGACCGCCATTGGCGGTCGCTATAGGTGGCTGAAATGCCGGACTTAAGCGACTGCCTTTGGCGGCCGCTAAACTGGGAAATTTTTTTAAAAAAAAATCATATCGAAATAAATAAATATATATATATATATATATATATTAAATAATATATATATATATATATTAATGAAAATATTTATATATATAATATTAAATAAAATATTTTTCATTTTTTTAATGAAATGTACGAATTGTTTTTTTTCTTCACAGTGCAAAATCAGAGATAAGACAAGGTAACAATCATAAAAAATGGAAAACAATTTCAAACAGCATAAACATAAAAATCATCATAAATGATAAACGTGCTTCAACGATCCCAGTAGGTCCATCTATTTCAATCTTCTACTTCAAAACCTACAATAAGACAAAAAAACAAAAAAAACAAAACAAATGTAAATTGAACATAATTATTCAGTTTTTATATACATATAATAAAATTAAATATAACATCAAATCATGGTGCTGCAATAATTTAAAACCCCCAATTTAATAAATTCTATCATTTCAGGTCATTTGGAGCACGTTTTCTCCGAATTCGACCGTCTCATGTTGTTTTTGGTGTTTTATGACACCGGAAACGTGTTTCCGATCACCATGGTCAAAATACACCTCTGATTGACGTTCCGTCTGCCCACCCATTTTAAAAATCACAAAACGAATGTTCTCATACGGTTTCATGGCATTCTGAGGTCGTTCGGGTGGTTTTGACCCCCAACGCGTCGTTTTAGCGCGCGCCGAGCTGCTGAAAACGACGCAGTCGGCCGTACCACGCGCACCGCATGTCCGATGGGTGCGCTGTCTCCTCCTACAGGTCATGAATCATATTTATAATGTTTTCATGTGGTTTCAGGTCATTCGGAGCACGTTTTCTCCAAATTCGACTGTCTCACCACGTTTTTGGTGTTTCATGACACCGGAAACGCGTTTCCGATCACCGTGGTCAAACTACACCTCTGATTGATGTGCCGTATACCCGACCATTTTACAAATCACACAACGGCTGTTGTCGTATGGTTTCATGGCATTCTGAGGTCGTTGGGGGTGGTTTTGACCCCCCAACGCGCCGGTTTTGCGCGCGCGGAGCTGTTGAAAACGACGCATTCGGTCATACCGCGCGCACTGCATGTCTGATGGGCGCTTAGTCTCCTCCTACACGTCACAAATAATATTCCTAACGTTTTTCTATGGTTTCAGGTCATTCGGAGCACGTTTGCTCCGAATTCGACCGTCTCACGCCGTTTTTGGTGTTTTATGACACCGGAAATGCGTTTCTGGTCACTACGGTCAAATGACAGCTCCGATTGACATGCTGTCTACCCAACCATTTCAAAAATTACACAACGGCTGTTTTCGTACGGTATCATGGTATTCTGAGGTTGGTCGGGTGGTTTTGAACCCCCAACGCGCCGGTTTAGCGCACGCGGAGCTGCTGAAAACGACACATCCAGTCGTACCGCACTCACCGCACGTCCGATGGGCGCGTCGTCTCTTCCTACACGTCACGAATAATATTCCTAATGTTTTCGTTTGGTTTCAGGTCATTCGGATCAGGTTTTCTCCGAATTCGACCGTCTCACACCATTTTTGGTGTTTTGTGACATCGGAAACACGTTTCTGGTCACCGTGGTCAAACGACAGCTCCAATTGACGTGCCGTCTGCCCGAACATTTCAAAAATCACACAATGGCTATTGTCGTACGGTTTCATGGAATTCTGAGTTTGTTCGGGTGGTTTTGACCCCCCAACGCGCCAGTTTAGCGCGCGCGGAGCTGCTGAAAACGACGCATTTGGCCGTACCGCGCGCACCGCACGTCCGATGGGCACGACGTCTCATCCTACATGTCACAAATAATATTCCTAATATTTTTGTGTGGTTTCAGGTCATTCGGAGCCCGTATGCTCCAAATTCGACCTTCTCACGCCGTTTGGGTGTTTTATGACACCAGAAACGTGTTTCTGGTCACCGCGGTCAAACGACACCTCCGATTGACATGCTGTCTACTCGAACATTTCAAAAATCACACAATGGCTCATTTCGTACGGTTTCATGGAATTCTGAGGTCGTTCGGGTGGTTTTGACGCCCCAACACACCGTTTTAGCGCGCGTCGAGCTGCTAAAAACGACGAATTCGGTCGTACCGTGCGCACCGCACATCCGATGGGCACGCCGTCTCCTACTACACATCATGAATAATATTTAGATTGTTTTCCTGTTATTTTAGGTCAATCCGATGTCTTCCGCTATGACTTTGACCGTTAGACGCCCGTTTTGGCCGTTTGTGACACCAGAACGGCGTTCCCGGTCACCGCAGGCACAAGGCACGTCCGATTGACGTGCTGACAGCTCAAACACATCAAAATTCACTCACCCTTTGATTTCGTCTGATTTAAGGCCATTTGGACCTTGTTCGGCCCGTTTGGACCCCCACGCGCGTTTATCAAGTGCACGCAACACTTAAAGAACGCATAATGAGCCCTGCCGTGCAGACCGCACGTCCGATTGACGTGTCGTCTGCGCGTACATGTTGAGAATATTAATTAGATTTATTTCATGTATGTTCAGGTCAATATGATGTCGTTTGCTATGATTTTTACCCTTATACACCCGTTTTGGCCGTTTATGACACCAGAACGGCGTTCCCGTCACCGCGGGCACACGGCACCTTCGATTGACGTGTCGTCTACTCGACCACATCACAATTCACTCACCCTTTGATGTTGTCTGATTTCATGCCATTCGGATGTCATTCGGCCTGTTTGGACCCCCCCCCCCCCCCACGCGCATTTGTGAAGCTCACACAACACATAAAGAACGCATAATGAGCCCTACCGTGTATACCACACGTCCGATTGACGTGACGTCTACGCGAACACATCACGAATAATAATTATATTGTTTTACTGTGATTTCAGGTCAATCTGATGTCGTCCGCTATGACTTTGACTGTTAGACGCCCATTTTGGCCGTTCATGACACCAGAACGGCGTTCCTGGTCACCGCGGGCACACGGCACGTCTGATTGACGTGTTGTCTGCTCGACCACATCACAATTCACTCACCCTTTGATTTCTTCTGATTTCAGGCCATTCGGACGTCGTTCGGCCCATTGGGACACCCCCCCCCCCCCCACGCGCGTTTATGAAGCGCACACAACACTTAAACAACGCATAATGAGCCCTACCGCGCAGACCACACGTCCGATTGACATTCCGTCTACGCGTACACATTGAGAATAATAATTAGATTGTTGTCTTGTGATTTTAGGTCAATCTGATGTCGTCCGCTATGAGTTTGACCGTTAGACGCCCGTTTTGGCCGTTTATGACAACAGAACGGCGTTCCCGGTCACCGCGGCCACACGGTACGTCCGACTGACATGTCGTCTGCTCGACCACATCACGATTCACTCACCCTTTGATGTCGCCTGATTTCAGGCCATTCAGACCTCGTTCAGCCCATTTGGACCCCCCCCCCCCCCCCCCCCACGCGCATTTATGAAGGATACGCAACACTTAAAGAACGCATAATGAGCCCTACCGTGCAGACCGCACGTCCGATTGACGTTCCGTCTGCGTGAACATGTCACGAATAATAATTAGATTTTTTTTCCTATGATTTCAGATCAATCTTATGTCATCTGCTATGACTTTCACTATTAGAACCCTGTTTTGGCCTTTTATGACACCAGAACGGTGTTCCCGGTCACTGCGGGCACACGGCACGTTTGATTGACGTGTCGTCTACTCGACCACATCACAATTCACTCACCATTTGATGTCATCTGATTTCAGGCCATTCGGACGTCGTTCAGCCCGTTTGGACCCCCCCCCCCCCCACGCGCGTTTATGAAGCACGCACAACACTTAAAGAACGCATAATGAGCCCTGCCGCGCAGACCGCATGTCTGATTGATGTGCCGTCTACGCAATACATGTCAAGAATAAAAATTAGATTTTTTTCCTATGATTTCAGATCAATCCAATGTCGTCTGCTATGACTTTGACAGTTAGACACCCGTTTTCACCGTTTATGACACCAGAACGGCGTTCCCGGTCACCGCAGGCACATGGCACGTCTGATTGACGTGCCTTCTACTCAACCACATCACAATTCTCTCACCCTTTGATGTCGTCTAATTTAAGGCCATTCGGACCTCGTTCGGCCCGTTTGGACCCCCCACGCGCATTTATCAAGCACGTGCAACACTTAAAGGACAAATAATGAGCCCTACCATGCAGACCGCATGTCCGATTGACATGTCGTATGTGTGTACACATTGCGAATAATAATTATATTGTTGTCCTATGTTTTACTGTCAATCCCATGTCGTCCGCTATGAGTTTGACCGTTAGACAGCCGTTTTGGCCGTTTATGACACAAAAACGGTGTTCCCATCACCGCGGGCACATGACATGTCCGATTGATGTTCCGTCTGCTCGACCACATAACAATTCACTAATCCTTTGATTTAGTCTGCTTTATGGCCATTTGGACGTCGTTCGGCCAGTTTGGACACCCCGCGCGCGTTTATGAAGCGCGTGCAACACTTAAAGATTGCATAATGAGACCTACCGCGCAGACCGCATGTCTGATTGATGTGCCGTCTACACGTACACATCATGAATAATAATTAGACTGATTTCCTGTGATTTCAGGTCAATCCCATGTTGTCTGCTATGACTTTGACTGTTAGACGCCCGTTTTGGCCGTTTATGACACCAGAACGGCGTTCCCAGTCACCGTGGGAACACGACACTTCCGATTGATGGGTCGTCTGCTCGAACACATCACAATTCACTCACCCTTTGATATAGATTGATTTAAGGCCATTCGGACGTTGTTAGTCCTGTTTGGACCCCCCCCCCCCCCTCACGCACGTTTATGAAGCGTGTGCAACACTTAAAGAACGCATAATGAGCCCTACAACGCAGACCGCATGTCTGATTGACATGCCGTCTGCACGTACACATCACGAATAATAATTAGATTGTTTTCATGTAATTTCAGGTCAATAAAATGTCATCATCTATGACTTTGACCGTTAGACGCCCGTTTTGGCCGTTTATGACACCATAACGGAGTTCCGGGTCACCGTGGGCACACAGCACGTCTGATTGACGTGTCGTCTGCTCGACCACATCACAATTCACTCAACCTTTTATTTCGTCTGATTTCAGGCCATTTAGACGTTGTTCGGCCCATTTGGACCCCCCACGCGCGTTTATGAATTGCGTGCAACACTTAAAGAACGCATAATGAACCCTACCGCGTAGACCGCATGTCCAATTGACGTGTCGTCTAGGCGTACACGTTGAGAATAATAATTAGATTGTTTTCCTATGATTTCAGGTCAATCTGATATCGTCCGCTATGAGTTTGATAGTTAGACACTCGTTTTGGCCATTTATGACACCAGAACGGTGTTCGCGGTCACCGCGGGCACACGGCACGTCCGATTGATGTGTCGTCTGCTCGACCACATCACAATTCACTCACCCTTTGATGTTGTCTGATTTCAGGCCATTCGGACCTCGTTTGGCTCATTTGGACCCCCCCCCCCCCCCCCCCCGCGTGCATTTATGAAGCATGTGCAACACTTAAAGGAGGCATAATGAGCCCTACTGCGCAGATCGCACGTCCGATTGACGTGTCGTCTGCGCGTACACATCATGAATAATAATTAGATTGTTTTACTGTGATTTCAGGTCAATATGATGTTGTCCTCTCTGACATTGACCGTTAGACGACCGTTTTGGCCATTTATGACACCAGAACGACGTTCTCGATCACCGCGGGCTCATGGCACGTCCGATTGACATGTCGCCTGCTCGACCACATCACAATTCACTCACCCTTTGATGTAGTCTGATTTCAGTCCATTCAGACTTTGTTCGTCCCGTTTGGACCCCCACGCACATTTATGAAGCGCACGCAACACTTAAAGAACACATAAAACAACAAAATACGGGGAGGGCTGTCCGGAGTGCGGGGAAGGCTGTCCGGGGTGAGGGAGGGTTGTTCGGGATGCGGGGAGGGCTGTCCGGGGTGCGGGGAAGGCTGTTCGGGGTGCGGGAGGGTTGTTCGGGGTGCGGGGAGGGTTGTCCGGGGTGTGGGGGGCATGTTCGGGGTGCGAGGAGGGGCGTCTGGAGTGCGGGGAGGGCTGTCTGGGGTGCGGGGGCCTGTCCGGGGTGTGGGGGCCTATCCGGGGTACGAGAGGCCTCTCCAGGGTGCGGGGAGGGCTGTCCGGAGTGCGGGGAAGGCTGTCCGGGGTGCAGGAGGGCTATCCAGGGTGCGGGCTGTCCGGAGTGCGGGGAAGGCTGTCCGAGGTGCGGGAGGGTTGTCTGGGGTGCGGGGGGATGGGGGGGTTGTCCGGGGTGTGGGGAGGACTGGAAGAAGTGCAGGGGACCTGTCCGGGGTGCGGGAGGGTTGTCTGGGGTGCGGGGAGGGCTGTCCGTAGTGTGGGGAAGGCTGTCAAGGGTGCGGGGGGGCTGTCCGAGGTGCGGGGAGGGCTGTCCAGAGTGCGGGGAAGGCTGTCCGGGGTGAGGGAGGGCTGTCCGGGGTGCTGGGAGGGTTGTCCGAAGTGCCGGGAGGGCTGTCCAAGGTGCGGGGGGGGCTATACTGGGTGAGGGGGCTTGTCTGGGGTGCGGGGAAGGCTGTCCGGAGTGCGGGGAGGGTTGTCCGGGGTAGGCTGGGGACTACAAATAGTGAACTCAGCTCATTCATCAAAAAAAAGTTTAATGATTTATATTAGGAATCATGAATTTTTTTCAAAAATATTACAGAACAGGCAATTCTAAATATTATGAATATTTTCATAACAAAAAAACTCACTAGAAACCCAACATAATTATCAATAACAACCCTAACATTAAAAGCAGAAACACACCTCATGAACACCTCAGTAGACCAATATGAAACTAAATCACGCCACTGAGCCGGGATGACATCTCTTAGGACTTTTTCTAGAATGTCTGGGGCACCCACATTTGGTACCTTGTGGTCCCTCTTGACTTTGCCTTTATAGTCTTTCCACATCTTATGGCATTTGCTCATACACACTGGCTGAAACTCACCGGGACATACTTAAAAAATTTTCTATTAAAGGAAAAATCACATATGGTAGAGTTGTTTATACATAGGGAATAAAGTAAAATGGTCTTCTTACCTGAACCTCCCTCCAAAGACGATCAAATGTGTCCTGAGGGATAGAAGCCCAGTCACGCGTGGTCAATGGAAAACGATGTGGATCACGTATGATATGACCCAACTGACAAATAAATGCAGGGGCATTCCATCCCATAGGATTAAATACCTCATCAATTGAAACATCAAAAGTCGTGTCGGAATTCCATGATAATATACCACGACCAGGGCCTCTCCTGTGAGCGGAAGAAGCAGTCGGGCCTGATCCTGTTGAAAACAATTTTATATACAAATTGATAGATGTTATAAATATATATATATATATATACATGTTTATTAATTACATAAAATTAGAGACAATGACATTCCAACATACCTCGACCCTGAGACGTAGATGCCTCAGATGGATGAGGTGGATCTTCTACCTCTTTCCCTGATATGCCTGCAGTCATGGAAAACATTAGTAAGGGGACTATCCAAAGTGTCCAAATGATAAATTGGATTGTTTTTAAAAAAATAAAACTTGTCTAGTTGTTAATAAAAAAAGGATTGAATAATTAGTTTGGAATGAATTTTAAAAAATCATAAAGTTCACAAAACACATATACAAATTATGTACAAAACCAATCAATGCATAGCCAAATTTCAAATTGAATTAATAAAAATTCAAGCAGCACATGAACTAAATGAAGAATACCTCAATGGGAAGATACACCGATAATAACATCAATATAACATGAGTTAAATCACCCTAAATATTTATAACTGAATAAACTTCAAAATGTGAGGATTAAACTTACAATGATTTATAAAATGTTTACATAATTTATGATATCATAGGATGAATAGTGGGAAAAATTATACCTTTCATTAAGCATGAAAATCGACCATTTCTCCTTCAACAGCTGCTCTGACCCAATAAATATCTTCTTCACGTTGAACTACGTTATGTTGATCAAGTTGTTGGGAAACAAAAGGAACAGTCTCGGGTTCATCTTGTTCAAATACAAACACTCCTCACCAAGACATTTTGACAACAACTTGCCAACATGGATTGGAAGGCAATGTAACGAAGAATACTTGTTCCGCTTGTGATGTCAAAATGAAAGGTTCATTATCGACTCGTTCATTTCTGTATAACATATAGTTAAAATTCACCAATGAAAACTGATATTTATCGACTTTACATCCATGCACTGGATCAACCCAATTATACATTAACAACATATACTTCAACCCGTGTGTGTATACAACTTCAATGATGTCTATCAATTGAACATAGTAATAACCAGAATCGACAAATGGACAACCGATGCCACTATTTTGTGTTGCTCGTTTGTCATCAACATCTTTAATGCAAAATCGAAAACCATTAGAATCTATAGATTTATAACGACAAGCTGTTATAGATGGACCCTCTGCTAGTTGGAAAAATTCTTCAGTTAGTGTGGGGTCCCCTAACTCCCTCATCTTATGAACCTACATAATTCATAGAATTCTATAATGATATATGAAGAAAGAAATTAGTATAATACTTCACTCATAATGAAAATCAATTTATACAAACATAATCCTTGATCCAATCATGAAATGACGCATAATGAGACTGTTGAATTTGCAACTCAGTCGCACGATACATCTCTTCTTTTAGCTCATTAATGTTTTTTTTGCAAATGATAACGCAATGTTTAAATGATCAACTTATGCAAACAAAACATGTAAAAGTTAAACAATAAAAGTGATAAGATACATATTGCATTAATGGTGAAACTGATGGAGTATTAAACATGATATATTGATGGGCTTGTATCCACTCGATGTTGTCCATATCATATGTGGTTCCTTCTCCAACTGGACCATCCTGAATCCTAGATGGCTTATCTAATTTTGTTTCAACATCTGTAAGATATTCTGCAAAAAACGTAGTACACTCATCCATCAAATAACCCTTGGCTATTGATGCCTCCGGACAAGCTCTGTTGCGTACAAATCGTTTCAATGTACTCAAATACCGCTCAATAGGATACATCCACCAGAATTGCACTGGACCAGCAGCCATTACTTCATCAGTTAGGTGCACTATCAAGTGGACCATAACATCGAAAAATGAGGGGGGAAATAGTTTCTCAAAGTGAAAAAGCACAAGTACAATTCGTTCTTGTAAACTATTTAAATCACTCATTCGTTGATTTCTTAAACAAAGCTGTCTAAAAAAATTACTCATCTCAATCAACAGCTGAACAAAATTGGGGGATAAACAATCACAAATGGCGATTGGAATCAACTGCTGAAGTAGTATGTGATTGTCGTGACTTTTCAACCCTTGCAATATATTGCTCGTCAGATTAACACACTTTGAAATATTAAAAGAGTAACCATCAGGCACCTTGAGCATCTTCAAAATGGAAAGAAATGTCTCTTTCTCCTTTGTAGTCATCGTATACTGTGCAGTAGGCATATATGCCTTTTTTCCCTCAGCTAACTATAAATGAAACTGTTTCCTTAAACCCATTTCTTCCAAATCACGGCGCGCATTAACATGGTCCTTTGATTTCCCACTAACACAAAAAATGGTCAATAATATTTTATCAAAACCTTTTTTTTCAATGTGCATGACATCCAAATTATGCCTCAGCATGTTAGTTTTCCAATACGGAAGACTATAAAAAATACTTTTCTTTTTCCAATTGTGACTGTGTTGCCTACCCGCAGCTCGAATATTATGTACTAGAGGAGCCACCAAGTCCTGAATTTCATATACCGTGCAGATGTTTTCTTCCTCAATCTGAGATAAAATTTCGACTCCTGTCATGATATTTGGTGCTGGGCTGAACTCTCTAGAACCATCAAATTCCACTCTGTCCTTTCTGAACCTGTGCTGAGGGGGGAGAAAACGTCTGTGACCCATGTATGCCCATTTTTTGGAATACATAAGCCATAAATATTTCTTACTTTTGTTGCAACAAGGGAAAGAAAATTTCCCTTTCGTACTCCAGCCTGATAAATTTTCATAAGCTGGGAAGTCATTGATTGTCCACAATAAAGCAGCCTACAGTTTGAACATTTCATTCGTTTCACAGTCATAAGTAATCACACCATCACCCCAATATTCATTCAACTCATCAATCAATGGCTAAAGGTAAACATCAATCTTATCCCCCATACTTTTAGGTCCATCAATAAGAGTGGAAATTAATATAAATTGTTGATTTATACAAATCCACGGAGGAAGATTATACGGAACCAACACCACGGGCCATGTGCAATGAGTTTCACCAACCATAGAATTGAATGGATTGAAACCATCTGCTGCTAATCCCAATCGTACATTACGAACATATTTGGAAAATTCTGGATGTCTCTTATCAAAATCTTTCCATGCATGAGAGTCTGCCGGGTGGGTTTACATATCACATTCATGAACTCTTTCTGCATGCCATCTCATTAAATTAGAAACGTTAAATGACATAAAAAATCTTTTCAACCTTGGTTTAAGGGGAAAGTAACACATTTGATTTACGGCAATCGGTTTCCCCTATATCACAATCTAACTTTGATGAGTCTGATTTCCCCTGTTCTCTTTCCACCTAGAAGCACCACAAACCGTACAAATATCCAAATGAGAATTTACCTTTCTAAACAACATACAGTTGTTTGCACATGCATCTATGGTCTCATATGTAAAACCTAAGTTCTCTATTAGCTTACGAGCATGGTAATATGACTCGGGAATCTTAGCGTCGACAGGAAGAACCTTTTTCAATAACACCAACAACATGTCGAATGATGTGTCTGACCAATGATTCAAAGTCTTCAAGTGAAACAACTCCACGATAAACGACAATTTATTGAATGAAGTACATCCAGGATATAATTCGGTTTTTGCATCATCAATTGCTTCATAAAACCTCCTCAAATCACGATCTTCACCAGAGCGAAGATTTCTCTCACCGGTCTTAAGATTTTGGATGTCAATGCCTTCAGGATCCAAACCACGTACCATTTCAGTAAGCATTTCATGCATTGGATCATTCATCCTTGCATCAACATCCATCTGAACTGTATATGTATTTTCACAACGAACATATTATTCTCCATGATGAGTCTGAATCTTATAATTTCTTAGAAATCCATTAAAGAATAGGTTCTCCCTCACAGTATCTTGTGTGAATTGATATCTGTTAGCACATTTTCTACATGGAAAACTAATATAGTCACTTTCAAATCCTCTGGTGAAGTCAATAAACTACATAATGCCATTGAAATACTCTCTAGACGTTTGATTTCGAAGATCAATCCAACTATTGTCTATAATAAGATCATATAACAAACATTTACACAAGACATATTACATTTTCATTTTTCATATCAAATATATTTAAAATAAATACTAATTAATTGTTTGTGAACCATTTATAAAATAATAATGTAAGTGAAAGCCCATGTCATACCTAAATGCGCTACAAACCTGGAAGGGAGGGGAGCCGAAGGCGGTGCTGTGAGGGAGAGGAGAGGCAGCGGTGGGGAGCCGGTGCCGGAGCTGGTGCGGCGAGGGAGGGGACGGTGAAGGAGGGGACGAGTGGCGGTGGTGCGGCGAGGGAGGGGACGAAGACGAAGGGGATGGGGGTTGGCGGGGTGCGGGGGGGGGTGTTTGGGGTGCTGGGCGGGGAGGGACGAGGGAGAGGAGGGCCGAGGGAGGAGGTCGGAGGCTGGAGGGGCTGGAGGCCGAAGGCCAGAGGGTGGCCAGAGGGCTGCCGGAGGCGGGTGGTGGGAGGCCCGAGGGCAGAGGGAGGCTGCAGGGCGACCGAAGGTGGAGATCGGCCGGAGACGGAGGGCGGAGGGCGGCCGGAGGGCTGCCGGAGGGTAGCCCGAGGGCGGCCAGGCTGCCGGAGGTGGGTTGCGGGAGGCCCGAGGGTAGAGGGAGGCCGTAGGGAGGAGGGCGGTCGGGCTGCCGGAGGCGGGTTGCGGGAGGGTCGAGGGCAGAGGGAGGCCGCAGGGCAGAGGGCGGCCGCAGCCGGAGGGCGGAGGGCGGCCAGAGGAGGGCGGGGCTAGTAGAGGGCGGCCGGAGGGCGGCCGGAGAGTGGGGTCGGCGGAGGGTGGGGCCGACGGAGGGCGGGGCGGCGGAGGCTGGGGCAGCGGAGGGTGGGGCGACGGAGGGCGCGACAACGGGGAGGGTGCGGCGACGGGGAGGGCGTGGGCGACGAGGAGCGGGGCGACGGGGAGGGCGCGATGACCGGGAGGGCGCTGGCGATGGGGAGCGGGGCGACAGGGAGGGCGTGGCGACAGGGAGGGCGCAGGCGATGGGGAGGGGGGGAAGGGGGCCGCTTCGTGAGGAGGGATGGGGGAGGGGGCGCTAAAGCCCCCTTTTTTTAGGGAATTGTAGCGACTGCCATTGGCGGTCGCTATTGGTTACCAATAGCGACCACCAATGGCGGTCTCTATAGGTTAAGGGGCTCAAAAGACCATTTTTATAGTAGTGACACGGCATGTATAACTTAAGTTGTTGTCCATTCATGTCGTTAGTCACACGGGTGGACATATGGTCAACACGACACGATGTGTATGAATGGTACACAACATATTCACTCTAGGATTTCCCTATCACATGTCTTTACCCACACAACCTATGACATGGCTAAGGACTATAGGGCATGTACATATAGTACACGGCGTGTACTTAAGAAAAATATTTTCTTCCCAAATAGAAGAACACATGGTGTGTAGTCAAAACTACATGGCGTGTATTTTGGGATTTTCCATAAAGTAAGCCTCAAAAACTAATCTAGAGCCCAGAAAAAACACTGAAATGAACATTAAAGTGCCAAATTCCGATTTGTGGGGACCATACTCCCCACAAATCAAATCTTGGCATCATATACATGTTATAACAAGCATAAACAAGGAAATGATCCCCCAAATTCCGGTCCATGATGGTCCATAACACCCCAGGAACCAAAATTTAGTGTTCATTCATAAAAACATTACACAAATTCAATATCCTATCAAGAAGTAGGTATCAATCAAGTAAACCATCATAATATCATGCATATCTAGCACAAAATCTATCACAACAACATGCAATCGCTAATTCACCCTAAAAGGCATGGAAAAAATACATGACATGTGATTTCTAGCAAGTTCCTATATGATGCATGAGATGGCATACCCACATATCATCGAGTTGAAATAGAAATAAAACCTCAATAACATCAACAGTAATAGAACAAATCATGTGAGTTACCCAATGGTAAAAATAAAATCAACTGTAACATGCAAAACCATAAAAAAATTGCAATAAATGAGGTAGATTGGATTTTCCCTATACACGGGTTAGCTACTCCTGGACATAACTTATTACCAAGTACCTATTCCTTCTTATCCCTAGCTAAAGGCTCTAAACACTAATTCAGGAGAATACAATTCCTTTGATACCACTTTGTAACGTCCTGGTTCCGGAAGCCACCCAGAGGCACCTCGTACCCCGTTGGTCACATGGCCTCAAGTGCATTTCCTCGAACGCTAGAGGCTGCTGACTAGAAGTGAGGGTGTTGGGTGTGATAGGGGGAAAACTATTCCCTCATTGGCATAGTAACATAGTGTAAGGAAACAATATTCAAAAGAGGAATTTTTAATAATCCATACAAGAGTAAATAGTGAAATACTGAATGTAAGAAACAAGTAGAGCACATATATAAAAGATGCACGATACATATGTCTAGGAAAGTATCCAAACAAATAAAAATGCTAGAATACAAATACTACTAATCCAAAGTACAAAAGAATATAGATAAACATATCCTCAGCATCGCAATCCATAGCTTGGTCCCATGCTCACCAACTCCACTTTCAATCAAGAACATGAAGTAGAAGGGCATTTTCCCTTATCTATACCTGCAACAAAGTAAACTATTTGGGCACAAAAGCATGACCCAAATAGGGTTTGAGACAAAATCCCAGTGGGCAACCACCCAAAGATCTATTCCTAACGGTTAGTGAGTAAATATGGTAGGAGGTAAATAAAATAGTAGTAAACAATTCAATAGTTTCAAAGAATTCAATTCCAAATATCAAATAAGAAGCTAAAATCAAAATAGGTAACCCTCTAGGAAGTACACACAGCCTATCCCCTCTGGTCCTTCTATAAGAATATACAAGGACTCTCTGAGGAATCTCACATGTTAAATTCCCCTTATAGTCTAAGTGATAAATGGCTCTCTAAGTAATCTCTCATGTTTAATTCCCCTTATATCCAAAAGTTGTTTAAAGTCTCTCTGAGGAAGCTCACATGGTCAATTACTCTTATTATCAACAATGGTTAAAGACTCTCTGAGGAACATCACACAGTCAATTCCCCTTATAGTGTAAAGCGATCTATGACTCCCTAAGGAAGCTTACATGGTCAATTCCCCTTATAGTCAACAATGGATAAAGAGTCTCTGGGGAAGCTCACATGGTCAATTCCCCCTTATTGTCTACTACACCAGGTTCCCACAGCCTTGTGCAAGTCAAACGAGCATAGAAATGCAACACATCCAAATTAAACCTACAAAACTACTTGGATAACAGTCTATATCAGATCACGCATGTCAGATAATAATAAACACTTCATCCTATAGTACTAGGAATGGTAAGAACATCAAGGAAGCCTAACAGGCCAATAGGACAAAATAGACGTAAACAGAACATGCTTGGGAAACCAAATCCAAAGCATAACAATCAGCCCTATTCATATCCAAATAACCTCTACTCAGATATACTAGAATGACAGGAAATTAACAACGGTAAAATGGTAAACACACAATACCCCATTCAAGGGTATTGGTCAAAATTTCACATATTTGTCAAAAACATTTAACAGAAAGGCACAACCCACCTACCTCAGCGTTGGGAGATCACTATACGTGAATCTCTGGGCTTGAATCACATTAGAATGCCTACGATCTACAAAAATGTCTAAAACGTTCAATAGAGGATATCTTAATAAAGAGGAGGAATCATGAAACGAAACTCAAGAAGAAGAGAGAGATTACTGAGGCGATTCCAACGTAATTGATGGCGGTTGAATCAAAGATCGGATGCTTAGTCAAGGGCTCGGGGGAAGATTGTGGTCGTACATGAGCTCTCGGCTGAACGAAACCTCGAAGAAGACATTTCTGGTGATGAGACATGATTGCGGTACATTTAATGAAAAAAAAGAAAGTACCCATTGTGTAATTTTTAAGTACACAGTGTGTACTTTCCATTTCCATACTCTGCTTTAGGCGGCCTCCAAGTCACCCCCACAAGGTCATGTGTGCGTTCATTACATGGCCAACACATGACCTCCTGTGGCAACATAGTACATGGTGTGTATTCATAATGTACACGGCGTGTACTTCAGAAATTTCCTGAAAATCCTCTTTTTTCTCAAAAACAACCAAAAAAGGAAAACATGCCTGAAAAGAAGGTCTGGGTTCTTACAACATTTATGGTGAATTTGATTGAAATAAACCCATATAAATGTAATCATGGTACACAAAATGAAACACGTCTTAAGGAATTGAAATTGAGACCAATAAACCCTTACCTTGGACTCAATCTTTGTTGTACACATTCAAAATTCCCTGTATAATAAATTTAGTATTATCATTCATTTTAATAATAATATTATACATATTTATTTTAATTTTTCCTATCTCATTGCAATTCCTTATTACTCTTATATTAAATATTTATTATCAAAATTAATATTCTTGTGATCACCACTCTATTTTCATTACGTGCTCCAATTTGATGGTTTCATACCTTTAATTAGGTTCCCGAGTTAATTATATAAATAATTTTAATTCTCCACGAATACATTTTTTTGATATATTTCTAGAGTGAAATATTAATTTTATTTTACTAATTTTTAAAGTTTTAATAGAATACTCAAAAAATCAACTTTTCATTAATTATTTAATTAATAAAAAAAATTAACTTAATAGTAAATATAGTTTTTAATATTACCACTCCATAACTCTAAAAACATATCAAATTCAACATTATATATATTATAACTAGTATTCAAGATTTATTTATCATTTTTGAGATGAATATTGTAAAAATGGTCATGCATGTGGTCAAACTGATCAAAATATTCACATGTCATAATAATTAAATGCATAAGAAAATGTTATTTTATAGTGTTAATATAAATTTTTAATAATATTAATTGTTTAAAGTATTTTTGAAATTTTTTTAATTATATTCAATAAGAGGTAGGTGAATAATATATAGAATAATCATCAATAAGAAAATATCGTAAACATTGAGAGATTAAATATCCTCTTAAAGGGGACCTAGACAATGGGAGGATTGTAACATATTCTCAGTAAAAAGAATATAAATAATGTCAAAATGTGTTTGCGGGGAAGGGAATATGGTAAATTAAAAATTGGTATTATAATTTTGTGTGTGTATTTTAAGTGGTGGAGGAGGTATCAATTTATAATTGACAGGAGTGACATTTTTGTAATATTAATTTCATAATATAAAAAGGGATGTCATATTCAGGGAAAGTGTATCCAATTTACCAAAATTTAAAATATAATAAATCTTAGGTCATCAATTCATGCATACAAAAAATTATAGACAAGTTTTTGTGATATTTTTTGGACTTATCTCTTAATTTAACCCCTTCTTATACATTTAAATATTTATTGTGATGACTAACTTTTACCATGGTAACTTATTTTTTTAAGACTATAAATAAAATCATACATATTGTGTAATTTGAAAATATTAATTCCAAATATAAAAAACCATTTTTCAAGATTAAATTTCTAGAGTTAGTAAATATTAATTTTGATAAATTAATAACTAATGTAATAAAAAAACATTTTAGATAAAATGACATTTAAAGAAAATTAATGAATTTAACCCAAAATCATATATAGTATAGATTACAATTGGATCATGATCACAAAAATAATATATTTTGTAAATTTAAAATCAATCCAAAACTTCATGGGTGAATTTGAATACTTAATTAATGGAAAGGGACCAATTTTTTTTTGTTTGGAATAATATATATCTTAGGTTCCAAAATGTAAATCATATATTTATAAATTCTAAATATTTATTTTTAATTAATTTTTGTACTCCAGAAATTCATTTTTATCCATGAAAATGGTTTCCTATATATTTACTTCATTCTTATACCATAATGACACCATAAAAGTTATGATATTTGTAAAAAATGTATTTTCACAATTAATATAAAAATGTGATTTTTTTAAAAATCCCATAAATTTGTCGTAAGATAATTTTCACATGATGAATCTAAAAATTATGTTGATTTTATAATTTTATAAATCTAATATTTATGATAATTAATTTTAATATAATAATGAAAAATGTATAAAATCGTTATTAGAAAATATATTTTTATTAATAAATTGAATCAAAATGGTTAATAATGAAAATAATTATTTATTACATTGATAATTAATTATTTATAAATTTTACTTAAAACCCCTAAAGACCTCTACATGAGATATAAGGTTAAGATATACATTAGTGGTAGTGTTTACTGGTGGTTTGGATATCAAGGATCTCGTAGTGATTTCCATGATATTGAACTTTTCCTATATAGAATTTCATACAAGTCGTACTTGTTTAATTTCATCTTGGGATTGGTCTAGGTAAAAAACTAGTGATTATAAATCCTTTAAAATCCTGGATAAATGGACTTTATAAGGAATACTTCTACCGCTTGATGCCATTAAAATATATTTTGAAATACAGTTTCTTATATTTATACCTACTAATTCAACAACTACATCATAATGGAAATATTTAACACTTATAAATTGTATCACGATTTTGTCTTAGTTCAGTGTATTGTATTAACCAATCTATTTAAAAATATTAATTTATTAAATATATACTTAAATTTTGGGTTGTTTTATATTTTACAAGATAAAAAAACTAATTAATTTAATTCATGAGTGGAATTATTACATTATAAATGGGGGTTTCAATTATGTGCTAAAAATGACATGACTTGAGTATATAAGTACTTAATTTAAAATTATAATATGTAAAAATAAATGTACAGAATGGATTTTTTTCATGAAATTTACTCAAATTAACCTAAAATAATATGAAAATATAAAGATACTTTTTTCTTAATCACTCTTCCACACTTGAACCATACTTGTCCTGAAACATCAATTCAGAATTATTGAAATGGATATCACATGTTATTATGTTGATATATCATAACCATTGCTAATTTAAATAAATAAATCTTGACTAGATTTTTCGGAAAACATTTAATTATATTCTTTAAATTTTCATGTCCTTAAATAAATCCAACAAATTAACTACAATTTTGTTCACTCTAAAAGTCCATATACAAATGTTGAAATACAATGATGGATTTAATTTTTCCATATAGAAATTAAACACACTAAAAATCTATTATCTCATGTGGTTGGTCACATACAACATACGCTTTTGGTGTTTTTGTTTTTTGAGCTATTTTTTACAAAGCACTTATTGAAGTATGAATTCATAAATTTTGGAACTAAACCATTCCATTTAGCAAGAACCCCCTAAGGCCCATTGTGACAGTTAAGGGATTAAATAAATTGTGACACCCTAATATCTTATGAAATATTTTAATTTAAATAAACTGATTTCTTTGATAGCTTCTGTTATACGCAACACCGAGTTTAAATGAACCACATAACATTATTAAAATATTATGTGTCAATTATCGCTTAGCTAGTGGATTAGTTGTATGAATTATAATAAATAAATTATAATTAACATATGGTATATAAATTTATAAAATTAATTCATTAGTTATAAAAATTTTATAATTAAAAATAAAAAAATATTAAAAAATAAACGTGATGCTTTTTATGAAAAAATGTTTTAATGTGCATTATGAATTATTATTTTTAAAAATTGAAATAATAATTATTTTTAAATAACTTTAATAAAAAATATGTTTGTTTACTTGATAAAATTATTCAAACAAGAATAAAATATTTTTATAAACATAATATAAGAATAAATCATTTTATGCTTATTTTTTTTCTAAAAAATATTTTTTCCTAATTTTATGCACTTAATTTAAGTTTAATTTCTACCATTTATAGCTTTTTAATTAGATAAAACTAATTATATATTTACATTGAATATTTTGAAATTTTTTAAATAGGCCCCTTTTATTTTTGGTCAATAATTATAGTAACCCTGGTATAATTTATCACATTGGTGAAGGGTAAAGAAGGTTAATCTTGGTCAAAAAAAAGGATGAGGCTATAATTTTTTATAATAATAATTATTTTATGAATTTAATCCTACCTTAAAACCCTATTTCATAAATTTATATGTTTAATGGACACTTTTCCATGAAAATTTCATATATATTATTTAAATCAAAGAATTTTACAAAATCTCATTCTCTTTGTTTTTAATATCTCTTATGTGTGCACATAGGGACAAAAGATATAAAAAATATAAATGTTTATTTTGAGATTAAAAAAATTATTTTCCTGATCTAAATTTATCTTTATTTTTTATTTTTATATAATGACCATAAATGCTTATGCAGCTCCGATGTAGTATTTCTCCACTTAATAAAAATATATAATAAATGATTATAAAAATATTAAAAGTGATATAATTTAAATTATTTAATGTAATAAATTAATTTTATAAATATATATGACATATTAGGAAGGTTTGGAAGAATTATATTTGAATTCCCCATTTATATGTTTTTAAAATTAAATGAATAGTTTCAAAATTATAAATAATTATAATTTATCAAAATAATATTTTATTATATTATTTAAAAAACATAAAAATATTAAAATAATACATGGAGTTATTTTATAGTCTCAAATTGCATATATTTTCCTTTTATAAACCAATTTCTACACAATAATTAAAAAATTACAACCTTTATTATTAAAAATGTGGTTATCATGGTTAAAATTTAAATAGACTAACTCAAGCTTAATTAAAATTATAAGGTTTTAAATTGTTCTAAAAATTTGCTAAATTCTATTTATTTTTACTATGGTAACCTTATAATACCTTATATTAGAATACATATCTATTTGGAATTATTTTTTGAGAATTAATTTTTTATATTTTAATATTTTGAGAAATTTTAAAAGTGCCCCTCAACTCAATTATAAAAGGACACATTCTCCCTCACTTCTTTACACCATGTAGAGCCTTATAACTTGAAAAAAAATACCAACTTCTCTTATAAACTTATGTATACAAAAAGTATAGGTTTTTTACTCTCAAAATACTAACCTTAGAGCCCTTTAAAGGACATTTAAAGGTGTTCTTCCAAAGAAGAGGTAATCGCCCTAACTGGTCTCTTTCTTTTCTAATATACTTTACATATTATAAATATATGGGATTTATCATAGAATAATGAATTATGTATCATATATATTATAAATTTTTATAATTATTGTAAAAATACCATTCTAAACCCTCTTTCCCATCAAATGAGATGTTAAAGTATAGTTAATGTGTATGTACGGATTACCTTCTCCACACAGCGATACTATTCATTTTTCATCACCATTTTTTCTGAATGGATATTATGATGGTTTTAATTTTTATATATGATATTTATGAAATAATTATACTTCTAAAATTATAATATCACATATACCTATATACCATCCAATTATTAGGGAAATCATAACATCGTTCGTGCATACATGTGGACTACAGCCTCCACAAAGCAATGTGATTAATTTTTCATTTATATTATAGTTGGATGGTAATTAGAAATATTTTATTAATATATATGATATATATGATATAATAATTATACCAAAAATTTGAATTAATTTTTACAATTATATTTCACCATCAATTGAATATTGAAAGAAATGTTCATATATACGTACGATCTACAATCTACTTGAACGGTGTATTTCATTTTTCTATATGTAACTTTTATATATGACTACAAATATGTATATAATGAATATATATTATATTTATATCATTATTAAAATTAATTATGTTATTGGACTAAGAATGATGTACAAGGACTGGAACTACTAAGCTAAAATACTTATGATAAATGAAACAATTAATAGCCAGAAATAAAACATTTAATAGGGAATTATTGATAAAAGTAGGTGATGAAATGTTATAAAGGTATCATGTATGATATTATAAATCTGAATATGAATATTATCTAATATAATTTTTCAAATTCATTTTTACCCATTTTTAACTTTTTACGAAATGGTTTGAAAGGAATCTTTTTCTTCTATTTTCTAGACAATGTACTTTGTGATGTTTTCGAAAAAAGTAAGGAAGGGATATTTTTTTAAATTATACAGAATGAACATAACTTCATGCTATCACTATGAATCAATGAATTAAATATTCCAATATAATTGTACAGGGTTCTTTTCAAAGAAAATATTTTATATAATTTGTGTGTGATTTTTAGATTTAAAGAAAAAATTTATTTTAAAATGGAATGTTTATTTTCATAAAAAATTATTCTAAGTGATCTTTCTAAAGAAATTTTATTCTATGATATCATAATTTGATGCTATATAATATTTTATGGGTTTATTATCCAAGGATACTATATTAATTCAGTCTTTTTATGGTTTATGTTTTTTAAAAGAGGATGAATTTTTTTTGAAATCTATTTCTTTTCCATGGGTTATGATATGATCAAATTTTTATAAAACCCATTTATTCTCCTTGAGTTATTCTATGATGAATTGTTTTTGAAACCCATTTATTTTCATAGGTTTTAATATGATGATTGTTTTCTTATCTTTTTTAACACATATTTATAACTATCATTCTGTGACATGTGAGACATGTATCTCACTCTAATGCATTGGTTAATGATTGGTATCTCATGACATCAAAAACACGGGAATGGGGGGTGAACCCTATTCAGTAAAGTAATTTTTACACTATTATATTCTTGGGAGTAAACTATGACTACTATGATGGTTTTTGGAGTGAACCCAATCTACAATGATAGTCTTGGTAATGATTATTGACTACTATGGAAATCACTTTTTATGTTTATTTTTAGACCAAAAGACATGTCTTATGAAATGTTATGCTCTAATAACTCATTTTCTAGGATTAAATTATGATTAATGTATTATGAACCACCATGTTTTATTTTATGACTCAATATTATGATCTATGATGTGAAAGGAATAGTTTTAAAATGTTATGTTTGGGGTCTTATTACCTTATGCTCAAGAATTGCTTATGTAATCATTGATATCTCCCTTGTTTACCCTTACTGAGAATCTGAACTGACCTTTTCTTATGTGCCCCTTACCGAAGTTATATAGAAATCAATTAACTATGATAGGTATAAGAAGGGATCTATTTATACAGAAATAAGTGGGAGATGATATAGATATTTTATGAAGTTGTTGATTATATTTCCATATTTCCAAATATACTAGACCTAAAATCTTCTAATTTGGAATTAAATGTAATCTAATGAATATTAATCAATTAAAAATTTATTATATATGTATGAAATATATGGGTTGTAATAGTTTGTATCAGAGAAATATTTTGTAAAACTTTTGAAACTATGATGAGAAAACTTTAGTAAGAACCCCAGGGATCAGTCAAATTATAGGATAAAATCCAAAAAAAAATTAATGACCATGAATGAAATAGGTTAAACCTATGTTTTTATAGAATAAGGTGATATGATATAGACATCCTATAAATAATATTTCATGATTATGTGGTTTCCCTCCATTATTATGGTTACTTGAACTATGATTTTTGGTTTTAGTCAGTGTTTGGAACCCAAAACAATCATGTTAATGCTAATTGTGATGGATAATGTAATGATTGTCCTCCTGAGAAACTGAATTTTATGGGTTATGAAATAAAAAATCATATTTCTATGCTAACACAACTTTCCCAGGATATGAATCATGTTAATCTTATAAATATGAAAAGGATAGAACAATGATATGTTGAGTCATTTATGGGGTAACATCTGCCTACTTCTAGTTTCTATACTAATACACTAGTCACTAATTAATGGATCATATCCAATGAAAATATATTTCCAATTAATAAATTTTTATAACATTAATAATTTATTTTTATTCTTTATTTTTTGGAAGAATAAGTAGATCAATTGTTGACTCTCGTCAAAAATTTGAGGGAACATTATGTAATTGACTCCATTGAGTGTGATGAATTTTAATTAATATTTTGAAACAAGTACATTTCTCATATTATTCATATGAATATAGAGAAATAATTCCTTGAGTAAATAAAGAACGATTATGAATCTGTTCGTACCTAAGTGGAAAACATTACAATAATTATGGGGTATGATTCTCATATTACCATCCAAACTGAAAGTGAATTTAATCAATTTTTTAATGGGTTAAAACCAAGTCTCTGAAGTGATTTAACCATAAGTTACTTCAATAGATATGAATAAATTTTTCTATCTGCTCTCAAGGTGGAGATAAATATTAGAGTAACCCATCAATCTCATGGTTTTGATAAGAAAAGATAAATAAATTCAAAGGAAAATATAAAAACCATGGGGATGAGAATATTATATTTCGTTTATTCTTGAAGAGTGGAAGGATACATGGGGAAATTATATTAACGTAAATGATAAATGTCTCATGTGAAAAAAGTAAGGTCATCGTGAAATTGAATATCCATGTGATGGGAAGAAGTTTTCTACTTATGTGAATAGACAGAAAGATCTAAAAATACACCACTGACACTCTGGTGTTTTAAATTCAAGGCGTATGGTAATTATAATAACCAATACCCAAATCCAATTTTTAATGACAATGATAAATGTCAAAAACCTCTTAATCCTAAAGATAAATGGAAATATCATACGGTAACTAATTCTAATGAGAGGTATGATAATGATGTGGTGAAAGGTAAAATGACTATCCACTCTAGAACTATTAATGTATTTTTTCACTATATATCTACCCAATATTTTATATCTAAATATTTTTATAAGAGTATCATAGTGACACCTCAAAAATTAAATTTTGATTTAACAGTAAAAACCCCTATTCGGAAGATGATCGCATCCCAAGTCTATGATTCATCTATGGATGAATTTTATGGGAATGTATTTTCTAAAAAACATGTAATTCTTCCTATAGTTGAATTTAATGTAATTTTGGTCATGGATTATCTTTCTTTATAGAAGTACCCCATTAATTTCCATTTAAGGGAAGTTATGTTTGATATTTTGAACTATCCTATGATCTCATATCAGTGTGATGACAAACATAAACGTCTGAGGGAAATTACATCCTTTAATTGGTCATGGTTCTAATTAAAAAGGGGTGGTTGTCTCATATGGTTAGGTAGAAACTCAAAATTTATGATACGCCTATTGTGAATGAGCTTATTAATGTATTTCCATATGGTTTACCCAGTCATCAACTAAATCATGATGTTGATATTTCATTAGAATTCATACTTGGTTCTACACCTATTTCTAAGAATCAATAAAGAATATCCATTATTGAGTTACAAGAATTAAAGAATAAACTCCCGTAGAATATTAACAAGGGATTCCTTCATCCAATTTCATCTCATCTGGTTAACCAATTCTATTTTTTAAGAAAAAATATAGATTAATGAAACTTTTCATTGATTACTAATAACTTAACATGATCAATATTAGGAAAAATTATCATCTACCTTGTATTGATGACTTTTTATATCAAAAACATGGAGATCAATACTCTTATGGGATTTATTTTCATTATGGATATCATAATTTGATGGTGGAGAAGATAGATATACCCAAGATATCATCCTCATAAGGTATGGACACTATGAATTTATAGTGATAACATTTGGTCTTACTAATTCCTCTACTATTTTTGGGGATTTTATGAATAGTGTCTTTAGATATTACATTGATCATTTTTTATAGTCTTTATATACAATATTCTTATTTATTCAAAGAATAAGAATGAACTCGAAGATCACTTCAGAACTATTTTTAGGACCCTGAGGAAGGAGAATATTTATGAAACATTTACCAACTGTGATTTTTTTATTCAGAATGTTTCATTTTTAAGTTATATAAGCCCATGTGAGGGTATATATGTAAACCCAACACAGGTATATGTAATTTATAATTATCCCATACCAACCAATATGAATTATATCCATAGCTTTCTTTGAGTTTTTGGATATTATCAGTTTTTTTCTAGAATGTTTCATGAATACTATTTCTATTCACCAAAATAACATATAAGGGAGACAAGTTCTATTAGACGTATGAAAGTGGGGAATGTTTTATGGAATTGGAAGTATGTTTAGTCAGTGAACCTTCTCTTACACAACCCTATAGTGGAAAAGGTTTTTTAATATATAGTGATTCATCAAATAAGGAATCAGTATGTTTCCTCATGTAGAAAATATGTTTATAGATTATACATCATGAAAATTAAAGGTCCATGATAAAAATTACCAATTTAATCATTTTGTGTTAGCTACAGTAATTTTTCATTAAATATATTGATTAAATATATCTATGGACAAAGTTTTGATAAATATATTGTTCAAAAAATATGAAATTATATCTTTACAGAGAAAAAGATATATATGTTCCAGATAAGATAGTTATAATTGATTAAATATTTTGATTACTCAATAAATTACTTCCCTAGGAATTAAAATAAAGTGGAATATTCTCTGGGTAAAAAGGATCATGCTAGTATATTTATTATAAGGATCACAAAAGATGTGTTATTTCTTGAATTCCAAAGGATTGATATTGAAATATTAAAAGAAGGGGAGAAAAATTATCTGGCTCAAATGAGTGTTCATCCATATATTAAAGGGATGATTAAAGAGGAATATAAGAAATATTTAGAGATAAAAAAATATGGTGGGAAATGTTCCTAAGTTCAACATTGATTGGGATGGAATAATAAGGTTCATGAACCATGTATGTTTATTTTTAGCACTATATTCGAAGAAGGAACTGATATATGAAGTTTATAGTTCATCATTCTCTATTCATCTTAGAAGTATGAAGATATGTGAAATTTAAAAAGATTATTTCGGGTGGGATAGAATAAATAGAGCTTTGATAGAGTTTTTATCTACGTTATTGATGTTTCAACAAGTTATGGCTGAGATATAGAAGTATTAGGGGATGTCATAACCATTACCCATGCCAAAATGGAAATGGGGATACATCACTGTTGATTTTGTCATCAAACTCCCCAAAATATCTAAAGGGAATAATTTTATATGGGTTATAGTTGATTTTCTTATGAATTCAACACACTTAATCACTACTTGATAAGATTTATATCTTGATAAACTTATATGGTTATCCATTAGGTAAGTTGTAATATTTCATGTTGTATCATTATAAATGGTATCTAATCAGTAACTGGGGTTTACCTTGATGTTTTGTAGAAGTATTCAGAAAGATATGGATACAGATTTAAGCTTCCACACTTCTTATCATCCTCAAAAATATGTTTAGTATGATAGGACTGTTCAAACTCCACAATACATGATTAGAGATTTATCTATTGATTTTAAAAGTGTTTGGGATCAATATCTTCCTTCGGTGGAATTTTCTTACAACAATAGATTTCAATCAAACATTTATAGGTCTCTATATAAAGACCTATGTGGTATGAATTGTATAAATACAACATGCTAGAATAAAGTTGCAGAAATAAAGATATTATGGCCTAATATATCTAAAGAAATGTCTAATAATGTGATATTCATTCAATAGAAAATTATAGCATCTTAGAGTCAATGAAATTATATAGAAAATCATTTGAAAGATGTTGCGTTTGAAGTTAGTGGAAATGTTTTCGTATGAATATCTCCTAAGAGGAGGGTGATTATATTTTAAAATAAGGAAAATAAAATCCCTATTTATATTGGTTCTTTTTAAATTCTTGATCTTATCGATATGGTATCATATCAATTGGTGCTTTCATTAAATCTATCACAAGTTCATGATGTTTTCATTGTATCTCTCCTAAGAAAGTACATACATGATCCTTCACATATACTAAACATATAGATAATAAAAATGGATTATGATATTTCTTATCAAAAACAACCAGTTGAGATTCTGAATCATATATAGAAATTTCTATGAAACAAGTCTACTTTTCTTGTCATAGTTTTGTGGAGAAACCACCAATATATAGATTTATTTACTGTCAATGAATAGTGTAATTTATTTCTATATCTATAGATTTTATATATGACTCATAATATGTATATAATGAATATATATAATATTTATATCATAATTGATATTATGGAGGTGATGGAACTAAGATAAATATACAAAGATTGGAACAATTGAGCTGAAATGCCCATGATAACTGAAAAGGATAACACCTAAAAATAACAATTTTAATAAGGAATTATTAATAAAATGGGTGTTAAAATATTATAAATAGATCATAAATGATATTGTAAGTATGAAAATGTCCCTAGTATATAATTATAAAAAAAATACATTATTATACAGGGGTTTACATTACTTTTTATGAAATGTGACCATGAGTTATGGGTTTTATGTTATAATATCATTATTTATCAATATTGTTTATGATTATGTTTCTAATGATTAAATCATAAGATATATATCTAAATAAACTCCTAAAGTTTCTTAGCCTCTAGTTATTACATGAAAATAAAAGTTTTTATTTCCTTTCCTTAACATTAAGTACTAAAGATACTTGAAATATATTTTTAAGGAAAATCGACATGATTTCACTCTTTGGTTAAAAATAATTTTTTTCTATACCCATGTGTTCTAAAACAATTTATCAAATGTTTTTAAAATTATCCTATGATTGTTAATGTCATTTTTACCCATGTTTAAATTTTTATGAAAAATGATTTGAAAGGAATATTTTTATCATTTTCAAAACGAGGTACTTTGTGATGTTTCCGATAAAAGTATAGAATTAATGATTTTTTAACTTATATGGAATGAATTTAATTTCCACCCATCAGGAAGTATCAATGATTTTAATATTCTTTTATAATTTTATAAGGTTATTTTCAAATAAAACTTTTTATTTTTTATTTTTTTATTTTTTATTTTTTTATTTTTTATTTTTTATACTTAAAAGAATTAAGTGATTTTAAAATGTAAAGGTTATTTCCCTGAAGAATTATTAAAAGTGATCTTTCAAAATAATATTCCATATAACATTAAATTCCTTGATATTACATAATATTTACTGGGGATATAATACAAGGACACAATCTTTATTCTTTCTTTAGATAGTTTATGTTTATGATGAGAAGGTTAATTTTTTATAGATCCCATTTCATTTATATGGGTTATTCTATGATGAAATGATTATGAAGCCCATTTATTTCCCAAGGGATATTCTATGATTAAATTTTTATAAAACTAATTTCTTTTTCTGGGTTCTGAAATGTTTAATTATTTATGATCTTATAGTAAACATATTTGTGATTTTTATTTTTTGTTGGTTGGGATATATATCTCCCTCTAATGAACTTGGTAAAGACTGATATGTAATTAGATAAACAGGACTGGATTGGGCTGTGAACTCATTTTAGTAAGGAACATTTTCCACTATGATAGTCTTGGGAGTAAACCTTGAATACTATGATTGGTTGAGGATTGAACCCAATCCACTACAATAGTCTTAAAAATGATATTTTAATAAAAAGGAAATGATTTTTATGTTTATGTCGATGTAATAATTAAATGTATTCTGCTGATGTTATGATCTCATGGATTATGTTCTTTGATTCCATTATGATCACTATATTATGAACTACCAGGATGTATTCTATGATTCAATATTATGATCTATGATGTGTATAGTATAAATTGAAAAAGTTAAGTTCATTTTATTATGTCATTAAACTCATGATATGATTATGTAATCATTAATATATCACATTTTTACCCTTACTGGGCATCTGATGTCACCCTTTAATAATGTTTTCCTTCTTTATGTTATGAATATAGGTATTTTGTATGATATGTCTAAGAAGGGTTCTTTTTATGAAAGAATAAGTAGGAGATGATGTATATATTTTATGTATAATTTTTTTATATTTACATGTTTCCAAAGACACTAGACCTATATGATTCTGGAATGGATTAAAATGTTATTTAACTAATATTGATCTATTTAAAATATAATTTCTAATTATAAAGATTATGGGTCATTATATAAATGATTGAAATCATCTTTTAAATATCATATATTCAGAATTATTATATCTAATACGGATCAATGAAATTCCATTAGTAGGTACTACCTAGGAATATTTTTAATAGTCAATGCATGAAAGTTATGTTGGATATCTAGCTCTTATATTACTTTTAAAATAATATTGATCTGTTTCATACACTATACATTTATTACACATGAAACCCTTCCAAATTTGTAAACATTAAAATATATTGAAACAAAAATAAACTATTATGAGTAATAGCCATATATTTATAACATTTAAAAAGAAGTTATGAAATTTTTTACTTCCAAAAAACATCTACTTACACATGTCCAGGATTATTAATCAAAATTATTTTATATACTCAGGATTATGAAACCCTAAAATTTTCAGTTAATTCCCTTAGTATAAAATTATTAATTTATTAAGTCATTTTTATTGTAACAAACATGTCTCATTTATTAGTTTATATACATAGTTTATATGGGCTACCATTCTTAAAAAAAATCCCACAATTAGACTCCAATGTATATTGTAAAACAAAGTTTGATGTGTTGGCATAAATATATATAATGATATTAATTATATAATTGTTAAAATAAAATTAAGGGTAGGTCAGTTACTGCCCTTGGGTGAGTGAAACTCTATATTTGTTAGTGGGTTAGGTTCTTACACTTCATCATTCATAAATATCATGTTTCCTATAAATATAATATAACATATTTAAAAAGTGTTATAATATTAAAAATTAAACTAAATAAAAATTAAAACTGAAATAATAATAAATAAATAAAACAATCTAAATTTTCCTTATTATTCCCCCCATATGTTCATTAGTTTTAAATTATATCATCCAGATCCTCTTCTATAACTATACCTTAAATGTTAAAGGTAATGTATTCTTTATTAGGAACCACCATATATTGTTTCCACCTTTGATCCTTAACATGAAATCAATTAATTTCTCCTTTAGGGGCTTTATAAAAGTATCCCTATCTAGAATAGTTCCTTAGATATCCCATATTCTATTAAATTTTAGCATACAAATGAATTACATTAATATATAGATAATATGATGTATTATTAAGAAGGATAGTTACATGGTGAAGATGTTATCTTAGGAATATCATTGATTTACATATCCCTGGGACACATCTAGTGTTGAATCCTCTTGTTATATTTCTTTTACTAAATCTTATTCTAGATAGGGTAAGTTCTATATATATATTACCATCTCTTTTTATTCTTAGTATCCTCCTCTATTTGTTTTTCCTTGGTAAAAAATCATTATTATATCTCTTATATTTTAATACCATGACTCATGATCATGGAAATCCATTGTTCTCTTTTGATATGAATGATGAGAATTATCTCTACTAGTAAATATTTTACTTTTTTTCTATTCCTACATTGATTTTTATTATTTATTCAAGAATTTTTAATTATATATTAGAATCCAGATAAATTATCACTGCCTCCTTATATTGGGGTTATCTATGCCTCAATCCAGTGAAAATCCAAAATTGGTTCCCATTGTACATAAAAATGTCACTTTATTCCTTTTATTGACAACTCATCTCAAGTTTATTCATTCACTTCAAAATATAGTATAAAAATGAATTATAATTGGGTGAAAGCAATAATAAATAATTAATTAAAATTATTAAGATGTGTGTTTATATAAAATATAATAGTGATGTAATTATATATTTTTTCCTTTTAATATAAATGATTTTTTGGTTTTTTAAATGTTCTTGGTGTTTTCCTAAAAAACTAGTGATTCCAACTTCTCCCAAAAAATGATGCCAAAATTTCATGGTTAGAATATATAGTGTTAATAACAAATTACCATAAATATTCTTAGATTCAATAAATCATAACATCTATAAGTACCAAGTCATTTCTCCCTATGGTGACTAGTGATTTACTAGTTCTCTCAAATGAGTTTTAAATAAAAAAAATATGTATGTGGCATGTATAAAGATAAGTACATATGAAAAAATGAATGGATCTTAGACTAATGTTGAAAACCAAGTGATTCACCTTACCCTGAGTGGAAAAACACTTACAATGGAATATGGGAATCAATCAAAATTACCAATTTCTACATATTGGTCATAAAAATGTAATGAGAAACCACACTAACTACTTACAGATTCTTTTAAAATTTAATATTTGAGCCTCCTTAATGAGAATACAGATCCTTGTAATGATTTATAACTCTTCACACTATGTTAAATGATTTTTCTAGTTTCATGTGTATTGTTGCCACAACCTCTATATGTTTGAGTTCATATTGGGGTTTTCACGACTTCATCAAATACCCTTTTTCACATTTCAAAATATCCTGAAAAGTGGGAATATAGATACCTAAGATATACATGCCTTTATTATTTATTATTACCATGAGGTAAATAATATATCTCACGAATGTTCACACAATCACATTAATGGAAGGTTTAGTGTCTTTGAATACATTATTTATAAGAAACTTATTTTATAACCCTTCTGAAAACATCCGTATAATTGATTCACACTACAATCCCTCATATTCTTCTTATATATTATACTCATCTTCATTACATGGGTAAATAGGAACATAATTAAGGGATGATCTTAGATGATCTAAAAGGGTAAACAAAATCACTAAAAATTAAATATCATAAGTGAACATAAGATGAGAAGATGGGTATAATCAAGATATATAAGAAAATTAAAACCTAAAAAAGAATATATCACAAATAATGGTTTGAAGATTAACATATAATATGATGTCAATAAAAATATATATTCAGTAAAAATGATCTGTGATAGTATAATAAAGTCATTTGGATAAGAATAAAACTCTTAAATGTCATTAAAATATATAACATACATTATTATAGGGAACATAACTTTCAATAGTCACACCATTAGTTTCCATGTATATGATCAATTTAAATATACTCATAAATACCAATATCATGAGATATAGACACTTAACCAATTCTTTGGTGGGAGATATAGGACCCCACCCATCATCATCCATACTTACATGTGCTATAAGGAATCAATCATTCATCATATTATAAAAAACTCATGGAAATAAAATTTTATTAATTTTACATTTCCTAATGAAACCATATTCATAAAATGGGTTCCCTGTCCTTTTCAACTGAATTTATATAAAAAAATATTGAATATTTTAAGAAATATTCAGAACATAATAAACCCATGTATGAAAAATCATAGCTAATGACATCAAGTAACAATCTAGGTAAATAGCATTCCGTAAGAATAATAAAACATATGGTATTTACACTATATAGATAAATGGTATAAAATTAATACAATAATTTACCAAATATATATATATATATGAAACCAAGGTGAGGACCCATAAATTAAAGGAATCAAAAATATGGTATTCATAGAGGGAACACGAAGAGATATAAGTTATGTCTATTCCTAGTGTATGATTTATCAAGAAAAGGATAGTAATAGATTATAACTTGGATAGAAAATAATGTTACATAATTCAACCTAAGAAATAGGGTGGATGTTATAATTTTAAAAATAACTTTCAATCATTATAATATTTAACAAAGGATAATGGCTTAAATGAAAAACACTTTTTAGGAGTTTTAGAAAAAAACACTTTGGAAATAAGTAATATCTTTAATATTATGAAAACATGTAAAAATAAAATTTTATAAAACTTTGAGAAAAATATTTTATTTTAGAAAAAATGTAGAGAGGAAGTTTCATAGAGAAGATAATTATGGGTGAATTATGTTTCCATATGTATGGAATAATAAAATATATTTCAAAAACCTTTTTAACATTTTCATAAAAAAGATGAAATTATGGGTCACCTTCAAAAGTTATTTTCAAAAATTATTAATTTAATTGAAAACATTTAATTTTAAAAAATAAAAAACAGTAATGGATACTTTAAAATAGGTAATGGTTATAAAAATGTGTATTGGATGATAAAATTTTTTATTTTTAAAGGATAAAAAACCTTTTTCATTATTATTTTTAAATATCGTTGATTGAAAACTCACTCATAAAAAGGGTACTAAAAATTAATTTTTAAAATGGGTAAAGAGAATTATAAGAATAATAGAACATAATAAATATTAAATTTCCCAGTTATAGATGAAAATTTATATGATTTAAAATATGGGCAGGTAAGGAATGGTCCATTGGTTAGAATGAGAATTATCCCTATTAATGTTATACTTTTAATTTAGAAAACATTTTATCAAATAATTGGTTATTTTTTATGAGAAGTAATTTACCTAGGGAATAAAAGGAAACACCATATAAAATAGTAAAATTATTGGATAAAATATTTCATTAAAATTATATTCCTGTAAGAATAGATATGATTTAATGAATCAAAAAATAAGTCAATATAACACTTATAATATAATAAATTTCATGTAAAATCAAGAAGTGAATTTGGAAAATGAAGGTTGTACAAAGTTTTGTTCAAATATATTGATTATATATAAATAAAAAATATCATCAATAGGGAATCATTAAGATAATAAAATATTGATTATGAACACGTGTAATCATAATCATATGTAAATTGAAAGGCTTATAACAAGGGATGTTCTTGAATCAATGAGTGATTTTGGCAGCATGATGACCATACAAAATGGATTATGAAATGTATTTAATTGGGGAGAAATATAATATATAATTAAAATATAATCATTTGTATTGTCAATAATTTTTTATTAACATAGGTAATAATTATAATACTGAAATCAAAAGGTCTTATAAAATATAACTACATGAATTAAAAGGATGAGGAAAACCATTACCTAACTAAGTAGCTTTATAAATCATGGGAGGAATCATTAGAACCTTAGTAACACCTTGTGGGGTTATAGATAGGGGGATTAAAGTTAAATTAATTATAAATGCATTTTTTGAGAACTATGAGAGAAAGGGTGGGAGTGATCTCCTTCAATAGTTGAAAAAGAAAGGATGTTTCCTAGAAAACTTGAGTTAGGTAAGGGGTAAGAATGGAATCACATGGGTGTTATGAGGGTTTGGTGAGTTTAGTGAATTAGTTGATGAAATGTTAGGTGATAAACTTGGTTATGAATTTAATAACTAAAAGTAATTTTTATAAAGTGTAAGTGACCATTAATTACTAGAAATTTGATAGATATTATTTATACTTTTTTTCATCTATTAATCATTATTAAAAAATAATCATTGTAATTATTTTATCACAAAAAACATATTATGGTGGTTCTTTGAAAATTCCAACATTATTAATCTTATTTTGGAATCCATACAACCTAATTCAATTTTAAAATATGAGAAAATTATCTTTTAAATTAAAACATATAATCTATTAAAAAAAATTTATAGAAAAATCATGTTTTATTCATTGAGTTTTCTTAATATTATTTAACTTTGAAACACATTTATATTATAATTAATTTATTTATTTATAATTTTACTCATTATATAAATGTATGGATTAAAAATATATCTATTTAGTTTTACAAAAATACATAACACTTAGAAGAGTATCATTATTTTAAAAATAACACTTTTGTCATGGTAACAAATTTATAACATTATTTATTGATTTAGAATTGACCTTTTCATCTAATTTGAATAATCTTATTTAAAATTTAGAAATAATTATATCATATAATATTTTTAAATGTGTAAAAATTTAATTTTAAAATGAACACATGTAATCATGTAAAAATGTATTTTTAAAAAACATGATTTTGAGATTAGAAAATATGCATAACATAAAATTAACATGGTTACTAATTTATATGGAAGAAATTGATTTATTATGAGACAAATTAATTTTATGAGACATAAAAAGTAATCCAAAACTGAATTCCACTTTAAAATTATTTTTTTAAAATAAATATTTGAAAACACTTTTTTATTATAGTAATGTTTTACTATAGTTTTAAAAATATTAGGCATAATTTTTTTTAAGTTGAAAGAATATTTTAGAAAATAAAATATTTAATACATAAAAGCATATTTTATTAATTAAAAAGTCTTTTTAGTCTTATATATCATTCTAAAATATTGATAAAATCATAAAAAAACTAATTTCATAAAAATCATATATTGTTTACTATATATAATCCTTTTTAGAAATAGATAAAAATTTCGTACTAATTAATTTTTGATTTGATTAATTCAAAACTAAAGAAAATTTTATTAATATAATATTCTATTGTTTATAATAATCTTTTATAATATAAAGGCATAAGGCGTGAAACAAAAAATTTAAGAAAAATGTTTGTTGATGTATAATGTGAATGTATTCTTATTTATTGGGAAAAAATATCCATTGGATGGATAATAAATTATTTTCATGTATATTAAAATCCAAAAGTTATATATGTTCATTTTAATATTGTAATGCATTACATGGAAAATAAAATCTATTAAACATAAACTATATTTAATATTGATATGCCCATTTCATTCTATAGAAAATAATTACATACTGATATCATACTAATTCCTTCATACAAAACCACTTATAACATTCCTATAAGATCTAATGGTAGGGTATCTGATAGTGGCATTCGCAAGTGGTGATTAATCTGTCAAAGATTTCACAGGGAGTACTATAAACTAAATATTTTTTGGAAAATGATTTCACTCAAGTCATAATTTCTTGAGTTCATCTTCGACTTTTTCTAGAGAAAAAACTACCAAAGCTACCTTCATTACAAGCTTTTAAAATTGGGATTTTTATGGAATAATTTCACTTACAAATTCCATTTATTCCTCATTTATTTAATGATTTTTGTGATATGGTTGCTTCCATTTATACCATCTATTTTAATGGATATGTTTTAATGGTCACATTTAATATTGAAAATTTACCAAGGTTTTTTTGTTTTAATTTGCTATAGTTTTTAAAGAATGTTATTTTTTTATATTTTATATAATAATAATATAAATTGAAATATCATTTCATTATATACACCCCCACACCACCCTGTTAAATAAACTGTTTCCTTACAATCTTATTTAATACTCAAAGTTAAAAATAAGTGAGGGTAATCTTAACATATCCATCATTCATGATATCACTTCTAAAATGAAATCTGACATACTATCTTAGTCTATACCATGTTAATTATCTTACTTTAAACAATATTAATCGTCTATATGATCATGCACCCCAGTTTGTATATACCATAATCATATATTATTCATTATATACCTTTCCCAATACCATTTGAATATCTAGGACATTAAACAAAAGTAAAATCATATATTCATACAAAATTTAACACTATATGCAACAGTAAAATATATTAAACACTAGTTCATAAAGTCAAAAACTAATTACTATATATCATAATCCCAAATACGAGATAAAATTCACCAAAAATATCATAGATCACATTTTCCTTAAATAAATATTCAATATAAAGGTTATCAATACTATATAACACTCTTTTCCCAAAATCAATCACCCTTTTATTAACTCAACCTCAATTATATATTAAAATTAATACTTTTTCATAATAGAATCTTGTGTTCTCTAATCGTTATTCCCAAAATATAACATTTTCATTAAATCAATTTTAAATTTTATTGATACTATTTAATATATGTTCAAAACTATTAATGTAGAACAAATGAAGAAATATCCTTCAATATTTCACCTAATCCTAATAAAATTAGAGTATATATATCATTAATTGTTAAAAATATCATAGAATATCATGATTTAATTTCTATTAATATATCATCCTCATTGCCTTATTTATATCTTATTATCTCAAATTTTTACCATCATAACAGTAACATACTAAATTATGAGTCATTTAAGTATGCTCTCTTATTCAGTTATAAGAAATAGTTTTTTTGACACATACCTTTATCTACTTCATCTTCACGATCATGTTTCAAACAAATAATAAAAACAAAATTATCATGATAATATTCATAATAATTAAAGTATATGAATATAGAAGCTCAATCCTAAGTTTTTCTCATGACCTATTCCCCAGGGTCTATGTTGTGACTACACAAAGCCTGTCTTCCATTGTCCAGGGGCTGGCAACTTTCACCAAAGGCATAAAACTCTAAAACTGAGAAGGCATTGCCTTTATATCCTAAAAAACACACAACAGAGAACAAGATGGAAGAAAAACACTAAGTAAAACTATATAGCAAAAGAGTGCTAAAAAGTAAAAGGGGATGAAAATAAAATCTCAACTGTAAAGTACAAGAAACTGAAAGTACATGAACTAGAAAAAGGGAAGACAGCTCATGGATCGTCCACCAGGAAATCCTACCAGAAGGGTAGGTACAGATAGCCTCTGTAGCACTCCATGTCTGTCTATCACCTCCGTGTACCGTCACGTCGTGTGGTCCACCTCCAAGCACTGTCCAGTCCTGGTAGACTCAGCCTCGGTCAGCGCTTTCCGTCATCTGCATCCAACATAACGATGTGTGGGCATAGCCTGTGCAGGGGTGAGTACAACGATAATCCTTAGGGACCTCGAGACCCTCAAAGTCTCACAAAATCCAACAAGTATAAACCACAAGGTATGAAATCAACAGTTAACCCCACTTAGGTATATGCCCATACATATACCTAAGTTATCAAATAATTCATCTCAATCATGAGGTAAAAACAAAAGTTACTGAATCTACTTACACAGTTATACAACTTATGTAGAGAGTAAGAGATGATTACATGTAGCCACTAAATCTTCTATTCTATCGAACTCACGTAGGATCCAGGAACATAAGTTAGAGCTGTCGAACCCACACAAGATCCAGGAACAGTAAACAGAGCTGTCAAACCCGAACAGGTTCGTGGAACAGTCGTCAGAGCTGTCGAACCCACATAGGATCTAGGAATAGTATTCAGAGCTATCGAACCCCTATAGGATCCTGGAATAGTAGTCAGAGCGCAGCCAGCCATAGGGTTTCCACACAAAGCACGCTTGATTTGGAGAGGGTCCGCTCCTCAAGCCAAGTGTTGATACATCAACTACCATTAATTACCACGAGGAAATATCCCAAAGTTCTGTCACGTCATAGGGGTCTCAGCGCAATAGACGGCACGTCAATCGGACGCCCGGTCTGTTAATTATTATCCTTTTAGTCCCGGGGGACTGGTTGGATTCGTGAATGATCCAACCTGACCGTAACTCCAATATACCCTGAACTCCAATGGGGTATAATCAAAGGGACCTTAATGCTCCATGATTTCCAATGCCATTGATGGTTCGTCAAATACACTTTCGGTGCCAAATATATGGCCAAAAGAAAGTAAAGGGTCGCAATGGGCATCGGTCTGGTCCGACCCGGTCAGACTGACCCGACCCAACTTAGTCTGGGACAACCCATTGGGTTCGGCCCAGCAGGCTGTGAAGGACGCGAGTAGCATAGGGGCGCGGATCGGTCATGAGGGTACGGACTGGCTGCGGGTCAGTATAAGGGCAGTTCGACTCGGAGGAACCACGAGGGGCGTGAAAGTCCGACTCAGCCAGGTGCGTATGGGGCGCAGCTCGGTGGCTCGGCACAGATGGCCGAGGCTAGTTCGAACAGCGCCGTGAGGGGTGCAGCCCAGGCAGCTCGGCCAGAATGGCCGAGGCTGGTTCGGCTAGTGCCCGGAGGGGCGTAACTCAGGATGCTCACCCAGTATGGATGAGGCCGGTTCGTCCAGTAGAGGAGTAGGGCGCGCGGCCCAGCGCAATTTGGTCGGGTTCACGGGTGGTGGTCGGGCAGGTTGGGAGGCATACGGGAAAACCGGAGGGGGCCGGGAGGCGGTATGGAAGGTCGGTGGGCGGCCAAGAAGTGGAAGAGAAGGACGGTGGGCGGCTGGGTAGGCTGGGAGGCGGTCGGCAAGCCGAGAGGCGGCTGTCAGGCGGCAGGAAGGTGGTCAGGTAGTCTGGTTGGGCACAGGCCAGCTCGGGGCAGCTTCTCAGCTCGGCGAGGGGTGCGGCCGGAGGGAGCTCGGCTGGTGGCGGTGTGGGACGCCTCGGGGGGCGTCATGGGTCATAGAGACCACAGGTAGTACGGAATTTGTATTTTCCACCATTATCGCCTCATTGTTTCGTCGCCATGTCGAATGACATCACAAAAGAGATAGACGAAGGGTGTCGGGCCATGTTACTTTTCCCCGCACCCTCTGCATTTAGGGTGATAGCAATAGGTCCTTTAGAACGAACCACAACAATCCACCTGCAAAAAGAAAGCATCATAGTTCTTTATTTTAAATAAAGGAAGAACACTGAACTTTAAAATAAATTAAACACCTACCTTTGGTTCATTGTTCAATGAAGAAGTCATGGGAAGAAGACGGATTTGTCGTCATTTGTTGTGTCTGCCGAACACTTCCAATATCGATCTCACACGTTAGTTGTGGAAGACTTTCAATGTCGGTAGGATTCTGGAAAAGAAGATCTAAAGAGATCATTGTCAGCATTCTTCATTAGATGAACGCGTTCTTCATTCTTCATTGAGAGATGAGGTTCTTCGTTGGAAAACTCTATTTCTCCCAAGCACTCCTCTCCTCAAAATTCCACCCAAATTACAAATTCCAAACAAAATAATAGATTGTGTTTATCTATTATTTAATTGTTGGCACAAAATTAAAATGGGTTAATTAATTAGGTTGTCTCTAATTAATTAATTCAAGAGGTTGGTACAAAATTAATGTGGAGGATTTGGCACCATAATTTCTTGTTTGTTGGGTCCATTAAGGTCGAGGGGTGGTGGCACCATTATTTGGGGATCTGAAGAGTATTCTCCCCAATTAATGAATAGTTCAAGAGGTTTTAACCTTGTGTGGTCCCCACCGTATTAAACATGAAGAGGAGGTTAGGTTCGGGTGGGCCCCTCCACCATAACCTCTCACGGGAGGTTAAGGTGTGGTGGTCCCCACCTCCAACTTCCACATGGAGGCTTCAACCAACGAAATAAAAAATAAGGCTACAAGTTTATTTTTATTTAATATTTTCATTAAAAAGAAAAAAACTAAATTTTTTTCTGACCATCTGTCGTCGCGGTGAAAGTCTTCTTAAGAGAATACTGGCACTGCGAGTTCAACGGTGCCCTCAAATTTAAATTCCATGCACCAGTTCAAAATTTATAAAAAACCCCCTCATATGTTTACTGAACGTACCCAAACAAAACTTCAAAAAATTATCCAAACACACCGGGCCTCGGAATCACGCATCGTCAATTTTCGTGGACTCATAAAATTCCCAAATATTTAAGAAAAAAATACACAGAAATTCAAGATCTTTACATTCTCCCCACCTCAGAGCTTTACATCCCCGTAATCTACAACTCAAACTAAGGGAACAAGTGGGGGTATTGAGCACGCATCTGAGCCTCCCACTCCAATGTGCCCTCCTGGAGGTTCCTGTCATGCCAATGAATGCGCACCAAAGGTAACTACCACCCACATAGGACCCGCTCCTATCGATCCTCAATCTCCATTGGAACCTCCATAAAAGTTTCCCCATCATCGATGTCCATCTCTCCATGGTCGATGATGTAAGAATGGGCATGCACGTATCACCTCTGTTGAGATACATTGAAGACGTCGTGCACTCGATGCAATTGAGGTGGAATAGCTAAGTGGTAGGCCACCTGAGTAACTCTGTTGAGGACCTGGAAAGGTTTGATGAATCTCAGAGATAACATGGCACCTCATCCAAATCATTGTAGACCTCGTCAGGGTGAGACCCGTAGAAAGACGTGGTCGCCATCCTCAAACTCCAGAGGTCTCCATCTCCTGTTGGCATACGACTCATGCCTGCTCTATGCAGTCTTTATCCTCTCCTGGATGATCTTCACCTTCTCCCTGGTAGCTTGTACCATCTCTGGTCCCACTAGTGCTGACTCCCCCAGGTCAGTCCAGCACAGAGATGATCTGCAAGGTCGCTCGTACAACACCTCAAAAGGTGCCATCCCTATAGTGGAGTGATAGCTATTATTGTAGTCAAACTCCAATAAAGGTCAGTGATCCTCCTAGCTGTGACTGAAGTCGAGGACACAAGCATGCAGCATGTCCTTGAGGGTCTGAATGGTCTGCTCAGACTGACCATCCATCTTAGGAGGGAAGGCGATGCTCATACTAAGATGCATCCTGAAAGCCTCCCGTGACCCCTTCAATAGTCGGGAAGTAAATCATGCATCATGATTGGAGACAATCATCAAGGGTATACCACGTAAATGTACAATCTCCTACACATAGAGGGATCCCAAGCTCTTTACTGTACCCTTCTCTATGATCGGTTGGAAGTGGACCGACATGGTAAGTCGGTCAACAATCACCCAAATAGAGTCATGACTCTTGGATGTACGTGGAAGACCTGTCACAAAGTCCATGGATATCCCATCCCACTTCCACTTTTGGACCTATAAAGGCTGAACTAAGCCTACTGGTACCTGATGATCCACCTTCACTTACCGACAAGTGAGGCATCAAGAGACAAACCTTGCTATTTCCTTCTTCATACATGGCCACCAGTGCTGTCGTCTGAGGTCCTAATACATCTTTGCCACTCCTGGATGTACCACTAGAGGGGAAGTGTGGAACTCCCTCAACACTTCCTCTTGAAGTTCCACTGGTACTAAGGTACATACTTTGAAGAGGATGACGTGCTCCCCACATTCGAAAAATCCATCAGGTGCATGCCCTGTAGATATCTGAGCATGTTGTGTCTCACAGTCAGCGTCTGCACGCTGTGCCTCCCTGACTCATTGAAGGAGTGGGGGTGTGACTGTGAGAGACTATAGGAAAGACACTCCATCTCTATCCACAAAGGATATCTATAAAGTGGCCAGTTTCTCTATCACTTTTCCTAACAGCTGTATACTAGACCTCCTGCTAAGAGCATCTGCAACAATGTTCCCCTTCCCATGAGTATAGACTATCTCGAAGTCATAGTACTGGAAGAATTCAGGCCAACATCGTTGTCTTGGGTTCAGGTCCTTCTGAGAGAATATATACAAGAGACTCTTGTGATCAGAGTACATTGTAAAACTCTCGGTCATCAGATAGTGTCACCACATCTTCAAGGCGAAGACCACTGCTGCTAACTCCAGGTCATGGGTAGCGTAGTTCTGCTCATGTTTTCTCAGTTGTCGAGAACCATATGCGATCACTGCTCTCTCCTGCATCAGGACACACTTGAGTCCCACCATGATGCGTCGCAGTATACTACGTATTCTATGCCTTCCTATGGAAGCCTCAAGATGGGGGGCACTACTCGGCCTCCGCCTCAGCTCCTAAAAGTTATGATGGCGTCTCTCCGACCAAACGAAGTGTTTCCCCTTCTTCTTCAAGGCTGATAGTGGTGTTCTAACTCTAGAGAAGTCTGCAATGAATCTCCGGTAGTATCCATCCAAACCCAAGAAACTGAATACCTCTTCACACTTCTAGGTGGCCCCCAAGAAATTACCACCTAAATCTTCGCTGGATCTACTGCAACTCCAGCCTCTGAGATGACATGTCCCAAAAGGATTACCTCTCGGTTCCAAAATTGGAACTTTGAGAGCTTTCCATAAAGTTGGTGCTCTTGGAGTGTGTCTAGTACTACCAGAAAATGGTAGGCATGCTCCTTCTCAGTAGTCTAGTAGATCATAATGTCATTGATGAAGACTACGACAAAGCGATCGAGGTATAGTTGAAATATCATATTCATGAGTCCCATGAACACTGTTGGAGTGTTTGTTACATTGAATGGCATAACCAATAACTCGTAGTGGTCGTACCAACATCTGAAGGTCGTATTCTGTACATCCTCATATCGAACTCTGAGCCGGTGATAGCCTAATATGGGGTCTATCTTCGAGAACCATTGTACTCACTTCAGCTGGTCAAATAGGTCATCAATCCTCAGGAGCGGGTATTTTTCCTTCACGGTCACATGGTATAAGAGATGGTACTTGACACAAAGTCTCAAGCTCTCATCTGCCTTTTTGGTGAACAGAATCAGGGCTACCCAGGTAGAAACCCAGGGCCAGATAAATCCATTCCCCTCCAATTCCTCTAGTTGTAACCACAGCTCGCGAAGCTCCATGGTATTCATCCGGTAGGCTGGTATAAATATCGGTGTCGTCCCCTGGTACAGGTCAATGTACAAGTCCACCTCTCTATGTGGTGGTAGACCTGGGACATCATCAGGGAAAACATCCGTGTACTAGTCCACCACTACAGGATAGCTCGGACTCTCAACATCAACTACTCCGAGAGTAAGGCAATCCAACTGATGAGTGACTGGTTACACCCTCCTCCGGGTAAGTCTACTCTATGCTGCAAAGGCTCCCTTCTCTCCAGTGATGGTAAACCTGGTTCCATCCATGCGGACACACCGCACTTTTCACCTAATATAGTCTATCGGAGTATGGCCTGAAGATAACCAGTCCATACCCAAAATGATGTCGTAAGGCCTCGACACCGCTACTAGAAGATCACAGCTGAACCTTTCGCCTCCTAGAGTAAGCTCACACTTCCGGCACCAGTGCGTAATCGTTGAGTCTGCTCCCGTAAGAGTGACTAGATAAAAGGATCAATCCAACGGCTCTGTCAGAATCTCCAAGCTCCAAACGAGTGCATTAGAAATGAAATAGTGATTGGGGCGTGTGTCTATAAGAGAGGCATCTAAGGTGGAGTAGACACATATTGTACCTCGTATCATCACCAGAGTGCCATGATTGTAGGCCTCTGTTGTCTAGATATGAGCTCTCCCATGTCCACCTACTCCATGCGGTTGGGGTGGACCTCTTGGTGGTGGTGGCGTTAGCACCTAAAAACATCTCCCACCACCAGCTGTACGACCATATCCTCTGCCACGTCAGCCTTCTCCCTAGGGACCGCCTCAATCAAACCTCTGCCTCTACCTGAGAGGTCCCTCTACTATCTGCCGATCATCCTAACGGTGGGTCGGACAGTCAAGAGCCATGTGGCCCTGCCCGCCGCATGTGAAACATTGTTTGTTCCTTGTATGACTGGCTCTGTCTCATGTGCCATGCACAACCGAACCCGAGTCCTATGGTCTTCCACTGGTAGGTCAGGTCCTCTTGGATCTCTATGACATCGGTCTGCTACCAGCTGTAGAAGACTCTGCTACGTGATTCCCGGTGGCGGGTCTTGTTGCAGGTAACTTCTCAGCAAGGAAACTCTCCACTAAGAGGGATCTCTCCCACACCCACACATGCGTCGAGATACAGAGGGAGATCATCGAAGACCTGATCTCTCACCTGATCCCCTACTGAATGTTTTGGGCCCTGAAGAATGGGTCCCACACCATATTTGTTGAGTAGCACGAGAGGTCGATGAACCTCGCTAAGTACTATACCACCTTCATGTTGCCCTGCTATAGATGAAGTAACTCCTGTATCCACACTACACGTAGGGTGGCTAGGACAAACTCTTCTTAAAACAGAATCTCAAAGTCTTCTCAGAGGTGTGTTGCCTCTTCATGCACCTGGAGCATCAGGCTCCACCATCTGCCTGCTGCTTCCTGAAGAATACTCGTCGCAAGTATCACTATAAGGTCGTCTGGTGTCCCTACCAGTCGAAAACCTCTCACCACATCCTCTATCCAATCCTCAACCGCTTATGGGTCCATCTCTCCCCTGAACCCAGGTGTCCTCTGGCGATGGAACTTCTGCAACACACTTAAGCGGCATGCATTGTCTACTACTGGAGCCGGTGGCATCGGTGGTCCAATGGGTAGTGGCATCGCAGGTGCCTCCACTGTGATAGGGACCTACACTGAGGCCTCATCGCTCGGTGGGCTTCCATCTCATACAAAGCCTGGAAACCTGGCTAGCTGTCTACGTGGGTCCATCCTGAAAAGAAAAAGGTGTGCCACGGTCAATAAGTTATACCTGGTGAGCTAACTCAAAGAGATCATAATGAAAAATCTTAAAACATACACCCAATCATTTTTTTCGTGAACTGAGTCAGAAATCAGAAGTTATGGTCCTAGTGTATGGATACGTCGGCCACCTCACAAACACTGGACTCCCTGTAACTCCCCAACCCCATTTTCCCAGAGTCGGTGCATTATTACATAACATTGGCATGATCGCAAAAGAAAAAGTCTCGAAAGACTGATTAGTTTAGTAGCCTTAGAATCACTAGATACATTCATAAAGTTTACATTACATCATAAAATGAAAAACTACAACAACAACTTGTCTCCATAGACCACACTCATATCCCCTCATACTATCCCTATAGGTCATTCATAAAACACTTCTTCACATCCTGGGTAAAATAAAACATAGAAAGGGGTGAGATCAGATGCGCAAAAAGGATAAAAATATAGCAGAAACTTTCATAAATAAGAATAAACAATTAAGGCACTGTATAAATTAAAAAAGTCCTTCTAAACATGAACTTTAGGATAATATGGAAGAAATAAAATGAAATAATGTCATTTAATTATTCACATGGATATTCTACTAGTTGAATAATCACATGCAATATCAATAACCACTTTTATAATGTTGGAATGCATAATGTCAGGCTATCATAACCACATAGTCAAGGCCTTGTGCCAAGACTAAAAATATTATTTTTTCAAGGCCTTGTTCCAAGACACTAGTTTGTCTCATGAGACCTATCGATGCATCGAGGATCTATAGCGGGCTCCACCCTTCACTTATTATGTCCAATGCATTCCTCATATGAACAGGCTTAAACATAACATAAACATTCGTATTAAAACTAGTATATGAAATGTCAATACTTTCTCTATAAACAATGAATGGTATAAAAATAACACATCCATAGTCAAACATATCACAAAACCTTCAATACAATATGTAAGTTTTGTATCATAATAAATCAACTTCAAATAAGCTTAAAATCCATTAAAACAAAACTATTTTAGAGAAATATCTCTTTTTTTTAATAATTTAAAAGTTACATTATTATAAAATAAAATATTCACTTTTAAATTATTATTATAATGATGTTAGGGAAGCCTCGACGATTTCATCATGGCAGAAAAAAGCCACACAAGCCGTATAATTTAAGAAGACATTCTTACCTTAATTCTGTCAAAAAGGTTAAAAAGGGCCTTGTTTGGAAAATGACCGAAGGATTCCTTTAAAACCATTTTATAAAAAGTCTAAAAAGGGTCTAAATGACTATAAACCATAGTCTATTAAATAGTAAAAATTTTTGTAAATACATTTTTATGAAACATGGATGTGGATGATAAAGAAGTCCCAGTAGATGATTTTGTATAAACAACCTCAGATAATGAAGAGATTGTGAAATAAACCCTTACCTTGTAATTTTTCTTGGTAGAGGGTAGGTTAACCTCCTGTATAATAGTTAAATCATTGTTATTAATTTATAAAAGAATCATATATAAAAATATGATATCATATATGATCTTTTAATAATGATTTTTTAAATAATATCTTAGTATTATCGTTGTATCGGGTGTTAACTTACTCATTTTCATTAATATGTTTTGTAACATAAGCCATGTTTGTTATCCATAGGTTTTATATTTTTAATATCCAGAATGGTATCAAGTCCTTAAACATTATTTTTCATCATTAAACGATAATTATATTTGAATGGATATGATGGGGAATGAATCTCATCGCATTCATGCAGACGGTAGTCCATACGTACGTACGAGCGACGATATCATTCTTTTGATATTAAAATAATATATAATTGGATGGTATATTATATATACAGAATCATTATAATGTTATATTAATTATTTACTTCAATTACACATCAATTTCATAACCATCCAAATAATAATGTTTTGAATAACAGTTACACCACGACGTGGAGACGGTAAGCCGTACGTACGCACGTATGGTGACATGTCATTAAAAGGATGGATAAAATACTGAATATGGTTGTAACATATTTATAATAACATCAAAGTATATATAAGATACTGGAGTTACTGTTTTATAAGGTAAAAAACAAATAAAGAAGAAGTTGAAGAAGAACGTAACTTGAAAGAGGGCGGTGAAAACCTTACCTCTTCTTCGGGTTATTCCTTTTGATTTGATCAAAAGAGATCCTTAGGTTGGATTTCTGATCAAACTAAGGTCTCTAGGTTGAATTGAGGGATGTTTAGAGGATATTTGGTTAGGTTTTGGCCGAACCAAAAGGCTTTTAAGGTATGAATAATTGGTTATAACTGGTGTCCTTTTATAAGGGGGAGGAGGGACTCTTGAGAAAAAACATAAAGTATTAATTTATAATAAATTAATATTCGGTTTATAATGGATTAAAAGTGGATTATTCAAAGCCTAAGGTGGGGATGGGTCGAAATCCTTTCATCAAATATATTTTAGACATGTTTGGGTCACTATATTAACCTTATCATTTATATATAACTCTTAGTTAAATAGTTCGACATTTACCATGTCACTTTGTATTTTTATATTATATGGTTAATAAACATACTATATACGTCCAAGAGACCCCAAAGTGGTTCATTAATGATACACCTATCATTATATGAGTCCTTTGGCCAAAACATAGATTTTTAGGAATATAATATTTGTTTTAAAAACTCTTTTATATCAATTTTGTCAATATTTAATAAATGATTTTTTCAAAGTCTTAAATACATTATTAATTCAAAACAAATTCATTTAAGAAATACTAACAAGTAATATTAATTAATAAAATTATTTTATGGCATCAAAAGTTTCAAATGTTATTTATTTTAACATTTATAATACCAACTATTTGATTCTTTCATTAATAAGGAAAATACTACATCATTATTCTGTCATAACTATATTAGAATAATAAAAGTCCAAAAGTTATAAATTAAATAAAATTATATATGAAATATTTTTATATTTCTAATGAATATTTATAGTCGAATATATAACATATATAACCCTATGAAAAAATTGTTTCTCTAAAAGTTATTTGCTCATGTCATTTTTGTATTTACATTAACTTAATTAATATAAAGTGTCATTATCACTTACAAGTAGATCCATGGGTTCCAAAAATCACATAAATATGCCCTTGGTCGGAATTGTATCAACCAATAGGGTTAAGACATGTTTTAGTGAAATTTATTATTATATTAATATTATTTTGTTACCCTTATTTACAGGATTTACCCATTAACCATAGTAAATAAAATATTTACCGAAGTAATTATTCAAAATGTCTAAAAATAAAATTTACATATTTACAAAATTTGGACCTCCTGATTCTAAATATGTATTCCATTTTTCTAAATTAAAAACACCGAAGTGGCAGAAATTAATTTAAAATTAATTCCCATTGTCAAAACAAAAATCGTGTTTTTAAGAAATAATAACCATCAAAAGATAGACACTTGTTTATGTCCGGTTTAAATGTGATATTATATCCAATGACCAAAATTGTATTAAATAGTAAAAATATATGCTAAATTTACTTTAAAACCACTCAAATTACTAATTTATCACTATTAATTATTTCGATTAAAAAAATTATTTTTAATATAAATTTAGTAATTTTTACTATTCATCAAAATATGAATGTTTTCAGAAAAAATACCAAAATTTCACCCTAGGCTAATTTTGATATTCTGAATCCAAATATGAAGTCCATTTTGAAAGATAAAATTTATAAAAGGTGAAAAAGTGGGTATTACTATTCATAACGGCTAGTTTGATTGGTTGTGGTGTGTGTTAGAACTCAAATTTGCGTATAACACACGCTATTATATTATTCAAAGGGAAATGTACCATGGAATCTTGGGATGTTACATTCTCTCATCCTTCAAATAAAGTTTTCCTTGAAATTTCTAAAATATTACTGCATAAAAAGACTCAGGTGGTTCTTAATCATAAGTTCCTCAGGTTCCAACATTGCTTATTCTATCTTATGGATTCTCCATAGATCTTTTACCAGAAGAGTCGTATGGTTTCTCAGCACTTGTTCTCTAGTATCGTGAATCTTTATGGGCTCTTCACAATAAGATAGATCAGGTTCCAATTCTATTTCCTCATATGTGAATACATGTGTTGGGTTAGGAATGTATTTCTTCAACAGTGATATGTGGAATACATCATGATCTTTGGAGAGACTTGGAGGAATTTCCAAACGATAAGCTACAGCCCCTATTCGTACTAGAATTTCGAAAGGTCTGATGTACCTGGGACTCAATTTACCTTTCTTACCGAAATGTATAACTCCCTTCCATGGAGATACCTTCAAGAAAATATGATATCCTTCCTGAAATTCCAAATCCTTTATTCAGTTATCGGCATTGCTCTTCTGCCTGCATTGAGCTTCTTTCATGTGGTTTTGGATTACCTTCACCTTTTCCATCATTTCCTCCACCAGTTCTGGTCCTATGAGTTTTCTTTCACCAACATCATCCCAACAGGTTGGTGTGTGACATCTCTAACATTTAACGCTTCATACAGTTCCATCTGAACACTTGAATGGAAGATATTGTTATAGGAAAATTCTAATATAGGTAAATATTGATCCCACATACCCTAAAAGTCATGTGAGCAAGATCTCAACATGTCTTATATGGTTTGAATAGTCCATTCTAATTGTCCATCAGTTTGGGGGTGGTAAGCAGTGCTCAAATGAAGTTCTGTATCCAAGTCCTTCTGAAGACTCTTCCAGAATCTTGAATTAAAATGGGGATCACAATCAGAAACAATCGATAGGGGTACTCCATGAAGTCTCACAACTTCATTAATATATAGTCTTTCTAGACGTTCAAGTGATAGATCTTATCTAATAGTATGAAAATGTGCTGACTTGGTAAGACGATCAACAATGACCCATATTGCACCATTCCTTCTAGGATTCTTTGGTAGTCCCATGACAAAGTCTGTCATGATATTATCCCATTTCAACTCAGTTATGGGAAGAGGTTGCATGACTCTTCTAGGTTGTTGCCTTCCATCTTTCAATTGTTGACAAACCATACATCATGACACAATATCAGCAATCTCCCTCTTCATGTTATCCCACCAAACATGTTCCTTTAAATCTCTATACATTTTGGTGCTCCCAAGGTGTATAGAGATATTAGAATTATGAGAATCATCCAACAATTCCCTTTTTAGATCAGGTATATCGGGAACACGAAGTCTCTTCCCAAATTTCAAAATTCCTTCTTCATAAACAAAGTCTCTCAATTCCACATCATTCGCAGCTATAATCTTCATTGTAAATTCTGCATCATCAGTCTGAGAACTCTTAATCCTTTCTAGTAAAGATGGTTTGGAAACCATTTGAAAAAATATTGATGTTTCACCTTCTATGGTGATTCCCATATCCATCTTCACTAGATCCGTGTATATAGGATCTTTTTCAACTCTCATCTTGTTCAAAACTCCATGATCCTTTCTAATCAAAACATCTACCACATTATTTTTCTTCCCTGGGTGGTAGTGTATCGTGAAATAATAATCCTTGAGTAGTTCAAGCCATCGCCATTGCCTCATGTTGAGTTCTTTTCGTGAGAAAATATACTTCAAACTCTTGTGATCAGTATAAATCTCACATTGCTCGCCATAGAGATAGTATATCCAAATCATCAAAGAAAATATTACAGTAGTTAACTCAAGATCATGAGTAGTATAGTGTTGCTCATGAATTTTCAGTTGTCATGATGCATAGGCAATAACCCTATCATTCTGCATAAGGACATAACCAAGTCCTTTATTTGAAGCATCACTATAAATAACGAACTCATTATTACCTGATAGTAGATTAAATATAGGATCATTGACTAATATTCTCTTCATTTATTCAAAACATTCTTCACACTCCTTTGTCCAAACAAATTTAACCCCTTTATGTGTGAGCTTTGCTAATGGGTTAGCCAATCAGGCATTGTTCTGGACGAAATGTCGATAATAACCTGCTAATCCAATAAAATTTCGTACCTCGGTTATACTCATTGGTGTCGTCCATTCTTGGATTTCTCTTGTCTTAGAAGGATAAGCATAGATTCCATCTTTATGTACAATATGTCCAAGAAAAGAGATATCCTGAAGCCAGAATTCACACTTGTTAAACTTCCCATATAATTCATGTCTTCTAAGAGTCTTCAGAATAATGCGCAAGTGATTTTCACAATTTTCATAGATTTTGGAGTATACCACGATATAATAAATAAATAACACCAAAAAAGCATCGAGATATTCCTTGAAAACTCTATTCATTAGATCCATGAATACAGAGGGTGCATTAGTCAATCGAAAAGGCATTACTATAAAATCGTAATGCCTGTACCTAGTTTGAAATTCTATCTTCAGAATGTCTTCCCTCTTTACATACAACTGATGGTATCCAGATCGATGGTAAATCATTGAAAAGTATTGAGATCCATGAAGTTGGTCCAATAAATCATCAATGCAAGGTTGGGGATACATGTTCATTATTGTTATAGCATTGATTTCCCTTTAGTCGATACATAACCTCATAGATCCATCTTTCTTCTTAACAAAAAGGATATGGGCTCTCCATGGAGATACACTAGGGATCATAAATCCCTTATTACTCAATTCCTCTAGTTGGTTCTTTAGTTCAACTAATTCCACACTGGCCATTCTATAAGGGATCTTCGATATAGGCCTTGAACCAGTAATTAAATCAATGGAAAACTCAATTTCTCATTCTAGAGGATGTTCAAGTAAATCTTCCAGAAACACATCTACATATTCTTTCACAATAGGTGCATCCTCTATTTGAACATTCCTTTCCTCACCCATAGTTATTTCATTCTCTTCTTCCCAGATAATTGAATTTATTTGAGCTACTAGGGGTGGATCTAGATAATAATTTGGTGGTGACGATTCCGCTCTAAAGATAAGGTATTCCTTATCATCATCATCAAAAATCGTAACCTCCTTATTCTTAAAATAAAGATTTTCATCATGGTCCGAAAGCCAATCCATACTAAGGATTATATCAAATTCAATCATGGGTATGATGATGAGATCAGCAGTTAAGGAACATTTATATTCTCTAATGGGGACAGATTCACAGAACTTTGTAGCAATGATCCTTCCCTTATAAGTTCTATTGAAAACTCCCTTGTTAAATCAAATTGGAAATATCTAATTTTCTTAGAAAACTAGGAAGAAATAAATTAATGCGATGATCCAGAATCAAATAAAGAATTTTCTAAACATGAATAAACCATTAAATTACTTGTCACTATGTCTTTAGGAGCTTCAACCTCAGCAGTAGTGATTGCATAAGCTTCGCCTTGATCCCTTGGAATTTTTTGAGGTAAGTGTCTCTGATTCTTATGGCATTCATTTTCATAATGTCCCATATCCCTGCAGTTGTATCCTTGAACATTGGTAGCTTCTTTATTCCCATTATAATCATGAGCTTGGTGGCCTTTTTCACCACACTTTTAACAGACTCACATTCCTTTCAAGCAAGTGTCGGGGTGTTTCTTCCCAAATTTACTAGAGGATGGATATTCAACTTTTCCCTTATTCCCCTTATTTCTATTCCCAGAGTGATTAGTAGATCTCTTCTTCTCTTTCTTTTCCTTAAAGTCATAAGACATAGCGAATTACTTTTCTGTCTTGATATCACATGAGACAATATCTTTGTACGACGAGAAAGATTGTGAGACTAATGCTCAATGGAAAAATGGTTTTAACCCATAAATGAAATGATCAATATTACTTCTTGGGTTACGTATATAATCTGTTTCATGCCTCACTAACCTTGTAATGTTAGCCTCATACTTTGCGACATTTTCATCCTCTTTTTTTCTCAAACTCAGAAATCGTCATTCCATATCTGCTCAACGGTCACGAGGAATGTATTTTTCTAAGAAAAACTCTTTGAACTCCCTCCATTCCATATTTTATAATTAATCGTCTTCCTTTTTCTTTATCAATGACCACCATTGATCAACATCCCCAGTGAGGTGATAAACCGTCATGACAACTTTTTCCCTTTTACTACTCCCCAAAGCCTAAAATATTTTCTCTAGGGAACTTATCCATTGCTCAGCTACTAATGGATTTGTACTCCCATTTAATGTTGGTGGTTGTTTCCTCATGAAGAGATATAACATTGACCCTCCACACTGTGGATCAGGGTGCTCTATACAGGTAAGGTTATTATTCATAACCTGAGTGAGTTGTCCCAATATAGTGGTAAGCTGATCAACACCAACTGTATCACCAGCTCCACTATAATTATCTTGAGTAGGAGGGAAATCCCTACATGGAGTTTTTGCAATGATACGGTATCCATTCCTTCCACTAGGCTCCATTTCTAAATAATGGCATAAACTGGATCAATTTATGAATCAAAATACATAATTCCATATTTGTAAAACACTTAACATAAATTGATCATTTTATGGATATAATCCATAATCATAAAAAATGGTTTCATTGAGGAAGTATATACTGATAAACCCTTCATAATGGTGTATAAATAAAATGAGAATTATCCTAATAATATCCCTCGAGAGTGTTGTAAATAAGAGTTCAACAAGGCCCATTTTCGTGCACCAGTTCCCATTCGAGTTTAGTTCAAAGCGTTGTTTTCGGGTTTTACCCCTAGTTACATCTGTGCCAGAGCCACCTCTACCTACTCGTATCCAGACAGGGATGTATTTCTCAAAAAACACACAAAATCTCTACAATACCAAAATTCTATGAAATTATTTTATACTAATCCTCAAATTCTATCTTATGGATATGTGCTCTAATCAGAGTTTATCAAAATCTAGATTACAAGGTTTTTACTAAACTTCCTCTGATACCAACTGTAATGCCCCGACCCCAGTTTCACAGATTCGGTGCATTATTACATAACATTATCATGATCACAAAAGATCAAATCTCGAAAGACTGATTAGTTTAGTAGCCTTGGAATAACTATATACATTCATAAAGTTTGTATTACATCATAAAATGAAAAACTACAACAACAACTTGTCTCCAAAGACCACACTCATATCCCCTCACACTATCCCTATAGGTCATTCATTAAACACTTATTCACATCCTAGGGAAAAGAAAACATAGAAAGGGGTGAGCTCAGATGCCCAGTAAGGATAAAAATATAGAGGAAACGTTCATAAATAATAATAAATATTTATGGCAATTTATAATTAAAACAAAATCCTTTTAAACTTGAACATCATTATAATTTGGCAGAAATAAAATGAAATAAATCCATTTAGTTATTCACATGGATATTCTACTAGTCTAATAATCACATGCAATATCAATAACCACTTTCATAATGTTGGAATGCATAATGTCAGACTATCATAACCACATAGTAAAGGCCTTGTTCCAAGACTACAAATAAGATTTTGTCAAGGCATTGTGCCAAGACACTAGTTTAACTCATGAGACCTATGGATTCATCGAGGAGCTATAGTGGGCTCCACCTGTCACTTATTAATTCCAATGCATTCCTCATATGAACAGGCTTAAACATAACATAAACATTCCTATTAAAACTAGTATATGAAATTCAATACATTCTCCATAAACCATGAATGGTATAAAAATAACACATCCATATTCAAACATATCACAAAACCTTCAATAATATATGGAAGTTTTGTATCATAATAAATCAACTTCAAATAAGCTTAAAATCCATGAAATCAAAACTATTTGAGAGAAATAACTCGTTTTTTTAATTATTTAAAAGTCACATAATTATAAAATAAAACATTCAATTTGACAATATTCTTATAAAATTGTAAGGGAACCTTCGACAATTTTATAACGGCAGAAAATATCTGCACACTCTGTATAAGTTAAAAAGTCATTTTTACCTTAATTCTGTCGAAAAGGTTAAAAAGGACCTTGTTTGGAAAATGACAGAAAGCTTCCATTCAAATCATTTTATAAAAAGTATAATAAGGGTATAAATGAATTTATCCCATAGTCTAGTAAATATTAAAAATGTTTTGAAATATATTTTTACGAAACATGGATGTGGATGATAAAGAAGTCCTAATAGATAATTACGTATAAACAACCATGGATAATGAAGATATTGTGAAATAAACCCTTACCTTGTACTTTTCCTTGGTAGAGGGTAGGTTAACCTCCTGTATAATAGTTAAGTCATTGTTATTAAATTATAAAATAATCATATACATAAATATTATATCATATATGATCTTTTAATATTGATTTGTTTAATAATATCTTAGTATTATTATCATTTCGTGTGTTAACTTACTCGTTTTCTTTAATATGTTTTGTCACATAAGACGTGTTTTTTATCCATAGGTTTTATCTTATTCATATCTAGAATTATATAAAGTCCTTATACATTATTTTTAATCATAAATTTATAATTATACTTGAATGGATGCGATGGGGAATGAATCGCATCGTGTTCGTGGAGACGGTAGTCTGTACGTACACACGAGCGATGATATCATTCTTTTGATATTAAAATAATATATAATTGGATGGTATATTATATATACAGAATCATTATTATTTTATATTTATTATTTACCTCAATTATACATCAATATCATACACATCCAAATAATAATGTTTTGAATAACAATTACACCACAACATGGAGACGGTAAGCCGTACGTACGCACGTATGGTGACATTTCATTAAAAGAATGGATAGAATACTAAATATGGTTGTACCATATTTATAATAACATCACATTATATATAAGATACTATATTTATTGTTTTAGAATGGAAATAACAAAGAAAGAAGAAGTTGAAGAAGAAAGGAACTTGAAAGAGGGTGGTGAAAACATTACCTCTTCTTCGGGTTCTTCCTTTTGATTTGATCAAAAGGGCTCCTTAGGTTGGATTTACGATCAAACTAAGGCCTCCATGATGAATTTATAGACGTTTAGAGGATATTTTGGTAGGTTTTGACAAAACCAAAAGTCTTTTAAGGTATGAAGAATTGGTTAGAAGTGGTGTCCTTTTATAAGGGGAGGAGGGGCTCTTTAGGGAAAACTTAAAATATTAATTTATAATAAATTCATATTCAGTTTCTAATGAATCCAAAGTGTATTATTCAAATTATAATGTGGGGATGGGTCTAAATACTTACATCCAATCTATTTTAGATAGGTTTGGGTCACTATATTAACCTTATCATTTATATTTAACTCTTAGTTAAATAGTTTGACATTTACCATGTCACTTTGTATTTTTATATTATATGGTTAATAAACATACTATATACTCCCAAGTGACCCCCGGGTTGTCCATTAATGATAAAAATATCCTTATATAAGTTATTTGGCCAAACCATAAATTTTTAGGAATAGAATATGAATTAATAATATAATATATTTGTTTAAAACTATTTTATGTCGATTTTAACACTATTTAATAATTGAATTTTTTTAAGTCATAAAAACTTTATTAATTCTAAACAAATTAATTTAATAAATACTAACATGTCATATTAATAAATAAAATTCTTTTATGTCATCAAAACTTTCAAATTATAATTATTTTGACATTTATAATACCAACTATTTTATTCTTTCATTAATAAGAAAAATACTGCATCATTATTATGTCAATAATATATTTGATTAATAAATGTATAAAAATTATAAAAAAATACAATTATGTAGGAAATATTTTTATCTTTCTAAGTAATATTTATAGAAGAAAATATAACATATATAACCCTATGTAAAAATTGTTTTTTATTAAAGATATATGCTTATGTCAATTTTGTATTTACTTTAACTTAATTAATATAAAGTGTCATTATCAATTACAAGTGGATCCATGGGGTCCCAAAATCGACCTAAAGATGTCCCTAGTCGTCCATGTATCATCCAATAGGGTTAGGACACGTTTTAGGGTAATTTAGTATTATTATAATATTATTTTGTAACCCTTATTTACCGGATTTACCCTTTAACCATGGTAAATAAAATATTTACCGAAATAATTAATCAAAATGTCTAAAAATAAAAGTTACCTATTTAAAAAATTTGGACCTCCTGACTATAAGTATTGAATCCATTTTTCTAAATTCAAAACACAAAAGTGGCAGAAATTAATTTAAAATTAATTCCTGTTGTCAAAACAGAACAGCGTGTTTTTAAGAAATAATAACCATCACAAGATTGACACTTGTTTATGTCCGGTTTAAATGTGAAATTATATCCAATGACCAAAATTGTATTAAATGGTAAAAATATATTCTAAATATACTTTAAAACTACTCAAATTCCTAATTTATCACTAATAATTATTTTTATTAAAAAAGTAGTTTTTAATTAAAATTTAGTAATTTTCACTATTCATCAAAATATGGAAGTTTTCAGAAAAATACCAAAATTTTACCCGAGGCTAATTTCGATATTCCAATTCCAAATATGATGTCCATTTTGAATGATAAAATTTATAAAATTTTAAAAATTGGGTATTACTATTCATAACGGCTAGTTTGATTGGTTGTGGTGTGTGTTATAACTCGAAGTTGCGTATAACACATGACACTATATTATTCAAAAAGAAACATATTGTGGAAGCTTCAGGTGTTACACTCCTTGAACTGAAAAAATCACACTTACAACCCTTAACACTTTTTCTTCACAGAAAATATCAGAGTCTTAAGTTTTGCGGTAAAACTGACTCCTCTAATACTAGTTTGTCACGACCCATCCCCAGGGGTCTGTGTAGTGACTACCCCAAGCCTGCCTTCCATAGGCCAGGGTCTAGAAACTAGCCCCAAAGGCATAAATCCCTACAATTTTAAAGGCATTTCCTTTATATCCTAAAACGGTAGATAAAAGAGAACAAGTTGGAAGCAAAACACAAAGTAAAACTATATAAAAAAAGAGTACTCAAAAGTAAAAGGTGCCAAAAATACAAGCTCAATTGTAAAGTACAAGAAACTGAAGGTACAATTATTGGAAAAAGGGAAGATAGCTCCTGGATCGTCCACTAGGATATCCTACCTAAAGGGTAGGTACAGATAGCCTCTGCAGCACTCCACGTACGTCTGTCACCTCCGTTTACCGTTACGACGTGTGGTCCACCTCCGGGTACAGTCCATTCCTGGTACACTCAGCCACGGTCAGCGTTGTCTTCCATCTTCATCCAACACAATGAGGTGTGGGCATAGCCCATGCAGGGGTGAGGATAACGATACTCAGTAGGGACCCTCAGACCCTCAAGGTCTCACAAAAACCAACAAAGATAAACCACAAGGTATGAAATCAACAGTTAAACCCACATAGGTATATACCCATACATATACCAAAATTATCATATAATCCATCTCAATCATGAGGTAAACACAAAATTTACTGACTCATCTCACATAGGTATACAACTTATGTAGAGAGTTAGAGATGATTAGAAGTAGACACTAAATCATCAATTCTGTCAAACACATGTAGATTCTAGGAAGAGAAGTCAGAGGTTTCAAACCCAAATAGGATCCAAGAATAGTAAATAGAGCTTTCGAACCCTCATAAAATCCAAGAAGATTCATCAGTGTTGTTGAACCCACTCAATATCCAATAATAGTAGTCAGACCTGTCGATCCCACATAGGATCCTGGAACAGTAGTTAGAGCGCAGCCAGCCACAGGATTTCCACACAAAGCACGCTTGATTTGGGGAGGGTCCGCTCTTCAAGCCAAGTGTTGATACATCAACTACCACGATGTACCATGAAGAATTATCCCAATGGTCTGTCACGTTATAGGGGTCTCAACGCAACAGACGACACAACAATTGAACACTATGTCTGTGAGTTATTATCCTTTTTGTCTTGGAGGTCCGGTTTGATTATTGCACGATCCAACATGAACCTAAATCAACTATACCCTGAACTCTAGTGGGGTATACTCAAATGGATCATCATGCTCCAAGATTACCAGCGCCGCTGACGGTTCGTCAAACGAACATTCGGTGCCAAAGATATGGCCAAAAGAAAGTAAAGGGTCGCAGTGGGCCTGGGTCCGGTCTTACCCGGTCGGGCCAACCCTTCCCGACTTAGTCTGGGTCCACCCATTGGGTTCGGCCTAGCCCATTGGGCCCTGCCCAGAAGGCTGCGAAGGTCACGAGTAGCGCGGGGGCGTGCATCGGTCACGAGGGCGTTGGCCGGCCACTGGTCAGTGTAAGGGTGGTTCGACCTAGAGGTGTCGCGGGGGGCATAGAAGGTCGGGTCGACCAGGCACGCGTGGGTGGCGGCACGGTGGCTCGACCCGAATCGTCAAGGCTGGTTCGGTCAGCGCCGCGATGGGTGCGGCTCGGGTGCCTCTTCCGGAATGGTGGAGCCTAGTTCGACCAGCACTGTGAGGGGCGTGGCTCGGGTGGCTAGGCCCAGATGGCCGAGGCCGGTTCGGCCAGCGGTGGGGTGGGGCGCGCATGTCGGAGCTTTTTGGCCGACTGCACGATTGGTGGCTGGGAGGCGGCTGAGCAGGCTAGAGGGCAGTCTGACGAGCATCCATGCAAGACTACGGGCTACCAGGTAGGCTGCCAGGGGGCTGGGAGGCGGCAGGGTAGGCCGGCAGGCGGTCGGGCAGGCCCGGAGGAGGCCAGGCAGGTCGGCGGGTGGCCAGGAGGCAGCCACGCTGGCTGGTGGGGTAGGGGCCAGCTTGGGGCAGCGGCCCAGCTCAGCGAGCGGTGCGGCTGGCGGGGGCTCGGTCAGCGTCAGTTTGGCTGGTGGTGATGCGGGATGCCGCGGGGTTGGCGCGGGTCATGGAGACCATGGGTAGCATGGCCTTTGTCTTTGCAGCCATCGTAGCCTCGTCGTTTCAAGGCCATGCCGAAGTAAATCACAAAAGAGATCGATGAAGGGTGTCAGTCCATTTTAGTTTGGCCTGAACCCTCCATGTTTAGGCTGATGCCAATTGTTCCTTTAGAATGAACCACAACAATCCACCCACAAAAAGAAAGCATCATCGTTCTTCATTTTTAAAAAGGAAGAACAATAATCTTTAAAAGAAATTAAACCCCTACCTTTTATTCAACGTTCGATGATGAAGTCACGGGAAGATGACAGAGTTGTTGTCGTTCGTGGCGTCCACCACACACTTCCAATCTTGATCTCGCACGTCGGTTGTGGAAGATGTTCCACGTCAGTATGAGTCAGGAGAAGAAGATCGAAGGAGATCATTGTCGGTGTTCTTCATTGGATGAACGGGTTCTTCATTCTTCGTAGGGAGATAAGGTTCTTTGTTGGAGAAGACTATTTCTCCCAAGCTCTCTTCTCCTCAAAATTCCACCCAAAAGACAAATGCCAACAAGAATAATAGATTTTTTTAACTATTATTTAATTTTTGGCACAAAATTAAAATGGGTTAATTAATTAGGTTAGCTCCAATTAATTAATTCAAGAGGTTGGTACAAAATTAATGTGGAGGATTTTCCACCATAATTTCTTGTATGATGGCCCCATTAAGGTAGATGGGTGGTGGCACCATTAAGTGGTAATTTCAAGAGGTTTATCCCCACTTAAATGGGAGTTCATGAGGTTTTAACCTCGGGTGGTCCCCACCATATTAAACATGAATAGTAGGTTAGGTTCCTGTGTGCCCCACCACTATAACCTCTCGTGGGAGGTTAAGGTGTGGTGGTCCCCACCTCCAACTTCCCTACGGAGGCCTCAATAAACCAAATAAAAATTAAGCTACAACTTTATTTTTATATAATTCATTCATTAAAAACACAAAAACTATCTTTTATTTCTTACCATCTGCCGTCGAGGTGAAAGTCTCATTAAGAAAACATTGGCGTTGCGAGTTCAACAGTGCCCTCATATTTCAGTTCTGAGCACCGGTTCAAAAGTTATAAAAACCCACTCATACCTTTACTGAATGTACCCAAACAAAACATCAAAAATTGATTCTAGACACACCGGGCCTCAGAATCACACGTCGTTAATTTTCGTGGACTCGTAAAACTCCCAAGTATTTAAGGGATTTTATTTTACTTGAAAATTCGGGTCTTTACAGTTTTATTCTCCATTAATACCTTTATTTCAACCTATTATACATTCATTTCAACTATGTCATAGTTGGTTAATCTTATAATTCTCTTGGATCTACCTATGTTACTTTATGTAGTGTTCTCTTATACTTCTTAACCAAATCCCATAATGTAATTTGTAAATAAATCATTCATATTGGTTCTTGAAGATCATGTGATTAATCAAATAGTATCCCCTAGAAGTGTCTACCCATGTTTGTAGTTATCCCTTTTTCCATGTAACATGTCACAATTGAGTTAATATTCAATACGCCCTTTATAGGGTTATTACCTCTAAGTAAAAAATATGTCACAGACTACATCAACTTTCTAGTATCAAGACACGAATGTTTTGTTAAGAAAATTACCTACTGAACAATTTTCTAATATTTCGGGAGACCAACCTATAATTAGAGTCGTCCATATGGTATTCACTAAGCATTTCTCATTATATTCCCCAAAATAACTAAAACAATTTTCAAAAATAACTAAACCCTGCTCTGATACCAGCTATAGAAACCTGAGATATACATGTCTTTATTTTAAGACATTTCAATAAGGTAAACATTACATCTAACAAATAATCACATGATCCAAATAATTAAAGGTTTACTTTCATTGATGAATAGCTATATACAGAACTTATTATAAAACCCTTATGAACAATTCACCGTAATTAAGCAACACTAGAATCCATCCTCTACTTCTAATATGTTATAATCATCTTCATAACCTGTGGAAAAGGAAAAATAAAAATTTTGTGAGCTTATACAATCAATAAGGGTAAACATAAGTGATAACAATCAAATAACATATGTAAAGATAACATTACTACATAGGTGTAATCAAGATATATTTGAAATATTATAACCAAAAAATCATTGATCATAAATCGTGTAATAAATATTGTCATAAAATAAGTCATTAATAAAAATCATGGGATAATAAAAAAATCCATCAGAGAATAAAATAGGCATAAAAGTTTGAAACATATTTCAAATATGGAAAATAAGTCAGTATATGTAACATAACTTTCGTGAGCCACACCAGTAGTGCCCATGAATATGAAAAACTAAAATTTACAAAAGAATTCCTATCTCATGAGTTATAAACTCACAACCAATGAATTATAGGAATACATAGGACCTTTCCTATCATCATACATACTAACATCTTCCATAATAAATCAATCATTTATTATATCACAAAAAACCCATAAAAATAAAATGGGTTCATTTAGCACATCATAAAGATTCCATGAAGTAAAATGGGTTTCATAACCATTTTAACTAGATATATATAAATAATTAATTAATATTCCCATCAATAACCATAACATGGTAAATCCATGGATAACAAATGGTTATCTAATGACATCATGTAACATTCAAGGTAAATATCATTTTATCAACAAAATAAAACATATGGTATCTACACTGTATGGGTGAAGGGTCGATGGTTATGATAATAACTTCCTTAATAAATCAATGCGTGGAACCTAGGTGAATAACCATAAATTAAAGGAATCAAAAATAGAGTATTGAAAGAGGAAATACATTGGTAAAAATGTTATGGCTATTCATGGTGGATGGTTAGGAAATAAAAAGGTAGTGATGGATCATATATTTGATAGATAATAACATTACATAATCCATCCAAATAGATAGGGTAGGTGATATAATTATAATAATATCCATTAAACAAGAGTAATATGTATCAAATGGAAACTACATAGATGAAAAACACAATTTAGGTTTTTTAGAAAAAACAATTTGGATTTGTGAAATGTACTAAGTCTTTTGAAAACATTTTAAAAGAAATATTTTTTTAATCCTAAGAGAAGAATAATTTTTTTATAAAAAATGTATAGAGGAAGATTCATATAGAACAAAAATATGCTGTAATGGTTTGATAACATAGAGGGAAACTTAAAATATATTTTAGAAATTATTTGGAACATTATCATAAAAATATGAAGTTATAGGACACTTTTAAAAGTTATTTTCAAAATAATAGAATTGAAAACATTGAAATTATTTACTTTTATAATTTTAAATTCAGTAATGGATCATTGAAAAGGAATAATTTTTATCAAAAGTTTTGAGTGAAAGGTCAAAAAATTGATTTTGGAATGATGTAAAACCCTTTTATTTAATATTTTGAATTACCTTTTTTTGAAAACCCACATCGTAAAAAGAATATTAAAAATTACATTTGAGAGGGGAAAAAGATAATTATGAGAATAATATAAAATATTCTATGTTAACCTTCCAAAAAATAGCTAAGAACATTTGTGGGAAGGATAATGTGGACATTTTATGAAATATTCATTATTATTAGTGGGAGTTATTTCAACCAACATTGCACATTAAATTCATGGATAAAATTATCAATGAAATGGATTTTAATTATGGGAAATAATTTCCCTAGAGAATAAAATGAAATAAATTGTAAAATATGGAAATTTTAATATTAATTAAATCCTATAATTTATATTCATGTATGAATTGTTGTAACCAAATGAATCAAAAATTGAGTTGATGAAACCCTTAAAACATGAAAATATTATATAGAAAATAAAGGAGTGGTTTCAATATCATGGATGATATATAAAGGGTTATGGTAATCGATTAATGAGATATAAATAGAGTATCAAATTAATAGGGTATCATTATGATAGTGAAGGATTGATTATAAACATGTGGAACAATAATCACATGGAAATCAAAAGGTATATAACAAAGGAAGTTATAGAAATATGGTGTGATGTTAGAAGCATGATAACTATACAAAAGCTATTATAAAATGGGTTTTACGATAGAAAAGGGTAATATATCATCATTATATAATCATTTAGATAGTAAATAATTTATTATTAATACATGGAAGGATTATCATATATATAAAAAAATAGATTATTGAAAATAAGTAGTTTAATCAAAAAGAGGATGAGGAACACCCGAACCTTGATAAGTATATTCTTGAAGATTGGGGTGACTAATTAGAACCTTATAAACTAAATGGTAGGTTTTTAGAGTGGTATAGGTAATATAACTTTCTTATTAAGGAGTATAGTGTATAGAGGGATGAGATAATGAGTGGTAGTGATCACCTTTTCTAGTTGAAAAGTGTTTCTTCTTCATGAGAAAATAGAGTTAGGTAAAAGGTAAGAATGAAATAACATGGGTGTTAGGTGGGTTTTGTGTGTATGGTAGATTAGGTGATGAAATTTTAATTAATACACGTGGGTATGATTTTAATACCTAAAGAGTATTTTTTTAAGATTTAAGATACCTTTAATTATTAAAAAAATGAGATACATTTTTTACCCATTATTATACTTATTAATCTAGATTAAAAATTAATCATTATAATTATTCCGTCACTAAAAATATAAGATGAACCTTCTTTACAAATTTTTATGTAATGAATCCAAATATGGACTCTATTAAAACCAATTTAGATTTCTAAATATGAGAAAATTTCCTTTTATGTTAAAACATTTATTATGTTTATAAAAAACATTATAGAAAATTGTTATTTTATTCATTGAGTTTTATTAAAAGTATTTAACATTTATTACTAATTAGTTGTGTGTTAATTAATTTAATATAAATTTAAACATTATATTATAGTATTAATTTAAAATAGAACAATTTAATTTAGTAAAAATAAGAAAATAATTACAAAAGTATTATTATTTGAAAAATAATTAATTTACTATGGTAACTAATTTTCAACATTTTTAATTATTTTAAAATTATTTTTTTACCTAATCTAAACCTTTTAATTTTATATTTCAAAAAAAATATCATATAAAATTTAAAAATGTGTAAAATTTCAATTTTAAAATAAACACACATAATAGTGTAAAAGTATTTTCATTAGATAGAATGTGTTTAAGATTTGAAATTATGTATAACATAAAATAATTATGGTTATAAATTCCCATGAAATAAATTGATTTATTATAACAAAAATTATGAGGCTTAAAAATAAACGCAAAATAGAATTTCACCTAAAAATTCTTGATACAATGAAAAGACCGACAATGGTTTTTTATTAAAGTGATGTTTTATTAAAGTTCTAAAAATATTGGGCATAAGTTTTCCAGGTTAAAATAATTTTTTAAGATGTATAATTTTATTAATTAATAAAATATTTAATCAATTTAAAAAAGTATAATTCTATATCATTCTTAACCAATTATGAATTAAAATAATCTTATATTTCTTAAAACATGTATTTTTTTACTAGAAAACAACACTTTTAGAAAAACCAAAAAAACATACTAAGTAAATTTTAAAATTGTGAATTCAAAAATTATGTTGAATTTATTAATTTCAAATTCTAAGGTTCATATAAATCTATTAAAATTTAATGTTGCAAGGCACTGAATAAATTTTTTTAGAAAACATATTTTTAAGTATAATGTGAATTTATTCGCATTTATTATCAATAAATATATATTGGATGGATGATCAATTATTTTTATTCGTGTTTCTATATAAAAGTGATATGAGTTCATTTTAATATAGTAATACGTAAGTTGAAAAAAAATTATTAAAATGAAAATTGATTTTATAATAATATTCCCATTAGATTTTATAAATAATAATTACATATTGATATCGTACTGATTTATACTTACAAACCCCATTAATACTATTTCATGAGATCTAAGGGTAAGGTAAATGGTATAGGTAGTCACATGTGGTGATTTATCTAGCATATATTTCATAGTGATTTCAACAATATTGGGCTTTTAAAATATTCATTTCTTTTCAATCCTTAATTACTTCAGTTCAGCTTGGGTTAGTCTTTGGCCAACCTAGTGAATCTATCTCCCTTCTGAGATTAGTAAAATGGTATTCATAAAGAATACTTATACTTCAAAATTTCATTTATTTTTAATTTATTTATTTATTTTGTGTTATGTTTACTTTAATTTATACCAGTAAATTTCATGGCTAAATTTTATTATGCATATTTTATATTTAAAATATATAAAGGTCGTTTTTATTTTAATTTATGATAGTGTGTAAAACATAAAATTTAATATATTATTTATTTAAAGAGAATATAAAATTAAAACTAATTTCATTATAGGAAGACCAATATAATGTTAAGTATTATAAAAACAATACAAAATTCAAATTCAAAAAAATAACAAAAAATCAGGTTGGTTAGCTCGATCACTGTGCATCTAGATGAACACATCATGCTTCACCTCATGCCAAAAAGAATACTCTAGTGATTTTACTATCCACCTACAAAGAGGATACAAACTAAAATTCCTTATCATTGAGAAACCATCATCTGTGTTGAGAAGAACTTGTATCGGTTTGAGTTACCCAGAAAAAAATCCTCATAAAGTTAGTCATCATTAATCCAAAAATGTAAGAACCATGCTAGGTGATTTTTCCAACATAGATAACCAATCCAAGGAAACCAACAATTTCATCATCATCCCCATCACTGATATCTACACCATCTTAAGAAAACCCCAATAAAATATCAAACCAAGAATTGAGGGGAACCAATTTCACCATCTTCAATAAGAAATTGTTTCAAAACCAACACTATAAAAATTATACAGTTAAATGAATTTTAATAGTATCACTCACCATCCAAAAAAACCATGGAATAGAAACATAAATCCAAAGGAAAAACTAAAACATAGTACCTAAACAAAATAGAGAAATCACAAAACCACCATGGAACTACACACCTCCAATAACCATTGATAAATCTTTTCATCACCTTCATCACAATTAGAAGAACATATGATGAAGCTGGTGAATCTGGGGAATATTAGATGATTAAATTCCACTAAGGTATTAAAGAACCACCCACAAAATCTAAGACACCTCTAGTGATAGAAACCAGGATAATCTATATCAGAAGCACTGATCTAGGTTGGAATCTGAGAAAACTGATACCAGGATATACCAATTTCAAGTGTACATATCAGAGATAAAACTTAGAAAATGGCTAGGTCTTAATAAGTAGAAGAAATAAAATTAAACATGTTGAGGATAAAAGTAAGAGTGATGAATGAAAATTAAAGAGGACTGAAATTTGTAGGAGTAAGGTGAGATGTATTTTCCACATAAAGACAACATCAAAACCCAGATAAATTGGGAAATCAAACCCAATATAAAAATGATAAGTGGAGAGTCAATGAGTGGGATGAATGGGGGGCACCACTAGATCAAGAAAATATCCTCCCTCTAAACCTAAAATTATAGGAAACCCTAATGCTGAGAAGCCTAATATAACTACCTAAACCTCCCTCACATGTGTGTGGGAATCACTCTATACACTATCAACATTAAGAATAAGGATACTTTTCCAATTTTTTGTATGAATTCGAGTATCATGTTTACCCCACACTCTATTAAATTCTATTTATCAATAGTTCAATGGATATAAAAGTTACTGTGTGAGCTCCCACTCTCTCTAATTTACTCACATTCATAGCATATTCATGCATAATTAATCAAAATAGTAAACAAAAAATTAAGTAAAATCATACAATACAACACTCTTGAAAGTTTACCATAGAGAAAATTGGTTAAAAACTATCTCCTAAAATAATTTAAGTATAGATTGAGACACACACAGTAAAATAAATATAAAATCGAGTGAAGAAGATGAAATATCATTGGGTTATGTAAAGACTCTAGCTAAATTACATACCTAATGATGTGCTCCTCCATCTTATCTCACTATAGGTAATATTCTCTAATATGAATCAGTCCTCCTTTATTATTTATGATTGTTCTCGATCCTCTAAGGGTCAATCCTCCTAGGTTTGATCTATACCATTTGTTTTGTCTTCCTCCACAATTACAAAACCCCTTGGTAATTCTTCCTCATCATCCAAGTTCACAATCACATGTAATTAGATAGTTCAAGGTATTGTTTCACCTTGATAATTGATTTCATCCTCTATTAATTTTTGTTCTTGGGTCTATTCCCTCTTAATTTTCCACCACACCTTGATTTTCGAACACATGGTTGTATTGTTGGAGATGTTACCATATTTTTATAGATAGTTAATCGAAATTTCTTTTTGATACCCACAGATTATTCATATAAGACACATGTAAAGTTTATGCCATTATATTGGGGTATTTTCACTCTTCTATATCTTGGTATCTCAGTCAAATATATTCTTCTCCCTTATAGAATGTTCATAAAAGACCCGATAGGCATCTAATGATGTTTATATGATTATTGAAAAATTTATTTATCAAAAAATCACATTGGATTTTTTAACATATTAATTGAAATAGAATAAGTGATATATTGAGTGGATAAAGATATATAAGGATTTTGTGTGAGGTGTCGTTGTCTTGATAACATAGTCTATGTCGATTCTTAGGGATTTTTCAGATGTTGAATATATGTTTTGGGTTAGGAACGTGTCTTGGTTGGGTTTTCACAAGGTTACATCACTCTAAAAGTTAATCTACACAAAATTCATATCCTCGCAACACTAATATCCTTATAGGGATAATGTAGTTTTTGTTTTGTTTACACACTACATTGGTTATGCGATGTAATGTTAGGTTCATCTATGGAGCATTGTTGAATAGTGGCTCCTTCTTAAGTATCACTATAAGGTTCCATTAGTATCCAAAATACACTTTAAGTATTTTTGTGAAATTATATTTGTCTAAGAGCATATTTCATAGTGTTTCTATGAGAATACATTGGTTCCATGGTGTATCTTGACCCTATATATACAAAATTAAATATATTACACTAAATTAACTGTAAATAAAATAATTAAATGATAAAATGAATAATTGAAAGGATAAATTATCATAAAATAAATATGTTACAAGATAAAAATCAAAATCAAATTAATTTTGGAATGGAATTATTATATTTAATTTTTTTTCAAGTATTTGTTAAAAATGACCTAAATTCTGAATCTGAGAACTTGTTTCAAAATTTAAATATATAAGTCATAAAAATATGTAAACCATAATGTTTATAATGGATTTTGAAATGAAATACTCTTAAATTATCCAAATATAAAATAAAAAACTTTGTGATATATTTTATCTAATAATGTATTATAACAACATGGAGAGATCGAGGCCTTTATTAGGGATAGATCTATCTATGGAATTCATTCTATAATCATTTACAAAAATTTCATACAATATAAATTAGTCAAATGATAGTTTACTTAATATCATATGTTTAGGATCATTGAGCATAATATATGCGGTATTGGATTTAGTGTTGTGTTAATAGTATATAAAAGTAAAATATTATGTCTTGTGAAGAGGATCATAGTGTCTAATAGTAATCTTATGTTATTTAAACCTAATAGATGTGTTTAGAATAAATACAATGTTTCTATTATGAAAACCTTCTCACTAGAAGTGGAATTTCCAAAAATATCTAAATGGGTTTGAGAAAATCAAGGGGGAGGACATGATAATACCTTTTATAATTGAAATTGTTGTTTAAATTTATCTAAATATATCAACTTACTAAATTTTAAATACCAGGTAAATTTATTTTTTTGTTCTAAATAATTTTTTCTGTGAATAATTAAAGTTGATCATTTTTTTGACATAAATGATAAAATGCACATGCATTTTAGTGGTTCCTATATGAAATGTATATTTAATTATTTGATTCCCAATAATCATGTGTTTTCTTTAAATTTTGAAACTATACTTGATTATTGAATTTTTCAAAATTGAGAAAAAATTTCACATTACACATTTTATCTTGCCAAAATAAAATCAATTCTTTTAAAATGAATTTATATTTTTTCTATTCATGAAATGAAAATATCATAATATGAATTATCTAATTCAATAATTTATTATGGGGAATTAAATCTAATTATATTGAAAATTTTATATTTTTAGTAATAAATACAATTTATTTAATCTAGGAATAAATATTTATATAATTTCATAAATTATAATTTTAAAAAATTGATTTCACATTAGATTTTTTTCTAACCTATAATTTTGTTAAATATATTTTAGTTTAAAAATTCTAGATAGGAACATCAATTTTTTCAATCCAATGGATAATTCAATTTGACAAGACTATTTGAAAGGCCACTTAATATTATTTTAATTTATTGAATAGGGGTTTACAATGTAAAGGGGAAGCTATTATTGTAACAAAAAACAAGTGTATGGTAGATTCAAGATGGAGTGAATTGAATTTAAATAATGAATTTAAAATTTTCTACATCTAGAAAGTAAAATGTATAGATGATTTAATTCTTGAATAGATCAGTGTACAAAATAACATAGAATAAATAAAAATCTCAGTAGTTAAAATAACTAAATTGGGATTATAGACAAGTCAATTAGAAATTAAAACAATTAAAAATACTGAAATAAATTTGATGATAAAGATCATTAAACTAATTTAAAATATATTAAAAGGATATTACAAATTAAAATTGAGGGAACACTTCCCTTTTACCCTGATGTGATTTGAGGTTTAGTAACCATAACCAAGGTAAATTTTTTCCACACGAGCAGTGTCATCGATCATCATGATCAGAATATGAAAGTTCTAAACTAGTAACTTACTTGATAGAACATCAGTATCAATCATATCTATCCTTGAGATACTATTTTATAATCATTATTGAGAACAATTCCATCACCAAGAAATTATAAAACTTCAAAACTCAGAAGAAAGAAAATTCATATCCCTAAACCCTTGTAAATCATCTTGGATAAGAAGAATAAAAAATTTATTTCCATATAATCTCTTCAATAAAAATGATCAAATACAATGATTGTAAAAATAAAAACATAAATTTTTTACAATAGGAATCTCATAATGTAAGTTCTAAAAAATCATAACAAAAAATATTACATCCAAAAGATATCAAAATGAACTGAGGTGGCATAAGAACAACAAAATGATTTCATCCATTTTCATAATCTCTCATATATATTCAATTCTACAAGGCCTCTATATAATTTATAGATGTTGGTGTAAAAAACTATTCTATGTTTTTTTGGTATAATTATGAAAACATAAAATTCATTTCAATAACTTTTGATTAAATATTCAATTCTAATTGATGATTCATGAGAAATAAAATCGATTCATTCAATTCAATAGAACATAGAATAAAAATTTAGTTCCACGTGAATAACAATACTAAAAATAAAAAACATTAAATAAAGAAAGTATATTTTCATTTTCAATATAAGGGATTTGAAATTATTCATTTTACTCAATAATATATATCTTTTTGAAAATCATTGTACATATAATAAAAAGTTTGTTTGATAGAAATTCAAAGTGAGTAATCATTGTAACTTTTGGTAATACTAAATTTGAGTATAATACCTAGAAAACAATATTATATCACTTTAATAGTAATAAAAGTTAAAAACATATTTGTATAAACAATCCCACCTGATCAATAGGAAAACTTACAACACATCCGAACTCTAAAATGTTTCCCACTGTGGGATTTTCAATAAGAGAAAAACAAAATGAGACAGATAAAAAGAGAAAAATATATTTAAGCTTGGAAAATAGGAATACAGTAAAATATTTAAGTCAGTAATCATAATAATGTAACACATAAATTCAAATTAAATGAAATAAGTAGAATAAATATTCAGTTAGGTTTTTTGAAACATTCTCACCCGTAGAATATTCTATGAATATAAAATGTTTTATGATATATCCTTGAAAAAATATTCTTCCAGTCCTATATATACTCCCCTTTAACTCCAAATTTACATAAATGTTTTTTACCTCACATACTGAATCAATAAACTCATTTGTACAATCTACCACTAAGATACACTTATTTCCATTAACATCTTCAGCAAGATTTCTTCTATCTTACCATATTTAAATTTAAGATCCAATTATTCATTATGTATGTTATAATAAATTCCATTATAGACAATCATATATTATCTTCTTGTAAGTTCTATATAAAATATAATACTTGTATAGAAAGTTATCAAACAAATAATCCAACTTTCTTAAGTATTATGTTAAATAGTGAAACTAAAATCAAAAGGGAAAAATGTTATGTACACAGGGGTGCATGTACAAGATTTTAAAATAAAATAGGATAATTTTTGGTAAACTATTTACATATTAGAGTATATTTTATTAATACTTAAAATTAGAATAATATTATATAAATTTAGTCAAAAAATCATAGATGGGGTCCTCTCATGGTAATATAAATCATATGAAGAAAATGAAACCATCTGGAAGGTAACTACAGTTATGTTCATTAAGAAACATAACTTCTATAAAGGGTAATTCAAAAATATTTTTAACTTCCATAAAATAATTTTTTTTAATGTAACTTTCAAAATATATGAAATAACTACATGAAAATTTAGTACATTTATAATTAAAAAATCTTATCCCCTTTCCCAAGGAGTTTTTCAATTTCTGTAGAATGTAAAACAAGAAGAGGAAAATATGATCTCATAACATTGATCATAACAAAATTCTATTTCAAATAATCAAATTTATTATGCTGTCAAGGTATAGAAAATATATTAGCAAGGTGATATTAAGTACTAATAAATTTGAGAACAATATCCCCCTTGATTTTTTACTAATTATTTCCAAAAAATGATATAAGAGATTAAAACATAAAAATTTATTACTATAATATCATCATTATTTAATGTATTTCCCTTAATACAACAAATGTAGAATAAAATATAAACTAACATTATAATTTTTTATCCAAATAATATAAATTTTTTACTATAGGTAAACTATATGTATTCCAAATTTTAAAGAGTCTATAAGATAATTACAAAATATATAGCCTCCCAAGAGTTATCTTTTGATGACCATGGTCAATCGTCTTCGATATAAGAGGGTTTTTGATGATGTTCTGAAATAAAATTTCTTATATTTTATATAATAAAACATAAAAAATTGAATACTCTAGTGTAGGTTCTAGTAGAAAACAACTCCTCCTACCTCAAGAAATGAAACAAAATTTGGCGGTAAAATTCCCAAATTAAAAATTTTCACATGATAATAAGAAATATGTAATAATATTCACACATAACCCAAAAATTAAACATAATTATTATTTTAGCTTCCAGAACTCAACCTATTTATTTGAAATGAAATTTAGGTTTTTAGTACCCAGACCTATATAGGTATAGTGATATTTTTAAATAACACTTTTGATACCCATATCCTTTCATGTATTTAATACTCAATCGTATTAAGTTCCACCAAGATTATATATTTTTAGTTTCAAAAAGATTTTACTTTATTCAGATAATATGGGATTTTCCTATCTCTACCTCCTTTAAATTTTATATAAAATGATTCATTCTTTAATACAAATTATTTTCCCTAAAAATTTGATCTTTTGATGACTTATTTATAAGTTAAAATTTTTATTTTTAATTTATATGACTATTTAGATATTCAAAATTCTTCCTTTCAAAAGTAAATTTTTATAGTAACTTATTCAAACATTTTATCATCTAATCTATATTCTCACCAATTCTATGAAGTTGAAACTATTATAGTCATGTTATTTAGATCAAAATTAAACTTTGAAATTTCAATCTTAACCATATCAAAATAACTCTACACTTCAGATGCCTCATCTTTAACTTCTTAGTACTTCTTAGAGAGACTGTGGGATGTATCCCCAAATTACTATACATACTTTTCATTTTATTGATACTAGTAGATATGGAGGTATATTTCTCTTAAAATTTGAATTATGTTTTCAAATTCTATCATCGTCCATAGAAATAATCTTTCCCAAATTATATTCCTCCATTAACTTTTTTTTTTATCTAAGAAAGTGACATAGCTTGTCATTTTCAAATTATAATTTGAAAAAAAAAGTATAATTATCATCATACCTAGATGTATGTTCATAATTATATCATTATCATTAGAAATATCTTCAATATCTAAATCATATTATTTCAACAAATTTCAATTTTTATTTTCTAGTAAAGTCACATATCAAGCCATTTAATTAAATGATGGTGAACAATATTCATCATCTGAAGGGTAATAGTTTCCAAAATATAAATATAAATTAGTAATAGAGTCTTTCGTTACCTTTCCGATGAATTATATCTCATTTTGAGGATCCTTAACATGAAATATGGTAATCTTTTTTTCAATTATATCTTCTAATGAACAATATAAAGTTAAAAACGATTTACTAGTGATCTAGGTGTCCATAGAGTTTAAAATTTTCTTTTCGCTACCTTTTGAAACTACTTTAGAATATCTATTATTCTTATTCAATTTCTATAAATATGGTATTATAGAACCAAGTTTCTTACATTAATTACAGATAATTTTAGACAAATATTTCTTCTTATATATCATTTTTTTTCATTCCAATGATTTTTTAGAAAGTACTTTATGATAATTTAATTTATACACCTAAAAATTTATGCAAGTTAATTTTCACTAACTTATGAAAAAATATTATTCAAATAAGGTTTATATGTACACTTCATAGTATTAAACGTTAAATTTGAATACCAAAAAGTTTAATCACGGAAAGTTATAGAAAATTAAACCATGTTATTCCACTTCTCATACTCAGTATATCACTTGAAATGATTATCATACATCATTAATGTTCCAATATTATCATCTAGACTAAACTTCATAAGATTTTTTATATCATATATAACTATTCATTTTGATTCTCATTCTTTCAAAAGAATGTCAAAAATACTTTCATTGATATGTGCAACCATAGTTTCCTTTTCTACAAGAGATTAAATCCCATTAACTACCATCACAAATTTATGATGAATTTTCTCCAATAATTCAGAAGGATAAAATATAAATTATTCATATACATATCTTAGCCTAGATAATATAGTCTATTTTATATCAGTTATTCCAAAATGTTTTATTTCAAATTTCCCTAAAATACTATTTTTTATTTCACATAAAAAATTACTACTATATATTTTTTGTATCATAGAATTAATAAAATATTTTCAAAACTTATAATTCACTTAAAACTAAAAAAATAATTCTTTATTAAAGTGATAAATTTATTACTCCATAAAATTGTAATTTTTTCTAACATTTTATAATAGTAAAAAATAAAATTTTTCAAAAAAGTATTCATATAATCTCTCTAGTATTAATAATCCTCTCAATAAAAAATTAAATTTAACAAAAAATTAAATTATACATTTTTTAAATTTTTATTCCTTATATAATAAAAAGAAATATATATTTACTATATAAAAATGTTAGTGTAAGGAAATATAAACTATATCAAAAACCAAAATAAAAATACATGTTCTAAAATGATATCACATATATTAGATAAAAACATTTTTACAAACATTGATAACAATTGTGTTCAATAAAAGGTAGAGTTGTGGTTTAATACTAAGGGTATCATGAAAAAATAGATACAATATTTGATACTAAGTGTATCAAGAAAAACATAGAGACGAGATCTGATATCAATAGTATTAGACAAAAGGTAGGGAAATGTTTTCAATGATTGAAATTATATTTTTTAAATCTATTAAAGAAACATCATAAAACTATAAGAAACTTTTAAAGAGGAAGAAAGTTATAGAACCTAAGGGAATCCCCACTTATGATCTTTTTATAATTTTTAGGCAAGGATCTTATGGATGAGGAAATCATGAGAGTTTAGTGTTCATCATATTTAAAGGAAAAGATATACACTGCTTTATTTCCATAATTCCAAGTATTATTTAACGTCATATTATGGTTAATGACCTCTTTTAGTCTCTAATAAGATAAGTAATAGACTATTAATGTCATTAATTAATTATCATAAAATTCATAATTAGTTATGAGTCTAGTTCCATGATAAAATATTAATAAATATTTTGACTTTAAAACAGATATTCCATTATGAAAGGCTTGGGTTTTTCCTTCCAAAGGGTTATCTTATCCATAATAAGCACTAAATTCCAGTAGAACTAAACCAAATCCTTCTCTGATAAGACCCCCACCTCTCATGATATTATTAGAACATGAACCATCTATTTTAATCTTTATTCATATAGATGGATAATTTCTTAGGACCCAACGACCCATGCTACCAATTCCACATTGCACATAAAAGAAAGAGATATCAATATACATGTATAATAAATTTTTAATTCCCTAAATTTACATTGTATCAGTAATTAAAGATAATTTCAAACTTTTAGGAACTAAATGCAGTTGTTTTCCTTATTATAGTGAATATAGTTACGAAGCTCCCACATTTTCCAACACCATTAAATGAACACAACGTTCCAAACCTTAATTATCCTAGTAGATCTCTCAATATTATTGAACCACAAAGCCCAAAACCAATCAATGGAAACCCATTATAGCTCCATTCCCATCCGCTATGCTAACTTGACCCACATAAAGTCTTCTTAGTATCCTTCTAATAACATGTGTTCCTATGATTCCCTCTAAGAATGCACACAACACGAACACCAATATTCCACATAAATTCTCTTATATTATATCAAATCATCTATAGGAATATCTTGGTAGAAAGTGAAAAAAGAGGAAATTTTATCTAGAATAGATAAAGTCATCCCAGACATAATTTCCCCAAATATAAACTCTTTTCTAGATATGTGTGATATTATGATTCTCACTTGAGTTGATGAGGCTAATATAGATATGGTAAAGCAGAACCTATCAGTTTCATACAGAAAATGGATCTTATTGAATAATTTCTATTTATCATAATTTAGAATAATATCAATGAAGGTAAGATAAAATTTCATATACATGAAGATAAATTTTGTAATATGATAATACAAGAATAATATAAGATTCTCCATCCAAATGAATTTCTAAAACAAATTCTAACCACTCCCAATAATCTTTTTAGATTAATAATAGAGGCATCAAAGGGGGGTGCAAGATAGGGAACTCAATCCATACCATTATTAGATCTACCAAATTTATTCCTAGAGTAGTTATCCCAAACAACATCGCCCATATTGACATCCTATGTTAATTTCATATTCATTGACATTATAGATTTCTATATATTATATAAATGGATCCCTCATTCATTGGTCGATTAAACCAATCACCTGAAGCTAGCCTAATGTAACTTTCCATTTTAATGGGGATCCAAAATCAATAAATTGGGAGTATATTAAATTTTTCTATAGACTAATTTTTTATCTATAATGACTAAAACAATATTCATGAAGATAAAGGACAATTCATTATTAATAATATTCATTCAAAAATTTAAAGTGAGGGAAAATTTTTTCCAATTGTTGTTAAAAACTGATCCTATTAAAAATAGGATCAAAGTGGATGATTTAAATTCTATCAATGGATATAGTATCATTAAGTAATTTCATTAGGAAACAAGCTTTAGAGAAGCCAAAAACTCTTCAATCAAATGATACCTCTTATCTGGAAAACTCTTACAGATAAGAACACTGAACTTATTCAATTTCAAAATATTAAACACTACAATTTCAATATCTATTAATAATATTTTTAAATAAAATGATCTACATGTAGATTCCATTGTAAAATAAAATCATTTCATAAGTAAAGAGGGGATTAAAGATACCAAAAGATCCTAGTTTAACATTAAAATGGATGATAAAACTAGTTTCTATGGATAAGTGAGGATTCTTTCGATGTATACTTTAGGGAAGAAGAAAAAAAAGTGGCCGAAATCAGGTTACCTTAGTGAAGAAAACTAATGGAAATTAAAATTCCAAATTTCCTCCCCATTATCACAATACACAACCCAGGGTAGGAGAAACACCAAAAAACGATTGTCACAAAACCATTCTGAAAATAAAAGGCGCCACAATGTTTTAATAATAATAACACAATTAGAATTATTATAATATTTCACCATATCAATATTCACCATGATTTTATACACTATAAACTTCTTAATAATATCCCAAATTATCTCTTGTGTTAGATAAATTACCCTGAAATATTCAGGCCTTTTTATAAAGTATGTTGTTATTCCACCACCAATTGAGTAAGGAGTGGATAGAGCCTATAATTGAAGATCTTATCCAGAATATTATCAAATAAGTTTCATGTGATAATTTTTATATTGTAATTTAATAAATCTAGGTTTTGAAACATATGAATGAGTACAATGTTCATGGAATGTGAGGCTCGTTTTAGTGAGTTGACAATAAAATAGTCTTGGCTGGTTGTAATAATGACCCTTTTATAACATTATATATAAAAATATAGAAGGATCCAAAAAATTTATTCATCCCCAAAAAATAACTAGGTTCAAGTATCTTACAGCTTTAATTATTTCATCCTCTTAAGGGGCTGCAACTAAGCACACACTCATTTAATTATCAATGAGGTTATGGTTCTCCTTAGAAAATAGTGCATCCTCTTCTTTAAGATGAAATTATCTCCCAATGGATCCACATTAAGATATTGTGGGGAGATTATAGAATAAATTACCTATTTTTATAATTTTAATATTAATTTCCAAAAATAAGGTTTAATCCTCAAGTTAGATATTATGGTTTTCAATAAAATAATTTTTTTTAATGAATAATTGAAAATTTATTGTATTCTAACAACTGTCATTAATTAATCAATTATAGTATATTTCCCATGCAATAATTTTTAATTCAAGAATAATTTTTTTTGTTTATATTTTTATCCCAACAAGTAGAAAAAATTTATTATCCCATTGAAACTAATGTAATCTATCAAGTTAAGCTACCTCATTCTTCAAATACTCCATACAAGATACCATGGTGACTCTAAGTTAGGCCCAAGAACTAAGATCCCATATTAGCATTTTGAGTCTATATTGTACAACAACCCAAGGTTTTACATGTTCATGTGACACCCTATAATATTGGATGATCCTTATGGAGTAATCATATTAGATATACATGTTGGAGAAGAAGTATTAGTGGGAATTACTTCATTCTCCTTCTAGATTGATCAATATAGGAGAGTGATAAGTTAATGATTTTTTCATATGTCTCAGAAATATCTACTAAAATAAATATATTCCTTTAATGATGAATATAAATCTATAATGTCATGTTCAAATTTTTTCTATATCTCTCTTTTGTTAGATCAGGTGAAAGGATCATCCTAGAAACACAATTCAAGAAGGCTGTTATAAGAAATAAATAAATTAAAGTCCCTCATGTATTTTTTAGAGTGGAAAAACCCACCATTATTTTTTGATTATTCATATATTTTATTGAATTTACCTCTAATAAACCACTCAAGAAAATTTGGGTTTAAATAATAAATAAATTTATAAATGACCACTTTATCATTCAAATCGAATTTAACATAAATTAAAATAAAAAAATAGGTATGATGTGGCAAGGTTAAAATGACAAACAAATATTTATAGAAATAATTAATAATTTTCCCCATATAGTTATTTTTAGAAAACCAATATATGAATATTTTTGGGTTTTTCATTAAGGAAGTTTCTGAAATGTATTTTCTTATCAGAATTTTAGATGGTTTTGTTGGAATGATTGGGTTCCAAAATGTAGATCATATAAAACTTTTGAAGGGAGACTTTAGAAGAGATTAATTCACACATAGCTAGCGATAAAAAACCCAAGGTATTTTAAATAAGGATTTAGTACATGACTAAAGGATATAGATACCCCCAAAGAACATGGAATTTATTACATCAATGAAAAGGTTAACACATTCACCTTTTGTTTTAGACATAATTTTGACAGAAATTTCACTTAAATCAAGGGTTCTAACCTTGTTTAATTTGAGTTTTTTGAGCTAAAACAAGCTGTGAGGGGGAAGAAAAATCCTTTGAGTCTAACTCATTGAAGGAATTATCCACTAAAACATAATAAAAAACATAGAACACATCCAAGGGGATATGAGGGTCAAAGGAATCCTTGGCCTCTAGAACAGAGGAAGCAGATGATGAAGGAGAAGCATACAGTAGTAAAATAAATGGATGAACTATAAATGAATCATTCCAAATATGTTCCAAGATAGAAGGAGGACCCCCTACCTCTATATCAAGAGGAATCATGAGTAGATACATGATCAGATACCTAGTGTTGTCCCAGATAACAATTTTATTAAATATTTAATGAGAGGGTAAATTAGATAAAAAAACTTATAATTTTCCAAATCTAGAATATAAAATATATAGAATATATCATTTTTTAATAGATTGCAGTAAAACCTAGTAAATTACAGAGAATAAATAAAGCACTCAAAATCTAAAATAACATAATCAAGATAAAAAGAAGATAATCAAAAAATAAAAGAAGAAATTTTCCTTAAACTCCTTAGAAATATATTCAAATAGTTTTACTAGTTCCAATCAATGTAACACTACTCATTTAACCTAAATAAGAAATAGGTTCAGTAACTAGAAAAAAGTTATATAAGTTCTACATGAGGAGGTTCATTGATCGAAATGATTAGAGGTTGTATGATATGAACCAAGAACTTTTATGATAGAATAATAGCAATATATTTTTGTATCCTGATGTTCCTCTTAAAAAATCATAATCGAATGTTATTCACACACTTAGAATTCTTTTTAATTCAATGTTTAGAATAAATCAGGTTCAAATCCATGGAACCACATTGATATTAAAGGATAAAAATAAACCCTTATTACTTACCCTATAATTTATTTAATAAAAAATATTTGAATCAATGATTACAAAAACAAAAAACATAGATATTTTATAATAAAAACCTCATAGTAAATTCATTAATAAAATCATAGAGAAAAATATTATAGTCAAAATATCTTTAATTGAATTGATCAACTATAATTATGAAGTAATTATTTTCATATTTTTCATAATCTCTTCTATATGTACTGTTTATCAATGCATTAATATAATTTATAAATATCATGTAACAACCAATCTTGTTTTATTAGGGTATAGTTATAATAGTGTCATAAGTAGTTAAATATCTTTTTATGAAATTTTTAATGGTACTTAAAATTATATAGAAATTAAATAGATCAATTCAGTTCATCAGAGTATATAATTATAAGTTATGTCTAAATGAAAAACAAAACCAAAGAAACTATAAAAATAAGTATTATAATTTAGTAATTTATATTATGAATTTTCAAAAAAAATATGAAAGTACTAATTTAATTTAATATATTCCATTTCATGAAGATTCCAAGGATGGTCTACATGAGTGTTTATTCGCATCCCAACCCATATAAACTATTTCATCCACTACCCTAAAAGTTTACACAAAATTCGTTGATTAAGGAGATTAAAATTAGGTTATATTGTACTTACTTAGTTTGTATTTTAGGTTTAGAGGATAGTTATACTTCTATAATTAGTTAGAGGATTGGTTGGTGGATCACCTCGGTTGTGTATCTTTATTTACTTGGTTAATCAGGTGTTGAGTGGATCATGGAGGTTCATTCATATTGGGGGATATTTATTTATAACCATTAAAGAGTAAGAGTTTATAATAAACAAATGGATATGGGATTGTGAAATGGTTTATCTATGTAGTTGAGGGTCCATGTATTATATTAATTTTTATTTTTAGGGGATGTAGTATATCTTGTATTTCATTTATTTAAAAATTTGAGGTTGTTTTGGTGTTTATTTATGGGTTTATTGTGATTTTTTTAAAAGTCTCACTATTTGTTGTTAAATTTCCACCAAGATGACTATATATATAAATATAATAGGATATATAGTGCATCTTATTTACTACCATGGAATCCATTTTTTATCTCTTCAACCTATTCAAATAAATATATAGGATTGTGGTATGTTATTATAAACCTCCTCTACTCTCTGATCTGGCCCCTTGAATATCCTTGTTGATCCCATGCCACAATTCATCCTCCATTTTAGTAATCATTTTATCTCATGAAGCTATCCATGTGGATACATCCTTGAAAAACCAGATCTATGCATTGGAACAACTCACATATCATCATGTTGAATCGAAGTCCCATGTAGAACTAGGAAGAGAAATGTGCTTTTACTCATAAATTGTAGATCTACCCTCACTCATAATCACATAATGAAAGTGTATTTCCTACCCACTTCAAAAGTTGGTAACCATGGGATGACAAATATTTCAACACATCTAAACTAATTGTATCCCAATAACTTGAAATATTAATACACATTGAACTTCATCAGGAAGATGTAGATTAATGGGATTTATTATGATTTTATTAAATGGATTCTTCCATCATTGCATGAATAGAAATCATAGGTATCCACCTCTTTCAAAGTGGTATCGAAAATTTGTTCTCTTTTTATCAATACTTCTCCAACTCATTTATAAACATTAATCCCCTCTTTCGGGAAAACTCCTTCATTATTAACCTTTTTCTTACTATTAAAATTTACTCTAATATTTTGGGATTTCTTTTATTTGATCTTATTATAGATAAAAAGATATTTTATTTTTTTACTAATATAATATTTTAATATATTTTAAAATTCTTCTAATGCTAGTAATGATTTCTTTATCCCCGTTATTAAATTGAATTTTTTCCGAAGTATTGTGTAACACCCCGAATATTTCAACCCTTATAAATAGATATTGTGTGTTTAATTCCATTAAAGTTTTCTCCTTTTTTACCAAAAAAATGTAAAAGATAAAACATATAACTTTTTATTTAATAACATCACACCCAAGTGTCTTACAGCATCCTGAGTTTACAAGGAAAGCTCACTAACCATAAATTCCAAATAAAAACCCTAGTACGATCACTGGAAGGCTGCCCAGGATGAAAAAAATCCCGACTTCATAGTGTGGATCATTAGGACCCATCATAAGCATCAGGATAGCTAGTTCCACAACAGTCGTGCGGAGTACCAGTGCGATGTATAGAACCATACTTAGCTGACAAAACGATTTCAAAGTACGGATACCAAGACTATGTATTTATAAAGGTTCCACTTGGCCATTGAAAAACCTTACCATTGTTGTATTTTCGATATGACCATTAGGATTTAAATCTGAATGCCTTTAGGTTTTTGCTAAATACATACATAATAATTAAGATGATTTTCTTTTAAATAATACTTAATGAATCTGGTAAATTTGTGGTCTAAGTTCTAGGAAACAACATACATCTATACTTTTATATTAGAGATTAAGATATAAAATTATAATGTTATGGTAATAATTGGCATTAAATATTATTAAAGAAGCACACTTTTTTTAACAAAAAACTAAAAATTATAAAGTTCATTATCTGGAATTATGTCACTTATGAGTTGAATAATCAAATTTTAGTAACAACATTAATGTATATAAATATTAACATGTAAATATATATTAAGATAATTGATTTATATAAATAAATAAATAAAGATAAATGATAAAATGATTTATGATATATAGGGGTTTAATAGTTTAACTTATATGTGTATTTATGACTATTGAGTTATCTTAAGATAATAATAATTGATTAATAATAATTTTATGTTAATAATAATAATGATATTATAATAGGTATAATAAAATAACAAAACAACAATTTTAATATTATGGTAAAGATGATAAAACTGAGGGCCGCATTTTTTTTAACGCATCATCACTCCTGGTCGTCTGATCCAACGCGCCTCATAACAGCCGTCCAAGATCATTTAATGTCGCATCACGTTGGGTCGTATGATCAAACCCTGGTTCAATCATGGTCATCCAATTCTTTTCGGATCTCTGCTTCCCCCATGTTTTTTCTTCTTCTTCATCATGCATGCCGCGCACCAGTATATTATCTCCCCATTTTTCCTTAGACTAGGCTGGCAATGGACCAATTCTCGTCTCTTCTTTCCACAAAGTTGGTACCGCTCAGTTAATGCTCGGCCTCAGATCCTCTTGAAGCCTCTTAACTCTAGGTCAGATGTCCCCTTTTCTTTTCTCCTTTAAGTCTCGTGTTGCACCGAAATGTGTAGGGTTCCTTCACATTTTCTCTCCAGAGTTTTAGACCCGTCACAGCAACCTCACTTGATCCTTCTCCTCCTCTCCAAGGCGGATCGAACGAGTAGGGTAAGGGTTGTTTTTCATTTTTATTCTCTTCTCTTCCTATGCATACCCATTTATATATATATAAGTATGTTTACAGTTTATATATATATTTCATACACGAATGCTTTCAACTATGTTAAGTCTGCTTAAATATTATCAAGATCTTCAAGGGATTTAGTTTTCTTTAGGTTATAATTTATGAAACCCCCCGAATACATATATATATATTCTGTATATACGGTTTTCTATATGTATATATATATACGCACTCCTGTCAAAGAGGATATCACGTTGTGTTGTTCTTTTACAAAACCCTTTTTATAAAAAAATGTGTGTATATGTTTTGCGTATATAAATATATATATATATAATATGTGTAATCGGGTGTTTAATTATTTATGTTTATATATATATATATATATATATATTCCCATATTCAAACCTATTTCTATGATTTCCAATTACTTCATTATTGTATACTGAGTTTTATGTACCTATGTAGGTTATCATAAATATACTTTAGTCTACAAATCCATTATGTAAACATTATATGTATTTAAATATCACTAAATACTCGTATGTCTATGTATTTTATTACAAATTAATTATGGATTTTAAGATATGAATACTCATCTTTAAATAAAAATTTAAATTCAAACTAGGTTTTGGGGTCTAAGTGAATCTTTGCTATATAAAACCATCATTTTTATAAAATTTTGAGCATCCGGTTTCATGGATAGTAAACCCTATATGTTTTGGTTTTAATCAAATAAATGGTTACTGGTCAGGGGTATTCTAATCTTAAGGAAATTTAATGGACCATGATTAAATTGTGTATAAACCCATATAACCACTTGGCATATATATGGTTATGTAAAACGCATTTATAGGTTTACTTTCCAAAAACCTATTTTCAATTAATAATTATTAGGATTTAGTTTATACTTTGATACATATAAGATTTTAGTAATTTTGGTGGTTGTTAAGCCAATATGTATGTTGCACTAATGAGCTTGTTTAATTTACTTTCACCCTTGTTGTGTTTTATGAATTAAAAATATATATTTTGGATTAATTAAGATATATTAGTGGGATTGGGGTTTAAGGGATCGTGTTATCATTTTTTATGTATTTATTGTATTATGATGAACATGTTGCGGTGAATGTTTGTAGTTAGTCATGTTTTGGTTTAATTTTATTTGCAAGTTTGATGACATGTTAATCGCAATAATCAATGGTTAATGTTTTTCCCTAAGTACTTAATTTCCATGATATAATAATTTTATGGATGTCATCATTTATCATCTCATGTGACAAACCCTAATCATCCATCATTTTATGTGTTTTTATGAGTTAAATTAATGGAATCTTGTACCTAGAATTAATATCACCAACTCACATATGTGAAACTTATCTCTTATCAACATGGAAATGATGCATGTTATAATGTCATGTTTAATGAATTTATTTCATCCTTAAATGTCATTTCATATTTTTATTTTATTGATAAAACATCAAATAATAATAAAGAATCTAAGAACCCATTATTTGGAGTGGAATGGGACACCCCAAATAACATCACTTTAAAATGGGTATCCAAAGTGGTATGGGACGCCTTGGATACATAGCCCCCTAAGATATAATAGGATTTTATTGGAATGATTATGTGATGGGTGGGGCCTGCTACAGCCCCTCTATGCATCGGTAGGTCTCATGAGACAAAACAGAGTCATGGCATAATGCCTGACAACAGTTACGGTTCAGTTGAAATCCCTGGACATAGATGATCATGGTTTTGGCATGAGGCCTTGACACAATCTGGCATTATACCCTCCTCTTAATGTCTTAGTAATTGAACAACCATGGGATTTTCCGACTAGTAGTATATCCCTGGTTCAAAGCCTTTTGTATGCACAAAATGAATTAATGGAATGACATGATAAGTCGCAGTAGTTCTAGACTTGATCCATTTAACAATAGCTTTATGTTATCACATGTAAAAAGATACGGATATGGCCATCATGATATGTACACTAGTTATTTTCATTATTACAACATTTTTTATTATGTCTTGTGCACTCAGAACTGCCTTGATAGTAGTATTCATTACCCTGCATGTAGTTAATGGTCATGTATTATACAAGCCTTTCTTGTTCTTTCTTAATTGGAAATTGCATACTCTAATCATGACTAGATGTTATGTTATATGTTTTCTTTGTTCCAAGATAATTAGTTTTCCGAGTTTTAGGTTTATTTTCAAGAATACTATTCTTCTTTTCAGTAAAGAAATTTTATTTTCAAGTTTTTTTAAAACCCCTTACTAGGCATACTTTTCTCACCCTACATTTTTGTTTTTTAAAATTTTTCAGGCATGGGTTTTTACTAAGAAGTTTTTCAGAAGCAGCTGGTTTCCCAGAACCTAAACCTCGCGATCCTTTGTAAATATGGTACATTATTTAATATATGTAAATGTTTGGAATGTAATTTTTGTTACATCATGTCTCATAGGCACCCGGGAATAGGGGTCCTTACATATTGTGTATTTTTCTCCTTTTTTGTGTATTTATCACTTTTATTCATGGTTCTTCCTTTATTTGGTGTTTTTTCATTAAAACTACTTTTTATAATCTATTTTCTCAATTCATGTTTAACTAATTTATATACTTGATTTTTTTATTGACAGGGAATTTCAATTTTTAGTTTAAAACTAATATTTATTTTTTATAGCACACTAATTCTATGTTTTTAGTCGACAGTTAAAGAAGTGAGTTGACTAACTATGATACTCATTAACTGATTGCTTCAACTTGAATATTTTTATTCACTTCCAATTATTTTAAATTTTTCTTAATTGAATAAATTTTTAAATGGATAGGTGGTGTGGAATTTCATTGAGATATTATGAAGTCTCGACAACTCTTTTAGGGAGATAAAACTTTGAGTTAAAAGTCATTCCAGTAATGATTTATCACAATTCATATAATGAATTTTGTTTTTTGATATGATATATCAGTAACATAAGTGAATTAGTTTATTAAAAACAATAATTAATTAAATAATACTGAAAAATTTTCTAGTGATCTTTCCTTGGACTAAATTTTCTCGCACTAATTTTCCATCACATTCATTGCATCTCAATATTGTTGGCTTAATTTTTTTGTTATAATCACTTGAATGTATGATTAGAACATAGAATGTGTGAATTAGTGTTAATAACTTTTTCTTCTATAAGAAAACATTCTATTTCAATGGTTAAGAAATGATCTACCAAACTCACTTAGTACCAGAGGTAAATGATTAGCGTAATAGATTTATATGATGTTCACTCAATAAAAATTAGCTAATACATGGTGTATTGTGGTCAATATCCTATAACACATTGTTTTTATTTTTCTATAAATATGAAACATTTTATAATTTTATGGCCTTAAAATGCATGCAAAATTTGAACCAAATACTTCTAAAAGAACTGACTTGTTATAAATAAAGAACAAATAAAAATCTTATTGAAGAATAATATGTAAGTAAAGATTAAATATCTTAAAGACTGGAAAACATTAATCTTATTTCTCTGTTTCATAAAAATACTATTTACAGTTTTCTCTCTCACTTTCAAACAATTTATAGTACTGAAAAGTTAGTTTTTATAAGATCCTTAAATATTATGACCTTCACTCAATAGAAAGGAATAACCTTTATCAATATTATGGTAAAATATATTTTAAAGTTTCCCATGTGTTTTGGAGTTTTCTGGCACATCCATTTAAGTCAACATGATCTCTCAAATTTTGAAAAAAATATCCATTTTAATTCCTATAGAATCTCTATAATATTCTTGAAATTATATGATCACAGGGATTAATATTTTATTGAGTCATGGAATCCTTAAATTTCAACCAATTTATTGAATAACATCCTCTATTGCATCATGATATTGAAGTCAACCAAAATTTAAAAATATATATATACTATTTTATCTAAAAATATACAAAAAATGGTGAGATATTATAAAATATATATGAATATTGAACATATTATAGAATGAACACAGATTTTATGGGTTGATATGGTTTGACCATCACAAACCAGTGTAACGCTAATATTATACATCCTATCATCATGGAATGGTTAATTCCTGTAATTTACTTATTTATTCATACCAAACACTTATTCTAATATGATGTCCCATTTTATGGTTTAGTTCATCATCCTTCATCAAATATAGTTTCACCTAAATCTCATAATAAACATTAGCATGGAATATTTTGCCTCCTCATAGTGAAACAATTTTTACGGCAACATGACATATACTTTATTCAAAATAATAATCTCCATTTGGTTTCATATCATACTATTTACGATGTAGTTTATTCTTATATAATTTTAATTTATTCTTATTTAATAATTTTTTAGTGTGAACCCCTATGGGAAAACTTATTTCTTATTCATTCCACTCAAAACATTCACTTTCACTATATCAATCTTTAAAACTCCATAAAATTATCTTCAAAACGATAATCCCATTACTTTTAAAAAAATAATTATTCTAATTGGTTATAAACTTATAATATGTATTGAAAAAACTCAACATTGTCATCCATTGGACTAAAAATATCCCCCCTTGGATTTATTTTCAATACTACTCTATATTTCAGTAATCTCTCTAAATCTCTACACCAAAATTAGTAATCGATAACTCATACACTAAAATATAACTGAAACATGAAGTCCACTTTTCTCCCCATTATTGATAATAAATATAATGTTTCTTTAGTTATGGTTAACATTACTCCCCTCAATGTAATGATTCACAGATCAACAAACTCAAAGAATAAATGAGTTCTCTCAATGTAGAAAAAAAGAGAAAGATATTAACATATACCTCAAATATGTTGATAAAAAAAATAGATATGTGATACCAAATGAAAAATATTACTATTTCTGACACTTTTTCTGGGGCACGCATCCACCTGTTTGAGTACGCGCTGATTGTGTTGCCCCACATTCCCGCTTTCCAAAGGTAGGAGGCATCTATCACTTATTCAGGGAAGTTTTCTCCTTAATCAAAATGGGATGATGGGAGGTCAATTCCTCTATCTGTGAATTCCTCCTCAGAAATCACTACCTAGTCATGGTCTCCCTCATTGACTTAATACGTTGTTTGTGAAACACTACCCATTTCCATTTCTTCAGGGACGCCGGTTAATTGCACAACTTCTGTCAGGAAATTCCGAGGGGTCAAGTCAAGGAAGAAACCTTCGATCAAGGGATTAGTCACGTTGGACATCGTTGGAATGTATGGATACTAGAGCACTAGCGTGTCTAGGTTTCTTCACCTTATGATAGGGCTTATCTAGGTCGCGGAAGCCCGAGGCATCCCACATCGAATGCGGGGAATTATATTCCGTAGGCATGTCTATGAGGTTTTCCTCAGCTTCCCATGCTTAACATAGGGCATGTTACGAGTTTAATGTCTAGCAGAGATGGATCGGACTGATCGAAACACTGATGGACGTGGATCATATGGGATAAATCCCTGGAGGGAACATCGATGTTTAGGATAATGCGTAGTTAGCTTCCCGATCGTGGCTGGGAGCAGCGAGAGGGTGGGTGACATGATCTTACAAGGATGTGGCGGCCTATGTGAGAACCAAGATGGATATGGATGGCTGAAAGAACTGTATGGATAGTGAGATGGAACTAATGTGAGAGTTATGTTGATGTTGGGCTTGAACCTCGAAGAGACTTTCTACGTATCCCTATGGCAGGAAATCAAAGTCCACATAGTTCAGTGGGGCAATGGGACACTTGAGGAGGTGGCCCACAATAATGGAGGAATGAGACCTAGAGAAAGTGGAACCTCCAGGTTGGGGAATGACCTTCTTGAAACACATAGACTCGAGGGGGAGACCAATATGGGGTGTTTAGTGGGATTGAACATCATAGAGGCTTCCTACGTATCCCTATGGAAGGGAATCAAAGTCCACATAGTTCAGGGTGAGGGCATAAAATCGGGGTGTACACATAGGAAAATGACCTGAAGATGATGTTGGGGATTATACATGGTTAGCAGCCTGAGATGGTATGGTTCTCTGGGGTGGACTGGGATGTGCATCCCAACAGGGGGGCTGAAACAGCTTACCTATGATTGCGGAACAACGGATTACCATTGATTCGAGAACACAATGGCTTACTATTGGCTGGAAAGTATAAGTTCTTGAATTCTAGTGGTTTCACAACAGATTACCATTGGGTGGGTTTACAATGGATTATCACTGGATGGGGTCACAACAGCTTACTGCTAGATGGGGGTCACAACGGCTTACCGCTGGATGAGAAACACAGTGGCGTACCATTGGTAGGGGTCACAACATCTTTCTGTTGGATGGGTGCCACAATGGCTTACCATAGAATGGGTTGAACCACATGGAGGATTTCTACATACCTTTTCTAGGAGACAGGATCCAATCCCACATAGTTCGAATGGGTACAGTTTAGTGTCATGCAGGACAAAGAGGTGGTATACGGTTTAATGTCAGGTAGGATGAGGATGAATCGATGCGAAGTGGTCAGGACGGATGGGTGTTGGGATTGAACCTCAGGGAGGCTTCTTATGTACCTTGCCTTTGCAAGGATCAAAGTCCACATAGTTAAAGATGGTTTGATCCATTGTTAAGAGGTTCAGATCAAGTAGTTGTTGGTATTTAACCTTAGGGAGGCTTCCTACGTATCCATGTGGCTAGGAATCAAAGTCCACATAGTTCGGATTGGTGTGAATCGATGTGAAGGGGGGCGGATCAAGTAGGTGTTGGGATTGAACCTTAGGGAGGATTCCTATATATCCCTAGGACTTGGAATAAAATTCCACATAGTTTGGAAGGTGTCAACTGACATGAAGGGGGTCGGATTAAGTACGTGTTGGGATTGAACCTTAGGGAGGCTGCCAACATATCCATGTGGAAGGGAATCAAATTCCTCATAGTTTGGAAGGTGGGTTGGGGATTACATGCTAAGGTGGACTGAGTAGGATGCTATAGTCAATGCTTACTCTAAGGCCACATGAGTCTTGGTCGGAGTGAGAATTAAGAGGCAGCAGAGACATGACGATCACGTCGCAAAAGGTGCATCAGTGGGATGTGGAGTGGGGCTTACACATGGCTAGTTGACGAATAAGGAAATAGGGGCTTATGCATGGAGTGGCCCAAAGAGGAAATGGGGGCTTATGCATGGTTAGTGGATTAGGGATATGGATATTGGTACTAACTGCAGGATGGAGGCCCAATGGCGACAAATCTTAGAGGGATAGGGATGGTATAATAAAGGTCCATGTGACCATATCTCCTCTTATTATTTGGAACCGAAGAAAAAAGGAGGATTATGGGTACTACCTCCTAGAAGAAAGGCTAGGGTCTTACACCAAGTTGGTTTCCCTTCCCAGCGGACCAGTGCCGCTCCAACAAATATGATCTCATTCCATGTGAGGAAGATCTCACGCCCATGGAGATGAGTGGGTGTAGATAATGTTTGAGATGGGACACACTGTGTATTATTCATGGGAAGATGTCATAGATTAACTTCATGTACTGAGGATGATGGTGCTTAGTAGTTTAACGTCATATAGCTTGGACGAGGTGGGTGAAATCTGAACCCCAAGGACTTACATGATTGATACCTACCCACCCTTGGGGAAGGGAAGGCATCAGCAATTCTATGGTGTGGGGTGTTTTGATGTGATCCATTGAGGGGTCCATGTTAGTGTGGATATGAAAAGAATCAATATCCATTAGTGTTCCTATGTGAAGAAGCATAAGGCTAAGCAATGCAACATAATTCATAGCCCAAGGGACTTTAAAGTCACTTCATACGAACCTGGAGGGTCATATAGGAAAAAGGAGTGTGACACATATGTTTCATGTGTAAGAGGGGTTTGGAAATGGTGTCCTATGGTAAGGATGACACATGTAGCACATAAGGATGGATGCGTGCAATATGGGAAGTTGCGCGCAAGATGGGGTGGTTGCACGCAAACTAAAAGGATGCACGCAAAATCAGCCTAATGCAAAGGGAATTTTCAAGAAAGTGGTATATATTTCACTCAAAGGACTTTGGGTAAAAGGAAATTGATGAGGATCATGCCCAAGAGGGCCCACCCAATGGAGGACCCTTGGGGGACCTATCACGCAAGTTCCAATACCTTGGGGCCATAGTGTTTTTCGTGCGGTCACAGAATATGTGTCTTCTGCATAGTAGAGTATTGGTTTGTCTTCTGTAACTGCCTTGTAGGTTCAAGGGTTCGTTTAAATTTATAGCATAAACCCTCGAAGGTGATGCATAAGAGGATATAAGTGCAAGGGGGTGGTTAACATCTCTTTAGACATAGAAGGGTTTGTTCATCGTCGGGTAATATTCACGCAGGCTCTCCCTTCACACTCATGCCTTAACTAATTTTTCGAGTGTGCTGCTGTGAAAGGGACACTTTTACATTGCATTAGGTGTGCAAGGGGTTTTGTTCTAGATGATTTTTTTCGTACCTCCCCGGACTCTTGCACACCAGTGCCTTTAGTGGTTTTTATTTGGTCGTTGTGGAAGCCTGTCTTTGACAATGCCTTGGGCATGTAAGCGTTTCTGTGCATCCCATAATTCCTGCATGCAAATTTCTCTAGGGTCATGAAATATTCTGATCACCCTCTAAATGCCTTTTTTTCTTTATCATCCAAATCTTATCCCTATCTGAAATTTAACATCAACAAATACCCCCCCCCCCTCAAAATCAAAGCTGAAGGGAGTCATGAAGGTCAGATTCTGAGTGTTATGCCAAAAAGTAAGGAATCTCCCACACAATGTGCACAAAAACAGTGTTTGGGCACACAAACCTCTTTCACATGTGTGTAAGACATGATCTATGCCTATAAATACATTGAGTTATGCCCCTAGTTCCCAACTTTGACTTTTTATTTAAAACAGGAGTTTTTCTCTCATACGCAAAAAATTTCTCACTCTACATGCATGTTTCTACAGCCAATCATATTCTTTGCATGCATTTTGATCACCTGTGTGCATCCTCCCTTTGTTCCCGCCGCTCAATTATTGCGGAATTCCTGCACGCACCCAACTGTTTTATGCACTGATTTTCATTCTTTCGTGCAAAACCCTTAGGGTTTCTGAAAGCTTGAAAAAAAAGCCTCTTAGCAGGCCGATGCCGAGAGGGAGGCCACTACAGCTATAAGGAGGACTCAAATGACCATGAACCCCTAAATTATTCATGTGAGGAGGGTTGTGTCTGATAATCATAAGCTTTTTGGCATGCTTATGTAAGCTCAAAAAGATTATGTCCTGAGAAACAGCCTACCATTATAGAACATCGGCATTCTGGCGAAGGTGTTGATGCCTGGCTTCGAAATGGATACACAGAAGTCATGGGTGACATGTGAGGATAGCTTTTCAGAATTCAATATCACGAAAAATGACCATCCAGCTATGTAAATTCATAACACTTCCATCTACGTCCTAAATCCAAAGACTAAGACTATTGTAGGGAGTGATTCAGATCCTAAAGAATCTTCTACTCTTTACACGAGCAATTTATAAAGAAGTATTACTGATGAGACTAAGGGTTTTAAGGAATAGGACTTTAGGTCTAGAGGCGACTTGACAAGTGAATGGGCCTGGGTGTACTGGGTACGCCCAATGTGCAAGGATTTTGGGCCAGTGATGTGGTCTATCGAGCTTTTTGAAGCTGTTTGGACATCCCAGTTTCACTTCTACAGGAAGTAGGACCTATTACATGAGTTATTCAGTCACTGGTCTTCTGACACCAACACCTTCCACCTCCACCATGGGGTGGTAGGTATTAGTTAGTGGGACATCCATTATATTGGGAGGATCCCCTTGGATGGGTACCATTATGATGAGTTCCTCCCAACAGAAAATGTATGGGGAGATAGGACATGCACCCCTATCCTTACATGGAATCTACTAGCATTGGACAAGGATAAGTTGAAGATAAAATATGTTCTAAAGGACATATCTTGTTTGGGATGGTTCAGTCTTTTTATGACACGAGGCAAGGCTTTGAAGATTCCAGACCGAGGGAAGAAATGCCCGAACATAACTCATAGGGTAAAGGTGGTATTATATTGGATGGTCCTGGAGGTTGGAGAGAACCAATCATTGGGCTTTGGGATAAATGAAAATCGGGACCCAAATGTACGAAATTCTGGGTTCCTTGCTGCATTCTTGACCGGTTGGTTGTTTCCAGTGAAGGACATAAGGACGGTGGTTAGCCCAGGGACACTAGTGATGGTCAGGATCATGGTGGTGAAGAACAAGGTTAACCTGGGGGTTCTTGTGTTGGAAAATATGTACAGCATTCTAGGGAGTATTTCAAGGGGAAGTATGATCAGAAGGATATGTAGATCATTCCAAATAATTCATGTTTGGGTCGCAGCCCACTACGGTGGATATGAATTTCCAAACACCATTCATTCTTTAGGGGATGGTATGCGGCCATCCCTATTGAAAATTAATGGAATCTGCCCACTAATGCTCAGAGATGAACAGATCAAGCTCAATATTGGCAGCCACACCCATTTCAACATTCACCAGTTTCGGACCCCGGTCGGTCAGATGGTAGATGACAGGTGGGGCCTATTTGAGCAGAGGAAATACCTGAAAAGCATCATGGGCGGTTTTCTGGTAGCCCAGAGCGATGGAAAAATATTTTCCAAACTGTACGTACCAACAAGGTTATCTGGGCAGTTTGGGTGCATGTAGGGAATGCCAAATAATTTTTATATAGAGGTTTGGAAAGAGATCCATTCCTTCATCCTTCACCAATGGTGAATTATATTCATTACTTCCATCCTAGGCGAATTCATCACCCCCCCCCCACACACACACACACCACCACCAATGTTAGTGAAGGCCTATTAACATAGTATGTCAAAAACTGGACAAAAACATATCCTGTGGTGATTCATTAGAAACTCATCTGGAAAATCAATGTGGATAGTGTGGAGCCTGAAGAGTTATAAGGTATACAGAGTGCCATGGGGGTGGTGAGATAAATAATGGTCCAGGTGGATAGCAGGGCACTGGCTATAACTTCATCACCAAGAGCATCGCAAGCTAAGAACATGCCTCCACCTTCCGAGGAGGGGTGTTCTTGTGGGCGACCTCATGGGACAACTAGGGAAATTCTTGTGAAGTAGCTCAGGCACCTCCTAAAGCCAATTTATGATGCTATCTTCCCATCTCTCTGGTCTTCTGGGAGGACACTGCGGAAATCTATGTCCACCAAAGAGCTATAGTGGAGGCTGGTGTATACAGGGATTGACCTTCCAGACATAGGGCACATCCAGGTGGTGGATAGGGTAAATTTTCATCGTCGACATGCATACCTAATAGCCATGGATATGTATGCATGCCATTGGGGGAAATATGAAGAGCCGCACGTCCTGGTGAAAATGATTCTCAACTAAGAACATGACTTAGAAAAGATTACATCTGAAGACAAGGATATAGAGGAAGAAAAAGAGGGAGGGTACGGGGAGGAAGAAGATGAAGAATAAGCAGATGAAGAAGATGAAGAGGAGGTAGAGTTTTAAGGCCTCAGTGGTGAAGTACCTTCAGGAACAACTACTTTCAACAAATTCCTCATGAGAGTGGTGAGGTTATAGGATCTGACATCGAAATGGGTGAGAATCTCAAGGTGATTTTAACCCTTATCTTTCCTAGCCTTCCCTTCTCACTCACTATCATAACATATCCTACAAATTTCATCCTGTTTAGGAACATATAGACAATGGAGTCCCAGAATCCTTCCCCACAGGGGGTGAAGATATACCCATGGAGGAAAGAGGACCTCATTAGGAACCTATCCTCGAAACCAATAATGGTGGGGAACCAGTTATGGTTGAATTAGGTGGTGATGATCCAAATGAAAGGGGTGAAATGGAAGCCTGTAAGTTCTCTATATTTTCCAAAATCTAGGAAGAACCAGTGCTAGTGATTTAGCTTACATGTTGTGAGGTATCTATTGTAGGGGTAGCTCCAACCATTACGCATGCACTGGATACTACTGTGCTTGTCTCTTGTAAGTATTTATCCTTGTCGACTATCAACTTTTATCAGGAAGCTCAGCTGACTAAGATATCAATTTCCATTGTAGTAATTGCACGTTTGGCAGCTCGAAAGGCCATTGACGTGAGAACATGGGCAGGATCCATGCTGGTGACTATACCATCTCTTGCAGATCCATCCATTCAAGCTGAATCCATCACAGTGCTCATAGAGCCATAGTCTACAGTCCTGGGTGATAATGCTTATGAGGTGGAGTTTCAGTCCGGTGAGGGTGAAGATGATATATAATAAATATTTCTAGAATGGGACCCTACCACTGAACTTATGGTTTCCTTTCCAATGTATAGACCCACAGACCCTAAGGAGATAGATGATTCTGAACCAAACGCAGATGAGGAGGTCCACATGATGCAGCTCAATGGGTGTTAGTGCATCAAAAGTTTTCTCATCTAGTCATAGGTAGAATGGATAATCTAGAAGGAATCTCTTTACACCTAGATACACTTTCTCTGTGTTGGGGGTGGATGTATCTAGTCTTCATATAATGATCCGCAACTACATGGCTGAGAAAATACGGGAGAATAGCCAATGCTACCACATTTACCGGTGCCAAAAGGAGTCAGTGAATACCCAGGAATTCCTTAAATCTGAGAAATAAGTCTGATGTATTGAAGAGAAATCCAAAGAAAGGAGGTCATTCATCGTAACCCACACTGATATCATTGAACAGTTGAGAGCCCAGCTGGTGGACGCCCATGGGAAGGTAGTGCAAGTGGGTTGCCAAATGATTGAGCTCCAGGATGAACAAGTGCAATCAAAAGCTAGGGCCAATGAGTTACGCTCTGAAGTCACTGATGAAGAGAAGGATCTCAGAGAGCATAAATCAATCCTAGAAGCCACAAGCCAGAAGGTGCCAACACCGGAGTAGTCTATAAAAGATGTTGATTCCTAAGGGACCTATTTTTGCAGAAATCATAAACATATCCCTTTTTTATTTCTTCTTATTCCAAATTTTGTTCATGGATTGACTACTTTCTTGTTTATTTTAATTCATTCTGACTGCAATTGTGAAATAATGAGAAATCTATCCCTAATCTCATGTGGGTCATGCCCAATGTGAGAAACAAGGGATGGTCGCATCGTTTATTTTTTTGAAGGTGGGAGTTCCAAAAAAATTGGAATCTAGGGTATAAAAGACCCATCCAGGCTTCTGAGAAGAAAGGGGAAGGCCTGGACAGAGAATTAATCTCTTAGAACAGTCGAAGTATTTCTTCCCCAATGTGCTCTAGTTCATGAGTGGGGTAATGCCAGGGGAATTAGAAACAATCCAAACATAGGTGAATGGAATGTTTTAATGAGAATACAAGAAATTCGTAATGTTGTGGGTGTGGCATGACAATAAAGGATAATTGTTGACCATATTCGAGATACAGTACCCCTATTGTGTTAGCCTGAAACAGGGATAACAAACGAGGGATGACTGCTAACCATGTTTCAAACACGGGTCCTAACTCAAAATTTTATCCATTTGTATTCTAGACCATTGGCCTAGAATAGTATGTGATCTATAGGCAAAACATCCATACTATTAGGGGGTTCTTTTAGATGTGAAATAGGATGAGGTTCCAAATAAAGGGCATGCAAATCATGGAGGGTGGAGTGATTGTTCGTTCTAATGGAGTCCAACATTCTTGAAATTGTCCCACCATGGTAGAAACAACATTAGGTGGGTGCATAGGCCTGATAAAGTATCATACCTACTTCCATACAGGTCATATTTGGTGAAATTTTGGAACACATCATACAGATGTGGACAATGAATGGAATAGTTTAAGGTCACATGACCTGGATGTTTTACATAGTTTTAAGGTCATACTGCCAGCACTGAGGTTGGGGCTGAGGGGACAAAAGGACTAATGATCCTAGGTTTGGGTCTGAGGTGAAATTCCCAGACCTCACTATGTGTCCCATACAGAAGACAATCAAGAAAAATATAGTTCTTAAAGCACGGTGTGGTTGGAGACCAACACTAGTACAGGGAATACTCTCTGGTGAGGAAACCAGTGCATCCCATAATTAGTACAGGGCATCATGAACTTGTTCTGGGTAGAGATGAAGTTACATGGTCACCCGGAATGGGAACGTGTGGTGTGGGACATATCCTAATGTGAATTATACCCCCAAGAGGCACTCGTCACACCACATGTTCCCGAAAGACTTCGGGCTAAGGGGCCGAAGAAGAGGGGGTGGAAGGATTTAAAATTCATAGGGATGGACCCAAAGATAGAATGTCCAGGCTTTCCTACGTATCCCATGAGGATGATAATCAAGCCACTAGTAGTTCTAGGAATGTAGTCTTTAAACCTTGAATAAAGGAAGTAGAGAGATCTTAGTTTAAGGTTTTAGAGCTCGGACTAGAGATCTTAGTTTAAGGTCTTATAGCACGGACCAGAGATGGTAAAGATTGAGGGAGACACATGGTGAAGTAATTATAAAACCCAACATTAATGAGGTCCTAAGTCCATATAACACCATTCACATCCTGGGGGGGTTTAGGTCTAGGGACCGAAAATAAAAGTTGGTTTGCGCCAGCAGAAAAGTGCCCAGGTGATTCTACGTGCACCATGAAAATCTGAATCAATTCATATGTAGTTCTAGATATAACATGGTAAGCTACCAGTTCCAGGGATGATAAGGTCATGAGGTTCTGTTCCACACACCATAACAAGCAACACTTGATAGATCTTGTTTTTCCGTTAGGATAAATTTGTGTTTTTTGAATCACTAAATTGAAGATAGATAGTCCTGGTGTCTCTACAAGAATCAATCCACAGTAGGCATTAAAAAATGGAATGTTGGATGACAAATACCCAATATGATGTACCCCTGGGTAAGTAAATCACAATACAGTTCCATTTTTCGTCGTGCATCCAGGATGATAATGTCATAGTTAAGGATCGTATGATAAGACCAACCATAGATTTTATATTTGTGCAATAAAGATGCAACAGTTTTAAGACATGTGGGACTAGGTGTCATATTTTAACGTCATATGGATAGGACAAATACAGATGAAATGTGGTTTTATAGGAGAACATGTATAGTGTGATAAATCATACTAGATGTGAATGAGGATGAGGTCCACACCACACCACACCACGTGCAATTCTGGGGAAGAAACCTCAAGATGAGGGGCCAGAAAAGGTCATAGAATATGGGGATGGACCCATGGAAGAAGAATCTAGGTGTTCCAATGTATCCCATGAGGATGGGAATCAAGCCATACGTAGTTCTGAGAGTTCAGTTTAACATCATGTGTGATAAGAGGTAGGAGATACTATCTCCTAGAAGGGGAGTATGTGGTGTGACTATTGCAAACCTAAAATGAATGCAGACAAAATACCACACACTCCACACCACGCAATATAATAATATTCATGGCCTAAAAGGTTTAACATAAGAGATAATTAGTGGAACTTGAGTTTCATGTATAAGGAGATCTTATTTTAATGTCTTAGATCTCGGACCTTGGAGAAGCGAAACTCTTCCAAGTGAGCACAGACCTTGATATTATCCCTAAGACCACATTATTCAAACTCAGTGTGGGAAACAAGGAATGAAGTGGTATTTTAAATAGATGGAATACACATAAAGGGGAAATCAATTCGGAGCCCCGAATAATGCCTTACTATAGATTTTTCCTCCTAATGTGTAAATGAGCACTAAGAAATAGTACCAAGAGTTCTGAAATTCCACTTGGACGTAATGGGATGGAAAAATGATGTGAATCATGCAACCAACTTTTAGGTCTTGATGGGGTTGTCATGATGATGGAGGATAACTGTTGACTGTGTTCGAAACACATTATCTATATCATGTGACCTAAAATGGGAACAAAAAATGAACGTCAACCATTGACAATATTCACAACGTGGCAATTGTATCAATTTTTCATTTAAACCCCTAGAGGACGTTGGCCCGAAATGGTAGGAGACCCCTTGGGCTAAGCATCCATGTCATTTTGGGGTCATTTCAGATGTGAAAGATGATGAAATCCCAAATGAAGGGGAAAACGAAGCCTGAAAAATGGGAAAGAGCATGTCTAGATAGAATCCTACACTCTAGGTCCTAAACCAGAGTACTCCTCGGCACATTAGTGAATCACTGAAGAGGGTTTATGGTCCCAACATAAGAGAATATTACTTGATAAGATTAGTTTGGGATAGGAGATCAAACGGGTATCAAGAGAAACAGGTATGTGGTGTGGTTGTTACAAACCTGACATGAATGGGGACATAATCCCATACCACACCATATACCCCTCCCCTAGAAGGACTCAGCCCAAGGGGCCATGATGATAATGAGGTTTCTAAGCGATGGGTTTATACCTGAATACTAAATGTTTGGGTGTTCCTATTTATCCCATAAGGATGGGAATCAAGTCACACGTAGTTCCAGAGGATGTTGTGCATTTTCACTTCATGTGGCAAGGTCGCAGATATAGGAAAGGTATCTCCATTGGAGATGCGTATGGCACAGCGGTAACCTGGCGTGAATGAGAACATATGCATGTACTACATCATACAATCCCGAATGAGGACTTGGGACTGGTGGAGAAAAGGCCTAAGGGTTTAAGAGGGGAATTCCCTTCCAGTTCGTAGTTTAATGTCTTTTGATGAGGACGATGGTGATCTTAATTATAGTCAAAGAGCTCAGACCATAGATATGTTCTCCATTGTGTGGTTATTAACATACCAAAGCTCCTAAGCCCACATGAGCATACTAGGTGTGGGAAACTAGGTGGATGACCAAGATCTCCCCAACATATAAGGGTATGATAGCTGGACTCACACTTCTACCTGAGGCAGACTGACATTTGAAGAGATAGAAGGATAGAATGAACCACTACACCTAATATTTGGGACATATGGGGGTGGTCACAAAGATGAAGGATAGCTTTGGACAATGTTCGAAACACAGCATCCATATCTTGTGACCTGAAATGGTAACAACAAATGAGTGTCAACTGCTGACTATATTCGCAATGCAAGACATGTATCAAATTGTCATCAGGAATCCTTGGGGGTGTTGGCCCGAGATGGTAGGATAGCCATTAGGCCTAAAATTCAGGCCATTCAAGGGTCCTTTTGTATATGAAAGATGATGAAGACCGAAATAAAGGGAGCATGTGTAGCATGAATATGCCTGTGCAGTTTAACATCATGCAGGGTGACGAGAGTGGTGGAAATCTCTAGGGAAATGAACACATGGTGCAGTCATGATGATCTTGTTGTGAATGAGGGAGAAATCCTACAATAAACCATGTGTTTCATCACAAGGGGAGATCTTGAAGTTGGGGATGGGCCTACGGATGAAATGTATGAGCACTCTTATGTATCTCATAAGGATGGGAATCAAGCCACACGTAGTCCTAAAAGGGCCATGCAGTTTAGCGTCTTGTGCTAAGAACGTTGGATAATAGAAGAATGTGGAAGGGAATATGGTGCAATCATTATAATCCCAACATGATTGGGGGGCCAAAAAATTCTACACTACACCATGTAGGATCCCCCCAAGAGAACTACACCCAGGTGGGGTAGTCAAAAGGATGAGTTTGGGGGATAGACTCAAGATAGGGAATCAGAGTATTCCAATGTATCCCATTATGATGGGAATCAAGCCATGTGTAGTTCTGGAAATGCAGTTTAACGTCTTCTAGGATGATGGTGGTAGGGAGATCTTAGTTTAATCTCTTAGAGATCAAACTGTTTTTAAGGTCATGTAGAACCAAATTTACTCAAGAAAAGTATTTCTTGAGGAACTTGGCATTGGTGGGAGGAGTTATCCTTTCACCATCCATGGTAACCTGTGAGTATGCACCATTGGGATAAACCTTGTGAATGGTATAAGGTCTTTCCCATTTGGGCTCAAGTTTTGGTGGCTTCCATCCAGGTATCATTGGTATCCTTAGATCCAACACCATATTACCTTGCAAGAAGAAGTAGAGGTAAACTTTATTGTTTAGGCTCCAACTTTCTTGTTCTGATGCCTCTCTAGATAGTGCAGGGTGTGAATCATGTTCTCATCGAGTGCTTCTAATTCAGCCAGACATATTTCAACTACCTTATCTAGTGCTTTCTGATTATAGATAGTTGTGTGTAATAAAGACAACTAAATCTCGATGGGCAGGACGACCTCTGTTTTGTACACCATGGATTATGGGGTCACCTGTGTGGAATTACGATTCATTGTATGATAAACCCAGAGGGACTTGGGTAGCTTGTCAGGCCAACTCTTCTTGTTCTAACCAACCATTTTCTATAGAATGTTATAGAGGGTTTTTTTGAATGCCTCGACCTTCTAATTTTCTTGTGCGTGATAGTGATAGGTATGGTTAGAATAAATATTGTACATGGCATAAAATTTATTCCACTCAGACTCCCAAAAGTTGGTGTCGTTATCGGGGAGGATGGTGTGAGGGACTTAAAACCGGTAGATGATATTGGAGCTCTCAAATTCAATGATCGAATGGTCCTTGGCCTCCTTGAGCGGGATTTCCACTTTCCACATGGAAAAGAAATCTGTAAGAGTCATAATGAACCATAATTGGTGAGCTTTCACTAGTGGATATGGTCCCATGACATCGAGTCCCCATAATGCAAAGGGCTAAGATAACTTGGTAGTGTGGAGAGGCTCTAGCGGCCGATGCACAAAATTGGCATGAATTTGTCATGCATGTAATCTCTTGGAAAATTCGGTGCAGTCACAGGTCATAGAGGGCCAAAAATACCCCAATCTCTGGATCTGGTGAGATCGTTTCGCGCTGGTTTGATGAGCCTCATAAGAACTAGCATGAAACTCTTACATGACTTGAGAAATCACAATTCCGTGAAAGCAATAGAGAAGAACCACATCAATCCCACTCTTGTAGAGAATCTAATCAACATCGGGACAAATCTAGAGGGTAAACTGTAATGCACAGCATCAGTTTTACCCGTGCTCGTCCCAAACTACCGAAATATTATTGTTCTGAAGATACTCAACCACGGGTGTCCTCTAGTTGGGGGTTACTTCTAGAACCGAGATAGGGGGACCTAGGGGCCTGACATGGATGCGCGAGTAGTAAGGTGTCTTACCTACGAGCTGTCATTGTCATCTAGAGTGACGGGGGAGATGACTCTCTGGTGTGCCACGTGGATAATCCAATCATCATGATCATGCTCTTCAAGAGATGCATCTTGGATATCCAAGGCATCAGATCGACCATTCTGGGATTGAGGGACATGGGTAACTTCTGGACAAGATGGGAATCAGGCCATTAGCTGGAGGGTGTGTTCCAATAGTGCTACAAGTTCTAGATTTCTAACGACATAGTCACTGTATATTTTCCAGATGATTATTTTGGAGTCCCCTCTCACCTGAAAGTGGGGAACATCAATCATGAGGGTCATCTCAAGGCTAGTGATGAGAGCTCGATGCTCTGCTTCATTGTTGCTACAGCCCTCTGATAGTAGGAATGAATGTGGAAAAACATCTTGTGCTGGAGTTATGAAGAAGATACCCAGGACTACTCTATTGAGTATGGGGTCATTGAGTCATCTTCTGGTAGGGATGTTGGAAGTGCCATCAAAGTGAATTTTCCAACACAGAATATCTTGGTCAACAGAGAGGATTACCTCATTAGGAAAATAAAGGTCCAGAGATTAGTTCGTTGGAGCTGGATGGGCGGAAAGGAAATATACCAATGATTTCCCCTTGATAGCCTTCTGAGGAATAAACTTGATGTCCAATTGATAGAGAATCACTTCCCACTAAGCTAGATGGCCTATCAACATGGGGCGGTTCAGGATGTACTTCAGTGTATCCACTCGGGACACCAGCTGTAACTCACGGTGTTGTATGTAATGACACAATTTATGTACTGTGAACACTAGTGAAATGTAGCTTTTCTCAATAGGGGAGTATCTATTCTCTATATCAAGGAGCATGTGGCTGAAATAGTAAAGATTGTTCTTTGTCCTCTCATTGCTCTTATAGGCAAGAAGGTCATAGAGAGATCATTCTAGAGTAGTCATATAAAGAACCAGTGGATTTCTGGAAACGAGTGGAATCATGACTAGAGGGTGGAGCAGATACTGCTAGTTTTCCTTGAAAGCAATCTAACATTCCTCAGTCCTATGATAAAAATTTCCTTTTTTCATGATCTGAGATAAGGGCTTACACTTACCAGCCAAATTCACAATGAATTAGTGTATGTAGGCTATGTGGCCTTGGAAGCCTCAAAGATCTTGAATATTGCTCAGGGGAGACATCTGTATAATGGATTTGATCTTCTCTAGGTCGACCTGAATTCCTATGTATCTAAAAATGAAGCTGAGAAACGTTCCGGAGGTGACCCCAAAGGCACACTTCAATGGGTTCATCTTCAGGTGGTGAGAACAGAGGAAGCCAGACAGTTTCTCAAGGTCTTTGAGTTGGTCTTGATGATGGAGATATTTGACCACTAGATCATCCACGTATAATTCCACATGTGTCTTGAGTATTAGCTTAAATATGTGATGCATAGCCCGCTGATAGGTCACACCTACATTCTTTAGAAAAAAGGGTATGACTTTGTAGCAGAAAGTACCTTGTGGTGCCCAAAAGGCAGTAGACTCCTCATCCTTGGGATCCATTTGGATCTGGTTATTTCCGGAGTACCCATCCATGAAGGGGAGGGCCTGTAACGTAGTGGTGGCATCAATAAACAACTCTATCATGGGAAGGGGAAAATCAACCTTCAGACAGTGGCGGTTGAGATCCCAGAATTTGATGCAGAATTTGATCTATCTATTCTTCTTCTTTATGGGATCAATTTTGGATAACCATATGGCATACTAAACCTCCTTGACAAAATTGGCTCTGATGAGCTTATCAACTTTGGATTTAGCCATATCATTGTGAGAAGGATGCATCTTTCTGGGAGGTTGCTTGAACCCGCAGTGGATTACTGGGAGACCGAGGTAGTGGACGACAACTTGGGGATCTAATCATTGAATTTCATTATAGATCTAGGAAAATATTTCATGATGTTTCTTCAGGAGGTCCATGTACTGCTATTTCTCCTTGACATACATAGCGGCACTGATCAATGTGGGTTTCAGATCTGTCTCGCCACTGAGGTTCACCTATACAAATTCATTGACAATGGTGTAGACACCCTCTTCGAATACAGGATTAGTATCCTTTAAACCTTATTCATCACTTACAAAGGAGGGATCCTCGGTAGAAAGAGTTTACCCTAAGTCAACATATCCTGATGGGAGGCTGGTGCCATCCTGAAGGGCAGTAGACACTACATCGGGGAACTCCCATGCTCTCTAAACCATAGTGATGAAAGTTGTAGATCTGATCCCGTCTAAATTTGGCCCAAGGGGCCATGAATGATGATATTGAAACAATAGTCATGTGTCAGGTTGATCCGGTCTATCTGAGTCCAGGGAAATAAAAAAGTATGGTGTATTGTTGTTACCATGGGGCAAACATCCCAATATCATATGGGGCAGGTGGTTCTGGGATCACCCGAGCCTGATTTTTGTAGGAATACAAGGTAATATTCAAGTGTCACTTAGACTTGGTAATGTGATTCCCCCTCATTCCAGAAACAACAAATCATTACCCCATATCTGGGGTTCTAGCCTCCAATTGATGGATCAGGAAAATATAGGCATCATCCATATTTGTCCACGGGTTGGTCGTAGTCGTTGCGTGTTCGACCTCGTTAGCCTAAATCTGCTTTTCCTTTATCTTTTAGTTGTCAGACTCTAGGTAGCGGGATTCAAAAGAGACAAAGGTATCTGCTTCACCATGAAGTACTCCCACTCGACCATTAAGGGAGTACTCCAGGCACTAGTGATGTGATTAATGCACCACCGCATGCAGGTGGAGCTCTAGTATGCTCATCAGCGCATTATAGGTGGTGTCTTATGAGACAACCATGAACTCAGTGCTGGAAACTAGTCCACTGAACTAGGTATTCAAATGGATAATTTTTATTGGGGTCTATTTCATCCTATCATAACCTTTAATTTTCAGGTCAGGGGGACTTTGGTCATCCTCTGGTAGCCCCATCTTTTGGGGGGTTTGGGTTGGGATTAGGTTGATCCCAGAGCCTGTGTCAAAAAGGTAGCAATGAACCATCGTGTCATTGAGGTGGTCGATGATGTAAAATGGGTGTATGTTCCCCTATATGGGAGATCCTTCATCTTCTCCATATAACGAGATAATGGAATGGAATTTATCATTCTTGATTGCCTCAACATAGAAGGCATCTGTAGCATCTACCTCTATCTCAAACTGGAGGGGGATTTTTAAAGCCTTAATGAGGGCTTCATGCATATCCACTGACATGAAAAGAACCTCAAGGATAGATATCCTTTCTGGAATTCTAGAAAGATGCTTGAGGATATCATACTTTCTTACCATGTACGGTCTTATTCTTATAAAAGTTCGCTCTATGACAGGAGGTATGGCGGGCCCTATCGACCGAACTGGCAGCTGACTAGTGTTGGGAATGTCCTAATGTTTACTAGTTGAAGCCTGTGGAGTGACTATCTGATGTGGACCAGATGACTGAGATAGGTCTGTAATGGAGCATGGATGAAAATGGAGTTGTCAAGGTGGCTCTGCCTGATCCACTAGCACAAACGGCAGTGAAGGTGGACCTGATGACATCAAATGAGAAGGCTTCATGTGCTAAGATTTGGGCTGGTCTTGTTGTATGGTCTCGATTTTATGCACATCCTGGCTGGAAGTTCTGACCGAGACACTCCAACGACCCAAATAGTCATGGCTTTGTCGATGGTTGCGACAGCTGGGGACGTTGGGTAGATCCGTCTGGTGCTCCTCATCATCAGGAACCATGTAGAAGTTTAATAGCTCTACAGTGTTAACTAAGGCATACCCTTGACTATCACTTGAATAATCCTCCACCACTAGATATATTCTAGAGGGAATCAACATCTCTGGGGCATGAAGTCTTAGAGAGTACTAGATGACGATGGCATTGGCAGGGGACTTTGTTTTACCTTGCGTCATTGATGCTTGCTCTTCTGGGATGAGGACGGCTGAGACAACGATGCAGAAGTAGTAATTATGGCTAACAAAGTGGATTCTGAAGGCTTGGGTCTATTTAGGAATGCACAAATAATACTACGGGCATGGACGAACTCTTTACGATCCATCCAGTCATTATACTTCTGGGACCTGCGGTAGGAAACCTGGTGCCACTCACTTTCACTATCACTGCCGCTATCGGGATTCATGAATACAGATGCCACTTGTGCTGGAGCTGGGCCCAACCTGACTAAATTGTTTTCTACTTGGTATTTATATCATTCTTAAACACATAGAACTATTTTAGGGTGTGCCCCGGGATTCAGTGATAAGGGTAGTAATTGGGGAGACCAGTGAGATTTGCCTCTTCTGGCCTCCAACATTCTGGAAAACGTACAATCCCCTGTTCCAAGTCACTTCATAAATAGTCAAGAACTTGGGCCTCATTAAATGAGTAGGTTCATTTTCTCTTATCTAGGAAGGGGGTTCCAGGATCATGGCCCTGACTAGAGGCTGGAGGAGCTGTTTGAAGAGGTGGATCCTGGTTATCTCGCCTGGGTAGTGGAGGTGCGTTACGTGGGGTGCCTCCCAATCCTGATGTGGGCACTGCTAGGCTAGAGGATGCACATGAATTACTGGGCCTCTACGAGGCTGCGAATTTGGATCCACTGTTGATAACCCCAGTTGCCTGGGGGCTCTATTTGGGCCACCACAGCGAGATCAACTTTGGTAGCCCTCCTCACAAGAATTGTCGGTGGCAACGGACGTGCTTGATTGTCCTGTTACAAGGCCCCTTCCAAGAGTTGGTCCTTATTAGATAATTCTAATAATCCCCCAGGTTAATTATGGGTAATGAGAGAGGGTACCAGTTCATTATTGACATTTCCCACACACATTGTCAGTAGCTGTTCATGAGTCAGTGGCATGTCCAAGGAGTAGGTGAGTCCCTTCCAACGGGTGACAAAGATTGTGACATGCTCATTAGGCCTTTGTTTACATTTTAAGAGGTATGAAATACTCATATTCCAAGTGTTGTAACTTAACTGGTAAAAAAAATTCCTAAGGAGATCTTCCCAACTCACTACTGACCCGATGGGGAGCTGGCTATACCAGACAGATGCATGCCCTTCCAATGTTTGTAAAAAACATCGGAGTTTGGAGGACTCCTACTGCATAATAGTTCCTAGCATGGGTCCACACCTTGAGATGATGTGGGCTAGATGATGCAGTGGATTTCATGTCTCATTAAAGGGGAGAATGTGGAATTTCCAAAATCCGGGGGTGCTGGCGTATCATTGACCCATGCCAGATATGGCTTTCCATAAGGTGGGATTTCCACCTATCGAGTCTTTAATGCCTCAAGGCGGGCAATGAGTGTCGCCATCGGATCATCTGGTCAGGGGTTCATATCCTGACAAGGATCCCTGAACACTAGTGCATTAGAGGGTTCTTCAACATGATAAGTAGGCCTGGGGACTTGTAGAGGGGCTAGTGGGATGGCCCGCAGACCATCTAGGGGAACCTAAGATGGGTCCCAAGGATTATCATGCTGCTCGGGTGGATTTGGTGACACATATCGAACCCTATTTCCATAAGTCTCAGGCTCTATCATATCTATGTGGGCAGGATGATCAGTGTCACCTAGAGGCATTTCACCAGGGGGAAGTTTCCCCTGCCCCTACTACCCTAATCTAAGATCAATATATTCTTGTCATCGCTCCATGGCACACTCAGTAAGGAATTCATCAACCATATTCTTTTGGTTTGTGATTTTTTGACCCAATGTGGATTTCTTGGGATCATCCTTCGTATTTTGTATAGGGCTAGATGGGTCAGAGGGTTTGACAGCTCCAAGGTGCTCCTTACACTTATTGGGATTCCAGCTGAGGACTAATGCCTCGGTGGGCATGGGAAGACCCAGTAGATTTCTCTACTGGTGAGTAACCCTTCTTAATGGATATAATAATTTTGGTACCTCTGCAATGGGTAAGTCCCCATAAATGAGATACATCTCATTCTCCCCCTCTGATAGGTCGGCAATGTTAACTGTGAATCTACCTAGGGGCATATCCTCGATATCACCTAGAAATATAGGATGGTGAAGGATAGAACTGAAGTGTAAGGCATCATAATTCCCCTAGCCATAGATCTGCACATGGGTGGAAGCCTCTCTGATAATCATTCAGAGCACATTAAAGCTCTCAACGCATCATTTTTGGAGGGTCCTATGGAAGCCTAGTGACTCAAGGCTCTGGACCACAGGGAGTGCATCAAAATCAACCAGACAGAATTGTTGGCCAATGTCTTTTAAATTTACTTGGATTTTGGGGTAAGCCACTCACTAATGAAGAACATAGATGTGTGTTGCCTAGAGGGTTTGCCGTAAGCATCCAAACTCCTCCTGGGAAAGTGATTCTGGTGCACTAATGTTCAGTGCTGCAACAGGTCAAAACATCTCTGGGAAATGGTCCACTGTAAGAATGTCCCACAAGCTCCTCAGCTCAGACTCGAGGTCTAGCCCTTGGTTTCCCCCTCATCAACTAGAGGCGGTTGGGGAACCAGTAAAGATATTTAAGTAGACCGTTGAGATGGTAGGCTGGCTGGTAGAGAATACGGTGAGCATGCTGACAAATTGCTACATCTCAATCTATCCTCCAAAGAGTGTAGTGACTTAGCCACCACATCACGATAATATGGACTGGCGACCACAGTTTCTGGTATAGGGACTATGGCTGCTGGCGGTGGAAAATTTTGTTGCTCGTTCTCCATCAGTCCCCAGAATAACTCTTCGTGATATCTGGTTGAGGTAGAGAGCGGCCCTAGTGATATGGTGGAAACTGTACATCTAGGCCCTTGGGAGATGCCAAATATTCATCTTCCCAGATGTATATATGGAGGGAGGCAAGGATCTGGGAGACCTCACATTCTAGAAGGATGAGGGTGATGTGCCTTGTTCTTACCCAAGCCCTTAACGTAGAGGATCGAGGTGAGGGTTCCATTGCTAAGTCGTATTCCGCCTCATAATCTGATAATCATACAAGTCTAATCTCGACGTCAATTTTCCTGTAATTCCTCTTATGGTGGTGAAAACCCACACTCCTGCACCATGATGGATCTTTGGGATATTGTAGATTTATCACTCAAGGAGGACCTTCAGCCAAACTGGTGTTGGGACAGAGAGGGCTTCCACCTGAGTGAGCCAGGGTGCGAGGAGTACCTGGACATATTTCAAAGGGAACACAGGGAGGACCACCATGTCCACTAGCTGATGTACATAGGTAATCACCGCAGGAAGTGCTGGAGCTAGTAGGACCTCTGCTAGAGCTTGTAGGAGCATTGGTAAGGCCTCCATGCTTATTTCCCCTAGCAATGTTAGTGTGAGGTGGCTCCTCGTACCGGTGTAGCCGAACATGGGTGGGACCTCCATGATGGGTGTTGATGAAGTGAGTCTGACCTTCTCTTTTCTGATTGCTGGGTTATATAGGACCTTCTTCAGCTACTGTGAGGACATGGGGAAGTCCCCCGTGCTGTAGATTGAAAGGATGTGTAACATATCCACACCGACAGCCTCTGTCCAGATGAATGACTCTATACCTGATTTCACAATCATAAAAGAGGCATTCATACTGAGTGTCACTGAAATGGGTAGGACACTCATTCAGATTGAAGGTGGCATGGGTTAGACCTCCACACCAAACTTTGGAGCAGGGAGGACCCACATTCTCAATAGTGGCGGTATAGGGAGGACCTTCATACTGGGTATCATTATCGCAGGTCGGCCATCAGTGGGAACTACCTACGCCAGAAACCAGGAGAGTCAACCCAGCCTGCTCGTGGGGTGGTTGGGGCCTCGATCGAGGATGGGTGTATGACTTCCCTTGCTCAGAGTAAACAATGGACTGATGATATATTTCAGTGGTGGCATGATCCATAGTAGTCAGTTTATATTGATGCCCCTCGGTGAGTTTCCTCCTTATCCTATGTCTGACACTGGCGTCGGGTCAGCTGGACTAGGGCTAGTGGTGCAGGCCCATAGCTTACCTGTTCCTCAGTCTGTGGGTCCAGGTGGTAGTGTTGGCATGACCTAGTGGGGGGCCTCCTTGGGAGCCCCTAAAATGGGATCTCAGCCGGGCTAGCCCAGATATTCCTCACCTCATCAGCGTAGGGGAGGGTGTCATCAATGTATTCTGAGGAGAGGCTCCCTAAATGGTTTTTCATCAGAGTGGGGAGAAGTGGCTACCTTCATGGCCCTTAGGGGCTGCATTAGTGATGAGGTGCAGATGCCTCTAAATTCGGTCGAGCCATGTACATGGTTGGGATGATCCCCTTCTCCTCATATCATCATATGAGGTTGTTTAGAACCATTCTCTGAACTAATTCAGATGGGGAGATAGGGAATGGGTGCCCAAGAACTATGGAAGTAGAGGCTACCATGTGGGAAATAAGGACACATTGGATTGTCGTGATGATCTTTACCCATCCCCTATAATGGTAGGTAGGTGGTTATTGGTTTCCTAATATGGAAGCTTGGGTCCTAGAAGGCAGGAAGATTAAACCATTAGTGCTTCAAGAAGAAGATCGATGTCTAGTGCCCTAGCATCATTCCGTCTTCTGTGGCTAGTAAGAATGATCCACACTAACAACATCACAGATCGAGATGGCCAATGTTTAATAGCCCCATCTTTTGGTGAGTTCCACATCGGGCCCACTATTTTCTTGGTGAGACCTGGCACCAGATAACTATATCTGGTGACATACTAGTCCACTGATGTCTCGAATTCTACTGATCTCTACATTGAGAAGAATAACTTCAAGTCGAGTTCACCATTTCTTTTTCTGATGCTTTCGTTGGATCGTGCATCTGTCTGTTTGAGGACTCTCTGATTGTGTTGCCCTGTATTTATACTTTCCAAAGGTGGGAAGAATCTTTCACTTATTTAGGGATGTTTTCTCCTTAATTGAAATGGTATGATGAGATGTTGGTACCTCCTTCTATGGATTCCTCCTATGAACTAGCAACCTAGTCTGGGTCTCCCTTAGAGACTTAAAACATTGTTTGTGAAACTCATCCCAATGCCATGTCTTCATGGATTCTGGTTCATTACACTACTTCTATTAGTACATTCCAAGGGGTCAAGTCAGGGAAGCGACTTTCAGTCAAGCGAGTATTCACATTGGACATCGTTGGTGTGTCTGGACATTGGAGCACCGACGCATCTGGGTTTCTTCTCCTTATGATAGGGCTTATCGTGGGCATGGAATCCCAGGGAATCCCACATCGAATGAAGGGAATTATATTCCATAGGAAGTTCTATGATGTTTTCCCCAGCTTCTCATTCTTAACACAGGGAATGTCGTGAGTTTAACGTCAAGAAGAGATAGATCAAACTGGTCAGAACACTCATGGAACTGGATCAGATGGGTGAAATCCCTAGAGAGAACACCAATGTTGGGTCCAATGTGTAGTTAGCTTCCTGATCACAGATGGGAGCAGTGAGAGGGTGGGTGACATGATCTTACCAAGATGTGGCAGCCCAAGTGAGAATTGAGATGGATATGAATGGCGGATAGAAGTGGATGGATAGTGAGATGGAACTGATGTGAGAGCGATGATGATGTTGGGATTGATCCTCGAAGAGACTTCCTACGTATCCTCATGGTAGGGAATCAAAGTCTGCATAGTTTAGTGGGACGATAGGACAGCTGAAGGGGCAACCCATGAGAATAGAGGAATGAGACCTGGAAGAACTGGAACCTCTAGGTTGGGGCATGACCTTCCCAAAACACATAATCTCTAGGGAGAGACCACGATGGGGTGTATAGAGGGCTTGGACCTTAGGGAGGCTTCCTACGTATCCCTATGGCAGGGAATCAAATTCCATATAGTTTCGGGAGAGGTCATAGAATCAGGTTGTACATATAGGACAACAACCCAAAGATGGTGCTAGGGCATATGCATGGTTAATAGCCTAAGTTGGTATGATGCCCTGGGGTGGACCGAGATGTGGGTCCCAATAGAGGAGGGTTGCAACGTCTTACCGTTGATTGGGGAACAATGGATTACCATCGATTCGAGAACACAATGTATTACCATCGGTAGGGGAGAATAATGGCTTGACATCAGATGGGTTCGCAATGGCTTACCACTGGATGGGTTCACAATGGATTACTGTTTCATGGGGTTACAATTTCTTCCCACTAGATGGGGATCACAATGGTTTACCACTGATGATAAACACAACGGATTATCGTCGGTAGTGGTCATAAAGGATTACCGCTGGATGGGGGTCAGAACGGCTTACCAATGGATGGGTTGAACCTCATGGAGGCTTCCTACGTACCCTACCTAGGATACAGGGATCAAATCCCATGTAGCTCAAATGGGTACAGTTTAGTTTCTTGCGAGAATAAGAGGGGGCATACGGTTTAACATCATGTAGGACGAGGTTGAAAAGACGTGAAGTGCTCAGGACTGATGGGTGTTGGGATTGAACCTCATCTAGGCTTATTACTTACCTTTCCATGGCAAGGATCAAATTCCACATAGTTCGGGATAGTGTTAACTTATGTGAAGGGGGTCAAGTAAAGTAGGTGTTGGTCATAGACCTTACAAAGGCTTCCTACATATCCCTGTGCTTGGGAATCAATGTACGCATAGTTTGGAATGGTGTGAATCGACATAAATGGGGTAAGATCATGTAGGTTTTGGGATTTAATCTCATGGAGGCTTCCTATGTATCCTTGTGGTAGGGAATAAAATTCCACGTAGTTTAGAAGGTATGAACCAATGTGAAGGGGGTCGAATCAAGTATGTGTTGGGCATGAACCTCATGAAGGCTTCTTACGTATCCTTGTGGTAGGGAATCTATGTCCACATAGTTCAGAAGGTCGGTCGGATCTTACATGCTAATGTGGATAGGGTAGGATTCCATAGTCAATGACTACTCTAAGCGTATTTGAGTCATGCTCGGTGTGAGAAACTAGAGGCAGTAAAGACCTGACGATCACGTCACAAAATGTGCATCTGTGGGATGTGGATTGGGGCTTACATATGGCTAGTGTCCCAATGAGTAAATAGGGTCTTATGCATGGAGCAGCCCAAAGAGTAAATAGGGTCTTACGTGTGGTTATCGGCCCAGGGATATGGGTATTCGGACTTACTCTAGGATGGAAGCCCGATGGTGACATGTCCCAGAGGGAGAGGGATGGGATAACGATGGTCCCTATTCCCATCTCTCCTCTTGGTATTTGGTACCGAAGAAGAATGGAGGAGTACGGGTATTACCTTATGTAATAAAGGCTAGGGGTTTACACCAAGGTGGTTTCCCTTCCCTGTGGACCGGCACCTCTCCAGCAAATAGGATCTCATTCCATGTGAGAAAAATATCACTCCTATGGAGATAAGCAGATTTAGAGAATGTCTGATATGGGGAACCCAATGTATGATGCATGGAGGGAGGTCACATTTTAACTCCATGTGTGGAGGATGATGTTGCTTGGTAGTTTCACTTTCTATAGATCGTACGACGTGGGTGCACACTACACTGCTAGGTCATACATGACTAATAACAACCCACCCTTGGGGAGGGGAGTGCATCAGCAATTTCATGGTGTGGAGGTTTGTGGAGAGATACATTGAGGGGTGCACTTTAGCGTGGCTATAAAAAGAATAAATATCCATTAGCATGCCTGTGAGAAGAAGCATTACATTAAGAAACTCAATGTAAAGCATCGCCCAAGGGACTTTGAAGTCACTTCATATGAACCTGGAGGGTCGTGCAGGAGAAAGGTGCGTGACACAAAAGTGTTGTACAGGAGAGGGGTTTGGACATGGTTCCCTAAGGTAAGGATGGAACATGGAGTGCACTAGGAGGGACGCATGAAATATGGGAAGATACGCGCAAGATGGGGTGGTTGTGTGAAAACCAGAATAATGCATGAAAAATCAGCATGATGAAAACGGAATTCATGTGCCAGAGGGATCTATTGCACGAAAAGGACACAGGGTAAAATGAAATGGATGAGGGTCATGCCCATGAAGTCCCACCCAAAGTAGGACCCTTGGGGGACCTGTTGTACAAGATCCAATACCATGTGGCCATAGTGTTTCTAACTTTTTTGTGGAAGATGTGTCTTTCACATAGTAGAGCATTGCTTCGTCTTCTATAACTATCTCGTAGGGTCGGGGTTTTTTTCTAATTTATAGCTAAAACCCCCGAAGGTGGATCACAAGAGGAGATGTGTGCAAGGGGTGTTTGACATCGAATTAGGCATGGAAGGGTTTGTGTGTCGCTAGGTAAATTTCTTGTACGCTCTCCCTTTACGCTCGTGCCTTAACTGGTTTTTCAAGCACACTGCTACAAAAGGGTCCCTTTGACATCGCATTGGGAACGCAAGGGGTTACGCGTCGAAGGAAGTTTGACGCACCTCACTGGACTCTTACGCGCTAGTGCCTCTGGCAGTTTTTGGTGGGTCACCACGTAAGATTTCCTTTGACGTCACTTTGGGTGCACAAGGGTTTGCGTGCTAGAGGAACTCTTGCATATATCCCATAATTATTGCATGCAACTGCCTCTTGGGTTGCAGAATCTTCTACTCACCCTCCAAATTCTTTTTTGTTCTTTATCATCCCAATCCTAGCCCTATCCAAAATTCAGCATCAATAAATACTTTTAGGAAACTACTGGAAAATTTCTTATGTTTTTTCCAACCCTCATCTTAATAAGTTGATTAAGAACATTCATGTACAATATGATTTCTATACTTATAGCTTATATATCCCCATTTATATAAAATAAAACATTATTAAATGTGGAAAAAGTTATAGATGAATATTTTAATGATGTTGAGGAATGGGTTTCACATAAATATGTGTCTTATATTCTTGTATGTATTAGTAGGGATAGGTTTTGTTATAATATAAAACACTTGTGCCTTTGATGAAAAAAACTCCATCTTTAAGAGAAATTCACACACGTTATCCATAATAAATAGTATTTTATGTTAATTTCCTTTGATATTGAATTATTGACTGGGTTCCTATATAAATTTATCACACTTTGATTGTAATTACCAATAAACAAGGGATACAAAGAAATAACCTGAATATTTTTTAGTTCAGTCTTTATCCATTTCATTTTTTTTCTCTATGATATTTTGTGACATACTCAACCTTAGTGGTGCTTTATGTAATAAAGGATTTCTTCTTATTATTATAAGACACAAATCCTCAACTTATAAATAATTCTCCCCCAAAAGTGGACTAAAAAATCCTCAACATGACCACCCTGATAATATTTATAAATCTCTGTAATTCTATCTCACCTTTATTCTAATATAACATGTCATAATTGGATATATTATCAATAGTCCCAGGAATTAAATTTAATTATATAAATTGTGACCCTTTTATAATATATTAAATCCTATAAAAATGTATGATTGAAAAGTAAATATTTATCCTTGATAAGGTCAAATATAAAAGACTACTATTCAGTTTTATATTTTTTTGTTATCAGAACCCTATTAATTATCTTATTTACCCAATTTTGTTCCTTTTAAAAAAAATAGTCAATATTCTTGAATAATTCATTCTAAAAATATTTAATAGATCATTTTGAAACTTTTTTGAAAAGATAAAATCATAACCATCATCCTGAATAATTTTTAATCCCAAGAAGAAATTCATCTCACCATGAAGGGGAATATCAAATATGTTCTTTTTTATGTAGAAAACTCTACAAAAAATGTTTATTCATCAATATAAAAGATAATATCATCAATATATAAAATAAAAATATATGAAGTATTATTTTTCTTCTTCTAATATGATGATTTCCCCCTTTCCATTTTCTAAACTTTGTGCTCTTTAAATACTCATCATACATGAATTACCAAGAACTAAAGGATTGTTTCGGCCCTTAAAGATCTATTTTCAATTACATATCTTTATCCCATGTTCATCTAAAATAAAACTGTTAGGTTTACCAATATACACCTCTTCATTAAACTCACCATTAAAGAATACAAATTTTACATCCATTTGAAATATTTTTAAATTCATTATATTGGATTGGAAATGATGTTTTTGATCATATCAAGTATAGATATAGGGGTAAAATATTAATAAAAGTCTATTACTAATATTTTTGAATATTTCTTTCAAATCATACTAGTTTTAATTCTAAAATCATGTCTATTTGCATTCATCTTGTTTATAAAAATCTATTTAGTTCCCATGTTGTTTTTATTTTATGGTATGGGTATAAGATCCTATATTTCATTCATTTAAATATGGTTTACCTCTTTATTAATAGATTCCATAAAATCCTTATGATCTAAAGCTTCATTAATAGTGTTGGTTTCAACCGTTGAAAGTATACTAGTATGATTAGTTGTTTTGATTTTTCTTTTTCTTTATACCCCATAATTATGATCTCCAATGGTATTTTTAGTAACAACATTAATTCTTAATATAATGTATATTCTAGTAGTTCTAAAGTTATTATTATTATCACTAAAATAGACCAAATATGTATTATAATCATGTATTTCTCTATTCTCTCTATTATATTCAGCAAGTTCAAAAATGATTTCATTAACCTCATCATTATCCATGACTGATTTTCTGAGCACATATTCATTTTCAATGAAGTTCACATCATAATATTAAATAGTATTATCATTTTTTATTGCATCAATATTATTTCTCATTAACTATATAACTAAAATATATTCCATTTTTAACTTTCTCATAAACTTTCTCACCACTTTTCTTCTAATTTTTATTAATAACTAGATTCCAAACACTATGAAGTATTTTAGATTTACCAATTTTTTAAACCATATTTCTTATGATTTAATATCTTAATTCTCATTCAATAAACAAATATTTTTAATGATTATAGTTTTTAAAATATATTTTATTCAAAAATTACATAAAGTAATATTCCCAGTCAATATAGTACTATCCATATCAATAAGGAACTTATTATTCAATCTATTTAATCCTTTTCATTTTGGAGTGTATAGAGTACTAAACTCGTTACTTATTCCATGTTTCTTAGGATATTCTTAAAACATCGTGTTATTATTCTCACTTAAATTATCAGATCTTAATATTTTCATAGCCCAAATTATTTGTTTCTCAGCTAGACTCCTAAGGATTTTAAAAAAATCAAAGCTTTAAATTTATGAGAAATAAACATAAAATAATTTATTCTTGTAAAATCATAAATTACTGTGAAAAAATACTCATCTCCACTTTATGACTTTTTTCTCAAGGGTTCACAGACAACATAATGGTCTAAATCAAATGGAATTTGGTTTTGAATTTTAAATCCTTTATGGACTCTATACATTATATTTCTCTTTTTACAAGTTGTGCATATAGTAAAAGTATCTTTTTTAAAGGATGGAACATTTATCACTAAATACTATTTGATTATACATCTCATTATAGTTTGTAAAAGGTTACCAATTCATATACGAGGAAAACTATTCAAACTATATACTCATTTAGAAATATTTTTTATCATATCCAATATGAAATAGGTTGTTATTAGTTATTATCCCTCTAAAAACTACAACTTTGTGTTTTAAAAATTTTAATATGAAACCATTTTTCATAAATATCACCTCATTTTATTTATTAAGAAGTTGTGAAATATGCACCATATTTTTTGTCAATCCATCAATAAATAAGACATTCTTAGAGATTAGTGACTATTTTCCAATATTTGATGGTCCAACACCCTAGGACTTTAATTATTTGTTATTACCAAAGGTGAATGTTATTCCTTTATAATTTTCTATATTTTTTCAGTTTTTTCCAATCCCCTATCATGTGTATTGAGAAACTGAAGTCTAAAATTTAAATATTTTCTATTTTTCATCCCTTATACATAAATTCTACAACAAGAGTTTGTGGTTTGGATTTACTATTATCCTAATAATTTTCTAAATTCAAATTAATATTTAATTGAGTTTCTAGAATAGAAATAAACTCGTACAAAGTGTTTCCTATTGATTTAAACCTTCCATAAACTTCTTTGAATATTTGAAACTCATTTTTCAACATAATTTTATTCTCAGCTATCTATGATTTGTTTTTTATTTTTTTTTACTTTTGTTATCCCCTCGAATAACGGTCTCTCATTTGTCTAGATAATGAAATATTAAACCAATATTATTAATTTTGTTGACTAAAAACACAAAAAAACTATCAATAACACTGAAATAACCTTATTTTATAAAAATTAAACACCTATATTTGATTTTTTACAACCAATTTTTGGATCTCTGATGTGGTGATTTAACTAAACCATTTTGTTGGATAGGTTTTTTATTTATGGTTGACATAGATATTTTTTCTAGAACTTTTAACCCTCTAAAATTTATTATATTTTTACATCTATTTTTATTTCTCATTCTATGTAGCAATCTATATTTTATCATATTCACCCATAAAAGTTATATTATTTTAAAATATATCCTTGGTAGACTTCCCTTTTACATATCCAATACCATGATCATAAATATACCTTGGTCTCAACAATTTTAGATACTTATTCAATTATTCCATATCTTTTATTTTATTCTATGATATCATGGACCATTAATAATTCTTATAAAATATTTGGTGTAATATAACTTGAATTTATTCATATGATTGTCAGTTTCAACAATTTTCATCATCAAACAACCTTATCTTTATCCCTAATGATGATAATGAAAATTATATTTCAATTAATATTTTATTTCTCAATATTTTAAAGCATTGGTATCTCAACTTTCTTGGTAAGATTTAAATTTTAAATACTTATTTATTTTCCTTTATCAATTATTTTCTTCAGATGCTGGTTTTTATCTCTTGGCCTTCCAATTTACCTTAGGAATATCATTGCCTCAATTCTCATAGAGTACTCCTTTGAATATTCACCTTATTTGGTAGTAAGTTCACTAACAATTTCTATTTAATCCTGAAAATATACACATTCATTATCATCTTAATACATAACAACCTGATGAGTAGTTTTGTAAGAGAAATTACCTTAAGGGATACTCTCATTATTATCAAAAACACCTTCTATAATCAATAATAAGTTCCTTTTAAAGAGTTTGGATGAAAAATTCTTCTTCCCTTTTGATTAAGGATGATTTATTTTGAAATAAGATATTTTCTTGAAGGATTATTTGGGTTCTTCACTACATTAATCTTTATTTATAATTATCAATTGTAACATGGAACAAAATGAGCAATTTTATAACAATTAATGTATTTAAAATGTAACATACGATGATATTTAAATTTTACCTTTTAAATGTTTCTTGAAAGTAAAGAATAGCCTCATCAAAGACTTCCATATTTTCATATTGATGTAGAATATATTTCTCATCATCAATATTTATATTTTTGATACATTTTAAAGAGATTTATTTCTTCTTTTTAATATTTCTTTTTATATATAATCCTCTTCTTACCTCATAGGAAACTAAAGTACTATGAAGCTCATAAATTATGAATTTTTCAAGATATCTACCATTAAGAGCTGATATATTGGAGTTAAAGTTATCCAGGATAATGTTAATTCTATTTTTTACAATTGTAATTTCTTAAAAATATTCTCTATATCCTCTGAGGGTGTTGGATATCATATTTACTCTGGTAAAGAGTCTATCAATATATTCATCTTCTTAAATATTCACATTTTCTAACTATTTTATCTAAATCTTTATCTTCATTTCCTTTAAATTTTTTATCCCTATTAGTTGTTATGATGTTTGTTATAAATTTCCTTAGAGTATATCCATATAATAAGTTTTGTTAACTATCTCAAAAAATTATTAAAATGGAACATTCTTTTTATTCCCATCACTCTCAATTTTTTTTATCAGATAAGAACAATATAAAAGACTTTTTTAGAACTATGAAACCATGAAGATCATACATAATAATATCAAGTATAATATAAAAAATATATGGTTCCATTAATTTCATCCATATATTAAATCCTTTATCATTGAATGTATGAATCACTTTATTGTAGATAGAGTTGTGAGGATCCATTAAGAGAGTGTGAGTTGTTATTGATAGCTTTTTATTATTAAATAAAAATCATCCTCAAAGTATTTTATAAATTATATCTTGATATAGATATATATATATGAATTAAATTAATTTTATAGTAGATTTTTACAAGGTTCACTCATAATGTGTGTGTTAATCCTTGGTGTACAGTGGTTTCTATCCAACAACACATGGTTTCTGTTTTGTTATCATGATAAATCCTTAGAAAAAGGAAATGACTTTAAACCCAATATAGTCCTAACACTAAACAATTTAATAATCATGGACTTTTAAAAAAAATATTAAAATATTCTTACTCTATTGTATAGGAATCTCCTTCACAGATTTCCCTTTTATATATATGAGATTACTATAAAAACAAATCAATTTTATACAGGATCCTCAAATATAAATTCCTTCACTCGGTGATCATGATCCACTCTCATCAATATAATTTTTTTAGATATTTTTATGAGTACCATAAATTTTATAGTGATAAAAACATCCATTTAATTCGAAAAAGTCACATAAAATTTCATAAAAATCTCATCCATTTAAATTCTAATAAAATGTTTATATTTTTTATTAGAATTATAGGACCATGGAATGAAACCATCTTTTTAGTGTGAAATAATTTATTTCTATAAATATTATGGTGTGACATCATCTATTATTCTATGATAGTCAACTAAATTATAGATATATAAAATAAAAATAATATCACATTTAAAACATCTTAAAATAATTTTGGGTTCTAAGAAAATTCTCTTGGATCTTAAACACATCAAATTATGACTATATTTTATGTGAAATAATGATCTTAAATTATCACTAAACACAAAATCACAAAAAATCAATCGCCAATCATTGGGGAATGGATGATTCCAATTATTCACCTTTTTATTCATATGCATCCCTTGTTTCAGTGTGATATCCCTCGTTAAGGAATAACACTTCATCCTAAATCAAATAAACCTACATCTAAATATCATGGCCTAAATTTTCACAGTATGTATAAATTTTTCATAGTGGAACCTATATTATTATAGTATAAACCTTCATTCAATAAAAAAACCAAAACTTGATGCTACAATATTTTATACCAATTTTAGTTTGTTTTATTATTATAAGGATTTTATTTATTAATAAGAAAGACCAATGTAACATGGGATCCTTTGTCATAGTGAAGGTATACTTTCATCAACTCAAGCTTCAATATTCACCACATCAATCTTTAAAACTCTATCTAATTATATTTACACACTTAATATTATTATTTTAAATAAGTAAATTCTTCCAAATGGTTTTAAAATCATAATATATATTGAAAAAATACAACATTACAATCCATGAGACTAATATAGTTTTCCCAACATTCCTTGATCTCCATTTCATTCAAAATATTTAAGAAATTATAAAATATTTAAAAATATAAAAACTATAAAAAAGAATAGAATCCTTATGACATATATAAAAATCTTATTTTAGATAATACTTCTTGATTTCATCCATTATGCAACCCCTGACTGTTATAAAATTTTAAATCATTGAGTGTACCTTTGATAAGGCCTCTAATAATCACCTTCTACCATCATTTTGGGGATTATTATTCTTTCAATGTATTCTCTTCACATTTTTATTCCTTTTATTTTCATTTTTTAACTACTATTACTGATGTATTAATAGCTACTCACATTTGAAAGACATTGATAATATTTTTGGATGTAAATAAAAACTAGTTATAGGAACAAAAAGATGATGTATTTATAGATTCTAATTAGGATTAAATCAATGAAATAAATCACATAACATCTCAGGCATCCACCATTATCAATAAAGGAACAATTCATAAGGTTGTACGACTTCAATCTGAGGCTGAAGATGAAAATAAAAAGTTTTTTCTAACATTTCTTATTTTTAATAAAGAGTTCCATTAATAAAATATAGATTATACTTAACAAAATATATTATATAAAATCTTTTCCTAAGATCACTGTGATTTTAAGAATATCTTTATGATGAAAATATATTTGCAGATTTCTTCTTTTGAATTCAAGTGATATAAACGTTCCTAAAATAGAAATTAACAAAAAAATCCAATTCATAATTAATTGAATAGGATTAAGTGTTTAATTTAATAGAGAATGAAGATAAAAAATCACCATATTAAGGATCCTTCCATCTCTTTATTCAATATTATAAAATAGATAAGGGAGGTATTGAAGAGAAAGTTGAGGCCACAAATTTTGTTATTCTATAGGGATTTAATGTAAGGAAATCTGTAGTATTAATGCTTATATTTTATATTTTTCTGTAAAATATTATAAATAAAATGATGTGGTTGATCAAATCATGAAAGAATCCCTATATTAGTCTTTGGATTATACTTATAATTTTTCAGTTGTGGATATTCTAACTAAATCAAATATTTTTGGGGGTCAACCCAAAATTTATCTCCCCTTAGTGTCATTTCATAACTATTTTTTAGTGTTTTTATATACTAGTTGGAATGTAGAATTTATCACAACACAAATTTGGAAATCAAAAAATATTATTGTTCATTGTTGAAATAAAGACTCAGTTATTTTATTCTTTTTTATTTTTCATATTAGTAGTATTTTTTCCATATTTATAGGTTTTTGAAGTGTTAATACACTATACACCATAATGATAATTCTATAGGATATTATAAACTACTTTTAGAAAACATTCATGTTTTGTTATTCCATACAACCTCATGATATTGTATTAAATTCAAATTAAAAAGCAATTTAAAAATAATTTTTTATAGAAAACATTAAGTAAAATACTGGGAATATGTGTGTGGGAGTATTTTAGTTATTTATAGGTTGAGATATTTGTTTTATTCATTCATTTTTTACATTTTTTTTATTATTCTTAAATGAAATATCTTCAATATTTTTTACTTATTGATTCAATTTATTTCCAGTTCATTGCCTTTTGAAAAAATGGAATTGAATGATTTTTTATATGTTATCTTCTTCACTAACTTTAAACTTCATGAATTCTTAAGAGTTTGAATAATTTTTGAAATTCATTATCCTTAACAATTGAACCAAATCATTTTCAATATCATGTGTGGTAATCAATGAAAATTATGGAATACTCTTCATTGTACTCATTTTTATTAAGTGATCTCGATTTTTTATTTATTTACAAGAACATTATGAGTTTATACTTCAAAAAAATTGATAATTAAGGTTTTAATTAATATGATTAAACCATATTTTTTTAATAAAATCCTATTTGTCTACTTTCAAACCCTCCTTCACAAGGTCCCTTTTTAAGATCGTAGTTTCTATGAATGCCCATATAGGTTCAAGCCACATTAAAATACATTCTATACTTACATACCCAATAATTTGAAATGGAAATACCAGTTTTTTAAAGGATATAAGTTGGAGGAATGGCCTTCATGTATTTACATTGGGAAGAATTAGTTTTTTCAGAAATATTCATGGGCGGTTTCATCTATTTTAGGAAATATTAAAGAATATGGGTTTGATCCATTATTTATTATTTTACATGTATACTATAATTCTATTAAAAACAAAAACAAAAAAAAATAAATATGTGAAAATTATAGTTTAATGAAATTAAAAAAAAGCAGATTTGTGAAATTAAAGAATAATGATTTCAATTTTTCATAAGAGTTGTGTTTTTTGAGTCATGACCCAAATTTAAATCTTGGTGGATTATATAATACATTTTTTCTAATTGAAATTTAGTGAGGTAGTTTTGATCAAGTGTTTTTAAATTTATAATTAATTGTATTAATATTAAAACATCATTTTCTCAGACTTTGTCTTAAAATTCATACCCAATAACCCTTAATAAGCATTAAAACCTTGAAAAAATATTTATCATTATTGAAACTTAATTGTATCTTTTATGGAGAAGTGGGAATTTAGTAATGAATATGTCTTGGAATTCCTGTTCAATAGAAGATTATAATCATTCACATAATTATACTTAAGACAAAAGTGACCCAAAATTTCTATATATGGTAGGTTTTTATGTGAACTTTGATATATAATTTAAGATTAAAGAATATTAAAGTAATATAAGATAATAAAAGGTAATTTTACCTCTTAAATGAAACATAATGTATTTTTTGAAAAATGGCTGGAGATATATACATCATTGATTAACGTGTGGGATATGGATGAGGTATTATATTTTTCTTGAAAATTCAAAATCTCGATATGGGGGATAAATAATGTGTGTTTTTTTAAATTATTTATTTATTTTAATAAAATATCTCCTCTTAAATTTTGTTAAAAACTAAATAAAATGAAATTTTATTGTTTTAATATTTTTAGGTGAACAATTTAAATTTTTCATTTTTTTACTTAAATTTTCAGATAAACATACATTTTCATGGTTCCATTTTACAATATAATTTTAATCTTAAATTATAAAAATGCATGTTTTTCTTTTATATTTTGGGAATAAAAAAAATTATAGAATTTTTCTAAATATAATATATTTTTTACTAAAATGTTGACATGGGATCTTGGAGGAATAATTTTTTTTAAAATGCACTTGATTTCTATATTCTTAAAAAAAAAATCACAATTTTAATAAATTAATTTTTGAATTTTTTATGGGAATTTAAATTGAATTAATGTGAAATATTGAAATTATTAGTTGGAATTTCGTTTGTCTTAATTTAGAATTACAACATCAATGGATTTAAAAAATGAAAAAATAAATTTTTTTTCTTAAATTTCACATTGATGTTTATTTTCTCCTACATTATATATTTTTTATAATTTTATGTGAGAAATTAAGGTTAGATAGTTCAATTCATTCAGTTCTATGAATAATTCTACTTTTTCCCCATTTTAGAGGCAAAATCATGTTTTACATTCAAGTGGTTATGGGTTTTTACATTAACGGAGAATAAGGAATTTTTTATGGATACATAAAAGGGACTATAATTTTTTTTCAATATACCTTCTTAATTGTAATGACCTACCTAATTATAAGTTTATAAAATTAGGATAAATGTGATTTTTTATTCCCAGAAGTGTACTGAGGGAAATGGTAATTTATCCTATCAAATGATAGAAAATAATTTTTATAACCACTATATTGATTTTGGAATATGGTGTTTCTCATTTTATGGGATTTCATATAATTCTTATCCATTTTTATTTTAAAAAAAATTAATATTCAATAAATTAAATATTGACTTTCTTCATACATGTTCCTTAAGGATATCATTTGAATAGATTTTTATATTGAGATTCGGACTATATGGTCGATTCTATAATGGGGGATTTTTCATAGGTCAATCATAAACATATTGGAGGCATTGGGGCTGAGCCCAGGCCCTTTTACCTTTTTTATTTTCATTTCTTTTTCATCCTTTATTTTATTTCCCATTTTATTTTCTTCTTTTCACTTTGGATTCTCATGTACAAGGATTCTTACCCTTATGGATGTCATGTATTTTACCAATATACGGAGATATAGGAAGTGGGGATTCTCATCGGTAATCTCATCTAGAGGTAGATAAGGATACGGTGGTGGCATGTCACAAATCCAAGCTTGAAGCTTTAGAGTTTTATGCATTGAGGTAGGACATTTATTATGTTTTTTTATCACCTAATAGATTATTCATTATTCATTTATAAATCCTTTTATATAATATTAGGGACCCCTTATGATCTGATCTATAGTTAATTTGGGATAAATAAGGGGAATCAAGAGATTTTAGGGGTTTTCATTTAGGAAAACCGATATACATAGTATTTAGTTAAAAAAACACAAGATGTGTGTTTTTATTTTGGGTATAAGGGTAGAATATAATCATTTAATGCTTGGTGTGTTAAAGGAATTCCATGTAGGTAGACTTAGTGTGTTTTCATGGACATTGTAGGGAATCACATGTCATGGAACATAGACGTGTGGGGTACATGACTATATATCATGTGTAGTTCATGGCTAGAGGTTGTGTTGTGTATTTGGTCAAAGGCCATGTGGGCTGCATAATTAGGGGAATAGTGTGGGGTACACATTTTGTATAATGTATGAACATAGTGCAATTTAAAAATTATATGCAATGTGTGATGTAGTATATAGATAAGAAGGGACTTTGGGATTACATGTCTTGTACTCAAGTTGAATGCCATGTACTTTTCCTTTATTATTATGTTTTGGATGTTTTAATCCATGAATTTAGAATGGTAATTACAAGTAGTCCAATATGGGTGTTTTTTCTCTTAGATCATGATGTTGGTATCTTTTAGGTATCTATAGACTATCTATATTGAGTTTTGGATAGATGAGTTTTGGATAGCTGAGTTTTAGAAGAGGGTTTCTTTGAGTTTGGGATTCAGAATCCTCATATGGGTTGGGATGTGTGATTTGAGGCTCATAGAGGGTCGTGATATTGCTATGAGACCAGCTTGTTGATTGCAAGTCATGTTTTTTAAGTTTCTTAATATTATTCCTAAAAGGTTGGATTGAGTAGTATCTATGAGAAGATCATGTATTTCCTCGGGTGTTGGGACTGGTTACTCAAGGATGGTGCATTTGAGGATTAGAACATGAATTTAAGTATTAGATTGGTTTGGTCCTTTGAGTTGGGTTCATGATGTGGGATGGAGGGTATGGTTAGGTGCTATAAATAATATATTTATAAGAGACTATGAGATTATAAGAGATTCCATTATGGGTGGGGTTTCTCATCAATGATTAGTGGATATCATAGTGGGTTGTTGGGAATTCCCCATTAGGTGTATTGATAATTTTTGGATACCCTTACAGGCATGTTGTTGGTTAAGGATCATTGATTAGTCATTGAAAGTATATTTGATATCTTTATCATATTTGGATACTCGTAAGAGTTTGTATAAAATAAAGTATCCCTTTATTGGGTGTCGTATTATTCTTGTGAATCTTTCGCAATTTGAGGTTTTGGATGATGTTTCGGGACCAAGATATAGGATATAGAGAAGGATTCCATTTTAGGATGTCCTATTGTTATTATTATTTCATAGACTATGTAATACCCATGTTTTAATGAACCCTTATGAGGGTTGGTGAGATCACATGTTAGATTTTCATGTATGTGATCTAGGGGATTATGGGGCCCTCTAGTTTTTTTGACAGAGATATGATTGATGTTGATGATGTATTGGTTTGGATAATGTGTTTGAGAGTTGATAAACCCTTGATTTTATAGCTTATGGTCGAGGGTGTTGAAATATTTCTTGATTGGTTATTGGATTTGGGAGGAGTCCTTTGAGATATTATTATACTAGGTGTTAACTATGAGATTTTTTATGTTGTCTCCTCTATTATATGGTTGTTGCTAGATGGGTCTAGGAGATAAATGATGATCTAGGGGAGTCCAGTTGTCCCTTAGGCAAGCATATGTACTACCCCAACTAGGGGTTGGGTGTATATTGTCCTATATGTTTTTGGGATATCATTTATGTGTTATTAATTCCCCAAAAGTATTTTATATATCCTATTAGTTTTTATAGACTATCATGACTTGGATATGTTATTTTAGTGTTAGTATAGTTTCAATCATCTATTTGGATCATGTCATTGGAGTCATGGATCCCGATCAGGTTTTTTTAGGCCATGGATACCCATGATGGGATTTAGGGTTTTAAATTCATTCATGTTTCATTTTAGTTATCTTATAGATCCTATTAAATCTCCTAGACACACCTGATGTCATATGTTTATGTGTCCTATGTGTTATAAATTCTCTGGTGTAGTAAAAAAGAAAGAGTATATAATCCTCATGTGTCAGTCTTGAACCTGAGGTTGGTTGTTTTGTTTATTTTCTTGCCCCATTTATTTATTGTTACTTTGTATTTTACTACCTTTTATGGTTTTATGGAAACTATCATCAGTTTTAAACAAGAGCGGTTAAATCATGTGTGTGTACTTCTTATGAAAGTAGATTATAGGTTCACTATTGGGGGTGGACTACAGAGATTTATTTCTCACCACCTAAAATTCACTTTAGTGTTTGTGAAAACCCATATGGGTTATTTTTGGTTGATCACATGATAGAAATTGGATAGGGTTAAGGCCTAGTGTCTCTTGATCTATTGATACTGCTTGTGTAAAGTCTCAGGACGAATTTAGAGAATCTCAAGAGTTGTGGAGACAAGGTTTGATGTACAACCCCTGGATAGTGGTAGATCCTTGAACTTTTTTAGTTTATTTATTCTATGTATGTGATTTTCAAAATGGTCCATATATTTTTTTACTATAATTATTTTGAGTCTGTAAGACTGTACCCACATTTTATTTTATATTTCATGCTTTAATTTCAGTTATTTATTGTGTAATATGATTTTTATACTCTAAATGTATTCATTTATTTTTGATTTTATATTACACTGACCAGAGTATATAGTCTCCCACTGTTATCGTTTTAGTCTCTCATGACTATTCATAAGCCTCTTTTCTATATAGAGGTGTGTTTGAGGCCTTTTTTTCATTCCAGATCAGGTAATGTGTCTGTTCAACTAGAGCTGGTTCATTTAAAAATTGTATCAAATATGTCATGTTTTATGATTTGGTTTTATGTAGATAGGTGTTCTAGGAATTTGTAAAAACTTCTAATGGACATAGTAATGGTGTGTCACAAACACATTTGTTGATATGAAGTCTAATTTTCTAGAGCATGGGATTGTTGTTCTTAGTTTCCATTTTTATGATTATTTGATTTCACCTTGTTGGATGCAATTGGTTTGTGGATTTATGATTAATAATTTATGTCCCTTATCTCGATGGAAAAAAAAGGATAGTTTGCATGGATCATAATAGGCACATAGGGTTCATATGGAATATGTCGGTTTTTTTGTGGTTTCACTAATGACATAGGTTTAGTTAATTATAATTTCAACAACAACCTAGACGGAGATTTACCATATAACATCTTTGTGTAATTTTACTCAACTTAACTATAGTTATTTTATTTTTATGATAGTCAGTGTGGATACAAAGGATATTTTTTCATCAGTGATAGAAATTCAGTCCCTTCAATGAGATATGAATGAAGACCCTTGTGGGATAGTATGGGAATTAGATGCCCTGGTGTTTCTTGTGTTGGAACAATGAGGGAAAGCATGTCTGACAGGTTTTTGGATTAAAATTGAATTTCCATGTTGTTGTGGTTTCCCTAAGGTTCTAGTTTTACATGACATTATAGGTTCAGTTTGAAATGATTTTGTTTTTAACCCCCATTGGAGATGGAATTTTTTCCCATGTGTTATTTACTAGTCTTACGGTGGGGGCTCAAGGTCCTACTATCTATGGGGATCTTCAGTCAGTGTGAATGATATTATAACTAATGGATCCTTTTGGGTCTTCTATCATGAGGTTATAATTACATAGTAGGAAGTTTTGTGGAAAATACTGAGGATCCATTGAGTTTGATAGGTTGATCACTATGAGTTCTCATGATTGGATCAAAAGGGATGGTTCATTTGATGTTTGACCTATTATTTTGGATATGATTTTTAGTGTCATGATGAGAGTGTGGTTATATTATCATGGTTTTTGATAAATTTCCAAGTGGATGGTGTTCATGTGGTTGTTCTTGTCATAAATAAGATGCCTCAATTTGGAAGATGATCACTAATAGTACTCCAGCTTATTGGAACTCACATGTGTGAGGAGAATGGTCTGTGGTTTTAAGTGGATTTTCCTAGGTTAATTTGATCATAGATCATGTGATAATGAGAAACTTTTTAGAGGTTCTTATAGATTCATTGTACCTTGAGGAGGAGAGTGGTTGTCTTGGATTTTGGGGATAAAATCTTATTTCATGATGGCATGTGTGTGTGTGGGTTCTATGAAATTCCATTGGGTTCTTGATTTTGTTTTTTGGTTCATGTGTAGTCCATTGATATTTTTTGAGTTTGGAGGAAACCCAAGTAGTGTGACTCTGATGGACCTATTGTGGTAGGTGCTCGAGGAGTGATGTTATGAAAGCCTTTTGGTGGGGTGTTCACTGTAAGTTAATAGAATATTTGATCGTCACTATAAGTTCATTGTTGATAATTGAGGTTTTCATTCTCGGTGAGGCAAGGATGGGGGGTTTGTTTTTCATGTTAGTTCTCAAGCATGAGAAAGTTATCCAGTCCATTCATTGCATTTAATGATGGATTTAGCATGGAATGTTGTTTTTTTTATTTGGATGTGACGAAATTATAAGGATACACCTATGGTGGGGACTATCAATTCATTCGTTGGTTAATATCCCTCTTGTTGGGAGAGTTTTGGGAATTTTTGGATTGGGTAGTAGATGTTTGAGAGAGTCAGGGTTGTGATAATGCTCAGGTTGAGAGCATGGTGGCTGATTGAACACCAAGTATTCTTAAGTAAAAATTGTTATGGTGAGGATTTTGTAAATAACCGCATCGTTACATATTGATAATGGTACGAGAAATTTTATTTTTTTTCTAATGAGTGTATCAAGGGAAAATGGAAATTTCTATTGTCATGTGATCTCAAATAATACTTTTACCACTCTATTCATCCTAGAATAGTGTGTCTACCCGAGGATGTGAGTTTGGTGGAATTTTTATCCATTCATATTCTCAAGAAATATTTAATATTTAATATATTAAATATTAATTTAATCTCAGGTGTTCATTTAGTGATATATTTTGAGAAGATCAATAGATTAATATTTTAACTATGTGGTTGAGTCTTGAAAGGGGGTCTATTCCTAATAGAGGCATAAGCCAATCTTGAGCACCGGGAAAAAGCCTAGGCTATTTTTTCATTTTATTTTAATTTTCTTTTATTTATTATTTATTTTTCTATTTCCTATTTCTACTTTCCCATTTGTCTTCTCATGTACACAACATCCAAACCCCTTGTATGTCAGGCATTCAGTCATGGAAGTGACAGATGTATCAATAGTGGGTCATCATTGGTGAGCTCATCTAGAGGTAGATCAGGGCATGGTGGAGGTATGGCATAGATTGTTTCATAGTTCCTTGAAGTGTGCATTCTAGTTTTAATAATCACTACTTACAGGATGTTTACATTGGATTTATTCATGGAACTGGAAACTTCCAACAATTCATTATCCAAAATGGGAACTGCTTTACAAAGCCAAGTGTTCGTTAAGTTTGAACTTTATGATACTTAGGAACTTGTCTTGTTCAAGAAGATGAGAGGTCAGACTCAACACACCCTTTTGGGGGGAATTATTTTCTACTCTAGGACTCTCTTTATAAATTTAATATATTTTCATGAAACCTTATTAATTCACCAAGTAGGACATTTGTTTCCCTTTGAACTTATTAACATGTGTAAAATTTAGAATCATATATATGTATTCAAGGTTATACACCAATAGAGATTCCCTCTCATCTACTACTTAGAGATTCCTTTAATCAGCATTATGATGATACTGGTGTTTGAGCCAATCTGTGGGGTACTCTGGATTTTATTGTCATCTAGGGAGATGGAGGATTGTCTTGGTATTGGGATCATACCCATGAAATGGGTTGCATATGTATCCTTATGAAAGGAATTGAAAACCTCATAGTTTGATGCCGCTTAATGGGACACATCATACTTCTTAAGGTCATGTGATAAGGACCTAGCCATATAGTTTAATTTTATTCAGTATGGACATCTACGCAAATGTTTCTTAGTCAATGTTTAGTGTGGGAATTATGTCGAGGCAGCCTAAGGAACTTGGAAAGGATATGAGTTTCCAAGTAAGATTAGACCCTGTTGGAAATATGGCCTAAAGAGAATAGGGTGGATTTAAAGTGCTAGGTTTGAACCCCAAAGAGGCTTCCTACATATCCCATTTGGATGGGAATCAAATCCCACATAGATCAAAAAATCTCATAGGAGAGTACAGTCTTTTTAGAGAAATGAGTTTGGACTTACTTCTTGAAAAGGATTCCTTGGTGATTTGGGGGATTAATTTGGGGATATTCCTAAGGAGGATGCCCAGAATAGGGGAATTAGTGTTTAATTCCTAAATAAGATATCCATTGAGATCGGGCCTTGAATGATCTTCCTATGTATCCTATTTTGAAAAGGAATTAGAGTTCTCATAGTTCTTTCTAATGAGTGTTTGTGCACATGTTGTAATCATCACAGATCTCTAAGCCCATGTGAGTCATTCTTGGTGTGAGAAAGAAGAGGTTTTGAAAGATTCAAAAATGACTCATACAATTTTTACCACTGCTGGTGGAGGATGGTGAGCCTACGGTGGCCAGAATAGATGAGGCCGAGGTGAAGAACCCTCCCTCTATTCACTTTACATTGGGAAAGGGTCCAAATGAAAGGAAGAAGGGATGGTGGTTAGGGGATTACACCAGGATTACTTCCCTAAAACTGGTCCTGTTAGGGGAGGTAGACTTCTTCTTTTCTTGTATGGAAAAGATAGTGTGAACCATACCGTCCCTACCAGATACCTGAGGATCCATCTCTTTAAGAAAGGATAAGTCGAGACCTAAACCCTAATTCTCAAAAATCAAGAACATCCTAACACTAATTCTGGGAGAAATTTCCACATGACTGCGAATATATAAACCCACAGACACTCCATGAATCCTAACCTCATTGTGAAACAAATGTGGAAAACCTCTGAATTCAGATATACAAACCCAAAATAGGAGGCATGTTGATGTGCCTTTCCCAAAGGTTTGATAAGTCAAGAGGTTTTGGTAGAGGTCTCAACAGAATCCTTTTCAAACAGGGGATCCAATGAAGAATAATCCTTTCCCTGGATGGATTTGAAGAGAGATTTATGGCTTGTATACTGAAGATATTAAGTTAATCAAAGAGGGGTACCCAAGTAGGTAAGGGCGCACAAGTATGGGTGCGTAAATAGGCCTGGTTGACCTGATGTTCACTTAAGCGATGAACAACCTGTAGGGTAATAATTGGGGAATACATGGCTCAAGCCTTCAAGATTATTCACAGGTGATCCCAGAAGTGGGGTTCTCAAGTTCCTATGAAAGGAATAGGTGGCATGCAAGTGTTTTTGATTTGGATATGTTGGGCACTTTAGGCACGCAAGGGTTATGGATTAAAAACAATAAAAGTAATTAATTACTATGATCCTCCTTTAATTCCTCTGCTATAGGTGTTGAAGAACTACCTTGAATGTTTCAGAGTACTTAGGAAAAGCACTAAGGTGACTAGAGCATCAATTGGACTTCATGGAAATTCGTCTCTACAAATGAAGGCCCCAAGGATCTATTAATAGGAAAAAAATAAGACCCTGGGCAGAAGGAGTTTAGGAACTCAAGTGTCTTGTGTGCTAAATTGTGGTGCACAAGTACCTAGAACGCTAATGGTGTTTTGGCTAGACTAAGGTGACACTTTGAGGACTTAGCTAAAATAGTGACTTCATTCAGCTCCATCACAGTGGCGCGCAAGTACCTGAATTCATGTACCCAAGGCGCCACTTTAGGGAATTAGCCCAACTAATTTCTCTATACTGCAAGGGATGTTCCCCTTCACCCCGGATTTGGATCAATGTCACGCTACTATCCCAAACATTGGGGCTAGTGCCTTCACTGCCGTCATTGACCCCCCTAAAAAATGCAGAGTCACACCACAAACCTTTTGATCCCCATTGAGGACATTTTGCAAAGAAGTGTATGGGACACATTTAACGGTGTTTACATGGATCCAAGCTTGAATATTAAGAATTTTATGCCCTAAGATAGTATTTTTTATATATTTTTGTTGATGTCTCATTATATTATCAATTTTGAATATTAAAATCCTTGTATGGGTAATTGGGGACCCCATGAGGGTTTTTCTAAGGTTAATTTTAGAGAAATGGGGTTTTTAGGTGATTAAAGGGGTTTCCATTTCGAAAAACCCATCAATGCATCGTATATATTAGAGAAAAGATGTCATGTGGTCTTCTTTTTTGAGTAAAGAGAATAAGATGATGGTTACAAAACATGTGTTTATTCAGTACATGTAGTTTATAAAGACTTAGGGTGTGTTCAAGGGCATGGTCAGGCACCCCATGTCAAGAAAAATATTCATATAGGGTATATGACCATAGCACATAAGTAGTACATTTCTAGATGATGTATAGAGTAATTTTCCAGAGTTCATGTGATGTACATTTCTAGGTACCCCATGTGGGGTAGACATCATAGACAAGGTAGGCATGTCATATACATTGTAAAGTACATGTTGGGTGGGTTGTGGTACATGGCATGGGGGGGACCTTTGGGATTATACATCCTGTACTTGAGGTGCATGTCATGTACTCTTCCTTTGTTAGGGTGTTTCAGTTGTTTTATACCCTAGAGTCAGAATGAGACTGATGAGTAGTTCATTATATGTTTTTTCAAAATATATCATGATGGTGAGATACTATTACTATATATATTCCATCTAGATGATGTTTTTTATGGTTCAGTTATAGTAGGGGGATATCAGTGAGGTTTGGATTCGAACTCCTCCTTTGGGTTGGGATGTGAAATGTGAGTCTTGACAAAGGGTATTGATCTTATTGGATGAGTTTTATTATGTAAACCAATTTATTATTATTCAAGTTTCTTTTATATGATTTCTGGAAAGCGAGATTGATTAATATCTCTACGTAGATCTTGGATGGTCTATGGGTGTCGGGACGAGTTTCTTGAGGATGGAGTAGTTGAGGTTTAGATATTATAATTGAGGATTGGGTGATTTGGAGCCTTTGGATTGGGATGACATCATGAGATGGAGGGTATGGCTAGGTGTCATTGATTATATATTTATAAGAGTCTAAGGGACTCAAAAGGACACACATTTTTTCGTTTTTTGATTAGAGATATGTGGATGTCATAGTCTATTTTAGGAATTTCACATTTGATGCAGTGATTATTTTGGATTCCCTTGTGGCTAATTTTTTGATCTGGAATTAGTGGTTATTCCTTTAGGGATGATTAGAGATATTTATCACATTGATCTAGTCCTGAGAGTTTGGATTTAATAAAGGATACCCTTATAGTTTTCCTATTTTCTATGTCCCTTTATCCCTTTGAGTTTTTATATGATAGATGAATCATGGGATCTTGGATATAGAAAAGTTTTCTCTTATAGGGAGTCCTATTATGGTTGTTCCTTTCAGTACCATGGGAGAATCATGTTTTATTGAACCTTTGGAGGGTTAGTGAGAGATCGTGGTGGTTGTTTTATGGATTTGATCCATGTAAATATGGGAGCTCTAAGATTTGTTGACCATGAGATGATTAGTGTTGATGATTTAAGTGTTTGGATGATCTGTTTGATAGTTTATCGAACCATGATCTTATGGACTATTGTCAAGGATATTGAGGAAATTCTTAATCAGGTAATGGATATGGGAGGATAACCTTGGGATATTATTGGATGGATTTTTGGCTCTAATATTTATCTTTTTATATTATATATTTTCTATTTTATTTTAGATGGGTTTAAGGAGATAATGGGTGATCTTGAGGAGTGAATCCCTCTCCAAGAGAAAAGGATATTCAACCCTAGTTATAGGTTGGGTTTCTGTTAACATAGATATTTGATATACCCAAGTTACAGGTTATGCCTTTACCTAGCTATATTTTATAGAACAGGTTAGTTATGTTGGACTATCAGGATTTTTATAGGTTCTCTCAATGTTAGTAGATTTCTTGTTTCCAATTTGGATCATTCAATTGGATTACTAGAGACTGATCAAGTTGCATGATGTTTTCATGGATACCCATGATGAGATTCAAGGTTAAAACATTTATTCTTGTTGCATTTTAGATGTCTTTGATCTCCTTTAAAGATTAGGTGGTTGTACCTGATTTCATGTGGCTAGGTTAACCACATGCTATAAGTCCTCTTGTGTGGGACAGATTGGGGGTAGATTTTGCTCTGTTTTTAGGCTAGAAACCAAGGTTGGATATTTTTTGTTTTTTTCTAAACTAATTTATTTATTGTTGTTTTTTTATTTAATATCATTGTTTATGTTTTTATTCCTACTATTATTAGTTTTTTACTTGGATAGTCATATCATATGTGCATGAACTAGTTATGACTATAGATTATAGGTTCAAAATTGGGGTGGAATACTCGATTTATTACTTACCCCATTGTACATGCACTTTTGTGCGCATGTAAACCCATTTCATTAGTTTAATGTTGATTACAATAAATGTGGTGGGTCGGATAAAGTCCTAGTGTTTCTTTTTCAAGTAGTTCTACTAATTTAGATTCTCAAGATTAGGTTGTAGAAACTATAGAGTTGTAAAGACTGGGTTTGAGGTTTGGTTTTTGGATGATCATAGAGCCTTTTACTTTTTATGTTAAGTTTATTTATTTTTTATATGTTCTCATCCCAATGGGAAAACAATTTTTGTATTATAATTCTTGTGAGACTCTGACTATTTCCACATTTCATTTGATATATCATGCTTTCATTTAAGTTATTTAGTTTTTACTCTAATGTTTATTATATAGATCTTTTTTATTATTTTCTCATTTATTATACTATGAAAAAAGGGTATAGTCACTCAACTATATAATTTAAGACCCTCTCCACTAGTTGATATCCTCTAGAGTATGGGTAGATGCATTTAAGGCCCTATATTAATCCATATTGGGTGTTATTCTAGATCGACTTGGGCGGGTTAATTATACTTAAGAAACATGATACATTTTATTCCCCTCAAGTCCACATAGAATTTTTCCTTAAATTATATTCAAAGGAGGTTTGTGTTTTTTACTTTGGATTGTATTTTGTGTCTAAGGGCTAGATATTCTTATCATATTGGTTCAAGTCTTGATTATAGGATTACTTTTTATATGAGATGTTATTACCTTTATTGGTTGATCACTGAAAAAATCAAGTAAGTTCATGCATATAGGGGTTTTCTACATAAAACCATTGAATATGAATATATAGATATGGAAATGTAATCATGGTTAATTTTTGGGGTTTATTCAAGCATTATTGAGTGTGAAATGTTTTTGTTCATTATTGTTCATGTGGTTGAAAGTCGACTGGTTAATTTTTTATGTTAAAAGGGGAAGCTACTTGGGTTTTTGTTTGTGAAGTGAGTTAAAATCATGTAATGGTGTATTTTTGTATTATTATACTTTCAAAAAGAGGCAGGATATATGGTGATTTTAATCATCTATTATGTTAGTTATTACTACTACAATCAAACAACTTAATTAAAATCTTGAATAAAGGTGTTTCATCCTTATATTCCTCCCCTGGCATTCAAATACATCACCTTATATTTTTTTGTTGATCCCATTCCATATTTCAACGTCCATTTAAAAATTCCATTATATATATTGAATCCCTCCACCATGATCCATCCCCTACACACCATCTCCATGTATAGACGCACCACAGAACTCAATGTGGAAGAGAAGTCTGACACAACAAAAAGCTATGAAGCATTGTTGTATACAAAAAGTATATATCTTCCCTCACCAATCATCACATTAGACATAGGGCTATTCCTCCCACATAAATAGGCTCCAAAAAAGTCCTACATAATGAAACAACCCATCTTAACCAATTACATCCAAAACCTACCAAGATTACTATATATGATTTCTCCCTAAAGATAGATAAATTAAAAGTATTTATTACGATTCGTTACAAAGAGGATTAACCTATTTTAATAGGGGAAATGGGAGGATTACTCTAATCACAAATAGGAATCCTAAATTTATTATCTTTATTATAAATAATACAAATATCCCTATTTTAAAAAATGAATCCCTCTTCAATGGATGACTCCTACACTACTACTCATTTTCCTTTCACTGAAATAAACCCCCATATTTTGGGATTATTCATCATTTTTTCAATTTTACTACTATTGGGTTAATCTAAATTTATTACTAACATCATGTTATCTTTTATTTTATACTTTTATTAGTATTATTTGTTTATTCTTCTATCCCACTTTTTAAATTCCATTTCTATGAAAGTGTTCTTTTTCCCTCCTTATTTTTGTGTGTATTCCCCAATTGTCATCTTGATTCACACATTTTTTAGCCTCATTTTATTTCCCCTTATATATAGTGATCTATAATCTCCATACATGGAGAACTAACTAGCTTATTTGGGTCATGGGAGAGAAGTGGAATTTCAATTTTGAGTTTAAAATAATTTTTCATTATTTTTCTTACACACATATGCTAATATTTTAGTTTATTGTTCAAGAAGCGAGGCAACATCCCATGATTCCTCATTCATTAATTTATTCTTAATTATTATATTTTTTTCTTTCTATAATCTAAAATATATATTGAATGGGTAAATTGTTAAATGGAGTAGAGATGTAAAATTTATTCAAGACAATAGTAAGTCTCCACTTCACTTATAAGAAAATACCACTTTGATCAAGAATACATTCTCGTAAAGAGTTGGCACCATTCTATATGATGAATTTGGTTGATTTGTGTTATAAATCACACACTCAATTGAATTATTTTGTTAAAAATACGACTAATCATTTAAGAATAAAGATAAGAGAAGTTTCCATAAAACATTCCTCATAACAAATTCTCAAAAAAAATTATCTCATCCCTTACTTTGCACTTTTGATTTGGAACTATTATTTGGTTTTGTGAGATAACAGATTAAATTTATCTTTAGTTCTTTTGAAATATTTTAAAAAATAAACAAAAACATTAAATATTTAAAAATTAATAAATATATATAATAATTAATAGAAACAATATGACCAATACACAAAACCCCCATAAGAGAACAAACCCCAAGGTCAACCACTATGATACCCATCAGGTGTTATAAAATTATAAATAATATATTGGCCCCTCAATGATATCGATTATCATTAGTAAATGTCTATTATTAATGTTAAAAATTTTCATTTTTCTATTTTTAATTTTCTATGATACCTACCATACATCAAATAATTATCATTGATATATATAGAAGTATAAAATTGAATAAAACATTATGGCTGAAGATTGAAATTTTTATTCAAGTGGTGAATCAAATTATTATTATAGAAAGAAGATTAATGCAAAACAATTCTTAAAAACTCAAATATTTAAGTGTTTTTATTGTATATTTCTCTTATATGATATGAAATAAATTTTAATTAAAGAGTTTTTTAATACAATGAGATAATTTTTTTAATATATATGATTTATTGTTGATATAATCCTATAGAATATTTAGGGTAGTATTTGGGAAAATAGAATTCTATCAAGGATAAAAGAGTTCAAATATGTTATTTATTAAAATATAATGGACATTATCCTTCCCCAATAGTGACATATATTAAAAAGAAAATATTTTTTCATAATATTACTATAAACATATAGAATCTCATATGAGTTAAGGTTGTAATTAGTTTATTTTTTTAGTATTATTAGTAAAGGAAATAAGTGATATTTCCAAACACAATAGATTTTGTGTATTATAAAAAAAATTAATTAAAATATAGTTTATAATATGCTTGTGGGAGTGTGTTTGAACTTGAGGAAGTTAAAAATATGCAAATAAATAATTATACCAATATAATTAAAAGTGAAATCCATATTATATCATAATGTATTTTAGTTTATATTTGTAAATAATGATTTTAACATAAATAATTACATTTAAATTTAAAAGGAAAATAAAAAGGGATTTAGGTATTTAATACCACATGTTCTTTTAACATTATAACATTGGATATTATGAAGTAAAAATGTCTAAATATTATGTTCAAAGAGTATAAGGTGTAGATTATGAAATCTAACTTCACCATTATCCAAACAAGATTTATTCAAAGATCTTAACACATTAAAGGATGTTAGTGGGGGGTATTTCATATAGTCACACAAATATGTGGCTGGAATTATATATTAATGTAATGAGATTAATAAAACCTTAAAATTATAAAAAACATAAGGATTTTCTGATGGTCTAAAAAATGTTAAAAGTTTAGACTGATGATTATATATGGTTTTGTTAATATTCTTAATAGAGTTGAGAATATAATAATTGTATCATCTTATATAAAATGTCTTATCAATTTTATAATTTGATCATTTTGGGGTCCATATATTAAATGAATTGAAATGATAATTAACCTCCCAAATTATTATTATGAATTATCTTAATTTATGACACTCATACAGTATTATATGTTGTTATGAAATGTAAATATTATCATGTACTAGGTTTCATATATTGATATGGAATTATCTTATAAGAAAAAAGGAGGAGTTTTTGTGTTGTATGACCCACTACATATACTAAAGGGAGTGTCAATAATTATGCATTTAGAATACCATGGGTGTATATATTAAATCCCTTTTGTTGAAGTTAAAAATATAATTAACAAGAGAACCATCATACATTGATACCATTCTTACACCATCCTTGAAGTTAAGTTAATCAAAGGGGTGATTGGGTATATTATTGATCAAGTCATCATTTTTTTATTGATTGTGGATTTTTCCTCTCATATAGTGAGTAAGAAATTAGGTCCCTCTATTTATGTAGGATTGGAAGTGTTTGTACATGAATAGATAAGTAAAATCTAATGTTCTTGTCTATTTTTTATGATGGTGTGTGTAATGTGCTCATCTTTCTAGGTGAATAATATATTTAATTTTAATCCATCTATTCATTCTATAATTAGTCAATAGATAATGTATAAGTATTCTATATAATATTTACATACATTGTGCATTATATTAACTCAATGACTTGAAAAAAATGATCATATAATTATGAATATTGTATATGATATAGATAATGGGCATAGTTAGGGAGTTATATGTGTTATAGGTAGTTTATAATAGTTACTTCTCTAACACCTCAACCCAAATCATTAGCTCTAAACAAGAGAACCACTAGCCTCATGTGGGCCTCCCCATACATAAACGTTTATTAACTATGTTAGACTAGGTGTCCTAGAACCAATAGTTTGTACTTTGATTACATGGATATTTAATGTATTTAAATATTAAACATCTTATTATATATTTTTCATTATTATGAATTAATATGATCCAATAATGTCCTACAGTATTTGTTGCATTGATAAGGTTATGGTAGTTCCCCGCTATGATGAGAAGCTTGAAATACTATTAAAATATTCTTAAATATGGTTCTGTGGTTGGATGACATACTATGTTGAGACACATAGTATACAGATCGTCTAGTGTGAGTACCCGTAAGAAGATGGGACTTCCTATAAAGAAGTCTATACTTGGTAATCTCCGTGTTGTGAGATTATGAGAACAGATCTGCCAGTAAGACTTCCGCATGTGTTGGTGTCATCAAATATCCCTATCTGCGAGCATGTGTAATAGTCCTTAGACTTTAAGATTATCATTAATACGTGTCCCGACTCACACAGTTTTATTTTCTAATGAAAATGGTCATGCCATATGTTGGCGGGGTGTAGGGTATGTTGGGTACGTCACGAGTGGCATGTTATTAATGGATAATTCAAGGAAGGATTTGTTCCTTTAATTTATGGAAGTTGATATCTCGGCCATTTTATTGAAATAGAACCTTCATGAGAAATTAAAAGGCCATGGTGTAATGATGAGTTTATTTCAGGTAGTCAAAGAGAAATGTATTAAGAAAAAAAGGTTGATGACACTATCATGAAACCTACTCGATAATATATTTAGATAAAGGGGTTATATTACACAGTGAGTGTTCATTTGTGGATGTCGTTGTCGGGACTTTAAGTTCTTTCTCTTGGGTTCTTTGACATTTTTCTAGATAGTATTGTTGGACTTTATAGAATATTACCTAATTCCAATAAGAAAGAATCCAAGTAGGTCACACACTATGTGTTTCTGGTGGTCTTAGTTAAATTCCATTTGAATTTAATTAATGGAATAAATATTATTCTAAAGAGAGTGGAATAATTTTATTCAATTTAAAATGATTGCATAAATTAAATAAATATTTATTCACTGTATTGTGGGTAAAATATATTTATTTATTTTATTGAATAGTTAATAAATATTTATTTACTAGTTTGTAAATAAAATATTTATTTAAGAGAAAAAAATATCTATTTTTTTAATTGGGTGTTCAATAAATGGAAGTGGAGTTTGAGTGGACCAAGGCTAGTCTGGTAGTAACCCAATTATTTTCAAGATGATAAATAATTATTTAACTAGTTGGCACAAGTTAAAATAATAATAACACTGCTATTATTTTGTGACATTTAATTTTATTAATAATTACATTTTGCGCAAGTTGGAACACTGTAAATAATGATGTCATATTATTATTAAAATAATGGGATTTCTCTAAGGTTATGAATGTATTTTATTGTTGTTATGTAATTAAATATTATAACTGAAGCCCCATGATGATGAATAGACATGTACATCTATTGTGCCATTTACTAAACTGTATGCTTGGTGAATTTATAATTATTGAGATAAATGATTTTTATCTCGAATCCTCTTCCTGGCCTTCTCAAGAATGAGAGACATTCTCCAAGACCGAATAACAAGTGATCAAGAAAAACTAACACAAGACACTTTCTTCCCTGTTCTAGCACTCGGAGAAAGAGTGGTGTCGATCAGAGTCAATCTAAGCACATGTGGATCACCTATAGAGGGATTCTTATTGGGATCCTCCCAAGCGCAATGAGACAATCAGGAAGGGTCGTTCTTGATGATCAACATCATCAACAAAGAAATTACCAAAGATCCAGGTATTATTTTTTTTGGAAGTAATTAAATTAATTATAAACATGATGTAAAATATCCTTTATAAATTTTTTAGGCCTCTTCCTTCTTTATCTAAATATTTGATTATATTCTGTGGAGATTGGTATTCATTATCATATTAGTCCTAGAATAATCATTGATCATGGTAAAAATTAAATTTGGGTCTCATCCCAACATCACTTTCGCAGTGCCTAGAACCTACAAGTGGTATCAGAGTGGTTACATCATAGTTTATAATTATTTAAATAATTCTTTTCTGATTTATGATTTAATAATTTAGTTTTTCAATTAAAAGTTAATTGTACTTGTAATCTGGATTTCGAGATCTATTCTCCCTCTTTTCGTGTCTCACAGATTTCACAGAAAGAAATGATTTTTTAATTAAAATTAAAGCTGAGAACTCATCAGGAGGCACCGATTATTCTTCCCAAATGACATGAAAGCACATGTCGTGTTTTCATACATACACATTTTCTTCTCTACCACACTCATCATTTAATCCAAACTACATGTCGTGTATTCATGTACAGTGAATCTGGAGTAATTTGGTAATTACTCAATCCATGTGCCTTTATTATACATGGTGCAGTTAATTTTACAACGTGTGTTGACCATGTCATATAGGCACATGGATACTAGATAAAACACCATGTGGTCCACTGGACACGACATGTATTCTCTCATGTTAGGGGCCAAACTTTGTAAACCATACATGGCTTGGCCGACAGGTAACTGTGTAATGCAGAGACAACACATTGTGTACCCCACTATACATGTTGTGTATGCCTAAATTTATGAATTACACCTCACACACCGAGTCCCTAAGTGTGTAATTTGGGAAATATGGTGAAGGTAGTACACACTGTTTAGTCATAACTACACGCCGTGTACTTTACCAAATTACACAATGTTAAAACTTTAATGTTTCTATAATGTTCAGAACTGTTTATCATGTATAAATCAAACTATAGGTTGTTACTCTATGCATTAAAAAATCATTTATTCCATATTTTAGAGGATTAAAACAATATATGAATATAATACATGTTGGGTAGATTCTAATGGGTATTCACTAACTTACCTCCAAGGTGCATTTATGTACAACAATGAGAATCTCAAGGAAATTCAGAAAAGGATTAAGATAAAAGGATTGATTAATTAAATATAATAATTTTTCAATTCAAGTGAAATTTATCTTAATAATATCGATTAAATAATTGAATACTAGATTTCTTAAATATGTATCTTGTTTCATGTATGTGGTTCATCATGATCTAGACTAATATCTTTGTGTGTGATTTGTTTCCTTTTAATTTATATATTAAATTAATTGTTGGTCTGCGAGCCATATCTCCTCATTAATATATAGGGACTACATGTCTATGGTTTTTTTATGTAAACCACCCTTTTTACCCCTCACCTACATGTGATTTTAAAAAAACATATATAATGGATGGAACTCCAAAGCACGTGTAGGTGGTTCAAGCTGAAGCTGAGACAAAACCAATCCCAAGAGATACAAAGGAGGATAGTTGTAAAGCTATAAACACGAACCCAAAAGGTTCAATGTGTTTTACCCCTAAGTTAGGGTTAGTTTATCAACTACTAGATAAACTAACCCTTATAAAATCACATGGTTATTCCCTTTTATTTATTTTATTCTTGTATTTTTCATGGTTTATCATTATGGATGTGTTGTCGCAATCACATAATTAAGGAATTAAAAAAGAATATAATATGGAGCTAAAATAAAAAAGTCTTATGTGTAAATATTATCAAGACATTGTTAATAACTTAAGTAAGTTTCACTTAATATTAATAATATTGTGATAATGATAATATGAAATTCACTCATAAGAGATAAAAATCCATCAAATAAAATATTAAGTCATACCAATCCTTCCATTACTTGATTAAGGGAAAAAATCAATAAAACTATGTGTTTGACCAACCCTTTTTGGGACACTTAATTTTATATAGAAATCTCTTATAAAAGGTTTCACGTAACCCCCCAATATTTCACAGTACATTATCTCTTCAAAGTAATTCAATAACTTGCGCTACACGCAACACTGAATTCGAGCATAACACGACTTACTAAACTAGCTGTTCAAAAAGAGGTTATGAATAGTATTAACTAAATTTTGAATTTTATATAATATATAAAATTTAAAATCCATATTCTATGTTTCTTAGACATAATTAAATAACAAGTTCATTTTTTAGATAAAATAAGTATTTTTCAAAAAAAATGCAATTTTACCGCCTTTTAATGGAAAACCCTTTTTGAAACCAATATTTGACACGTTTATAAATTAAATTTAATGAAGTTAAATTATTCTTTTTAATTTGGACATAAAAATTTAGTTTGGATAAATTTTTTGAATTTTTCTGATAACTTTCATATTATGATGAATAATGAAAAATTCAAAATTTTAATTAAAAACAACTTTCTTAATCGACAAAATTTATAGTGTTAAATTATAATTTTGAGTGGTTTTATAGTATAATATGATTATATTTTTACCATTTAATCTAATTTTTTTCATTGATTTATTTTCACATTTAAACTATACATAAACAAGTGTCAATATTTTGATAGTTATTATTTCTTAAAAACACGCTTTTGGTTTTGACAGCAGGAATTAATTATAAATTAATTTCTGCCACTTATGTGTTTTGAATTTAGAAAAATTGATTCCGTATTTCTAATCAATAGGTCTAGATTGTGTAAATAGGTAACTTCTATTTTTAGACATTTTACATATTTACTTCAGTAAATATTTTATTTACCATGATTAAAGGGTAAATATAATAAATAAGGGTAAAATATAATATTATAATAATATTAAATTAACCTAACATGTGTCCTAATCCTATTGGATGATACATATCCGACCATGGGAATCCTTAGGTTGAATTTGGGACTCCATGGAGCCACATGAGAGTAATAATGACATTTTATATTAATTAATTTTAAGTAAAGACAAAAATGTCATTAACAAATATCTTTTAGTAAATAAATTTTTACACGGGGTAATATAAGTTATAGTTTCGAATATAAATATTATTTGTAAATCTAAAAATATTTAATACATCCTGGTATTTTATTTATAATTTTTAGACATCAAATAAATTAAATTATTTATGACATAATAATGATGCAATATTTACATCTTTAATAAATGATTTAAATAAATAATATTATAAATATTAAAACAATATCCAAAACCTATCTAATTCTTATCAGATTATTTTATTTCGACCATGAGTCATCTTAACATTTTTATTAACGAATATTTGACCTTTTGAAACCGAATATGAGGTTATAATAAAATAATTGTTTCAAACATTCCTAAAGAGCCACTCCTATCCCTTATAAAAATCCCTTACTACCTACACATTTATCACACTTATAAAGCCTTTGGATACTACAAAAACTGCCCAAATATCCTTACAACATCCCTCACTTCATTCTAGAGGCCTTACGTTAGTCATAAATCAAACCTAATGAGCCCTTTTGATCAAATCAAAAAGAAGAAGCCTAGAAGAGGTAATAATTTCCCCACCCTCTTTCAAGTTCTTTCTTCTTCCACTTTCTCCTTCATTGTTGTTTCCATTATAAAATTATAAATTGAGTATCTTATATATACTTTTATGTTATTATAAATATTTTACAACCATATTCATTATTATATCCATCCTATAAATGACAATGTCTTCATACGTGCGTACGTACGGCTTACCGTCTCTATGTCCTGGTGATGTTTGTTATTCAAACGTTTCATCATTTGGATGGGTAAAATAATGAGTATAACTGATCTAACTAATAAATATAGCTTGATAATTATTCTTTATATGTGATATACCATCCAATTATATACTATTTTAATATCAAAATAATGATATTGTCGCTCATACGTACGTACGGATTACCGTCTCCACGAAGGCGATAAGATTCATTCCCCATCATACCCATTCAAGAATAATTTTCATTTGGATATTAAAAATAATGATTAAGAACATAATATCATTCTGGATAATAATAAAATACATCCTATCCATAACAAACACGTCTTATGTATCAAAACATATAAAGGAAAACAAATTAGTTAACACCTGAAACGACGATACTACTGAAATATAATTATCAAAGAAATATTAGAAGATCACATATGATATCATATTAATGTATATGGTTCTTTTATAATTTAATAACAATGATTTAACCATTATACAAAAGTTTAACCTACCCTCTACCAAGGAAAAGAACAAAATAAGGGTTAATTTCACAATCTCTTTATTATCCGAGGTTGTTTTTATGTAAGTATCTATTGGGACCTCCTTATCATCCACATCTGTGTTTCTTAAAAATTTATTTCAAAAAATTATTAATATTTAATATAAAATGGGTTAAATTTATTTATACCCTTATTTAACCATATATGTCTTGAAAGAAATCTTTTCGTCGTTTTCCAAACAAGGTACATTATGACCTTTTCAACAAAATTAAGGTAAGAATGTTCTTTTAACTTATATGGCGGGTTTGGTTATTCTCCGTCATTACAACATTGTCGAATCATTCCCTACAAGATTATAAGAATATTTTACAAATAAATTTTTTCTTTTATAATTATGTGATATTAAATGATTTCAAAAAAAAGAAAGATATATTTCTCTCAAATAGGTTTGATTTTATCTATGTCAGCGTCCTTTGATGGATTTTATACTTATTTGAAGTCGATTCATTGTGAAACAAATATTAAATATTGTATTGAAGATTTTGTGATATGTTTGACTATGTATGTGTTATTTTTATACCATTCATGGATTATGATTAAAGTATTGACATTTCGTATGATTTTTTTAATATGAATGTTTATGTTATATTTCAAAATTTTCATATGAGGAATGTATTGGACTTAGTAAGTGATGGGTGAAGCCCACTATTGCTCCTCGATGCAATGGTAGGTCTCATGAGACAACTTTATGTGGAATTGGTTGAGGCCTTTCCCAATTTGATATATTATTTTGGCTGAGGCCTTAATCATTTTTAGACATCTTGGTCTAGGCCTTGACAAGATGTTTCAGAATGTATGGAATTATACATTCCCTCATTATGAAAATAATATTGATGGATCATGTGGTTATTCGACTTGAAGGATACCCATGACTATGTTTTATTATAGAATTATTTACTCAACTCAAATTCCTACCATAAAAGTGTTCATATTTATTATTTTTAAAGGCATGTGTTTTCAATTATTCAACATGCATGATATTTATGTTATCTCCTGCTGTATTTCATACCCTTACTGAGCATTTGAGCTCACCCCTTTCTTATGTTTCATTTTCCTAGGATATGAAGAAGTTAATTATGAGTGACTTGCAGGCTTAATCTAAGAGGCTTGGATGTTTATAATGGAATAAATTAGTGTTGTATTTCTTTTCAAGTTGTAAAGTTGAACTTATGTATGAATCTTGTTTCCAATAATACTAAACTGGTCAGTATTTTGGGGGATGATTTCCTTGTGATCATTCCAATGTTATGCAATAATGCACCGACTCTGGGTAACTGGGGTTGGGGAGTTACAGTTGGTATCAGAGGAAGTTTAGTACAAACCTTGGAAACTAGATTTAGATAAACTCTTATTAGAGAACATTACCCTAAGATATAATTTGAGGGTTAGTATTGAAGAACTTCCTAGAGCTTTGTTAATGTAGAGATTTTGTGAGTTTTACAAGAAATACTGTCTGGATACAAGTAGGTAGAGGCGGATCTGGCACAAGTGTACCAATGGGTAAAACCCAAAAAAACACCGCTTTGATCTAGACTCAGATAGTAACTAGTGCATGACAACGGGCCATGCTGCAATCTTGGTTACATCACTCCTAGGGGATATGCTTAGGATAATTCACATTTTAATTACAAGCCATTATGAAGGATTTAGAAGTAAATACTTCTTCAAAGAAAACAGTTTTATTATTATGGATTATATCCATAAACTATTCAATTTATGTTCTGTATTTTACAAGTTTGGAATTATGAATTGTTATTCATAAACTGAACTAATGTATGTCATTCTTCAGAATGGCACTCAGAATAAGGAATGAGAACTCTAGCAATATTTATGATCTAAAGAATAAGAAGGATCATAGTATAACGACCCACACTTTACATACATTGTTAATACTTCAAAATTGAAGCACACTTATTACAACATATGACAAAACCACAAAGGACCGTATAGGTATAGTGTCTTTAGAAACTGGGAAACATAAACAACTGGTTCATAAATCTTCTACAGTGTCTCCCATTTATTTCATCATATCTAGGGTCCCTTTTAGCATATTCTACTTAATATCCATCTTCCTGACCTGGGGAAAAGAAAACATAAAAGGGTGAGCTCAAATGCTCAGCAAGGGCAAATAAAGGAAATAAAAATCATATCATATTTATATGAAAATCAAAACCTGCAAAAGAGATCATAATATCTTAACATGGAATAAATCATATAAGTGAAAATGAGATCCCCATAATCATAACATAAGACTTGAAACTTTGTGGCATGCACACATAATCATGGAAAATCATTTCTTGTTAGTCATGACTCATTGCCAAGACTATCTTAGTGGACAAAGTCCCTTTCTGAACCGAGTTCACTCCTCATTTCAGTCCTGTATCACTGAACCGAAATAACCTTCCGTTCCAGCCATGTATATCTCATGAGATATAAAATCTTTACCCAATGCATTGGAGGGAGATATAGGTCCCACCCATCTTATAATGAATCCTTTCTTATGTGTGCCACATAATCATAAATCATACATCATCGCATAACACATGTAACAAAAATGGGATTCTTGAAACATCATGACATCATAAATCAATTCATATAAGATGAAAGAATTCATAAAAATAATTCCATCACAACATGATCAAATCAATGTAATAATAAGGATAAAAACAAAACCCTTTATTATCTTAGAAGGAAAATAATTTTGATTAAACACTTGAACTCCATTCTTGAGGAAAATATCCTTTGTTCTTCAAAAACCCTTTTTTCCTTTCATAACATGTCATACAACTTTAAAATAAAAGAATTTGATTAAAAATAAGCTTGAAAACTTGTAAAGGATGCTTCTTGGATATAATGTTTTAAAAATCCATTCATGCCGTATAAGTTAAAAAAAACATTCTTCGTACTTTTGTCGGAAAAGTCAAAAAGTACCTCGTACGACAAAAGATTCCTTTCATATTCTTTACTAAAAACTCACCGAAGGTTAAAATTGGATTTAAACTATTGTAAGTGGATGGAAATAATATTACATATTGAGGGAACATGGATGTGGATGATAAAAATACACCCCAGTAAATGTCAAAGTATAAACAATCTCGGATAAAAATGAGATTGCGATATTTCCCTTACCTTAGGTCCGATTTGCTTTGTTCGTGTCCGAAGCTCCTGTATAATGGTTTAAATAATGTTATTGACTTATTCCAGAATCATACATATTGATATGATATCATATATGGTCATATTATTAGCTTCTTGTTAGTAATATTTCATTGTTACTTGTTACTCGGGTCTTTATAACTTTTTGTTCTTATGCGTGTTTTGTCGAATAAATTCTTATTCTTATCTTTAGGTTATAGATAATTCATTTCCAGAATGGTATTAGTGTAGTATATACCATATTCATTCATTCAATTCATTTATATAATCATTATGAAATGAAGATCATGTAGAACGAGTCGCATCACATCGTGGAGACGGTATTCCGTACGTACGCACGAGTGATGATATCGTTCCTATGATCGTGAAATTGTATTGGAGTATATATATATATTATTTCAGTATCAATATTACTTAATAATAATCATATATAGTTACTCATTACACCATTATACCCATCCTTGTAAGGTGATGGTGGAAAATAGATTACACCACGGCGTGGAGACGGTATTCCGTACGTACGCACGCGCGGTGATTTCATTTTTCCATAGGATGGATAGAAGGTGAATTAGGGTTGTTTCATATTTATAATAACATATCAGTATGTAAGTAATACTGATGTTATTACTTTATCATGAAACAACTAAAGAAGAAAAAGTTGAAGAAGAAAGAAATTGAAAAGATCGGTAATGGATATTACCTCTTCTTTGGAACGCCTCTTTGAATCCTCCACTTAAGGAACTAAGATTGGTCTTTGGAGAAGACCAGGACCTCTAGGATTATTCGAGGGAAGTGGAGAGGAGAAAATGGCAGTGGTTGGACGAGCTTGAGTGCTCAAATTGGTGTGAGGAGGAGGGGGAGGAGGTGCCCTTTTATAAGGGAGGAGAGGGGCACCTTAGGAATATCTCAAAATATTATTTTATATTAAAGTCAAAATCGGTATATAATGGTTCCAAAGGGTATTATTTCGAAGCTAAAGTGGGGATGGGTCGAAATCCTATCAACCAATAGGATTTAGACAAGTTTAGGGTATTATTTTAACCTTATCAATTAGATTTAACTCTAAGTTAATTAATTTAACTTTTACCGTGTCTTTTTGTTTTCTTTCACTATATGGTTAATACACTTACTATAACATGCCAAACGAACCCCAAATTGTTTATTATTAATATATATATCCTTATCTAAGTCATTTGGCCTAACCTTAGATTTTTAGGAATAAAATAACAATTAATAATATAATATTTGATTTAAAAACTATTTTGTGTCAATTTTGACACTATTTGATATATGATTTTTGTGAAAGTCATAACAGAATTATATGTTCGAACCAAGTTGATTAAATCAACACTAATATATCATAGTAACCTAGAAAATTAGTGGAATTCATAAAAAGTCTCAAATTACATTTATTTTTGTATTTATATTATCAATTTTGTCAATATTTCATTAATAAGATAATTACTGCATCATCTTTGTGTCATAAATAAATTAAATTATTTGATGTCTAAAAATTACAAATAAAATACCATCATGTAGGAAATCTTTTTAGCTTTCTAATGAATATTTACAATCGAATTTATCTTATGTATAACCCTATATTAAAAATGATTTACTTATTAAACTTTGATTTTAACTATTTTAACCCTTCTTTAAATAAATTAATAATAAATGTCCTAATCTAATCCAAGTGGGCCTAAATGGTCATATTTTATTCCTAAGTTTGTTTTTGGTCGAATTACACTTGTCCAATAGAATTAGGACATGTGTTAGGGTAATATTAATATCATATTTACCCTTAGTTACCCTATTTACTATTAACCGCGGTAAAAATAGTAAAAAGTTACTATTCACCAAAAAATTATTTTCATCTCATTGAACCACATTTTAGTCCTTGATATTAACCGTGTCTCTCGGATTTTTGAAATTCCATTCACAGAAGCGGTAAAATTAAGTTTTATGCAAAATTCAGTTTTTAACCTACCACTTAGTGGTTTCACTATTCATCAAAAATTGAAAGTTTTCAGAAAAATACCAAAATTTCACCCTAGGCTAATTTCGATATTCTGAGTCCAAAAATGAAGTCCATTTTGAAAAATAAAATTTATAAAATTTCAAAAAGTGGTTATTACTATTCATAACGGCTAGTTTTAATAGCATATTGTTGTTTAGTGAAACTCGGTATTGCGTACGACGCAAGCTATCGAGGAAGGTCGCGATTGCGTGTAAAGCAAGCCAAGCAAGTGTTGTGTAGAAAAAGATTCCTTTGATGATTTATATAACATAAAAGTCTTGGGTGTTACATTCTACCCCCCTTAAAAATAATTTCGCCCTCGAAATTCGTCACTTTGCAACAAACAAATGAGGATACTTCTCCCTCATCATATCCTCAAGCTCCCATGTAGCTTCTTCAAGTTGGTGGTTTCTCCATAAAACTTTCACCAAGCGAGTGGTCTTGTTTCGTAGCACTTTTTCACTACGATCCAGAATCTCTATCGGCTGTTCTTCATAAGAAAGATCTTGCTCCAGCGGTACAACTTCTGAGCTGAGTACATGTGAAGGATCTGGTATGTACTTTCTCAGGAGAGATACATGGAACACATCGTGAACTTGAGAGAGATTCGGTGGAAGCGCCAATCGGTAATCTACCTTCCCAACACGATCCAGTATTTCAAAAGGACCGATATATCTAGGGCTCAACTTCCCCTTCTTTCCAAATCTCATAACCCTCTTCCAGGGAGATATTCGTAAGAACACTTTATCGCCTACTTCAAACTCTAGGTCTTTTCTTCGGTTGTCGGCATAACTTTTCTGTCGGCTCTGAGCTGCTCTTATGTGTTGTTGAATAGATCTGACCTTTTCTGCCATTTCATCAACGAGATCAGGTCCCAATAGCTTTCTTTCCCCAACTTCATCCCAGCAAGTTGGAGTCCTAAATTTCTTTCCATAGAGAGCTTCATAAGGAGCCATCTGAATACTGGAGTGAAAGCTATTATTATAAGAAAATTCCACCAAAGGTAGGTGTTGATCCCAACCTCCTTTGAAATCCATAGAGCAAGCTCTCAACATATCTTCTAGGGTTTGAATTGTTCTCTCAGACTGACCATCTGTCTGGGGATGATAAGCAGTGCTGAAACTCAACTCTGTATCCAGAGTATGCTGAAGACTTCGCCAGAACTTCGAGGTAAATCTCGGATCTCGATCAGATATAATAGAAAGTGGTACTCCATGAAATCTTACCACTTCCTTTATATATATCCTGGCAAGCTGATCTAGAGAGAATCCTCTCTAATAGCAATGAAGTGTGCAGACTTTGTAAGGCGATCAACTATGACCCAGATAGCATTATTGCCTTTGGATGTTTTAGGAAGTCCTGTGACAAAGTCCATAGTGATGTTTTCCCATTTCCATTCGGGTATGGGTAATGGTTGTAACATCCCCTTAGACTTCTGTCTCTCAGCTTTAACTTGTTGACAAACCAAGCATCGAGAGACATATTCAGCAACATCTCTTTTCATGCCATCCCACCAGAAGTACTCTTTCAGGTCCCTATACATCTTCGTGCTTCCAGGATGAATAGAGAATGAAGAACTATGAGCCTCATCCAGCAGCTCTTTCTTTAATTCAGGGATGGAAGGAACACAAACCCGATTCCTGAACTTTATTATCCCATCACAATCAAGGTTGAATTCAGGAACATTTCTCACCTTCTTTTGTAACTCGACATCTTCTTTCTGTGCCTCTTTAATCTTCACATGTATAGATGGTTGAACATTCATTTGAGAAAGATAAGATTTTTCCCCTTCCATTATAATTCCAAGATCCATCCTTTGTAAATCCATAAATATTGGATCTTTTGTGATCCTCATCATGGATAAACTAGCATGGTCTTGTCGACTTAATGCATCTGCCACCTTGTTTGCTTTTCCAGGGTGGTAATGGATTGAGCAGTCATAATCCTTAATCAGCTCCAACCATCTTCTTTGACGCATATTCAACTCCTTTTGTGTGAAAATATACTTTAAACTTTTATGATCAGTATAAATATCACACCTTTCACCATAAAGGTAATGCCTCCAAATCTTTAATGCAAAGATTACCGCAGCCAACTCCAAATCATGTGTTGGGTAATTTTGCTCATGGATTTTCAACTGTCGTGAGGCATAAGCTATCACCATATCATTTTGCATAAGAACACACCCCAATCCCTTCTTGGATGCATCACTGTAGATCACAAACCTTTCTCCACTACAAGGCAGTGTGAGCACAGGTGCACTGGATAACCTTCTTTTCAACTCCTTGAAATTCTCTTCACATTCCTCTGTCCAGACAAACTTAACTCCTTTCCGAGTCAACTTGGTGAGTGGATTAGATAATCGTGAAAAATCTTTTACAAAACGTCGATAATATCCAGCCAAACCAAGAAAACTTCGGATCTCAGTTACTGTTGTTGGTCTTGACCATCTTTCGATAACCTCTGTTTTTGCTGGATCCACAGATATCCCCTCTTTTGAGATTATGTGACCCAAAAATGCAACTTTTTGAAGCCAAAATTCACACTTGGTAAATTTGGCATAAAGCTTCTCCTTTCTCAGGGTCTTCAATATAATTCTCAAGTGATCTTCATGCTCTTCCTTGCTCTTTGAATAGACAAGAATATCGTCTATAAAGACTACCACAAATTGATCAAGATAGTCTCTAAAGACTCTATTCATTAGATCCATGAAGATAGCAGGGGCATTAGTAAGACCAAATGGCATCACTATAAATTCATAGTGTCCATACCTTGTACGGAAAGCCGTCTTTGGTATATCCTCCCTTTTGACCCTTAATTGATGATACCCTGAACGAAGATCAATCTTGGAAAAGTATTGAGCTCCGCGTAGTTGGTCAAATAAGTCATCAATGCGTGGGAGAGGATATTTGTTCTTGATAGTGATCTTGTTAAGTTCTCGATAATCAATGCAGAGTCTCATTGATCCATCTTTCTTCTTAACAAATAGAACAGGTGCTCCCCAAGGTGACGCACTAGGGTGTATGAATCCCTTATCAAGATTCTCTTGGAGTTGCTTCTTCAATTCTTGCAACTCAATTGGGGCCATTCTATAAGGTGTCTTTGAAATAGGCAAAGCACCCGGTACGAGTTCTATTGAAAATTCAACTTCACGATTTGGTGGAAGACCCGGCAATTCCTCCGGAAAGACATCATCAAACTCCCGTACAATGGGAATATTCTTAATCGTGAGTTTCTCACCAACTATTTGAGATAAATAACCTTCATTTAGTGGAATCAATACCCATAAGATGGAAGAAATTTCCACTGGAAGGTTATGTTCATCCTTGCATTGATAGACGATCGTAGGTTGATCTGGAATATGAAATGTGACTTCCCTTCTTTGGCAATTGATATGAGCTCCATGTAGAGAAAGCCAATCCATGCCAAGAATCACATCAAATTCCACTAAAGGAAGGATCACAAGATTTGCAGGAAGCACTTTCCCACAAACTTCGATCGGAGAAGAATTATAAACTTCTGATGCGATTGATATGCCATTAGGTGTTGTCACAGCTAACTCAACATCTAATTGTTGAGGTAATACGGTGATACCCTTAGAAAACTTTTCAGAAATAAAAGAGTGGGTGGATTCAGAATCAAATAAAACATTTGCTACTTTAGAGTGGATGGTAAGTGTACCTTTCACCACATTGTTATCGTACTCCACCTCGCTGATAGAAATTGCATGTGACTTTCCTTTGTCTTTAGCCTTAAGAGTTTGTTGACGTCGACCATCATCATCAACCCTTGGATTTGGGCATTGATTGGCATAATGCCCCATCTCCTTGCACTTGAAACATTGAAGTGTAGCAGGTTCATTCTGTGTATCCCTTCCTTTGTTTGCATCATTAGACATCTTCTTCCCATTATCACGGCATTCAAATGCCCGATGACCTTCCTTTCCACATTTAAAACATTTACTTGTCCCTTTAAGACAACTCCCTCCATGTTTCTTTCCACACTTTGAGCATAATGGGAAGTTCATCTTCTTTTCCGTGTGCTCTTTAGATTTTTCTTTGAATTCCATCTTCCTCTTCTTATCAAACCCATGTGACTGATGGGTTACTCCAATCTCCATCTCGACTTTGAGAGCACATCGAACGATTTCTTCGTAGCTATTGAAGTCCCTTATGGTTAACGCCCTTCGAAGACTTGGTTTTAAGCCACTAAAGAATCGATCGATCTTACTCTTAGGTTGGATAATAATACCAGAAGCATACCTTGAAAGTCTTGTAAAATTTGCTTCATAGGTACTAACAGATTCATCATCCCTTTGCTTCAGTTCAAGGAACTCTTTCTCCATCTTTGTTCGGAGAATACGAGGGAAGTACTTATTGAAAAATAAGTTCTTGAACTCGTCCCATTCCATAGACTCAATTTCATCCCTTTGCCTCGTATTCTTAACAAGATTCCACCATTGATCTGCATCTCCTTCCAAACGATACACTGCTAGGATGACTTTATCATGCTCAGAACATTGAAGAACTAAAAATATCTTTTCAGTAGTACTAATCCATTGTTCAACAACTAATGGATCAGTAGACCCGCTGAAAGATGGTGGACGCTGCCTCATGAAGGATTCAACAGAATGTTGCTCCCTCCTTTGTTCGTTTGGAAATCCCGCATGATTCATAGCTTGAGAAAGTTGTGTGAGCATGGCTACAAGATTTTGCATTCCAGCTCCCATATCGTTTGGTTGCTCAGGGGGACAATCATTGCATTGCCCATCGCATTCCGCATTAACACGGTTCCTTCGGGTTCCAGTCATTGACTAAAACCAAGAAGAATAGTGTGAGCAACACTAATTATAATAGGAAACCACATAATTCAAGAATAAAATTTTCATGCTTATGGTCTTATCCTAGGTTATTCATTGCCATTTCTAAGATTGTGTTCTATGCTTAGACTTATCCTTAGGGTTCTTACTAAGGCTTTCACATCCTAGTTTCCAAAGGTTGACTATACCTTTCCTCTGATACCAACTATAACGACCCACACTTTACATACATTGTTAATACTTCAAAATTGAAGCACACTTATTACAACATATGACAAAACCACAAAGGACCGTATAGGTATAGTGTCTTTAGAAACTGGGAAACATAAACAACTGGTTCATAAATCTTCTACAGTGTCTCCCATTTATTTCATCATATCTAGGGTCCCTTTTAGCATATTCTACTTAATATCCATATTCCTGACCTGGGGAAAAGAAAACATAAAAGGGTGAGCTCAAATGCTCAGCAAGGGCAAATAAAGGAAATAAAAATCATATCATATCTATATGAAAATCAAAACCTGCAAAAGAGATCATAATATCTTAACATGGAATAAATCATATAAGTGAAAATGAGATCCCCATAATCATAACATAAGACTTGAAACTTTGTGGCATGCACACATAATCATGGAAAATCATTTCTTGTTAGTCATGACTCATTGCCAAGACTATCTTAGTGGACAAAGTCCCTTTCTGAACCGAGTTCACTCCTCGTTTCAGTCCTGTATCACTGAACCGAAATAACCTTCCGTTCCAGCCATGTCTATCTCATGAGATATAAAATCTTTACCCAATGCATTGGAGGGAGATATAGGTCCCACCCATCTTATAATGAATCCTTTCTTATGTGTGCCACATGATCATAAATCATACATCATCGCATAACACATGTAACAAAAATGGGATTCTTGAAACATCATGACATCATAAATCAATTCATATAAGATGAAAGAATTCATAAAAATAATTCCATCACAACATGATCAAATCAATGTAATAATAAGGATAAAAACAAAACCCTTTATTATCTTAGAAGGAAAATAATTTTGATTAAACACTTGAACTCCATTCTTGAGGAAAATATCCTTTGTTCTTCAAAAACCCTTTTTTCCTTTCATAACATGTCATACAACTTTAAAATAAAAGAATTTGATTAAAAATAAACTTGAAAACTTGTAAAGGATGCTTCTTGGATATAATGTTTTAAAAATCCATTCATGCCGTATAAGTTAAAAAAAACATTCTTCGTACTTTTGTCGGAAAAGTCAAAAAGTACCTCGTACGACAAAAGATTCCTTTCATATTCTTTACTAAAAACTCACCGAAGGTTAAAATTGGATTTAAACTATTGTAAGTGGATGGAAATAATATTACATATTGAGGGAACATGGATGTGGATGATAAAAATACACCCCAGTAAATGTCAAAGTATAAACAATCTCGGATAAAAATGAGATTGCGATATTTCCCTTACCTTAGGTCAGATTTGCTTTGTTCGTGTCCGAAGCTCCTGTATAATGGTTTAAATAATGTTATTGACTTATTCCAGAATCATACATATTGATATGATATCATATATGGTCATATTATTAGCTTCTTGTTAGTAATATTTCATTGTTACTTGTTACTCGGGTCTTTATAACTTTTTGTTCTTATGCGTGTTTTGTCGAATAAATTCTTATTCTTATCTTTAGGTTATAGATAATTCATTTCCAGAATGGTATTAGTGTATTATATACCATATTCATTCATTCAATTCATTTATATAATCATTATGAAATGAAGATCATGTAGAACGAGTCGCATCACATCGTGGAGACGGTATTCCGTACGTACGCACGAGTGATGATATCGTTCCTATGATCGTGGAATTGTATTGGAGTATATATATATATTATTTCAGTATCAATATTACTTAATAATAATCATATATAGTTACTCATTACACCATTATACCCATCCTTGTAAGGTGATGGTGGAAAATAGATTACACCACGGCGTGGAGACGGTATTCCGTACGTACGCACGCGCGGTGATTTCATTTTTCCATAGGATGGATAGAAGGTGAATTAGGGTTGTTTCATATTTATAATAACATATCAGTATGTAATTAATACTGATGTTATTACTTTATCATGAAACAACTAAAGAAGAAAAAGTTGAAGAAGAAAGAAATTGAAAAGATCGGTAATGAATATTACCTCTTCTTTGGAACGCCTCTTTGAATCCTCCACTTAAGGAACTAAGATTGGTCTTTGGAGAAGACCAGGACCTCTAGGATTATTCGAGGGAAGTGGAGAGGAGAAAATGGCAGGGGTTGGACGAGCTTGAGTGCTCAAATTGGTGTGAGGAGGAGGGGGAGGAGGTGCCCTTTTATAAGGGAGGAGAGGGGCACCTTAGGAATATCTCAAAATATTATTTTATATTAAAGTCAAAATCGGTTTATAATGGTTCCAAAGGGTATTATTTCGAAGCTAAAGTGGGGATGGCTCGAAATCCTATCAACCAATAGGATTTAGACAAGTTTAGGGTATTATTTTAACCTTATCAATTAGATTTAACTCTAAGTTAATTAATTTAACTTTTACCGTGTCTTTTTGTTTTCTTTCACTATATGGTTAATACACTTACTATAACATGCCAAACGAACCCCAAATTGTTTATTATTAATATATATATCCTTATCTAAGTCATTTGGCCTAACCTTAGATTTTTAGGAATAAAATAACAATTAATAATATAATATTTGATTTAAAAACTATTTTGTGTCAATTTTGACACTATTTGATATATGATTTTTGTGAAAGTCATAACAGAATTATATGTTCGAACCAAGTTGATTAAATCAACACTAATATATCATAGTAACCTAGAAAATTAGTGGAATTCATAAAAAGTCTCAAATTACATTTATTTTGGTATTTATATTATCAATTTTGTCAATATTTCATTAATAAGATAATTACTGCATCATCTTTGTGTCATAAATAAATTAAATTATTTGATGTCTCAAAATTACAAATAAAATACCATCATGTAGGAAATCTTTTTATCTTTCTAATGAATATTTACAATCGAATTTATCTTATGTATAACCCTATATTAAAAATGATTTACTTATTAAACTTTGATTTTAACTATTTTAACCCTTCTTTAAATAAATTAATAATAAATGTCCTAATCTAATCCAAGTGGGCCTAAATGGTCATATTTTATTCCTAAGTTTGTTTTTGGTCGAATTACACTTGTCCAATAGAATTAGGACATGTGTTAGGGTAATATTAATATCATATTTACCCTTAGTTACCCTATTTACTATTAACCGCGGTAAAAATAGTAAAAAGTTACTATTCACCAAAAAATTATTTTCATCTCATTGAACCACATTTTAGTCCTTGATATTAACCGTGTCTCTCGGATTTTTGAAATTCCATTCACAGAAGCGGTAAAATTAAGTTTTATGCAAAATTCAGTTTTTAACCTACCACTTAGTGGTTTCACTATTCATCAAAAATTGAAAGTTTTCAGAAAAATACCAAAATTTCACCCTAGGCTAATTTCGATATTCTGAGTCCAAAAATGAAGTCCATTTTGAAAAATAAAATTTATAAAATTTCAAAAAGTGGTTATTACTATTCATAACGGCTAGTTTTAATAGCATATTGTTGTTTAGTGAAACTCGGTATTGCGTACGACGCAAGCTATCGAGGAAGGTCGCGATTGCGTGTAAAGCAAGCCAAGCAAGTGTTGTGTAGAAAAAGATTCCTTTGATGATTTATATAACATAAAAGTCTTGGGTGTTACACATAGCTTCCATGGTATTAATCCAACATTTAAGATTGAAATAGTCTCCCACGTATTCTCATCGTATGAAGAAATAGTATCATGTGGTAATAAGATAAGTAAAGAATTCTCTAAGTCCTATGGATTTGAAAGGATGAAAGAGAAGAAAATTATGGAAGAGAGAAAGATGGATAAGGGGAAGAAGGGAAAGAAGGATTTTCCCATATGTGATAACTGTGGAAAGAATCACCTTTGTAAATGTTTAAAGGGAATGGGAGTTTGTTATAAGTGTGCGGAAAAAGGACACCAAGTACATGATTGCAAGAGTAAGAAAAAGGTTTCAATTGTTCAATGCTTCACCAACAAGGATTTGGGACACTACGCGAATCAATGTCCCAATCATCAGAGTATACCACAAATGATGCTATTGGATAATAATCTAGTTATGATACTACCACAGATGAAGAGGAATGACTAGTGTTCTTATGTTGTTATTAAAGAATTATTTCATTTGAGTATTGTATCAACGATGTTCTGGTTATATGAATTATGGAAATAAATAAGGATTGTACTATAGTACTATTTCATTGAGGATTTGAGATTATATGGTTCTATGAAAAGTGACTCAATAACAAGTTAATATTTTTTAAAAATACATAGTTCAAGGAAAGATAAACCTTAATATGGTCCTAATACTGTGCTAGTAATTTTGGAATAAGAGGTGGTTGATTTGGGTAAATTATATTGGATATTCCTCACTATGTTGGAACTGATTAATGGTTTGTTTATTTAATCATTGTTGGAGTATTCAAAATTTTTGGCTATAAAGAATATACCTAGTATTCTATAAGAATAAGGGAACATGAATGTAATCAATAAGGTTTTATGGTAATTCAGGGTGTTACCATGTTTTAAAATAATACATGATAAAGGTATTCACATGTTATTATGCGGAGAAAAAGATCTTCATTGTGTTTGCCTTACTTATAAATTTTTTATTGTAAGTTTGGACCGAGTTATTTTGGATAACTATAAAGGTTGGGATGGATTAATTTGAACTATAGATAGTATTGTTTAATGTAAAAAAATTTCTTATGATTATTTTTGGAATATAGTATAATACTATAGTTTTTGGAAAAGGACAACCTGCAGGTTGGGTGATAACCCGTTGCGTCGGACAAAGCTGTCGGAATCGAACACACAACCATAGTGAGACAGGCCTTTATTACCTACCACTAGCCTATAGGAAGTCCCTGGTTATTACAAAATGTTTTTCTTCATTAAAATGGTATGTGTTAATATTTGGAACCTTATACGATTCGGATAATTATAATTTTTTTTATGTTCTATTATCTTTTAGAGTGAAAGATGAGTTTGTGGTAGATATTATTTAAAGGATAGTTCTTTACTTGTAAAGTATATTTTTCTTCTCTTATTATATGAATAAAATAATTCTTAAACTTTAGTTAATGGATCTTTAAACCAAAAATTTATTATCCTAATACCTTATGTTTTATTGAACTGATGATATTTTAAATCATCATAGATTGATGGATTTGAGGCCCTCAATTTTACACTTGTTTGGGATTGATGAACTCAATCACTCCTTATAAATATTTACATTTTTCCTCTAATTATGTGTCTCTAATTTCCACCAATTTTTTCTTAATAGCGATCATAATTTGTTGGTTACTTTTCATTTCTTTTCCCTCTTATTAAGATAAAAATTTATTAACCCAATTTCCGATGTGGGTCTTCCACAAAGGTATTTTATATTTTTAACCTTTTATTTTCAAATGGACATTTCAAATTGCGAGGAAGAAATTTATTGAAGGTGGGGAGAATGTAACACCCCATGATTTCATAGTACATTATCTCTTCAAAGTAATTCAATAACATGTGCTACATGAAACACTGAGTTCGAGCGTAACATGACTTACTAAACTAGCCATTTAAAAAGTGGTTATGAATAGTATAAATTGAATTTTGAATTTTATATAATCTATAAAATTTTAGAATTCATATTATGTGTTTCTTAGACATTATATAAGAACAAATTAATTTTTTTAAATAAAAGAAGTATTTTTCAAAAAAATACAATTTTACCACCTTTTAATGGAGAACCATTTTTAAAACCAGTATTTGACACTTTTATATATTCAATTTAATGAAATTAAATTCTTATTTATAATCAGGATATAAAAATTTAGTTTGGATAATTTTTTGTAATTTTTCTGATAACTTTCATATTTTGATGAATAGTGAAAAATACTAAATTTTAATTAAAAATAACTTTTAGAAATGAAATAATTTATAGTGTTAAATTATAATTTTGAGTGGTTTTAAAGTATAATTAGATTATATTTTTACAATTTAATCTAATTTTGGTTATTGGATGTATTTTTACATTTAAACTATACATAAACAGGTGTCAATCTTTTGATAGTTATTATTTCTTAAAAACACGCTTTTTGTTCTAACAGAATGAATCAATTTTAAATTAATTTCTACCACTTTGGTGTTTTGAATTTGAAAAACTGGATTCCATATTTGGAATTAGTAGGTCCAAATTTTTTAAATAGGTAAATTTTATTTTTAGTCATTTTAAATATTTACTTCAGAAAATATTTTATTTACCATGATTAAAGGTTAAATATAATAAATAAAAGTAAAATTTAACATTATAATATCATTAAATTGCCCTAACATGTTTCCAAATCCTATTGGCTGATACATATCCGACCATGGTCATCCTTGGGTTGAATTTGGGAACCCATGGAGCCACATGGGAGTAATAATGACATTTTATATTAATTAATTTAATGTAAAGACAAAAATGACATAAAAAATATCTTTTAGTAAATAAATTTTTACATCGGGTTATATAAGTTATCTTCAAGAATATAAATATTTTTTGAAAATATAATGAGATTTCCTACATTATGGTATTTGTTTATAATTTTTAAACATTAAATAAATTTAATTATTTATGACACAATAATGATGAAATATTTACCTCATTAACAAATGATTTAAATAAATAAGATTATAAATTTTAAAACAATATCCAAAACCTGTCCAATTATTAATGGATTATTTTATTTTGACCATGAGTCATATTAAATTTGTTATTAACTATTATTTGTCCTTTTGAAACCAAAGATGAGGTTATAATAAAATAATTGTTTCAAACCTTCCTAAAGAGCCCCTCCTCTCCCTTAAAAAATCCCTCAATTCCAACCCATTTATCACACTTCTCAGGCCTTTGGATCGTAAAAACCCTGCCTGAATATCCTCCCAACATCCCTAACTTAAATCTATAGGAATTACATTAGTCATAAATCCAACCTAAGGATCCCTTTTGATCAAATCAAAAGGAAGAACCCGAAGAAGTGGTAATAATTTCACCACCCTCTTTCAAGTTCCTTCTTCTTCCACTTCCACTTTCTTTGTTGTTTCTATTATAAAATTATAACTCATGTATATTCTATATACTGGGATTTTATTATAAATATTGTACAACCATATTCATTATTCTATCCTTCTTATAAATTAAAAAGTCATCATAGGTGCGTACGTACGGCTTACCATCTCCACGTCGTGGTGATGTTTGTTATTCAAACACTTCATCATTTGGATGGGTATAATAATGAGTATAAAAAATGTAAATTATAAATATAACATGATATTTATTCTATATATGTGATATAACAACCAATTATATACTATTTTAATATTAAAATAATGATATTGTCACTCGTGTGTACGTACGGATTACCGTCTCCACGAACGTGATAAGATTCATTCCTCATCGTAACCATTCAAGAATAATTTTCATTTGGTTATTAAAAATAATGATTAAGAATATAATATCATTCTAGATATTAATAAAATACATCTTATCCATAAAAAACATAGCATATGTATCAAAACAAATAAAATAAAATGAATCAGTTAACACCTGAAACGACAATACTACTGAAATATTATTATCAAAGCAATATTCGAAGATCACATATGATATCATATTAATGTATATTGTTCTTGTATAATTTAATAACAATTATTTCACCATTATACAGAATGTTACCTACCCTCTACCAAGGAAAATAACAAGGTAAGGGTTAATTTCACAATCTTTTAATTATCCGATGTTGTTTTTACCTAAGTATCTACTGGGACCTCTTTATCATCCACATCTGTGTTTCTTAAAAATATATTTCAAAACCTTTTTACTATTTAATATAAAATCGGTTAAATTCATTTATACCCTTATTTAACCTTATATGTATTGAATGGAATTTTTCCATCATTTTCCAAATAAGGTACTTTACGACCTTTTTGACAAAATTAAGGTAAGAATGATTTTTTAACAAATACGGTGGGTGTGGTTTTTCTCTGCTATTATAACATTGTCGAATAATCCCTTAAAATATTATAAGAATATTTTAAAAATAAATTTTTTCTTTTATAATTATGTGACTTTAAATGATTTAAAAAAATAAAGAGATATTTCTCTCAAATAGTTTTGATTTCATCTATGTCAATATCTTTTGATGGATTGTATACTTGTCTGAAGTCGATTCATTATGAAAAAAATATCTCATATTGTATTGAAGGTTTTGTGATATTTTTGACTATGTATGTGTTATTTTTCTACCATTCATGGTTTATGGTTAAAGTATTGGCATTTTCTATGCTAGTTTTAATATGAATGTTTATGTTATATTTCAGCCTTTTCATATGAGGAATGTATTGGACTTAGCAAGTGATGGGTGGTGCCTGCTATAGCTCCTCGATGCATCGGTAGGTCTCATGAGACAATAAGATGTGGAATTGGTCGAGGCCTTTCCCAATTTGATATATGGTTTTGGCCGAGGCCTTAATCATTTTTAGACGTCTTGGGAGAGGCCTTGACAAGATGTTTTAGAATGTCTGACATTATACATTCCCTCATTATGAAAATAATATTGATGGATCATGTGGTTATTCGACTAGTAGGATACCCATAACTATGTTTTATTGTGGAATTATTTACTCATCTCATATTCTTTCCATAAAAGAGTTCATGTTTATTATTTGTAAAGGAATGTGTTTTCAATTATTCACCATGACTAATATTTATGTTATCCTCCACTGTATTGCTTACCCTTACTAAGCATTTGAGCTCACCCCTTTCTTTTGTTTCATTTTCCCAGGATATGAAGAAGTTAATTATGAGTGACTTTTAGGATTAATCCAGGAGGCTTTGATATTTATAATGGAATAAATTATTTTTGTATTTCTTTTCAAGTTGTAAAGTTGAACTTATGTATGAATCTTATTTCTAATAATACTAAACTGATCGGTTTTTCGGGACATGATTTTCTTGTGATCATGCCAATGTTATGTAATAATGCACCGATTCTGGGTAACTAGGGTCGGGGAGTTACATTTTAGTTTGACTTAACCATATTACATCAAGAGGAGTATCCCTTTCTAGACTTGGTGTAATATTGGAGGAAAGAGCTGAGGAAATCCAAATTTGGGATTTCAAGATTGGGTGTCCATTCAACGGATCAAGAAGCTACAAGCCCATAGATGGAAAAGAAATTCCTACCTAAAAATCATCAAATAGAATGAACAAGACCTTTTGGGGTTATGCAAAGGGGAATATGGATCCTTTTCACTATAATTTCATAGCAATTGGACATTCTGAGTTCAATGGTGAGGGCCATTGGAACTTGATAAAATAGTGGGAGACATAATAAAATTAATTTATTATTTCTCATAAAATGAAATCAAGAAATTACTAATGATCATTTGTTTTAATTATAGAATCAAAATGAAAATCTCGTCAATAACACTATCCCTACAATCAATTATGGATAAAGACAACATCTTTACTGGAAGTAACTTCTAGGAATAGTTTAGATGACTTTGGGTTATCTTATGCCTTGAATGGAAGACTTACGTGTTGGAGTCAGCATTACCTGATCTGCCTACCAAAGAGGTGAGTGATAAGGATTTCCTGGTATATGAGAAACATATGAACGACGCAGTCTATGTTCAATGTTTGATGTTACCATCAATTTCTAGTGATCTCATGAAATCTCATGAAAACATAGATGCTTATATCATGTTTGAGAACCTTTGTGGTCTTTACTAGGATAGAGCAAGATAAGAATGGTTTGAGATCTCTAATCCATTATTTTAGAGTATGCTTGGAAAGGGTTCCCCACATGGCCCTCATGTAGTGAAGCCTATTGGCTACATTGAGTGCCTAGAGGTTCTAGGGTTTAAACACCCTAAATAACTGGGTAACGATATCATTCTCGCATCAATCCCTAAGATCTTATCTAGCATTGTTGTTAATTTTAAAATGGAAACATTGAGAAGTATCTATTTGATCTTCTTATCCACATTTTCCAAGTGTCAAAATATATGTAGTGTAACAAGCCTTTTTTCCTTATGGTGAATAATAGGAAAGGTAAGGCAATGATATTTAATCCCAAATCTTCTCCATGCCCTTATAAGAAAAAGAAGATCAAATGGGTGGTAAGGGAATAGGAGGCTGTTTGTTTCACATATGCAAATAAGGGCAACTGTAAAAAAACTACACCCAACCTAAGAAGTAAGGGGAAGCTTCAAGTGTATTTTTTATCAAATGCAATCTAATTGTTTCTTGAAATTGGGTATTAGAGATAGATTTTGGTTCTCACATATGTATCCAAATACAGAAACTAAGTAGATTCAGGAAAAATGACTATGTAGAGGTATATCTATGAGCATCCACCGGAGCCAGACTTGTTGTTGTAGTTTTCAGAGACTACCACCTCACATTTCCAACTGGGATGATCTTGGTGTTAAAGTGTTTTTTTATGTTCCTTCTATTACAAAAAACATTATTCGTATATATAGATTAGATAAATATATATTTTTTCAATTTTGTAAGTGATTGTTGCATATTTTACAACGATATCATTTGTTTTGGAAGGGCACATTTATAAAAATGGTATCTATGTATTGGATTATACAAACTATATAATGAAAATTGATAACAAAGATAATTCACATGACTCAGACCACACCCAACTTTTGCATCACTAGCTAGGTCATGTAAATGAGAAACACTTGAAAAAGTTACATCAAGATGGATATTTATATTCTTTCAAACTAAAACCACTTAGCATATGTCACTCTTGTTTACAATGAAAAATGATCAAAGCCCCATTTAGTGGGAAAGGTGAAAGGGATAAAGAGATTCTTGACTTTTTTCATACCGATATTTGTAGACCATTTCTAGTTGAAGAAAATGGAGGGTAATCATACATCATATCTTTTACTGATGATTTTATTATATATGGATATATCTACTTAATGAGGTACAAGTAAAATTCTTTTGATAAGTTCAAAGAATAAAAGAATAAAGCTGATAACCAGTTTGGTAAGAATATTAGGAAACTCTGCTCAGACTGGGGTGGAGAATATCTTAATCAAGACATCATTGATTACTTACGGAAGCATGGGATCTTATCCCAACTCACTCCTCCTTACACACCCTAGTGTAATGGTGTGAGCGAAAGTAGAAACCTCACCTTGTTAGACATGGTGAGATCAATGATGAGTCATTCATGTCTTTTATTATCCTTTTGGGGATATATATAAGGCCCTAGACTTAAAACCTTACATAATCCTAAATTTTTAATAATTCACATTAGAGATCTTTTCAGGTTTATAGTTTTAGAGAATTAGGCCATAACTATTAAATTACATCTCAAAAATAATAAAGTAGACACTTGTACTCTATCCAAATTTTTCACAATAATAAAAATCCTTAAATAAAACATGATTTATTTCCTTGATATAAATCTTCTTCAATTATTCCTTTCTCTTACCCTTCATTATACCCTATGAAAAACATTTCAAAAACCTGGGATGAGCATAAAAAAGTTCAATAAGGGTTATAAAACAAGGAAAGCCAACATTAGTCCATCAATACATAAAAATCAATGAAATCATACTTTTTTAATATTTAACATTACACACAAGATCATACGATTTATGAATAACACATGGAAATCATAAATAATAAAGATAACTTGTGGCATCCATATCATACTGACATTGTATCTTTCACTGCTATATAGGGAGTTACGTTTGGAATACACATCATAGTATATTCCCTAAATCTTTTAGGATAAAAATTATTGTATACCTCTGTCACATTATCCAATGCATTGGAGAGCTATCTTGAGCTCACCCACCCTAGGTTTATCACAGAACCACCCATATATGCAAACAATGTCAATCATAACACATAAAACAAGCATAAAGGAAAGATCAAATTTTCACATTTCAATCACAATATATCATTTAGATATATTCAAATAATAAATGTCTTCTCAAAATCATTTTCAATGGAAAAATACATAAAAATAGTGTATCGTTTTTATTTTCATTTTAAAAACATTTAGTCTTGTTAAGGAATACAAATATGAAATAATGGTCATGATGGAAGAAAGGTCATTGACACTGCGTACGTTAAAAAGAAAAATTCCCTTTGTCATTTAGTAAAACACTATGTAGAAAAATATTCTATTTGAATGAAATTAAAATTAAAATGGATTTATAAATTGTATAAAAGTAAGTCATGTATAAATAAAAATATTTCTCAATGAAATGATTTTGAGATGAAGTCCCTTACAAAGAACATATCTTTAAATTAAGGTTAAATCAATGAAATAATTAGGTGTGACAAATAAGAATACACCCAATATAGGTATATATTAAGTGTAAAACAATCAGAGTTCATTAAAACATATTCATAGCATGACATAATCAAGAATTATAAGTTTAAACCAAATAATTGAAATTGTGATAATAAGTTCTCTTACTGAAATTTGATATCCTAACGGCATCACTTTAAAATTCAGAAAATGAGTTAACGAGAGAGAAAGGGTATCTCATCACATGGAAATAAAATGTACAGAAATAAGGATACAGAGGATCATTATCGAACATAATAATATAGAAATTTAAAATATATAATATAAAATAATTCTTTAATTAAAATTGAAGGATAAAAAGTTCCCTTACAAAGATTGTATAAAGGATGATAGAATTTATCAATTGGGGGATTATGTGTATAAATAGTATAACCAAACAAAGGGGAGTGTAAAATAAAACATAAATAAATAAATAGTGATTCCACACATAATCATAGCATGACATAATTAATAATTATAATATTTACCCAAAGAATAAAAATTGGGTTAAAAAGTACCCTTACCGATTTTGTAACTTATGATACATACACCCCATAAAAGAAGGATAGTACAATGAAGATATAAATACCAAAACATTAAAGTATATTGAAAATAATAATACAATCATGGGCAGTACACAAACCACACAAAATAAATATAGTGGCAAATATATCATGAATCTCACGGGAATAAAAAGTTAGATGAAAACCCCTTACCTCGTGTCCAACTTGACTTGTTCATTCTTTAATATCCTCAATAGAAATATAATGTTAATTTATAATTGATTCAGAACTTTTTTCAATTTTATTTTTCCATTTATTTCACTTATTAACATGTTATGAAAATTACATAATCATTTATATTAATAACGGTCTTTTTGTTGATATTTGATACTTTCGTCAAAATGAACTTGTTAAAATTACAAATTGTCCATGCGGTCAAAAGTCAATTATATCCCGAATTATATTAATTATTTATATATAATATATATCATATATGTCCAGTATATATATATTTATATTTTTGTATTTATAATAGTACATAACATTTGGAGATAAGAAATGAAATGCACTGTTCATGAAGACGGTAAGCCGCACATACACTTGAATGCTACTCTCATTTCTATTTCATATGAAATGGAATAAAAACATAATGATACATAGGTATATTATAATTCTATTATAATATCATATATAATTTCATTAACTCCATCTTTTATACATTCTACATTTTTCATGAACGAGTCATATCACTTTGAGGGGGCGGTATTCCACACTTCCTCAAATGAAATTATAGTATTTACCCATTATAGAAACCATAATGGTATGCTATAAATGTAAAATAAATAAGCATATATACAAAATAAATATAATATATATCACATATAAATACATTTCTATCATTATGGCCACTACGAGAGGCGGTAGGAGATAATTTAACAATCATCGTTTCGTGAGGCAGTAGTTTGCCATCCACAAAAACAGTATGTTTGTATCCATTAGATGGAGGTGTGTATATGTTTAGTCAAATACTCCCCATAAAAACATCCTATTATACTTAAGATACTAGGGTTTTTATAAAATAATGGAATAAATAGAGTTCAGGGGGTTGGAGAAGGAAAATAAAAGAAATGAACTTGAGAGAAGATGTTACCTTGAAATCGGGTAACTTCTTTTGATTTGAGACAAAGGGATCCCTATTGAATTGCCTTATTCTTAGGGTAAGGCTTCTAGGAGGAAGAGAGGGATGTTGGGATATTATTTGGTCAGTTTTTGGATGATCCAAGGGGCTTGATAGTTAAGAGTAACGGGTTAGAAGGGTGTCCTTTTATAAGTGAGAGGAGGGTCTCTTTAGGAATGTTTGAAAGTATTATTTTATTATAAAATTATATTCAGTTTAAAAAGGACAAAAACTCATTAAATTAAAATATAAGATGAATATAAGTCTAAAAAAAATTATCCAATAAAAATTGGATAGGTTTTGGATATTTTATAATTATTATCATTTTTATTTAACCCTTTGTTAACTTATTTAACTTTTATCATTTCTTCTTGTATATTCACACTATATGGTTAATATATTAACTATAAAATTCCATGTGAAACAAAATGGATCATTAATGTCATTTTTAACATCATATATGTCATTTTTTCGAATCTTATAGTTTTATGACAGTTTTATCATTTAATAAAATATTAATTGATTTAAAAACTCATTTATGTCAATTTTTATACTATTCATGTCATGACTTTTTAAAAAATCCAAATCAACTTGATTATTTTAAAAAAACTTCGTTAATTAAAATAAAACAAGTCATAATCATCTATAAAATTCTTCTATGGCATAAAAATCTTCAAAATAAATTTATTTTAATAGTTATAATCTCATTTATTTAAAAAATTCATTAAACAGGTAATCATTACATCATCATTGTGTCATAAATACATTTATTTATATGGTTTCTAAAAATTATAAATAAAATACCATGATTTTGGAATTTTTTTATATTTCTAATGACTATTTATAGTCAAAGATATCAATTATATAACCACACTTTAAAATTATTTTGAAAAAACAGAACATGTATATGATATTTTTATTTTTTTTTAAATAAAACATTATTAATGTCATTATCTAACCCAAATGGTTATAAAATGACAAAGGTTCTAACCAATGATTTTATTGGTTAGCCATGACTCATTCAATAAGTGTAAGAAAATAGTTAAGGTAATTTTATATTATTAAAATATTATTTTTACCTTGATTTTCCATATTTACCTTTAAACATGGTAAATAAAAATAAAAAGTAACTATTCACAAAAAAAATATTTTTATACTATTGAACCATATTTTATTTACTGATAAAAACCATTTATTTCATATTTTATAAATTCAATTCACCGAAATGGTAAAATTTCGTTTAAATGAACAAGTCAATTTTTAACTACTATGCAGTGTTTTTCATTATTCATAAAAAATTGAACATTTTCAGAAAAATACCAAAAATTCATAAAAATATAATTTTGATATTAAAAATTCAAAAATGATATATATTTTACCAAATTGAAAACATATAAGTTTCATTAATTAATTTAAAATTAATTTTTGTTGTCAAAACTAGAAAGTGTGGATTTAAGAAGTAAAAACTACCAAAAGATTTACATGTGTTTATGTCTAATTTCAAAATGAAATTACTTACAATGACCAAAATTGGATTAAATGGAAAAAATATAATCCAATTACACTTTAAAACCAATTAAAAAGATAATCTAACAATATAAATAAATCATATGAAAATATTGTTTTGACTTAAAATGCAGTATTTTTCACTATTCATTAAAAAATGAACTTTATCAGAAAAATACCAAAAAAATAACCAAAGTAAATTCTGATGTCCCATTTCTTAAGAAAAAATTTATTTTCTCAATTTCAACATATAAAAGTGATATAAACTATATTTAAAATGTGTTCTCCATTAAAAGTAGGTAAATCGACCTTTTAAAGAATATTAGAGTATTTATGATTAAAATTGAATTCATTCACATTTTAAGCCTATAAATTTTATTGGATAAAGGTATATAAATTTAACAAGAATTTATAATCATAATATGGTTAGTTCAGTACATTTCTTCCAATAAAATTGTTAGGAGTTAACTACCATTTAAAATAATAATAGTGTATTATTAATATTTTCAATATGACTCAACATTGTGTGGAACATAAGACTTCAGAGAAACCCATTATTACATGTCGGGTACACCATCGAACATAAAATCCCCTTTAAAGTAAAATTAATATTTAATTCACAAATATTAATTAATATGAAAATTTCATATTATTTATTAACCTGGGATGTTACATCCTTCCCCACCTTTGGAAATTTCATCTTCACAATTTTAATATTGGTCATGGAAACTTCATTGAATGTCCCAAATTGGAAAAAGAGTAAATAAAACTATCTTTTTAAAAGAAAGAAAGATAAGTACAAAGGTCACCTTATATAACCCATAATAGGATTCCATGAAAATATGGATATGGAAAAGAAACTAAGTGTCTAGTTATGATGGAGAGTGATAGAAAAAATGATTAAAAGAAAGTTAACTCACAAAAAAATCATAAACTTTTGACTGGTTAAATGGTATTTGATTCCCTAGTTGGAAAAGTAAACAGACAATGTTTTTTTTGTTTTCAGTTCCCTTTCATAAATTTGTAGATTTTATTTATGAGATTCAATAAGGACATAAAGAAATATACTAACTTTTCAAGTAGAGTTTCTTCCTTTAATAAGTTTCTACCAAAAACTCATCATTTCTCCAAACGATGAGTATTCAAGATAAGTCGGTCACACATAAAGCATTAGCTTTAACTTCTAGAGAATAGCATGATCCACAAATGATGAACCATATATTTATCATGTCTTTAGAGATAAACCAAAACCAAAAAAGGTTAGTACAATATCAGATAATCTCTAAAAAGGATAATACTTTATAAAGGAAATATTACTCTTAATCTCCAAAATTAAACAAACAATACCCAAAGTTCAACAAATACCATTCAAAAAAATAAATGTCCTTAAAATTATTCAAATTAATCTAAACTAATATTGAAACCCAAAACTCAGAAGGATTTAATCACATAGTCTTCCATAGTAAATCTTATCATTTATCTCCAAAATCATCGACTACTCTTAAAGTATCATACTGAAGTGTAATTAACATAATCCCATATTCTCTATGATAGGTTAATAATTTCAAAAAATAACCCAAATCGACATATGTCTACAATAAATAACAAAAATTCTTCCAAAATAAAATTTCAACCATTACTCCACAAATGATATCCCATAGTATTCTATTTTCCTTAAGCATATAGTGTTCCCAAAAGATAGAATGTCTTCCAAAATAACCATTATAAATTACTCACTAAATAATTTTCCTATACTAAGGATACCCATTTGATAAAACATAAGATCCAAAATCAACTTATTCTTGATCCATAAAATCATCTAACTAAAAAAAGTTAGTCATACTAACGAGGGACTTCGCGTAGTCCAGTGGTAGGCGATAAATCCCAATCGCACTTTGGTTTTGGGTTCGATTCTTGTACCTTTTCTTGACATTACAAGTTGTCACATAGTCTTCATGTTGTCCTTTTTGAAAAACTATATAATTTTATAACATTCCCAAAAATGAGATAAATCCCTTAAAAATAACCATAACATATTTTAACTATAAATATTATCTCATACCTCGCATTTTCATCCCATAAAGTACTAACAAATAATTGACTCAAAAACAAAAGATCATATGAACCCCTAATCTTATCCATTATTTCCACACAATAAAAGATAAATATTTATTCAATAACATTTTCAAATATCAAATTTCATGGTTACACATACTAGAAAATTCTTCCAAAGTAATCCCATCATCAAAATATCCTTAATACTATTAAGCATTTCAACATCATTAAATGTATCATAACTCTTGAATCCCTTATATGTAGACTTTTTACTCAATCAACATTCTTCATGATCCATTATCCATTATTTTCCAACATATTTCGTAATAATTCATTCCTTTCATTGATCATTGTCAGTTTCCTCATCCTTAATTGGAACAACATTAGGAATCTGTAAACATATATTTGTACGATCTTACTGATCCCATTCCCCAAAACTTTCTTTGTAGGACAACTATTTTTATAATGACCATGAACACCGCATTTAAAAAATTCAATTGATCCTTTGGAAATAACTTTTTTCCCTTTCCAGGATTCAACTAGATGCTTCCTTTTTCCATGGTAGGTTCTTTCTTTATGACCTCCATTACCACATCTATAGCATCTTCCCATCCCTTTGAAACATTTTCCTAAGTGTTTCTTTCCACATCCTTGACACATAGGCATTTGAATATAATTACCTTTATGTTTATTACCTGAACTTTGTAGGGATTTGTTTCTTGTATATACGATGCCTTATAAAAATCACCAAGGTTCAGTTGGTCAATAATGACTCTAGATAGTTGGTTGAGAATAACCACAAGAGTTCTCATTGCAGCTCCCTTTTCATTCAATTGCTTATTAAGAAAACCATCATTATTTTCTTCACATCCATTGTTACTTTAGTGCCTGCTAGATCTAGGAATTTACTAAAACAAAAAAGGAAAGTGTGATTATATCAGTAAAATCATCATATAATATCTAATTAGGAGGGTAAACACTAAGATATATTTATTAATGTTATCTTAAACTCATTCAATTTATCGAAAATAACTATGACTCTTTTTAATATGCTAACCATTATGTTTATGTCACTTATGCTTAAATAACCCCCTAACCTCTAAAGTTATCTAAACCAAACTTTGATACCAACTATAAGGCCCCATCCTTAAAACATTACATAATCTTCAATTTAGTTAATAATTCACAAAGAGGATATTTTTAGGTTTAGAGTTTTAGATAATTAGGTTGTAACTTCTACATTACATCTCAAAAATAATAAATTAGACACTTCTACTCTATCCAAAATTTTCACAATAATAAAACTCTTTAAATAAAACAAGAGTTCTTTTATTGATATAAATCTTCTTCAATTTTTTCTTTCTCCTACCTTTCGTTATATCCTATGAAAAACATTTCAAACACTTTGGATGAGAATAAAAATATTAGGAAGGGTTATAAAACAAGGAAAGAAAAAATTTATCCATAAATATGTACAAATCAATGAAATCATACTTTTTAATATATATTATTCCACACAAGATCATAATATTTATGAAGAATTCATGGAAATCATTAATTATAAAGGCATCCATATCATGCTTATATTGTAGACTTCACAGATACGTTGGGAGTTACATTTGTAATACCCATCACAGTATATTCCCTAAATCTATTGGGAGAAACATTAATGTTTACCTCCGTCATGTTACCCAAAGCATTGGAGAGTTATCTTAGGCTCACCCGCCCTAGGTTTATCACGGAAGCACCCATATACATAAAAAATGCCTCAGAACCATAACATATTTATAACACATCAAACAAGATTAATAGAAATATAAAATTTTCATATTTCAATCAAAATATATCATTTCAGGATATTAAAATAATTAATGTCTTTTCAAATGAATATTCCATACCAAAATACATAAAAAATTTATATGGTATTTATTTTACTTTTTAAACATTTTGGCTTGTTAAGGAAGGAAAATATGAAAAAAAAAAATGCTCACAGTAGTCGAAAGGTCATTGTCACCATGTACATCAAAAGAAACATTACCTTCATCGTTTAGTATAAATATACATAGAAAAAGATTCTCTATGAATGAAATTAAAATTCCAAGGGTTTTAGACACCATATAAAATCAAGTTTGGTATAAATCAAAATATTCCACAATGAAAAGAGACTGGGATGAAGTCCCTTACAAATATCATGTCCTTATATTAAGGAAAATAAATGAGATAATTATGTGTGAAAAATAATAATAAACCTAATTATTTGGATATTAAATTTAAAACAATCATAGTTCATTCACACATATTCATATAACAACATAATCAAGATGTATATGTTTAACCCAAATAATTAAAATTGGGTTAAGAAGTTCTCTTACAGAAATTCGGCAGCCAAATAGTGTCACGTTAAAATTCATAAAATGATTTGACAAGAGAGAAAAGGGTCTCTCATCACATGGACATAAAATTTATAGCAATAAGGATATAAAAGAACATATCCCAACATAATAAAATGTAATTTTAAAATACATGACATAAAATATGGTTGAAAGATCCCTTACAAAGATCATATAAATGACGTTAGACTTTATCAATTGGAAGATTATGTGTATAAAAAGTACATCCACACAAAGAGGAGTGTAAATTACAACATAAATAAATAAATAATGATTCCACACATAATCATACCAAGACATAATTAAGAATTAGAAGATTAACCCAAAGAATGAAAATTGGGTTAAAAAGTTCCCTTGCCGATTTGGTAACTTACGAAACATACACCCCATGAAAAAAGGATCATACAAACAAGATATAAATACCCATAAATTAAAGTATATTACAAAAAAATAATACAATCATGGGAATTACATACACCACACAAAAGGAAAAGAGTGTCAAATATAGCATGAAAATCACGGGAATAAAAAGTGATATGAAAATCCCTTACCTCGTGTCCGACTTGACTCGTTCATTATTTAATATTAAGGATAATAAAATAAAGTAAATTTACAATTGCATAATAATATTTTTAAATTTTCTTATTCCTTTATATCACTTATTAGCATGTTATAAAAATTAAATAATCATTTAAGTAAATAACGGTTGTTTTGTCGATATTTGATACTTGATTCAAAATGAACTTGTTAAAATTACAAATTGTCCATGTGGTCAAAATTACATTATCTCCAGAATGATATTCATGATTTAGATACCATATATATCATATATATAGTATATGTATATATGTGTGTGTGTATTTATAATTGTACATTATATTTGGAGATAAGAAATGAAATGCACCGTTCATGGAGACGGTAAGTCGTATGTACGCATGAACACTACTTTCATTTCTATTTCATATTTAATGGAATGAAAACTTAATGATAAAAAATTATATTATAATTATAGTATAATATCATATATTATTTCATTAACTTCATCCTTTATAAGTACCACGTATGTCATGAACGAGTCATATCACTTTGAGGGGGTTGTATTTTGCACTTCCTCAGATTAAATTATTGTATTTACTCATTATGGAAACCATAAAGGTATGATATAAATGAAAAAAATAATAGAGAAAATAAAAATATAATATATATCACTTATAAATACATTTCCATCATAATTTCCACCATAAGAGGTGGTAGGACATAATTGAACAATCATCGTTTCGAGAGGTAGTACTTCGCCGTCCACAGAAACAGTATTTCGTATCCATTAGATGGAGGTGTGTATATGTGTAGAAGAATCCTACTCATAAAAACATACTATTATATATAAGATACTGTATTTTTATAAAATAATGTAATAAATATAGTTTATGTGTTTGGAGAAGGAAAATAAAAGAATTGAAGTTGAGAGAAGACGTTACATTTAAATCGGGTAACTTCTTTTGATTTGAGCCAAATGTCTCCCTCTTGAATTTCCTTCTACCAAGGGGAAGGATTCTAGGAGTAATAGAGGAATGTTGGGAGATTATTTGGGTAGAGTTTGGATGATCCAAAGGGATTTAGAGGTGTGATTAATGGGCTAGAAGTGGGGTCCCTTATAAGAGGGAGGAGGGGCTATTTAAGAAATTTTGAAAGTATTATTTTATTATAAAATTATTTTCAATTTTAAAAGGTCCAAAACTCATTAAATTCGAATCTATGATGAATATATGTCGAAATAAAATAATTTAATAAAAATTTTATAGGTTTTGAATATTTCTAAATCCTTATTGTTTTTATTTAATGCTTTGTTAACTTATTTAACTTGTACCATGTTTTCTTCTATATTCATACTATACGGTTAAAATATTTAATATAAAAATCCAAGAGACCCAAAATGGATCCTTAATGAAATTTTAACATCATTTATGTCATTTGGATTAATATTATATTTTTATAACTATTTTATCATTTAATAAAATATTAATTGATTTAAAAACTCATTTATGTCAATTTTTATACTATTCATATCATGACTTTTTAAAAAATCTAAACCAACTTTATTCTTTCAAAAACCCTACATTAATTAAAATATATAAATTCATACTGATAAATATAATTCTTTTATTGCATAAAAAGTTTAAAATAAATTTATTTTAATATTTATAATATCATTTATTTAAAACATTCATTAATAAGGTAATCATTACATCATCATTGTGTCATACATAAATTTACTAATATAATCTATAAAAATTATAAATAAAATACCTTTATGTAGGAAATAGTTTTATATTTTTAACAAATATTTATACTCAAATATATCAACTATATAACTTGACATTAAAATTTCTTTGGCAAAACAATACATGTTGATGATATTTTTATTTTTACTTTAAATAAAAAGTTATTAATGTCATTATCATACCCAAATGGCTATGAAAGGCCAATGGTTATACCAAAGATTTTTATTGGTCACCAATGACTCATCCTATATTTTTAGTACAAGTGTTAAGGTAATTTTATATTATTATAATATTATTTTTACCTTTAATTACCCAATTTACCTTTAATCGAGGTAAATAAAAATAAAAAGTTATTATTCACTAGAAAATATTTACATCCTACTGAACCACATTTTATTTACTTATGACAACAATGTATTTCATATTTTTGAAATTCAATTCACAGTAGTAGTAAAATTTCATTTAAATGATAAAGTTGGTTTTTAACTACTATGCAGTGATTTTCACTATTAATGAAAAATTGAATGTTTTCAGAAAAATACCAAAAATTCACCAAAAGATAATTTTGATATTAAAAATTCAAAAATTATGTCAATTTTTTCAAATTAAAAATATATAAGTTTCATTTATTAATTTAAAATTAATTTCTGTTGTCAAAACTAGAATGTGTATTTTTAAGAAGTAAAAACTACCAAAAGGTTGACATGGGTTCGTATCCAATTTCAAAGTAAAATCACTTACAATGACCAAAATTGGATTAAATGGTAAAAATATAATCCAATTACACTTTAGACCCTTTAAAAAGATAATATAACCATATAAATAAATCATATGAAAAGACAGTTTTGACTTAAAATTCAGTATTTTTCACTATTCATTAAAAATGAACTTTATCATAAAAATACAAAAAAATTACAAAAAGTATATTTTGATGTCACACTTCTAAAGAAAAAGTTTATTTTTTAAAATTAAACATATAAAAGTTAAAAAAACTATATTTAAAAAGGGTTCTCCATCAAAAGGTGCTAAAACGACCTTTTAAAGAATATTTGAGTATTTATGCTTAAAATTGGATTCATTCACATTTTAAGACTATAAATTTTATTATATATAGGTAAATAAATTTAATAAACATGTATAATAATAATATGGTTAGTTCTGTACATTCCCTCCAATAAAACGGTTAGGTGTTAACTACTATTTAAAATAACAATATTATATTATTATTATTTTCAATATTTATCAGCATTGTGTGCAACATAAGACATTGGAAAAACCCATTGTTGTGTGTTGGGTACTCCATTGAACATATCATCCCATTTAATGTAAAATTAATATTTAACTCAAAAATATTAATTAATATGATAATTTCATATTCTTTATTTACCTGGGTTGTTACAATATGTGTTACAAACAGCGCACACATACTAAATCAAGTACCAACTAAATCAATAAATGGTATTCTATATGACTTCTAGAGTAGAAAGAAAGCCATGTTATTGAATTTACATGTGTGGGGAAGTGATGTGTTTGTTAAGGTTGCTTCAAATCACCAACTTGCACCTTGAAGCACAAATTGTACCTTTATAGGATACCTAATGGAAATAAAGAGATATTACCTATACAATCTCTTAGAAAAAAAATTATAATGGAATGACACACCATATTACTTGTGGTGGATCACATCTGCAAAGGAGATAGTGGTATAGAGATAAACTTCAATGAAGTGGAGGCTCAAGGTACACAAGAGTTGGTACATGAATAGATTCCACAAAGCCTTGTGGAATAAAGAAATGTTCCAGAGACACAAGAATTGTGTAAGATTAAAAGAGAGGTTATAGAACCAAAATGGTATAGTTTTCTAGTTACTGAGGACGGTTACTCATTTTTTGTTTATAATAATAATCATCTAACCTATAAAAAATTATTAAGTGGCACAGACATTTCCAAGTGGAAATAAGCCATGAATTTTAAAATGGATTCCATGTACCAAAACCAAGTTTGGATTTTTGTAGATCCTCCTGTTGATGTAAAGCCTGTTGGTTTAAAATGGGTATTCAAGAATAAAATAGACATGAAAAGACAATTCAGTACCTATAAGGTACGACTAATTGAAAAAGGTTTCAAGCAGCGTCAAGGAATTGACTATGATGAAACCTTTTAACCAGTTGGAATGCTAAAAGCCATCATAATTCTATTAGATATTGCTTCTTACCATGACAATGAGATTTGGAAAATGGATTTCAAAACAACCTTCCTTGACGGGAACCTTCAAGAATATGTATTCATGAAACAACCTGAAGGGTTTATGGATCCAAAGGATTCCAATAAGGTATGAAAGTTAATAAATCCATTTATGGATTAAAGAAAGAGTTCAGGTCATGGTAAAGTCGTTTTGATGAAGACATAAATAAATTTGGTTTTATCAAGAATGAATGTGAGCCTTGTGTCTATAAACGGTTTAGTGGGAGTGCAGTCATTTTTCTAATAGTAGATGTTGATGAAATGTTACTTATTCGAATCAAGATACTAGTCTTATGGTCTATTAAGGAATGGTTGAATCAATGCTTATCCATGAAGGACATGGAAGAGGTAGAATATATTCTCGGGATCAAGATCCATCTTGATAGATCCAAGAGATTTATGTGCCTAAGTCAAAGTACATACATTGATAATATACTGAAGAGATTCAGTATGGAAAAATCCAAGAGGGGATTTTTGATAGAGTCACATAGTATTAATCATTCTAAGAAAATGTTTCCTCAGGCACATGAGGAAATAAATATAATAGAAGTGACTCCATACTCATCAACGATTGGGTTATTCATATATGCCATGCTATATCCTAGGCTAGATGTTGAATACGCATTGAGTGTTGTAGGAATATATCAAGAAGACCCAGGTGACCAACATTGGATGGTAGTCAAGACTATCCTAAAGTATCTGAAGCGTACTATGGATATGTTCCTGGTTTATGGAGGAGATGAGGAACTAGTCATCAAAGGATATGAATATGCTAGTTTCTAGACTGATCAAGATGACATGGAGTCGCACATGGGAAACATATTCACTTCGAATGGAGGTTCAGTGAGATGGATGGGCTCAAAGCAGAGTGTGGTTGTACATTATACAGTAGAGTCTGAGTATATAATTGCTTATGGGGTAGCTAAAGAATAAGTTTGGATGTGGAGCTTCATTCAGGATAAGGATGTGATACCTAGCGGCAAATATCCCATCACATTGTACTGTGATAATACTATAGTTGTGGCTCTCACAAATGATCCAAGGTCACATCAGTGAACGAAGCACATACTTTGGATGTATCATATCTTGAGGGATTTTTCTTTGAGAGGTGAAGTTATAGTGAGCAGTATTTCCATGGAAGACAACGCGTCAGACCCCTTGACTAAAGCCTTTAATCTGTAGAAACATGATCATCATGTGAGATCTAGCATACTCAAGGTCTTAGTTAGTTGTCTCTAGTCCATGTGGGGGTTTGTTAGAGTTGGTTTCCTAGAATAAAATGGTTGTACATTGATTACATGGATATTTAATGTGTTTAAATATTAAACATCCTATTACATATTTTTCATTGTTCTTCATGAATATGATATAATAATGTCCTCGAGTATTTTTTCATTGATAAGGTCATGATAGTTCACCACTATGATGAGAACATTTAACTTCTATAACAATATTCTTGAATATAGTTCTACGATTGGAAGACATACTATGATGGGAAATATAGTATACAACCCATCAAGTGGGAGTGCTCTTAAAAATATAAAACTTTCTCTCATGAATTTTGTACTTGGTAATCACTAAGACAAGAGATTTTCATAATAGACCTACTTGTAAAAATTACACATGTTTTGGTGTCATCAGATATTTCTATCTGGGAGTGTTTTTAATACTCCTTGGACTTTATGATTATCATTGTTACATGTCACAACTTGTGCACTTTGATTTACTGATGAAAATGGTCATGCCATATGTTGGCCAGAAGTAGCATACATTAGGTGTGTGACGATTGGCATGTTATTAATGGATAAGTCAAAGAAGTATTTGTCCCTTCCATTTATGGATGTTGATATCTCATCCCTTTGATTGAAATAGAACCGTCGCGTGAAGTTCCATTTCCATGGTGTAATGAAGAGTTTATTCCAGGTATTCAAAGAATGATGTTTCAAGCACAATGTTTGATGAAACTATCATGAAACCATGTTGATGAGATATTGAGAAAAAGGGATTATATTAAATAGTGAGCATTCATATGTGGATGTCATTGTAGCGACATTAAGTTCTTTCTCTTGGGTTCCTCGATCCATTTCTAGATATTACTCTTGTACTTTAGGCAAGTCTGCCTAATGCCAATGAGAAATAATCCTAGAGGGTAACACAATAAGTGTTTATAGTGGTCTCGGTTAAATTCTATTTGAATTTAATTAATGGAATAAATATTATTCTTAAAATAGTGGAATAATTTTATTCAAGTTAAAATGATTGCATAAATTAAATAAATATTTATTCACTTGATTGTGGGTAAAATAAATTTATCTATTTTATTGAACATCTAATAAATATTTATTTACTAGTTTTTCAATAAAATATTTATTTTTGAGAATAAATTATTTAATTATTTATTCAGGTGTTCAATAAAAGGAAGTGGAGTTCAAATAGACCAAGGTTGGTCTGGTAGTAAAATAATTATTTAACTAGTTGGAAAAAGATAAAATAATAATAACGCTGCAATTATTTTGTGATATGGTATTTTATTTTTAATTCCATTTTGAGAAATCTGGCACACCATAAATAATGATGCAGTATTATTATTAAAAACATGGGTTTTATCTAAGGTTATGGAGGTATTTAATTTCTGTTATGCAATTAAATATTGTAACTGAAGCTCCATGTCAACAAATTGACATGTACATCTATTGTGCCATGTACCTAACTGCATGCCTAGTGAATTGATAATTATAGAGCTAAATGATTTCTCTATTGAATTATCTTCTCTCCCCTCTCAATAATGAGAGACATTATTCAAGACCAATGACCAACTGATCAAGAACGACCGACACAATACACTCGCTTCACCGCGCTAGCAACTGGAGAATGATTGGTGTCAATCGGAGGCCATCAGAGCATGTGTGGATCACTGCTTGAGGGATTCTGGTTTGGATCCTCACAAGTACAATGATACAATTTGTAAGGGTCATTCCAAATGATCAACATCATCAACAAAGAAATTACCTAATATCCAAGTATTCTTTTCTTTATGAAATTAATAAAATTAATTATATACATGATGTGAAAGATCCTCTCTAAAGGTTTCAAGCCACTTACTTATTTATCTAAATCATTGATTCTATTCCATGGAGACATGAGTTCATCATCATATTGGTCTTAGAAAAATCATTAATCATGGTAAATTTTATGTTGGGTTTCATCCTAACCGCGCTTCTACTATGCTAGGAACCTAAAAAATAATGGTAAGGGATAATATTTTACATTTGGAAGTCTATTACATTTACATTGATTCATCTGAAACTAAATAAAATTATAGTATTTACTAATCAATAAAAATGAAATATGGAATCATAGCTGCATTCTAACCATATTTGTAATATCATATGAAATAATAAAATGAAACCATTATTTTCATATATCAGTAGTCAACATATGGTCCTCAGAAATGATTAATCAATATATATATATATATATGATATAGAAGAATGAAGAATAAAATAATATAATGGTCATCAAAGAAAATAATTAAAAAGTATATATTGGTATCACTTCGAACCACAGACAGCTCTACCTTCTCAAGTGCTAGACATAGGGGGCTTCCAATTACATTGTCTATTGAAAACATAGTCTAGATATGCTCATGAATTGGGGTTCCCATACTGGGTGTGAGAATAAAAAACCAATAGGACACCACAAACAGGTCATTATAATAAGTATGAAAATATATATGACTACATTTATAATAAGAAAATATGTAATTAACAACAAGAATGCATAAATGTTAGGTCATAGTATGATAAACATGTTGTTATGATCCTCAACTATACTTTTTATAGTCCTCTATTAAAGGGAAGCTCCTCCTCATGTAAAGGAATCATGATTGAATATATGAGAAGTATAATTGAGAAGGGTCTAACATGGACCTTCTGTAAAATCTGAGAGATCAAATTGTTTAGGGAAAGTTTCCATTGATATGTCTTGTATGAATTGGTTCATCATTAGATGTGGCACCGAGGAGGTTATACCATATCCAAAATCCTACACAATCTAATCAAACACCCTCATCAAGGCATGGTCCCACGTCTATGTCTGGTATACAACGATTAACATAAAAAGTATCATCGGTGAGGGTATAACATAGAAATCTTCTAACATGAGTTAAACCAAAAACCTCATCATGGTATGGTCTAATTTATAATCTATCCAAATATATCATATGACCAATGCAGATCGACCATTACTAACACATGTTTCACTTATAGTCTATCCACCAGTTATAACCCTCCATCTCATCACATATCCATAAATATTTATCCCATTAGATACACCTCTAAAATAACCCATCCCAACTATCTATATCAATACATAAAAAATTATCGATTAAACCAGGTCAATACATGTATCCATAACCCAAGCCACATGTTAACCCAATTAGTTTAAATAACCTGAGAGGCGGTGAATCAGAGTATGACTGATTAAAACTAATACCTATTCAGATTCTATTTTTTCATTAAACAAAACACTATTATCTCTCTTTCTTGTAGAAATATATGAAAAATATTTAAATCATGCATGAGACATGGAATTTTTACTTGGTTCACCCTCACTTGGATATATCCAAGGAGTATACAATAGGAATGTACTGATTGTACCAAATCCACTAAGTCTCACTATCAAGAATGGTGATTCAGGCTAGATCTCATCTATACCCATGATTGCTGCCTTTACAAGGTTTAGGTTCAGCTAACTACTTTCCCAAGGGTCACTCCCTATGTCTTTTTCATTGGATCACTGTCAGTGGAAAGGATCATTGTCTTACTCTTCCTTTTCTCACTGATATTGGAAGGTATCCACTCACAGTTTATGGAATTTTATGTAATTTCATTATCTCTAATGAATACATCCTCATTTATAGATATATTCTCTCTTGAAGTTCCACTTTCATACAACTGATGAATACTAATTTACCATAGATTTACTAGGAAATTCCTTTTGAATAACTTTCACGATGCTCAATGCCTTCGTGAAGCTCCTCTTTTATGAAGCTCAAATAGCCTTCATGAAGCTCCTACCTTTCTCAAAGATCACTTATCCTTCTTAAAGTACACCTCTTTTTTAAATTTTGAATAGACTTCACGAATATCCTTCCTTTCATGAATATTACTTAGCCTTTGTGAATTTCCTTAATTATATGATGCTCAGAACATTCAGTTGGCTTATAGAATTCACAAACTTATTCGCATGAAGCATCTTCCATGATTCTTAGAATATTTGGTTGTCTTTTATAGAATTATCAAACTTCTTTTCTTATCACCTTCACCAACCACCATTTATGAACCACATTCACAACTCTGGGTCCTTAATATTTTCTTTATGTCTCGCTACTTTTCTAAAGGGAGTATAGGGATATTTATAGGTGTTTCTACCAATTCTAGAACCTTCCAGCCAAATAATATCCATTTCCAGATGATCTCAATTTTCTACCAGGATGGTCCCTTTTTCTCAAATATCAATGGAAATTTCATGTTTTCAATTATTTTAATAATCACTGATCTTCTATAAAAACCATAATGTAACCATGATGATCCACTCACAATGCTCTCGATCTATGTCATTCGTAATGCTCAACGTTGTCATGTAGATCACCATCGGCTTTATTAGATCCTTATAGAAACACCCTTCAGAAATCTAAAATTCTCAAAACTCAGGCATTTCCTATATTTTCATAAGGCATTTAAGGAAATCCAATTTCTAAGATACTAGACAAACTCCAAATTTTAGACCCCAATAATTTGGAAAACACAGGGAAACGAAATCACCTTGTGTAAAAAGATTTTATACCAAATCCATGGAATCAAATACTCTATCTTGGATATTTGTCAACATTCCTAGTAAAAAACCTCTCTAGATCTCCCCAATAAATCCTGGAATCTTGCTTTGTCAACAAACACAATCAACCCAAAAATACTACAACGTTACCTTCATGGGTTTTTTAACAACAATATCCCCCTTTGGTTTTGTTGAAAACTCTTCACGTTTTGATACTTCATTAAATATTTTTCCATCTCCAATAATTCTTAACTTCTTTAAATTCAGATAGAGATCAAATATTTACTAAACACAAACTCTAATCCCACTTGACCCATGCTTAGTGTGAGAAATAAGTGTAGCGTGAATAGTTCATCAATAAATCACTTCATTCAGAAAACCAACCAAATGCTTTCGTTATGAAATCCATATTTCATGATATATATACTTTGACTGATCAATTATATCATCGTTAGATCTAATAGTTCCCCTATCTTTCTACTCCACATGTCAGCTTCTCCCAATGTCTTCATTAAGACATTTTCTCCCTTCTCATAGCCACAATTTCTCCCCCTTTGTCACAAACCCGAAGGTCACTCTATTGTGGTCTTTAAGACGGTAAAGAACATAGATAATCATATTTTGGAAAAACAAATCATACCACAGGGAGAGGGGGTCCCACTTCCACACTTTTTCAAGTGTATAGAGTCGACTGAACTCCAAGAACCAGTCGATGACATTCAAACACATCATTGGGTTATGAATTTATTAGAATTTCTGGAACCTGTTGTTCTGTAGGAACATACTCCAACTTCACAATCCCTTGCTCCGCCTTCTCCCTGATAATATGATACATGATTTCAAAATTCTCTATCCTTTAGTGATGGTCTGGATTTTTTCTCATATTTATATCACTTGAATTATTACAATCGATTCCGATCAAAGACTTCACTTCTACTCCCATATTATCAATTTGTTCCTTTATCCATAATAATTCCATGCATGGTTGATTAGCCACAATATATTCTTCTTATGTGAAGATCAATGAAATGAAATCTTATTTCTTAATTAGCTATGAAATACACAATCCACTAAGATATAATGCACCACCTGATGTTGATTTTCAATCATATGTTGAACCAGCCTAATCTCCAACTGTATATCCCAATAACTCATATTGATATTTTTTATAGTACATCAAACTAAAATCCATTGTGTACTTAATATACCAAATAATATTTTCACTGAACGCATGGGGATTTTGCTAGTATTTTTTTGATATCATTCTTCTTAACATGTGGAAAACCAATATCCATTCATTTCTCTATCAAGTACAACAGTCTTCCAATGATCTACTTGTATTCGAGGATATTAGCCGCTTTTCCCTCAACATCCTGTGATAGTTTCATCCAGGTAGCCACTAGATTCATCATCTATTTGTAATAATCCATTCCAAATCTTCTCAAAACATATTTATCATATTTATATTGATAAATAAATGTGTCATTCTTTCCTTTTGTTACCTGTAATCTAAGGAAAAACTTTAGTTAACCAATCATTGACATTTGGAACTCAATTTTCTTGAATTTAGAAAACGGTCTACACTATGATTTATCTAATACTCTAAAGATTATTTCAATGATATATACCAACACCATCATCCTTTTATTACTTTCATGAATAACATATATATTATAATCAACTCCACTATGCTGAAAATCAAAATTTTTCAAAAACCGATCTAGCCTTGAATACCATGATCATAGTGCCTACTTCAAACCATATAAATCCTTATTCTGCCAACAAACTCTATTATAATCATCATGAATGAGAAAATCATCTATATTTTCAATATAAACTTCTTCTTCTAGAACACCATTCAAAAATGATGACTTGACATCTATCTGGGAATCCTTGAACTCTTTTTTCCCTACAATGGATGAGAATAATTGGATTGTCTCTAGCCTTGAAATAGGTGAAAATGTTTCATCAACATCAATACCATCTTTTTGGGATTATCCTTTTCAAACTAGTCATTCCTTGTTTCAAATTACCATGTCGTATTCATTCATTTTGTTGTGAAATAACCATTTATCCCTAATAACATTTTTATCTATTGGGGTCCAAACAATATCCCATGTATGATTCTTCTTAATTTGGTCAATCTCTTAATTCATATCCTAAAACCTATTCTCATCTCCAACCACTTCATCAAAACATTTAGGCTCTACCTATGATAATTAATATGCTGGATGTAGAGTCTTCATCCTCTTTGTCTGCACTAGAACTGTCTGATCACCTATTATGTTTTTTCTATCAATTTCATCTCTTCTCTTATGTATTTGTACTGATATTGAATTATGATTATCCTTTTCATTATCAAAATATTATTTTGAATCAGCCACTACAACTAGAACATCCCTAATATTATTATCTATTCATCACTATCCTCCATAGACTAATCATGTATTTGCGGAATATTTTTATCATTTTCCACTATAGTTACATCATGGATTTCAAATACCTTTACCAGCTGCTTATTGAAGAATTTATATTCTTTTATTTTCTTTGAGTATCAAAGAAATATCCCTTAATCTTCACAAGACTCAAACTTCTTTTGTTTCTAATTATTGAGAATAAAACACTTACTTACAAATACTTTAAAGTACTTCAATGATGGATTCTTTTCATACTATAGATCATATGGAGTCTTCTCTTATTTCGTAAAAAGTAACACTCTATTCAATTGTATACTGATGTCATAACTACTTCATTACAAAATTCCTCTAGAAGGACTTTTTTAATGAGCATTGTTCCATCCATGTTATTGATAATCCAATTTCTTTTCTCAACTACTCCATTCTTCTATGGGGTTCTTACTAGTGAAACTTGGTGTCTTATCCCATGTTTCTCGAGATAAAACTCCACATGGAAATTTGTGCACTTGGTTCCATTATTTGTTCTGATATTCTAGATTTTCTAACCTAGAATATTTTCAACTTCATATCAATATCTTATAATTCAATTGAATGCCTCAGACTTGTGTGTGATGATTGATACCCATGCCATTCTGCTAAAATCATCAATGAAGAGAACATAGTATATCCTCCCAATAATAGATCTTGGTAAAATATTTCTACACACATAAATATGCACCACTCAAGATATTTTTTGACCTTTTTTCTTTTTCCTTATATTTCTTTCGAATTATCTTCCCTTATTGATAAAAAGCACACGTATAAGTATGATCATGAGGTAATATAGGGAGGTCTCAAGAAGCATCGTATTTCATTATATCTTCCAGTGATTTTTGGCTCAAATGGATAAAAAATTTATTCCATAGCTTGTTTTCATCTTCCTGGGATAAAAACACACATTCTCTTCTCCACTTACAAGGTACATATTCCCTTTCGTATGATTTTTCAAAAAAACAATTGCACTGTATTTTGTCTTGATGAAACACAAATTAATGTAAAGGCTGATGGAATGTCATGTTTCACATAGTTTACTAACACTAATCAAGTTGTGACTAATACCTTCAACAACTAATACATCTATATGTCTCATGTATTTTCCTCCAAACTTTTCTTTTCCAAATCCCATAATTTTCAATGCTTTATCATTGTAAAATATTATGATACCATATTAATCATACCTGAATTCGTTCACCAAATCCTAATTTCCTATCATATGCAAGGTATATCCACTATCAATGATCCATATTCTAATCTGATATGATGCCTTAAAATAAATCTCTACAACTACTTATTTCTCATCTATTTTCTTCTTGATCCATGCTTTTGACTTCATACACAGTATGGATGGTTGATCTATATATTCCTTGGTGTATGATGGACTAGCTTCATCTTGAAATACTACATTCCAATTTTTCATTTTAATCACACCTGATGGTTCATTGAATCTATGTTTTCAACCAGTTATATTTTTTCATTGGAACATTCCTTTTCATGGATTATGTATAGTATCTAGCCATGTGACCAAATACTTCACACTAAAAACAATGACCCTCAAATGATGTTATAGAGTATTTAGTTCTGTTTTGATTCTATTATTGTTCTTGTCCCCTTCGATATCTCTTGGTTATGGAACACACATTTTGTGAGTGACCCATATATCTGCATTAATAACACCTAATGTGAGGTGAATTCATGTGTGTCACTTCTACACCACTGGTTGTCACATGGGTTCTTTGAATATTCCAACTCTTAATCATACACAAATCAATCTTCAATTTCATATTGGCTTCTTACAGTCTGAAATTAATCATCACACATCATTGATTTTTATTAACCCCCTTACCAGTATTATAATTTGGATTTGACTACGGATTTTGTTCTGTTGGACCTATATACTTCACCATCATCTTCTTTGTTTCCCCAATGAAATCTTCCCCATTGTCATACCGACAGTTAAGTGTTTTTTATGAACCTTAATAATTCATCACATGATGACAAATTCCTCTTCAACTTCTTCAATACGCTTGATTCAATCATTTCTAGTGTTAATCAAACTATCTATTTCCCTTTTCTATTTTTCAATATTGAACATGTACTCAAAAAACATTTTTGTCCTCTCTCGAATTGATGAATTCATTGTTTCAATTTGTTCATTCAAATTATAATTATCTTCTTCCTGATTTTTCATATAAATTTTTTTGCCACAAACCACTTTGTTGTATTTCTTTATTTTGGCTCTCAAAATATCTATCTATTCAATTGCATCTTCTAATTTATCATGATGTTCAATCCTTCCTTCTACTTCTTCTTATTCATTTTCACTCTCTTCCCTTGTTTCGATTTTTCTTACAACGGCCACCATAGGATCTGCATTATGATCCTTGCAGTCATCCAGCTCTTCTGCCTCATATTCTCTAGAACTAACATCTTCTCTTGAATGAAAATTCATCTTTTTGATGAAATTTTCCTTAAAAAGTTTCTTACCTTTCACATAGGATGAAGACTTATTCAGGATAATTTCAACTTCACCCTATTCATATTATTTAAACTTTTTGGGGCACTTTGCTGTAAGATTTAAAGCATTTCCACATCGAAATCATGCAAGTGGTAGTCACCCATTGAATTTTCCTTCTCCTATTTGAATATTTGATGAAAGGAATGACATCACCTCATCTGTCTCTTCATATTTCTATCCATATTCAATGGTGTGATTCTACATGGCCTTTAATTCCACTTATTTGGACTTCCCCTTTTTCATAGCATCGTTGTCATCATTTCTCATTTCATATGATACAAGAGTATTTTGTAAGTTATCCAATTTCAACTCCTTTGGATCTTTATATTACAATAATGAAACCTTCGAATTGAACTGATGTGTAAATTTTCACAATATGTTCTTAAAAATATTTATATATTAAATAATTTCTCTAAGAACATGCTTGTCTTTCACAACAACATTCACTCAATCAAATAATGTATCAACAAACTCATTAGGGTGAATTATGAGATCCTCATATTTGTTTCATAGAACTTTCGTCTTTTTCTCTCTTACTTTTGAGTCGCCCTCATAAATATTCAAAATCTTCTCTCACTTAGTATGTGATGAATTACTTGAAATCACTTTTGTATAAATTTTATTTGATAGGTATCCCCCTAAAGCATTTATTCCCTCAGTATCAACATCCAATTATCTTCAATCAGCTTATGATAAAGAAATACGGTCGATATTAGCTGATATTCCATTCATAGCCTCTATAAAGACTTCTATTCTTAAGTATAAAAAGTAGTGTTCAATCTTATAGTTCCATATTAGAAAATTGTTCCCTTTGAATATCAGAATCCCTTTGTGATTAACGACCTTTATTTCTTCTATTGAGAGAGAATCACTGACTTGAAATCTTTCCCTATAATACAAGTTGTTAGTCCAATTTAGTTAAATACCCCAATAGGGGCTGAATCAAGGTAAGACAGATTAAAACATTTCCTACTTCGGATTATGTTTCATCGTTAAACAAAACACTCTTCTCTCTATTTCCTATAGAAATGTATGAATAGAACTGAAATCATTCTTGAGACATTGAAATTTTACTTACATCATCATCACTAGGATATTTCCAAGGAGCATACAATAGAAATTTTCTGATTGTAAAAAATCCACTAAGACTTTATTCCAATAATGGTGGTTTAGTCTAGATCTCATCTATACCCAGGATCATTGCCTTTACAAGGATTAGGGTCAGCTCCCTTCTTTCCCAAGGGTCACTCTCTGTGTCTATTTCTCTAACTCACTACCGGTGGAAATAATCATTTTCTTTCTCTTCTTTTCCTCACTGCTCTTAGAAGGGATCCACTCATAGTTTATGGACTTTTAGTTCCCTTAATTATCTATAATAAATATATCCTCATTTATAGATAGATTCTCTGTTTAAGTTACACTTTTATAAAATCGGTGAATACTACTTTACCAAAGATTTATTGGGAAATTCCTTCTGAACATCTTTCATGATGCTCACTACCTTCATGAATCTCCTCTTTCTAAAAGCTCAAATAGTCATTATGAAGCACCTGCCTTATGCGAATCTCACTTATCCTTCATGAATCACACCTCTTCCATAAATCTCTAATATCATTCATGAATCTCTATCCTTTCATGAAGCTTATTTAGCCTTCACAAATTTCCCTAATTTTGTAAGGATCAAAATATTCAGTTGGATTTTATATCCTTTTTGAACATATTATCATTTCACCTTCATGATCCTCCCATAACAAACCACTCTTCACGAGCTACCTTTTTTATTCTAGGGCCTTAATATTTTCATTAAGTCTCACTACTTTTCTGAAGGGGGTATAGTCTTATTTATAGGTGTTTCCACTGATTCCAAAACCTTCTGGCCACATCATCACTATTTGTTGATGCTCCCAATTTTTCACCATGATGCTACCTTTTTTAAAAAGATACATGGAAATTTCCTGTTCTGATGCTTTACATAAATTCAGATATACCATCAAAACCATTCTGAAACCGTAATTCTCCACTTGCGATGCTTCTGATCTACATTATTCGTGATGCTCGTTGTTGTCGTGTAGATCACCATCATCTTTATTTGATACTTTGTGAAACACCCTTCTTGAATCCCATATTCTCAAAACTCATGCCTTTTCCATATATTTATTAGGACTTTAAGGAAATCCTCTTTTTGGGATGCCATCCATACTCCAAATTTTGACCACAAAAATTTGGAAAACATTGGGAAATGAATTCACCTCATGTATGAAATTTCATATACCGCTTCCATGGAATCCATTCCGAGTTCTTGAATATTTTTCAACATTTGTTGTCAAAAATATCTATGGATCTCCCCAACCAATCATGGAAACCCTATTTTTTAACAAACACAATCAACCCAAAAATACTACAATGTTACCTTGAGGGATTTTTCCCCGACACCACATATCTATTTATTTGACTAATAGGCATAGTGAACTAACATGATATCTAATTTATCAAGGAAGATATCTCTACACCATTAAACTATGGAAAACACCATTAGGATGCACTCAATATTGATTACCCAAAACACCCCTTTATATGTCCCATTACATCATATAGGACCATTATAACCACTTTTACACCTTAATAGGAAGTATCATTAGCTTTCACATGCACTCACATACACAACAAGTCATGTATCCTCATATTAATGTTGAAACATGTTAAGGAATTTCTACCAAATTATGGTATAATAAAACTCACTAAGAAATATTCCTCAATTAAATCGCAATACCTCACAACACAAAAATCTAAAAAACTTCTATAAATAAATAACTTCATATAGAGGTAAAAAACATCTCCCACAAATAATTTAAGGTGATATGAGGTTATACTTACTCAAAGAATAATAATGAAATAGATATAAATTTAACCCACCTTTAAATGAACCTATGTGGGATTTTGGAATCTAAGAGGGAATCCAAGAGGTTGATCCAATCAATATTAGGATGGTAGATGATAAGAGTTTTTTTAAAATGTGGTTTATTAGATATATTATTTAAAATATCCTTTCAAAATCCAATAAAATGATCAGGTACAAGTTCTACATTTATCAGGTACTTGGTGCTCTAATAGCCATCTAATTAACCCCCACCAGCTGGTTGGTTGGGATAGAGGGTCTGTAGGGATCATTGAGTACCATTTCCTTATAATGGATATCATGTGGCTTATAAAGCTAAAAATAGTAGTAGACCCAAACATACCCCTATAAAAAATTCCATTAAACCTAACCTCTTTAAAACATGACAAAAATTTGCTATGATATATTAGTTTAAGGATAGAAATGGGATTTGAATTATACATCAATAATTTAGGGGTACTTACACCATTTATATCTTAAGTAGCATTAATATTTGTTTAGGCCACTCTTTACTTATAAATATGGATTATATAATTCGTAATTATTGTTATTAATAAAAATACACATGGGGTCAAACTTTTTTGATTTCTGAATGAGTATTAAATATTATTAAAAATATTTATATAAAAATTTTAGTGACTCACAAAAGTGTTTTGAAAGATATTAAAAACATGTTTTGGATTTAGTTTCATAATTTTTCTCATATGATGTAACATGTGTTGAAAATAAATGATAACTTTTCCAAAATAATTTTCGGAAGATATTAAAAAGGTTCTTTGGATATAGTTTCAAAAGTTATTACATATTATGTGGCATAAAGTGTAATTATAATATGTTTATGAGACATTAATACATGTAAGATATTACTATAAATATTCACCAATTATTAAACCATGGACCTGTGGTATAAACCATGTCCTTGTTTATGTTATTGTTAACCACATTATAATGAATGTCATTAAATCATTGTTTAGTGTATAGAAATGTATAAATTTTTTAATAACTCGCATTATTCATTCTTTGTTATTATTTATCCCATTATATTTTATCATGATCAATTTTAAATATTATATAATTATATTCATTGGGGTTTTAATGACTGGATATGAAACATTTAATGATTTAATCATCTCTTCATGAATAGTAAGATATTATAAAATATAATCAATTTAGGGTAAATAATATGAACATTTTTAACATTTTTAATGTTAAAAAACTGAATTTTTGTGAAAAATAAGTCTTCAAGGAGCATAATTAAAAAAATATATAAGGAGGTTTAGAACATGATATGTGTGTATATTATTCTTTCTATAGAAAATATTAAAATTTTAATATTTCTTTTATTCAATAATTTATCCAAAAGATATAGAGTAAAATGGATTTAAGGACACCCTTCTAAGGCATTTGGAGATTCACTATAGCTCATAGTACCCAAGGAGGAAGGATCTTGTTGTTTTCCTCTTAGTTATCTCTATTAATCTCTGGTGGATGAACATGGAAAGATCAATTCAGTAAAGAAAAATGTTCATTTATATTAATTAATTTTAAAATAATTAGATAGATCTTGAGAGTAATGGGTGTCTATTTATTATTTCTTGTCCCCTCCAAAACTCTAAATTTGTAAGTTTTTATAAAGTGATTAGAGCACAATCTCAAAAGAGGATGTAAATTATCACCAACATTCTTTGTAACTTTGTGAATATTGGATTTTAATAATGAATTTACTTATCATTTATAGCTTCCAAGGAATATTGAGGGTGTTCATGGAATATTACAAATATATCAAATTTGAAAATGTATTCATGGTTTAAAACACATGGTTTATTAGAGATATTTTAATACTAATGAATATATAAAATTAATAAAAATATATTGTAAATATCATTATTTTTAAGAGAAATTTTATCATGGATGATTCATACTATTGATGTTATTCCAATAGAGACATAGTGGATTAGAAGGGAGTGCATGGGAGTGGGAAATACATAATTGGTTTTAGTTTCTAAAATTTTATTGTTTATTTTTCTTAAAAAGGTTAATATTTTAGGCAAGAAATTATAAATTAATAAATGATTATTTTTTGTATGTAAAATATATGTGAATATGGATTAGCAATTTTTTAGAATGAAATTTTTTTAAAGGGAATGTACTAAAAAGACTTTAAAATTTATATCTTTGAAATTTTTAAAATAAATTAGGGTATTTTTATATATTAAGTATATAAATTAGAATTATTATAACATCCAAAGCTATTAGTATTCATCTTCTGTGTTTTGGTCAATTATTAGATAAAATGGGGGGTTGTAAGAACCTAGTTTTTCACTAAGGTATGGATCCTTTAAATCTTGTTCTAATTCTTTATTTTGGACCTAATAGGGATGCCTAATGAGTTAGAAAAAGTCTTTTGGGTGTATGGGGATTGTTAAAATCCTAGAACATGAATTGTTGGATGAAAAGTCATGTTGTGTGGCTAAATTAAACCGTTCGAGGTAGGATACATGGTTAGTTTTAACCATGCGAAGCTGGATAGTGGGTTGGTATAGGGCACACTGTTTTCTTTAACTATGTGATTGGGGATGAATGGCCATGAAAAATATTGTAGGAAAATTTCATATACATCTCGCACTGTTAGTTCATTGTTTCCCTAACTTTTCATCCTAATTGTGCACCATTCACCTTCCTACAGCTTCTCTTTCACAATTTATGCACGATTTGGCTAAACTGTGTGACCAAACTCTATGAAGGCTTTAATTTGGTGAATTTGAGGATTTCTTCTTCAAAATATAATTAAATCCACAACCATATTTATATTTATTCTCATGTGGACATTATCCCTTCCTCCCCCCTTTTGAAAACTTTTTCAAGTAAATTCTAGCTTTTGTGATCAGGCATTTTTCCAGAGTCTGAATCAACTATTGTTTGTCTCATTAGATATGAACCAACATGTTGATTCATTTTTATTATTTTATCATTATTATTCCTATAAATGCTACTATTTAGATGGAGAATCATATGCCACAGTTTCAGGGAATTGGTCCATTTTTTAGATCTAATCAAATATAATCAAAACTAGAGGCTGATACTGGATGAGGTGAGTTTTGTGTGCCAAAGGTAGGTGATTTATAACTCATCCCACAATTTCCTTCATTTAATAAATTTTTGTTCTATCGCACCGATTTCATCAGGCATCATCTGTTGGATTTATATTTCTTACTTTTATTCACTAGTACTATGTTCTAATATCCTTTCAATATGTGATAATAATTATTGGGAATTAAATCCACAACTTCAACCACCCCTTATAGAGTGAGGTACCATTTTTTGGTTTTTAGTGTTTTAAATCCTTTGAACCATTGTTCGTGGGTGCCTGAGCTTAAATAATATAATGGTCAGCTTCCTTATATTAAATAGATATTAAATTGTTGAATGGATAGTACCATGTGGATCCAAACTTGACCCACCTAAGGTAAGTTCTTAAATCTTGATAAATCAATGTTAAATGAGATTCAAGTTATATTGTATATAAATTTCTTGGACTTCATAAATGAAATTAATGTTGGTTGCATGTCATATCACCACTTTCCACTCATGGTGAAAGGTAGTGGATTGAACTAATATATATTATTATGCCTTAATTTAATTAATGAGATGGTGTCATGCCCATTGGCCTTATTAAATTAATGAAAGGAAATGGTGTAAACCTTATGACATGTTAAATAGAATAATTATATTATAGACTAATTGTATAAATGAATCGAATTTATGGTTCCTAATTACATATGGACCTTGACAACATTAGAGGTATGGTCATGATCGAGTTATCTTTTAGATTCTTGAGGGAATTCCATGATCACTCGAGGATGCCATTCCAATTAAAGGATGTTAGTTTTCTTAGTTGATACCCACCTTGGAACTCTATCCTCATATGTTAGTGGATGCCCAGTATGACACCACAGGATCCCTCGTCTACAATTACAGGATTCCTTGGACACACTCCTTTGATTCATCATGGCTTCAATAGACACAAGGTGACTTGCTTACATCCTTGGGACCAGCCATATCTTATCATGTTTTACCTTATATGTATTCCTTAGACTTGGTTAGATAATACAATTGTGGAATGCCTTGGATAATGCACCTTGGATTACACTCTTATCCCCATTAACCTAGCAACAATTACTATTGAGTTGGTGGACCTTGAGGTATCAATTTCCTTGGTTATTACCTTAGAACCCATTTTTATTAATATCAATACATCTTTCCTTGTTATGTCTTGGATCACTTAAAATTGTTATCACGAGGTGATGTCAGTCCTAGTTATGCCTCATGTGACCTATTTATATAAACTGAAACTAATTAATTAATAAACTGGTAACATGTTCATACACTAATTTGGGGATGAATTATGTACTTGGGTATTTACATTACTATACTTATTTACTTTTATATAATCATGATTTCATACTATTAGAGTTTATATTACAGAGATATGATGATATACCCACCAACGGTGGTGGCCTACATAGATTTATATCACACCCTATAGGGGAGCCATTGGTACCTAGGTAGATTACATGTATGCAGGTGTTGATAAAGGTAAGAATACTACTTCGAACACTTGACTGCATATTTATTAAGATTGAGATAGTAGCAGATGGTCGAGCTAGAGCTTGGGATTCTAGGGATAGTTTTTGGTTTTATTTTTCTACCTTTTTAGAGCATGCTATTCCTATTTCATTGTATCTAGGTTTTCCATATTTATATATACATGAAATATCATCATAATATTTTTTATGTTTATATCTATCACTTCATTTATTATTACTTTAGTCTGGTGTTCCATATGTTTACTTATATTTTTTATTCTAATTATCTCTTATATTTATATGTTATCTACTATGATGGACTCTGGTAATGAGGGAATAGTCTCCCCACAGACACATCCTAGTCCCTAAATACTCTTTGGAAGCCTCTAGAGTTTAGGGAGATGTGCATGAGTCCATGTGTCCAACCTGGCTTAGGGTACTCCTAAGTGGAATCTAGGTCTGGGACGTCACAAAGTAGAATTAGCAGTTTATTTCTTAATTTACTATTTAAAGACAATAGATTGGAGATTGGGAACACTTGGGACTTATTCACAATCCATTATTGGGAATCGTGATCCCATATTTGGGTTAAAGGATAAGTTTTCTAAATTAAAATTATTCTTCTAATTTTTTTAATTATAGTTGTTATCATTTTAAATTTGGGTGACTCACATTATATATGGTTTTGTTGATTATTATTTTTATTGAGATTTCATTTCATCTATGTCCTGATGATATGAGGGAAAGGATCATTATTACATGTATCATTATAGTCAACTAGAATTTTTATTTCATGAATATTTCAATTTCATGTATGTGTATTTCACTAATTTCATTATTTAATGTTCCTTTTGTAGTTGTGGGATGTTGTCGTAGTTATAGTATTCCTATGATTTTACTTCACTGTGATTGAGTGATTTTTTGTTTCTATTCATGAGGTTTTATGGGCCCTTGTGGGTTGGGATTGAAAATGTTCAATGTTGAGCCATTTGATTAAAGTAAAATGGGTGTTAATATCAAGGATAAGGAGTATAAACCCTAATTCACTAGAAAAAACAACTCATTTTTAAACATGCTTAGTATATAGAAATTAAAAAAACATGATAGTGAAAAATAAATCTTAAAATGAAAGGGTTTCCTATCCTTATCCTTCATTTTCATATTTATGAAAGGTAAAGGATTGAACCATGAAATTAAATATGAAATAAAATTAAATGGATTCTAGTAAATGATAAGTTAAGGTACTATTGAACCTTAATCTAATAGAACCCCAGAATCTTATACATAAGCACTTACCAGTACCAAGCCTTCTAAATAGGTAATTGTGGTAGTATACCATGGGTAGTGAGCCCTTTTCTTACAAGTTCTACTAGTGTTGTTATCAATTTGATTAAAACTTGGCCTGATGTGTGTGCTTAGAATTTTTAGACCAATTCGACCAAAACATCCTCACGTCGTGGTCTAGGAGGGTGGTGATGACCATGAAGCAGACGTGGTGGGCCATAAGCCACCAATATTACCTCTAGGATTTACACTTGAGGCACCTCCTATCGTACCTGATCTGAGCACTGATGCTCAGTTTTGTGATAGTTTTCTATGTATAATGCAGTCCATGCATGGTGGTCCAGAGCCTATACTTACAATGGCTGATCTGAACTGGAAGTTCAAGTAGCATCATCCTCCTACCTTTTTAGGGATAGAATTCCATAGGCTGATGAGTCTTGGATAGAGGCTACCTTTTCTATCTTTGAACATCTGGATATTCCTCTAGATCAAAGGTTCAATCTTGATACTTACATGTTGCATGATTCTTCCTAGTGTTGGTGGGATGTAATTACCCAGGCTAGTCACCAATAGGGCATCATATGTACTAACATCCAGACTACTTTTTATGACTACTTCTTTCATTAGACACTAATATCTAGCCAAGCCAAAGAGTTCATGCATCTCAAGAAGAGTTCTATGATATTTATGCAGTATCCTATGTGTTTTAATGAGTTACAGTTCTTTTAACCACTTCTATCTAGTGATGATATTTTATGTGCTAGAAACTTTGAAGATAGGCTCATGTATGCCATTTTTACTCAAGTGAATGCCTTTTTACAACCAAAATTTTATGAAATTTTCAATCGATATCTTATCCCTGAGCACAACAGAAGGGATGGTGATAGTATAAGGGATAGAGTAATAGTTCTGCATCAAGGAATTAGTTATTATGGTAGCAAGAAATGTTCTATAGAGGTTTATCATCAGGGAACTGGTGGCCAGAGTACCCGTGCTAGTATCTATATGGAGTGTCGTGAGTGTGGATGAAAGGGACACCTAATTCATCAGTGTGACAGAGACCCTCGGGAGTGATAGTCTTCCTACTCTATGATGAATCTGCAGAGATTCTATCAGACACTTCCCTCAGCTTCTTTTAGAATAGTTTCTACACCATCTACACCTTTAAGAGCACATTATTTTATGCCACACTAGGTGAGAATCTAGAATACCACTAGAAGGACTGGATGAAGAGGATTTCATGGTTGTAGTAAATAGAATCATGATCACTAGCAACACCAGTAGAGTAGTTTTGATCATGATAGTACATCTATTTTGTACTGTTGTGAATCATGTCAGTTGCATGAATTACTGTTGATACCTTAGGATCAAGTTTCAAGACCATCTATAGTTCAAGGTACTATTCTAGTAGTTTCCACTATAGAGTCTACTTTATTTGATACAGGTGATTCACACTCCTTTATCTCTTTATCTATCAGGTAAATCCTTGGGTTGTAAATAAAGTATTATTTTGGTGTAATGACCCAGGATACACCATTGGGAGTATGTTCAGAGTGTATATGACAATGTTGGGACTATCCCCTTGAGGTAGGTAGTCATCCCTTTTTATGGGGCCTCTTTATTCTTGAGATTGTGGGTTCCTATTTCATTTTTTGGATGGATTTTTTTGGTTCCATATCACACCTTTGTAGAATATTATCGACATACGGTATCATTTCATCACCAGAGGGTAGTTTTTATCAATATAAGGGTGATTGGGATGTCTGGGATAGTAGATATGGACTAGAGTATCAAGGTCTAAGTGGAGTGACCACCCATATTTCCAATCTCTTCATAGAGGATCATGGATTACTTCAGGTTAAATTCCCTCCAGTAGTATATCATTTCTGGAATGTCTTTCCAAATGATTTTTTTATCTTAACTCCTAAGAGAGAGGTAGATTTTAATATTGAGCTCATTCTAGGAGTAGATCTAGTGTCTATTTCTCTATACATTATTTCACCTACTAAGCTTCAGGATCTTAAGTATTAGATAGAGGATTCAGATAAAAAATGTTTTATTCATACCAGTATGTCCTATTGGGGTTCGCCTGTTATTTTTTCAAAGAAGTAATATGGAACCCTTCATCTATGTGCAGATTATAAATAGTTGAACCATATTAAGGTCAAGAACCATTATCCATTATCTTTAATGGATGATATCTTTGACTAGATCTGAGGAGATAGGGTATTCTCTAATATCGACATGAGATCATGTTATCCTCAGGTGTGTGTTAATCCATCAGAAATAACTCATAAAGTTTTATATAGTATGAATGGTATGTGTGATCAGTACTTTTTTTTGTCATTCAGTCTTACGAACACACCCTATGTTTCTATGGCTCTGATAAATAAGTTCTTCCACCCCTATCTGGATTCCTTTTTTATAGTATTGGTGGATGAAATCTTGGTGAATTCTCACACTCATAGAGACCATGAAAATCACCTTGAGATAATTATTAGTACATTAAGATAGCATCATATCTATGAAAATATTGCTTTGTTCCACTTATGGATCAACAAAGATCATTTATTGGGTCATATCATCTTAGAATCAAGGGTTGTTGTAAACCAATAGAAGGATAGTGTTGTGGTTTCCTGGGAGCTTCCCAAGAATGTGTTTGACATAATTATTTTCTTAGGTATATATGGTTATTAAATGTGTTTAATCGAGGACTTCTCACACATTCATTATCCTCTTATTGATCTTTGATAGAATTATTTTATGTTCCTGTGGTCAAAAGAGTGCTATAAATAATTTCAGGAGTTGAAAGGGATGCTTTTATTGGCACTGATACTGCCCTAACAGAGCCTAGAAAATTCTATACAATGTTTTGTTATGTGTTGGGCATTGTCCTAGGAGTAATGATAATGTAGGAGTATATATTTGTTGCATACGTATCTTAGTAGTTTATTCCTCATGAGAGAAATTATTTGATACATGGCCTTGATCTAGAAACAGTTTTCTGTGCCTTATTTTGCTGGAGACGCTATCTATTGGGTGAGCACATTATGGTGTATACAAACCACAAGAGCCTAAAATATATCTTCACGCAACATTAATTGAATATCAGAGAGTGTATATAGGTCAAATATCTTCATTCCTTTGACTTTGAGCTTGCCTATACACTTGTAAATGGAAATTTAGTTTTTGTTTCTCTTTGTTAAAAAACATAGGCACTGGATGTAAGGGAATCTAGTGATGAATGGAAATTTGTGGACTATTTTCTATTATTCATCTAGAGTTTTATGATATTTATGATCATTCATATCTCTCAACCTTTAATGTTACCTCTTCCCTCCTTGAGAAGGTGAATAACAAGAAATTTTCATATCCTGAGGGCTTGGTTCTCTTTGAGAGTGTTTCAGGAGCTGACACGCCTTTGGATTGGTTTGTGGAAAGAGATGACATATTCCATGTAGATGGGAATATCTTAGTTTTTATAGGTTGATTTTTGAAGTTCTTTAGATAATAATATCCCTCGTGTTGATTTTACCTACAATAATTGTGTTCATGTGACAATTAAGATGGATCCTTTTGAGGCCTTTTATTGTAGGTTGTTTAATTCACCCCTGTGTTGATTGGAGGTAGGAGAGAAATTCCTAATAGGTTCTCATCTCATGTATGAGACTTTCAAGTAGGTTCAGCTGATCAAAATGTGTATGTCTACTACTCAGTCTAGACAAAAATATTATGTCAATCACCATCGACGACCTCTATAATTCTAGGTCTGGGGCCATGTTTTCATGCAAGTATCGCCCAATCTAGGTCATAGATGGATACAAGGGAAAGGGAAACTATCTCCACACTTTTTTGGTTCATTTGGGATACTGTAGAGAGTTGGTCCAGTAGCCTATAGGTTGATACTATTTCATCGGTACCATGCCATGCATGATGTCTTCCATGCTTCACAGCATCATCGGTACCACGCAAAGCCATCTCACACTTTTTATCCAGATGAAGTTGAGTTATAGGTTGATGATTAATTTGAGGAGTATCATATACACATTTTTAAATAGAGAACTAAGGATATCTAAGGCCGTTATATCCCTTTAGTATGGGTTTTATGGTAGTAAGACTGTGTACAAGAGATACTTCGGAGCAGAAGGCTGACATATATGCCTAGTGTCCAAATTTGTTCTCAGATAGTGTTTCACCCCCTTGGAAGGTGAACTCGAGGAGTGAGTTCTTTTAAGGGGGGGAAGACTGTAAGAACCCATATTTTCACTCAGGTATGGATCCTTAAAATTTTTTCCTAATTCTTTATTTTGGACATAATATGGATTCTAATGAGTTAGAAAAGGTATCATGGGAGTTTGGGATTTGTTTGAATCCAAAAACCAGAATTTTTGGAAGTAATATTCCTATCATGTGGTGGGATTCAACTATACAAGGTAGGATTCATGGTCAGTTTTAAATTTACAAGGCAATACAGTGGGCTGGTATAGGGTGCATGTTTTTCCTTAACCATGCGACTATGGTCGCACGATCGTGCAAAAAAACAAAAAAAAATCAAAGGCATTTCACTTGGTTGGTTTATGGTTTCCCTAACCATGAAACCTTATCAGGTGTAATTCCCCTTCCTATGGAAGCTCATGTACAATTTTTTGCACAGTTTGGCCAATCCATTTGAAGGATGATATTGGGTGAATTTATGGTTTTGACCTCTAAAATCTAATAAAATACACACCCCTATTCCTTTTGGTTTTCTAGTAGGCATTTGCCTTTCCATTACCTTTTTTATTCCTTTTCCATGCCTATTCCTTCTTTTGAGATCAAGCATTCTTATAATGTTTGAATTTCCCATCATTAATCTCATTGGATATACACTGTTATGTTCTCAATTTCATTTAAATATTTCATCATTATTCTTCCTATCAATGATTCTATATAGATGCAGACTCATATTTTAAAATTTTAGGGAATTTATATGTTCTTAAGATCTACACCAATCTAGGACAAACTATATGTTGATACTAGATGAGGAGAGTCGTACAACCTTAAGGTATGTGGTCTATAACTCATCCCTCAATTTCCATAATTTTATAAATTATTTTGTCGTTTCACTGATTTCATCAGGCATATTCTATGAAATTTATATATATTTTTGGTAGCCATTAGGATCATGTTCTAATACCCTTTCCATACGCGTTAATCATTATTGTTTTTTATGTCCAAAAAATCAGCCACCCCGTATAGGGTGAGGTACCATTTTTGGGTTTTTAGTGTTTTTACACCTTTGATCCACCAAACATGGGTGCTTGATATTGATCAATATAATGGTAATCGTCCTTATATTAAATGGATATTTAATTGTCGAATGGATAGTACCATGCCAAACCACAATTTACCTACCTATGTTAAGTGCTTAAATCGTGGTAAATCAATGTTAAATGAGATGGATGGTATGTTGTATATAGATTACTTGACTTTATAATTGAAATAAATGTTGGTTTCAAGTCATATCACCCCATTCCACTCACGGTGGAAAGTAATGGATTGAACTAAGATAAATGATCATGGATTAAATGAATTAATTAGATGGTTGCATGCCTTTTGGCCTTGTTAGATTAATAAAAGGAAATGGATTGAATATTATGAAATGATAAATGGAATAATTATAATATTTCCTAATTGATTACATAAATTTAATGTAAGTTACCTAATTACATATGGACCTTGACATCATTAAAGGTATTTTTAGACTTGAGTTAGATTTTGGATTCTTAAGGGAATTCCTTGATCACTCGTGGACGCCATTCCGATTAAGGATTCTGGTTTCCTTGGTTGATACCCACCTTGTATTCCAATCCTTTTATATTAGTGGATTCTTGGTATGGCCCCAAAAGATTCCTCCTTTACTATTATATAATTACTGGGATTTCCTCCTTGGATCTATCATGGCTTTTACAGACATGAGGTGCCTTGGTTACATCCTTGGGCCTAGCCATAGATTATCCCATTTTACCTTGGATATATTCCTTGGACTCGGTTAGATCATACTATTGTGGAATTCCTTGGATTATGATCCTTGGATTACACTCTTACCCCCTTTAGATGGGCTATGGTTACTACTGGTTTGGTGACCCTAAAGGTCTCGATTGCCTTAGTCATTAATTTGGAACCCTTTCGTTATTAATATCAATATAGGTTTTATTATTACATATTTTAACCCTTACTATTTCTATCATGAGGTGATTTCAATTCTTTATATGTCTGGTGTGACCTATTTATATAAACAAGAACAAATTAATTAAGGAAACGATTACATGTTTAGGTAGCAGCCAAGGGATGAAGAAAGTACATGGGTATTTTTTGTTACTATACTGATTTACATTAATATATTAATGCTTACACACTATTACATTTTATATTAAATGGACATGATGTTATAGACACCATTTTTGGTGAACTACTTAGATTTATCTCAGATGTTATTCGTTCTCCATTGGTGCCCAGATAGATTACATGTATGTAGGTGTTGAAAAAGGGATGTGTACTACTTTGGACACTTGATTGTTTATTGCTTAGGATGGAGTTGGTAGTATATGATCAAGATAGAGGTCGAGATGATGGGGATATTTTTTTTGTTTGATTTTTCTATGTTTTTATATCTTGTTATGCCTACTTCCTTGTATCTATGTTTTGAAACTGTATTGATGAATGACATATCATCATCATCTTTTTTATATTTATATGATTCACTTAATTTTTTATTACTTCAATTTGTTGTGAAATTTATTTGCATATATTATTTCCACTAATTATATTCTATTTTTATATGTTATATATTGTGATACACTCTAGTAATGAGGGAATCGTCTCCTCACTAACATAGCCAAGGCAATCAATGCTAGTTGGCAGCCTCTAGAGTTCAGATAGATGCACTTAAGGCTAAGTGGAAAACAGAGCTTGGGGAACTCCTAAGTGGAACTTGGGTCAAGTATTTCACATGTTTGGTCAATGATAAGTTTTTTCTACATGGTTAAATAACAATTCAGTATGACAATGCATTGTAAAAAAACTTGAGGATAAAAAATAATAGTTTAGAATACAATTAAATAACCATGCATGATAATTATTTATTTTCAAGTTTTTGAGATATTGTAGAATATATGTCTATGTATATAATAATATAATCACACATGAAAAAAAATTCAAACCAAGAAAATTGGGAATGTCTATTTATGGTTAAAATTTGTTGTTAAAAATTTATCTCTTCTAAATATTATCTCAAATTGAAGTTATATGTTTTTATTTTAAAATTCCATATCTCCTCTATAAACACCCACAAACATCCTAGAAAAATATGGTCATCCTTAGGAACTATTTAAGGTAATTTTTTATCATTTACATAATTTATTAATGATTTTATGTTGTATAATTATTAACCTTTCTTAAGATCTATGGTCATAAAGGATTGTGATTAATAATCAAGAACTATATCTCTTGTTCTATTGAATTTTATAAATTTATACTAAGGTATGTGAATTTAACTCTCTATATCTTTAATTTTTATAATAAAAGCATGTAATTTTTTCTAGTAATAACTGAATAACAAATAATAATACAAAAGTATAATGAATAAGGGAATCAAAATAGAAATTTATTTTTGTTATATTATAAAATTATTCTTCATTTTTCATGGTTATAATAGTGATTTATTGTTAATGTGTAAGAAGTGAAAGTTATAATCTAGGCATATTGAAATGATGGTAAATAATTATTGAATTATGGGTATGAGAATTAAATTGGTAGGGATATAATTTTTTTATTATGTGTGTGAGAGAGTGTTAGAAAAATGGTTATTATTGAATATATATTTATATGTGTATTTTGTATTTTATTAATATATAAATATTTTATTTATATATTTATTTGAAAAATAATTTATAACTTAATAGAGTATTTATAGTGGACCATGATAAAAATATCTTAATTTTTACATCATTTCCATAATTTATACATGATATCTCACATAAAAATATCACAATCTCAAGAAAATAAATTTTAGTGTCTTTAAGGACAATTTACATTGGAAACTTATTCCACAATACATGTGAAAATTTATCCATAATTAAACTCTTCTAAACTCTCTTATATACTTCTCATGAATTATACTTATCTTTATAACATGGAGAAGGGAAACATAATAAAGTTGTGACCTCAATTGCTCAATAAGGTTAATAATAAGCAATAACAATCAAAGATCAAAAGTGAGAAGAACATAATAATATGGATATGAGAATATAATCATGGAACATGAACATAAAATATAGAATTCATACCCAATAAAATAAAGAGGATGATCATAATCATGGAAATATTTTATAAGAAAATGAAATCATAAGATCATGAAATTATGTAATTTATTCTAACAACATAATTCATGAAATCATAAACATAAGTCAAGGGTCACTCCCAAGGGAATTATCATAAATTAAACAAATTCACATGGTGGATTAGGTTTGTTCACCATTCACATAAACATAGTGGAAAAATTCCCATGTTTTATTGGGTTCACACCCTAATCCCTTATATATAATCTCATAAGATATAAATATTTACCCAATGCATTGGAGGGATATATAATTTTTAGCCCACCCATCACATAACATAGTGTGATTTAGATAATCACATGTACACCATATATTGTATCTCATGAGGTAAAAACATTACCTAATATGTTAGAGGGATATATAATTACAGGACCACCCAACACATAATTAAAATCATACATTTGTTTACCACATGAGGAAAATAAACCATACATAAATCATAAGCATAATCCAACCCATGTGAAGGAAGTAGGGTTCATAATTCTAACTCAAGGCATAACCAAAGGATAATCATAAGGATTCAAAAGATAATAAATAATTATTTTATTTTTAACATACATAATTGAAAAGGGGACATATTTACATAACATCAAGATATAATGTAGAAAATTCATGAGAGGGATTTAGGATAACGAATAATAAAAATGAACCACTTGGGTAATACTTTATAAAATAAGGATATTTTTAAAGAAGGAAAATAAATAGTATTTTCCATTAAACCATAATTGAATTAAGAGGGTTCTCTATAAAATAATGATGATTTTTTTTAAATCTAATAATTATTTTAAAATATTTTATATGAATAATTCTTCACATGAGACAAAAAGTAGTAAAGTTACATTCAATTGGGTTTACTTGAAAGTTGTAATTTTGAAAGGAACTAAAAACAAGTATATCCCTAGAAATGAAGATGGTATTTAACTATGTGTATATGTAAGGGAAAAATATAAAAAAACTAAAAGATGTACAGAAGAATAATATTTCATAAATTAGAGAAAATAAAGATAATGTGTAGCCATCAGGTAGTGAAGGTGGTATAAAGGAACCAATTTTATATTTTAAAACACTTTTGTTGAAATCCAACATCATAAAATAATATCATAAAACATTAGTTTAAAAATAGTAGAAGGTAAATATGATGTTCACATGAGATCAATATTAATGTTTTTCCCATAAAAAATGAGAACAACAGAAAGAAGGTAAATTATGGACATGGAGGGGAAACTATTGTTTAAATGGATGGAAATTATTCTTAACATGGTTACATTTTCAAAAAGGATAAAAACTCAATAGTAAGGAATATTTGAATCAAAATTTATAACCCAATATATAGATAGGTTATAAAATATTAAATGAAATATTAAACTCAATGATAAATGATGCACACATGTCGTGGGGTGTGGAAAAGGAAAATTATTTTCCTAGTGCAGTATAGTGGCTAACTAAGGTTGTCTCACATGAGGAGCTTCTCAATTTGTCCACCTACTATATATAAATCACCTAAACTATTTCCTTTTTTAATTTTTATTATTTTATGAAAAAAGTAGTAAATATTTTTTCATTTTTTATTACTTTTTAAATAATTTAAATGAAATTCAATATAGTAATTTAAACTTCCATGCAATGCTAAATAGAATGTGTTAAGGAATAAATAACTTGTTTTTGGGTTTTGTTTTGGGTTCAATCATTATTCTCCTTTATATGTTTGATTTTATTTTTATAATATAAACATGAAATCTTATATTGAATTACTATTATTTTTTTATAAATTTTGAAATCATTTAATTCCTAATCAATCTTAATTCTACCATCTCCATTAATAAAGGTTTATGACACACCTTGTTCTATGGGGTTCCATATTCGAGGACCCTGATATATCAAAGCCGTTTATCCATTTACTCACTCAACTCTATCATGTGAATTGTTATACAATTAAGGGACGAAAAAGATATTAAACAAAAGAATATTAATATATTTTATTAAATGTCATTAGGGGATATTCACCACATCAGGTAAATTCATCTCACTCATGAATGCTACTCAAATCTACTACAAACATAAAATAGATGTTAAAAAATAAAAGAACATTATGACCTCTCTCGGACCAGGGCTAGGGGTTAGCCCCTCATTTTTAGGGTATCAAAATTATGGAAATGTGGAAGATAAGAATAACAGAATAAAAATAAAATATAAGGAATAAAAGAAAAATAATAAAATAATAATAAAATAAAAATGGAAAATGGGGGTGAGGAGAGATAGAGAGAGAATAAAATAAAATAAAATAATAGAAGAAAAGAAAATAAAGTAAAAGAATGATAAATTTATATAACATATAAATAATGTTAAAATAATAATTTTCATTATTATTGTTGTTTTTGTTATCGTAAGAAAGAATTTAAAATAATAAAAATAAGAAGAAATAAAGAAGATAAATATGTGTGGAGAAAAAATAATTAAAAATAAATTCCTCCAATTTTATTTATAAAAGGAATTTTTATTTATAATTAAAATAAAATTAAAAAAAATTGAAGATACAAAATATTCTCATGAAAACAAGATAAGTATTGTATATTGGATGTCCTACTATATACACCATATAGAATTTCATTATTGACCCAAAGAAATGTAAGTACACATAGTATGGTGAATTAGGGTATGTTGATTTCTTCAGAAAAATCTTGAAAATGATATTGTTTTATGATTAGTATGAGCACATCTCTCCATCATTATAAATTTTAAATGAAAAAAGAAGTGAAATAGAGACATAAGTGATTTTTCTTATGTTAAATCCTACTAGCCTAGTCTAAGGAGTATACAACAAAAATGTGTTGATGTACCTAAATAATTCAGAACATTTTTTGTTACAATGTTTGAAGTGGAATCACCCCCCCCCCCCACCCTCCCCATTTTATAAAAATTCACATTGATAACTCACTGCTCTCTCACAATTTGATACCTCAATACTCTCTCAACTAAAGTATACTCACTATTCCTTCAAAACATTCCTCTAGTTTGTTGAATAAAATTATAATACACCACAACAATTGTGTCATGAATCTCTTATTTTAACTAGATAATGAATTACCATATACCATAGAAATTTTAGGGAAATCTATTAAGGCTATAGTAACTATCATTTATACACAAATTAATTTCATATAAAATATATTCTCAAAATCAACGATCCATGTAAAATACTTACCATGTAAAACTATTGGTTTCTTAAATTCTCTCTCATAAGGAATTCATTAATGTGATAATTTTATGAAACAATACCTATTATATATTCTCTAAGTATTTTCCTCTAGTTAATTATAATATTTTTAGCCTATTTATAGAAAAAACAATCCATACCTGAGCAACATCATCATTTACATATTCATCTTATATCAATATTTCTCCCCCTAATTGAACATTAAAGAGTTATCATCCTTTATCATCTTTACTCACTCTAATATATGGTTTGAGAAATCTCTCCCCCTTTCATGAACAATATTTCTCCCCATTTTTCAATATAATCAAAGGATTATCCTTTAAGGGTTATAAGAGGAAAAGTATAATTATCCGCACATGGGGAAATCTATACCGTAATCTTTGGAGTGAGGTTCAAACGTATACACTATCTAAGTGTGGGAAGGGGTTCAATTGGACTCCAATATCTCGTTGAAGCCTCTCAAAAACCAATGTAGGTAAGGCCTATATCATGGCATATATGAATTATAGTTTGGTAGGAACATACTCCAATTTCACTAACCCATGTTCAAATATCTCCTTGATGGAGTAATACTTGATTCAATGTGCTTCATCCATGAGTGATGGATGAGATTTTTTCTAATGTTGATATCACTTGAATTTTTTTAATTGATTTTCATAGAAGATCTCTCTTCAACTCTCATGTCTTTAAGTTGTTTCTTCATCCACATAAATTTTATGTAAGATTTAGTTGTTATAATATATTTAGCTTAAATAGAGATTTAAGGAAATTTAATTTGTTACCTGATTTTCCAAGAAATGAAAAATCCATCAACATAGAATTTATCACCTGAAATTGACTTTCTATCATCCATTGAACTAACTCAGTTTTCATTAGTATATACCAATATCATGTACTCTGATGTTTCCCTATAAAGAAAACTAAAATACAATATGCCTTTGATATACGATGGTATTATATTGACCACTAAAAATTGTATTTCATAGGGATTATAATGGTAATGAGTATCTTGAAAATTGGAAAATGCAAAGTTATTTTTTATTGTTTTGAAGTGCAGAAGGATCCAAATGATCATATTTTATTTTATGACATTGACCTATTTTTCGTCATCATATCTTGACCACTTCACCCACATAGCATCTGATGTTGTCATTATATTAGGGTAATCTATTAAAAATCTTTTAAAACATACTTGGAATATTTACATTGAGATATTAATGTTCCTTTCCTTACATGTATCACATGTAAGCTAAATAAGAAGGTTAATTACCCAATAATTGATATTTCAAACTTTTCTTTATGTATCACCACTAGATTATTCTTCAATTGACCTTGAAAATGGTGCTTACTCACTAGAGACATGGCCAAATTTCTCAAACCTATTTCTCAACCAAATTTCCAAAATTTCTTTAAACAAAACCAACGTTGATCCAAACCTCTTCAATCCTTCAAGAAATAGAATCCATATGATTAAATATGTCACATTTAAGATTCCTTATAATTCATTGTCAATAAACAAAATCTAAAAAACACTTCTAGAGTAATTTATCACAAACATTACATCCTACCAAAATCATCAATGAATGTCACATTATATATCTTCCTATCAATTTATATTGGTGATATCAACCCACACACATCATCACACACCAATTCAAGTATCCTTTTTGACTTTAAATCTTCTATATTGTATGTATTTTGAATAATCTCTAATTTTTGTTAGAAACCACATGTGTGTGTATGATCATGTTATAATTTTGGGATTCCATGAGCTCTATAATTCTTTACCAGGTCTTACAAGGAATTCCAGTTTAAATTTACCGGAATTTTATTCTATAATATATTTTCTTCTTCCTTTGATATAAATAACATAGTCTCTTATTCACTAGTGAGGTAGATATTTCCCTCTTTGTGTTTTCCTTTCTTTACAATTGTAACATTATTTCTATTGATGATATAACTCTTCTTAGTGAAATTAATTTCATGTCTTGAGTTTCAAAATTGACTAACACTTACCAAGTTATTATCAATACCATTGAGAGCCAAAAAATTATCATGTATCATGTATTCCCCTTAGATTTGATTTTTCGGATCAAAAAATCATTATCAATTCATTTTTTCAAATATATTTTCACCATTTTTTATAATCAATGCTTATGACTAGATCCTTATTTCTTATCATATAATATCTATCTACTATAAAGGATCCATTCATCGGCATGATCAATTTTTTTTGGGAAATATTTGAAACCACTACCTTCTCTTATCTTTTCTTCTATATCCATGTCTTTTACTCATAAATATTTATTTAATCTTACACTTAAAATAATTGACTAACTTTATATTGAAATTTTACAAAGTGATTTTTCATTTTCATCCTTCTTAATGATTCTTTTAGATATGGTGTATCCCCACTTTGGATCTTCATAGGCACACTATAACACAGCATTGATGAGAAAGACCTCTCCATATGTTCTTAAAATCCACACTAGAAATGTTTTCCATATAAAATATACCTATAATACAAAGTGCTTCTTTACTATATTTATTTCTCTTATGCCTTAAAATAATTCTGGGTAATGGAGCACGTATTTTAGGAATGTCCTCTATTTTAAAAATAATAACATCTGGAATGTGTTGAAATCTTGTGTGAATTAGATACAACATTAGTGGCCTTTTAGTTTCTTCCATTGAAATAATTATGAGTTAAAAATATATCAACCTTAAGCATCAAATTTATTTCTTGGGGATTTTCATCAATCAACTCTAACTTCTTGTGATCAATCCTTGTACCAGATTTTTAATTCTCATGTGTATTTTTCATCTATTGAAATCCACTAAAAATATTAATGGACCTCCATGATTCTCCTTCACTTTGTCTACAACCTATTTGAAATTATTTCCCAACATCATACTAGGAGTTAAGATTCTCTCCTGATGTTCTTTTTTTACCATAGATATATGAATTATCCCTTTTTATTTGATATATTTGACTCAATCATTTATTATTTTATTCAAACCATTAATAATATATGTTTGTTCATTAATCTTGATTTTGTACTCAACAACATTATTTTATAATTTTTGTTTTTTGGACATGATCTTTTCAATTTCTTCCTTCAACACCAACTAGTATTCTTCATACTATTGTATGTGGAGTTTTTTAGCATGAACCACTCTATTGGATTTCTTTTCTTAGATATTCAAAAATATATCTCATTAACTATAGCCTCAAAATCTTGATTGATATCAACTCTACCTTCAACTTATCCTTCATCATCATTATTATCTTTGCTTGTATGTGATTTTTTTACAAGAACTGTGAGAAAATATTCATTATGATATTTTGAAGTCCTTAATTTCTTCCACATTTGTTTCTTCTGAGCTATTATCCACATTTAAAATTTGTTTTTTTATTTAAGAATAAGTGATTACTAACACTCTATCCTTTTATATTATATAATGATTTCTTAATTGTAACTTCATTATCCTCATCATCATCTTGAAACTTCTTGGTAAATTTATTCATGAGGTGGCCAGCCTTTCGACATAAAAATAATTTTATTAGAAGTTTCCATTAAAACCTTCATTTTCCACATTTTAGATTCGTGGGAAGGAATGACATAACATCGTCAATGTATTATTCTTCCTAATTTTACTATATGGTATACTTCTTCAATTTTGTATATTAAGACTCCTGAGACATCCCTTTTTAAAAGATTAATTGTCATCATTCCTCATCTCATAGGAAATGGGAGTGTGACAAAAAATATTTAACACCAAATCCTTTGGATCTCTATCCTATAGTATTGAGACTTTTTTATTAAATAAATGTGGTAATATTCTCAATATGTACTTCAAAATATTCACATTACTTAGTGTTTCTCTGAGTCCATGCCTATCCTCTATAATCACATTTACTTAATCAAAGAATTCATCAAATGATTAATTCAATAAAAACATCATGCCTTCATACTTTCTCCACATAACCTATAATTTAGCTTCACATACTTTTGATCCACCTTCGTAGATATTAACCATATTTTTTCACAAGGACTGAGAGTATTTACACAAAATATTCTTCAAGATTATTATGTTTGAAAAATATCCCCCAAACACATTGATTCCATTAGTGTCAACATCCATCTCTTTATTATCACTTTTTAAAATGGATCCATTATCCATTATAACTAATATATCATGGAAAGTATATATGAAATCATCCATTCCTAATGGTTAATAACAGTATTATATCTAATTATTCAAGAGAATAAATTAGTTTCCATAAAATATCATAATACCTTTGTGGTTTTCCATTTCCATGACTTCAACATATAAAACAGTTTCACTAAATTAAACCTCTTCCTACAATACCAATCATAATACCCATGAAAGGTAAATACATTGAGATTGGGTGTGAATCAGGGAACATAGATTTATTTCAATGACCCTATCTAATGATTATATTATATTATTAGTAGGAACACATATTTTTCCCTCATAAAAAATTTGAAGAAAAAAAATAAAGTAAAAGAAAGATATAGGAAATTTTTACCGGTTCACTCACACAAGGCTAGCCCAAGGAGTATAAAACTGCAACATGTCGATGTTGTATAATTATTTATCACACTACCTAATTAAAATGTTTGATTTTTATTCATTTTTTTCTAGAAATAATCCCATTAACTTTATTAACTTTTTACTCTCTCACAATTTTAGAATTCTATACTCTCTAAACTAAATTATACTCACTATTCCTTTAGAATAATTCTCCAGAGTGTCTAATCCACTTATTTTATACCATAAGTTGTGTGTTATAAAGATAATATTTAATAAAAACTGTTTAATTCCATTTTACTATAGAAATTTTGGAAAACCACCATAAAATTTTAAAACCTCCTTCTTTCTCAAATGATTTTCACATAAAACATGTTTTTACAAACACTTGTTTTTGTAGTGTAATTTTTAAATGAAACTATTGATCATGAAAATTCTCTCATGAAAAAAATACATTCACATAATCCTTATATCAAAATAAAAACCTTATCACTTCTATATATCTTACACTCTACCTAATTATGACATTAGTGATCAATTTATAGTCAAAACCCAATCTATCAAACGAACTTTTACACTCACAAAAAAAATATTTCCTCTATTCCTAAACATCACCATGTTCAAGAAACTAACTTTCATGAGTCTATATAATTTTGATGAGTTTTTCAATAGGACATGTGTGTGAATCCTTAATGTTATTTAGAAATCTATGAAATATTCTTGAATAGACTCCAAAATCCTCCATATAATTTCCTTTATGGATACACCATAATATTCTCTGGTATGAAACCTTTTCAAAAAAAATCAATAAACAAAAACCAAAATCACTGAAACATCGTCGTGAAATACTTTTTCCAACATTCATACACTATACCTTTGGTACAGTATGGTTTTATTTTTTATATTTAATCCACATACTATATATTAGAGAAGATAAGTTGCATTAGAATATTCATAATTTGATATCTTACTTATTTCACCCTTGAGTATAAGCTAATCAGGGGTGGTAGGGTATATGTTTTATTGTGTCATTGATTGAGGCTTAACCTAGATAGTATTTTTACACTCATCATATTATTATGAAATATATTCCCTTATTTGGGATAGACATGAATTATTGTATGGCTATATAAAGATAAATTTCATGTGATGTGATTATTTATTGGATGAATGTAATATGACATGATCATCCATCAAGGTGAATAACATGTGATGCATTTATCTATATAGTCTATTTATATTTAGATAACTTTGAATTTATAAATAGTTATATAATATTGAAATTATTTATATATCATTATTGCTTGATATCTTAGACAAAGGGTTTATAATGAAATGTATACATTTATATGAAAAAGTTGAATGAAACATACATAGTGATACATTTTTTTATAGAGATCTTTTCATTTACATTTTTATCTTTAGTAGCTTTAATGATTTTTTAGATGCCATTATTTACTTATGTTTATGAATTTGGGAATTCATAATTATATTTAATGCCAAAAATGCCCATGGTGTTACACCTTATGGTTGATTGAATGAGGATTAAGATTTAAAAAACATATATATCCTCTCCAAATTTTTCATAGTGTTTATATAATAAGTATTTCTGGATATTCATAGAGTATGTATTTTAATTCAATACATATTGAAATTTATGCTACTTTCCCAAAATAATTTTTGTATATATCCAATAGGAGTTTTTGAAATCATTTCACGAGTTATTTTTTAGGATTTAATTTGAGATAAAATAGAACAAATTGTGTGATAATTTAGTGAAAATAGTTGATTAATGGAGATATATCCTAAGGATTAATATATAATGATATATATTAACCTATATGATATTTTAATATATTGAGATATCATATTCTACAATATTCTTATAGGTATAAAATATTCCACTATATGGTATATCATAGGTTATGATATGGTTTTATATTATCAATTTCATAAGTCATATCATATTGTATGATATATTTATATCACAAGCATTGTGATATATATTAATAATATTCTATGATTAACAAAGGAATTTAAATTCAAAACATTAAATTTTTTTCTTTTTTCCTGTATGATATCGTGGATTATTAATACTTCATATGATGAATCATTTGATAGAATCAAAATGTAATTTTTATTTGTTAAACTAATATATAAAAAAAGTTATAGAAAATTTTTAGATGAATAAATTAATCAAAAATTTCATCAAATTTTATTAAATTTCATAAAGGATCAAGGATTTTCCCCAAGGCCAATATAAAGAGGGATGATACATGATAATAGTGTTTATCAAAATTTTAAATTCTCCCTAGTTAAATATCTCATCTCATTCTTCCCTTACATAAGAGGTACTAGTATATCATGATTTAAAGGGGGATCTTGTCTATGTGTTGGGTGGTTTCTCAACCCGTGGATACGCTAGGATAAATATGTACATTGATTTCTTCTTCTAAGTGATATTACTCAATATTTTTATTGAGTAAAAGAGACTCAAATATCTTTTATAAAAAATAAATTATTTATTTTATGTTATATGAGGTTTTAGTTTCAAATCATAATTGATTTTGGATTATGGTTTCTTAATGTCTTCCACTACTTGAATAATTATTATTTAATCCTAATAATTTTTAAGGTAATTAATTTCATATGAAACAATATACCTCCATGATCGATTATTCTCATTCCTATTATTATACTAGATATAGAAGACTTAAATGATAATGTTTTATAGTTTATAATGTTTTTAACATTTCATTAAAAATTTCTAATTATTTTGGTTTTAATGTGTATGAATTATTAACATTTTTTTAACTTTTTAAACCTCAAAAAATATTTTAAAAACATATGAAGATATACTATATTTTTGTTATAAAATATAGAATATTCTTCTCACTAAATTGTGACTTTAAATTATGTATATAATTGAAATATCATTCTTCCTACAATTTGATATTGTTTATTTTTTAAAAAAACTTCTAATAAAAGTCCAAAATAGTGTATATTTTATGTTTTTTCTATGTTGAATTAGAAAAAATTGTATTATTTCATTATATAATTTGATTTTTACTGTGTATTACATATATATTATATAGTATTTTATGGTATTTTTTCACTTATTATTTAAAATTATGATAGTTAAAGTGTTTTTTAACATTTAATATAATAATAAAAACAAATATTATTACTTGCATGTAGTAATAAATGGTAAATGAAATAATATTTATAGATTATAAGACATGAAAAAATGATCAAATAAATATTTTATAAAAAAAATAATTACATTATTTAATTTAATAAGCATTATAATTATATACATATATATATAAAATAAATAGATGTTATTAATGAACTTATTTAAGAAAAAGGACAATAATAAAAATAAAATAGTAGGAAGTCCATAAGATCATATATCTTATTATAATAATTTTTTTTGTGTGTTCATATATATCTTTTAGTATATTTTAGTGTGTGTATTTTTTGATAAAATTTCATTTATAAAGTTGGAAACTGAATTTTTTATATTTTGAGAATAAAAAATAAATATTTAGTGTACATGATAAAAGTTCATTCATTCAAGACATTCATGATTGTATGGATAATCCACTAAATATTTTTGTATTAACATAATATTTAACAAATTGTTTTATATGATTAATTAAAAAAATAAAGACATTGCCTATGAATAAGCTAGTCAGACATAGAAAATGAAATTAGAGTAATGATTTGCATGTCACACTTGTCCAAAATTTTAAACATGTCCTAATATATATATATATATTAAGATTTCTTTGTTATGTTCTATGATAATAAACATCAATAATCAGATTTATTTCAATAGAACTATGAATAATATTTAAAATAAACTAGAAGTTACACACTTTGAAACAACCATTTTTGTTGAGACTAGAAGATCCATTTTGAGAGTTGATTATAGATGATTTTATTTTATACTTGGATAATTAGTTTAAAAAATTCATCAATGATTTATGAATATTGTTAATTTTTTCCTATAATTCGGAGATAAATATTTAATAGATGATCAGATGGTGTAGAAGATAATAAACATCATAACCAATTAATGGGAAAAAAGAACTATTGTTCATGATATAAAACATATTACTAAGTTGTGTCTAGATTATCTTATTATAAATCTCATGAAATTTGACGGTAGACTAAAAAGAGATGGTGAGAAATAGATTAATAAAAATGGTGTTGATTTTTATTTTAATTATATATTATCTAAGAAAACTATGTCTATCGAAAATGATTCTAAATATTCTAAAAAGAAGAAAGTTAAGTTTGAGTGAGAAGGTAGTTATTCTAAGTACAGTGATAATGATATTACAACCCTTTCAAAAATATTAAATAATATTATTGGAAATAAATATTTCAAACATATGTAAAAGAATAATTTTAAAGATAAAAGAGATAAAAAATTTGTTTTTGAGAAGATTTGTTATGAAATTAAAAAACATGGACACAAAATTAAAAAAAAATCAGGAATGGAGAATAAGGATAATAAAATATAAATTCTAATAAATTCTACAAGTATAAAGTCAAGAAAATTTTAAAATATATATATACATGGAGAGGTAGTGGTGTGGAAAACACTTCAAAAAAACTCTTCAACTGATAGTAGTGATGGACATAAAATCATGGGATTATATGTCGGGATACCAAAGACTAATAAATTCCTAATGGATAATTTGTATTCTTAATCCATAACTAATTTGAAATTGAATACTAATTATCCTAATTCATATGATGAAAATATTTCTATGTATTCAAAAAAATAAAAAACTACTTCATCTGATGAATGTGATTATTAACAAGTTTTCAGGAATATTTTAGACATTTAACATTAATTTAAAACAAAAATAAAATGTTTCCAAAAACTATAAAAACAATAAAGTTGAACATGAAAAAGAAAATTATATAATTTCAAATAATTCCCTAGATATTTAAAATCCTTTTAAATAACTATATTAGAAATATAGTTCTACTTCCCCTATTGATAATAAAGATTTATTTGTTAAACTAAAATATGAAATATATAGTATGAAAATTTACTATCAAATTTTACATATGTGAAGTAAAATTTTTTTAACATGTATATAAAATTGAAAACTATTAGAAATACTTCTGGGATTGGTTTTACAACTTCAAAACCTCATTTTTAAAATAACTATTTTGTTCCTAAAATTTCTCCCTAATGTATGAAATGTCAGATAGGTGGGAAATGTAAGAACAAATATTATTTGAATAAAGTGAAATATTTTTATTTTTATAAAGATTACATTTCTAATTAATTAGCAGTTGTATAGTACAAAAGATTTGGAAACATATGGATTCCTATAGTACTTTTTACTAATATTTCAAGACCCAATCATTTTTGGGATCCAAAATCCTAACATTTCTTTATTTTTTAGGGAAATAATATAAGTTACTACAATAATAATATTTGTTAAATGGATAGTGTATGTTCTTACCACATGACTGGAAACAATAAATTATTTTAAAACATTGTCAAGATAAATGGTGGAAAATCAATTTTGGTGATAATATTCAAGGATACATATATGGAATAGGTGATATTGTTCTTCTTGGAAAAACTATAATTTCAAAAAAATTATTTTTTCTAGGCCTTAATCATGACATAATTAAAATAATTCAATTATGTGATTAAGTTACCTTGTGAAATTTTGGAATGATAAATGTATTGTTCAAAGTTCCAAAGGAGAATTTATTCTTTCCACTGATAGGAATGAGATTCTTTTCACCTTAAACTTATAATAACTTAGAATCCAAAACTACCTTGACTTAATGCAATGGAAGATCAATCTTGGTTATTATATAAAATCTTAGGATACTATAATGTTATAACTTTAGCTAAAAATTATAAGAAAGTGCTAAATAGATATTTATATAAGATAAGGTTTAATTATTCTAAAGTTTGTGATCCTTGTTAATTTGTAAATAAACATAATTCAAGTTTTAAATATATTAGTTATATTTGTAATTCTAATGCTTTATTGTTATTTCACATGTATTTATTTAGTTCTATACAAACTATATGTGTTTTTGTAAAATATTATGTATATGTCTTATTTTATGAATATACTAGATACACATGGGCCTATTTTCTAGAAAAAAATTTGAAATACTATTTCTGTTAAAAAAAATGGTATCCCATGTTGACTTTTCTTATTATTTGTAATGATCATAGGGGGGAATTTTTAAATTTTTATTTAGTAAAAAAACTATAATTCAAAACTTCTAAACTCTTCAAACACCATATAAAAATAGAGTAATTGAAATAAGAAATAGAGTTATTTTGGAGATTAATAGAACCATGTTAAGTGAATACTTAATTGGTAATCGTTTTTTGGGATAAATTAGTTACTACTACTATTATACTATAAATTTTTATTTAATTATACTTCTTAAAAAACTTCTATGAGTTTTATATTGGAAACAAAATATTAAACTTTCTTACATCATAGTTTTTTATGTAAAGTTTTCATTTTGAATATAACAAATAATTTACATAATTTGATCCAAAATATGATGAAAGAGTTTTTCTAGGATATCCTAAAACTACTAAGGGTTATAGAGTTTTTGAGGAAAATAAAATTAATATTGAGGAAACAGTTTATGTTAAATTTGATGAAACTATACCCTTTTTTTAAGAAACCTAAAATCACCTCTTTGGATGATTTTTCTAATACTATTTTTCACACCATGTTGTAAAATTCTTCAAAAGATATAATAAATAAAGAATAATTTTTTGAAGTATTACCACTAGAAGAAACTCAACCTATTTTTGAAGAACAACTTTTTATAGACCCAATTAATCAAACAATCTTAAAGAATATTACCATTTATAATATCATTGGTGATATAAATCAACATATCAAAACTAAAAGTTCCTTAATAAATGAAAGTGAAGATTATTAATTTCTATCAAAAATTAATCCTAAGACTCATTATGAGGCTTTAGTTGATGAATATTGGATAAAATCAATTGAAAATGAACTCAATGAATTTAAAAGAAAACAATTTTGGACATTAATTAAATACACTAAATATTATCATATAATTGGAGTAAAATGGTTTTTTTAAAATAAACATAATGGAAAAGAAATAATTATTATAAATAAATACAAACATTGAAAAAAGATAAAACCAACAAGAAATAATAAACTAATAATAAATTGTTTCTCTAGTAGTTGGGCTTCAAATTATTTCTATACTTCTATCCTAGGCATCATTCCTAAATTTTACTATTTTTCAAATAGATGTAAAGTGTTTTTTCATAACAAATATGTTCTATAGAATGTTTATAGAGAACAGATACCTATTTTAGAAAACAAAAAATCATTGAATCATTCTTTTAAACATACTACGGCTCTCTATGGACTTAAAAATCACTAAGAGCCCAGTATTATAGATTAATCATATTTTCTTTGCAAAAAAATCAAGAGAATTTTAGATCCAATACTTTTTAGAAAAAAAAATAAGGAAAATTTCATTGTTAAATTTTATGATTATTCTATAATATTTTTCACAAATCAAAAATAACTTTTATATTACTTTTTAGGTCATATGAAATCTGATTTTGAAATGAACATGATGGGTAAAGTAACCTTTTTCCTTGGTTTTCAAATTTCTCAAACAATGGAAGGAACTTTTATATCTAAAAAAATTATATAAAATATTTAATTTAAAATTTTGGATATAGAAAAAATAAAAGTATTGGTACTCCAATCAAAACCATAAAAACATAATATCTTGATGAATCTAGGATGCTGGTAAATTAAAGGATTTATAGAGGAATGATTGGTAGTTTAAAATAACTTATATCTAGTCAACCATAATTAATGTTTTATGTATTATTATGTGTGATATTTCTATAAAATTTAAATGAGTCCCATCATAAATCTATAAAACAAATTTTTTATTACCTTAAGCGAACTATGGATCATGGACTTTTTATTCTTATGGAAATTATTTTGAACAAAAATGTTTTTTAGATACATACTTTAGTGAATTTAAAATATATAGAAAAAATATATCTTGAAATTTTCATTTGTTAGGAGAGTCTTTATTTTCCATGTCTTCTAAGAAAAAACATTTAGTAGGGATTTCGAATACTAAAGATAAATATATAGAATCTAGAAATTATTTTGCTCAAGTGTTTTGGGTGAAACACTCACTCAATGACTTTATCATGAGTTTTAGAAAAACTATTATTTCTTTATAAAAAAAGTTTAATAGATATTAGTAAAAACCCCATAACATTACTCATGAGATAAACACATAAATATTGGACACCATTTTCTTTAAGATCACACACGAAATAGATATAATTTTACAATACATCAGAACACAAGAAAAATTTGTATATATTTTTAAAAAACACCTAAATTCCAATATATTTAAATTTAAAATAAAATATTTGAATTTTAACATGAAATAATCATTTATCTCATTTTTTTAAAAATCTGTTTATATTTAAAAACTCCTCAAAAAATGGGGAGAACATTTTTTACATTCTTTTGAAAACAATTCATTTTCTTAAAAAATTTTCCTTAAAAACATTCAAAAAACTAAATTTATCCTTAAAAATCTTTTGAATAAATAAAATTTCATTAAAAAAATCTAGAAAAATAATTTTTTTTAAATATTTTCAGAAAAAAATCCTCAAAATTGTATTTTGGATAAAAATATTTAGAAAACCCCAGAAGTTAATATGTGAGGGAAAAATTTCTTAAGAAATCTTATATTTTTCTGAGAGGTAAACTCTAAATATTAATTTTATCTAGTCTTATAACTTTTTTTATACTAGATATAACTTTTATAAAAAAATATTAAACTCATTTTACACCCAATTAAGTTTCATCACTATAATGGTTTGTCCAATTAAACTTATACGAATAGTTCCTAAAACTTAAATACTTTATATATTACATATTTTGGGAAAAGTGCTCATCCATTGATCTATATAAGGGTTTCAATAGAGCCAATTGATCTGAAGTATTTGAAAAACATCTCTCTTCAAACCTATATAAAGAATATTTGGTTCATCACACCTCTACTTCCTATTATTTTCTAATGACTGGTCTCATCTCGTTGATTTTCCTTTATCAATTTTTTTTAAAGTTCTTATGTTTATCTCAATGTTAGTTTGATTAGAAATAATGGATTCATTAGGTGATTTCTATAAATGGATATAAGTTAAAGGAAGGTTTATTGAAAGAAAATGGAATGATAAGTATGACTCTTTATTTAATTCAGTTATTATTTTTCAAGAATGGGAAAAACTATGTATCGAAAAATATGATATTGATTTTTATTATCCTAAAATAGTAAGAGAATTTTTTGAATCCTATAAATTTATTAAAGTTAAAGTTTTAAAGGATGTAACCTTTAAACTATTTTAAAAATCATATAAGGTTAATATCCAACATGTTTCTGACCTAGTTAGGTTTTCTCTATAAGGTGAAGCAAGTTTCGTAACTCAAATTTTTCTGATAAGTTAGGGAATTTTAAGAAATTAAATGTTGAAACTTAATTTTACACCACATAATAAAATGTTAGTAAAGTATCTAATCAATCTCATGATAATATATTTGTATCTATATGGGTATATAATTTCCTTATATTGAGAAAAGTTCATAAGGACACCCTTAAAGATAAATATATATGTGTGTTCTACTTTTTATGTAACATTAAAAAATTAAATCTTTTGAAGTTTTTATTATATTTAATATAGGTGGTGAATGTAGTTTCTCATAAATTTAAGATTATTCATTTTCCAAGTTTCATAAATATGTTCTTAGTGGAATTTATAGAAGTTTTGAAAATCAAAAATGGAGAAAATTCTATAAGAGATAAAATATCACACATTGGTGGGGATAAAGCTAACAGAATGAGAAATTTTTATGTTCCATATCTAAAATTTTTTTTTTAGAAATCATAAAAATCTATTTCAGTTGAAGATATTGATAAACTAAAATAAAAATTATAAAAAAAAGTAAAGATTTTGAAAAATATCCTCTTATACCGAGGAATAAATAAAAGACTTTTTCTGATAAGTATTTTCTTTCATTTATGAAAAATAAATAAGAAAAAAAATATTTATTATCCATGTTTTGGTTTGGATAAAGTTGAGGATTTGGTTTTAAGTATAAGGCCCTAGCATTAAACCTTACTTAATATTGAATTAAATGAATAATTCACATTGAGGATCTTTTCAGGTTTAGAGTTTTAGAGAATTAGATCATAAATCATGAATTACATTCCACACTTAAACAAAGTGGTTACATAAAAGATAGTATTCATTTTTCCCATAAATGGAAAAATATTTGAAAAAAAACATGGATTCTTTCTTGACACTTCCTTGACACTATCATCACATCATGCACCTTTCCCTTGACCTGTGAAAAACATTTCAAAAACTTGGGATGAGCATAAAAAGCTCAGTAAGGGATATAAAAGTACGAAAAGAAAACATCATTCCATGTTTGAAATCATACTTTACTCATAAAACATAAGCATTTTAACATACCTTATCAAATAATGAATAAATCAAAGAAATAATAAGGCATAAAGGTAACTTGAGTCATTCATAACATTCTTACGTAGGGAGTAACTCTCTTAGTTACGTTTGGAATACCCATCACGGTATATTCCCTAAATCTCTTCGGATAAACCTTAATGTTTAACTCCTTCGCGTTACCCAATGCATTGGAGAGCTATATCAGGCTCACCTTCCCTTATATTATCATGGAACCACCCGTCTTCATAATAATTCCCAAGAACCATAACATAATCTTATCACATAAAACATGCATAAAGGAAACATAACATTTCCACTTTTCAATCACAAGATATCAATACAACACATTGATATAAAAACATTATGAAAACCATTAAATACCAAAATAAAAGAAAAGTAAAACATGGTATTTATTTTTTTCATTTAAAAAAAGGTATATCTTGTAGAGGAAGCCGAAACTCAAATAATGGTCACGGCGGTAGAGAAGTCGTTGTCGCCGCATACGTACGACAAAAACATTCCCCTTTTGTCATTTCGTAAAATGATTCGTATAAAAAAGATTCCTTTTGGATAAATGTAAAAGTCAAAGGGTTTTATACACCGTATAAAATAATGTTGTGTGTAAAACAAAATATGCCTCAATGAAAGGAGATTGAGATGAAGTCTCATACAAAGACGGTATCCTTGGATTAAGGATAAATTAATTACATAATTATGTGTGACAAACGAATAGACCAAATATAAGGGGATATTAAGTGTAAAACGATCAGAGTTTATTCACAAATATTCATATAATGACAAATTCAAGGAGTGAAATTTTATCCCAAAGAATCAAAATTGGGTTAAGAAGTCCCCTTGCAAAAATTCGACAGCCTAACGGCATTACTTCAAAAATCAGAAAATGAGTTGATGAGAGATAAAAAGGGTAACTCATCACTTGAGCATAAAATTTACATCAATAAGGATATATAAGAACATATCCCAACATTACAATATGTAAATTAAAAGACCCAAAAAAAGAAGTCTTTTAAAAAGAGGAGGGTGAAAGGTTCCCTTACCGACATGGGTATCTTTCGAAACATACACCCCATGAAAGAATGAAAATACAAAATTGATGTAAATACTCATAAATGATAGTATATTTCACAAAATGTAAAATAATGGGCATTACATATACCACTCAAAGGAAATGGTGGAAAATGTAGCATAAATCTTATGGGAATAAAAGTGAGATGAAAAACCCCTTATGAAAACTCGGTAGCCTAACGACACCACTTAAAACTTCCAAAAAAATGTATTGATGAAATGAAATAGGTTCTATCATCGTATGAACATGTAAAGTAAAGTAATAGGAATATAAAAGAACATCCCCCAACTAATAAATAGGATCTTAAAATAAACGACATAAAAGAGAGTACTTAAAAAGAAAGAGAGTGGTAGGATCCCTTACGAAAATTCGGCAGCCTAACGACGCCACATAAAAATTATTAAAATGAATTGATGAGAGTAAGAGGGGGTAACTCATCATATGAAAATAAAAATTACATTATGGTGAATATTAAATAACATCCTCCAAAATAAGAACATGGAGCATAAATGAGACGATAATAAAGAGGGTACTTGAAAAGAAAGAGAGAGGTCAGATCCCTTACCTCGTGTCCGACATGACTCAATAGTTCTTTAATCTCCTGAATAATAAAATCTGGTCAATTAATAATTTCATAAGGACCTAATTTAAATATTATTATTCAGTTCATATGACATATTATAATTTTATAATAATTGGTTAATAAAGTGAGGTCATATTAGATGTTTTTGTCGATGTTCGGTACATGAGTAAAAATTGAACTTGTTGGAAAAGAATTTTCCATGTATTTATAGGTACATCATATCCAGAATAGTATTGATGTTTTAAATATCATATATATCCAGTATATATTCATTTTATACTATTACATATCATTTGGAGATAAAAAATTAAAATCATCGTTCATGGAGACGGTAGGTCGTACGTACGCATGAACGATACATTCATTTTTTGTCATATTAATGGAATTAAAACAAAATGAGGGATATATATATTATAATTACAGAATTATATCCATCATTTATATGTAATATATTACATATATATCCATTATATAGATTTACCTATAATAGTATATAACATTTGGAGATAAGAAATGAAATGTACCGTTCATGGAGACGGTAAGTCGTACGTACGCATGAACGCTACTTTCATTTCTTTTTTTGTATTCAATGGAATGAAATAATAATGATATAAAGGTATATTATAATTCCAGTAGGATATCATATGTAATACCATTAATTTCATCCTTTATACGTCCCATGTATGGCATTAACGAATCGAATCACTTTGAGGGGGTGGTAGTCCGCACTTCCTAAAATGAAGATATTGCGTTTACCCATAATGGAAACCATAAAGGTATTCCATAAATGAGAAATAAAGAATCTTAAGGAGAACATAAACATATTATATATCATATATAAATATAGTGAAATCTTAATTTCCAACTTTGAAGGTGTTAAAAGAATATTGAACAATCATAGTTTCGTGAGGTAGTAATTCGCCATCCACAGAAACAGAATGTTCATTAACCATTAGAAAAAGGTGTGTGAAAGTGTAGCTCAAATACTTCTTATAACAACATCTTGGTATATTTAATATACTGTTGTTGTTACAAAAGAAAATTTAATAAAAAGATTTTATGGGTTTGGAGAAGCAAAATAAAACAAAAGAACACAAGGGAATACATTACCTTTAAATCGGGTAACTCTCTTTGATTTGAGCTCAAAGGCTTCCTTGGAAAGGATTCTGCCCAAAGTGAGGCTTCAATGATGAATAGAGGTATGTGGAGAGATTAAATGGGTAGTTTTTGGTCGATCCAAATTCTTTAGAGGTGTGTTTAAGGTGGTAGAGGTGGGGGCCTTTTATAAGAGGAGAGGAGGGGCACTCTTGGAAAGTTATAAAATATTACTTTATTATAAAATGATTTTCGGATTTTAAAGGTCCCAAAAGGATATATTTAGAGGATAAGGTGATAAGGTTTCTAAATCCACCCATACAATAGGTTTGTGACAAGGTTAAGAATTAGATTTCACCCTATCTTCTCATTTTAATTAAATCATTCATTTATGAGATAATTACTGCATCATCACGGTGTCATAAATAAGTTAATTTATTTAATGTATAAAATTATAAAAAAATATCATGATGTAGGAAATATTTTTAGATTTATAATGAATATTTATAGTAAAAAATATGACTTACATAACCCCATTTAAAAAATGTTTTAGTAAAATAACACATGTTTGTGACATTTTAATTTTAACTTTAAATAAAATGGTATTAATGTCATTTCCCAACCAAAGTGGCTCCATGGGATCCCCAAGTTGACCCATGGATGGTCTTTGTTGGCCATGACTCATAAAATAAGGTTATAACATGTGTAAAGATCATTTCATATTATTATAACATTATCTTTACCTTAAATTAAAGTAATTACCTCTAATCGCGATTAAAAACTTAAGAGTTACTATTCACCAAAAAATTATTTTAACCCTATTGAGCCACATTTTACATCCTAATGACAAGAAAGTATATCATATTTTTGAAATTCAAACCACAGAAGTGGTAAAGTTTCATTTAAACGAAAAAACAGTTTTTAAACTACCACTTAGTGGTTTCACTATTCATCAAAAATTGAAGTTTTTCAGAAAAATACCAAAAATTCACCCTAAGCTATATTTGATATTCCGAATTCAAAAATAATGTCTATTTTAATAAATTCAAAACATATAAGTTTCATTAATTAATTTAATAATTAATTCATGTTGTCAAAACAAATAGCGTGTTTTTAAGAAATAATATCTTTTAAAAGATTGACACTAGTTTAAGTCCAATTTCAAAGTGAAATTAATTCAAATGACCACTATTGGATTAAATGGTAAAAATATATTATAATTTCAATTTAAAAACAATTCAAATGATAAAAAAATCGTATAAATAAATTAGATTAGAAAGAGGTTTTGAATTAAAATACAATATTTTTCACTATTCATTAAAAAAATGAACTTTATCAAAAAAATACCAAAAATTTACACAAAGTAAATTTTGATGTCCCGATTCTAAAGAAGAATTTTATTTTGTCAAATATAACACATAAAATTGTCAAAAAGTGGATTTAAAATAGGTTCTCCATCAAAAGGCAGTTAATTGACCTTTTAAAGAATATTAGAATGTTTACATTTAAAATTGGATTCATTCGCATTTTTAATCCTCTAACATTTATTATAAAAATTAAAAATGCTTGAAAAACATATATAATAATTTTTAGTTAGTTCTGTTCATTCCCTCCATTATAACGGCTAGGCGTTAACTACCATTTAAAATAATATTATTTTATTAATAGAGTGCAATTTAAGATTCCCATGAAACTCATTGTTGCATATTGGGTACGCCATTGAGTATAGTGTCCCCTTTAAAGTAATATTAATATTTTATTCACAAATATGGATAAATGTGAAAATGTAATATTCTTTATTTACCTATGGTGTTACATCCTTCCCCCCTTTTGGGAATTGCGTCCTCTCAATTTTAAAATTGGGCTTGGAAACTTCATTGAAAATCCCACATCGGAACAAGAGTCAGTAAAACAATCACTTTAAAATAAAGAAAGAGAAGTACAAAGGTCACCCGAGTTAACCCATACTAGGATTCCATGTAGGAAAACATGGATATGGAGGAAAAAACAAAGGGTCATATTCTGAGGGAGAGTGATAGTAAACATGTATATGAGAAAGTTAACCATAAGAAAATCACAAACATGTGATGGGTTAAACGGCATTTGATTCCCCAGTAGGAAAATTTAACAGACAAAATTTTTGTTTTAAGTTACTCTTCATTGAGGAATTTATTTTTGAGCTTAACTAAATCATAATGAAACATACTTACTTGTCACGTAGACTTTCAACTTTTACTGGATTCCTTATTCAAACTCATATTTTCTCCAAAAGTCTGGTATTTAGGAAGACTTGTTCGCATTAAGAGTACTCTAATAAACTTCTTGAGAATCACCTAATCCACAAAAGAGAACTATATATTTCCCATGTCTTTAGACAAAAACCAAAACCAAAATTGTTAGTATGAGATCAGATAATCCACAAAATTATAATCCTTTATAAAAATAAAATCTATTCTTAATCTCCAAAATTTGTCCCAAAAAACCCCAAGTTCAACAGAGACCATTCGATAAACAATTGTCCATAAAATTCTTCAAAGTAAACCAAACTAAGATTGAAACCCAAATATTTAAAGGATTTAATCACATAGTCTTCCAAGGTACAAGTTAACTTTTATCTCCAAATAACATCAGTTTCTCTTAATTTCTCATATTGAAAAGTAATTAACCTAATCACATATCTTCCATGATAGGTTAATCATTTCCATAGATAACCCAAAATAAACTTACTCTCGATTCCTAAAATCATCTAACTAAAAAGAATTAGTCAAACTAACCAGGGACTTCACGTAGTCCAGTGGTAGGCGATAAATACCCGTCGCACTTTGGTTGTGGGTTTGATTCCCGCATCTTTGTCCGACGTGATGGGTTGTCACACGGTCTGTGTGTTGTCCTTTTTCCAAAACTATATAATTCTTAAAAAATCCTCCAAAACGATATAAAATCATCAAAAATAATCATAACATATTTTAACCTCAAGTTTATCTCATGCCTTTCATTTTCCATCATAACATATAGTAACCCATAATTACTTCAAAATTAAGGATCATATAAACTCTAATGGTTACCTTTATAATTATTACCTGAAATTCCACATAGATTGGTCATCTCGTACATGATGCATTACAGAACATACCAAGGTTCAAGTGGTTGATCATGACTCCTTGATAGTTGGTTTAGAACAACCACAAGTTTCCACATTGAATCCCCCATTTCATCTAGTCTCTTAATTAGAGAACCACCACAGTTTCCTTAAAACCTATTGTCACTTTGGTGCCTGCTAGATCCATCCATTCACTAAAAATAGAAATTTCAGTGTGAGTATATCAACAAAACCATCATGTACTAATGAGGAAGATAAACACTAAGATATACTTACTCATTCACTTTATCTAAAACTTTGACTCTTTCTAAAATCCTAACCATTATAGTAATGTCACTTATGCTTAGATAATACCATAACCTCTAAAGTTATCTAAACAAGCCTATGATACCAATTATAAGGCCTCGGCCTTAAACCTTACTTAATATTGAATTAAATTAATAATTAACATTTAGGATCTTCTCAGGTTTAGAGTTTTCGATAATTAGACCATAAATCATGAATTACATTCCACACTTAAACAAAGTGGTTACATAAAAGATAGTATTCGTTTTTTCCCATCAATGTAAACATATTTAAAATAAAACATTAGTCCATGTATGAAATCATACTTTACTCATAAAAAATAATCATTTTAACATACCTCATCAAATCATGAATAAATCATAGAAATAATAAGGCATAAAGGTAACTTGAGGCATTCATAACATTCTTACGTAGGGAGTAACCCTCTTGGTAACGTTTGGAATACCCATCACAGTATATTCCCTAAATCTCTTCGGAGAAACCTTAACATTTAACTCCTTTGCGTTACCCAATGCATTGGAGAGCTATATCGGGCTCACCCGTACATAGTTTATCACAAAACCACCTGTCTTCATAATAATTCCCAAGAACCATAACATAATCGAACAACATAAAACATGCATAAAGGAAACATAACATTTCCAGTTTTCAATCACAAGATATCAATACAACACATTGATATAAAAACATTATGAAAACCATTTTCGATACCAAAATAAAAGAAAATTAAAACATGGTATTTATTTTTTTCATTTAAAAAAAAGTTATGGCTTGTAGAGAAAGCCGAAACTCAAATAATGGTCACGGCGGTGGAGAAGTCGTTTTCTCCGCATACGTACGACAAAAACATTCCCCTTTTGTCGTTTAGTAAAACACTTTGCATAAAAAAGATTCCTTTTCGAAAAACGTAAATGTCAAAGGGGTTTATACACCGAATAAAAGAAGGTTGTGTATAAAACAAAATATGCCTCAATGAAAGGATATTGAGTTGTAGTCCCATACAAAGACGGTATCCTTGGATTAAGGATAAATCAATTACATAATTATGTATGACAAACTAATACACCAAATATAAGTGGATATTAAGTGTAAAACAATCAGAGTTTATTCACACATATTCATTGAATGAAATATTCAAGGAGTGAAAGTTTATCCCAAAGAATCAAAACTGGGTTAAGAAGTTCCCTTGCAAAAATTCGACAGCCTGACGCCATCACTTCAAAATTCAGAAAATGAGTTGATGAGAGAAAAAAGGGTAACTCATAACTTGGACATAAAATTTACATCAATAAGGATATAGAAGAAAATATCCCAAAATTTCAATATGTAAATTAAAATACCCAACAAAAGTAGTCTTTTAAAAAGAGGAGGGTGAAAGGTTCCCTTACTGACATGGGTGTCTTTCGAAACATACACCCCATGAAAGAAGGACAATACAACATTGATATAAATACTCATAAATGATAGTATATTACACAAAAAGTAAAATAATGGGCAGTACATATACCACTCAAAGGAAATGGTGGCAAATGTAGCATAAATCTTATGGGAATAAAAGTGAGATGAAAAACCCCTTACGAAAACTTGTCAGCCGAATGAAACCACTTAAAACTTCCAAAAAAATGTATCGATGAAATCAAATAGGGTTTTTCATCATATGAACATATAAATTACAGTAATGGGAATATAAAATAACATCCCCCAACTAAGAAATAGGAGCTTAAAATAAACGACATAAAATAGAGTACTTAAAAAGAAAGAGAGTGGTAGGATCCCTTACGAAAATTCAGCAGCCTAACGGCACCACATAAAAATTATTAAGATGAATTGATGAGAGTAAGAGTGGGTAACTCATAATATGAAAATAAAAATTAATTTATGGTGAATATTAAAGAACATCCTCCAACATAAGAACATGGAGCATAAATGAAACGACAATAAAGAGGGTACTTGAAAAGAAAGAGAGAGGTCAGATCCCTTACCTCGTGTCTGACATGACTCGATCGTTCTTTAATCTCTTGAATAATGAAATTTGGTCAATTTATAATATCTTAAGGACCTCCTTTAAATATTATTATTCAGTTCATATCACATATTATAATGTTATAATAATTGGTTAATAAAGTGAGTTCATATCAGACGTTTTTTCGATGTTCGGTATATGAGTAAAAATTGAACTTGTTGGAAAATAATTTTCCATGTAGGTATAGGTACATCATATCCAGAATAGTATTTATGTTTTAAATATCATATATATAGAGTATATATTCATTTTATACTATTCCATTGCATTTGGAGATAAAAAATTAAAAGCACCGTTCATGGAGACGGTAGGTCGTACGTACGCATGAACGCTACTTTCATTTTTTGTCATATTAATGGAATTAAAACAAAATGAGAGATATATATATATTATAATTCAATAATTATATAAATCCTTTATATGTAATATATTACATATATATCCATTATATATACTTACTTATAATATTATATAACATTTGGAGATAAGAAATGAAATGTACCGTTCATGGAGACGGTAAGCCGTATGTACGCATGAACGCTACTTTCATTTCTTTTTTTTTTGTATTCAATGGAATGAAATAATAATGATATAAAGGTATATTATAATTATAGTATGATATAATATGTAATACCATTAATTTCATCCTTTATACACCCACATATGGCATTAACAAATCAAATCACTTTGAGGGGGCGGTAGTTCGCACTACCTAAAATGAATATATCGCATTTACCCATAATGGAAACCATAAAGGAATGACATAAATGAAAAATACAGAAACCTAAGGAAAACATAAATATATTATATAACATATATAAATATAGTGACATATTAATGGACACCTTTGAAGGTGTTAAAATAATATTGAACAATCATAGTTTCATGAGGCAGTAATTCGCCATCCAAAGAAACAGTATGTTCTTTAACCATTAGACAAAGGTGTGTGAAAGTGTCGCTCAAATAATTCTTATAAAAACATCCTAGTATATTTAATATACTGTTTTTGTTACAAAAAAAAGTAATTAAAAGAGTTTAGGGGTTTTTAGAAGCAAAATAAAACAAAAGAACACAATGGAAGACATTACCTTTAAATCGGGCAACTCTCTTTGATTTGAGCTCAAAGGATTCCTTGGAAAGGATTCCTAACAAAGTGAGGCTTCAATGATGAATAGAGGGATGTTTAGAGATGGAATGGGTAGGGTTTGGACGAGCCAAAGGCTTGAGAGGTGTGTGAAAGGTGGTAGAGGTGGGGGCCTTTTATAAGAGGAGAGGAGGGGCACTCTTGGAAAGTTATAAAATATTACTTTATTATAAAATGATTTTCGGATTTTAAAGGTCCCAAGAGGATATATTTAGAGGATAAGGTGATAAGGTTTCTAAATCCACCCATCTAATAGGTTTGTGACAAGTTTACGAATTAGATTTCACCCTATATTCTCATTTTATTTAAATCATTCATTTATGAGGCAATTACTACATCATCACGGAGTCATAAATAGATTAATTTATTTAATGTCTAAAAATTATAAAGAAACTATAATGATGTATAAAATCTTTTTATATTTCTAATTAATATTTATAGTAAAAAATATGACTTATATAACCACATTTAAAAATTGTTTTAGTAAAACAACACATGTTTGTGACATTTTAATTTTAACTTTAAATAAAAAGGTATTAATGTCATTTACCAACCAAAGTGGATCCATGGGATCCCCAAGTTTACACATGGATTTTATTGGTCGTCCATGACTCATCTAATAAGGGTAGAACATGTAAAATGGTCATTTCATATTATTATAACATTATCTTTACCTAAAATTACACTAATTACCTCTAATCGCGATTAAAAACTTAAGAGTTACTATTCACTAAAAATTTATTTTAATCCCATTGAACCACATTTTACATCCTAATGACAACCATGTATGTCGTATTTTTGAAATTCAAACCATAGAAGTGGTAAAGTTTCATTTAAACGAAAAAACGGTTTTTAAACTACCACTTAGTGGTTTCACTATTCATCAAAAATTGATGTTTTTCAGAAAAATACCAAACATTCACCCTAAGCTATATTTGATATTATGAATTCAAAAATGATGTCTATTTTAAAAAATTCAAAAAATATAATATTCGTTAATTAATTTAATAATTAATTCCCGTTGTCAAAACAAATAGCGTGTTTTTAAGAAACAATATCTATTAAAAGATTGACACTAGTTTAAGTCCAATTTCAAAGTGGAATTAATTACAATGACCACTATTGGATTAAATGGTAAAAATATATTCTAATTTCACTTTAAAAACAATTCAAAATATTAAAAAATCATATAAATAAATTATATTAAAAAGAGGTTTTGAATTAAAATACAACAGTTTTCATCAGAAAAATACCAAAAATTTACACAAAGTAAATTTTGATGTCCCGATTCTAAAGAATAATTTTATTTTGTCAAATATAATACATAAAATAGTCAAAAAGTGGATTTAAAAGAGGTTCGCCATCAAAAGGCGGTTAATCGACCTTTTAAAGAATATTAGAAAGTTTACGCTTAAAATTGGATTCATTCGCATTTTTAATCCTCCAACTTTATTGTAAAAAGTAAAAATATTTGACAAACATATATAATCATTTTTTAGATAGTTCTGTTCATTCCCTACATTATAATGGCTAGGCATTAACTACCATTTAAAATAATATTATTTTTTTAATAGAGTGCAACGTAAGATTCCCAAGAAACTCATTGTTGCGTATTGGGTACGCCATTGAGCATAGCGTCCCCTTTAAAGTAATATTAATATTTTATTCACAAATATGGATAAATGTAAAAATGTCATATTCTTTATTTACCTGGGGTGTTACATTAAGTGAGCAATATTATCGATTCCTTTGAGAATATGAAATGAATAAAAGGGAATCCAATAAATATTGAAAAGAAAAAATTGCCTTAGACTTTATAAAGGAAATTAAGAAGCCTTATTCAAATTTTAAATTAATAACCAACCTTTATCCATTTATTCTAACTATTTATCTTCCATATTTTAATGTTCCATTGGAATAATCCTCAAATATACATGTGGTAGTTTGAGAGAATAAAGGATATCCCATTTTGTTAGAAAAATAATAATCCAAGGATATTCAATTCCAAGTAAAAGAACTATTGAAAAATAGAAATACATAATTGATAAAACATCCCAATCTAGATATATTATACCAGGGAGAATAATATTAAGGAAAAAGGATGAAATTATTGAGAAACTACAAAACCATTTGGATATTGAGTATTTTCCACCCAAAACCTCAACTTCTTTATTTGTTAAGTTTATTAAATATGTTACTCTTAGTAATCCAAAAAATAATAAAACTTCATTAGATAATGAATAGAAATTCAAAGCTCAATTTCAAAAAACAATATTTGTTCGATGAAAATTATAATGTTATAGATATTTCCAAATATCAAAATGATGAAATATGTGAGGATCAACATCCTTCAAATGCACTAGCGCCTGTAATTACACAAGTTTCAAGTTATCCCACTCATTTAGTACCAGCTACATGCTTTAATAGAAAAGAAATGTAGATGAATTACTTCAACAAAGTAATTAATAGTCTTTAATATTATCTGATCTTCTTTCCAGAGATACAAGATCGATGAAAATATATCCAAGGAAAAGTGGATATTTTGGAAAAAACAAGTTCCCTAGTACAACTTATGGATACATTGATCCAAAATGAATTAAGTTTCAAATATTTTATAGGAAAATTAATGTTTTAATCCAAGAAACTAAAAAAGTGTTATGAGGTGTATAAATCATATATATAGAGGTAAAAAATGGAAAAAATTCAGGGAATCAGAAGAGTATCGAAATTAGTTTCTAAGTTTGAAAAAAGTTTCAACTCTAAAGTTTGAAAAAAGTTTCAACTATAAAGTTTAGAAAATTAAAAGGGATATTGATAATTTAAAATAAATTTTAATGAACTAATATGATGAGATTTCAAGAAAAGAAAATAATATACAAGTTTTGGAGGAAGAAGTCACAAAATTGTAGGTTATTATTGTGGACTAAGAAAATAATTGGTATGGGAGAAAAAAGGTTCAATTGTTGGAAGAAGAAGTGGAAAATTTGAACTCAATTTTTGCTAAGTTTGAGAAATATCAAGAATATATGAAGAATATAAAAAATATTTTCAAGTTTCTCTTAAAGAAATAATTAATTTTCTTGAAATGTTCAAAGTATTTGTAATAATCAATCTTTTTGAATGTATGTTTCAAGTGAATGTTCTTACTTAAATTTTTAAATGGATGTTTTTCCACATATTATTTATATGAATTTCATCTATATGTATTATGGAAAAATGTATTTTTTTGTATATATATTATTTTTTAAAAGATTTTTACTAACATATTTATTAAAATTTATACCCCCTATAAATTCTTTTCAGAAATCAAAAAGGGGGGGAAAGTATTCAAAATTTTCAAGAAAAATGAGAAAGTATTTCTGGGGAGAAATAAACTAAATATTAAAAGAAAGGGATATTTTAGACAAAGGGGTATAGAAAAATAATGGTCTAACTTTTTATAATAAATTATAATGGCCATAAATTTATAAGATATGGGGATTGAGTATATTTAAAAAATTAATTTTATATTTTTCTTTTTAAAATTTGGGTTTTGTTTTTTTCAAAATGATAAATTTGAACACTTTATAAACTATATATTGAAAATAAAAAATCACTTATTTTAAAATTTATAATTTACTAAATTTAGTATTTCCCAATAACTTAAGTAGGCTTTTGTAGGAAGGATAGTTTTCTGGATGTAGAAACATCATTCTATTAGATGGGGTTTTTTAACGGGTATAAATGTACTTTCTACATTAGAAAAATTATTTCAAAGTCGACAAACATAAGGTTTATAAGGTCAAGAACATGAATTATAAAAAATTATTACCATATTAATTTGTATAAAGTGTACCAGAAAAACTTCATCAAACAAAGGAAGGCATGATTTTTTTAAAAAACCTTTATAAATCTCTATCGGATGAATAAATTCACATGTTCTATAGGATGAAGAAACATCATTCTAAAAGATGAAATACAAAATAATTTTAATGTTACTTTTATCAAAATTACCATCTTATTAACATGTTTTAATAGACCTTTAAAATGAAAAAGGATTTCAACTGATTTTGTTACAACCAACTCTAAAGAATACAGAATATGACTATTAACGAATTGCATATAAATATAAGCAACATTCAAGGAGAAAGAATATTTTTTCAAATCAGGATTTTTGAACCCAATGTTTTTAAAGTTTATGTGAAGATTTTTTAATAAATTTTTAAATTGAGAATGCTTCCTTTTAGATTTTAGAGATATTTTTTTTTAATTCATCCATGTGAGGACTTATTATAATTTTTTTAAGAAGTTTTGGTTGAATAATAGTTCTGTATCTGATCTGGTGTGATAGAGGGATACCATGGTTTAGGAAGATAGAGGTTACTGACTTTGTATTGAGGGTTCCCAAGCCTAGGGAAACATAAGTTCATCCAATCTTAGTATTGAGGGATTATTTGGTAAAGGAACAAAGACCATTATGGTGTAGTTAAAACAATGTATACCTTAATTTAAGTTAAAGACTTATTTAACACTAAAGGTTAAAGTTTGGTAAATTTATTAGGTAATTTTTTTAATGTTTTTCTTACACCCTTAAAAAATTTACTTCTTTATTCTAATTAACTCTAAGTTTTACATATTTTCCATTGTGTATGTTTTTAAGCAAATTATATATATTTTTTGATAAAAAATTTAACTCTAATAATATAATGTATTAGTACAAAGGTTTATCTGGTTACTTTCTTTTAAATCAGACCAAACCTTGTCCAAAATAATTTTATAAAGAGGGTAGGTAAATTGTAATTTTAATTTTATAAACTAAAAATCAACCCCTATATAGGAAAAACTATAATCTTTAGATCATGTGATATCTAGACTTTTTGGATGATAATTTTTTGTTTATATCATTGAAAAATAATTTAACCATCGCTACAAAAAATTGTTGTACAATGAGTTGTTTGAGATAGATGAAATAGTTGAGGGATTGAGAAATGAAAAAGATGTTTTTAGGGAGAAAAGATCCTATATTCAATTTGATTTTAATAGAAACACTACTAAAAAAATAGACCTTTAACAGTGCTATAAATGTCCTTTATCAACATTGGAAGAAGTGCACGCTATATGAGTGAGGTTAAAATCCCTCGTCTTTTATCAGTACAAAAAAAAATTTGGTAAAAGGTTCCATTACCGATGTTAAAAAACACTGTTAAATAGGACCTTTATCAGCACTTTTAAAATCACTGATAAAGGAACAATTTATCATCACTTTAATTTAGCACCGCAAAAGGAACCATTAATCAGTTCTTATAAAAGTGATGATAAAAGGAATTTTATCAGCACTTATAGAAGTGATAATAAAGTATACCTTTATCCCTACTTTTAAAATAGATGATAAAGGACCTTTTATTAGCACTCATAGAAGTGCTGATAATGCAGACCTTTATCAACACTTTCAAAAGCGCTTATAAAGGGTCATACTGCAGTGTGTTGTAACAAAACACTACAGCACCAAAAACACTCCATATATCAACAAAAACAATTCCTAGTACATGATTTTTATGAAATTAAATTTACAATAAAAACAAAAGAATAAAAAACTAATTATAGATATTTCAACTATTGGTGTATATAATTATATAAATACAAATTGTTACATACATTCAAAAACCTCAATGCTTATTTTCCTTTAATCATAACCCGAATCAAGCTATTTATAAAAAACACCTCTGATTGAACAAAAATAATGCACCAAAATAATAATAAAATAATTTTAGAAATAGTATCAAGAAATAAATTAAAAAAGTGTTAATTTTATAAAAAAATTGATGTCAATTATAAATAAAAAGATGCACTTGGAGTTATACTAGTCACATCGTGCATCAGATTGAGGTGATCCTGATTCTAACACATCTTAAATGACTTGTGGATAATTGTCATAAAGTATCAAAAAATAATATTTTTTCTCAGTTTTGAGTACGTCAGTTTTTTTACTAAAATACCATTTTAAACTGGAATCATGCAATTTTGACTCATTTCGATCACATCGTGTATCAGTTTAATGTGAAATGGATTCTTACACCTCAAAAATGACTTATGAATCATTTTCCAACATTATCAATAAAATATGATCACATTTGATTGGGTTTTAGTGAGTGATACTTTTTGAACTAAAATATTAATTTTAAACTGATAACAGACACATTGAGTCATAGTTGTTACATCATCTATTGGATTGAGGTGTGGCTAATCCCTACACATAAAAAATGACTTATGGATAATTTTCATAATGTATGAAAACAATATGAATGATTTTTCTTAGTTTTGAGTAGGATAGTTTTCTGGTTTACTAAAATTGATGACAATTTTATATAAAAAGATTCACTTTGAGTCATACCGGTCACATTGTGCATCGAATAGAGGTGAAGTTGATTGCAACATGTAAAAAATGAATTATGAATCATTTTACAAACATATTAAAAAAATATGAATGTGTTTTCTTAGTTTTGTGTATGTCACTTGTATTTTTTACTATAATATCATTTTTAAATTGAAACATGTAATTTGACTCATACCAATAACATTATGTATCATATTGAGGTTTGGATTATTCCAACACATAAAAAATGACTTATAGATCTTTTCCTAAAGTATTTAAAAAAATTTAATGTGTTTTCTTAGTTTTGAGTATGTTAGTTAGCCTTTTGCCAAAATTGATATTAATTTTAAATAAAAACATGCACGTGGAGTCATACCAGTAACATCATGCATCATATTGAGGTGTGGATGATTCATGCACATCTCAAATCACTTATGGATCTTTTTTATAATGTATTAAAACAATCAAAATGTGTTTGTTTTGTTTTTTGTTGGTCAGTTAGTTTTTTTCTAAAATTTATGTCAATTTTAAAAAAAGATACACTTAGAGTCATATCGGTCACACCGTGCTATGGATTTATGTGAGATTGATTCCTACATGTTTCAAATCATATATGAATTTTTTCTTAAATTATAAAAATAATATGAATGTGTTTTCTTAGTTTTGAGTAATTCACTTGTATTTTTTACTAAAATTTCATTGTAAACTTGAAACATGCACTTTGACTCATATGTATCACATCGTGTATTGGTTTTATGTGATACTAATTCCAACAAGAAAAAAATTATTTGTGAATCTATTACCTAAATTATAAAGAAAATTTGAGTGTGTTTTCTCAGTTTCCAGTGAGTGACACTTTTTAATGTCAAATGTCAATTTAAAAAATATAACATACACATTGAGTCAGTTGTATTTTTTAATAAAATTCATGTCAAATTTAAATAAAAATAAGTACTTGTAGTCATAACTATCACATCATTTATTGTATTGAGGTTAGCCTAATACCTACACATCATAAAGCCTCAAAACAACTGTCAATGTTACCAATATTTCCATTTAATTTCTTTGTCGAACTACCAACACTACATGAAAAGCTTCAAACAAACCGTATAAAATTTAAAAAACAAATCCACCTATATAAGAAAATAGTTATTATGATTAATACCAAAAATAAAAAAATTAAACATAAATATAAAATAATAAATTCATTCTATGGACAGTTTTTTTTACTATAAAAATGTCAGTATTACCTTTGTGATTGAGTAGTAGAGGGAACGTCAAGGAAAGGGATAAATGTCAACACTGTAGGGCTGAACAGTTTTGGGGGAGAAAAGTTTTGTGGATGTTTTGGTGTAGAAAGGTGTAAAAGATGGATAGAGCACCCCAACTCGAACAAAGAATCCACCTGTATAAGAAAAAAAATATTATGTGAGTAATACATAAAAGAAATAAATTAAACATAAATATGAATCAATATATCAATTCTATGGACAACTATTTTCCTATGAAAACATAAATATTACCTCTATAATTTATCATAGGTAGTGTCCTTGCTCTTTCTAAAAAGGAAGTGGAGGTAACTTGAAAGAAAATGATATATGCACCACTTTAGGGGTGAAAAGGTTTTGAGGGAGAAGAAGTCTGCTGATGTTTTGGTGCAGAAAGGCATGAAAGATGTAAAGGCCACCCCAACTCGAACAAAAGAATCCACCTATATATGAAATCAATTATTATGTGATTAATACTAGAAAATAAATAAATTAAAAAAAAATATTAAAGAATACATTAATTATATAGAAAATTATTTTACTATGAAAACATCAATATTACCTCTATAATTTGGAATAGGTAGTGTTGTTACTATTCCTACAGAGGTAGTAGAAGAAACATGAAATAAAGTGATAAATTCCCCACTTCATAGGCGAAACGTTTTTGAGGGAGAAGAAGTATATGGAAGTTTTGGTGCCAAAAGGAATAAAATATGGATAGAGACCCCCAAATCTAACAAAATAATACACATGAATAATAAAACAATTGTTATGTAAGTAATACTAAAAAGTAATAAATTAAACATAAATATAAAATAATACATTAATTCTATGTTCAATTATTTAACTATGCAAACATCAAGAATACCTCTATGATTGAGAAAATATAGTGGCATTGCTCTTCTTGAAAAAATAATGACACATGGATGGAAATATTCTAAAATAAATGAACTCTGAAAATAATAATGAAAATTAAATCAATGTTTCATTATATAATTTTTTGGTAAAATTGAGAAATTATAATGTAAAAATACTTATAAATATTTCCAAATGATTTATTTCATTATAGTTTGTTCTTCTAATGGATTAGCAACATCATCATGTGTAGAAGAAATTTTTTTCATGAGTAGTCAAACATTTAATTTAGATTATATTTTTTCAGTAGAGAACATATAATATTATGACAAAAAACATAATATATTAAAAACTTTTTTACTTTCTTATAGAACACTTTATTTTTTTAAGGTTTTAAGGATTTGGTTCCTCTATCATGAATCCAATTCCCCTATTTGTGGTCCCCTATAACATACAAGACATTTTCTACATTGGGATCATTATAAACGGATTATGATGTATCAATTAAAGGGTCGTCCTTGATCTAATATAGAATTTAAATAAAGAGAAAACAATCTTGGCTTTTTTTCTCATTTTTGGCAATGTGATGCGCATTTTAAACTAAAATAATACTTATATATTAAAAAAAACACACTCGAGGTCATACCAATAACACAGTGTGTGTAATTGAGGTGAGGATGATTTATAAAAATCAAAAATGAATTTTATATCGATGTCCTAAACTATCAAAACAATTTGAATTCATTTGCTCATTTTTAAGTGTGTTTTCCTTTTTATTAAAATTAATGTCGATTTTAAATAAAAATACACACTTTTAGTAATATCGGTCACACCATACATCGTATTGAGGTGAGGTTAATTCTTAAACATTACAAATTGATTATGGATCATTTTAATAATGTATCAAAACAATACGAATGTGTTTACTTGGTTTTGAGTACGTCACTTTTCATGTTTACTAAATTGTCATTCTAAACTAGAAACATGCACTTTGTCTCATATAGAACATATTGTATATAATTTTGAAATGAAACTGATTCTTACATGTCACAAATTACTTATGAATCAACTTCCAAATTTATCAATAAGGTCTGAGTGCATTTTTCTGGTTTTCAGTAAGTGGAATGTTTTGACCAAAACTGCCGATTTTAAACTGATAACAGATACATTGAGTCATATCGTGAACATTGTGCATCATATTGAGGTAAAGTTTATTCCTAAATGTATCAAATGACTTATGGAACATTTACCTAAATTATCCAAAAAATATGAATGTTTTTTCTCAGTTTTGAGTAGGTTAGTTGTCCTTTTTCTTAAAATTGATTTCATTTTTAAATAAAAAGATGCACTTGGAGTCGTTATAGTCACACCATGTGTCAGATTGAGGTATGGCTGATTCCTACATGTCTCAAAATAATTATGGATCATTTTCCTAAAGTATCAAATCACTAATAATTTGTTTCCTTAGTTTTGAGTATGTCACTTGTTTTTTTTACTAAAATGTCGTTTTAAACGAGAAACATGCACTTCGACCTGTACCAGTCACATCATGTATCAGTTTGATGTGAGACTAATTCATACACATAACAAATCACTTATGAATAAATTTCCTAAATTATCAAAAAAATACAAGATTTTTTGATTTTTTTCAGTGAGTGACATTTTTTTTACTAAACTATCAATTTTAAACTGATAACAGACACATTGAGTCATAGCGGTCACATCGTGTTTCTAATTGAGGTGTGGCTGATTCCTACACATCTCAAATGACTTATGGATCATTTAACTAAGTGTAAATGAATTAAAATCCTCCATAGACATCTTTTTCCAATCATATATAACCATATAATTTTTTTAATAAAATAAAACCTATTAAAAACCAAGTTTTATAGAAAAATGCATTATAAAAAAAATCCTAAACCAATTACATGATTAATGTTTTATTTATATCCTTATGGATAAATTCTTGGATAAAAAATGAAATTAATTCATCATTAACTCTACCTATAGATAAAATCAAATAAATTAATTTCATTAACATATACTTGTCAACTGAAATTACATTGTAGCAACCCAAGACCCTCAGGTTGCGCAGTAGTGCAGTTGCGTATTTTGATTCTTCCCCCTCCACCCTCTATATTTCATTCTCTCCCTTCACTCTGTCATTTGTATTGTTTTTTTGAGCTTTTATCTAGAAGGAGTTAGGGGAACTAGAGGTGTTGAGTTGATATCGAGTGTCAATGGTGTAATTCTCACAAAAGGGATACATTTCCTCTTTTAGAGAACATAATGAAGTACAAGGGGAAATGCCTACCTTTTACATCATTGTATTCTCTAAAAGGGCTAGTGTCGCCCATTTGTGAGAACTACACCATTAAAACTAGTTATTAACTCAAAACCTCTATTTCCACTAACTCATTCCAGATAAAATCTCCACATAACCATAGAAATGATAGAGTGAAGGGAAGGAAATAAATATAGAGGGTGGAGACAGAAGAATCAGAATACAAAACTATAGTGATGTACAGCTTGGGGGTCTTAGATTACTACAGTGTAATTTAAATGTATGAGTGTTGGTTACTAAAATTAATTTATTTGATTTTACATAGAGGCAGAGTTAATGATGAATTACTTTCATTTTTATCCTCAAATTTATCCACAAGGATCCAAATAAAACTTTAATAAAATAATTTGTTACGGATTTTTTTTTGATAAAATGTGTTCTTTTTAATAGGTTCATTTTATTAAAAAATGAATGGGTTTCTTAGGATTGGAAAAAGTGGTCAATAGAGGTTTATACTTCATTCACACTTACCTCAATAGGCAATAAACCTAAATAGGGTTCATGCCTTCCACCTTCAAAAACTATAAAATGGAGGTCACTCCTCATTCAATACATAGATAAATAAACTGAATCTACCTAAATATTTTATATATGTGTTATATATATATACATTATATTAGTAGATTAATTTGAATATAATTATATATGTGTGTGTATATTATTTATCATATTTAATTTTTTTAAAATATATAATTTATTATTCAATGTGTAAATATATAATACTATTTTTTCTAATAAAACTAAAAAAATACTATTAATAATAATTTTTGAATTATATTAATTATAAATAATTATTATTTTTGGTGATTGTGTATAAAATATAATTGTTTAAATTTTATAAAGTTTAATTCTTTCCAAAATATATATATATATATATATATATTTACATGATTTTATTATTTTGAAAGTAGCATGATTTTACAATATTTTATTGGTTATTTATGTATAAATTATATTATTGTTAATTAAATGTATATATAGACCAAAAATGTATATATAGACCTAAAATGATGAATACATAAAAATAAATTTTAGTTTAAATAATTTAATTCCATTCTATTTTTTGGAACAATTGATGTCGTAGCCTAAGGATTCTTGGGAGGTCATATAATATGCATTGACCTATTGTTGAGATTTTATGTAGGTCCATAAAGAATTTGGCATAAAGAAATAATACACATCCATAAGATATATCAGAAATAATGGAGAAAAACACAAAAATACTTGCAGTGTCTATCCCATACACATTTATCTATATATATATATATATATCATGGAATTTATAATAAAAATAATTTCAATGAAAATTCACATTTAAACATAATTTTTTATGAAAGTAAATATATTACCTTCCTGATTTGGAAATCCAGAACCATAATTTTTGAATAAATAATTATAAAATCACCCTTACATTATAAGTTTTGTAAACACATATAAATATATATAGAGATATATATTTAAATATATATATATCTTTATAAAATTAACTTAAATTGATAAAAATATATGTAACCCTTATAGAAGAATATCACATAATAGTAAAACAAATACAACACCATACTAATTATGAAAATAGAGATCCATTGAAAATAAATAAATATGGTATCACCCTTACTAATAATTCTCTTAAAATTAAACAATGTGATTCTGAGAAAATAAATTTTTAAGGAAAAATCCCTTACATCAGAATATTAAAACAAAATTTAAATAAATAAATTCTCGTAAATGAATTGCACAAAATCAGCTTAATTTGCTTCCTTTCACCATCACCAGACTAAGAATTGGTTTCCTAAATCAATTTTCTGGAAACCTACAAAGGAAATTGATTCAAAACAGTGAACCAAGCTAGGGTATAGATGAAGAAAATGAAGAATATTGATTCAAAACAATAATTTAAAAAGACTAAAATAGGATATCGAAAATAGTAGTTAAGAAAACAATGGATCATAAACAAAAGCAAAATAGAATACAAAAACCAGAGCACAAATAAAGAAATAAAATTGGAATCTATAATGTAAAATTATAAACCCTCAGATCCAGATCTCGAAACATCAAATATAGAAATAAAATAGGTACCTAAAAATGAAAACACCAGCCTAACTTGCTTGGTTGAAGAAAATATTAGAACCTCCAATACAGAACTTGATGTTTTCTTCAAAAACCCTAACTGCAACCAAACATTGGATGTCAGATGATGTTCACCCAACTAGAGGTAGTAGGTTTGTGTGATTCGAGTGGGTTTGTGTGATTCTAGCTTTGATTCACTAAGGAGGAGCATCGGTAATGGGTGGCTTCCGCGGAAAGATTTTGATATCATGACAGGTTTGCAATATGTTAGGTTTTCTTAATTATATTGGGACACTTTTATCGTCTCTTTTTTAAAAGCACTGATAAAGAGTCCTTTTATCAATGCTTATTATTTAAGTGCTAATAAAAGACATATTTATCAGCGCTTTTTAGCATTGATAAAGGCAGGTGTTTATCAATGCTAAAAAAGTGCTGATAAAATCAATATATATCATCAAAAAAGTTTTAGCACCGATAAATATGACTTTTATTAGGGCTTTTTTTAGCGTTGATAAAGCTTCATCTTTATCAGTTCTTATTACTTAAGTGTTGATAAAGGGTTTATAATTAAAATTATAAATAAATAAATACATATAAATATATACTTAATAAATATATATAAATATAAATATAGTAATTATATTTCTTATTTAAATATATTTATTATAATTTTATAATCATTTAGATATAAAATTATTTATTTATAATTACATAAATATTTTTAAAAAATAATATTTAAATCATTATTTATATTTATATAATTATATATATATATATAATAAATATAGGAAATATATTCATTATTTATGAAAATTTATTATAAATTTAATAATTATTTAAATATATATAATTATTTATTTATAATTATATAAATACTTTTAAAAAATTATTTATTTATAATTATAAATATATAATTTTATAAATATAGTATGTACATTTTTAAATATATTTTTTTATAAATATTTTTTTTATAAATATTTTTTTACAAATATTTTTGAAACATTATTAATAAATATCTAATTTTAAGTGCATGCATGTTAAAAATGAGTGAAATTTAAAAAATTAAATAAAAGTACACTTTAATAATATTGAAAAATGGATAAGTTTTCTATGTGTGAATTGTATATAAAAATGCATTAATTACTTATATGTGAAATCAATATAACACACATCTGATCTTTGTTAAATTATAAAATCAAACTACATTAAATAATACGTTCATTACACTAAGTATATCACCCCAAGCTTCCGCAGTACGTTTCTCTTTGAATAATGCAATAGCTTGCATTGTACGCAACTTCGAGATTCTAACACATCGCGGCCAATCAAACTAGCCATTATGAAAAGTAATACCAACTTTTTAAAATTTTATCAATTTTATCATACAAAATGGACTTCATTTTTGGGTTCAAAATATCGAAATTATCTTAGGGTGATTTTTTGTTATTTTTCTGAAAACATTCAGTTTTTGATGAAGAGTGAAAATACTAAATTTTAATTAAAAACAAATTTTTTAATCAAAATATTTTATAGTGATAAATTGTAATATTGAGTGATTTTTAAGTATAATTAGATTATATTTTTACCATTTAATCCAATGTTGGTCATTGGACGTAATTTCACATTTAAACTAGACATATGCAAGTGTCAATCTTTTGATAGTTATTATTTCTTAAAAACACACTTTTTGTTTTGACAAAGAGAATTAATTTTAAATTAATTTCTACCTCTTACGTATTTTTAATTTAGAAAATTGAATTCAATATTTGGAATCAGGAGGTCTAGATTGTGTAAATAGGTAACTTTTATTTTTAGACATTATGAATATTTACTTCAGTAAATATTTTATTTACCGTGGTTAAAGGGGTAAATCTAGTAAATAAGGTTAAAATTATATTATAATAATATTAAATTACCCTAACATGTGTCCTAACCCTATTGTATGATACATGGACGACCATGGGAATCCTTGGGTTGATTTAGGGACTTCATGGTGCCACTTGAAAGTGATAATGACATTATATATTAAATAATTTAAATTAGAGACAAAAATAACAAAAGCAAATATCTTTTAGTAAAATAGTTTTTATATGAGTTTATATAATTGATCTATTAGACTATAAATATTCATTAGAAATATTAAAATATTTTCTACCTCATGATATTTTATTTATAATTTTTAGAAATAAAATAGATATATTTATTTATTACACAATGATGATGCAATATTTTCCATATTAATGAAAGAATCAAATAAATGGTATTATAGATGTTAAAATAAATATAATTTGAAAGTTTTGATGACATCAAAGAATTTTATAGGATAATGTGACTTGTTAGAATTTATTAGATAAATTTTTTTGAAGTAATAATTCTATTATGAATTTAGAAAAAACAAAATACAAAATAGTGTCAAAATTGACATAAAAGAGTTTTTAAAAAAATATTATATTATTAATTTATATTCTATTACTAAAAATATAAGGTTCAGGAAAAAGACTTATATAATGATATTTTTATCATTAATAAACCACTTGGGGTTCTCTTGGAAGTATATAGTATTTTTGTTAAATATATAATATAAAAATACAAAGAGACATGGTAAATGTCAAACTATTTAACTAAGAGTTAAATCTAAAAGATAAGGTTAATATAGTGACCCAAACCTATATAAAACTTATTGGTTGAGTGGTTTTAAACCCAAAACCACCTTATAATTTAAATAATGCATTTTGGAGCCATTATAAATATAAAATTATTTTATTATAAAATAATATTTCTAGCTTTTCCTAAGGTGCCCCTCACCCCTCTTATAAAAGGGTACTCCACCTTCTCTCTAATTCACACCTTCAAGGACATTTTTCTTAGCCAACCCCAGCCTAAATTCCCTATCAACTTTCCCCCCTTCATCATAGAGGCCTTCCTTTAGTCATAAATCCAATATAAGGATCCCTTTTGATCAAATCAAAAGGAAGAACCAGGAGAAGAGGTAAATATGTCATCAACTCTTTCAAGTTCATTTCTTCTTCCACATTCTCTTTCTTTGTTATTTCCATTCTAAAATAATAATTCCAGTATCTTATATATATTTTTATGTTATTATAAATATGGTACAACCATGTTCATTATTCTATCCATCCTTTTAATGACATGTCACCATACGTGTGTACATACGGCTTACCGTCTCAACATTGTGGTGTGATTGTTATTCAATACATTATTTTTTATATGGGTATAATATGGATGTGTAATTGATGTAAATAATAAATATAACATGATAATGATTATGTATATAAGATATTCCATCCAATTATATATTATTTTAATATCAAAATAATGATATTGTCGCTTGTGTGTACATACGGATTACCGTCTCCACGAACACGATGACATTCATTCCCCATCGTATCCATTCAAGACTAATTTTCATTTTATGATTAAAAATAATGTTTAAAGACTTAATATAATTCTGAATATTAATAATATACATCCCATCCATAACAAATAAGACTCACATAACAAATAATATAAAGTAAAATGAATCTGTTAACACCCAAAACAACGATAATACAAAGATATTATTAACAAAGAAATGCTAAAAGATAATATAAGTTATCATATTATTGTATATGATTCTTTTATAATTAAATAAAAATTATTTCACCATTATACAGGAGTTTAACCTACCCTCTACCAAGGAAAATTACAAGGTAAGGTTTAATTTCACAATCTCTTTGTTATCCGAAGTTGTTTTTACGTAAGTATCTACTGGGACCTCTTTATCATCCACATCCATGTTTATTAAAAATGTATTCCAAAACATTTTTACTAATTACTAGACTATGAGTTAAATTAATTTATACCCTTGTTTTAATTTTTATAAAATGGTTTGAAATGAATATTTTCTTCATTTTACAAATAGGGTACCTTATGACCTCTTCCACAAAATTAAGGTAAAAATGTGTTTTTAACTTATACGGCGGGTGTGGCGATTTTCGACCGTTATAACATATTCGAAGATTCCCTTAAAATATTATAAAAATATTTTCAAATACAAATGTTTTCTTTTATAATTATGTGACCTTTAAATTATTTCAAAATAAAAACAGATATTTCTCTAAAAAGGTTTTGATTTCCTCTATGTCAACATCCTTTGATGGATTTTAAGTTTTTTTTATGTGGATTTATTATCATAAAAACATCCATATTGTATTGAAGGTTTTGTGATATGTTTTACTGTGTATGTGTTATTTCATACCATTCATGGTTTATGGATAAGGTATTGACATTTTGTATGCCAGTTTTAATACGAAAGTTTATGTTATGTTTAAACCTTTTCATATGGAAATTCATTGGACTTATTAAGTGATGCGTAGAGTCTACTATAGCTCCTCGATTCATCAGTAGGTATCATGAGACAAACTAGTGTATTGGCACAAGGCCTTGAAAAAATTTTATTTGTAGTCTTGGCACAAGGCCTTGACTATGTGGTTATGAAAGTCTGGCATTATGCATTCCATCATTATGAAAGTGTCTATTGATATTGCATGTAATTATTCGACTAGTAGAATATCCATATGAGTAAGTAAATAGAATTATAATGATTTATATTTTCCATATTATGATGAATTTTATGTTAAAAAGGCTTTTTTTAGTTCTATACATTGTCATAAATTTTTATGCTTATTTATGAAATTTTCTGCTATATTGTTATCCTTATTGAGCATCTGAGCTCACCCATTTATATTTTTTATTTTTCCTAGGATACAAAGAAGTATATTATGAATGACCTTTAGGGATGGTCTATGGGATCTAAGTGTTGTCCATGGAAACAATGTTGTAGTAGTTTTCGATTTTATGATGTAATGTAAATCTTATGAATGTATCTAGTACTTTCAAGGATACTAAACTAATCAGTCATCTGAGACTTGATCTTTTGTGATCATGCCAATGTTATGTAATAATGAACCGAATCTTGGTAAATAGGGTCGGGGCGTTACAGTTGGTATCAGAGGACTTTTAGTAAAAACCTTGGAAAGTAGATTTGGATAAACTATGATTAAAGCACATATCCCTAATATAGACATTGAAAATTAGTATAGAAAAGCATCCTAGAATTTTATTATTGTAGAGATTTTTTGAGTCTCCCAAGAAATACATCCCTATTTAGATACGATCTGTTAGAGGCATCTCTAGAACAGATGTACCTAGAGGTAAAACCTAAAAACACCGCTTTGAGCTAGACTCGAATGGGAACTGGTTCATGACAATGGGTTTTGCTGCACTCTTGGTTACGATACTCCCGAGGGATATTCTTTGGATAATTATCATTTTCTTTACAAACCATTATGAAGGGTTTATGAGTATATACTTCCTCAAAGAAAACATTCTTTATGGTTATGGATTATATCCATAAACTATTCAATTTATGTTAAGTGTTTTACAAGTTTGGATTTATGTATTGAGATTCATAAACTAATCTAGTGTATTCCATTTTTTAGAAATGGCACCTAGTGGAAGGAATGGAAATTGTATCAATTCACAAACTCTATGTAGGGATTCCCCTCCTGCTCAAGATAATTGTAGTGGAGCTGGTGATACAACTTGTGTTGATCAGCTTATCACCATATTGGGACAACTCACTCAGGTTATGAAGAATAACCTTAACCATATGAAGCACTATGATCCACAGCGTGGAATGTCAATGTTAGATCGCTTCATGAGGAAACAACCACCAATATTCAATGGGGGTAAAAATCCACTAGTAGCTGAGAAATGGATAAATTCCTTAGAGAATATATTCTATGCCTTGGGGAGTAGTGAAAGGGGAAAAGTTGTCATGGCACTTTACCGCCTCACTGGAGATGCCGATCAATGGTGGTCATTGATTCAAAACAAAAATGAAGATTATAATGTATCAAATATGCAAAGTAGAGTGTTTAAAGAGATTTTCTTTGAAAAATACTTTTCTTGTGACCATAGAGTAGATATGGAAAGGAAATTTCTAAGTCTAAGGAAAAAGGAGGATGAGAATGTCACAAAGTATAAAGATAACTTTATAAGGTTAGTGAGGAATGATGAAGATTTTATATGTAACCCAAGAAGTAAGTTTGATCGTTTCTTTGATGTGTTAAAGCCATTTCACCATGAGAATTAGTCTCACAATCCTTCTCGCCATACGAAGATATTGTCTCATGTGCTATCAAGATAGAAAAGGAATTCTCTATGTCTTATGACTTTAAAGAAAAGCAAGAGAAGAAGAGATTTGTTGAACATTCTGGGAAAGCAAATAAGGAAACATAGAAGAATGGAAGAATTTAATTTCCACCCTATGATAATTGTGGAAGGAAGCACCCTGGTGCTTGTCTAAAAAAAGGAGTATGCTACAAATGTGGACAGAAAGGCCATCTCGCTGGTGATTGTAAGGGAAAGAAAGACGCTACCAATGTTTAATTATACAATTGCAGGGAGATGGAACATTATGAAAATGAATTTCCTAATCATCGGGGAAACTTAACTCAAAAACGCCAAGGGATCAAGGCCAATATTATGTGATTACTATTGTTGAGGATGAAGCCCCGAAAGAAGTGGTGTCATGTGATTTATTGGTTTCTTCAAGTTTAGCCAATTCTTTATTTGATTCTGGATCATTTCATTGTTTCATATCTTCCCGGTTTTTTAATAAAATTAGATATTTCCAATTTTATTTAACAACGGAGATGTCAGTCAAAACTCTTAAGGGGAGTATCATTGCTACAAAGTTTTTTGAATCAGTTCCCATTAGGGCATATAAATGTTCTTTATCTGCTAATCTCATCATCATACCCATGATTTAATTTGATATAATCCTTGATATGGATTGTATTTCAGAGCATGATACAAAAATTTATTGTAAGAATAAGGAGGTTACTATTTTTTATGACGATTATAAAGAACACCTTATCTTTAGAGCAGAATCTTCACCACATAATTCTTATCTAGATCCACCCCCAGTAATTTAGCAAAATTCAATTATTGGGGAGGAAGAGGATGAAATAACTGTGGTGAGGAAAATAATGTTCAAATAGAGGATTTACATATTTTTCAAGAGTATGTTGATGTATTTCCAGAGGATTTACCTGGACATCCTCCAGAACAAGAAATTGAATTCCTTATTGGTTTAATTTTCAGTTCAAGGCCCATATCTAAGACCCCTAATAGAATGGATATTGTGGAATTAGTGGAACTAAAGAAACAACTAGAGGAATTGAGTAATAAGGTATTTATTCTCCCTAGTGTTTCTTTATGAGGATTCCCTGTCCTTTTTGTTAAGAAGAAAGATGGATCTATGAGGTTGTCCATTGACTACAGGGAGATCAATCCTATAAAAATAAAGAACAAATATCCCCTACCTTGCATTAATGATTTATTTGAACAAATTTATGAAGCTCAATACTTTTAAAAGATTGAATTTTGATCTGGATATCATAAGTTATGTGTGAAAAAGGTAGACATTCTGAAAACAGCATTTCAAATGAGGTACGGGCATTATGAGTTTACAGTAATGCCTTTTGGATTGACTAATCCACCCTCTGTCTTCATGGATCTAATGGATAGGGTTTTCAAGGAATATATTAATGAATTTTTAGTCGTATTTATTGATGATATCTTGGTATACTTCAAAATCTTACGAAGATCATGAAAATCACTTGCGCATTATTCTAAAGACTATTGGAAGACATGAATTATATGGGAAGTTTATCAAGTGTGAATTCTGGCTTTAGGAGATTTCTTTTCTTGGCTACATTGTCTCTAAGGATAGAATCTCTGTTGATCCTTCTAATACAAGAGCAATCCAAGAATGGCCTGCACCGACGAGTATAACTGAGGTATGCCGTTTTATTGGTTTAGCAGGTTATTATTGGCGTTTCGTCTAGAATTTTGGCCGATTGGCTAACCCATTAACCAAGATCACACGTAAAGGTGTTAAATTTGTTTCGACAAAAGAGTGTGAAGAATGTTTTGAAGAACTGGAAAGAATATTAGTCAATGCTCCTATATTGACTCTACCATTGGGGAATGATGGGTTTGTTATTTATAGTGATGCATCAAAGAAAGGACTTGGTTGTGTCCTTATGCAGAATGATAGGGTTATTGCCTATGAATCACAATAGCTAAAAATTCATCAGAAAAATTGTCCTACTCATGATCTTTTGTTACCATCTGTAATCACTTCTTTGAAGATATAGAGACATTATCTTTATGGCGAAAAATGTGAGATTTATACTAATCACAAGAGTTTGAAGTATATTTTCTCACAAAAATAACTGAACATGAGGTAAAGACGATGGCTTGAACTACTCAGGGATTATGATTTCATGATACACTACCTCCCAGGGAAGGAAAATAATGTGGTATATGCTTTGAGAAAAAAAAGATCATGGGGTTTTGACCAAGATGAGAGTTTAAAGGGATCCTATTCTCATGGATCTAGTAGATATGGATATGGTAATAACCTTGGAAGGTGGATCATCATTAATTTTTCAAATGGTTGCCAAACTATATTTACTATAAAGGATAAATAGTTCTCAAACCGGTGATGAAGAGTTTCAAAACAATATTAATGCTGTGAATAATGGGATATTGAGTGACTTTGTATATGAAGATGGAATTTTGAAATTTAGGAATAGACTTTGTGTTCTCGATATACCTGATCTAAAAAGGGAATTGTTGGATGATGCTCATAGTTCTAATTTCTCTATACACCCTGGGAGAACCAAAATGTATAGAGATTTGGAGGAACATTTTTGTGGGACATCATGAAGATGTAGATTGTTGATTTTGTGTCAAGATGTATGGTTTTTCAACAAGTGAAAGCCAGAAGGCAACAGCCTGGAGGATTCTTGCAACCTCTTCCTATACCTGAGTGGAAATGGGATAATATTACGATGGAATTTTTCATGGGACTACCAAAGACTCCTAGAAGGAACGATACAATATGGGTCATTATTGATCGTCTTACCAAGTCAACACATTTTCTTGGTATAAAAGAATATTTACCACCTGAACATATAGAAAGACTATATATTAATGAAGTTGTGAGACTTCATAGAGTACCCCAATTGATTGTTTCTAATTGTGATCCATGTTTTACATCAATATTATGGGAAATTATTCAGAAAGCCCTGGATATTGAACTTCATTTAAGAACTACCTACCACCCAAAAACTGATGGAAAATCATAATGGAATATTCAAACATTATAAGACATGTTGAGATCGTGTTCATTGACTTTCAAGTTATGTGGGATCAATATTTACGTCTGGTTGAATTTTCCTATAACCATAGCTTCCATTCAAGTATTCAGATGGCACCATATGAAGTGTTATATGGAAAGAGATGTCGCACACCAACCTTTTGGGATGATGTTGGTGAATGAAAACTCATAGGCCCAGAACTTGTGGAGGAAATGATGGAAAAGGTGAAGGTAATCCAAACCCACATCAAAGCAGCTCAAAGTAGGTAGAAGAGTTATGCTGATAACCAAAGGAAGGATTTGGAATTTCAAGTAGGAGGCCATGTTTTCTTGAAGGTATCTACATGGAAGGGTGCTATACGTTTCGGTAAGAAGAGAAAATTAATTCCCAGGTACATCGTACATTTCTAAATTCTAGATAGAATTGGGGATGTATCTTACCTGTTGGCAATGCTGCTAAGTCTCTTTAAAGTTCATGATGTCTTCCACGTATCACTGTTGAGAAAATGCATGACTGACCCAATTCATGTACTCACCTATGAGGAATTAGAGCTGGAACCTGATCTGTCTTATTGCGAAGAGCCTTTTGAGGTTCTTTATACAAGAGAACAAGTGCTGAGAAACTGTACGACTTGTATCGTAAAAGTTCTATGGAGAAACCATAAGATGGAAGAGGCAACGTGGGAACCTTAGGAACATATGATGAAGAACCACCCAAGTATTTTTATGCATTAATATTCTAGAAATTTTGAGGGTGAAATTATTGGAAGGAGGATAGAATGTGACACCCCAAGCTTCTGCAGTACGTTTCCCTTTGAATAATGCAATTTCTTGCATTGTACACAACTTCGAGATTCTAACACATCGTGGCCAATCAAACTAGACGTTATGAATAGTAATACCCACTTTTTAAATTTTATCAGTTTAATCCTTCCAAATTGACTTCATTTTTGGGTTTATAATATCAAAATTATCTTAGGGTGATGTTTTGTTATTTTTTTGAAAACATTCAGTTTTTGATGAATATTGAAAAATACTAAATTTTAATTAAAAACAAATTTTTTAAATAAAAATAATTTATAGTTTTAAATTATACTATTGAGTGGTTTTTAAGTATAATTATATTATATTTTTACCATTTAATCCAATTTTGGTCATTGGACATAATTTTACATTAAAACTGGACATAAGCAAGTGTCAATCTTTTTATAGTTATTATTTCTCAAAAACACGCTTTTTTACAATGGGAATTAATTTTAAATTAATTTTTGCCACTTCTGAATTTTTAATTTAGAAAAATGGATTCCATATTTGGAATCAAGAGGTCCAAATTGTGTAAAAAGTTAAATTTTATTTTTAGACATTAGGAATATTTACTTTAGTAAATATTTTATTTACTATGGTTAAAGGGGTAAATACAGTAAATACGGTTAAAAAATAATATTATAATAATATTAAATTACCCTAACACATGTTCTAACCCTATTTTATAATACATGGACGATCATGGTCATCCTTGGGTTGATTTTGGGACCACATGGAGCCACATGGAAGTGATAATGACATTATATATTAAAGAATTTAAACTAGAGACAAAAATAACAAAAGAAAATATCTTTTAGTAAAAAAAATTTTATATGAGGTTATATATTTGATATATTTAACTATAAATAGTAATTATAAAGATAAAAATATTTTATACCACAGGTTATTTTATTTACAATTTTTAGACATAAAATAAATTTTTTTATTTATTACACAATGATGATGCAGTATTTTCCTTATTAATGAAAGAATAAAATAAATAGTATTATAGATGTTAAAATAAATAACATTTTAAAGTATTGATGCCATAAAGAATTTTCTAGGTTACTGTTACATGTTAGGATTTATTATGTTAATTTATTTTGAAGTAATAATGCTTTTATGAATTTAGAAAAAACAAAATACAAAATAGTGTCAAAATTGACATAAAAGAGTTTTTAAAACAATATTATATTATTAATTGGTATTCTATTACTAAAAATCTAAAGTTTGGCCAAAAGACTTGTATAATGATATTTTTATCATTAATAAACCACTTGGGGTTATCTTCGAATTATATAGTATGTTTATTAACCATATAATATAAAAATACAAAGTGACATGGTAAATGTCAAACTATTTAACTAAGAGTTAAATCTAAAAGATAAGGTTAATATAGTGACCCAAACATGTCTAAAACCTATTGGTTTAGTGGTTTTCAACCTAACCCCACCTTTTACTTTAAATAATCCATTTTGGATCAATTATAAATAGAAAATTATTTTGTTATAAAATAATATTTCTAGCTTTTTCTAAGGTGCCCCTCGCCCCTCTTATAGAAGGGCACTCCACCTTCTCTCTAATTCACACCTTCAAAGACATTTTTCTTTTCCAAACCCAGACCAAATAACCTATCAACTCTCCTACCTTAATCATAGAGTCCTTCCTTTAGTCATAAATCCAATCTATGGATCCCTTTTGATCAAATCAAAAGGAAGAACCTAGAGAAGAAGTAAATATTTCATCACCTCTTTCAAGTTCCTTTCTTCTTCCACATCCTCTTTCTTTATTATTTCCATTATAAAATAATAAATCCAGTATATTAAATATATTGTGATTTTATTATAAATATGGTACAACCATGTTCATTATTCTATCCATCCTTTTAATGACATGTCACCATACGTGTGTACATACGGCTTACCGTCTCCACATCGTGGTGTGATTGTTATTCAATACATTATTATTTAGATGGGTATAATAATGATTTTTAAATGATGTAAATAATAAATATAACATGATAATGATTATGTATATAGGATATACCATCCAATTATAAATTATTTTAATATCAAAATAATAATATTGTCGCTCGTGCGTACGTACAGATTACCGTCTCCGTGAATGCGATGAGATTCATTCCCCATCTTATCCATTCAAGACTAATTTTGAATTGATGATTAAAACTAATGTTTAAAGACTTAATATAATTCTGTATATGAATAATATACATCCCATCCATAACAAATAAGACTCACATAACAAATAATATAAAGTAAAATGAATCTGTTAACACCCAAAACAACTATAATACTAAGATATTATTAACAAAGCAATGTTAAAAGATCATATATGTTATCATATTATTGTATATGATTCTTGTATAATTTAATAAAGATTATTTCTCCATTATCCAGGAGGTTAACCTACCCTTGACCAAGGAAATTTACAAGGTAAGGTTTAATTTCACAATCTCTTTGTTATCTGAGGTTGTTTTTACGTTAGTATCTACTGGTACCTCTTTATCATCCACATATGTGTTTATTAAAAATGTATTCCAAAACATTTTTACTAATTACTAGACTATGAGTTAAATTCATTTATACTCTTGTTTTAATTTTTATAAAATGGTTTGAAAGGAATCTTTTCATCGTTTTACAAACAGGGTACTTTATGACCTTTTCCACAAAATTAAGGTAAGAATGTTTTTTTAACTTATACGGCGGGTGTGGCTATTTTTGGCCGTTATAACATCTTCGAAGCTTCCCTTATAAGATTATAAGTATATTTTCAAATATAAATTTTTTCTTTTTTAGTTACGTGACCTTTAAATTATTTCAAAATAGAAAGAGATATTTCTCTAAAAAGGTTTTGATTTCATCTATGTCAACATCCATTGATGGATTTTAAGTTTTTTTATATTGATTTATTATCATACAAAACATTGATTTTGTATTGAAGGTTTTGTGATATTTTTGACTATGGATGTGTTATTTCATACCATTCATGGTTTATGTATAAGATATTTTCATTTCGTATGACAGTTTTAATACGAATGTTTATGTTATGTTTAAACCTTTTCATATGGGAAATTAATTGGACTTAGTAAGTGATGGGTGGAGTCCGCTGTAGCTCCTCGATGCATCGGTATGTATCATGAGACAAACTAGTGTCTTGGAACAAGGCCTTGACAAAATTTTATTTGTAGTCTTGGCACAAGGCCATGACTATGTGGTTATGGAAGTCTGGCATTATGCATTCCATCATTATGAAAGTGTCTATTGATATTGCATGTGATTATTCGACTTGTAGAATATCCATGTGAGTAAGTAAATAGAATTATATTGATTTATATTTTCCATATTATGATGAAGTTTATGTTAAAAATGTTTTTGTTTTAGTTCTATACATTTCCTTAAATGTTTATACTTATTTATGAAATTTTCGACTATATTGTTATCCTTACTAAGCATCTGAACTCACCCCTTTATATTTTTTTATTTTTCTTAAGATGTGAAGAAGTATATTATGACTGACCTCCAGGGATATTCTATGGGATCTCAGTGTTGTCCATGGAAACAATGTTGTTGTAGTTTTCAATTTTATGATGTAATTTAAATCTTATGAATGTATCTAGTAATTTCAAGGCTACTAAACGAATTAGTCATCCGAGACTTGATATTTTGTTATCATGCCAATTTTATGTAATAATGCACCGAATCTGGGTAAATAGGGTCAGGGCGTTACAGTTGGTATCAGAGGAATTTTAGTAAAAACATTGGAAACTACATTTAGATATGCTATGATTAGAGCACATAGCCCTAAGATAGACATTTAAAATTAGTATAGAAAAACTTCCTAGAATTTTGGTATTTTATAGATTTTGTGAGTCTCCCAAGCAATACATCCCTATTTGGATACAAGCAGTTAGAGGCGGTTCTGGAATAGTTGTACCTAGGGGTAAAACCTAAAAACACCGCTTTGAGCTAGACTCGAACGGGAACTGGTGCTTTACAATGGGCCTTGATGCACTCTTGGTTACGACACTCCCAGGGGATATGCTTAGGATAATTCTCATTTTCTTTAAAAAACCATTATGAAAGGTTTATAAGTATATACTTCCTCAAAGAAAACATTCTTTATGATTATGGATTATATCCATAAACTGTTCAATTTATGTTAAATGTTTTACAAGTTTGGATTTATGTATTGCGATTCATAAACTAAGCTAGTGTATGCCATTGTTTAGAAACAGTGCCTAGTGGAAGGAATGGAAACTGTATCAATGCACACACTCTATTTAGGGATTTCTCTCCTGCTCAAGATAATTATAGTGGAGCTGCTGATACAGCTTGTGCTGATCATCTTATCACCATATTGGGACAACTCACTCAGGTTATGAATAATAAACTTACCGTTATGGAGCACCCTGATCCACAGCGTGGAGGGTCAATGTTAGATCGCTTCATGAGGAAAAAGCCACCAACATTCAATGGGGGTAAAATCCACTAGTAGATGAGAAATGGATAAATTCCTTAGAGAAAATATTCTATGCCTTGGGGAGTAGTGAAAGGGAAAAAGTTGTCAGGGCAGTTTACCGCCTCACTAGAGATGCTGATCAATGGTGGTCATTGATTCAAAACACAAAGTAAGATTATTAAGTATCAAATATGGAAAGAATAGTGTTTAAAGAGATTTTCATTGAAAAATACTTTTCTCGTGACCATTGAGCAGATATGGAAAGGCAATTTCTGAGTCTAAGGAAAAATGAGGATGAGAGTGTCACAAAGTATAAGGCTAACTTTATAAGGTTAGCGAGGCATGATGAAGATTATATATGTAACCCAATAAGTAATATTGATTGTTTCTTTGATGGGTTAAATCCATTTCTCCATCGATAATTAGTCTCACAATCCTTCTCGTCATACGAAGATATTGTCTCTTGTGCTATCAAGACAGAAAAGGAATTCTCTAAGTCTTATGACTTTAAAGCAAAGCAAGATAAGAAGAGATCTATTGAACATTCTGGGAAAGCAAATAAGGAAATAGGGAAGAAGGAAAGAATTGAATTTCCACCCTATGACAATTGTGGAAGGAAGCACCCTGGTGCTTGTCTAAAAGGAAAAGGATTTTGCTACAAATGTGGATAGAAAGGTCATCTCGCTGGTGAATATAAGGGAAAGAACAATGCTACCAATGTTTAATTCCACAATTTCATGGAGATGGGACATTATGAAAATGAATGTCCTAATCATCGGGTAAACCTACCTCAGAAAAGTCCAAAGGATCAAGGCCAAGCTTATACGATCACTACTGCTGAGGATGAAGCCCCGAAAGAAGTGGTGGCATGTCATTTAATGGTTTCCTCAAGTTTAGCCAATTCTTTATTTGATTCTAGATCATTGCATTTTTTCATATCTTCCCAGTTTTCTAAGAAAATTATATATTTCCAATTGTATTTAACAACGGATTTGTCAGTCAAAACTCCTAAGGGGGGTATCATTGCTACAAAGATTTGTGAATCAGTTCCCATTAGGTCATATAAATGTTCCTTATCTGGTGATCTCATCATCATACCCATGATTTAATTTGATATAATCTTTGGTATGGATTTTCTTTTAGACCATGATGGAAAAATTTATTGCAAGAAGAAGGAGGTTACTATTTTTATGACAATTATAAAGAACACCTTATCTTTAGAGAAGAATAGTCACCACCTAATTATTATATAGATCCACCCCCAGTAGATTAACTAAATTTAATTATAGGGGAGGAAGAGGATGAAATAAATATGGGTGATGAAAAGAATGTTCAAATAGAGTATGTACATATTGTTCAAGAGTATGTTGATGTATTTCCAGAGAATTTACCTGGACATCCTCCAGAATAAGAAATTTAGTTTTCTATTGGTTGAATTTTTGGTTCAAGGCCCATATCTATGACCCCTTATAGAATGGACACTATGGAATTAGTGGAACTAAAGAAAAAACTAGAGGAATTGAGTAATGAGGGATTTATTCTCCCTAGTTTTTCTCCATGAGGAGTCCCTGTCCTTTTTGTTAAGAAGAAAGATGGATCTATGAGGTTGTGCATTTACTACAGGGAGATCAATCCTATAATAATAAATAACAAATATCCCTTACCTCGCATTAATGATTTATTTGACCAGCTTCATGAAGCTAAATACTTTTCAAATATTCACTTTCGATCTGGATATCATAAGTTGTGTGTGAAGAAGGTAGACATTCTGAAAACAGCATTTCAAATGAGGTACGGGCATTACGAGTTTACAGTACTGCCTTTTGGATTGACTCATCCACCCTCTGTCTTCATGGATCTAATGAATAGAGTTTTCAAGGAATATCTTGATGACTTTTTAGTGGTATTTATTGATGATATCTTGGTATACTTCAAAATCTTTGAAGATCATGAAAATCACTTGCGCATTATTCTAAAGACTCTTGGAAGACATGAATTATATGGGAAGTTTAGCAAGTGTGAATTCTAGCTTCAGGAGATTTCTTTTCTTGGCCATATTGTCACTAAGGATGGAATCTCCATTGATCCTTCTAATACAAGATAAATCCAATAATGGTCAACACCGACGAGTATAACTGAGGTACGCAGTTTTATTGGTTTAGCAGGTTATTATCGGCATTTCGTCTAGAAATTTTTCCCAATTGGCTAACCCATTAACCAAGATCGTACGTAAAGGTGTTAAATTTGTTTGGAAAAAAGAGTGTGAAGAATTTTTTGAAGAACTGGTGAGAATATTAGTCAATGCTCCTATATTGACTCTACCATTGGGGAATGATGGGTTTGTTATTTATAGTGATGCATCAAAGAAAGGACTTGGTTGTGTCCTTATGCAGAATGATAGGGTTATTTCCTATGCATCACAATAGATAAAAATTCATTAGAAAAATTGTCATACTCATGATATTTTGTTAGCATCTGTAATATCTTCTTTGAAGATATAGAGACATTATCTTTATGGTGAAAAATGTGAGATTTATACTGATCACAAGAGTTTGAAGTATATTTTGTCACATAAATAACTGAACATGAGGCAAATATGATGGCTTCAACTACTCAAGGATTATGATTTCACGATACACTACCACCCAGGGAAGGAAAATAACATGGCATATGCTTTGATAAAAAAATATCATGGGGTTTGAACAAGATGAGATTTGAAAGGGATCCTATTCTCATGGATCTAGTAAAGATGGATATGGGAATAACCATGGAAGGTGGATCATCATTAATTTTTTAAATGGTTGCCAAACCATATTTATTAGAAAGGATAAAGAGTTCTCAAACCGGTGATGAAGAGTTTCAAAAGAATATCAAAGCTGTGAATAATGGGATGTTGAGTTACTTCGTATATGAAGATGGAATTTTGAAATTTAGGAATAGGCTTTGTGTTCCCGATATACCTGATCTAAAAATGGACTTTTTGGATGATTCTCATAGTTCCAATTTATCTCTACACCCTGGGAGCACTAAAATGTATAGAGATTTGGAGGAACATTTTTTTGGGGACAACATGAAGTGGGAGATTGTTGATTTTGTGTCAAGATGTATGGTTTTTCAACAAGTGAAAGCTGGAAGGCAACAACCTGGAGGAGTCTTGCAACCTCTTCCTATACTTGAGTGGAAATGGGATAATATTACGATGGAATTTTTCGTGGGACTACCAAAGACTCCTAGAAGGAATGATACAATATGGTTCATTATTGATCCTCTTACCAAGTCAGCACATTTTCTTGCTATAAGAGAATATTTACCAATTGAACATATAGAAAGACAATATATTAATGAAGTTGTGAGACTTCATAGAGTACCCCAATTGATTGTTTCTGATCGTGATCCATGTTTTACATCAATATTCTGGGAAATTCTTCAGAAATCCCTAGATACTGAACTTAATTTGAGCACTACCTACCACCCCCAAACTGATGGACAATCAGAATGGACTATTCAAATGTTATAAGACATGTTGAGATCATGCTCACTTGAATTTCAAGGTATGTGGGATCAATATTTACATCTGGTTGAATTTTCCTCTAACAATATATTCCATTCAAGTATTCAGATGGAACCATTTGAAGCGTTATATGGAAAGAGATGTCACACACCAACCTTTTGGGTTGATGTTGGTGAAAGAAAACTCATAGGCCCAGAACTTGTAGAGGAAACGATGGAAAAGGTGAAGGTAATCCAAACCCACATCAAAGCAACTCAAAGTAGGTAGAAGAGCTATGCCGATAACCGAAGGAAGGATTTGGAATTTCAAGTAGGATACCATGTTTTCCTAAAGGTATCCCCAAGGAAGGGTGTTATATGTTTCTGTGAGAAGGGTAAATTAATTCCCAAGTACATCGGACCTTTTGAAATTCTATAATGAATTGGGGATGTATCTTACATGTTGGAAATGTCTCCAAGTCTCTTCAAAGTTCACGATGTGTTCCATGTATCACTATTGAGAAAATGCATGACTGACCCAGCGCATGTACTCACCAATGAGGAATTGGAGTTGGAACCTGATCTGTCTTATTGCGAAGATCCTTTCAAGGTTCTTTATACAAGAGAACAAGTGCTGAGAAACTAGATGACTTGTCTCGTAAAAGTTATATGGAGAAACTATAAGATGGAAGAGGCAACTTGGGAACCTCAGGAACATATTATGAAGAACTACCCAAGTCTTTTTATGCTGTAATATTCTAGAAATTTTGAGGATGAAATTATTTTAAGGAGGAGAGAATGTAACACCCCAATCTTCCACTGTACGTTTCCCTTTGAATAATGCAATTGCTTGCGTTGTACGCAACTTCGAGATTCTAACACATCATGGCCAATCAAACTAGCCGTTATGAATTGTAATACCCACTTTTTTAAATTTTATCAATTTTATCCTTCAAAAGGGAATTCATTTTTGGGTTCGGAATAATAAAATTATCTTAGGGTGATGTTTTTTTATTTTTTTTGAAAACATTCAATTTTTGATAAATAGTGAAAAATACTAAATTTTAATTAAAAACAAATTTTTTAATAAAAATAATTTACAGTTCTAAATTATACTATTGAGTGGTTTTTAATTATAATTATATTATATTTTTACCATTTAATCCAATGTTTGTCATTGGACATAATTTTACATTTAAACTGGACATAAGCAAGTTCCAATCTTTTTATAGTTATTATTTCTTAAAAACACGCTTTTTGTTTTGACAATGGGAATTAATTTTAAATTAATTTCTGCCACTTCTGTATTTTTAATTTAGAAAAATGGATTTCATATTTGGAATCAGGAGATCCAAATTGTGTAAATAGGTAACTTTTATTTTTATACATTAAGAATATTTAATTTAGTAAATATTTTATTTACCGTGGTTAAAGGGGTAAATCCAGTAAATAAGGTTAAAAAATAAATTTATAATAATATTAAATTACCCTAACACATTTCCTAACCCTATTGGATAATACATGGCCGATAATGGGCATCCATGGGTTGATTTTGGGACCAGATAGAGCCACATTGAAGTGATATGATATTATATATTAAATAATTTAAAGTAGAGACAAAAATAACAAAAGCAAATATCTGTTAGTAAAACAATTTTTATATGAGGTTATATAATTGATATATTTGACTATAAATAGTAATTAGAAAGATAAAAAGATTTTATACCTCATGTTATTTTATTTAAATTTTTTATACATAAAATAAATATTTTTATTTATTACACAATGATGATGCAGTATTTTCTTTATTAATGAATGAATAAAATAAATGGTATTATAGATGTTAAAATAAATATAATTTGAAAGTATTGATGCCATCAACGAATTTTATTGGTTACTATTACATGTTAGGATTGATTATGTTAATTTCTTTCGAAGTAATAATACTTTTATGAATTTAGAAAAAACAAAATACCAAATAGTGTCAAAATTGACATAAAAGAGTTTTTAAAACAATATTATATTATTAATTGATATTCTATTACTAAAAATCTAAGGTTTGGCCAAACTACTTATATAATGATATTTTAATCATTAATAAACCACATGATGTTTTCTTGGAAGTATATAGTAAGTTTATTAACCATATAATATAAAAATACAAAGGGACGTGGTAAATGTCAAACTATTTAACTAAGAGTTAAATCTAAAAGATAAGGTTAATATAGTGACCCAAGCCTTTCTAAAACCTATTATTTGAGTGGTTCGCAACCCAAACCCACCTTAGCCTTCAAATAATCCATTTTGGAGCCATTATAAATCGAAAATGATTTTATTATAAAATAATATTTCTAGCTTTTCCTAAGGTGCTCCTCACCCCTCTTATAAAACGGCACTCTCCCTTCTCTCTAATTCACACCTTAAAAGCAATTTTTCATAGCCAAAACCTTCCCAAATAGCCTATAAAATGTCCTAAATTCTTCCTAGATGTCTTAATTTAGTCAGAAATCCAACCTAAGGAGCCCTTTTGATCAAATCAAAAGGAAGAACCCGAAGAAGAGGTAAATATTTCATCACCTCTTTCAAGTTCCTTTCTTCTTCCACATCCTATTTCTTTGTTATTTCCATTATAAAATTATAACTCTAGTATATTCTATATACTGTGATGTTATTATAAATATGGTACAACCATATTCATTATTCTATCCATCCTTTTAATGCGATGTCACCATACGTGTGTACGTACGCCTTACCGTCTCCACGTCGTGGTGTAATCATTATTAAATACATTATTATTTGTATGGGTATAATAATAGTGTGTAATTGATGTAAATAATAAATATAACATGATAATTATTCTTTATATATGATATAACATCTAATTTTATATTATTTTAATATCAAAAGAATGATATTGCCGCTCATGCGTACGTATGGATTACCGTCTCCACGAATGCAATGAGATTCATTCGCCATTGTATCCATTCAAGACTAATTTTCTTTTGATGATTAAAAATAATGTATAAAGACATCATATAATTCTGGATATTAATAATATAAATCCCATCCATAACAAATATGACTCACATAACAATGAATATAAATGAAAAATGAATTCGTTAACACCCAAAACAATGATAATACTAAGATATTATTAACAAAGCAATGTTAAAAGATCATATATGATATCATATTAATGTATATGATTATTTTCTAATTTAATAAAAATTATTTCACCATTATACAGGAGGTTAACCTACCCTTGACCAAGGAAAATTACAAGGTAAGGGTTAATTTGACAATCTCTTTCTTATCCGATGTTGTTTTTATGTAAGTATCTACTGGGACCTCTTTATCAACCACATCCATGTTTCTTAAAAATGTATTCCAAAACATTTTTTACTATTTACTAGTCTATTGTTTAATGTCATTTATACCCTTGTTTGATATTTTATAAAATGGTTTTAAAGGAATCATTCCATCATTTTCCAAACAGGGTACTTTATGACCTTTTCCACAAAATTAAGGTAAGAATGTTTTTTTAACTTATACGGCGAGTGCGGATACTTTTCGCAGTTATAACATCGTCAAAGATTCACTTACAAGATTATAAGAATATTTTCAAATATAAATGTTTTCTTTTATACTTACGTGACCTTTAAATGATTTCAAAATAGAAATAGATATTTCTCTAAAAATGTTTTGATTTCATCTATGTCAACATCCTATAATGGATTTTAAGTTTATTTGAAGATGAATTATTATGATACAAAACTTCCATATTGTATTGAAGGTTTTGTGATATGTTTGAATGTGGATGTGTTATTTCATACCATTCATGGTTTATGGATAAAGTATTGATATTTTGTATGCAGGTTTCAATACGAATATTTATGTTATGTTTAAACCTTTTCATATGGGGAATGCATTGGACTTAGTAAGTGATGGGTGGAGCCCACTATAGCTCCTCGATGCATCTGTAGGACTCATGAGACAAACTAGTGTCTTGTCACAAGGCCTTGAAAAAATCATATTTGTAGTCTTGGACCAAGGCCTTGACTTTGTTGTTATGAAACTCTGGCATTATGCATTCCATCGTTTTGAAAGTGGCTATTGATATTGCATGTGATTATTCGACTAGTAGAATATTCATGTGAGTAATTAAATGGCATTATTTTGATTTATATTTTCCATATTATGATTAATTTTATGTTAAAAAGGATTTTTTTTTTGTTCAATACATTGCCTTAAATGTTTATGCTTATTTATGAAAGTTTCCACTATATTTTTATCCTTACTGAGCATCTAAGCTCACCCATTTCTATGTTTTATTTTTCTCAGGATGCGAAGAAGTATTTTATGACTAACCTGCAGGGATAGTCTAGGGATCTCAATTTTTTCCATGGAAACAATGTTGTTGTAGTTTTACATTTTATGATGTAATGTAAACCTTATAAATATATCTAGTACTTACAAGGCTACTAAACTAATCGGTCTTCTGAGACATAATCTTTTGTGATCATGCCAATGTTATGTAATAATGCATCGACTCTGGGTAACTAGGTTCGGGGCGTTACACTAAGTAATTAGTTAGTGTTTTTAATTCATATTAATTTTTAATTATAAACCATTATTCATTAAATATATGACTATTTAATGTAAATCACATAAATATTTTGTAATATATAAATCATGTTTATATACATTAATATATATCTATATATATAATATATTATATTTGTTAACATTATCAATAATCATCTAATTCAATATACATATTTTTAATTTTAATTTTTTTAATTTTTATTTTTCATATCTCGATATTTAATACATTCTATTTATTAGTATTTATAATTTATATATTGTATGATCAATTTATTCTTTTTTTATCAATAAATAATTAATTAAAAAAAAATTAATATTTTTTTAAATAACTAATTTTTATATTTTTTATTTATTTAATTATTACCTTTTATTTATTCATACCTTTATCAGTGCCAAGAAAGTGTTGATAAAGGACTCATTTATGAGTGCTAAAAATAAAAGCACTGATAAATGGTTAAATTTTTAAGTGCTTTCTTTAACACTGATAAAGATTCCATTTATTAGCCATTTTTTCTAGTGCTGATAAATATCAGCTCTGTTAAATGTTGGTTTTGTAGTTGTGAAATTAATATGAGAAATCAAAAGGGTAATCAAGTGAAATTAAGAAGGTGTTGAATCCATTGTTTCAAGAACCACTAACCTTTCAATTACAATATCTAAAACCAAGGATGAAGTATAGATATTTAAGGAACAAAAATATATTTCCAACCATATAATTAGTTAATTTATAAGTAGAACAAAAAGATAAATTGTTAAAAGTATTAAAGAAACACCAAGATACCATGACATAGACCATATTAGATATAAAAGGATTCATTACAGGCATGTGATTGTGTAAGATTATAATAGGAGATGAGGTCAATGCGATAGTGGGGTCTCAAAAAATTTTGAAACCTAATATTAATTTTTTTAATTTATAATTATTACGATTTTGGATGTTGGGTTGATATATCCTATATCTAACAGTGCATGGGATATCCCTATACTTGTAGTGCCAAGTAATGGCTGAATTATAGTGATGAAAAATTAAAAAATAAAAAAAATTCTACATAGTAAATAATTAGATATAGATTTTTCATTGATTATAAGAAGCTCAATTAAGATTCCATGAAGGATAATTTTCTTATACTCTTTATTGATAAAATGGTGGAATAACTTGTTTTTAACTCACATTTATACTTTATATATAGTTATTCAGGTTTAAAACAAGTTCTAATAGATCCATTGGATAAAGATAAGACTATTTTTACATGTCCATAAGTAATATTTTCTTATACAGGAATGTATTTTGGGTTATGTGGAGCTTTGGATATATTTCATGAGTGTATTTTTACTATATTCTTGGATATTATAGAGAAAAAACTGATATTTTTGTTAATTAATTCTCTATTATTGGAGTGTATATTGAATAATTATTATATTATTTATCCAAATGTTGTAAATTTTTAAAGATACTGACATGGTATAGGATGAGGAAAATTTACAGTTCACTGTAAGTGAAGGAATTATATTATGAAACATAATTTATGAATAAGGGATTAAGGTTGAAAAATAAAAAATAAAGGTGATATAAAAACTAAAAACTCTAAACTCAATGAAGGTAGTGATAAGTTTATTGGGACATTAATCCTTTTATTAAATATTTTTCAAATATTTTTCAAATATTTATAGAAAATTAATATCACTTTTGGTCATAAATTTAAAGATTCATTTTATAATGATTGTTTGGAATAATTTAAATAATGTTAAAAAAATATTTAATCTCAACTCCAATTATTATATCACCAGACAGGGAATTTCCTTTTGAGATCTTATATGATTATATTTATTTTATTGTTTGTTTTTTTCTTTGTCAATGAAGGAGAAGAAATAACATGTTATATTTTATGATATCAATTTTCTTAATGGAACTCAATTAAATTATCCAATAATTAAAATTTTAAATTAACATAGTGTAGTATGATATAAATAAATTTATACTATATCTAATTAGTGGTAATAATATTTCAATCATAGTATACCTAGATCTAAATTATTTTTTCTCAAAGAATAAAGACAATATAGGTTTACAATTTGATTCCTTTTCTAATAAAAAATTTATCCAGAGATAAAGGATGGAAAGGGGGATAAAAATAAAGTTTCATACCATCTTTCTAGATTAAAATATTCAAGGGAAGATAATTTTTATTTAATTACATGGTAATTTCCAAATTAATAACTATATTCAAACAACATTGGGGGACTGACTTGGTCTTCAAAATTTGGAAACTATATAGTATTTTCAAGTTACAAGAGTTATTGTATTAGAATATAAAAAAGTAGTCCAATTAATATATGAAATGTTTCTTCTAATAGTAATAATTTTTATATATTCAATGGGTGAATGTATTTATTAGAAAACGTGTTCCAAAAGATGTGGCGTTATCAATTCTGAATCATTATCACTCATAGACATGTGGTGAACACTATGGAAACTTGAAAACTACAGTAAAGTTTTTTCATTTTGTTTTCCACTATAGTAGTTTATATAGGGATACAATAGAATATTTCTAGTGTTATAATTAGTGTTAATGAATAAGGAACATGGTCATGAGAAAATAAATTCAAAAAATTAGAATTTTTCGAATCTGTAATTTATTATGAATGAGGTATTTATTTTATGGGTTCATTTTTAAAATCAAATTGAAATTAATACACACTTAATTTAGTGGACAATGTTTCAAAGTGGTTCGAGTCCATTTCATTTCTAGGAAACCTAGGAATTTTTGTTATTATATTTTTAAGGAAAATATCTTGTGAATATATAGAGTACTAATATACATTACTAAGGAAAATTAATTCTCTTTCTATAATAATCAATTCAATTCACTTGTGGATAAATATGGTTATATACATGAAATACGGGAAACATATCACCCATAAAGCAGTGTAAAAACTAACTTTTCAATTAAAGTGGGAAATTTTGGATAAGATGGTAAGAAATTAAAGGGAAAAATGTAAATTTATAATTAAAGATACATTGTGGGCATATAGAACTACTTAAAAAACTCTAATTATAAAATACCCTTGTATATTGGTATTTGGGAAGGAAATCCACTTGACTGTTTAATTAGAATACAACGAATTCTAGGTAGTAAAGTTAGAAAACATGGATTATAAGGGTGAAACTCAGAAAAATATGTTTGATTTAAATGAGTTATATGATATCATAAAAGTCTCGTATTATAATTAAAGGATCATCAAAGAAAAATATATGTTATTGGTTGATAGGATGATACAATAAAGGAAATTCAAAGAAGGGTAAAAAAAATTTTTGTTCATTTCAAATCATAATTTATTTCCTAGAAAAATAATATATCGGTGGTGAGGACCATTCAAGGTACTAAATATTAATTTAGATGGAGTAGTAGATAAAATTGAAAAAAAAATGAAACCATTCATAGTCAATGGGTAGATGTTGAAGTATCAGTTTATAGGAGTAAATTTAGATAAATTCACTATCACAAGGCTTCAAAATTGAAGATAAAGAGGTCAACTTGAAGACTTTAAAAAAAATTATCTTAAGAGTCATCCCAAGAAAAAAATTTTCATTTATTAAATTTTACATAGATTAAATATCAGTTAAGCCTTCTAAGGATTTTATATAATTTTTTTTTGAATTTACAGATTTTAAAGGATGGAGGTAGAAACTAATAGAAACGTACACACCATATAGAAGAAACAATCAAGGAAGGGGTATTATTTTATTCCTAAAAATTTATATATCATTCTAGCTAAATTTTATTATGATATAATTAATTATATTTTTCTAAATATATATATGATTAATATATAATAAAATCCAAGTGTATGTGAGAGTGAGTGTGTAGATTAGTTTGTGTGAGAAATACTTTAGAAAATTTCAGTCTACAACACTCTTGGAGAAACAAATCACTTATAAAACATGGAATATCTAGTTTAAATAACTTGTGCATTGAAGTTTAATTAAAATTGTTTTATTTGAATCGATTTATGTAATAAATGAACTCGATTATTAAACTCAACATTATGATACTTGTTTTTAATTTGAGTATAATCCTCTAGTGAGACATCCTAAATAAAAATTTTCCAATTTATATAAACTGGAGTAAAATAAGAAACCGATCACCAAACTAAGAAATTTTTTAAGATATATTTGTATTAGTTGTGTGTGAAAATTAAAATCCAAAAATAAGGGTCAAGAGTAATATGAGATATGATGGTCGAGTGTTAATTTCATTCCATGGTTATCATAATTAACCTTGGGGTGCCTATTAGTTATAATTGTAGATGAGATCTAACATTTTAGAAATTTTAATATTTTTTTCAATGTTAATTAAAACTAAAATAAATATTAAAAATATAAATTGATATATTTTTTATACTTTGGTTAATGTTTAATTAAAGTTTTAAATGGGTTAAATTATATTTTTTAATTTTTTTAATTCAATTATGAAATTATTTGGATAAATCCTATATTGAATTTGAAACATTCAAAATTAGTTTTAAATAATATATATTGGTGTTTTTAATGATTTTATAATTTTATGGATTAATTTTTTAAAAGATAAACTTAATTTTAATTTCTATCAATTTTCATGTAATAATATGAAGCTAGGAAGTTTAAAATATTGAATAAGAGTACAACAGTAGATATGAACTTCTAAAAGATACATAATTACCAAAATTTTTAAAGTAAATAACTATTATATGAATACCTAATATTTATATTAATTCTATGTAAAAATAACTAAAAATTATTGAAAAATTTTCAAATTAAAAGACTATTACATTGGATACATAATATTCATTTTTTATAATGTAAGATTCATCTATTTTTGTATATAAGAGTCAACATAAAAGAAAATTTTGGTGCCTCGATGATGAATTCATTGTGAGAGAGGAAGTATTGTGTATAAATATAAAATCTCAAAGCATAAGGGTCCTCCCATTCTAAAATCATTTATACCAATGTATGTGGTTGAAATGAGAGTAAATTTCATTTCCACATTCAAACCTATGGATAAATTAAAATACAAACTTCCAAAAATTATTTAGAGATTAACTTAAAATCTTATATCATTATTCTAGTCTATTTAAATCTAAAGGTGATCCTCAAGAAGTTTCAAATGGATCCCATCTAATATATGAAGAATATGAATAACATGGGAATAAATTTGAGATAAGGGGGATATTAGAGAGTGTGTTTCATGAAAATATCTTTAAAATTGGATAGGAAATGTAGTATATATTCCATAAGTTATCTAGATAAAGGAAAATCAACACTAAATTCTTCGAGGAGGATGAAAAAGTTTCCTTGATGCTATAAATATTTTCTTCCTGTCCATTTTTAAATGGTTTGGACCATTTTCCAATCATCCTTGGTTTAATTTATATTAGTTCTATTTTAATTTTTAGTTTAATGTTAATATACTATTTTTTTCTTCTTCATGGGTTTTTTCTTCTTCTATTCCCCAATTTCTTGTATTTGTAAATCTCTATGAAGTTGTTTTGTCCTCATTATTCATCATCATGATGAACTAAACCATTTTTGGTGGTTTTATGGGAATCAATTTGATGATCTTGAATTTATTCATTGTATTTTAGTTATTCAATCTCTAATTTTGGGGTGATGTGTTGGATCATAAGATCATCTTAGATGGATATACTTACAATAGGGGTGAATTGTAGTTTAAAAATTTTAAACTAATCAAAAAATAATACCTCATAATATTATTAGACTCAACCTTTGTCTGATGACCGAGAAAATTAATTGGAATCACAGTTGATTTGATTATATCAATTTGTGTTCTTGTCATATTCATAGATACACCCAAAAAAATAGTATAGAAAGATAATTTTGCAGGATAACTTTTTATTACATGCACTGTGGAATAGAATTTTAAAAATAAGTAATGAAATAGATATTAGAATTAATAATGAATTACAAGATATATTAAAATAAAAATTCTTCTAAAGTTATCCAAAACTTTATACTTATATTAAATTCTATCTTTCCTTACTATTAAATCCCTTAATATGATGATCGACATCTGTCTTCATATCCCCAAAATCCCACAACCTGATTAATTAGATTCACCATCTTCTAATCCTTATAATACCTCAATCAAAATAATGGTTGGACATGTGATTAAAAAATAAAGTATGTTATAAGGGGAACAACCTCGATAAGGATTCAGTATAACTACAACTGTCTAATGTACTAAAGATACTTTGTAATGATGTGTTCACAAGTATCAAACTTTAGATATATTGATTTGGGAATGTAATCAGATCCCAACCCTTCAAATGTCCATCTATTTATAGGTGAAGCTCCAATGGTTATATTTTTCAGTTAGTTGCAACAACCTTGGATATATGGCTCTTTTATAGCTCACAATGATCTGGCATAATTGAATGTTTGACATCTTTTTGTTTTATCATCCTTACAACTCTAAAAGTATTCCATATGATAAAAACCATTATTTTGTGATTCTGATTATAAACTTCAATCATCTTGATGAAATTTTTTATTGATTATCAATATTATGAAATATATCAATATTAGTGTAATAAAATAGTAGTATGGTTTGTCTGATGGTCGTTACATTTTTCAATCAGGTAGAAAAATATTAAGTCTAACCACTGGTCTGAACAAAATTCATTCTGATAATTGGAAACACCTTTAGTATGATGTATCATTTTGACTAATGTAATGTTTATATACTTAATACATTAAAAAATTTATATTTATGGTATAATGTAATGTTTTTTTAAAAAACATACTAAAAAAATTGGTATATAAAAATTTAGTAAACAATGTTTTATGAGATTTTTTGTGATTTCCAAAAAACAAACAAATAGAAAAAAAAGAAGTAATACTTATGAATCAATAATATTTCCCTTTTTTGAAATCACAAACCATAAAAACATTAATGAAAAATAACTTGAAAAACATACATCTATCTATTCTTCTAAAAAACATTGAAGTTATTCTTTATAACTTAACTCCTCCAGATTTTGTAACTCTTTTGTAATATTATGAAAAGTATTAGAAAATATTTTCCTTAAAGAATACTTCTCCCCCATTGGAATACATATCCCCCTTAGTAAAACATATCTCTCCCTTTATAAAACATTATCCCCCTTAATGAAATATTATCCCCCTTTTTTATTTTCAAAAATAAATGGGAATGGATCCTAATTTTCCTAAAATTTTCAAAGAGATAACATATGAAAAAAAATATTTATCTAATCATATAATAATTAATATTAATAACATGAACCTAAAAGTATTGGAAGACATTTAGATAATATTTATTATATGAAAATACAATTACATTCATCAAATATTCAAATGTTTGATAAAAATACATTGAGAGTTATAAAATAAATGTATTCATTGTTTCTACAACAGGGTCTTTATGAAATCCTTCATCTTTTTGAACTCATACCAATCCTTATCCATCATTTTGAAATTTTATCCTAAATTATTCTACTCTTAAACTTCATCCTTGAGTATTTTAATCTCTTTAGAATGATTTTTATTCCCTTCCTTAGTGAAGAAAATTCTAGGAATGCATGATTAGAAATGGGTAATCTCCAGCTCATGTTACGAAAATTTTCTTTCACAACATTCCCATCCATTTTTTTATCATCTATAAAATCATGGAATTATTCTATGAACATTACTCTACTAGAAATATATGATGATCACTTCTGTAATGAATTAACTATTTCTAAAAAGAGTTTCCTTACTTCCATAAATTGTTCATCATGCTCAAAAATATCAGTATCTATTTGGTTGGACCACTTAACCATCTGATTATATGAAGACATTTTATTTTTTAACTTTTCTTTAAAAACTTTCAAATCAGTATATATCCTGGTCACTAGTTCGATCAATACTTTGAGTAATTACGATTTTTCATTCATATATTCCTAAAGCAACATACATCTTTCTTTATGGTTTTGTAAAAAAAATTGATCAGTTTACATTTTCAAGGAAAGGAAAGTAAAATCAAAACCAGTTTGAGAAATAGTTTCTTATGAATATGATTAATTATGCTCAACCTGATTTTGTTTTGGTGTTCTCATTCCAACATCAACTTCATTTCCTTTATTTTCAACCTTTTTTGAAATTTTATGAGAAACTTTTTTTTGTATGAAACATTCATAACATCAATCCCCTTATCTTATTCTGCTTTATCAATGATTTTTTAATTTGAGTGTATTTTTAGTTCCTCTTACTTAGAGGATTATTTTTATTCCTTTTCTGAGGATGATACTTCTTTAGAAAATTATAAATATTCATCCTTATGAGACTATGAAGGTAAATGTGTTGAAGATAAAGATGATTATGAATATTTTTTTTCCTTTGATTCTTTATGTTTTTGGATTTCTTCATCATAAACTTATTTTTATTCTATCTATTTATCTTTTTATTATTTTTCTCTAATTTATACTTCTTATTCGACATCTTCTTATTTAAATTATTCTTTAACTTCCTTCTCATTCTCTTCCTTTAACTATCTGGAATCTCTCAAAGATCCTTTCTTAGTTGATTCAAGTTTTGATTCATTCCCTGGTACAATAGGAATGGATTATTAAAAAAGTAACTTTCCCTTTCCCTTGTTAGGTACTGAAGGGATATCAATAGGAAAAACTGAATTTTCTTTGAAAACTAATATGGATTAAAAAATGACTTCATCAGTGTGAGAAATCAGAAAGATTGGATTCTTATAATCTATCTAAAGATTTTTTAACAAAATATCAATAACCCTTTCTTCATGTAACCTATTCCTTTACTTATTTATTTTCTCTTATTCCTATAATTTTTTTACAATATGAATTTTTAATGCCTTATCTTTAGTAGGATCAAGACCAACTCTGGATCCACTGAATTCTTTGGATATTTATGAGCCATGATTCTTTCAAAAAAATCATTGGGTATTTTCTTTTATTTATTATATTTCATAACCGGTGAATATTCATCTTTTCACTTCTCCTTCTTTTCATCTTAATATTTCTTTAAAGGGTTTTACATTGGGAATTTCTCTTTAAAACTTTTATAAACACTTTATTATCTTATAATATAACTCCAATTTTATCCTCGACATTGTATCATCACTAATAAAAGATATATTCTCTCTCACTAGGTTTGTTTTTTTCACCTTAAAATTATTCATCTACTTTAATATCATTTGCTAATAAAATATTGAAACATTATAATCTTATAATTTTTTGAAACAATTTTGATATTCTCCAACATAATGAAGATAAACTTCACCAAATCAAACTTACTCATATTCAAAATATAGTCAAGAACAAAAACATCTTAAACCTGCAATATATCCCTGTCAACTTTACTAAGGATAAGATATCATTTCTTACATAATTCAATTACTCAATTTTCCAATGTTAGATAAGAAACATTTGTAACTTTCTTATAGAAAGAAATCATAGAATTTTCAGCCCTATGTTTCTAAAAAGTTCAAAGTATGTTTGGTAACATGGGAGAAGGTAAGTAATATTCTCCATCGGATAGAACACCAACCAGGTTTGGTACTCTTTTAAATAATAGATTTTACCTTTTCCAAACATTGTAAAGGAAACCTTATCATTACCATATTCTTTAACTAATTTTATAAAAGCATAAAACTCTGTAACTATCTTAGGAAAGTAAAGAACAAAATCTTTATCAGGATTTTAAACACAAAAAATACTCTCATACTTGAAATAAAATAATCCTTTTTATAGAATAATTAAACTTATCATAAAAACTTATTTCAAATATTCTTTCCTTAAAAACATACCACTCTTCACAGTCTTATTTGGTTTCCATCATAATGAGTTCTAATAGTGAATATCAGGAGAAAAGGAAAAAAATGGACTGAAAATTTTGAAGGGTGGTGAGGGTTGAAAATGAAATCTCAGAAAAACTGACATGGGACATAGGGTGACTTATTCTTTTATAGCCATTGGAGGTGATGGTTCAACTTCTATAATGAAACCAATGGTTTATATTGAAACCCTTTCTGATCTGATGTCCATGATTTAATCAATGAAGTTTCTGGGATTTATTTGAACTCTCAAAGTTTTAAAACCTTTATCAGAGTGAGGATCATTCCAATTAGAAAAAAATTATAAAAAAAAAATTAAAATAAAAAAAAATTATTTAAAAAAATTAGAATAACAAAAATTATAAACTAAATTAATGAAATTTTATAAAATCTAATAGACTATAAGAGTACCTATCAGATTGTAAAGGTTAATCAGTATGATTAACCTATTATTATTGGTCTTTGTAGAAAAAATAATTATGATATTTTTATAATGAAGTTTAATTATGATATTTTTATCTTGGAAAACTTGTTATGATATTTTTTAAAATAAAAACTAATTATGATAGTTTCTTAATAATTGATAAATTTTGTACAAAAAAATGAGTCATGAAATTTTATAAAGATTTATGATACTAAAAAACAATTTGATATCTCTAACTTTAAAAAGTTTATAAAAGATTGAGTCTCAAACACTAATTACAATAAAAACTTTCTTTTAGAAAAAACTAATGATTTATAAAACTAAAAGTTCATAAGAAAACCTAATTTTTTTTTTAAACAAAAACATATGTTCTCTCCCTATGAAAAGGAGTATATTAATATAAAGAGATGGGTCAAAAAGAAGTAGATATTAGTGATCACTTTATATTCATCATTCCTAGATTCTTAGTAATATATTCAAATCTATATGAACTAAGGGCTTTAGTAAAAATATCAGCAATTTGTTCTTTCATTCTGATGAATTTTTAAATTATATCTCTTTTATGTGTGTGATATTGAAGGAAATAGTATATTATATCTATGTGTTTAGAATGTGAGTGATGTGATGGGTTTTTTACATGAATAAATGGAACTTTTATTATCACAAAGTATTTTATTTTTAGTAAAATGAATTCCATATTATGTGAGTGTGTGTCGTACACAAAACAATTGACCACAAAAACATCCAACTGTCACATATTCGGCTTTAGTAGTTTAAATTGATATTGAGTATTGTTTATTATTGGACAAAGAAACTAAATAATCTCATAATAAATGACAAGTTCCATTTGTACTTATTCTTTCTATTCAACTACCATGAAATTCAATATCTGAAAAACGTTTTAGTTCAAAACCATTTTCGGAAGAATTGAATAGGCCTAAATCCATAGTTCCATTAAGATAACGAAAAATTGATTTTACATATTCAATATGGAATTATTTTGGATTGGTTTGATATCTTTCACATAGGAATATTGAAAAAATTAAATCTATATGACTAACTATTATGTCTATTATAATTTTTATCATATCTCTAAATGTTTTTTGATTAACTGGTTTTCCAATTTCATAAAGATATAATGTTTTGGAGGTACCAATAGGAGTAATAGTACTTTTAGTGTTTTTGTATCCAAATTTATTAATATTATATTTTATATACTTATATTGAGATATAAAAGTTACTTCTAGTTTTTTCTAAAATTTGAAAACCAATAAAATATGTTAACTCACCCATCATAATCATTTGAATCTCATACTTCATAAGATCCACAAATCAATCTACTAAATATTTTTTAGTTACACCAAATATAATGTCATCAACATAAATTTTTACAATAATATTATATTTATTTACTTTTATTATAAAACAATTTAGATCTACAGCTCCCTTAAAAAATTATTTTGTAACAAAAATCCAGTTAACATAACATAACAAGCTCTAGGGGATTGTTTGAGTCGATATAGTGCTTTGGTAAGTTTATAAACATATTCTAGATGTTTAATATTTTAAAAAACTAGTTTGTTGTTCTACATAAACTTTCTCTTAAACATATCCATTAATAAAATCACACTTCACATCCATTTAAAATAATTTGAAATTAAATAATGATATAAAGGTTACAAGTATTTCAAAAACTTCAATTATTTCTACCCACGTATAGGTTTCTTCATAATATATTCACTCTTATTTATTATAACCTCTAGAAACAGGTATAGATTTATTTATAACTATTATTTCATTTTCATAACATTTATTCTAAAAATCCATTTTACTCTAATTATAAAATTTTATATAGATCATCCAACAAAAGTCCATACATTGTTCCTTTCAAAATCATTGAGTTTTTCATGCATAGCCTTAATCTAATCATTTTCACCTCAATTCTCATCATGATTATTAGGTTAAAATTTGGATAATAAAGCTAGATTATCAATTTTATTTCTCAAAGAAATTATAGTGCTAACTGATTGATCTACCTAACCAATGATACATTCATTAGAATCATTCCGAAGAAACAATTGAATTCTTGGGTTTTCAAACGTTTGTTATTCAAAAATAGTTAGAAAACATTTTGGAGGAATAACTTCATAATAATATTCTTAAGTTACTTATTTATGATAATAACTTTAAAATAAGGTTTGAAAATTAGTTTTAGAAATAACATCTGATGATGTAGTTTGAGGTTGTTTGAAAATAAAGGGATCAATTTCATCAAACTTAATGTGCACTATTTCCTTAATAGTACAAGAATTTTTATTAAAAATTCTATAATCCTTAGAAGTAGTGGAAAAACCTAAAAATATTCCTTCAATGGATTTAGGGGAAATCTTTTGTAAATTATCTTTAGTATTCAGAATTAATACTTTACAACCAAAAACTTCCGAGTAATAAAATTTTAGTTTTCTTCCTATCCACAACTCATAAGGATTTTTATTATGAAAAGGTATAATTAAAAATAAATTTATAGTATATCATGACGTACTAACTACTTCAACCTAGTAATATTTTTCATCTTAGTACTCTCTCAACATGGTTCTAGTAATGTCTTGAAGAATTTTATTTCTTCTTTCAATTACACCATTTTTCTAGGGTGTTCTAGGTGATTAAAAGATAAATTCAATACATTTATTACTAAAAAAATATTCAAAATCATAATTTTCAAATTATCCTCCATGATCACTATGAATAGTTATCAAGGAGACGTTTTTCTCATTTTTAACTCTGGCTAAAAAAGTTTTAAAATAACTAAAGGCTATGTATTTCTTTGTAATAAAATAGGCCCATGTGTATCTAGTGTATTCATCAACTAAGTCATATATGTAGTATTTTCCACCAATACTTCTAGTTTGTGTAAGACCAAGTAAGTCCATGTTCACTAACTGTAAGGTATCATAAGTTGAGACTTCACTAATAGATTTAAAACTTGACTTATATTGCTTATCGAATTGACATGGGTTGCAGACTTTTGAATTATCAAAGTTATGTTCCAATATATCCTTAAAAAGTCATTTCCTAGTAAATTTAGCTTTTTTTATAAGGTTACAGTGTCCTATAATTCTATGTCATAACCGATATTGATCTTATATTACACTAAGGCAAGGTATGTCTTGGCTCCTAATTTCTTCTATGTTTAGTTTGTAAACATTCTCATACCGATTGGGAGAAAGAATAATTTCATCCTTGGAACTATATACAGTATATTTATCATTCCAAAATTTCACAAGGTAACCTTCATCACAAAATTTACTTACTCTTATAAGGATGTTCTTTAGTTCTACAATAGATAAAACATTTGAAATAAGATTTTTTTATAGAATAATAATGTTACCTATTTTAATAATATCTCCTTGACCCTTATCTTCAAAAGTTACTTTACCAACTTTCAACTTGATTATATTCTTGAAGAAATGTTTGTTTCTAGTCATGTGTCTAGAAAACCCAATATCCATATACCAAATGTTGTTTTTGGAAGTTTCTTTATCTTCCTAAAAACAAAAAGATTGTTTTTTCTGAACCTAAACCTTCTTAGGTATGATATTATCATAAAATAATATTTTGGGAAACCACATTTGTCTAACTTTATTATTTTGGGAAATGTCTTTTTTTAAAATAATCATTATAAAATCCTAAATATTACACACAATTCAAAAAATAATTTTTCTTAGGGTGCCCACCAATTTTTTACTTAGTATAAAAAGGTGCTCTTTTAGAAACGAAGTAATTGTTACTAAAAATAGTTTTTTTTTAAATCCATTATGGTATTACCATTATAAGGAATAATTTTATTATAAATTTTATTTAGGTTTTACTTATCAGTGATTTACTTTGATAATATTTTCTTTAAGATAAAATTTCAAATTTTAGTTTTAAAACTAAATTCTTATCCTCATTGGTAATAGTTTTGGAACATCGTTTATCAGAATTATTTTGCAAACTATTTTTCACAAATACAAATTTTACAAAATATTTTGAAATAGATTATTTTTCAAAATTAGTTTTATCAATGTATTTTGAAATATCTAATATTTCATTAGTCAAAATATTTATTCTCTAATTTACCTTTTCAAGTTTAGCTTTGGAATTATCATGTTTTTTACAAATATTACAATTTTCATTTTCGAATAGTATGGAAAATCTAGACACTTCATCATAATAGGGTAAAATATTATCTTCTATTGAGGAAGATTAGTCATCAAAAGATGTATAATTTTTCTCATCAGGATAATTTTCATTTAAATGAATATTAGTTAAAGATTTATCAATGTGAACATTTTCTATTATAAAATTATTTACCATGGGTTGCCAAAATATCAATGTTACTTGTCTAAAACTTTCATTTTCAAAAGAGAATCCATGATTGGAACTCCATGTATCAAAATATTTCAAATCATTATTACATTTATACTTATAGTATTTCTTGGTAATTATGTATGAATTTATTTCCTTCTTATCTTTCCTTTTCAAATTTGGATAATCAGGTAGAATATGTCCTGATTTCTTACATTCATAACAAGTGACCTTGAAATCATTCTTCTCACCTTTATCCTTATGAATATTTTTGTATCATTATTCAAATATTTTATAAATATATTTTTCATAATTCTATCCATATTTTCAAACTCATTTTTTGAAGTTGCTGATGAAATTTAGTTGGATTTAATAAAAACTTTTTTTTTCATGAAGATTTTACTATTTTCTCTATAGACCAAACTTTAGAAGGTATAGTAGATATTATATTAAAAGAAACTCCACCATTTTTTATTTTTAAACATATATTTTTAATATTCCATCATACTGCATGATATTTACAATCAAATAGTCAAGATTAAGATTAGTAATCTCATTTGTATCATCCACAACAGTTCTTTTTTATTCCCACTCCTTGGGAACTATGTCTATAATATTTTTGACCAATATTTCATCATAAATAATTTTTTCCCCAAGACACTATAAAATATTAATAGTTTTCATGAACCTTTAGTTCATCTTAGAAACTAACTATCTAGGAATATAATCAATGGCTTTGTAGTCATCTCTAATAATATCTCTTCTTCTTTCCATAACTTTGGATATACCAAAATTTGTTATTTAAAATTTACTCTAAATATTATTCGCAGCTTCACAATATGATATATGAATATAGATATTCCTTTTTATATAACACAATAAATTATTTTATACATTTTACTTCAACTGATATACCAATTTTTCATCATTTTTTAAAGAAGAAACTTCCTTATCAAGAGTCTTTTATTTTCTATTAAGCATTAATAAGTTATCAACTCCAATGTTGATCATAAAATTTTTTATTTAGTCTCTCCAATATTCATATTCATTCTCATCAAAGATAGGTGTTCAACTGGGATTCATATTGTCACGAACCAGTCCGAGTCGACCCTGAACCGGTCACCCAGGCCAGCCCACGACAAGTCTCGAGAGGCGTTCCCGATCCTCCCAAGATGGTGACAAGAACCAAGGTCATAAATAGAGTACACAAGGGAATGATTTCTCCCATATATAAACAATCAAACAAACAACGGAAATAAACGGACAGCCCAAAATGAATTTATATAAAAATTGAACTAAATATTATTTGTACAAGAAACTAAAATTAGAACAAAACCAATAACTCAACTGAACAATCCCGATGAACAACTAACTCCATGTGACACTTCTGGTCACTCTCCAACACAATGATAAAATTTCGCCCAAGGTGATCGAACTAAAGATTAAACCTGCACAAGGGCTAAAAAAAGAAGAAGACTATAGGCGTGAGTATTAAAACTCAGTAGGTTAGCCCGATATTCTATTCCCAATGCACATTCCTTTAAAATAAAAGAAACATCAATTTATAGTTTTAAATTCAAGATTTGAAAGTATGTTTTTCAAATGAGGTTCCATGCTATAATAATTATCAGACAAAAACATGCATGTTTAATAAACAAAAATACAAGAAACAATTATTTTCAAAGAGGTGAAACTTCAAAATGAAAATAGTTTTCAAGAGGGAAACTTTAAAGAATTTTAACATTAAAATAAATAACACATACTACTGAATTTACAAACCAAACACACCGTATGCCGACGGTGAGTACAAAATAGCCAATGAGCACTAGTCACGGGAATACCCCTAGGCACTAGTTAGTTGTGAGCCCCAGGCACCTTGTATCTCGGTGAAAGTAACCATAATAAATATCCATTCTCGTGCACGAGCCACTAGTAGGAAACATACCCATAACCTAGTGGTCCCCAATCATCATCATCATTATAGTTTAGTTAGTGTTTTCATTGTCAAACTAGCTACGTGAAACAAAGGCCAACCCCCACAGAATCACTTGTATACTAGTACACGTCTGCCCACCTAGATACCCAGGATTCCCTTTAGTGCTCAATCAAGTTAAAAATATTATCAAATACACATTTCATATCCACATTCCATTCCAAAACCATAAAAACACAAACAGACCATAATCTTTATTCACATTTCTTACACTAATCAACAAACCGCTAAATATTTTGGTAAAACAATTTCATGTAGTGTATTGAGGCTTTGCACATAAAACACTTTCAAAATCACTCTTTCAATTATAAAAACACATCAAAACCAAACCAAATAATTTTTGGCAGCCCAATAAACATTTAATAAATTCATTTAATGGACCATAAAACAATCCCAATTGCACAACTTGTTATATACAAGTAAAACACTCCTTCATTTCTAGGAAATGCCAAACGGGCCTTTAAACATTTTCTCAAAACTAACCTTTGAGGAAGGTATGCATTTTAATTTTATTAATGATCTGTATAAACACCATTTACAGAAGAAAAACACATTCATAAATCTCCTATAATACTCAGGTTACATATTCAAAACACAACCATTTTCATAAAGATGTGAAACAGTCCAGTTTTGGGCAACTCGGGCCAAAATATGTTGTAAATAAAAACCCACTTGATTGTAAAAACAAATAAAAATAGGAAATCCATTTAAGTACACCAAAATACCATTTATCATTCTTCCAAATCCTTTATAAATCCAAACAAATAACTTTTAAATCATACATCACACATAAAAGCCAACCGGGCAATTTACTGAACACATGACATGCCCTTTTTAAACAAAACAATTTATTTTAAGTACATGAAAAGGAATAAAACACCAATTGAAAGCCATATTTTCATTCAATATACTGTAAGATGTTAAAAATACCATAAACCAGATTATAAACCTCACAAAATATTTTCAAAAGATAACGGAACATTTAAACAAACACTTGTTGAGCACTTTCATGGAAAAACAACACTACCTTTCACAAAACAATGATTAAACAACCACTTTGGACACCAAGAAAATTATCCAAAGGATTAAAAACAATAATAAACATTATTATCAGTTTAGGAAAATAATAAAATGATGAAACTTGAATGATAAAGGCATGTGCAAGGGATATCCTACCTCAAATCCTTGGCGTAATTGAAACGCACACCCGAAATCACCCGCCGCGGGTTTATAAACCCTAAAACTATAAATACCAGACCTAAAAAAACATAAAACCCATCAAAAAACATTTTATAATAAAACCCTAGGTCTATAAAGACTATGGTATAATATAAAACCAATAAATAATGAAAGGAGGGGGAAGAGGAAGAAGAAAGGAGAAGAAATCTCACCTTTCATCCTAAAAACTCTTCGTCTTCCATTAGATCTGAAGCCCTATAGAAAAGGGAATAGCTTGAAAATTCTTGAAGAGATGCCCAAGGTCTGGACGAACCAGGGCAAGAAGATTTGTGGCTAAAAGAGTACGAATTGATTCATTTATGAATGATTAAAGTTACCTTGGCAATTCTGGGCGATTTGAGGTTTCCTGAGACTTTTCGCCCTAATCTGCGACCCACATGAGCTCCAAAGAGGTAACATCGATTATGAGGGTTAGGATAGGGTTATTGGATTCGAGGGGGAGTTGTAATCACCGAAAATAGTAAAAAATGAAAAATATATAAATGAAACAATATATTTTTTTTAAACAGGAAATGGGCCCATGGGCTGGCCCAATACCTAAATATGTAACCCAAATTTTCCCAGATTATTAATTTCTAATGGGTCCAAAAGGATAAATAAATTTTAATATATCAGTATAGGACAAGTGGAAAGTTTAATGGGTGAAAAATTATGAAAAACAAAAGAGTTAAAAAAGAAACAAATTCATTTTTTAAAATTGGGAATGGGCTCACGGTTGGCCCAAATCATGAAGTAACCACCCTTTCTTCAAAAACTCCTAAACAAGCAAAGGGGATCCCGAATTATGGTGGTTAGACATATATGAAACTTCAAAACTCAAGATTCATCTCATCAAATACCCATTAAAGGGATCAGGATTTCTAATGGGCCGGATCAATACAAAGACAGAAAAAAAACCGTGTGTGACAATTCTCCCCACCATTAAAGCTTTCAGCCCCCGGAAAGCCATAACACTTTCCGACTGAAAAAAAACAACACCTAAGGATTCCAGAAAGTACTCCCCACCATTAAGAATCAACTAGCACTAGAAATTTTCTTAGGATGAAAATCTAGGAGACCCATGGTGGGTCTCCCCACCATTGGAAACCAACTAGCAATGAGTAGACAAGAATTGAACATGAGCTAGAGTTGGGACTCACTCACACAAACCCAAAAAAAACCCCCTACAAAAAACTAAAGTACCAAGTTAATAGAGTTACAACATGAACATATAAACCACCCACTCCCGAATGGAGGGGGAAATAACTTGGTCGACAAATTCAGCACAATTCTGGACCCCCGTCACTTGGGGATGGGAGGGAAGGGGACCCAATAATTTGGCCACTGAAACAACAAAAGAAACAAAGAAAATACCCAAAAATATCCCCCTATGAATAGGTAACACCAAGACTGCACCTGATTTTTACAGGCGGTCTACACAGGGACATTGATTCAAAACCCACATCCATGAAGGAATAACCATAGACAATGTGTGAGGGGTTAAGTCCACCATGCTTGTTGTGACAAAGGGAAATTCATAGAAATGAAGAACCAAAACATTGACATAGAAAATAACTTAACAAAACAGAGGAGTAAGGATCCTAATCAAGCACTCCACACCTCTTTCAATTTTCTGACTGCGTGAAAAGCTTCACTCTGAGGCCTATGGCTGGAGCCCTGATTCTTGAAGCATTTGCTGCACCGCAGTCAGGTGATTAGGATCACACCACTCAAAAAAACCACACTTGATCACCAAACAAAAACCTTCATCTAAATAGGAACTCATAGATACATACCAAAATTCTATCTCACTCCAAACGAGGGGCAGAATGGACATGGAATACGATGAAACACATCAACATCACCGAACACAACTGCTCTGTCCAAAAGAATTATCATGGCCTAGAAGCACTTTTAATAGATCCCAAACAGCTCTCTATTCCAAAAAACAGGTTGAGGCATCCTCAAAAGAGGTGGATTTAAAATTTTAAAGGAATTTTTAGGTTGATTAGCAGGAAATATTTTCAATGCAGAACTATCCATGGCCACATCACAACATCAAACACATTTTTAGAAACCCAATGAAAATTACTCCAAAACTGATCCACCAACAAGATCTCATCACTAGATAGAACAAGAATATGAATTCTAGATCACATGGAAGCTAACCAAATAAAGAACTCTTCTAAGACATAGAAAAATCAAGCCACATAACAACTGTTTTTTAAAAAAAAGGCCACAATTTTCAGCTTAAAACAATTTTAAAAAGTCAAACTAACTTGGTGGGTTTCCACATTCACCAATGGTGTTTCATCAAGTATCACCCACATGCACATTTCCATGCCACCCCTGGCACCCAACCACCATACCATATTGGCCATACTTCCAGATATAAATAAAACAATGCATGTGAGCACCCATGAAAACACCAAAGGCTAAAATTAAACATCATAATTCAAAAAAACAATTTACCTTCAAAAGGAACACTAACCACCAAGTCAAAAAACATTTTCATGTTTCACAAAAAAAACCACAATTAATTAAGAACCATTTTCTTGAAAACCTACCCCTTTTTATTTTTAAAAACTTTTTAAATAACCAAGCCACTCCAAACAACCCCTTCCCATTATTTTTATAAAAAAATCAGCAATGTATATTTTCATAATCCGGGGTCCATTAAGACCAATAACGTTTCTAGTAAAACAACAACTGATCAAAACTAATTTCCAAAACTAATTTATCTGATTCAAAAACTTTATAACATACTAAAATACCCCATTTAAAAAAAAGATCCAGAATCACTTTAAAATGATTCACAATTTCAAAACTTTTTATTTCAACAAACCACAAGTTTAGATTATGGATAATCCAATCCCTTTAAATCATTTCTACTTCCCTCCATTTTTTTCCACAAAAACACAACCTTTCAAAACCATTCTTATATTTAATTATTGAAAACCCCATTTTTTCACTTTTCAAAATATAATCCTTACATTAAAACCCATTTCCACAATTCTCACACAAGGATTTTAAAAACAAAAATTCAGAATTCATGAAAGGTTTAAGAGACCCAAAAAAAAGGGAACTAGTGTCGGTGGGTGACTTGACTATATGGTTGGCGGCCATATGCCAAACACAACACCAACACAGAGCGACTTATTAGGACCATTCCCCAGCTCCACATTGTTTTCCAGGCCCTGTGAGCTCACGAAGGCCATTGGTCAGACTCCCCTTGTCATATCCCAATACCAAACAATCAACTAGAACAATGGACAGTAATAAAACCGGACTTCCATGGAAACCTGAGGATTAGAAAAAGAAAGAGTTTGTGACGCTCTTCTTGAACTTACCCCTCAAGTCCCAACAATCCTACTCCATCTAACTTGACATCCCCAAATAAACAAGGGCGCTCTAAAAAGAATGGTCCGCTAATAGACGACCTCCTCTGATACCATTTTGTCACGAACCAGCCCGAGTCGACCCTGAACCGGTCACCCAGGCCAGCCCGCGACAAGTCTCGAGAGGCGTTCACGATCCTCCCGGGATGGTGACAAGCACCAAGGGAATCAATAGAGTACACAAGGGAACGATTTCTCCCATATATAAACAATCAAACAAACAGTGGAAATAAGTGGACAGCCCAAAATGAATTTATATAAAAATTGAACAAAATATTATTTCTAAAAGAAAATAAAATTAGAACAAAACCAACAACTCAACTGAACAATCCCGATGAACAACTAACTCCATGTGACACTTCTGGTCACTCGCCAACACAATGATAAAATGTTGCCCAAGGTGATCGAACTAAATATGAAACCTGCACAAGGGCTAAAAAAAGAAGAAGACTATAGGCGTGAGTATTAAAACTCAGTAGGTTAGCCCGATATTCTATTCCCAATGCACATTCCTTTAAAATAAAAGAAACATAAATTTATAGTTTTAAATTCAAGATTTGAAAGTATGTTTTTCAAATGAGGTTCCATGCTATAATAATTATCAGACAAAAACATGCATGTTTAATAAACAAAAATACAAGTAACAATTATTTTCAAAGAGGTGAAACTTCAAAATGAAAATAGTTTTCAAGAGGGCTGCTTTAAAGAATTTTAACATTAAAATAAATAACACATAATACTGAATTTACCAACCAAACACACCGTATGCCGACGGTGAGTACAAAATAGCCAGTGAGCACTAGTCACGGGAATACCCCTAGGCACTAGTTCGTTGTGAGCCCTAGGTACCTCGTATCTCAGTGAAAGTAACCATAATAAATATCCATTCTCGTGCACGATCCACTAGTAGGGAACATACCCATAACCTAGTGGCCCCCAATCATCATCATCATCATAGTTTAGTTAGTGTTATCATCGTCAAACTTGCTACGTGAAACAGAGGCCAACCCCCACAGAATCACTTGCATACTAGTACACGTCTGCCCACCTAGATACCCAGGATTCCCTTTAGTACTCAATAAAGTTACACATATTATCAAATAAACATTTCATATCCACATTCCATTCCAAAACCATAAAAACACAAACATCCCATAATCTTTATTCACATTTCTTACACTAATCAACAAACCGCTAAATATTTTGGTAAAACAATTTCATGAAGTGTATTGAGGCTTTGCACATAAAACACTTTCCAAATCACTCTTTCAATTATAAACACACATCAAAACCTAACCAAATAATATTTTTCAGCCCAATAAACATTTAATAAATTCATTTAATGGACCATAAAACAATCCCAATTGCACAACTTGTTATATACAAGTAAAACACTCCTTCATTTCTAGGAAATGCCAAACGGGCCTTTAAACATTTTCTCAAAACTAACCTTTGAGGAAGGTATACATTTTAATTTTATTAAGGATCTATATAAAAACCATTTACAGAATAAAACCACATTCATAAATCTCATATAATACTCAGGTTACATATTCAAAACACAACCATTTTCATAAATATGTGAAACAGTCCAGTTTTGGGCAACTCGGGCCAAAATATGTTGTAAATCAAAACCCACTTGATTGTAAAAACAAATAAAAATAGGAAATCCATATAAGTACCCAAAAATACCATTTATCATTCTTCAAATTCCTTTATAAATCCAAACAAATAACTTTTAAATCATACATCACACATAAAAGCCAACCGGGCAATTTACCGAACACATGACATGCCCTTTTTAAACAAAACAATTTATTTTATGTACATGAAAAGGAATAAAAAACCAATTGAAAGCCATATTTTCATTCAATATACTTTAAGATGTTAAAAATACCATAAACCAGATTATAAACATCAACAAAATATTTTCAAAAGATAACGGAGCATTTAAACAAACACTTGTTGAGCACTTTCATGGCAAAACAACACTACCTTTCACAAAACAATGATTAAACAACCACTTTGGACACCAAGAAAATTGTCCAAAGGCTTAAAAACAATAATTAACATTCATATCAGTTTAGGAAAATATTAAAATGATGAATCTTGAATGATAAAGGCATGTTCAAGGGATATCCTACCTCAAATCTTTGGCGTAATTGAAACGCACACCCGAAATCACCTGCCGCAGGTTTATAAACCCTAAAACTATAAATACCAGACCTAAAAAAACATAAAACCCATAAAAAAACATTTTATAACAAAACCCTAGGTCTATCAAGACTATGTTATAATATAAAACCAAGAAATATGAAAGGAGGGGGAAGAGGAAGAAGAAAGGAGAAGAAATCTCACATTTAATCCTAAAAAAACTCTTCATCTTCCATTAGATATGAAGCACTAAAGAAAAGGGAATGGCTTGAAAATTCTTGGAGAGCCTCCTATGGTCGGGATGAACGAGGGGAAGAATATTTGTGGCTAAAAGAGTAAGAATTGATTGATATATGAATGATTAAAATTACCTTGGCAATTATGGGAAATTTGAGGTTTCCTGATACTTTTCACCCTAATCCGCGACCCACATGAGCGCCAAAGAGGTAAAATCGATTATTAGGGTTTTTATAGGGTTCTTGGATTCGAGGGGGAGGTGGAATCACCGAAAACTAGTAAAAAATGAAAAATATATAAATGAAACAAAATATTTTTTTAAAACAGGAAATGGGCCCATGGGCTGGCCCAATACCTAAATAAGTAACCCAAATTCACCCAGATTATTAATTTCTAATGGGTCCAAAAGGATAAATAAATTTTAGTATATCAGTATATGACAAGTGGGAAGTTTAATGGGTGAAAAAGGATGAAAAACAAAAGAGTTATAAAAGAAACAAATTCAGTTTTTAAAACTGGGAATGGGCTCACGGTTGGCCCAAATCATGAAGTAACCACCCTTTCTTCAAAAACTCCTAAACAAGCAATGGGGATCCCAAATTATGGTGGTTAGACATATATGAAACTTCAGAACTCAAGATTCATCTCATCAAATACCCATGAAAAGGATCAGGATTTCTAATGGGCCGGATCAATACAAAGACAGAAAAAAACTGTGTGTGACACATATTATCAATAGATCTAATATTCATACCTATCATCTAAAATTAATAAAAACTCTTTTCTAAAAATACACATTAGTTTATCAATTTTTATAAACAAAAAGTTTATAAAAAAACTTAGACAATGTTTAGTAAGTAAAGAAATTATAAAATCAACAAGTATATAAGTAGTGTAAACCTTCTACGATACCATGTTTAGGATCATAGTAGTAGATTAGATGGTTATACTTACAATAGGGGGTGAATTGTAGTTAAAAAATCTTAAACTATTCAAAACACAATTCCTCTTAAAGTAATAGTATTGGACTCAGACTTAATCCGATGATTAGAGTAAAGGAATTGGAATCATTGTCGATCTGATTATATCAAAGTATTTTCTTTTCATATTCATAGATACACTAATAAAAAAATAGTATATAAATCTTAGTATGAAGACTAACTTTCTATTACATGCATAGCGTAATGAACTTGTAAAAACAATTAATAAAATATCTAGTAAAAGTATTAATGAATTAAAAACTATATTAAAATAACACACACTTTTAACCTTAAGAGTAATGGTATTTAATACCTTGACTAAAGGTATCCATAGTTTTATTCTTATTTTAAATTCTATCTTTCATTACCAAGAAATCATTTGATACAATAATTAGAATAAGTTGGGTATTCCTATCCCCGTAATCCCTTGATACAATGATCAGCATCTTCTTTCCTATCCTCGAAATCCCTTGATCTGATGGATCGAATTCACCATCTTATTATCATCGGAATCCCATGATCATAACAATGATCAGAAATGTGATTAAAAAATAAAATATGTTTTAAAGGAAATGACCCTAACAAGGATTCCTTAGAACTATAACTCTATAAACTATTAAAAATACATTGTAACAAGATATTAATATAGATAAAACTTTATATAGATTAATTTGATAATGTGAATAGATACCAACTCTTTAAATGAACGACTATTTATTGGTGAAGCTTCAATGGTCCTATTTTAGAGTTAGTTACAATGGGCTAGGATAACTGGTTCTTTGATAGCTCACAATCCTCTATAATAACTGAATGTACAATGTCATTTTTTTAGCATCATTAAAATTCTAAAATTATTCCTTATGATAGAAACAATTCACATGTGCTTCTGATTATAAAATTCAATCAGTCTGATGGAATTTATTATTGATTATCAATATGATGAAGTGTATGAATATTAGTCTAATTAATCAATACTAAGGTTGGTCCAATAGTAATTAATTACTTAATTCATGTACTAAAAATGTATGTCTATCCACGTTTCTGAACAAAATTTATTATGATAATCAAAAACACCTTCAATCTGATGTATCGTATTGAGTAATGTAAATTTTATATATGTAATACATTAGAAAATTTTATGTATGGCAGAAAGTAATTTTTCTACAAAAACATAATAAAACATATGGTATATAAAATGATAGTAAAAAAAGTTTTAAGAGAGTGTTTGTGATTTCCAAAACTAAAGGAATAGAAAATAAAGAAGCAATGCCTCTGAATAAACATTATGGTGAAGGTGGAAGGTGGTAGTAGTTGTTTTTACTGTATCTTCAATAAACACAATTTTTTCCCTTCATTATCTAAACATTAAAGTCTTCTACCAATAAAATCACTCACTATAAAGTATAGGTGAGTAATTTAATAGCATAAATGGTATGAGGTTGTTATTATTTGTTTGATTGGGTTCACATCCTCAGTTTAGGAGTGTTCTTTACCACTCACCAAGGAGAAAAATGAGCTGTTGGTATGCTTGATGGTTATTGATTAAATTGGTATTCTCTTATATGGGAAATAGTCAAGGGTAAATAGATAAATGGCATTGAGAATTCTTATCAGATTAGGTGATTTTGAATAATAAAAAAATTATGATATAACTCATTGGAATTTAGAATAAGATCATTTAATGTTCTTTTTAATTATTTTTGTGTTTTTATTCCTTTTTATTACATTAATTCAAAAACCCACTAATTATACCTTAATGTTCTATTTTAAAATATAAAAACAACAACAAAAAATATAAGTGTTAGGGAAGTGATTTTATAGTATTAGATATTTATGATAAAAATATATGGTCATCTCTAAAGATATTTATAGGGTACTATAAATTCAATTTTTATAACCCCATTAACAACCAAATATATGAAAATTGGATTCGTTGTCAAGTATTTGAGTTGATAATTTACTTTTTTTACATTATATACTATTAATTTGATTTATTTTATTTATTTCTCATATATTTCTTCTTTTTTTCTTTTTTTTCTTTTTTTCTATATTTATTCCTTTTTTTTCTCTAACTGGTTAGAGCATCAAAGTGGGATCCTTCTTTAATGGATACTCACATTTTTTCATATAATCAAGAGATTGAAAAAATCATTTCTATGTTCAGGGACTCTCACTTGACAAAACTATTTAAATCTAATCAATATCTATTCTTTTAGAATACTAAGGAGAAATAACTTATGACATAATAGGGGAAACCTTTAGTACACACTGATGGGTGGAATAGTGGAATATACTACATCTATATAATAATTTATAAATAATTTTATATATACTCACGTCATCATAATTGTGAAGAACCAATTCCATGGGGGTCCAAGAGGTCATCACTAACTCTTTATTGTGGGACTAACTACTCAAGGTGTAGTAAAGTGATATGGGATAATTAAATTAAATGATAACTATAATGGACATCACCCTCCAAGAAGCCATAGAGAAAGGGAAACAATAATAATAACAAGAATAAGAACATATTTTATTTGCTCAAGAAGACTACTGGAATCAAGGTTTTTCATAGTTGGAAACAGAGTGAATTTTGTGTTTGTTGTCAACCCATGCTATTTTGATCAAGTAGCTTTCAATTAAAGTGATCTTACAATTCAAGAGGATGTGGTTTTTATGGTGGCATCATTTCCTAGTGTTTGAAAAAATTTTGGAGCTCAAAATTTAAAGGAAGGTACAAGCATCGTGAAAGAAATATTTTTAGTGTTGTCACTTCAATAATAAGGTAAATACAAGGATTTTGTGATAAATGGAGCTTCGTAAAGACATGATGTTTTGTGAATAAATTTGGAATCTAGTTTCATGAAGGATTGATGTTCCATGAATGAGGTTTCATGAATACTGGTTGAGGTGTGATGGGAATAAGGTAGTCTACAGGACTGTGGGAAGCCTTGATAATGGAAAAACAACACTGACACTTCACGAAGAAAAGGAGCATCATGAACATGAATGTAGAGGTTTGAGAAAAATATGAGGTTATCCTGAGAGCTTCTAAAAAGAGGTGTTACCTATAAATATATGGCCTCTCATATTCTTAATTAATGGAGAAAATTTTTGAATGGATAAAATTATCTGATTTTATGAAGGTTCTTTGTGAAGATAATTCATTTCAAAATCGGGTACTATTTGTGAACTAAAGTTTCATGAAAATTATGTCTAAGAACTGATTGACCTTAAGGAATCTCAGAAAAGGGGGTTTCATGAAGACTAGAATATTTGTTATTTTTTGGAGTTCTACAAAGGTTGGGAGCTTCACGAAGGATGGAAGCTTCACGAAAGGTAGTGGGTTCCTGAAGTATAGAGTATATTTGAAATAATAAGTGGATTTCATAAAGGTTGGGAGCTTTATGTATAGTAGTGTTGGACATCTGGTTTTAGTGAATAGTGCTTCCAATTGCATAAATTTAGGACTATGGTGAAATAAAATTCTTGTGATAATTAAATAAAAAGACCTAAATTCCCAATATATTAAAGTTATATTCAAGTTGATAAACTGAGTAACAATTATCCTAATGAAATGAGAAAGGGAGGGTTGATTAAAGTGATCTGAAGGAGGTAATGTGTTATCCCTAAAATTCTTATAAAGGAATTGTGTTTGTCATGGAGTGAACATGTTCAAAAAAATATAATCCACATAATCTAGTAAAGTTTAGTGGATTTGGATAAGACAGACACACTATCAGTGTATGCTCTTTAGGCTAGCCCTTAGTGGTGAAACAAGTAAAACTATTGTGTTGTGTTTTTTTATATATATTTTGGTGTTTGATAATTTCATAATTCCATCAGATAAGTTTAACAGGTTACTACCAATGTAGGGATAAGATATGTTTTGTTTAAAGAAAAATTTGAAACCCTAATTCACTCCTCCCATCTCAGGGTGTTCTAGGTTCCCACAAATGGTATTAGAGGGAGTTTATATGTGTTAAATATATCATATTTAGTTTTTAAGGAGAATTCAGAGAATTTTTTTAGAGTTACCATTTTTAATGAAAGAAACTTCCAGATTTGAATGAATAGGGTGAGATATCATCTCTAGTCTCTTGGGAAGAAGTTTTATCTACCACATCTCAAGGGATTCAGGTCAATGATGTCCTAGGCCTTTCTATTATTGAAACAGAACTGAAAATTATTGATGTAGATTATAAATATTAGAATGATATTACTGAAGTACTATTTAATAAAATATATCTGAAGGTGATGAGTTTCACTATATCCAAGTCCATGTGGGAGAAACTGGAAAATAAATATAAAGTAAATAACAAAGTGAAGAAGTCCAAACTTTATGTTTTGTGTAATTAGTTATATGATCGGAAAATGATTCTAGTGGAAAGTGTAGATAATATCTTTTATCACATTAATAAATTTCTTCGATATATTTATGGACTTGGGGAATAAATTATGGATATTGGAATTTTGAATAAAACATGAAAGAGATCCCAACTATTTACAATCAAAAAGTGGCCCCTATTGAAGAAAGGGATCAATCTTATATTTATCTAGATGATATTCTAAGAATTTTGGTGTAATATTAAATGATAGTCAAACTAGAATATGAACCAATTCTATTAAGTAAGGAAACATCATTCAATGTAATGTAAAAAACTTGACATGTTCAAGGATAGTGATGATGGAGATGATGTAGATGCAGAACTTCTTTATCTTTAGCATCACATCTAATATTTATCTAGATGATATTAAAATTAGGATTGAAGAGCGGGAAAAATTTTCCAATGACCTTACATTAATTCTGTAGAAAAATTATAATATATTTGAGGGACTTGAAGAAAAATTCATTACTTTAAGAATTAAACTAGAAACATAATCAAAATCAAGGAAAACAAAGAATAAATTACATTTTGAAATATTTTTAAATATAGAGATTTTGGAAAGTGATAAACATGTTTTTTAAAGAGTAGATAAATCCTTCAATGATTAGAGATCTTACTTTATGGGGAATGTGGAATTTAATGTGATATCAAAGCATCAAAGGCTAGAAATGGAATGATACAAAGTAAAGGGAATAAGAAAATTGGACATATGACAAAGTCACTTGATGTCCTAAGAGAGACAGCTCTGAACTAAATAGAGAAGAGAGATGTAGATAACACTCAATTATCCAGAGAGGATAGTCTATCAAATTAATTTACAAAATAATTGGAGATGTGAATGAACGTAAGTGAGAGCATATTTACTCTTATAAAATTTCACTTTTGTGGATTTATGGGCCATATGGTGTCTTACTTTGAAGAGTTAAGGAGAAATCTAAATGAGGAATCACCTAGAATTATGAATAATGATACCATATCCATCATCATAAAGAAGAAATTATTTCTATAGATATTTTTTTTACTTTTTTAACTTTGAAAATAAAGTTATTCATTTCGGGTAGAGGAAAGGGGGAATAATAACTAAATAATTGTGAGATAAGTAAATATCATTAAACCAAGAAGAATTACCTATGAAAATAGGTTTTCTCATCTGGAAGAAGAATATGAACATGATAAACCCATGCATGTTGAAAAAATATTAGAGAGTCTATCTTTTCTCTTCACTCAATCAGATATCATGTAAGAAGAAAATAAGAATATCAATAAATCATGCCTTGTATAAATCATTCCCAAAGATATGCAGAATAGTAACACCTAGATTCTCGAGAGTGGATGATCATCCCACATAATAAGAAATATATATTTATTGAAAAATTTTAAGAAAAGGGTTGATGGAATTGTTAGATTTAGTAATGATGGTGCCTTAAATGTCAAAGGCAGTGAAAATATATAATTAATAAATGATAATCTAATGAAAACAGAAGTTCTCAACATGGGTAGTTTACGTCACAATCTTCTGAGTGTGAGTCAATTATATGAATTAGGACTGGTAGTGACATTTAATCAGAAGGGTTTCACTATAAAAGGAAATATAGGTAATTATATCAAGACAAATGGAAATTTATACCAGGTAGATAGTAAAGAAAACACTTATTTCTTAATAATTGAAGAGTAAAACAACTTGTAGAACTGGATGTTGGGTCATATTAATCAAAAAAACATGGAAAACATATCTAATATAAAGGTTGTTTTAAACATTCACAATATGAAGCATGATCAAGAAAATACAGTTGATGATTGAATGCATAGAAAGATGATACAGAATTCATATCGGCTAAAGAGAAAAAGGGCATCAAATATGCTTGATCTCATTCACACAAATGTGTGTGGTACAATAAATGTGCATATAACATATAGAAATAGGTACTTACTTATTTTTATTTATGATTATAGTATAATGTATTATGTGATGTTTATGTACCATAAATGATAATTTCTTGACTGCAAGAAGAGATATCATCAAAGAGTTAAGAATGAAATTGGTTGTATAATCAAGATATTAAAATCTGAGAATAGAACATGATACACATCCATTGAATTTGAAAATTACCATGAAAAAAATGGGATAAATTAGGAGGTGTATTGAGGGAGAACACTTCAAAAAATTGGTTCATTGAACATAGAAATTGACAGGTGAATAATATGTCCATAATTATACGGATTGAGAGTTGTGTTTCTCATCATTACTAGAAATAGGTTGTTAAAGTTTCAGTGTACACTCAAAATCAAATAGGGATATTTATAGGAGAGGAAAATACACTACATGATATATGGTATGGAAGGAATCCCTCTTTTGAGTATTTTCATTTTTTTGGAAGAAAATTTATCATCCAAAATAATGAATGAAATTGAGGAAAGTATGGTGATGTTGCGGATGAAGAATTGTTCCTTGGATATTCAATAAATATTAAAGTCTAAAAAATATAAATTAATAATATTAAAATTATTATGGGGAGTAATAATGTCAAAATCATTTAGGATAAAACCATAAACAACTCAAGGATATAAAATTTTTATATGATTAAAGATGAATAAGAAATTCAACAAGGGACAGATTCATATACAGAAATTGTGGTAAGATTTTTAAATATTCATGGATCTCACAACGATGATGACTTAGAAGTCGAATAAAAATAGGAAACCATTGCTAATGAATCTCTACTAGAACCTCTCAAGAAAAATAGAAGAGTACAATTTGATCAATCAAACATCATTGGGGATTAGACCATACCTACACAAATAAGTAGAATGAACAATGAAGCACATTTTTTCCTCTAATAAATTTTGGAACCAACCTATTTTAAAGAGGAGGTGAACAATGAATCAAGATTTAAGTCTATGAATTATGGACTAGATCATATTGAAAAAAACTAGACGTGGTATCTTGTTAAGAGATCAGAAAATAAAAATGTGATTGGAAAAAAGTTTATTTTCAAAAAAAAATAGATGATCATTGACATGTGATTAGAAACAAGGAATTCTTGGTGTGTAAAGTCTATGCATAGATTAGAGGAATTTATGTTGAAGAAACATTTTCTCTTTTAGATTGATTAGAGTTGACTAGGATCATCCTTGCCATAGAAATTCAAATAGGGTAAAAAGTGTACCAGATGGATGTGAAAATAGTTTTATTAAGTGTTGTTCTTTAGTATAAGCCTCTAATGATTATAAATATTATTGGATGACTACAACATGTATAGATATCATCTTTGTAGCATGTTTAGAAACTCTATTTTAATGTAATCATAAGGAATAAAATTTTATAGCAGTAAAAATAATCGTGAGATATATTCAAGGTACTCTCAACTTTGGCTTATACTATTCAGTAGGAAAATATAATTAATTATCATAATTTTATTATGTTTATTGGGATGAAGATATGTGGGATCAAAATTCCACAAGTGGTGGTGTATTATTCATTATAAATAAATGTGTGGGTTGGTTGAGAAAGAAACAATAAATCACTTCTCTTTGTTCTGTTGAAGTAGAGCATATCTTTGTGACAAAGGCATGCACTCAACTATTGTAGATGAATCATAAACTTACTAATATTGGTGATGAGTCAAAATAGCCAATGGTGATACACTATGAAAACAAGATCATGATCAACCTTACAAAAAATAAAGTTTAACACTCTCGTACCAAACATAATGAGATAATATATCACTTAAACAATGAAATAGCTTAAAAATGTGTGATTAAAATAGATAATATTGGAACTAATGATCACGTGGGTGACATACGGACTAAGACATTGGTAGTACAAATGTTTAGGAAACATCGTTTGAAACACAGTGTCTAGCCACCTCCCATTTCATAAAGAGGTTATGTTTTTCCCCTCTCCCCATTTTTAAAAACTACTTTAATCTATTAGTGGATGTGATGTAGGTATTTGGCAGATATATGATCTAGGGGATGTTTTTTAGTGCTAAAAGTAAAAATAAAGGTTCTTTGGGTTTATTTCCAAAATGGGTAGATAAGTGAAATCCAATGAATTGTAGGTTTACAAGATTCATCGGTGGTCTGTCAAGCCATTAAGTTCTCTTTTACAACTCTTCTTTTCTATATTGATCTCTACTCATGTAGACTTAGAGTAATGGATGAGTTATTTCATGTTTATCAGGTTTATGGTCAAGGATGTTGCTTTATAGAATTTATCTGCAGATTTCCAATAAACCCAAAGGGGGATACTATTGGAACCAAGGTTTTTTATAGTTGGAAATAAAGATTTTTTTGTTATCAATATACATTGTTTTGATTAGGGAGTTTTCAATGAAAGTGGTCTTATGGTGCAGGAGGATTAAATTTTTAAGTTTGCATCATTTCCTAGTTTTTTCCTAATTTTTTGAGATCAAAATCTGAATAAAGAGGAAAAAATATTGAAATATGTATTTCCAAGAATATCTCTAAAAGAATATGGTAAAGTTTAGGATTTTATAATGATTGGATCTTCATGAAGATATGGAAATTTATGAAGTAATATATATTATGGTGTCAAAAATGTTTAAATATCCATGAATGAGATTTCTTAAAAACTGGCTAAGGCGCAATGGGAAGACAGTAATCCATGCGACTATAAGAATATTCATGAATTGAATAATTTCACTAATTCTTCATGATAAAAATTATAATTGAGTACATGAATTCATAGGTTTGTGAAAAATATGATGTGATCCTAATATCTTCATGAATGTGGTATTTCTTATAAATAGGTAGCCATGCATCTTTATAAGTAACAGAGAGAATTTTTAAAAGGTAGAAAAGCATTGATTTTGGTAAGGTTCTTTGCAAAGATAATTCATATTAAAATATATAACTCTTTTTGAACTAATTATTCTTGGAAATTATGCTTAATAAATAATTGAACTTAAGCCATTTTATAAAATTGGGTTTCATGAATACTGGGAGCTTCATTATTTTTTGGAGTTCCTTGAAGGATGGTAGCTTTGTGATAGTTGGGAGCTTCGCAAAAGGTAGTGGGTTTGCAAAGGATAAAGTATCTTTAAAATAATAATGGGGATTCATTAATACTAGGAACTTTGAAAATAGTGGTGTTAGACATCTAGTTTTAGTGAACAGTGCTTTCAAATGCATCAATTCACAACTATGGTGCAGGAAGATTCTCATGATAATTAGGGAAAAGTCCTAAATGTCCAATCTATTGAAGTGAAACTCAAGTAGATAAACTTGGTAAGAATTATCCTATTATAGTGGGAAAGGGTTGAGCCAATGGAAGCGATATGATGGTGGTAGTGTGGTATCCTTAAAATTATTGTAAAGGTAGTGTGTCTAGAATGGGGTAACCATGTCTGAACATTTGTAATCCATACTATCTAGTGAAGCTTATTAGATTCTGGTATGACCAATACACTATCGGTGTATTCTCATTATATTTTCCCTTAGTTGTGAACTAATTAAAACTATTTTTTTGTGTTTATTTTTTTGCATTTGGGTGTTCGATAATTACATGATTCCATTATAAAAGTTTAATAGGTTCCTAACAATTTAGAGACAATATCTAACATTGACACCCTGATTCACTCCACCCATATCAGGGTGTTCTAAGGTCCTAAAAATACATTTAAGAGGTGGAATAAACCTTAGAATTTTTGGAACCAAGGATATTTTTAGTTATAAATGGAGTCTATTTTGTGTTTTTTGTAAATTCACACTAGGTTGATCAGGGAGTTTTCAAGGAAAGTATGCTTACAGTACAAACTAACTTTAGTGTTGAAGGTGCTTTTATTTCCTAATTTTTTACAAATATTTGGGCTCAAAATTAGGAGTAAGAGGAAACCATCACGAAATGTGGTTTTTTAGGATTTAGACATTAAAAATATGGTAAAAGCATGAGTTTTGTGAAGATTGGTTTTTGAAAAGGCTAAGATTCACAAAGATGAGGAGCATCACGAACAAGAATCATGAACAACATAATGGGTTGATGGTAATCTTGAAGATTATGATAAGTGGATCATTGATAATATTTGAAGGGGTGATAGTAATCTCCATGACTACAAGAATATTTGTGAGTGAGTTACATTTCACAAGATCTATACAAGTGAAAAATATTCATGAACATTAATTAAGAGGATCGTGGAAAATCTTTTAGAGGCATGGAAGCATCGTCAAAGGATAAGCCTATAAATATGAGGCTAACCCCACATCATAAGATATGAAAAGATTTTTAGAAAATGTAGGATCATTATGAATTCGTGAAGGCTGGGATCTTTGTGATTCTGGTATTCATTGTGAGTTTGAGCATCATAAAAATACTATCTTAGTCTTGAATAATTCTTAGGTATCTAAGAAAAATAATTTTCTTGGTGACTAGGTATTCAGTTATAACTTGGTGAGTTCCATGAAGGAAGTTTATTTTGTGAAGGTATTTTTCTTCATGAATGTTATAAGCTTTACAAAGGAGCTTCATGGATAGTAGTGTTGAACATCTAGTTTAAGTGAACAATTTCATCAACTTAGGTCTATATTGTAAGAAGATTATTTTTCTAGTCAAGGTAAAAGACTTAAATTTCAATCTACTAAAGTGAATTTCAAGTTTCTAAACTAAGTAAGACTTATCCCAAATAATTGAGCTAGGGGGAGTCAATGGAAGTTTATCGAGGGAGGTAGTGTTCTATCCTTAAAATATTGTAAAGGCGATGTTCCTGGAATAGAGTGACTATGTCTGAACTTTTGTATTACATAACTAGTAATGATTAGTAGATTTAGGTAGGACTGACACACTGTTAGAGTATGCTCCTTGGACTATCCCTTAGTGGTTAACCAAGTAAAATAGTTTTTTTGTCTCTCTGTAATTGAATTTTTTATAACTTTATGATTCCATAAGATAGGTTTAACATGTTCCAACCAACATGGGAACAAGTTCCATCTCTTTAAAATAAAAATTTTACACCCTAATTCACTCTTATCCTCTCAGGGTGTTCTATGGTCCTACAAGTGGTATCATATCGTATAGGTTATTGAATTTAAATATTTCATATTTTGATTTCATGTATAATTTATTAAATATTAGCGGAGTCCCCCTCTTTTATGGATGAAACTTCTAGATTTGGAATAACAGGATGATATCTCATCTAAGATCCTTTGGAATGAAAGTTATTTTTCCAATGAATAGGGGATTCAGGTCACTAATGTAACCAGACTATCTATGACTGAAACAGATAGGAAAATTTTTGATGTAGATACCGAAGCACAAAATTCTCTTACTGTATCTCAATCTGATCAAATATATCTAAAGGCGATGATCTACACTTCATCCAGGTCTATGGGGAAAAATTAGAAAATATATACGAAGGTGATAACAATGTGAAGGAGTCCAAACTCCAAGTTTTTCACAACAGGTTTGATAATATGAAAATTCATCCTAGTGATAATATCGATACCTTTTTTAATTGAATTATAGAAGTTTTTTGATAAATTCAAGGACTTGGTGAAGAAATAAAATATATTTACATTGTGAAGAAAATATTGAGGATACTTCCACTACTATACAATCCAAAAGTATTAGACCTTCATAAAATAGATTTATCTAAATATTCTATTAATGATATGCTAAGTAGCCTAGTGGATTATGAAATGAGAGTTAAACCAGAAGATGCAACATCTCCTATAAGAAAGGAAATTTCATTCAAATCCAAGGAAAAACATTAGGTCTCTTTGGATAGTTTGTATGTAGATAATGAGGAAGATGAACTTATTTCTCTTTTTTTAAGAAATTCAAAAGAGGAAAAGGGATATTTTAACGAAAGATTAATCTGGACTATTTTAAATGTGGTGGAGTTGGGAACATTTCATCTTGGTACTCAAGGAAGTTTAATGATGAAGAAAGTGAAGTAGGAAATATGCAGAAGCCTCAGAAAAGGTTCCCCAAAAAGGGAGACTTAAAATCATGAAATAAATTACAGAGAAAGATTTTTTCTGTAAATAAGAACAATATGATAATTAATTTTTTGAGGATAAATAACAATAATTTAAATTTTAAACCTAATCATCCATTATTTCTATAGTTGAAAAGGTTAAACATTTAAAATATAAATATAATCATTTGATTGGTTTTGTTGATCTCAATGTAGAACTTAAGGGTGTTCTTGATAATCTTGACAATAAAATAGAAATAAATAGAAATATGAGATACATTATCAATGATTTATATGAGTGTTTTTTTCATCTTGTATCATAAATTGACTTATTGGAAGTAAGGGTAGAAGAACACGTAACAACTATTTATATCTCATAAGAAGTTGTGGAATTTAATCTCATGATTGAAGAGTAGGTGAAAGTAATCAATGAACTTAAATCTATACTAAAAGAGATGAACAAGACTGTTGAGGGACATGAAGAATAATTTGTTACTCTAAGGATTAAACTATAAATCGAATCAATTTCAAGGGAAACAATGAAGAAATTATAGTTTCTAAGATTATCATATGTAGAGCTGTTAAAAAGAGCTAAACATGGTTGTGAAGGAGTAGAGAAGGATTTGAATGATAAGAGATCCACATGTATGGGAAAAAGTGTAATTGGATATGATGCTAAAACATCAAATAATGGAATCAAGATGATCCATAATAAAGGAAAGCATAAAGTTGAACATATCACAAATACATCTGATAACCTAAAAAATAATGTTTCGAACCAAATAGATAGAGAGATGAATATAATCCTCAAGTTACTAGAAAGGATCTACAGTCAATAATCATTATAAGATAATGTTAAATGAGGAGTAATCAATTTGATAATACATTTACTCTTATGAAATGTCAATTTTGGGATGTTTTAGGACATACCATGTCATACTGTGAAGAGGCAAGTAGCTATCTAAATAGGTAAATTCCTAAAAGTCAAAAATGAGAATAAGTTGATATACTTCATCATATAGAAGAAACATTTTATATGGATATTTTTTTCAATGTTCTAACTATGATTATAATTTTATTCATTACAGGTAGAGGAAAGGCAAGAACATTACATATAGAACTCAGAGACAAGTAAATACCCACCAACCAAGAAAAATCACTCTTGCAAATAGGTATTCTCCTCTAGAAGAATAATATGAGTATGATGAACCTTTGAATATTTAAAAGATAATAGAAATTATATATTTAGCCTCCACTTGATCAAATATCATATATAATGAAAAGAATAACATTTAGAAATCCAACCTTGGAGAAATATCTCTCAAAGCAATAAATAATAGTAGCACCTAGATTCTTGACAGTGGATACTCATCCAATATGATAGAAAATGTGGATTTATTGAAGAATTTTAAGAAAAGGGTTGATGGAACAGTGTAGTTAAATAATTATGGTGCTTTAAAGATCAATGACAGTGGAAGTATGGAACTAGAAATTGATGAGCTTAGGAAAACTGAAGTTCTCTATGTGGGTGGTTTTCCTCACAATCTCCTGAGTGTGATTCAACTATAAGACTTAGGACTGAAAGTGACATTTAATGAAAATGGGTGCACTATCAAATTAAATATAGGGAATTCTCTCATGAGAATATGTAGGAAGAATGTAAATTTATACCTAGTTGACAATAAAGAGATCGTTTTCTACTTGAAAGTTGAAGAAGAAAACAACTTGTGGCACTGGAGGTTGGGTTACATTAACCAAAAGAGAATGAAAATGATATCTAATATGAATATAGTAATCAATATTCCCAATTTAAATAATGAACAAGAAAATACTTGGGATTCTTTCATGTGAGGAAATATAGTCAAGAGTTCATATCATTCAAAGAAAAAATGGAATAAAATCTTCTTGATATCATACACATAGATGCATGTGGTCTAACAAATGTGGCAAGAATATATGGAGATAGGTACTTCATTATTTTTCTTGATTATTATAGTATAATTTCTTGTGTAATTATTATACTTAGGAAACAAAAGTTCTTGATTACATGAAAAGTTATCGTTGAATAGTTGATAAAGATACTGGTTGCAAAATCAAAGTTCTATGATCTGATAATAGAGGAGAATACACACCCATCAAATTTGAGAATTACATAGAAAAATAGGAACAAAGAATGTGGTGGTTATAGTGATAACCCCACACCAAAATGGACTTTTTAAATACAGAAATTGATAGGTGGACAATATGTCTAGAACTATGCGGATTGAGAGTTGTATCTATCATCATTACTGGAAAGAGGTTGTTCAAGTAGCAGTATACGTTAAAAATCAAATATGGAAATTTTTGGGAGAAATCAAGACACTATATGAGTTATGGTTTAGAGTTAATTTCTCTCTAAAGTATTTTTGTGTTTTTGGAAGTAAATGTCTCATCCAAAACAAAGAATGAAATCAAGGAAATTATGGTTATAATATAGATGATGGAATATTACTTTAATATTCAATGAAGATAAAATCTTACAAGTGTTACAATAATTTTCTTAGAAGAATTGTGGAAAGTAGTGATGTAAATAACATAGAAGATAAACCAATATTTACCTTAAGAATATCATAAAATGATATGATAGAAATAGAAGAAGAAAGTGGAGAATGGAATATTTTAAATTTAGAAATAGTGGATGGCTTAAAAACATTCAGAACACACAAAACAGTGATGATTCAGAATAAGAATCAGAAGTTGAATCCATATCTGAAGAAACTTCATCAAAACCTCACAGGGAAATCAAAAGTGTATAAATTGATCAAACCAACATTAATAGGGACTGAACCTCCCCCATAAAAACATGGATAATGATGAATGAATAACATTCTTCTTTCTTATCAGTTGTGGAACTAACCTTGTCTGAAGAAGTAGTAAAGGATGAATCATAGGTTAAATCTACGAATGAAGAACTAGATTAGATTAACAAGAACATTGCATGGGTTCTTTTTAAGAGACCTAAAAAACACACTATGATTGGAAAAAATTGGATCTATAATAATGAATTAGATGGACATGGGAATGTGATCAGAAACAAGGGATACTTATTGTGAAAAGGCAATTCACATATTAAATAAATTGATGTTTAAGAAATGATTTCTTCAATAGAGAGACTAGAGTCTATCTAGATTTTTTTTGCTATGGAAATTCAAATAGGATGAAAAAATTATTAGATTAATGTCAAAACATCATTCTTAAATTGATTTTTTAAGAAGAAGTATACATTGAACAACTAGTTGGTTTCTAATTGGAAATGTTGAAGAAAATTTTTTTAAACCAAATAAGGACCATTATGGTCTAAAGAAAGAACTATATGCATGGTATTCTCAAATTTATTCTTATATAAAGAAGATTCAATTAAAAATTGGATGTTTTAATCATAATCTCTATGTGAATAATTTAGAGGAAGATCAATTTATGGTGATTGTGTACGCCGATGATATTATATTTGGAAAAATAAGGTAGGGATCAGTGGAATAATTTTATAATCAGATGAAATAATAATTTTAAATGTCTATGATTGGTTAACTCACATACTTGATGGAGTTACAGGTGATTCAGAAGAAGTATTACACCTTTATTTCTGAGGAAAAATATGCAATAAAGTTTTTAAGAAAATTCAACATGCATAAATCAAAACCAATGTCGCCTCTGATTGAGGTTGGGATAAAACATGGAAAGCATGAGTATAGGACTTCTTTGGATCCAACCCTATATAAGAGAATCATTATAATATTATTATACTTTACTGAAAAATATACATATATCATCTTTACAACATTCTTAGTGGACCACTTTTAAATTAATACAAATGAAGAGAGTTTGGTAGTAGGTAAAATAATCGTGATATATATTCAAGGTACTCCCAATTTTGTATTATTATTTCTATAGGAAGTTAAAATTAATTATCAACATTTTATAATGTTTACTAGGCTAGATATGTAGTGTATTGAAATTCCAATAGTGGTGGAGAACTTTTTATTGGAAAAAATGTGTGGGTTGGTTGAGCAAGAAATAGGAAAGCACTTATCTTAATATGGATAAAGATAATTATATCTCTATCACAAAGGATTGAACTCAATTATTATGGATGAAGAAACAAATGAATGATATTTTTAATGATGTGAAAGAGCCGATGGTGATTCACTGTAACTGCAGGAGCGTGATCGATCTTATGAAGAATCTGGTTTAGCACTCTCATATAAAACATATTGAAATTAGATATAACTTCACCAAGGACAAAGTTGAACAAGGTGTGATTAAAATGGAACATGTTCTAATTGATGACCAAGTGGCTAACATTCTTACTAAGTATTTGGTAGTACATTTGTTCAAGAAACATCAGTTCAACCTCAGTGTTCAGCCACCTCCCAGTGCATGAGGAGTTTGAAATTGTTCTCATATCCCCATTTTTGTTAATAGTGTTAATCTCTTTGGGGAAGTAATGAATTTTTATGGGGGAGATAAAATCTATGGGGATTTTATTTTGAGATATATAAGTAAAAATATAGTTTCTTTGTGTTGATTTCCAAAGGGGGAATGGGATAAATTCAATGTTTTATGGGTTTTCTAGTTGTAGGTTTTTGACAAACCATGATTCTTTGACATGAAGAGAATTATATGTTTTGAGGAAATGCTTCATGGAATGACATGTTGTATAATTTTTACAAACCATTATTTTGTGACATGATGATAATTAGGTTTTATAAGGAAATAGTTCATAGAATGCAATGCTTCTGTGACAGGATGAGAATTAGGTGTTATAAGGAACTAGTTAATGCATCCCAATGCTAAGCTTGGAAATATTTAAGCACTCCAAAAAATGATAACCCGATTCGTGATTCCCATATTTTTTTACACCAATATTTTCTCACATAGACTTAGAGTGTTGGATGATTTCTTTCTAGTGTGTCAGTTTTTGATAGTGGATGGTGCAGTATTCAATGTTTCTATAGATTTCTAACAAACCCAAAGGGGGATATTGTCATAATAAAGGCTTTTATTAGCTACAAATGGAGTCTATTTTGTGTTTGTTTTTCAATACACACTAGGTTGATTAGGGATTTTTTAAGTCATGTGCACTTATAGTACAAAATAACTTCAGTATTGAAGGCGGCATCATTTCCTAGTGTTTTCCAAATTTTTTGGATCAAAATCAGGAGGAATAGGAAAGAAACACAAAAGGTGGTTTTTAGGGATTGAATCTTCATAAATATGTTAATGTCATGGGATTCATGGAGGCTAAGTTTTTCAAATAATGAAATTCTTGTAGATGTGGAGCATTGTGAATAAGAATTAAGAACAGTGTGATGGTTTAACAGTAATCTCTATAACTATGAGAAGTGGAGCATCATGAATGCGTGAAAGGTTGATGGAAATCCTCACAACTACGAGAAGATTCTCCAGTGAGTTACATTTCACTACATATTTTTAAGTGAAGGAGATTTGTGAAAATTAATTTATAGGCTCATGTAAAATCCACTAGAGGTGTGGGAGCATCATGAAAGGCTGAACCTATAAATATGAGGCTACCCCCACTTTATAAGACACAAAAACAATTGGAGAGAAGGATGAGATCATCAAAAATCAGGTACTCATTATGATCTTGAGCATCACAAAAATACTATCTTAGTCTTGAAAAATTCTTAGGTATCTGGGAAAAAATAATTTTTGATGATTGGGTATTCTGCGATGACTCAGTGAGCTTTGTGAGGGTAGTTTTTCCTACAAAGGTAGTTTGCTTCGTGATGGTCATGATCTCATGAAGGAGCTTCAAGAACATCATTATTGAACAACTATTTTAAGTGAAAAGTTCTTTTAATTGCATTATCTTAGTTCAATAAGAGTCTTGTTCTAGTCAAGGAAAAATAATTAAATTTCAATCTACTGAAGTGGACTTCATGTTGTTAGGTTGAGTAATACTTATACCAAATTATTGATCAAGGGGATTCAACATAAGTGTATAGAGGGAGGCAATGTGATATCCTAAAAATCTTGTAAAGTTAGTGTTCCTAGAATAGAGTTAATGTGTCTAAACTTCTCTATTCCATAACTACTAATGATTATTGTATTTATGCATTACTGGCACACTATTGGCATATTCCCCTTGGACTAGACATTAGTGGTGGACCAACTAAAATTTATGTGTTATCTCTCTTCATGTGAATGTTTGATTACTTCATAATTCCATAATACAGTTTTAACAAGTTCCTACAAATGTGAGAACAATATTTGTCACGTTAAAAGAAAACTTTTGACACCCAAAGTCACCCATCCCCTCTTAGCGTGTTCCTAGGTCCTATTGGAATAGCCTTCACTCTCAAACATTCCACACTTCCTTATTTAAGAACTCAATGAAAAAAAGGATTCCATTTAAAATATTAGAGGAGGTGACTAAAATCTTGACTCACTTGTTGTTACATATTATGAAATTTACAAGAAAACTAATCCCTTTTATTTTAATTAAATTGATCCAACATTGTTTTGGTATTCCCTTAATGAATAAAAACAAAGGATATGTTGGTATATTAAGAAAGGATGAGGTATAAACTACCCTATCATACAAAAACTAGTCTATAGGTATAAATTAAAGAAAAATATGTCAAGTATTATCCACCATAGGAGTCAAATTGTCATTTAAATATATTTTTCCTAGTTTTTCGTTACTTTAACTTCCTTCTAACTCCCTCTGTTATGATATTTAGTTCTAGATGAGATGAAAATATCCCTAAAAGTGAAGAGAAAAATACAATACCTCTATTAAGGAAAAATTGGTTTTTAAATTTGATGAATAAGAATCTTTAGGGGATATCGAGAAGCAATGACCTCCTTAGTTACATCATGAATAACTATTGAAAGAGGGTATTATAGTATACAGGGAGTTCCCTTTTATTTTATTAACTTTCCCTTTTCAATCCTTTACTTACCATATTTCAGGTATGATAATATTTTAATCTATTCATGGGGTTCTCCAATACCAATTTCCACTCTTATAAATTTAAAAAACTAATATATATGGTGGTTTTAATAAAAGAAACAAGACTCGCCTTCTAATTAGTGTTGATCCACTAAAAATACTTAGCTATAGGAAATAATAAACACAATGCCAAAAGGGAGTTAATCCCAAACATTTTTGTCTCTCCCTTATTTAATTTTCTTATTTACTTTGAATAAATTATTATGATTTTTTAATTCTATTTTTTATTATAGGAGAAACCAGTAGGAAAAAACTATAAGAATAACAATAATTTACTAAAATATTCCCATCTAATAGGTCAATATGTAGTATTCCTTAGTGTTTATTTATTCACTTCAAATATTTTTTCATGTTATTGGGATTTAACGAGAAATGTTTAATATTTATTTTAGTGGATTCAAAAAAGTTTATTACTGATTTAAAACCTGATTAGAATCTATTTTAAGAAATTTAGGTATGTGATTTTTTTTATATTTTTAATTTTTGCTGTGTTTTTATGTTAGGAAATTTTATCTAAATATTGTTCTAACTAATGAAAATGCCATGTTAATATTGAGTATTTTAGTAATTTGTAAATTGATGATTCTAAATGATTACGGATGATACCTTTACCATTATTTATATAATTGTTAACTTATCATAGTAAGTTGAAAATAACTACTTTAGCCATGAATTGATGGTCCAATTTTTTTAATTCTCTAACCTAAGAGATATTTTAATCCCTCCTTGAATATACTTCTTTATAATCACATCCATAAGAAACATAAGTCCGGTTGATAAAATATAAATTATTTTAGTCATTATTTAAATTTTTAGGATCTAAGTTGGTTATATATGATAGAGGATGTCCTTAAATTAAAAAAACTTTAAAAATCCACTTTTCTGGCCACCATCACATTTAACCTCCCCCCCACTCCATCCTTAAGCCTTAAAAACCATAGAAAATATATTAAGAAATAAATATTACAAGAAATATTTATCTCTTCCTACCCATCCATTTTGTTCATTACTTTTTATACTTTAAGTTAAGTGTAGGGTAGAGGGTGTGCTAATGGGATGTCTTGGGAAGAATTATATTGTTTAGGGTTGAGTGAAAGGGTGACTAAAAATTTGTTTTTGGTAGTGGATTCACAAGATAATATCATCATTATTTTATGTATTTATTCTCTTTATCACAAAATAAAAAAATTATAAAAATAGATTTTTTATATAAAAACCAAATAAAAAATACATTCAAAATAAAAAAATAGGAAAATTTAATGTTTCATTAATTTTGGTTTACTGTCGTAGTTTTGACCCATAAATTGAACAAATGGGAAGGGTAATCAGGGATTGATATTCATTTTAGGGATTATTGAACTACTTTAGTTTTGAAAAATTATATAAATTTAACATTTAATGTATATAAAAGATCAAAAACTCATCTTCTATCTCAGAGCATTTAAAACGATAAATCCTACCAATACTTTAACCTTGGAATAACATGTTGTAAGTACTCTTGGGTAGAACACTAGTTTCTTCTAGTAGAGAACCTAAAATCTTGGTAAGCATATAGTTTATCACATGAAATCTTGGAATTATCATAATACAACTTTTAAAAAATCTTATAGTAAAGAGGAATGATTTCCACATAAAATAAGTCATTAGTGACATGGGAAAGATTTTAAGATTGAAAAGTTAAGTGAAATGAAATGGATGGGGGACTATAATTTTAGATGAAGCATAAAATTTTCAATGATAAATGAATTAGTTCTTTATTATTCTCTAGTTTTAGTGTTTTTAATTGGAAAGGGTAATATTTTTAGTTTTAATTATTTTCATTTATAGGGAGTGAAATGGTTTAAATGGGAGGGAGTGATGAGAGATAACATTTTAAAACTTTTAATCTATTTTTTATTGTTAATTATTCTAAAAATTGTTATTAAACTTGGAAACTAATATATTTTTAATAATTTAGTGAATATGTAATGAAAGTGTTATATGGATAAAACTTTATTTTTTAATTCATGAACTCAAATATGAAATAATTTGGATAAAACCTACATTTAGTATAAAATAGTTGGAATAATTTTTTAATATGTTATATTTTTGTTGTTAATGATTTAATCATTTCTATAATTAGTTTTTATAAATTAAAACATAATTTTTTTATCAATTTCTAGGTAACTTTCAAAATATAGTTGAAATTATAGAATTAGAGTAAAGTAGTAGATACAAACTTATGAAAGTTGAAAAGGCTTAAAAATTTTCAAATAAAAGGCTATTACATGAATATGTAAGAGTAATTTTAATTCTATATGGGAATTATTAGAAATAATTTCTAAGAAAATTTCTAAGTAAATTAATATTATATTTTATATGTAAAAGACATTTTTTTGAATGTAATAGTCGTCTTCCATAGCATGTAAGAGTCAATGTAAAAGTAACTTTTGGCACCCCATAAATTAATTTTCCATGAGTCAGGAAGGCTCATACAAAAAATTAAAATCCTATAATAAAATGTTCTTTACTTTTTTAAATTAGTTTTACTTATGGATACATTGGAACATATGTTTAAATTACTTTTCCACATTTAGACTCTCAGAAAAAAAAAATTCTTTAAATAATTTAGGGATCAATTTAAAATCAAATTTCATTCTACTGGTCTAGGAAAATTGGGAAGTACTCCTCCAGCTATTCTATATGGAACTAAACTATCATTTTAAAAGGATGAAGCTCATGTGATCAAATTTGATCCAAGGGATATATTAATATCAACCTTCATTCACAACACATGGAAATTGATGTAGAAGATATGTAGAGAAAGGTATCTCTACCCTGAATTTTAAAAAGAGAAAGGAAAATCAGCATTCATGCTATAAATATTTTCTTTCACTCTACTTATAAATGACTAATACCCTTGGTCATTCATCAATGATTTGATTTATATCTACTAATGTTTTTAGCATAATGTTAATTAATTTTTTTTCTCTTCTTCAAGTGTTATATTCTTACCTTATTTCCTTTTTTTGTTTCTCAATCTCTATGAAGTTCTTATAACCTATTTCTTCATGATAAGGAAGAAATAATCCATTATGAGTAGTGTGATGAGAAACATAAATATTATCTTGAATTTATGCATTATATTTTAATTATTCTATCTCTAATCCTAGTGGGGTAATGAAGTTGTCGGGTGGAAGTAGCGATTTTCACTCCATATTCCATTGACATAGTTTTATTCCTTTACTATTTAAACATCAATGTCTCCCCCAATATAATCACTCACTATACAAGTAGAGGTGAGGGATTTGAGAAGATGAATAGAAGATTTTTACTATTAGTTGTCTCAGTAGATTCATTTCCTTGGTTTTGGATTATTCTTTCTAACTCAAAAATGAGAATAAATGAGATAGAATTATGCTTGAGGGTTCTATCGTAAATAAATATTCTCATACATCGGAAACAGTGAGGGGTGATTCCTCCAGAAGATTAAAACAAATTAACAGGGAATTGAATTAGGGTGTTCATGTTTTCTTTATTTCTTAAATGATATTTTCCTCATTTTATCAATAATAATTTTATTCTGTCATTTTTTATAAACCTACACATATTCTTAATAATTTAATTAAATTCGAGTTCATGAGTATTTTGGTTGATTTACTGCAAAGGGATAGTCCAAGGATAATATGTCGATAGTTTATTGATATATAAAGAAGTAATACTATCAATTATAGAGATTATAAAATTTTGGGAAGGACACACTACCAATCCTAGGAATATTTTTTCTTCTTATACTCTCATGCACTACTTTGAAATAAGGGTTGAAAAGGAAAAAATGTAATATGTAGAAGGTTTATAATATTTTTAAGAATGATATATGAACACTAATTTAGTAACAGTTTTATCCTTTTCCTTCATCTTTCCTCTTTTTTAATTTTATATCTTTAATAAAATGTATCACTATATTGAAACATTGTGGTTGTTCTTTTTTTGATAATCACTATAATAGTTTTTCATTCTCTATTTATTTTATAATTTCTTCCTTGTCCCATTTTATTATTATTCACTTTTGAAATATTTATATAATATTTTGAATAATATTTTATATCATATATTACCTAAAATATTTCTATATATTTTTTTGAGATATTTGTTTCAATATTTTGAATATAGAAACATCCATGAATTTTACACAGAAAATCCTTTTTTAAGAACTCTATAAACATAATGATATCTTCCCTAAAAAATATACATTTGAATATTAATATATATTTATATTTAACTCATCATAAATTTCCATTCATACAATATCTATAGTATAAGACTCACTACATGATCTTAGTAAATTTAAAATCCCCTAAACCCACACTAAATGTGTATTTAAATCAGCAAAAATATCATAGTCTCCAACCCCCTCAAAATCTGAAAGATTCAAAACCCATTTTTGACTAAATTATCAATCATAAATTATGTTAAATAATTTTCATTGAAATACAAATGGATCACTATAATTATATTTCATAATAGTGAGAAACTCCATGTCACAACATAAAAATCTTCTACTTCTACAAGGGAAGAAGTGTCATATCTTATGTGTCATCATCCATCTCATGTATAAGACTTTACTTTTAACATATGAAGTTGAAATTCATAAAAATGAATATAGAATTATTATATATATATAAGGCTCCCTATTTTCACATTCCATCATCCCAAATAATATTACTTATCACCCCATTCTTCTTAGGTGTTATTGTTAGCCTCATGCCTTTGTCGAATTTGTATATTTTCCTATATTATGTGCTCAGGGACTTACATTGAATTCCTAGAATTATCTATTTCTCCCTATATCAAACATATTAAATATAAAATAGATCTTCATACATATATAAATAATTACTTGAATGTACTAGTTTAGATACTTTATCAGCTTCTTAATATCTTATATATTTAAGAGAACTTGAAGAATTTTTCAGATCTGAGCCTCTATAATATCTTATATATATTTCAGAATTGAAGACCTAGACAATTTTATATATTCAAAATATATTATGAATGAATAGACTACAAAATTATAAAACTAACTCTTCAAAACCTCCCTCAAGATATGAAACCAACCTAAGTGACTTTCGATTGGAAAAAATCTAACCCCAAAATTTGTGGTTCAAACATTCTCCCCTTTTGGATTTTTTTGTCAACCTGGTTATTTTAAATTATTTAAAATTCACGTCTATACTTTATCCACCTATATTATCATTCTCTCCCTACTACTACTCCCTAATTTGAGAATAAAATTCAAGTGGGTCTCTTCTTTTGAAAATATAACATAGCTACACTTGAAATAAAGTTTTTATCACACTAAAGGTTAAATAAAGAGACATAAACTAAGTCACTAAGTCTATGTGAGATGATTAACATTGTATGAAATAATAAAAATAAGTTAATTCATATAATTTTTTCCATTAAGTTCATATCAAACCTTCACTCTTCCTCTAGAATTATCCATGGATAGTATCTATGTTTTTCTCCTTACTAAAAAATAATATATAACATATAATAAAAATAAACAATGACTAAATAAAGCATTAAATATAGTGGGTAGAGGGGATAATACCTAATCTACTTAGGTTTAAGTAGGTGGTTGACCACCCAGTTTCACTTTGTGTCTCTTAAAAGTTGGTCCTGCAAACGACTAGGTAATGATAACCACTATAAATTGATTAGTCCCAACATACTCTATATTTAAAACTCATTTTTCTACTTTTTTTTAATAAAATGATACCTTATATAAATTTATTTGGTTTGATAGTACTAAAATATATTCCTTGTGATCTATATTTCACTATTATCATCACAAAATACAACCATTAGTTTTTTCAATTTTTCACCTAGATCATATTGTTTTTGTTTCATCCCCTAAAACATTGTTCATTTCATGGTTAGTTCAATGTACTCTTCCTTAAACACACTAATAAATATTCTCTCTTTCTTCTTACTCATCAATCCAACACACTTTTTAACAATTAAAATTTCACGGCCAATTTTGGAATTTTTATCCACCCCATCACCAGCCTGATCAGCATTAGAAAAATATGATAATTCATGTTCTTTATTTGTATTATAGAGTAAACCATAAGTAAGATTTACTTGAATGTACATTATTATTACCTTCACTAACACATGTAACTTCTCCTTGGAATTTCATTGAAATAGAGTTTCCAAGATAGTAGCATAAGAAATGTTTGGTTGAGTTATAGTTAAGTATACTAAACATTCAATGATTCTCTTATATAGGGTAGGATTCAATGACTTCCCATTTTTATGTTTCCTAAGTTTGGTTCCAACTACAATGGTTGTTAAAATGTGTTTTGAATCATGTGTGGTAAACCACTTAAGTATCTCATTTTCATATTTATCCTATGATATATAAGTGTATCTCTCTTTCTAAACCACTTTTTGTTAAAAAAAATAAGTGAGCACACCAATCACTGAAATTTAAAATTTTGAACACATCTGATTACTAAACTCTTCAAATGATTTTTATTTACTTCCCCTAAATGTTATATCATCTATATATACTAGTACCAGAAACCATTCATCCTTGGATGTCTTCACATATAGGTTATGATCAAAACCACCCCTTTTAAATTATATTTTCTTTATATGTGATTCAATTTGGTAATACTATGCATTTAATTTATTATAAAGTCCATAAAACACCTTTTATAGTCTGCAAACTTTTGTTTCATCGCCTAAAGAATAGTTGTTGTTCAATAAAAACTTCCTCCATAAGCACCCAATTTAAGAAAGGTTGTTTTTATGTCCACTAAAAAAATCTTGTAGCCTATTTGTATTTACACTAACAAGAATATTATTATTTTCTAAAGTAAATATAATAGTTTGAAGGAATCCTAAAAATTTATGCCTTGAATTTAACATAGACCTTACATGCCAACCAGTCCTTATTTTGAACCACATTACCATTTTCATCAAAACTTTTTCTAAAGACTAACATTTTTCCAATCAGGTTTTGGTGTTTTTGTATCTTTATAAGTTCACATATATGATTTTTATACATTTGTTCCAGCTCCTTGTTCATGGATATTACCCATGATTCATCATTTATATCCTCTTCAAATGATGTTGGATCTATAGATAAAAGTAAATCAGTATGGTCTACTAATATCATCCTTCACATCTAAGATAGTTTGGCCTTATCCCCAATTATATTAATTTGGTTAACTTATATCCTCCAATTTATTATTAATGGTATAGGATAAAAAATTTCAGAAGTTTTTTCCTCCTTTAACTCAACCTCATAATCTTAATCATATGAATTAATTTATATAGTCACAGAATTTGTACCATCTTCATCATTTTCATCAAAGACTTCATCCGAGTTAAAACTAACAAAATTGTTTCCTTATATTCCCTCAATAAAATTGAAATAATTAATATATAAAATATTATTTAGCCTTTTATTGAATCAATATTAGTATTTATTCTTCATTAAATAGCATAATAACGCTCTTTCATCTCCCACATCACCACATTTTCCTTGATTTCATTCTTTATTCAGAATATGTCATCTTATTACAAATACAAAAAAGGCATTCATTAATGGTTTCTTTCTATGAAACATATTATAGGGATTAATTATTTTCTAGGTCTTTGTAAAGTCATTTTTTGATTATACATTATCACCTTTTTTTCAATAATAAAAAGAGACACCACTTTTAATAAGCATCATTTTATCCATACTGTTCACCATTTTATTTTATTTTTCATTCAAAAACCAAATTATAATGGAGACTACATGCTAAGGATATTTTAAGTTTAATTCCAGTTATTTTAGGTAGTTATCCACTTCAATATACATTTACTTCATTCTATTATCTGGTATCATAATTTTAATACTGCAACCAGTTTCATTTTCCACTCTCCTTTAGTGCCTCTTCAGGAACTCTGTAACCCTCTTCTTTATCATAATGAACACTACACAAGATATTATACTATAATCATCACCAAAGAAAATTAAATATATTTAACCACATTTTCATAATTTATTTATTGATCCAAATATATTAATGTGCATCAGATCAAGTAAATTGAAGGCCTTATTCTTCTTCTGTCAATACGGGGTGTGCACAATCGTCCCCTATATGTATGAATCACATGTTTGATCTAGGTCACACATAATGTTAGGGATTTTCACTAATTATATATTCATAGATACATTTTTTAAACTTTACTGGTTAATATATCTTAGATTCTAGTGCCACAAAATATTATTTTCTTCTAACATAAGAAAATAATTTTTTTCTTGTTATCCACTTAATAAAAGTTACTACTTATTCACCATCCCTTCATGAGTGAATTCATGGATTTACTTATGATCCACAATCATTTAAATATAAAGATGAAATTGAACCTAGATTTATGAATCTAACTCATTCTTAATAGTTTGTTCCTCAAGACATCTGTAATGAGTAAATTTTTACACTTGAGTTTATCTTCTGTTATTTTTATTTTTTTCATTATATTTATTTTTAAAGCACCATAATTTCTAAATAGAACCATTCCATAAAATATTTCTTTCAAATTATTTTGGATGTTCATATTTATTATCTTTTGGTATAAATACCCATTTTCAAGAATCCATGTTTTCCATTATTTATTTCTCTGATTGAAACTTCAACTAGGTTTTCTTTTTCCCTCTTATTATTTTACTTCCAAGAAATTACCAATTGAGATGATAAATTAGATGGAATCAACTTTATTTCTCTATTACATGAAAAAAAATCATGTTCTTATTAATAATAAAATGGAGAAAGTATTTTATCTAATATAATCTCATCGAGTTTGTTGTAGAAATTTTCTTTTGGATCCCATGGAGGTAACTTTCATTTCTCGTTTTCCTTTAGTTGACAAAATTATTCCCAAAAGTAGAACATTGATATAAATATAGATAAAAATAATTATAAATGTTAAATAATATAGATTCATTACTATTTTTTAGCCTAAGATTTATTCCCCCTCCATGTAAATCTTCACCTATCCAAAATATGACATAGTGTGACAAAAAGATCCAAAAATGATCATTTCATTTAGGGAAATATCTTTTCTCTTTCACTCCTCCAAATGTATCCCACTTATGAGTATCTATCTAGTTTTTATTACTCATATAAGGCTAAAGGTTTTCTATATCCTTTTATTTCTCTTTTGTTTGGAGTTTTATTTCTCTTATTTTTTATATCTTGTTATTACATCCAACTCCATTTTTACCAATATACCTAATTCTTCATTAATCTATAATTTTCTCAACACCTTCTGAGTCTGAGAATTTTCAAACTTCTTATTCTTATTTAGATCCCTAGACTTTATTTTATATCCATGTTTACTCCTTAAAGTAACCACTTCTTATTTAGTAGATTTAAACCATAATTTCTCTTTCCTCCAAACAATAATTAATAGCAACGATCATCTTATCTGGTTCTTAAATTTTAATTTTTAGTTATGATACATTTTATGAGATTTTATGAAAATTTTATTGATCATCCAACACTTTATATAATTGGTATATCTCAACCTTAATTTGATCTAAATATTTATAGGATTATTTTTAAAATGTAGTAATTTTTTAATTTTTTTATTTAAATATCAAGTTATTTAACATCTATCTCAAGTTACACCTTGAGATCTATAATTCCTTAAGTTTTATTTTCATTACCATTCTAATATTTTCCTCTTCCTATATTTTCCAACATAGAGACTTATATATAAAATTTATGTTTATATTATTTTTCCTCTATGTATTTTTTATTAGATTCATCTTCCTTACTCACAAGACTCTTTCTCTGAAACTTCTTTATTTAAGAGATTTCTAGTTTAAAATATATTTTAGGGGAAAACTTAATTTATTGTTTTTTTATATTTTCCATCCCATATTTTTCACCATTTAATATCCTTAAATATCTTACTATAATGTATCCAAATTTTCAACATTAAAAATAAGACAATGGTGTATTTAATTTAAACCGACCCTTACCTTTTTTCAAATATATTTTTCAAGATACCAAATGTTTTTTATTCATTGTCAATAATTTTTAATATGTATGTCTTGGTGATAGAGGAAGTGTCCACCCAATCAAGAAGATGACTATTCTAAAACCATTAATAGAAAATGATGAATATGATACATAGTTATAATCCATTACATGTGATGATTATTTAGTTAGTTTTATATATATAATTCTGATTGGATGAATTTTTCACCATCTAAATCATCTTACAATGGAGTTAAATGAAGCTAGATATTGAATTGATAAATAATATCATATGTATTTGTGATTAAAAATATTACAACTACTTCAACACTTAATTAATATCTAGATAGATTTATGGAGAATCCATCCGAGTGTTATCTAGCATGAAAGTAATTATAATTAGTGAATAATCACACTTGGATGATGTTTACAGAGGTCTTGGTTGAAAGTCTTAATGAGAAGGTAGTGAGGATTAATGAAATAATCTATATGAGTATTTATATGCTCAAAAATAATTTGGGAATAATATAAAGGTGTTTGTAAAAATTATAATAAATCGAAAAATTATTTGGAACAATTTTTTAAGTGATTTGATGTGTTTTCAATAGCCTTGAGTTAATATGATGAAGTTATGAATTGATTAGAATAATTTTGTTAATTTTTTATTTGGAATAAAAAAATGGATAAGCCTTGAACCCTACGTTGATACTCATTTATTTTCTTGAGTTCATAAGGTTCAAATACATTAGGTTTCTAGAGTTCATAGAGTTAAGCCCAACTATGTTAAGTACATTCATATTTATAGAGTTCATCCTAGATAGAAGTATAAGAATTTGTAAATTCTATAAACCCTATGTTGGATTTTGTTGGGTATATGGAGACAGTATAGAGTTTATAATTCATAGGGTAAATAAACTTTATAAGGTTTTTGGATGACTTTATAGAGTTAACAAACTTTGTATGGTTCAACTTTTTCACTTTATAGAGTTATCTTTTGAATCATAATTATAGAGACTTCGTATAGTTGATTTTTAGGTCTCATAGAGTCGATCAAAAGTATAATTTTTTAAAAGAATGAACCTTGAAATGGGACTTCATAGAGTTCAAATATATAAATTCATAGGGTATATAATGTAATTCATAGATTTTTAAGTCTAAATCAATTTCTAGAATATCATAGGGTTTAAATAACCGGATGAAAAAATGTAAGGTTTATTAAACCTTACAAAACCAAAAATAGTTTATAAGGGATTTTATAGATTCCATCCCATAGATAAATTTTATATTGCTACTCAATGAGAAAATGAGTTTTCTAGAATCAAATATTCAAAATAAAAAAATTATATCTATTGATTATAAAGATGATATTTCTTCATCAAAATGTTATGATTATTTGTTAATCCATGATTAAATCTAGTATTTGAAGAATATAAAGAGGGATGATATATAATCTATCACTGTTCTATTAATTATTTGATTTTTGAATCAAAATATTTGAAAATAAATATTTTTAATCATAATAGATATTAATTCAGATGATGGACGAACTATTCTTCATGGATTATAAATATACTTTTGGATGTTTTTGTAACATATATTGTATATATTGTTAATAGTTTATTATAAATTCAATCATGATGTTTAATTTAAAGTTTCTTTAGGTAAAGGTTCTTAAGAAAAGTTTATTGGATAGTGATACAAACAAAAATCCATGATATTAGAAGATGAAGAAGTAAGTTTGAGCAGAGGAGAAGATTGAATAAGCATACTGAATTAAGGGATCTAGATATGCTAATGAAATATTTCTTATGAAAGATAAAAAGTTTTCCATATGAAGTGATGAAGGAAGTTAAGATAGTTTACATAACCATATTAGGAAACTTTCACTGTGAAGGTTGGGAAATATTCTTTATAAATATTAAAAATGATTCCTTATTAAAGTTAAATGATTCTATGTTGTTCTTTAAAGTTCCCCAAATCATAAATATTGTCATTATTCAAGACGAAGTTTCATGTTTTGATATAAATGGACAGAATTAAAACTTTTTCACTAAATTCAGATCATTGGATGGATAATAAACATTGCTACTAGATGGAGAATAACAAGAAATTTGAATAATTAAAGAAGTATAAAGTGGGGGAGAGAAAAGCTTTTGGACACTGACCACTAGAAATTTTTAAGGGGATATAGGTAGATTATAAGTTCAATGTATAATTTTCATGGTTGTTACTTGTCATAGGTTTGAATGAAGTAATCACTAATTATTTTTTAAAAAAAAAGTAAAAAGAAGTAAATAAGTAAAAATGTGTGATATAAATGGTAAAAAGTTAAAGATATAATACTATATAGATTAAATAAATTTCCACTAGAAAAAAATGGGAAATTATTCAGTGATATAAGTCTTTTGAAGTTGAAATAATGTTATCACAGATCAATGGATTGGGTGAACCATACTGAGGAAGATAAATTTTAGGTATAAAAGTAGTTGAGGTGACCATACAGACATGGAGGAATGAAATCAACTCAAGTTTAATAGAAAAAGGTAGATAAGTCACTTAACATATAGTTTTTATGAAGTTTAATGTGAAAAAAAATTATGTTACAATTTGTATGAAGTTTAATGTTATGAAGGGAACTGAGTTATGGAGGAATCAGTTCAAACCAATTAGATGACAAACCATTAAACTGAGAAGGATATGTAAAGATGTCCCTTTATTTTCATTATCTGGATAAGCGTATCAAAGGTGTTGTGTAATAGTAGAATCTTACAACTACAGAAAGGTCATCCATTATTTTCATGACTTGCATAAGGGTGTATAGGATATCTTTTCAAAGCTATAGGATTGAGGAAATCTGAACAAATTCAAGGAATTTCAATGGAAAAAGAAGTCTCCATAATATATAAAAATTAGATAATTTATCATTGGATGTATTTTTTCCTAAATAATACATAAGAAAAACATTTCACTGATCATATTTTTATGAAAATTTAAAAATCCTTGTACATTATTTTAATAAGGATGGTGTTCTGAAGATGAACCAGAACGAGTTTTTTGAACCAAGTCTTGTATGAAGTTTGAGATAAGTCAGGGTGATCTGATTGAGAGATGATAACCCACCAGATAGACATAGATGAATGAAAATATGTGAGTCCTTAAAATATAGGAATGCACTGAAATTCATAATTCAAACATTTACGAATGATTTAGGAATAAGATTAATATAAAGAGTGTCAGTAGAATAAGAGATGAGTTAACTGGTTTAATGAAATCGATTGAAGTAAGTCACAGAAAGTTGAATAACTAGATAGAGAAATATTATATACACTATACAGAGAACTAGATCCATATAGATGAGTTGTAATGAATTAATTAGATAAACAAATTTCAGATAGAGTAATGAGGATTTTTATAATAAATTTTTAAATTCCTTGAAAATGATGATGTGATGCTAAGAGTTCAATGTTTACTTTTCTATATGAGATAAGGAAGTTTAAATAATTTTCTTAACATTGAGGTTTAAAAATAATTAATAATTTAATTAACACTAAGGTTAAGAAATTTTTAAGAAGGATATGGATGTTATAGTTTTCATGAAGCTTTAATAATGTTCTAGAATTCATGAGAATCATATAGTAAATTTCATCTCATAGGGAAAATGAATTTAACTTCCCACCTTTTTTCTTACAAGATCACCTATAAAAGGAGGTGAAAGTAATGTGTGAAAGTGATTATTTTTCATGTGTATAAATAATTAAAAGTGATGATGTTTTTGGAGTAGCAAGAGTGAATTGGTTGAAGAAAATGGATCAGACATAGGTAATTAGAAGAGGTGTATAAGCTAGAGGTTTGATAAGATACATCAAAAAAATTTGGATAGCCATAGGTATAATGGAAAGTGATTGCATCAGATAGAGATACTAGTCTGAGTAATTGATTAGCGGTGCACTGTATGGAGGAGTACCTAATGGAGGTTGAGACATAGAGTAATTAAGGTGCGATGATCATAGGTGAATTATATGGATACTTAGCGAATGGAAGGTGAGGTACAATGAATGGACCGTATCAAATAAAGGTAGAGGTGTACTATAAAGAGAATACTAGATGGATTTATCATACATATATTTCCATAATAAGTTTTAGGGATATTCTTACATGTTTATCTTATGTTTTCTAGAAATTTAAACATGTTTGTAACATATGATAGTATGTATAATCATTCCTATTGGGAGATTAAATGATTCTAATGGAATTTGGATCAAGTATAAAATACTATTGGGAGATAGGTAGATATCTTTAAGAGATAGATCAACTATGGGGTGCATTATAAATACCCCTCACTTTTAATTTATCAGAATATTGTTAGTGGAATAATCCATAGACCTAAAGGAGTCTCCATGGTAAGGGTGTAGGTTTTCACACTAAGGTTGAACCTTATAAAAATGCATGTGTGTTGTTTTTCTTATATCATCTTCATAGCATAAGGTTAAAATAGTAATGAATAATTTATGAATATTTATACATACTAACAAATAACATAGGTTTTATCAACTTAAATTAAGAAATATTTTAAGTTGAATATAATCAAAAAAGTTAGTCACCAATGATTCACCCCCCCCCCTCTTAGGGTGACTGTATGATCTACCTCTAAAACTCAATTACTTTCAAAGGATAGGTTCCATCTATTTAGATCTATAAGTTTTTTCCATAATTGTGTTTAAAAATTATATAGGTAGTGAAACTTTTCAAAAGTTGAATAAATATATTCTCTCGAAGTTAATAAAGTTTATATTTACTTGAAGAGTCTAGAAGTCATCTCTAATTAAAGAAACAACGATGTTTCGATAAAAAATCATAAAATAAGAAGAAGAAATAATATCTGAAGTATTGTAAGTTTTTCCTCTAAAACCCAATGTAAGGGGGATCCACCACCACCTAAAGTTAGTATTTCTAGTAATAATTCTTATGAATCTGAAAAAAATTGATCTTCCAAAATAGTCTTGATCAGGATATTAACAGTATGATTATGTAGTAAAAATTTAATACTTTTATTTTGAAATGAAATCTTACATGACAAATTTTTCTATTTATGTTATTACATATATATTTTCACATATTTGGGGACAACAGGAGGAAATATCATATCTAAAATCATATCTATAAAACATAATGAAATCGCATAGAAAGAAGATACTAGAATATAGGTATCTCACTAAACTTGTTAAAGGAAAGGAATAAATTATGTTATTATCTCAAGGAATGTTCAACCTTGTGTAAAAAATTCTATATAGAAGTTTTTTGAGAATTTAATTATTAAGGAAGTGCTTAAGAAAACTTACAATGAATTAGAAATTTCTATTAAATACTAGCACTCTTTGTAGGGAGTTAAAGCTAGAAGAGTAAAAGATCTTGAAATATTACTATAGAATTAGACTAAACTACATAAATAAATATTTCATAAGAAACAAATTTGTGACACCTTATCCAAATCCAATGATCTTAAGGAAAAAATAAATATTATCCTATAAATGAAATTTCATCCTTACAGGATAATTTTTTAGGAGTTTTTGTGAAGAATATGTGTTTACAAATGCTGTTAAAAGAAATCTCAATGCACTAGGTGATACTCACAGTGAAATGTTTCAGGTTAATAATTTCTAACTAGTTATAAAATTAAATTGAGTAAAGGAACTTCATCTTTAATTTAAAGAGATGAGTGATTTACATAAGTAAAATATAAAAAAGTTTTAAGTTGAATGTGATTATAAAGTGCGGAGTCTTGAAAATTAGAAGAACACTTTAAATTTAAAGTGTCTTAAAAAAGTGGTTATATTGATAAGAATAGAAGTTATTTGTAATTAATATTCATATAATTTTGAGTTAAAAATATATGCTGATGTTTTTAGAGAAATTATTACTTCAATAAAGACTTCATCCAATGGTAGGAAAAATGTAAAAGCATCAGAAGAGACCCATTCTGATAAGATGAAGAAAAGGGTAACCCAACACTCTGATCAATTTGTTATCACAAACACGTATAATATTAGTGCATGTAAAAATTCTAGAAAAAGGTGGGTAAGTAAATTTTTGAACTTAAACTCTTATAAGAAGGTAGAAATTAGAAAATAAAATAGAAATATTTCCCCTAGAGATATCCGGAAGAACAAAGTTTCCACCATCAAAAATATAACACAACAAAAAAACCCTAGGTTCATGGGTTACTATTAGTTATTTAGAAAGTGAAAATACATGGTTATTGATTGTTGGCACAAATATAAAAGATATGAATAATATATAAGTCCAAATTTAAGGGGTGTAAATGAAAGTAAAATTAAATTCTATTAAGTTTACCCAACCTTAAAACAAAATAAGAATGATCTGCTGACATCTAATAGATTTTAGATATCTTGAAGATTTTTTTTGAAAGTTATGGAAGAATTTTTCCTAGTGAAGAAAAATTATGTTTTTTTTCTACTAAGAACAACATAATAAGTAATAATATAAATACTCCACATTATATGAAATAATATTCAAGGAAGATATATTATAAATCAACCTTGGGGTGAAATAAAAATGAATAAAATAATATCCATACACCCACGAAGAAAATTTATAAATATTTCATTACTAAGAAAAGATGTTAATTTTGTAGAAGAAAAGGAAACTTCATGGATTGTTTTAAACATTCATGTAATGTAAAAAAATTAGAAGTAATATCAAGAAAAAAGTAAAAAATGTGATAAATGCATAATAGGATTAAAATGGTGGAAGAAAACTCTAATGGAAAATATGAGTTTCATCATAAGTTACCTCTAAAGGATAACTTATTGAAATATAATAATTTATGTAGATGATGTAAATTTGTTAGACATAATTTGGGAAATTGAATGATAATTTTTCCTGGTCAATATAAGTTTGTAAATAATAATAGAAATGATTTAGAATGAAATATTGGTTCTATGAAGAAAGTTCAATACAAGAATAAATTTGAACATATTGTGAAGGTTTTAATAGATTTTTTGTGAAAATAGTTGAAAGACACAAGGAGGTTGAAATCATTTGAAAATAAAAAAAATCATTTTTTTTCTGGATAAATTTTTGAAAACTCAACCACAAAATGATGAAATAATAATTGAGGTAAATAAATCCATACCTTCCAACAAACTTACCGTTTGGAAATAACATGGAGAAGGCATTAAGAAATTTAAAAAAAATAGATTCTAGGTTGGGAAAAATTCATTAACCTTATGGTTATATCTAATGAGATAAGAAATTTTATCCTTATTTTCTTATCAGTTTTGGATAAACTACATGAAAAGGGGAATTGAAGGTGATGTTGTTTAGGGGGAGTCATGAAGTAGAAAGATGAAGCTGGTTTTTATGAAATATTTATAAGGTTTTGTTGAAAGTTATTCTAGTTGACTAAAGTGTTCCAAGAATGGATACAAAAAATATAAATAATGAATAAATTTTAAGTTGTTTTTATCCTTGAGTTATTTTTTATATACTCATATTTTTATAATAAAAACTAATTCAAAAATATAAAAGGGGAAAATGTTTTATGGATAGAAGGGTTTTTTATCCTATAAAGGGGGATAAAACCTTCTCATGTTTATGCTTGAAAATTTTTAATATGTTGGTTAATATAGATGTAGGAAATTAAGTTGAATGAAAAATATGATGAATTAATCCTTGAAATTAGTTTTTGAAAGTTGGAATCACTTGGAAAAACATCATAGATAGCTTTAATGTCTGATTTAATCACAATTGTTTTCTAAACTGATCATTCCTTATGTAGAATTTCAGTTTTTGGATTTTAGGATTATTTATTTAAGAAAAGTGATTATTTTCTTCCCAAAATAATTTTTAAATTTATACATGGTTTTGGTAGAATAAAATAAGGTAAGAAGAAAAGATGTGATGAATTATCCTCCCTCTCCCTAAAATAATGTTTCCCATAGAGATTCGATAATTTAGATCAATAAGTGGGGGAATTTTTTCTCACTTAAATCTCTTTGAGAAGAAAGATAATTTGAATTCATTATTAATGAGGGTGATAAATGTCTAATTTACTTTGAAAATAATTTAGTATTGACAAAAAAATACAAAGGGGAGAATAAATATCCTTTGGGATATTTTTGTTACATATATTGTATATATTGTCAATATTTTGTTATAAAGTCAATGAGGAAGTTAAAGGTGAAGGTTACTTAGGAAAAGGTTACTAAGGAAAGTTTCCTGAATAGTTTTTTGGATAACACTCCAAGATATTTGGAGATGAAGAAGTAATTTATAGAAGAGAAGAAGACTGAATAACTCTACTAAAAGAAGGGATCTAGAGAAGATAAGGAAACATTACTTATGGAAACTAAGAAAGTTTCCATTTGAAGTGTTGAAGGAATTTAAGAAATTTTCCTTAATCATGTTAGGAAAACTTAATTATAAAGGTCATGAGGTTTTTCTTATAGATATTAATAATGATTCCTTTCAAAATTCATATGATGTTATGTTGTTATCCAAATTTTCCATCATCGTGAAGATTATCATGATTCAAGATGAATTTGTACGTTTTAATACAAATAGAGAAAAGTAAAACCTTTTCAATGGATAGAGATCAAAGAAAATAATATACACATTATTATTAGATGGATAATAACAAGTAGTTTTGAAGAATCAAATAAGTGAAAAGGGGGAGATATTAGGGCTTCTAAACAAAAATAACTAGATACCGAACATCGGATAGATGTAAGTGGATGTAGGTGAAGCATGAGTCCAAACTAGAAGTTACATAGTTGTTGCAGGTCATAAGATTGAATTAAGTTATAACTAATGATATTTTACAATGTATATGAAGTCAAAAGGAGTAAATGAGTGAAAATATTTGAGAATGTTGATGTTCGAGAGGTGGTATAAAGTTAAAGATTTAATACTGGATAGAGAAGATACATTTCCCCTAGACAAATGGGAAATTAAACTATGATATAAGTCTTTATAAGTTTCAAAAAAATTATCTCACATTCATGGATTGAGTGAACTAAACTAAGGAAGATGGATTTTCTAGATAAAATCAGTTGAGGTGATCGTACAGACATAGAGGATGGCCATCATCACAAGTTTATCATATAAAGGTAGATAAGTCACCTTATAGATAGTTTGTATGTAGTTCGTTATGACAAAGTTTTATGTTCTATATTGTATAAATTTAGAATTCATAAAGAGTGTCAAGTTATGAAGGCATCAGTTTGAGTCCATCGGATGACAAACCATTAGACTGAGAAGCATAAATAAAGATAACCCTTTCTTTTCATTATCTATATATGGGTATCAAAGATGATGTGTAAAGGTATAATCCTATAGAAATGTAAAGGTCATACATTATTTACATGGAATGTGTAAGGTTGCATTGGATAAATTTTCAAAACTATTGGAAAAATAAAAATCAAGAAGATACAAGGAAGTTAAATAGATATATAAGGCTCCATTGGACGGATGAATTAGTGAATTTGTCACTAGATAGAGGTGTTCCTAAAGAAGAAACTGGATAGATATTTCACTATATAAAGTTATGAGAGGCTTTAAAAATATTTTTAAAGTCCATTAATAGTGATTATGTTGTAAATATGAATAGTACTGAGTCTCTGGAATGAAGTCCTATATGAAGTTTGAGATGATTTAGGGTGATTGGTTGGAGAGTTTCCTTCCCATTAGACAAACATAGCTGGATGAATATATATGAATCCGTAGGATTGAAGAATTAATTTAATTTCATTGATAAAACATGTATAACTCCTTTTAAAATATGATTCATGTGAATAGAATCAGTATAAAAAGAGATGAGTTCACTAGAATAAATTAATAGTTAAAATAAGGTAGTGGAAAGGTGAGTCATCTGACATAGAAACACCATATGCATCAGAAAGAGAACTAGAGCTAGAAAAAGTTCTTAATAAAGTTATTGGTAAACATATTTTGGATATATTTCTGAGGATATTTATAATAAATTTTAATGTATTTAAATATGATGATGTGATATTGAGTAGTCAATGTTTACGTACCTAGTTGAGATAAGGAACTTTGAATAAGTTCATTAATGTTGAGGTTAAGGAAGATCAAAGAAGGATACAGATGCTATATTTCTCATGAAGCTTTAGTATTAGTCTATAAGTCTTGAAAAGTATCCATCATATTTTAGTTGAGTGGGAAAATGAATTTACATTCATGACTTTTTCTTATGAGTTCACCTATAAAAGGAGGTGCATGTAAAAGAAGAAAGTGATTATTGTTCATGTATATAAAGAAGTTGAAGTGCTGTTATTTTTAGTGAAGAAAGAGTTTCCAACCAAGGAAATACTTAGTTAAAGAAGATGGATTGTACATAGGTAATGAGTATAGGTGTATCAGCTAGAGGTTTTGATCAGATACATCACACAAAGTTTTGTTGATCGAGGTACAATGGATAGATATTGTATCGGATAGAGGTACTAGTCTAAATAATTGATTAGAGGTGTACCAGATAGAGGAATGCCATATAGTGTTTGAGGCATAGAGTAATTGAGGTGCAGATTTCATAGGTGTACTAGATAGATACTTACCATATAGGAGCTAAGGCGTATAAGATAGACCATATCAGATAAAGGTATAGGTTCACCGGATGAAGCATACTAGACAGAGTTATCAGATGGAAATTTTTTAGATGAATTTTTAGGAAGATTCTTACATGTTTATCATCTATTTTCTCAAAATATAAACAAATTTTGTAACTCTAGGGTGTCACTATAATCATTTCTTTCAAGAGATATAAGGATCATAATGGGATTTGGATTAAGTATAAAATCTTATCAGGAGATGGGGAGAACTTTTCTAGAGATAGATCGATAATGGGACATAGTATCAATACCCAAAACTAGAAAAATATTCTATTTACACGGTTCTAAACCATGCAAATTGGTTCTAAAACTGTGGTTATATCCTATGGCCATGGTTTTGGAAACCATGGCCATCAAAGCTACTGGCATAGGTTTCTGGCGTATGACTATGGTTCTAAACCATGTCCATAGGCCCCTGTTATGATTTAAACACCTACAACCATGTTTTTAAACCATTTATATAGATGTATATGACCATGGGGTCCAACTATGGTACTAGTTTGAGGATATTTCCATTGCTTAAAATTGTGGAAATAGCTTTGGAAAAATAAAACACACCATGAGTTTTTATCTCAAAACCTATATCCACTTCAATAATTAAAATTACCACTATCTTATGAAACACTATTGGTTTTAATATATAAATATATATACATACATATATATATATGTTAATAAATATTATTATTAAACATAAAAAGTAAAAAAAAAAGGTGATGTGGCATGGGATCTAGGGCCACGGTTTTGCAGAATTGTGGCTCTAGCAATTAATGTATGGGATGTGGCCATGGTTTGTTAAAACTACGACTATAGGTCTTATAAAACACCATGGTTTTATAAATCCATGGATTTAGGTGATTCTTATAAGGTTTTGTGGCCATGGTTTTCTAAAACTATGGCCATAGGTGATTTCCACCAAACTATACCAACATTTTCCTAAAACCATAGCCATAGGTGTTCTCTACTACCACAGTTTTCTAAAACCATAGTCATAGACCTTCACAAAAAAACAGTTTTTTTATGTGATACTACTACCATGATTTTGAAAAACCATGTCTATAGTATGATCTATAACCATGGTTTACAAGAATCATAGCTATAGTCTAAAATAGCCAAACCTACACCCATAGTTTAGTTCTATCTATGGATGTAGGCTAGCCTACAACCATGATTTTTTCAACTTTAGAAATAAAATTGTGGTCATAGGTCAGTTTTCTAGTTGTGACCCATCACTTATAATTAATGAAAATATTATTAGTGGAAGAATTCATGGACAGATGGGTGTCTCTATGTCAAGGATATTGGTTATCACACTAGGGTTAAACCTTGTAAAAACACTTATGTGTTGTTTTCATTATATCATTTACATAACAAAAGGTTAAAAAAAAGTGAGGAATAATTTATGAAGATCTATAAAAATTAATAGATAACATAAGTTCAATCAACTTAAAGTAATAAATACTTTAAGTTGAATATAATCAGTAAAAATTTGGTCACCACTGATTCACTCCCCCCCCCTCTTAGGGTGACTACACAATTCACCTTGGAATTTCATATTAAATCATCACAAAATAACTTTTTATTTTTAATTCATCATATGAGAAATTGATCTTAACACTAAGAGAAAAAGGGCGAGATAAAAATGAATGTTCCATGCTATAAATCATATTTCATATATGTTTAATACAGCCATAGATAATGATATAAATGTGGATATTTGTAGAGTAATTTTTTGAATAAATATCTCATGCATGTTGGGATAATATCTAGAAGAATTATTCATTCAATAAAAAATGACAAAATTTATAAAAGAAGGTTATTGATTTTATTTTATTATAGAAAACTATTAAGACAAAAGAAATATACTGAGATCATGGGATACACTCACATATAGGAGGTTAAAAAAGTGAAATGATTATCATGACACGAAATTTGAATGGAAATTTATTATATTAAAGAAATAAAAAATATTTTTTTACCTACATATAAAAATTTGAGAAGAAAGATATAAAATAGGTGAGGATACAAGATCCTCTTGAGAGAACCATTGAATATATTTGAGATAAGAATAGAAGAAATGGATCCTATAATGAAAAATACATACTATTTGGGCATTAAATAAGAATAATAAGAAGAATAATAAATTGCATCACATACTAGTTCCTATGGAATTCACTATTGTAGAAGCTTGAGAAGAAAAGGAAAGAATAATAGATGAGGTGAGATTGACATATACCATTGCTAATCATTTGTGTTTAATACTCATAGTGATTGAAAATTTATAATTTCACACCTTTTGTCACTTTAGTAATGTTTATTTTATATTATTATAATTAATTTTGGGGTAATATAAATTTTATATGTTTTGGGCTTTATTTTTTATTTTTTTGTAATTTTTCCTTCTGTGCATAGCTTTCCCTTTATAGATTAAAAGAAACTTTGTGATTTAAATAGTTTAGGTACTTACCTAGATTATTTTTAACATGTATAGTTCTACATGTATATGTAGTACATAGTTTGTCCATGTCTCATTAGAAACCACATGGTCTCACATTTCTATAAAAGTTTCCTAGAATATGCATTGTGTATGGTTTGGTAAACCATGTGAAAAATATTACAATATAGATCTTAAATTTAAAAGATCCATTTTTCATGATTGTAACACAATTAGTAAATAATGTCACCAAAACCTACAAGGGTATCTTGTCCTTATAGTAAATCTCATAGGGTTAGCGCATGGTTTTCTAAACTATGCATTTTGATCGTGTGAGTTTCCCAAGTGTTTAAAATTTTGGTTTTCCTAAAATGTCCTTTTTAATTTTCAGGGGGTTTTAGACTCCCCTCTTTTCCTTCATATTACTCTATCCCTAGTGTGCATGGGGATCTCTCCTCTCCCACATTTGAAAATTACAATCATTCCTTCATATTTCTCGTGATTTTTCAAGGGTAAAACTCTCCTCTAATCTTATTCTTCCTTATCCCTCCTTATTTATCTCTTTTCCATTTGGTTTCACTTCCTTCCAAAAACCTAGGGGTTCTAGGTTCATTTATAGGATTCAAGGTGATTGATTTTTGGGGGTTTATGGTTTCTATGGTATGTAGAGGCTTCTTTATGGAATGTTTGAGTGTCCTCCATAGTATGAGATAACTTTAATATTTATTTTAGTTGAAAAAAGGTAGGTTTTTTGTGAATTATTAATATATAATTTTATTTGAAGATTAATATTTATAAATTATTTATTTGTTTAATTATAACTATATATGATATCTAAAAAATACCATAATTTTTTGAATGGGTTTTCAATTGACATAAATATTTTACTTGGAATTTGAAGTGGTATTTGAAATTCCAATTTAATGTAAAAGATTAGAAATTTTCTTATAATAAAATTTGATGTTTGAAAAAGTTTTGACCTCATTTTGAAAATTAATTGAATAACAAAGTGTCATTTTGAACCATTGGTAATTTTCAAGTGAAAAAGTGAGTTTGATTTGGAATATATTTTCATGAAGTTTTAATGAATTGTTTTATCAATTATTTTAGAAATGGATTTCAAATATTTTATTTTAAGGAATGGTTTGAAATGTAATTTTAAACCAATAAAGAATTACTCATAACATTGAGTCCATATTTAGTATAATTCCATTTGAATTTTTTTATAGTTTTTAAATAATGTCAATGTGTGAGGCCCTCTTGATCCCTTGTTGAATTGTGACCCGTAAGGATGGATTTTTTATTGATGTGGTATAAAATATGACATGATGGTATGCCTATTTTTATATGTTATTGGGTTTATTTCTTATGAGGGTTAGGGATGTGAGATGATATTTATTGCTTTAAATTCATTGATACTTGCGATGAGTCATCTCTAATAATTTAACATACATGGGGATCCTAGGCATCTTAATAATGGATGAGATATGGTTACTAACTATTCATGATTATATGGAATAAAAACACTATAGAATGGAATGGTTTTAAGGGGGTGCCACTAGTGGGGCTATTTTAGGGAAGATGGTTGGTTATAGACATATGAATGCATCAATTGGTCTGTCGATGGTTCAGAAATGAGTGCATTTAAGATCACCTCAGGAGATGTTTATGTATTTCCCATGTTTACTAGATAATGTTCCTTAAGGAACATTACTTATTTTATGTTCCCTTATTTGATTGTCACACATGGTATCAGAACATCATTTTTTTCACACTCACCCTTATATCATAGTTACATGGTCTTTTATTTGCTAATTTTTTCTTTGGGTTTATTTTATTTTAAAAAATAAAAATATCTTAAAAAGGGTGTTTTTATATATGGATTTTAAAAGTGGATTTGAAATAGTTGTTTTTATTAAAAAGGGGTTGAGACCTGAATTATTTTTTTTAAGTGATAATTTTAATTTAAGAAAAAAATAGAATTTTATTAAATGTTTTGAATGTGATGTTGTATTTTACATACTTATGTTAGATAAATATATTTTATAACTATATTCCAAACTATTGTAAAATGAAATTTAATTTTTAAGGTAATTTAACAATCTTTGTGTTCTTTACCTATAAGGATTTATTTCCCACACACCCTGCATACACCATTTAGTGTATGTGGTTCTTTTAGTTTATTTTAAGTTTATTTTCTTGGTTATTTCACATTTTGGGTGTTCGAGTCATGTGTTGATGGTTGGTTTTGGATGTGAATAATGGTTGTGGGTCACATGGAGATGCTTGAGGTTTATTTTTTGGTTTTTAATTTTTCTTCCTTTAGGAGGTAAATGTATTGTCTTTTATACTAGATCTTGTTTAGTTTATTTATTTATTATTACATTTATGTGATACTGCTTTTATTTATTGATCTATTTGTGGAATGTCTCATCATTAAAACATACTATGAATGGATGTTTTAATTATATGATCTTTATTATATTTAGTGGGTTAAATCATTCCAATTGATAATTCTTTGAGACACTGACACTAGTTTCTAGCCTGGGGTGATCAGGAACACACCTAGAGTATGTCATAGGCCAGTTAGAGTGTCCATTAAATGGATGAACCAGGTTAGTTCATGAAAAAATGGTATCAAAGCACACCATTTTTCTATTTGGGGTTCTTTTAGGTAGTATATAGACCAGTAATATCATTGGAACTCAATAGATAGGTGTTGGGAGGTGCCTCATGAGCTATTTTTTAATCAGAATCTCATGTTTCCATGAGTTTTCAGGATTTTAGTATTGATTTTGAGTTAAAAAAAATTTATATTTGATATATTTCAATGATTCTTTTGTCCTTTATGAGTTCATTAATAATTTTGGGGGTTATTTTGAGATTCAGAGGAAAAATTAGTGAACAAACAAGGGAACATGGTAAGACCACAAGGTCTGGAGAACTATGTGAAGCTCATACACAATAGTTCTTCAAACATGATAGTGTTTATCACATGGTTGGAATGCGGTTTACCATCCTATGTAGCTAAACCATACAGAGTGCATTTTCTTCTCCATAATTTTTTTTTACCTCCCTTTCTTTCTAGATTGATCCAAATGTTTTATATCATTAGTATTATGTTAGATAAGGAATATTTTATGGAATTATTTTGGTTTTTAGTTGATGTTTATTCCAGGATCTATGATTTTTCCTTTTTAGAGATTCTAGGGTGGTTTGTAAAATGAGTTTTAGGGTGCTATAAAGGAATTTTGTGAGGTGTTTTATCATTGAATATAATTTTATAATGGTTATGGGAAAAATATGATATTTTTGTATAAAATTGATTGTATGACCTGAAATTTTGTTTTGAATTTTAAATTAATTAATTGATTTGATTTTTTTTGTAATAGGTATGAGGGATTTATTTTGTGTAGAAAGGGTATTTTAGTTTGAAAAGTAAAATTTGTAAAGGGTTGAATTTTGAAAATATGATGGATTATTTTGAAATTTGTTTTGTTTGAAATGAGATATGTATTTCATTGTAAATTGATAAATGTGTCTAGATTAAAAGACGGAGTTGGAGAAATTATAAATTTTAAATTGGGATGTTTTGAAATTTTTTATTTATATTTTATTCAAACAAAATTGATTTCAAAATGGAATTTTGAATATGTTTTGGAATGTATAAGGGGATTTTGTTTTGAAATGAATTTGAGAAGTGTTTTATAATATGTAATTTCTTATGAAATTTTTTGATTTTATAATGAAAATGTTATTGTGTACTTTTGTTTTGAAATAGTATTTTCTTAGAAATTGAAAACAAGGTGGTTTGTTTTAAAGAAATGTATGTTTTTAAAAAAAATAGCTTTTTCCCACCAAACTTTCCACATTCTAATGGGTGTGGTTGTGGTTTTATTTTAGTTACTTACACTATTTATAAAGACAATATAAAAGTATAAAGTGGCATGGTGGGGATTTTTTCACATCCCCTATTATTTTATGCCTATTTATTTTATATTATTATAATTAATTTTGGGTAAATTTAAATTTTTTATAAGTTTGGGAGTTAAATTTTTTTGAGAATTGTACCTCTATGAATGGTTTTACCCACACAACCTAAGAGAAATTATGATATTACACCTATATAGGTCCTTTACTAATTTATTTTGAATATTTATGGTTTTAACTATGTTTGTAGCATGTGGTTTCTGCATATATCTATAAAAACCATGAGGTATCCTCATTCTGTAAGAGTTTTTGGGAACACATATTGTGCATAGTAAGGAAACATATATGAAAATCATGTAATAGGATTGTGTAAATTAATAGAGATTTTTTTATGTTTGATGCACAGTTAGTAAACCATGTGAAGGTATTGTGTCATTCTAGTGAAACCTCTATGGTTGGTGCATGGATTTATAAACCATATAGATTAGTTGTGTGAGTTTCCCAAGTGTCTAAAATTTTGGTATTCCTAAAATACCGTTATTTATATTAAGGTTGTTTTGCCTCACCTCTTCACCTTCATGTTCAAATGACCTTAGGGAACATGGTGACCTCTCCTCCACATATTTTTTGTGATAAAAATCCCTCCTCCTTTATATTTCTTGTGAATTATAAAGGGTGAAACCTTAAACTCCACTTTTTATTCCTTTACCCTCCATATTTCTCTATTTTACATTAAATTTCACTTCCTTCTAGAACCCTAGGGAATTTTGGGTTTGGTTTTGGGTTTGAGTGTGATTTATTAATGGTTTTCTTTATTTAAAGGGTTCTTAGGGGCTTCTTTGAGCCTTATTTGAGTTCATACATTGTAGGAAACAACTTATAACATGATTTTCATTGAACTAAAGAAATTGTTTTATGATTTACGTAATATGGAATGTCATTTAATGCTTTATGTTTCTAAATGATTTATTTTTTTAATTATACTTATGTATGAAAGCTCAAAAATAATTTCACAAAGGATGGAATGGGGTTTCAATTGACATAAATATTTTACTTATCATTTCAATTGGTACTTGAAATTATATGTAATTATAAAATATTTAAAAGTTTTTTTAAAATAAAATTTTATTTTTAAAAACAATTTAACCTCATTTGGGTCATGAATTGAATGAAAAATTGGTGATTTAAACGTTTGATAATTTTCAAATGAAAAAGTGAGTTGGGTTGGAATGGATTTTCCTGTGCTTTTAATGAATTGTTTTATCAATTATTTTGGAAATAGATTTCCAAGGATTGATTTTAAGAAATAACATGGAACTCATTTGAAATAAAAAATGGTTTATAAACTGTATTGTGAATGAAACCATCTTGATCCCTTTTTGAACCATGGCCCCCAAGGGAGGACATTTTTAATTGATTTGGTATGAAATATATCCTAAAATGATTGATTATTATTATATATGATTAGGGATGTTTGTTTTAAGGGTATAATAGGTGAGATGAGATTTGTTGATTTTGAATCATTGATTCTTATTATTACTAACCTCTTATCATTTTACTCACCTCATGATATGGTTAGGAATTTCTCATGTTTACTGGATGATTCTTCTTAGGGAACAATCCTTCTATTTTATTCCATTAATTTATTCTCACACATGGTACTATGAGTTCATTTTTTTCACTCTATCCCTTGAATAATGGTGACATAATGTTTTATTTATTAATTTTTTCTTTGGGTTTTTATTTTTTAAAAAATTTCTCTAAAGTGATTAAAAAGATTATTTTTATGAAGTGATTTAAAAATTGGATTTGAATAGGGTATTAAAAATGGTTCAAGGCCTAATGAAATGGTTTTTCAGGTGATCATTTTCATTTGAGATAAAAATGTATAATTTTATAACATAGTTTGAATGTGGTATTGGGATTTATGTACTTACATATGAAAAATATATTTTATAACTATATTTAAGAATATAACTAAATGAAATTTAATTTTTATGTAAATTTTATGAACTCAGTGGTGTTCACCCACTGGGCTTGATTTCTCTCACACCTTGTATACACCATTCGATGTATGTGGTTCTTGTGGTTTCTTTTAGGTGACTTGGATTTTGTCTTCTTCTTGTTTGGTGTTTGAGTTATGTGTTGATGGTTTTATTGGGATGTAGAGTATTGTTTTGGATCACATGGAGATAGCAGTGGTTTATTTTTGTGTTTTTTACATTATCTTCTTTTAGGTGTATATTTATTAGCTTATGACATGGATCTTGTTCAATTTATTTATTAACTTTTTTCATTTATGTGACATTGCATTTCATTATTGATATATTAATTAAATGTTTCCTTTTTTATAACACCTGAATGGCCTGAAGGCCTTCTTTTTTTATTGATTTTTGATAACCCCCCTTTCAAGGGATGAGGGAGAACCCTTACAAGGCATGTAGGCTTAGAGATTACATGACCCATAGGTCTTAGGGAATGTACGGACTATACTTGGAACTCCTCCTCCTAGATTCTTCATCGTGATATCAACTCTACACTTTCACATGGATATTCGGCTAGGCTTCCTATGAAAGCACAAGCTGGTCCCGATGGAAATGACATACCCTCTCTTTTAGACAAGTCTGCTTAGCTTCTGCTCTAGTGAATGTACCTGCTCTGAATCCCCATCTAGATTTTTATCCTTGTATATTTTATCTGATCATTTAAGCACAATTTCTATTGGCTCGAAGTCCTTTAGGTGGCCTGAAGGCCTTGAGGTGGACCGAAGTCCTTGAGGTGACCCGAAAGCCTTACTAGCCTGAAGGACTTGGGTCGACCGAAGGCCTTAAAGGACCCAAGGCCCAAATCGGCATCTTGAAATCCCAAATGGATGAATAGTTCCAGATGCTGCAATACCAAATAGTGTCTTCTACAGTTCATGTTGCAGTACTACTATAGTACTGCTATGGTAACTCGGAAATATGTCACCGCCTGATTTTGAACTCGGGTCCCATGGATACACTTGCTGAGTCCTCAACAATTAGGTTGAGGATATTGTGTGTGTCCTTATTTACAATACATACTCTTATTATATGTTTTATTTCAGTGGTTTTTAATTTATTCAGAGGTTGAAATCATTTCTATTGATCATGTTTTGAGACCCTGGCACTTATTGCGACCTCAAGCGGATTGATAACTCACCTCAATTATGTCACAAACCTTTTCGAGTGTCTGATGTATGGATGACCCATATTGGTTTATGCCTTGATGGGTTATTATAAATCATGAGAGCTTGAGTTGTGAGGAAGACCAGTGATCATATTATGAGAAAGAATTGAGAACCTGGCTATGAATAGAGACTGATTTTCATGCTGGTATCCTTAAATTTTTAAAGACATTCAAAGACACTGTGTGAGAAACTGGATCTAGTTATCATGATGTATTTATATCTTATATTTAAACAATATCTACTTAAAAAGGTTGGAATTTATTAAATAATGGTGGTATTCCAATATATAGAACTTATGGGAGAGAGAATTTTTCAACTATGTAATATGATAAATAGTCACCTGTGTAATATGGTAAACATAGTTTAGGAATATACATAGCTGTTAGGTCCAAAAGGGGCCTAGATACCCTGAGAGGGGTGAATCAAGGTATGGATATTATTTTCAAAATTCTTTATGCCTCTCAAGATCTTGACCTCTTTATTATAAGGATCACTATTTTTTCTATTTAGAGTTTATATTGGTCTTATCCTTTCCAAATTTATCTGATGATGATGCGTAGAAAGTAAAGTAGGAAATCAAGAACTAGGACACATAGATTTTTACTTGTTTCACCCTCATTGAGATATATATAAGGAGTATACAACAAAAATGTGATGATGTACCAAATCTACTAAGGCTCAGTGCCAATACATCATTCAGGATAGATCACTTCTATGCCAGGCTCACTGCCTTTACAAGATTTAGGGTGAGATCACTACTTTCCCAAGGGTCACTCCCTAACTCTTTTTTGATGGATAACTACCAGTTTAAAGGATTTCCTTCTTCATATTCCTTTTCTCACACATCTATAAAGGATCCAAACACATTTTATAGACATGTAGGTCCCTTCATTATCAATAATTAATGGATCCTTAACTGTATGTATATTTATTTTTGAAGTTCTTTCTAATATTCTTTTTCACTTATGTGAAAACACCAAGATGTAGCACTTCCATTTTCCAAAAAACTAGAAAAGACATATCTTCGATGTATACTCAAAAATCAACCCATCTTTGGGAAGATATTCAAGTGATTCCAAGTCTTCCTTTCACTTATTTGAATCTAGTAGTGAATAAGCACCTTCATCAAGTGTTGTGAAATGGTGTCGATCTTCTTTATTACTCCACTTCACCTAAATTTAGATATGATAATTATTCTTATCATAGGGTAATGTAGAAGTATGTCTTCATGCACAAGATTATAGTGTGATACCCCTGTGGGAGACCCTAGTGTATAACTCCTTGTGCGACATCTTGGCATATACCATTCTGCGAGATCTCGGAATGTACACTTGTTTGAGTCCTAAATAAAACCCTTATTTGTGATTTTTGTGAGTCCCACTTTGTGTGTTCCCCCTTACATGAACCATTTTTTGTGCTTTGAAAGAGTCTCCTGACATTAAACCTTGTTCACGCTTTTCATTAGCTCATAGTGCAAACCCCTAGCACAAACCTTGTTCATGCTTTTCACAAGCTCTTGGCACAAACCCTTAGTGAAAACCCTTGGTTTAAACCCTATTTTCACTATACATGAGTTCCTGGCATGAACCCCTAGCCTGAATCATGTCTTCACTTTGCGCAAGATCCTTGTATAAACCATATTTTTTCTTTACACAAGACTTTGTTCAGATCATACACAACACTTTAGAGAATTTAAATTCATTCATGAGTCCTCTCCGCAAACCTCCTTCGTTGTGAACCCATGGCGCAAACCTCCTTTGTTATATCTCTCTGCAAACCTCCTTGGACATTTCTTTAGATATAAAAATGGGAAAAAACTTCATCAACCAATAAATATAGGTTATATGGTATTTATAGGTGAGTTTACACTGCCTTAACTCCACAAATCACATACAATCATTAACCTAAATATGCATCATGTGTTCTATGAACCTCCTAGTGATAGATATGGGTAGGAACCCCTATCATGAACCCCTAGTAAGAATTAAATTCAACATTTATGATTCAAAAACCTCAAGGTGTGAGTCCTATTCACACTCTACGAACATCGAGGCATGATTCCTATTCATGCTTCGTAAACCTTTGGGCATGAGTCCTATTTTTTCTCTACAAACAACTAGGTGTGAGTCCTTTTCGTGATCTGAAAACTTCAATTCATAATTCTCACTCTTTGGGTTTTGTTCATCATTCATGATCTGTGAGCTCTATTCAGCATTCTCACTCTACAAGATCTATTCAGTATTCATGCTCTGTGATCTCTATTCGGTATTAGCGCTCTGTGGGATCAGTTCAACATGTGTGATTTGTGTGAGTCCCTGGTGTGAGTTTGTATTTGTTCTTTCAACAATTCCCTAGTGTGAGTCCATATTTTCTCTTTGCGCAAAATTCTGGATGTGATTTCTCATTCATGCTTTGCGTGAGTTCCAGCTGCGATTCCACATTCTCTCTTTGCATGTGTCCCTAGTACGAGTTCGCATTCTCTCTTTGCATGAGAACAAAGCTATATTTTCATAGATTATTTGAAACCCATCCTTTGTGAAAACCCTAAAACCTTTTCAACAAACACAGTAAACCCAAAATCTCAATCATTGGGTATTTTTACCTAACAATTTCCCCCATTGGGTTTGTTGACAAATATTAACATTTTGAAACCACATTATAGATTCTTCCATATTCTACTAAAAATTCACTTCTTGATATTCTAATAGTGATCATAGATTTAATAAAAACACACTCTAATCCCACATTATTCATACTCATCATGAGAAATAAGAGTATCATGAAAATTTAATAATTCAAACACTTTATTCTAAAACCACTCAACTAATTTCATCACGAACCTCATCTTTCGTGATAAATAAACTTTAATCGATCATCTTTAGCATCATCAAATTTAAAACTCCCCATACTTCATTTCTCCCCATATCAACTTCTCCCCCTATCTTGATTAAGTAATTTTATCCCCTTTTATTGCCAAAATTTATCCCTCATTGTCAACAAACATAAAGGTCACTTCGTTGTGGTATAAAACAGGGTAGAGTACATAGATCAGCATTTCCAGGAAAAACATATAATACCTTAGGGAGAGGGGGTCCCACATCCGCACTTTTTCAGGTGTGAGGATTTTACTAAACTCTAAGATCCAGATGATATTGTTCGAAGGATTGTTTATCTAAGGAATTTCTTATAATGTATGTAACCTATAGTTCTGTTAGCACATAATTTATATTCACAAGCCCTTGCTCCACATTCTCCTTGATAAAATTACACTTGATTTCAATATTATTTTTCCTTGAGTGATGGACTGTAATTTTTTCTAACATTTATAAAACCAGAATTATTACAATGGATTCTGATCAGAGTCTTCACTTCAACTCCCATATCATTAAGTTTATGCTTAATCCATAATAACTATGTGTATGATTGAGTAGACACAATGTATTCAGATTCTTCATTTCTAAACAAAATATAATTTTTTTATTACTTATCCAAGAAATAAACAATCCTCTAAGATTTAATGAACCGCATGATGTTAATTTTCTATCATCTACTAATCTGGACCAATTAGAATCTGTATAGCCCAATAACTCTTGTTGATGTTTTTCATTATAAAATAATGAAAAATCCATTATTCAATTGATATACCAAAGTATTATTTTCAATTAAATCAAGTGGGTTTCCTTGGGACTAATTTGATATCATGTTTTGTAGAATGTGGAAAAAAATATCAGGTCCTACTGATATCAATTAAAATAGACTGCTAATGATTTTCTTGTATTCTATGACACTATCTACATTTTCTTCATCATCCTAAGATAGTTTCATCTGGTTAATAACCGGAGTCATCATCTCATTTGAATTATACATTATAAATATTCTAAAAACCTCTTTACATATTTAGATTGAGAAATTAATGTGTCATTATTTCCTTGTGTCACTTGTAAACCAAGGAAAAACATGAGTTCACCAACCATTGACATTTCAAATTCACTTTTCATGAATTCCAAAAATTAATCACACAGTGCTTCATCTGATCCACTAAATATTATTTCATCGACATATACCATCAACATCATCCTTTTATTACAACAATTTTTGACATATATATTTAAATCTAATCCACCATGCTGAAAATTGAGCTTCTCTAAAAACTGATCAAGTCTTTAATATCATGCTTTTAGTGCCTTATTCAACCTATAAATATTCTTATTTAGAAAAAAACTCGGTTATTATCTTCATGAATGAGAAAACCATCTATCTATTCAATATAAAATTATTCTTCTAGAACTCCATTCAAAATTGATGACTTGATTTACATCTGGAAAACTTTAAACCTTCTTTTCACTATTATGGATAAGAAAAATCTGATTGTATCTAGCCTCAAAAAAAGTGAAAAAATTTCTTCAACATTAATACCCTCTATATCATAGTACCCTTTGCATAATAATCATGCTTTTTTAGAATCACTATGAAATCTTCATTCATCTTATTGAAAAAGACTCATTTGGTCCCAATGACATTCTTATCTATTGTCTCATAAAAATCTCCCAGAATACCTCCAGTATTGGACTAATATAAATCATTAATACTAATTTTTCTACTGATTTTAGATATTGAATTACTCTTTAGAGTAGCTAGACCACTTGTTGGAAACACTTTTTATATTCTCTCACATCTTCTTGGTATCCTAAAAATAATAAGATGCTACCATATTGTTATAGAAAAATAGATAATCATGAAATACATGAATGTTGATGCTTCTCTCTAGTCCTCTTGATGTCATAAAATATAAACTTTCATCATTTTTATACCATTGAGATATTGAATCTGATTTGGAGATAGAATTCTCCCCCTATGATGTGAATCTCTTCCTATTGTTAGGCCCACTATTTATACCCACAAACATTTTTCTTCTCCTTCATCATTTATTCACATGTTTCACTTTTCAATGAGCCATTAACAAAACTGCTAAGAATACTAATCTAGAACTCAGTGTAGTAAAAAAGAGATAAATTTAATTACATCGTCACTATCCAATGTTCTTAATTACTTCCATACATATCAAGTATTCATAAACCATTAACCCCTTTCAAGGATTTTTTTTTTTTGATTTATTCTTCATCTATGGTAACTGATTTTAATTAGTAGACATTTTGGAGCACATCACATCAACAATTATCAACTTTTGATGAAACTTCCCCTTATATAGAATCTCCCCTAAAACCTAAAACACATGAAAATTATTTAATGTAATTTAAATTCATTAGTATATGGGTAAATATAAAATACTCAAGAGGAGGATTGAAGTTGATCCTGATGGACCAACCCTTTTATACTTTCTTTCAAAGAACTGAACTATTTTATTACTTGTTCTAATTGCCCATCCAACCTTAAATGCTTTAGCCATGTCACTAGATATTCTTTACCCACATGCTCTATCTTATTTTGATATGTAGATTTTTTTGGCTTGGTATTTTTCACAATTTGGGGTTTAAAGCCACTTGTACAAATTTCCTTCTTTATTGATCTACCAAAATTCCATTTTTCATGAATCTTTCTCTAATCGTGAATCTCTCCACTGGTTTTCTACTCTTGATTATTCCTTCATTATAGGGATCTTTCTCCTAACTTCACTTCTTTCCATGTGGCCTGACATGTTAGTTTTTCAAGATATTCTTTATTTATTTTTCTTTTATTAGTTATCTGAGTCTCTGTACTATTTCTTATTGGTGGTGGGTCCTTTACTAAACTCACATTATTTTTAGTCACAATTGTAGTAGTTTCTCCATTTTTCTTCTAATTTGTTTCACATTCTTTCCAAGAGAGTTGCGTGATTGAAATGGAGGATTTGATTGATACACGTTTTTTGGATCTCCCTATATCTCCCCAGAATCTTTAATCCTATTTTTCAACTTAACATATTGTCTTATAGTATATTATTTTTTTATACACTACCAGAGTTGGGTATATCTCTTTGGGTTCCTTTTTCTTCCCTTATTTCTTCCTGCTGTAATGTCTTTCCAAATGCCCATGATTATCACTTATAAAACATCTTCCATTAAATATATAACTTGTGTTATCATTTATCAATTGAGATGTTGATACAGCTATAGTTCTTCTTCTCACATTAAGCCCATGGGATTCTTAACACATACTCATGGTGTGTCCCATTCATCCACAATAGTATAATTTCATGTATACCTTCTTCTGAGAGACACTTATTTCATATTTATGAATACATTTACTCTTATTATCATATTTAGAAGTATTTTTATCTTCATAGCATGAAATATATTCCATAGCCTCAATAAAAAAATATTATGTGTGACTATATATCCCATATAAGTATTACATGTTGTCATTACAACCTATAAAATACTTTTTAGGTATTTATTCTGTTCTTACATGAGTTTTTCTATTTCTAGAACTGTTCACATGCCTCTAGCTATATTTCATGGGAGAGGGTCCATCATATCCAATACCAATTTTCCCCAAACTACATGTCCTTTGGGATGAGACAATCATTTTATGTTTTACCTCTAAAGTATCATATTTTCTTTTCATTTCAATATAACCAACTTAAGGATAATCAAATAGTAAGTGAAAAGCATCCTTCAATTTAGGCTTACCTTTGGAATCAGATTACTCCACTTCTTTCTTGATTGATTGTATCTCTTATCCCAATAGTTGAATCTTCTTATCCCTTTATTCAAGGTTATCATTAAGTTATCTCTTGAGAATATTTCCTCTAGTAATATCATCTTCCAATTCCTGGGAGAGATTATCCATCATGTCATATTAATCATTTATTTTAGAATTCATCTATACAGCAGAATCATTACAGCATGCATTCACCTGTTGTATCATTTTCTTCTCTTGAACTAGTTCAGACAGGTGTATAGAAATATCATCATTTCTAGCTTTGAAATTATGAATTTTATCTGAGTATATACTTTCCCATTTTGTCATCATTCAGTTTTTTCAGTTTTTTAAATTTTGAATCATTATTCTCTCTTATATATATAGCCACTTAAAAAAACTTGTATTTAAACCTCTTAGCTTATTAGATTCAATTTCCTATACTTGGATCAAGATATTTTTTTATTTAATTTATTCATCCAATTTCTTAACTAATTCTTTTATTTCATGGACAACTTACACTTTTTCCTTCTTGGAGTTTCTTAATCATTATAAGTTTCAACATAACATTGAATATCAGGTTCTTCACTCATTCTTATGAAATTATTGAGTTAGTATTTATTTTTTTATTTGAATCATATAAACCATTATTTAATACATTGTTGGTTTCCTTAAACTGAATCAAACTTTTTTTAAGAAACTTCCACACTGAGTAATAACACTTGATTTCTATTTCTTCTTTGTAGTTCTTCCCTTTTCCATATAACACCGAGATAAGTGGAAACTGAAATTTCAATTTCAACATTAGAGAAACCATGTCAGATAAAACAAATAACAAAATAATCATATGCTCTTAGGACAATTTTGGGGTCCAAAAGGGGTTTAGATACCATGAGAGGGGGAGTGAATCAGGGAATGGGTATTTTTTCCAAAATTACTAATGCCCTAATGGATCCTTAACTCTTTATTATAAGGATCACTTTGTTTTCTCTTTAGTTTTTATATTTCTCTTATCCTTTCCAAATTTATTTGATGATGATGAATATAAAGTAAAGTAGGAAATAAAGCACAAGGACATACATATTTTTACCTATTTTACTTTCCCTAGGTGTAAGAACCCAGACCTTATTTTCAGGTATGTTTTCCTTTTTTGGTCGTTTTTGAGAAAAAAGAGGAAATTCTGGAAATTTTTGATGTACACATCGTGTACTTTTTTAGTACATTTTGTGTACTCGGTTACCATAGGTAGCCATGTGCGGGCCATGTAACGGCCATGCACATATCCATGTGGGGGTGACCTGAATTTCATCTAAAGTGTAGTATAAAAAAGGAAAGTACATGATGTGTATTTTATTTTTTTCATTAAACGCACTGAGGCCGCATCTAATCACTAGAACGATCTTATTCTAGGTCTCGTTCAGCCGAGATCTCCTCGTATGGACGTGATCTTCCTCTGATCCCCTGACCAAGTATCCGATATTTGATTCGACTTCCGCCAATTTCATTGGGATCGCCTCAGTAATATCTCTCTTCTACTTAAGCTCTATTTCCCAATTCCTCTTCCTTATCATGTTATACTCTATTGAATGGTTTAGACATTTTTATAGATCTTCAGTGTTCTAAGGTGATTCAATCCTAGAGACTCAATTATTTTGATCTTCTAGCACTAAGGTAGGAGGTTTGTGCCTTTCCATTGAGAGTCTTTGAGTTATATGTGCAATTTTACCCAATACCCATGAACGGGGTATTATATGTTTATCATTTTAGCCCTATTGTTTGCCTCCTATGATTGTATTCCTGATTAGAGGTTAATTGAATGTGAATAAGGTTAATTATTATGCCTTTCATGTGTTTTACCAAGCATGTTTTACCTATTTTGAGCCTTAGGTCTAGTCTGCCTGTTAGGCTGCTATTTACTTTCCCATGGCTAGTTGTAGGATAGTGTGACTATTGTTCTAATATGATGATATATTTTAGACTACTAGACAAGAAGTTTATGAGGTTTACTTGGGCCGATACGTGCATCTATACTTGCTTGACTTATGTAGGGCCATGAGAACCTGGTGTATAGACCATAGGGAGAATGGATGTTGAGGGATTCTCCAGAGTGTCTTTTTTTACTTACGATGTGAGACCATAGGTGGAATTGATGTTTAGTGCTTCCTCAGAGTCTCTATAGTTTCTCGAAGTGGGCTATAGAGGGAATTTCACATAAGTGCTTCCCTAGATCACCTTTAGTTAACGATATGAGACTATAGGAGGAATTGATGGTGAGTGCTTCCATAAAGAGACTATGCTTAAGATGAACCATAGGGGTTAGACTGAGTGTACTGCCCATAGGGTTTCTTATACTTGTTAGGTAGGACCACAGGGGATAAGTTGTGAGTACTTCCCAAAGGGTTACCTTTGTGCTTTAGCTGTGTGCTTGTGTTACTAGGTAGGACTAGAGGGGATAAGTTGTGGGTACTTCTCAGAGGGTTACCTATTGTTTTTATCTGCTTTGTTTAGCTGTTTCATGTTATGTACTGGTTTGAATACTTTGAAATTGTGGATTGTTTACTGCTGAGTACTTCCTTGTTTACTGCTTTTAGTACTTACCATCCACATATTCATTGACTGTTAGGCATAGATCTTGTGGTGGTTACCTACTAGGGTTTAGTCTCACACCCTGTTTGGGTCATGCTTTTGGGCCCAAACAGATTATATTATTATAGGTATAGATAAGGTGAAACACCCTTCTACTTCAGGTTCTTGGTTGACTGTGGATCTGGAGAGCATGGGACCAATCTATGGCTTGCGATGTTGTGGAGTTGTTTATTGTTTTTCTTTTGTACTTTGGTTTAGTACTATTGTATTCCAGCATAGTGATTTGTTTGGTTTTTTTCCTAGAAATATGTATCATGTATCATTCATATATATATGTGTGCTCCAGTTTATTATTTTTAGTCTTCTGCTGTTTACTTTTGTATGGATTATTACTGCTTCTACCATTGTATATTTGTTTTACTTCCACTGTGTTACTCTGCTAATGAGGGTATAGTTTCCTCACAATCACACCCAAGGGCCTCACTGCTAGTCGGCAGCCTCTGGCATTTGGGTAAATGCGCTTAAGGCCATGTGACAAACTGGTACGGGGCATCTCTAGGAAGCTTCTGGAATCGGGATGTTACAAAGTGGTATCAGAGGGATTATTTTCTTCTTGACTTATTGTTTGGAGCCTATAGTCAGGGATATGACAGAATAGGTACTTGGTAATAAGATGTGCCCGGGAGTAGCTAACCCATGTATAGGGAAAAGCCAAATTACCTTGTATATTACAAGTTTTCTGGTTTTTCAATTTTACAGTTGATTTGATTTTCACCATTAGGTGACTCACATGTTTTGAGTTGTTACTGTTAATGTTATTGAGGTTCTATTTCTGTATCAACCCGATGATATGTGGGTATGTCATCTCATGCATAATATAGGCACTTTCTATAAATCACATGTCATGCATTTTTTCCATTCCATCTAGGATGCATTAGCAATTTCATGTTGTTGTGATATATGTTGTGTAGAATATGTATGTTGTTGTGATAGATTCATTAATAAAATATCTGCTGCTTGATAGGGTATTTTTTGTGTAAGGTTCTGTTTAAATGAATTCCAAACTTTGGTTCTTGAGGTTTTATGGGCCCTCATGGACCATAATTTTTTGGATCATTGCCTTGTTTTACTTGTTATAAAATGTATAAGATTCCAAACATTGATTCGTGGGGAGTATGGGCCCTCATGGATCATAATTTGGCACTTTTAATGTTCGTTTCAGTGTTTTTCTTGGTTTTGGAGTAGTTTTTGAGACTTACTATCCATAAAAAAAACCAGAATACACGGCGTGTAATGTTAAGTACACGCCATGTGTTCTTCTGTTCAGGAAGAAACTATTTTTCTTAACTACATGTCGTGTACTTTATATACACGTCGTGTAGTCTCTAACTGTGTCATAGGCTATGTGAGCAGAGACATGGGATAGGGAAATTCTGGTGGGAACACATCATGTACCAATTGCACATGTCGTGTAGTGTTGACCCTGTGTCTGCCTGTGTGACTAACAACATGGATGGATAAACCTTAATTTGTACACACCGTGTCAGCCTTGAACAGGCTATGTAGTCTAACCCAGGTACCTGGCAGTGTCTCGAACAACACGGGCCGGTGTAATCCTTCCTCTTACATGTTGTGTCCGTCTAAAACATGTTGTGTAGTATGAGTTGTGTGTTAGGCCATGTCACTAACAACACAGGCTAGGTGAAGCTTGTGTATTACACGCTGTGTCTATTTTGAACACGTCGTGTAGTATTGTCTTAGGAGAGTTGTGTGGCTTAAACGTGTAGCAGGACTCGGGTAGGGAAAGAGAATTCAAGTACACAGTGTGTGTTAGGACAACACGTCATGTGGTTTGGGTGTTAAATGACCAGTTTTGGCAGAATTACACACCCATGTGGATGGCTTAAGGAAACATGTCTTGTATTAATTGTACACACTGTGTAGTCTTGTTTTGTAAAACTTGAATGCTTTCTTTCTCATGTTCCCTACCTATGCTTCTAGTTTTCAGTCCTTGATAATCTTTATCAAAGGTGTGTGCTTGACCTTGCATATTCATACCACCGAGATATTCTCCAGTTGTATGCCAATTTCCAGGCGTTGATTAGACACCGGATATAGTTGGGTAGGGACTTCTAGCAGATCCTCCTGTCATGCCAGTTTTGGCACCAGTCGTTATAGCTGACATAAGTGTAGATGCACAGTTCAGGGAGGGATTTCTGAGGATGATGCAGACTTTTCAGGGAGTGTTTCCTCAGGCCCCATCAATGGTAGATTTGACGCAGGTCTTTCAGCAGTAGCATCGCCCCACTTTCTCAAGGGATAGAGGACCCCAGGCTGTAGAGCCATGGCTAGAATCCATGCTGACAATCTTCGAGCATCTGGAGACACCTCCAGAGAGGAGGTTCAAGCTCACTATGTATATACTTCAGGATTCCTCCAAGAGATGGTGAGATTTGATCTCACAGGTGGGACGCCAGCAAGTCATGGCATGGGATGAGTTTCAGCACATATTTATTGACTACTTCTATCCAGAGACCCTGAGGGTCGATCGAGCCCAAGAGTTCGTGAGTCTAGAGTAGGGAACTCTTTCTTTCATGGATTATTCCCCTCATTTTATTGAGATACAGTGATTCATGCCTATTTCAGGATGTGGTCAACTATTCATGGCACAGAAGTTCGAGGATGGTCTGAGGCACGACATCCAATCGCAGGTGAACATCCTCTAGTTGACTTATATCTCTTCTATAGTCAACCAGGTGCTGATCACAGAGCGCAATATGAGGGATTATAGATTTTTGATCCAGGGAGGCTCAGCATCTATATTTAGTATCCCTCCTACTGACAGTAGGAAGCATCATAGGGAGTCTTCGCGTAGTGATCCGATGAGGCAAGACACTTCTTCTGGCATCCAGGTGGTGTGTTACTAGTGCGGGAAGAGCAGGCAGACGAGGCCACATTGCCCGAGAGACCTAGTGGAGTGCCGATCTTGTGGAAAGATGGTTCATATTTAGTGATTCTATCATATCTTCACACCAGCAGCTGGTGATAGGGGGTTTTATATGACTCCTCATGCAGGATCAGTACCACCAGTTTCTCACCAGTCAGGGAACTAGAGTTCTTCCATCCATTCAGGCCAAGGTGGACATTGAGGCTATGGTAGTTAGTCTCTATTATTTCTGTGACAGCAAGGTAGATCAACTCAGAGCAGTCAGGCAGGGTCATGGGGTCGCAGATCAGGCCAGACTTTTGCAGTGGAGCAGACCCAACAAGAACAAGATCCCAAACCCTCTATAGTGCGAGGTACGATCTTAGTAGCCTCAGTTTTAGCTTCTGATATTTTTGATACAGGGGCTTCCCATAACATTTTATCTGTTGCTTTTGTGGTGATCCTTGGTCTCTACATCTTTTATTTTGCTAATATCTTGATGCTAAACACTCTTTTGGGGACTATAATGTCTAGTATACGTTAGTGAAGGGAGTGACCTCTAGATTTTGGTGTGTGTCACTTCCTATGGGACCTCTATGTACTAGAGATGACAGGATATGATGTCATTCTTGGAATAGATGGGTTAGTTACTTTATAGACAGTCGTTGAGTATTATTGTTTTTGGGTGTGTTTCACATCACCAGAGGGCATATCGTTTCTTCATAAGGGTGAATGGGATGTCCTGACGAGCAGATTGGAACCTGAGCATCATGGGTTGGGAGGAGTTACATCCCAGATTGCTAGTCTATATCTGGATGACCAGGGGACTTCACAGTTAGACTTTCCTCCAGTGGTGTATCATTTCACCGTTGTCTTTCTATAGTAATTTTCAGGTTTGAATTTTGAACGATAGGTGTAATTTTCTATTGAGCTTGTGCCTGGAGTAGCACCGATGTCCATTACTCTATATAGGATGGCTACACCAGAGTTGCAGGAGCTCAAGAAGCAGTTGGAGAAGTTGCAGGAAAAGGGTTTCATCTAACCCAGTACTTCACCTTGGGGTTTGCATGTCCTGTTTGGAAAGAAGCCGGATGGTACCCTCAGGCTTTCTATGGATTACCAGAAGTTGAACCTATTGATGGTCAAGAACTGATATCCCTAGCCTAGGATTGATGATCTCTTTGATTATCTTCGAGGAGCCCAGCTGTTCTCGAAGATTGAATTGGGGTTCGGTTATCATCAGTTGCACGTTAGACCATCTGATAAACCTCTCACATCCTTCCAAAACAGATATGGTCTATATGAGTATATGTTTATATAATTCGGTCTCATGAACATGCCTACAGTTTTCATGGCACTGATGAACCAAGTATTCCATCCATACTTGGATTCCTTCATGGTGGTCTTCGTGGAATATATATTGGTGTACTCTCACACTTGACATGACCATTCTACCCATCTTGAGATCGTTTTGAGTACGCTGAGATAGAATCGATTATATGATAAGCTCTCAAAATGCCACTTTTGGATAGATCAGATTCACTTCTTGGGTCATGTTATCTCAGATATAGGAGTTTCAGTAAACCTAGAGAAAGTGGGATTGGTAGTTTCCTAGGAGCATCCGAATAATGTCTTTGAGGTACGAAGTTTCCTAGGGTTGGCAGGATACTATAGATGTTTCATACATGACTTTTCACACTTAGAAGCACCTCTAATGGGTCTGACTAAGAAGGGTGAAAAGTTCTTGTGGTCATATTCTTGTGATTCATCCTTTTAGGAGCTGGAAGGGAGAATGAATTCAGCACCGATACTAGTCTTTCCAGAGCCAGGAAAGAGCTATATTGTTTACTGTGATGCATCAGGTATCTGTCTAGGATATATGCTTATGTAGGGAGAAGGAGTCGTTGTGTATGGGTATCGATAGTTGAGGCCACATGAGATGAATTACCCGATGCACCATCTCGAGTTGGCAGTAGTTTTTCATGCCTTAGGCTATTGGAGACATTCTCTGCTAGGAGAGAATTTTGTGGTTTTCACCGACAATAAGAGTCTCAAGTACATCTTCACTCAGCGTGATCTGAATTTGATATAGTGAAGGTGGGTTGAGTATCTTCAGTCATTTCATTTCGATCTTGCCTATATGCCTAGGAAGGGAAACGCAGTGGCTGGTGCGATTAGCAGGAGGAATTTGACACAGGCAGTTCAGGAGGCCAGCAGTGAGTGGTAGCTTATGGCTCTATTATCTGAGATGCATTTGGAGGTGCACGATAGATAGGGGTAGACTTTTCTTTCTTCTATGTTTGTTACCTCGACTCTTCTTGATCGAGTGTGAATGATGAATCTATCAGATTCAGAATGCCTAGTCCTACGAGAGAGTGTATCAGGAGAAGACCTTATTCCTGGATGGACCATAAGAGAGAATGAGATCTTGTATTTCTAGGGGCGTGTATGGTTTCCAGCAGACATACACGAGGAGCTGATGTGGGTCTTTCATTCCTCAGTTTAGGCAGTTAATCCTGGTGTCACCAAGATGTATTGTGATCTACACCATCAGTATTGTTGGTCAGGTATGAAGAGAGAAGTTTCTAGTTTTCTCATGAGGTGTTCCACCTGTCATCAGGTGAAGGTGGAGCATCAGTGACCAATAGGGTTTTTACAATAGTTAACCATTCCCGAGTGGAAGTGTAATGATGTCGCGATGGATTTTGTGACAAGTTTTCCAAAGTTGCCTCGAGGGAATGATGCAGTTTGAGTTTTCGTTGATAGACTCACAAAGGTTTCTCACTTTTTGTAGATCAAGGATACCTTCAGTGTTGATGAGCTGGGATGGTTGTACATCCGTGTGATTTTGCACTTCCCTTGAGTTCCAAACTCCATCGTTTCAGACAGAGATGCACATATTACTTTTTGGGTCTGGCAGGGGCTACAGAAGGCATTGGGAATACAGGTACTTTTGTGTGCATCTTACCACCCCCAAACAGATGGCTAGTCTGAGTGTACGATTTAGGTGCTTGATGATTTGCTTCGATCTTGCATTCTGTATTTTAGAGGTTCCTAGGAGAAGCACATACCTCTTGTGGAGTTTGCCTACAATAATAGTTTTCAAGATACTATTCAGATGGCACCTTATGAGGCTTTGTATGGTAGTTCATGTCGATCATCCTTATGTTGGATAGAGGTAGGAGAGGTAGCTTTGTTGGGACCTCATCCTGTCCAAGAGACCACAGAGCAGATATAGTTGATTTGGAAGAGGATGGATACTGCACAGTCTCGACAGAAGTCTTATGCTGATCAGTGGAGAAGACCTCTAGAGTTCGAGGTTGGGGATCAAGTTTTCCTACGTGTCACACCGAGGTTGGGACACAAGATGATCAAAAGACCGGGTAAGCTTTCACCGAGGTACTTCGGGCCATTAGAGGTGTTGGAGTGAGTTGGTTTGGTTGCCTATCAGTTGAAGTTACCTCAGAGGTACTGGGCTATGCATAATTTTTTTCACGTTTCTCAACTCCGACATTACATTTCATACTCATATCATGTTTTCCAACCCGAGGAGGTTGAGTTATAATTGGATGCATCTTACAAGGAACATTCTATCCGGATTGTTGATAAAAGTACAAAGGTTCTCCACGGCTGGACTATTCCTCTAGTATGAGTGTTATGGCAGCATGGGTGAGTACAGGACGAGACTTGGGAGAGGGAGGTTTATGTACGAGCACAGAGGCAGGAGTTTTTTGGGGTTTCTTCTTATATGCCACCTTATTAGGGAAATTTTGGGATGAATTTCTTTAAGGGGGATGTTTGTAAGAACCCAAACCAACTTTTCAGGTTTGTTTTTCTTTTCTGTTAGTTTTTGAGATAAAAGAGGGATTTTTTGAAATTTTCAAAGTACACACCATGTACTCGGTTATCGCAGGTATCCATGTGTGGGCCATGTATCGACCATGCACATGGACATGTGGGGGTGACCTGGAGGCTTACTAAAGAGGAGTACAGAAAAGGAAATAACACGTCTTGTACTTCAAAAGTACATGCCGTGTATTTTCTTTTTTTCATTAAACACATCAGGGTCGTGTCTAATTGCCAGAATGATCTTCTTCTAGGTCTCGTTCAGCCAAGATCTCCTCGTACGACCATGATTTTCCTCTGATCCCCTGACTAAGAATCTGATCCCTGATTCGACTACTGTAGATTGCATTGGTATTGCCTTAGTAATCTCTCTTTTCTTCTTGAGCTCCGTTTCCCAATTCCTCGTCCTTCTCAAGTTATCCTCTATTGAACGGTTTAGATGTTTTTTTATATCTTCGGAATTCTAAGGTGATTCAAGCTCAGAGAATCAAGTATTTTGATCTTCTAGCACTAAGGTAGGTGGTTTTTGCCTTTTTTAGATTCTTTGAGTTATATGTGCAATTTTTCCCAATACCCATGAATGGGGTATTGTGCGCTTACCGTTTTAGCCCTATTGTTTACATTCTATGCTTGTATTCCTGAGTAGAGGTTAATTAAATGTAAATAGGGTTAATTTATATGCCTTGGATGTGTTTTCCCATGCATATTTTACCAGTTTTCAGCCTTGGGTCTAGTCTTCCTGTTAGGTTGTTGTTTACTTTCCCATGCCTAGTTGTAGGATGGTGTGACTATTGTTCTGACATGCTGATATGGTGTAGACTACTATCCAAGTAGTTCATGAGGTTTACTTTGTCCGAAACGTGATGTTATACTTTTTGACTTACATAGGTCCATGAGAACCTGGTGTATAGACCATAGGGAGAATGGACGTTGAGGGCTTCTCCAGAGTTTCTATTTTACTTACGATGTGAGACCACAGGGGGAATTGATGTTGAGTGCTTCCTCAGAGTGTTTGTAGTTCCTCGACCTGGACCATAGAGGGAATGTGACATAAGTTCTTCCCTATAGTGCCTTTAGTTACCGATACGAGACTATAAGAGGAATTGACGGTGAGTGCTTCCTCAGAGAGTCTAAGCTTAAGCTGAACTAGAGGGGTTAGAATGAGTGTACTATCTAGAGGGTTGCTTGTACTTGTTAGGTATGACCGGAGGGGATAGGTTGTGAGTACTTCCTATAGGGTTACCTTTGTGCTTTAGTTGCGTGCTTATGTTTCAAGGTAGGACTAGGGGTAGGCTGTGGGTACTTCCCAGAGGGTTACCTGTTATGGTTATCTGCTTTGTTTAGTTGTTGAATGTTATGTAGTGGTTTGAATTCTTTGAAAGTATGGATTTTTTACTGTTGGGTACTTCTTTATTTACTTCTTTTAGTAATTACCTGTCATATATTCACTGACTATTAGGAACAGATCACTTTCTAGTTTCCTACTGGGATTTAGTCTCACACCCTATTTGGGTCATGCATTTGGGCCCAAACAGATTATATTGTTGTAGGTATAGATAAGGTCAAGTGCCCTTCTACTTCAGGTTCTTGATTGACTGTGGAGCTGTATAGCATGGGACCAAGCTATGGCTTGGATGTTGTGGAGTTGTTTACTATTTTTCTTTTGTACTTTGGTTTAGTACTGTTGTATTCAATCATTTTGATTTTTTTGGCTTTTTTCCTAGACATATGTATCATGCATCATTCATATATATGTGAGTGATCCAGTTTATTATTTTTAGTCTTCCGATGTTTACTTTTGTATTTATTATTAATGCTTATGCCATTTTATATTTTTTTTAATTTCACTGTGTTACCCTACCAATGAGGGCATAGTTTCCCCACTATCACACCCAAGGACCTCACTGCTAGTTGGCAGCCTCTGGAGTTTGGAGAAATGTTCTTAAGTCCATGTGACCAACCGAGTATGGGGCATCTATGGGTGGCTTCTAGAACCGGGATGTTACGCTAGGCTACATCCAAGGAGCATACAATAGAAATGTGTTGACGTACCAAATCCACTAATGGTCACTACCAATACATGATTCGGGATAGATCATTTATATGACCAGTCTCACTACCTTTAAAATATTTAGGGCCTTCTCACTACTTTCCCACAGGTCACTCCCTAACTCTCTTTCGATGGCTCACTGTCGATGGAAAGGATCACCTTCTTCCTCTTCCTTTTCTCACTACTCTAGAAAGGATCCACACAAAGATTATGGACATTTAGGTCTCTTCATTATCAATAATTAATGTATCCTCAACTTTATGTATCTACTCTATTGAAGTTATTTATGAGATTCTCTTTCCCTTCTATAAAAATATATGGATAAAGCACTTCCACTTTCTATAACATTGGAATAGGCTTATATTTTCTATAGATACAACAATTACCTCCTCTTTTAGAATATCTTGAAGTGATGTTAAGTCTTACTTTCACTACTTTGAATGTAGTAGTGAATAAACTCTTTCTACAAGTATTATCGAGTGGTGTATATCCTATGTCTTCTTTTACTTCTTCTTTATTTCGATATGAAAATGATACTTCTCATAGGGTAATGTAAGTGTGTATCATCATGTGAAAGATTCTAGTGTGATACCCCTATGTGATACCCTAGTGCATAACTCCTTGTGTGAGATCCTAGTGTGTACCCTTGCATGAGATCCTAGTACGTATTCTTATACACCTAGAACAAACCCTTGTTTGTGATTTTCATGAGTCCCACTTTGTGTGGGTCCCCTGGCATGAACCCAATTCATGCCATGCATGATTCTCCTAGAGTGAACCCTTGTTTTTTATTTTTCATGAGATTATAGCATGAACCTATGGCATGAAACCCTGGCGTGAACCCTATTATTTCTTTGCATGAGCTCCTAGTGAAAATCCCCAGCATGAACCATGTTTGTGCTTTGCATGAGATCCTGGTCCAAACCCCATTCATGATTTGTGTAAGACTTTGTTTAGATGATACACAATACTTTAGATAATGTAAATTATTTCATGAGTCCTCTTTATGAACATCATTCACTGTGAACCCCTTGTTCAAACCTCCTTCATGAGATCTCTCTGCAAACATCCTCAGACATTGCTTCAGAGATAACAATGAGGAAAAACTTCATCGACCTTTAAGGACGGTTTATGGGTATTTATAGGAGAGGTTACACCACCTTAAATCCAGAAATCATAGACAATAATCCACCTCAATGTGTATCACATGCTCTGTGAACCTCCCAGCATGAGATCTGGGTGAAAACCCCTAGTTTGAATTCAATTTCACATTCGTTCTTAGCAAACCTTTGTGCGTGAGTCATATTAGAATTCCATGAACCTCTAGGTGAAATTTCTATTCATTCTCTATGAACCTCCATTCAGAATTTTCACTCTGTGATCTATGTTCATCATTCTCACTCCATAATCTCTGTACAGTATTCATGTTCCATAAGCTCTGTTCAGTATCCTCACTTTGCGATCTCTATTCAACATTCACACTTCACTCGGTATTCACGCTTCATGAACTCTATTCAACATTCACGATCTATTAGATAATTTCAGCATTCAAACATTTCATGTGTCCTGATTGAAATTCTGCATTCGTTCTTTCTAATAATCCCTGGCTCGAGTCTTCATTCGCTCTTTGCGTGAGTCCTTAGTGCGAGTCCGTATTTGCGCTTTGTGCGAGATCAAACCTAACTCTTCATGCATTCTTTTGAAACCCAACCTTCTTGGAAAACCTAAAACCTTGTCAACAAACACAATCAACCCAAAATCATCATCATGATGGATTTTTACCTAAAAATATCTAACATACTTTGTTTCATTATAATATTATAGTGGAAAATCAATTACTCAATAAAACCATATCACAGTAAGGAATAGGTTTCTTATGAGGAACTTAACCTTATAATAACATTATGTGTCATAATTTAATTTATTTTCAACATTTCATGTGGTTAATGTGATTAGGTATAGATAAACATATCCATTTACATCATAACATATGGTAAAGGTTCAAATACCAAAGGGTATAAAACATTTATAATATTAAGTTGGAATTTGGTAAAAGATGTATCCATACTAGATTCACCCCTCCCCCACTAGGTGTCTACAGTAGTCCACTAGGACCTTATAATTGGTATTTCAAAAAAGGTTCCCACGTTTAGATTTTAATTTTTCATTATCTTGTGTTTTTTATTTTAATTATATCAAATTTATATTTAAAAATCAGAAGATATTAAATGGAGAATTTTTTTTGTTCATGTCTGTGTATAATTAGAGTTTTACTACAAGACTTTGAGAAATAGGGAGAATAATGAAGCATAAAAGCTAAGGAAAACAAAAAATATATAATATGAATAACCAAAATCTAAAGGTATTCAGAGTGGTAAATGTTTTTTAAAATATTTGAAGATGATTCATCATATGAATCAAGCTCGAGTTGTGATGAAGATGTTTTCCATGAATCACTAGGTGATTTCTATTTTGAATTTAAAGATTATTTTTAGAAATTTCCCATTTATTTTTTCACATATATATTTGTATACATCAAGGGAATTTATAATGGAAAGGAATAACTCAAGTTTAAAACTGATGTAATGGAAGATACATTAGCTAAAAAGGTAAGAAGTTATAGCAATCTCACAAACCTAGTTAAAGTAAAGGAATAATATTTATAACATTGTAATTAAATAGTTAATCTAATTGAAAAAAAATTATAAAGATATATTTATGATAAGTTTTAATTTAAGAATGTTTTTTAATTGATTCATGCATTGAAGAAATTACACAATGTGTCAATGAATGTTAAAGATGATTGGTTGGTAATCAAATCCATGAGATTGAAAAAAATGAATAACACTTTGTTAGTGTAAAGTTGTATGATTGATGATTAGAATGTAAATATGAAGAAATAATATGAATAAAGGGTTAAATCACTTGAAAAATAAAATTGCATACTAAATTTGAAATTTCTATAGTTGGATGTAAAGTTTAAAATTTTATAAAATAGCTAAGTTTGATCTTTACAACCTATTGAAATAAATAATAATACCATAAAAATTATAAAATTTTTATTTATCCTAATAAGACTCAAACTATCAGAACAGAATATTTATACCATCTCTTGGAAAATATATAACAAGATCATGGAAGAAGGTATCCTATAACCCAGATGAATCTGTATGCACTAATTATATTCTAAAAAATATTTCTGGACGAAACTCAAATTATGGAAAATTATTATGTGATAAAAATAATAATAAGAAAAAAATGTTTCAAGTGTGGATATAAATAATTACAAGTAAATAATATACACAATGAAATCCTAAAATATTAGGGTTTTAACCCAAAATGGAAAGGGTATGAATCTGTTCAAATTGTAGCTATATATAAAATAATAAGGTTTATTGCTCACTATTGCTATTATTGGAGGTTTTCACATAAGGACATAAAATGTTGGAATAAAATTTTAGTAACTAAAATATAAATAAGTCCTTATTTTAGGGGATAAAATATGAAATTAAAAAGAAACCATCAAGATAGAATTAGACTTAGCATGAAAATGAAAATCTATCCATTAAAAATAGATTTGGTTGTTTTAAAAACAATTGTGAGTGTTTTAATAAAAACAGTATCTAATATGAATAATTTTGTATATACCAATCTAGTCTAACTATTATGTTGATTTTAATATAATACCATAACCAAAAATTAATTAGGTAAAGAAATAAAACAAATCTTCCATGGGGAATAAACAAAAGAAGACTATTGAACAGGGTGCACCCAAAAAGTTAGATATAAATGTCAATACAGATGTCAAACCAAAGTGGAGATGATTATATTGTGGTAATATAGTCACCATAATTTATAAATATTGAATATATATGAGCATTAATATAGTTAAAGGAATCAATCTGAAATATAAAATTTAATCAATCTAAGAAAAATATGGTTGGATTGGTTTTTCAGTTGACACCCTTGGTAGAGAGTTTGAATTTCAAGAGAGGTTTCCAAAAAAGGGTAATCCAAATGATAATAAATATTAGTGTGGATGGTTTATATAAGCTGGAAATATTTCTAATAATTTTATAAAATGTCTAATCAAAAATAATAATAAATGAAAAATAAATAAAAAGTACAAATGACATTAAATGTTATGAAAGTTGTAGAAAGGGATTATACAAAAAAAAGGTTGGACATATTCTAAAATATTAATTGATAATATGGTTAAACAAATTTGAAATGTCCAATAATATAAAACAACATGAAAATAAATAAATTTCTTTTCTTTCGAGAGTAAAGAATAATATTTTAAATAAAAATAATCTTTAATATAAAAATAAATACATGTTTTCCAGAGAATTTCAAGTATGGAAAGCTAAAGAAAATGTAATCATGAAGGGTTATAGACATTTTATAACTATAAGTAAAGGATTTACTAGGATTAAAAAAAGTCTCGATCATATTTCTCACATTAAATATCTAATGAAAACCCACCTTATTCCCATATTGTGTTATTTTTCTATCTTGAAATATGGAATTAAAGGTAAATCATATAAAAGGATAAATGATGAATTTGTATATTCTATAAAGAATGAATATGGTTAATAAATCATTGTGAATATCAAATGGTATATTTCTTATTTCTAAATAAAATTATCCATGTTGAAAACTATTCGAGAGAGAATCCCTTGAGGGATATCTTAGAAGATAAAGTTTCAGGATATTTGATCATTTATATAAAATATGGAATTATGTATAGAACTTCAAAAATATGAAGGATGAGGTATGGTTTTCACTCTCCCAATTCTATTTATTTTATGAATAATATTTCTAAAAAAATGGGTATAATTTTCATAAAAAATGGGGGAGAAAAATTAACTTTCACTTGAATATTTTTGATGTGTTTTTTGAATTTGAGTGCAGGTTTATGAAATTTAAGGAAAATCATATTATAAGTCCCCTAATATGTGAATTTTTAGTTAGTATAACATTTATAATTGATTATGGATATATTTTTTTATCTAAATGGATCACTATTTTTTCTATATTGAGTTATCCCATTAAGACTTAGAGTTGGTTATTTGATGGTGCATTTATAGGAAGAATGTGGTGTCACCCTTCACTCGTGGAAATTGACTATTTCTCTCAATAAGGGTAACAACAATGAAAGGAGATAAGAATATTGAAGAAAAATGTTTTTAAATTTTATAAGAGAGTGGGAGAGAACTTTCCCTTGTAGGACCTTCCCTTACAACCATGGTATTAATAAGATGGAAAATACCTTTCCCCTTTTCATTTATTATCAGTATGGTAGACAAAAAAATATTGACATGCATTAATGTTTTAATTAATTTATTTGTATTATAAACAAACACATAGGGGGATATTGAAGTTCTTAAAGGTTTGTGTTGGATGTATTTGGTTCAAAAAGTGTCAATATATATGGCTTGGTGAATATGGGTGGTGGAAGAAGTAACCACCCAATTAAGAATCTGGAGTTTTTTCCATTATAAATGGAAAATAATAAAGAAGTATCTTAGTGATTAGCTTATAGATGTAATTATTTATAAGCTGGTTTGTATAGAGATATTACAAGTGTTGTTTAGATGAATGTTTCACTATCTACAACATGTTACAATGAAGTTAAATGAACCTGGATGCTGAAATGATAATTAAAGTCTTTTATAGTTGTGATTTATAATATTAAAACATATTAAAATCTTAATGAATAGCTAACTAAAGTTTTATAGGGTCCAAATTGGTGTTATCTAGCTTGAATTGTGTTTTATTTAGAAAATAATCACACTTGAGTGAAGGTTGGATAATTATGAGTTGAAAGGTGTAATTAGAAGGCAGTGATGCTCAATGAAACGTTTTACTTGAGTATTTAAATGCAACAAAGAATTTAGAAACAAATTAAAGGTGTTGTAATGATTATAATAATTTCCAAAAATATTTAAAGTTGTTCTGAAGTGATTTTAAGTGGTTTAAGTGACCCTGAATTGATTTGAATAACTTTTATATTAATTAAAAGATTTCTAGAAACTTTGTTCTCGTACTGAAAAAATGGATAAGACATAAACCCTATGTTGTTCTTAATATTTTTCCCAATGTCTATAAGATTTAACTTCATAGGGTTACTGAATTTTTTAGATTTAAGATGGACTTTTTTGAGTAAACTCATCTTCATATAGTTTATACTAGACAAATATATGAGAATTTGTAAAAGTCATGAACTCTATATTGGAGTATGTTAGGTATATCGAGACATTATATAATTCAAACTTCTTAGGTTACATGAACTTTATAAAGTTATTGGATTACTTTTCAGAGTTGAAAGGATTTATAAGGTTCAACTATATCACTTCTTATAATTGTTTATTGACATATTTTTGTACAAAAACTTTATAGATTTTAGTTTTGTGTATTGTATAGTTTATCATAAGTATAATTTTGAGAAGGCATATACCCTATTCTGGGACATCATAAAGTTCATCTACAAAAATTCATATGGTTCAGAAAGAATTTTATAGAGTTAAAATTATGTGTCAAGTTCAAGAATCTTGTATGGTTCAAGAAATCATATAATAAATTTTAAGGTTTACTAACCCATATGAAAATGGCCATAATTTTTTATGGATTTCATATAGTTCCTCCCTTAGTGAAAATTGATATTGTTATAGAATAAAAAAATGAGTTTTTTATAACAAAACATTCAAAAGAAGAAACGATATATGTTGATTCTAAAGATATTTTTTTTCTCAAAACAACATGATGAATTGTTAATCCATGATTTAAGTTGTGTTTTAAATAATAAAAAGATATGTGAGATAGAATATATCATTACTAAATTAATTATGGTATTTTAAAATGTGAATATTTGAAAATTAATATCAGTGATCAAAATAGAGATTAATTTAGATGATTCCTGAACTATTTTTCAGGGGTTAAAACATTAAAAAATTAATTGTGATCCAAGATATGGTATGAAAAACTGATCTTTAGACTATGATAAAGAATATCAAGCTAAAAATAAAAGCATGATGATATAAATTAGATTTATTATATATTTTTATACAACTATTGATAATGATTTAAATTCAGATATTTGTGGATTATTTTTTATAATAAATATCTCATCCCTACTAAGAGAATATCTAGAAGATTTATTTTTCTGATAAAAAGAAGGAAAGACATATAATATAGTAATTAATGGAATTTTACTAGATATTACCATTGATACAAAAGGAATATACAGAGATCTTCAGATGAACCCATGTACATGAGGTTGAGAAAAAATTAAATAGAGATTGTGGCATTGAATTTTATTGTATATTTTCTATCTTAGTAATATATAAAATATTTTTTTGTGACCTATATATAAAATTCTACAAATAAGTAGATACTATTGGTGGGGATATGTGATGCTCTTGAGAGAACCTATAAAGATATCTAATATAAGAAGAGAGGAATCTGATCTTGTACTAGAGAATACATACCATATGGGTATCGAAGATGAAAGAATAAGAAAAAGAAGAAACATGTTTGTATAAAAGATCATACAACATCAACCATTTCAAAATATTGATAATAAGAATAAAGAATAATAGCTAATGAGATATTGACCTATACTATTTTTGATCATTTATATCTAATACTCGTAGTTATTGAGAAGATTCTGGGTAATTATATATCATGGGAGCTCAAGTTCTAAGGAAGACGAGTGAGTAGATTTTGAGAATGATATTGTAAGTTAGATATGAGTAGATACTGATTTGTACACTACTATCCTTGAATATTTAAAGGAATTAAAAGACTCTAAGTGTGAAATTAGATATTTTTATGGTGATGTGTTGATATCTTTTACTAAAAAATATACTTTAAAAAGGTAAAAAAAATTGAATACAAGTGGGATTCTGGTATAAAGAACCTATGGTAACAACAACAATTCATCTTTGTAATATGATAAACATTAACCAGTGTAATATGGTGAACATGGTATAGGATGAAACCAAACAAACCCACCATGTTCTGATGATAAAATTATAGTGGAAAATATGTGTCTTAGTAAAACATGATCTTATCTATAAGTAGGTTTCATGTGAGGGGTTGATCCTAATAAAAACATTGTGCATTGTACTTTACTATATTTTCATCATTGCATGTGGTGCATATGATTAAGTAGAGACAAATAGATACATTTACATCCTAACATGTGTTAAATGTTCAAATAACAAAGGGGGTAAAAAAAATTATAGGATTTATTTTTTAAATTATTAAAATATTTATCCATGCCTGATTTATCCCCCCCCCCAAGTGTCTTCACTGGTCAATTGGAACATTAAACTTTCCACCAAATATGAAAACTGATCATCCATATCTTCTTATTAATTTCCATATTATTTGATTTTAATATTTTCAATGAATTTTAATTCTATTTCCTTGATTGATTTATTTAATTCTCCCTCTATATTGACATGCATTTCATAGGCCACCAAGTTGTTTTGAAATTCATCCAGTGGTAGCACATCCAGGTTTCCTTCTTCAAAAGTAGATAATTTTATATTATAAAGGGATAGAATATTACTTAATATATTCTTAACAACATTATCATCCTTTATTTATTCACTAAGTCTTCAGATTTATCTGACCACCTCAATAATTTAATTGAAAAATCTATCAATATTTTTATCTGGATATATCTTTAGATCATCAAACTTATTATGTAAAACATTAATGTTTTCTTATTTAAATTAATTCAACTTAATATATATTAGAAAATTTATCCCACATGAAATTTACAGTAGTGAAACTCATCACCTTTATGTAGATCTGATTTGACAGTGAACCTGGAAAATCATTTTGTCCTTTTGCATCAACATCGATAATTTTTTTATCTCCTTTGATCATGGATAATTTAAAAACATAACTACCATGTAATTCATCTATACAAGTAGATAAAATAATGAATCAAATATATTATAGGTGATATATCATTTTTATTATGGATTTAGTATTTTCACCCATCAAATAAAGGAACTCCTTTTTCATTCATTGTATTCTTCATAGATTCAATCCCAAGATGACAGATCCAGTGCCCAAAACATGTGGCTCTGATATAACTTATTGAAACTAGAATCCTAATATAACCTAAAAGGGGGGTTAATTATGATGTTCATGTTTTATTTTTTTCAACACGATCATATCCTTGTGGTATAAATAACAAGTTGAATCTATAATTTTTCATAAACACACACACACCTTCCTAATAATGAATGTAAATAAAAAAAACCTGTGGTTTACTTGGTTTACCATGAATGAATACTACAAGAAGTATATATTGATAGTTTTTTTACATAATTTGTGATAATAAAATTCATTGTAGATATTGAAAAAAAAATTAAGGACATATTGTCAATCCTAATAACAGTTCCAATTCTTGACTTCTTATTCATTACATTAAGCCAAGGGATGCAAATGAAAAATGCAAAACACCAGTTTCATAAAATATTTTTAATAATATAATATATACATCAATCCAATGAGGGTTTTATTGTTCTAATTTTTTTTATTATTATCCAATTTCATATCTTCAATAAAAAGTATTGTTGTTCCACGGTACTATAGTTCCTCGTTTCTTATAATCACTATTGTATTTTTTATTTTTTTATTCCTTTTTTGGTTACCTACTTGTCCCCTTATATTCTTATTAAATTTTTAAATATTAGCAGAATATTTTTAATAATATTTTCCATCATATCTATCCTCAAATATTTCTATATTTTCATATAAGATATTTTTTATATTTTGAATATGGAAACATCCATGAATTTTTCACCAAAAATGCTCTTTTTTAAACCTCAAAAAACATTTCAACCTCCTTAAAAAAAATGATATTTGAATATCAAAATTTATTAATGTTAAACTATTAATAAATATATACACATATAAGTTCTATGGTTCAATACTCACAACATGAACTGATTCAGTTTCAAGTATTCTAAACGCATACTAATCATGTTTTTAAATAACCAAAAATATGACAAATATCAACCCCAAAAAAATTAAAAGATTCAAAAACCATTTTTGATTAAATTATAAATCATAAATTATGATTGGTAATGTTCATAGAAATACATGTGGCTAATTATAATTAGATTTCTTAACAGTGATAAACTTCAAGTCATAACATAGAAATGACCCACTTCTACCAAGGAAAAAAGTTTCATAACTTATATATCATCAACCATATCACATATGAAATTTCACATTTTACATATGAAATTCAACTTATTTTGTATAAATATGGACTTATTACATATACAGGGAATGTTTTCCCTTTTCTTAATTAGATTATTCTGAAGCACATTTAGTATCATGTCATGCTTCTAACATATCACAATTAGCCTAATTTTTTTTTCTTAAACTATAATTTTTGACCTTATTATGTATTTAGTGACTTACAGAGAACTCTTAAACATAACCACTTATCCCTATTTCAAATATCTTATATATGAAATGTATATTCTTATATATAAAAATAATTTATAGAATTTACTACCTAAAACTCTTTATCAGCTTCAAAATATCTTACATTTTCAAGGGAACTTCATAACTTTGTCATATCTGAACCTCCATAATATATTACATATAATAAGGGATTTAAGTATTAGTCAATTTTCCATATTTTTGATATCTTATTCATGAAGATAATTTTAAATTTTCAAACCAACTCTTCAAAACCTCCCCCTAAGATATTAATCCAATCTAAGTGACTCCCAATTGAAAAAATTGAAAACAGATCCAGCACCTAAATCAATGTTTCCAGTAAGGGGTAAGAAAATTATTGGTATTGAGTATTCCATTTAAATTAAGTAAACTAGAACAATAGTGAATAATGATATAACTCATTGAAATTCACTCTAAGATCATATAATATTATTGATAATTCATTGTTTTTTTACTTTGTTTTTATTTAATTAAAACAAAAACCCAAACATTTCTCCTTATTAATCAATTTTTAAACATAGAAAACAACAACAAAAATATAAGTGTAAGGAAGGTTAGTGTTTAGGACTGGTTCCTTGTGATTAAAACCTATTTCCATCTCAAAAAAAATATATAGGGGAATGAAAAACAAAATTGATATACCCCCCAATAATCATCCATGTTAATGGTTTTATTCCAAATTAGTTATAATAAATAATTAAATTAGTTCAATGCACATGAAATGGATTAATAAATATAGTGCAGTATATAACTTATTATTCAAAGAGATAGAATGGATGTAGAATAAAAAACTAAAATGGTGAATCAGAAATGAATTATAATATTTTTTATAGAGATAAAGTAAGGAAGTGTAAAATTAAATAAGTGAATGAAGAACATGAGTGAGAGAGATTTGAGAATTTCTGATATGTTAAAATATTCATTTAGTTAATTTTTTTATCATTTGACATTCAATTACTCAAGGATTAAATTTTATATAGAATGAATTATTTATGAATATTTTATTGAGAGTAATTACTTAGGGATAATTAAATTTCCCTGTGTGGGTAATGTGATTAGCATAAATTTTTTATGATTTTCATATAGGATTTTTATTATAGTTTGATATATTTTTATCATAAAATTTAATTTAGAGGTTAGGAATTGGAATTTTAAATATTTTGAGGATAAAAACTCAATATTGATCATTCGTGATATGAATTCATTCATTCAAGTTATTTTTTAATGTATAGATAATTACCTAGAGATTTGGGAATTTAATTGATGTGTAATGGATTTCCATGTATTATCAAATAGATAAATAAATAGGTAATATATAAATAATTAATTAACTAACTACCAATAAAAAGAGATTAATGATTCCATCATCATACTTCTATAATATTTAAATAATGTTCCAATGCTATTTTCATCACAAATTGAAGTAGAAAAATTTAGATAACTTTTTATGTGTAAGTACCTAATAGAGTGAAATAAAATCAATGATATGTGTATCAAATAACAAAGTAACAGTATAATATAATGTAACCTATATGATATCTTAAGAGGGATACATCACAACATTTACTAGTTGCATGGAATTGTTGGGACAACATTCGAATATAGATTGGTATGCTTGTAAGAGATAAAATTCTCACTGAATTTATGTCTAATACAATGTCATATTAACTATTTATTAGGATAGATAAAAATACACATAACATCATGAATTTCTTCCCATCATAGTGAATAAGGATTATAGGAAGTGTTTCAATACCTTGTTTTTAGAAAAGTTAAACAATTGGGTTGTAAAACCCATGACACAATCCTAATGTTAAAGTGGCACAGCTGAATGATAAATTATATGGGAATACATTTTATGTTATAATTGAATCCAATGAATATATCAAGGATTACCAAGTGAAACTAATAAGGTATTTAAATACTAAATTACACTACCTATTACACCTACTAATACAACTACATTTTTATTATTCTACTTTCTTCAATAATGCACATGATATTGGCTACTAACAGAAGTTGGTTCAAGGTTTTTTCTGGATTTTAGAATAATATTTGGTATACCTAAATGATTTTATCAAATTACCAAATATTGAACATTCTAGAAGTCCCATTTTCATTAATTTCAAAGGAATAATAGAGGCATAAGTTACAAGAGTCATTTGTGAGGTGCATGGACATGTGGAAGACATGAAATGAGTGTTGAGTCAAAAGTTATACTTCTTACTTTTTCATTCCTTTAGTTTTGTAAATCACAAAAATCTTCTTAAAACATTTTTACTAAATTATTATGTCATATGTGTATTAGAATGTTTTTTAGAAAAAATTACCTTTTAGCATAATTAGAATATGTTTTAAATTATTACATATATAAACTTTACATTCTTCATTATGATTTTCATAATGAGTATGTGTCTGATTAATTGGAATCACCTTTATCAGACCATGTGTTAGAATTTTTTTCTTGACCATCATACTAAAAAGTCTTAAAATTGGACAAATACCAATACCAATAAGATTGGAAATATACTCATAAATATTATCTTAATGTAAATTGTAAGGAAGTCCACCGGATAGACTAAGTTTATAATTAGAATACAGAAGACTTGTTTATATTGTAAGGATCCCTTTTTACACTATAATTTTTTAAAATAGTATAATGTCAAACAATCAGTTACAATAGATCTTTTGAGTACTAAGTGTCTAAAGTTGTTTCAACAAAATCAGATAAATATGACCATTGGGAGATCAATATGACCATTGGGAGGATTTCTATAAATATAGGGTCATTAGAATAGTTTGGAGTTGCTGATTCATTTAATTTACAAATGATCATTTTGTGAGAGCTTTGAATCTTAAAAAATGTGAACTTCTCATTCATAGTTTTTGTAATTATTTTTAGAGTTTTTATAAGTAAAACATGTCAGGATTTCTCTATTATAACTTTTTTATTTTGTAATCTGCTTCTGATCATCAAAACAATTGAGGGATTCAGGGATAAGAAGATAAAGAATTTGATCAATCAAATCGAGATCCAATGGGGATAGGTAGACATGGAATCTCATCTTCAAATCAAGGGATTTCAGGTATAGGAAGACAGATCCATTCTGATCATCATATTGAGGGCTTCTCTGGTAAGGGAATACATAATTTATTATAGGTATAAAACAAGGGATATCTTCAGTCTGGGATGTATACTAACTTTATCTTAAGGATAAAAGATGTTTATTCTTTTAATATATTATAATTCATTACATTTTTTATTTATTTTATTACTTGTTGATTGTAAATTTGATATTCTTATACACATATAGTAGAAAGTGAAACATCGTAATCATCTTTCTATTAATTTTTTTTTATCTGTACTATTTTGATTATATTAAACAAACTTTAATTAACCATATCCATAGTGATTCTAATCTTTTACACTCTGATTTAATTTTATTCATTTTGGTTGTGATTCTTTGACTTTTCTCATCGAACTAAGGGATGGGTCTGATAATGTTACTTAAAGAGGCCTAGGTTTTTTTTAGTTTAGTTCTTTAAAAATAAGTTTTTTTTAAACTACAATTCACCCCCTCCCTCTTGTGATTATATCCATATGATCTTATTCTTATGACCCTAATCAATATTATAGATATACTAATCCAAAAATTGGTATTCGAGTACGATTTCACTGTTCATATACTTGCTGAGGTTTTTACTTTCTTTACTATTGTAAATTAATAATGTTTTGTTATAAAATTTTTGTTTGAAAACTTTTTTTATAATAATGTGTTTTGTGGAAAAGAATTTTTGAATTTTTTCTAAAATATGGAAGGAATGAATATTGGTTTACTAGAAAATATCAATCCCAAGGGACAACCTATTTTTAATGGTGCAGATTATGAGTACTAGAGGGATAGGATGAAGACTTTTGTTATTAACATAGAAGTTGACAATTTTTTCATATTGACTGGAGATTATAAAATTCATGATAATTAATTTACAGCCTTTACTCATCAATAAAAATATAAATACTAATTAAACTACAGAGTAAGGAATACTTTGTTGTGTTTTATGAAAATAAGAATTTGTAGTCATATTTCCTCTTGTGAAGCTGCCAAAAATATCTAGAAAAATCTTTAAGTTACACATTTTGGTACATCTAAAGTTGTTAAGGCTCAGAGATCTAGTTTAATATAAGACTACCAAGAATTTGATTTATTACTGAGTAAATTTGTTTCAAATATGCATCATAAATTCATTACTATCCTTAATAGTTTAAAATCTATTAGTGAGAAAGGTCTTGATAATGAGATCCTTATAGAGAAGATAATTGATACAATGCCCAATGAGTGGGAATCAAAGAGAAATTCAGTTGATGAGACTATAAAGTTAAATAATCTTACCTTGGATGATCTTATTGGTACCCTTATACAGTACGAGGGTAGGATTAAAAAGAGATGCTGAGAAATACAAAATGAAAAATGGAGGATTTTCCTTTTTTGAAACATCTATGATACATTAAAAATATAAAACTATTAAAAATATTGTTTAATATTCAAGAAATAAGAAATTGGTTGTACAATCTGATTAAAGTGTTTCTTAAAATTGTGAGAATAAATTAGAAAACCTGGCTAGAAGGATGAATATGATAGTTAGAAATAAATTTTTCTAGTATCATTAAAATAAAGTTCATAAGGAAAGAATTGATAAAAAGATAAAGTCACTTGTTATGAATGTAAGAAAACTAGACATATCAGATCTAATTGTCCAAAGATAAAGAGGAAAGATATAATGGAAATAAATTTATAAAGTAATTCCAAAAATTATTAAAAATACAAGGGACATAATGTTCTAAAATCTAGTTCTAGTAGTGGTGATTAGTTCGAAAGTTCTACTGATTATGAGAGTTCCTTATATAGGAACATATGACTATTTTCTCATGTACCTAGGGTAAATCAATGTTTTATAGAAAAGGTAAAAACTACTTAAAATTTTATTAACATGTCCTTTAATGATAATAATTCTGATGAAAAAGATTCTATATCTTCTGATGAAGAAACATCATCAGTAGAAGATAATTATCTTCCCTCTTATGATGAAGTTTCATGTTTTCAAAAATTGATAGAAAATGAGAATTGTAAAATCTATAAAAAAACATGATAATTCTAAATCAAAAATTTCTAAGGATGATTCAAGGAATGATGTTTTGAAAAAAGAAATATCAAATCTTTATAAAGATCTTAAGAATACTATTTCTAAAAAAGAAACTATTTGTAATGATTTTGAAAAAGTAATTTCTGAAAAAAAAATATTGTTTTATAAACTAAAATTAATTCTAAAAATAATAATATTGGTGATAAATATTTATTTATAAAAATTAAATCCAAAATATATAGTTTGATAAGACTTTTATCAAAATTTACTACTTATAAGGAATGTTTTAATAAAATGTATAAACAAATTCATCCTCATTGTAATGGTTTAGGAATGAGTTATACATACAAAAATCTATTTTATAGTAATAAATTATTTTTTCCTAAAATTATACCTTTTTCCTTAAGTGTCAAAGAATATTGGAAAAATAATCATTTATTAAACAAGGTTCAATACCTAAGTTTTCACCAATCCTATTTTTCTAAAAAAATGTGGATTCCTACAGTTTTGTTTTCTAACATTACCAGATGTAAGAAGGTTTGGGTTATAAAAGGAAAATATTTTTGTTTTCAGGAAAACAAAGAGAGTATAAAAACAAAAAACATATGGTGCATGGATATTGGATATTCTAGACACATGACTAGAAATAAATATTTCTTCCATAATATATCAATATGAAATGTGGGAAATTTACCTTGGGAGAAAATTCTCAATGTGAGGCTATTAGAATATGTTACTTTGTTCTTATTTGTAAAGCACTTATTTCAAATGTTTTATTTATTAAAGGTGTTAAGCACAACCTTATAATCATAAGTCAATTATGTGGTGATGGTTAAATTTTGAACTTTAGGAATCATAAATGTATAGTACATATCTCCAAGGATGAATTTATTCTTTCTAATAATAGGCATGAGAATGTTTACCCACTTAACTTAGAAGATCTTATGATCTAGGACTTACCTATCCTTAGTGCAATGGAAGATCAATATTGTTCATAGAATAGAAGGTTAGGAAATTATAACCTTATAAACTTATCTATGTTGACTATGAAAAGAATTACTAAGGATATAATGGAATGTAGGTTTGATACTTCAAAAGTATGTGACCCTTGTCAATATTGTAATCAACTTAAGTCAAGTTTTAAATATATTAATAAAGTATCAAATTTTGGTTTTTTACAGTTAGTGCACATGGATTTATTTTTTCTTATACAAACTAGGAGTATTTGGGGAAAATACTCTATCAATTTCATATTTTATGATTATACTAGATATAAAAGGCTTTATTTTCTCACAAAGAAATCTGAATCCTTTTTTATTTTAAAACTTTTGTATCCAAAGTTAAAAATGATAAAAACCTTCCCTTGATAAATATTCATAATGATCATGGTGGATAATTTTTAAATTCTTATTTTCAAAATTTTTTGTAGTAATAAATTATTGAACATAAATTTTCAATACCTAGAACCCCCTAGAAAAATTTTGTAGTTAAAAGAAGAAATAGAATTCTTCAAGAAATAACTAGAACCATGTTGAGTAAATAATCAATTACTAAACATTTTTTGGATGAAGTGGTTATTACTATATTCTATACTATAAATCAATTTTTAATTAGAATTTTTATTAATAAAAATCTTTATGAGTTGTGGAAAAGAATAAAACCAAAAGTTTCTTACTAAAAAAATTTGGTTGTAAAGTATTCAACCTGAATATGAATGATAAATTACATAAATTTTCACCCAAATCTGATGAAATAATATTTTTAGGTTATTCCACTACTTCTAATTCATATAGATTTTTTAATAAAAAATCTTGTACTATTGAGGAAATAGAAAATGTTCAGCTTGATGAAATCGACCCTTTTTTAGACAACCTCAACCTACAACTTCAAATGTTATTTCTAAAACTAATTTTCAAACTTTTTTAAATGGATATTCTCATAAGGAAACAACTCAATAATTAGTTTTTAAAGTTTTTCATTGGGAATATTTTCTACCTAATGTTTAAGAACAAAATTTTCAAAACCTAAGAAGTTAGTTGTTTATTAAGAAAAATCATATTGAGAGTATCATTGGGGATTTTGATCAACCAGTTAATAATATAAGTTCCACAAGAAATAAAATTGATCATCTAGATTTCTTCTCCCAATTTTAACATAATAATCCTAATGATTCCTTAGGTGATGAGGATTGTATTAAGTAAATTCAAGATGAAATCAATGAATTTGAGAGGAACAAAATCTGTACTTTAGTTGAATGACCACATGAAACTTCAATAATTGGTGTAAAATGGGTTTTTAGAAGAAAAAAATTTGATGAAAATGGAAAAATAGTTAGAATTAAAGATATACTTGTTTCTAAGGGATATAATCAAAAGGAAGGCATAGACTATAGAGAAAACTTTGCACTGGTATCAATACTTTAATATATTAAAATACTTCTAGACTTTTAGCATTCTTTAATTTTAAACTTTTTCAAATGGATGTGAACTGTGATTTTCTTAATGGACATGTTCAAAAGTAAGTTTTTATTGAACAACCCCCTAGTTTTCAAAATAAAAAACATATTAAATTCATTTATAAACTTACCAAAGATTTATATGTACTTAAACAAGCACCTGGAGTTTGGTATGATATATTAACATGATTTTTGTTGCAAAACAACATTTTTAAGGGAGATGCAGATCCAACAATTTTTATAAAATAAGTTAACAAGAATATTAAGATTATACAAATTTATGTGGATGACATTATATTCGGATCTACTCAAAAATATTTAATAGATTCATTTGTAGATCTTATGAAATATGAGTTTGAAATGAGTATGATGGGTGAGTTAACATGTTTTCTTAGTTTTCAAATTTCATAAAAATTAGAAGGAACTTTTATATACCAACATAATTATATAAAATATCTTCTTAAGAAATTTGAATATGACAATACTAAAAGTATTAGTACTCCCATCGGTACCTTAAATACTTTAAATCTTGATGAGGTTGGGAAACCAGTAGATCAAAAAAATAGATTTATGAGAAGATTTTTACTTTACTTGACTTTTATTCATCCATATTTAATGTTTTATGTATTCTTATGTGAAAGAGATCATGAAAATCCAAAAGAATCCCATTTAAAATATATAAAATAAATTTTTCATTATCATATGGGAACTATGGATTTAGGAATTTTTTATTCTTTTTTAAATGTTTTTGAACTAAAAAAATTAGATTCTAACTTTGGTTGTTGTAGAATGGATAACAAAATCACATATATTACTTTTCATTTCTTAGAAGATTATTCAGTTTCTTGGTCTTGTAAGAAACAAAAATTGGTATCACTTTCCACTACTGAAGATGAATATGTGGAATTTGGAAGTTTTTGAGATCAACTATTTTTTATGAAACACACACTCATTGACATTAAGTTACTCATTTTCATATGGGGGTATATATGTTTGATGGTTTTCAAAAACTTATAGTTTTCTAATTTTTTTAGTTTTTCTTAAAAAATTATCATAATGGGTATTTCCATACTAGTATTTATTTATAAATTTTTCAAATTCAACATCCTAACAAATTTATGTTGTACTCACATGCAAATATTACTGTTCTTGGTCATGAAATCATCACTATTTGTAGTCTTGGGAGAAATTAATAAACTAATGAATAAAAAATTATGAAAACCCTCCTCTCCTCCACTATAAAAACCCCCCTCACTCCCTCTTCTCTCAACTCCTCTCAAGCCTTTTTCCTTGCCAATATTCTACCCAAATATCCTCCTAAGATCCTTCCCCACGTCCAAAAACCCCCAGTCTCTTCAAAATACTAAATCCCCTCCTCTTAAGAGGCTCTCAAAGGAGTTAAACTCAAGAGGTAAATTCCTCTTTCCAATTCTTTTATTTCTTTTAACTTATTTTCTTTTCTTGTTTCTTTCCTCACCTCCCTTCAGCCAACTGGTATGATAACTCCATTGACATACATTTAATGTAATTATATTATCCTAATGGGATAATTAATTATCTTCTCTCCTTTACCCATCTTTTATTTTAAATAAATGAAAACATTGTTTGAGATGTGTTAATTTAGCACATTCACAGACAACAGTTTATCAATTTCTATTATCATCTTTAATTATGGCCATGAAATCATTTCTGTTATAGTTTAAATATATTATTATATATTTAATATATTCTATTTATGGTTTTTTAATCCTTTTATTCAATTTTTATTAAGTTATAAAGCAAAACTTGTTCGTTGTAATCAAAACCCACCAATTAACCAAAACGGTTATCACTAAGGTTTTATATAATAATTCATCTTCACTCACAATAACCAAATAAATTATTATAACCATGAAATATTATGGATGTTCACTAATAACATACATCTTAAATTCTGGACAACCACTTTCATTATATGTGTTTATCCGAACATGAATCGATCATTAAAAACCAAGCAAGCAAACAGACCCAAACAATGAAATTGAACCTTATAACAAATAAAAAAGGTATTGAATAAACTAAAAAGGTTATACTAAATAAATTACATATAGAATAGTTTTGGTAATTATTAATTAATTAACCTAATTTTTTTATTTAGTTCATTAATAACAAGTGGAGAACGATATCGGACTTAAGGTAAGGGATTCTCTCCATTTCACTTTTATTCAAGATTTTCCTCTATGTTATGCCATTTTATATGTGATTCATAGTGATGGGGTATGATTACAAACCTCCCACATATTGTCCTAATTATTTAAAAAATATAATAAATCCCTTTATCTCTCTTTAATCCCACTTAATTACACCTGATATCATGCTGACAATCTGTAAGGAATTCTACCTAAACTGTCTTTATTCCTTCGGGTTGATCTATCTTTATTTTTACCCAAATGAAGTTGTCTTTTCTTTTTATGTAAAAATTATAAATACTATTTATATGATCCAAACTCATGTCTCAAGATCCATCCCTCATTCTCTTTTTGGGATCTACATTCTTTTAAGTGATTCCCTCCTCGATATTTCCTAGTAAGCAAACTCATTTTAAGAGAACTTCCCAATTTTTACCCAATTTAAACTGTCATATATCCTCTATTTTAAGCCACCATTGTCTTTATAAAATTATTCCTTCTTGGTTAACTTCTGGTTTTATATAAAATATTTTTTCCTTTTCTATTTTAAAATATCTTTAGTGTTTTCCTTAAAACTGTACTAAAAGGGTTAAATGCTTGGAATTTCCTAAATAATATTCTTACATGTTTTCACTTATTTTTGACATCACTTACCATGATATATTCATATTTTAACTTATTAATTTCCATGTATGTTTTAATTCCTTTCTCTCATGGAAAATTTTATGAAACGCCCATTCATTATGCTTTATGTCATGAATGTGATACCCATTTCTCTCCATGGGTTCTCTTATGTTTATGTATGATTGAATTGTGAATGATTATTTCTTTGGAAATAATATTCAGAAAAATGTCATGATGGTTGTTCCTAGATATCTCTTTAATGCATTAGGTAAATTTATGTGTTATGAGATGATATGTGTGACGGTCTTGATGGTTAGCCTTGGCTTATGCTACTATGGGAAATGATCTTGGCAGTTAGTCTTGACTTGTAATAAAGTCATGTTTTAAGTTGCTACCACATTTTTATGATTCCATTTTTATATGACTCCATGATTATATGTTTTTATCCCTTATGTTACATGCCTTTTTATTTCTTTATGTCGTCTTCATAACCCATGTGCTATGGATTTATTCTTATTCTTATTCCCTCACTGGGATTTTAGCTCATCCCTTTGTTCATGTTATCCCCAGGTTATCCTATGAAGATGTATGAGAAAAATAGAAGTTAGGGGATCTTTACGAAGACTAAATAAAGAAATGCTTTATTTAGTTCCATGTTTTCAGATTTATGTTCCTAGTCTTCTATGACACTAGACTTCACGATACTTGGCTTGTACTCTGATGTATATTTATACATAAAATCATGTAATATTATATGTAAAAGGATAGGGTCTCTATATGGGTAATACTAGGAATCTAGGTGGGTGGAGTAGGACTAGTACTCTAGATGATATGGAAGTGGCTCATCTTGGTTTTTTCTTGTAGGATTGATGATTACAAAATTAACTAAATGATTATGATGATTGGATACCACTAGATTATAGGGGTGTCCCCTATTAGTGGCTCGTGAATGACAATACTGGTGTTCATGGTTTCTAAGAGACATTTCACTGAGGTAATAGGATCCTAAGTCCCCAAATAACACTAGATACTTAGGGATTACCCATAGTGCTTGTGATATTATTTTCATTTCAGTTTCTTCAAGCTTGATGTCTCGTTTGTGAAAAATATATTTTAATCGAAATTGGTTTCCTTTAATTTTGAAATTTTGATTCATGATTGGAACCTATTTTCTAAATTTAGTGGAAGAGAAATGTTTTTATTAAAAATGAACACTTATTACTTGATTTTGAAAAGAATGAAAACGTTATATTATTATTTCTTATTTTTAAACTAGCATGTTTTGTATTTCTTTTCAAAGGTAAGGGAGTAGGGCATTGTTATTCTTTGGCATTCCTATTGAGAATCTCAGTTCTCACACCTTATCTATCTTTTTAGTTTCAGGTTCTTCCATGTTTTGGATCGCTCTTGGAGAGAGTGTGGTTCTTTGTTTAGTAGTGACCAATGAGGTTACTTGGATGTATGTTTAGCTATGAAACATTATTTTATTTCCACTGCTAGTGTTTATCTATATTATTTGATTTATATTTATTCATATGTAATTTATTTATGATCCAAAATATTCCTAACTATCTCATTTTGATGCCTGTAACTAGTTTTCAGTCCATGGGGATCAAGAATTCCCTTCAAGCCTTATTGCGGGCCAACTTAGGTGACTGGTTCAAGGTTGAATCAAGTCGGTCCATGAAAAAATGATATCAAATGAGGCCCTTTTTATTTGGGGTGTTAGGTATCTTGGAGATTAGTATTGTTGGGACTTGAGAGATAGGTGTGGGAAGAAAGTCATGAACCCTTTCTCACCTTGAGCCTCTAGTTGCTAGGGGTAGTCTGGGATTTGAATTTTTCTTTTTCTTTGTCTATGTGGACAAGGGATGACAAAGGGAGTGAGTCATTGTTACGTGACAAGATTTCATGGAGTAGCGACCCATGTGTAACCCAAGTACATGGTTCTAGATATTTCATGTTGTTGATGCTCGCTCGGAGTATGGTCTACTAAGCCATGTTGTTGTGTTAGGCATTTCCATTAGTTCCTTATCCTTGGAGTTTTGTTGTGGGTTATGTTTGGAATTTGTTTTTATTGGTGTGAGTGCATATCAAAAATGAAAATGGTTTTTATAAAAAAAAATCAAAATGGAATGTGGTTTTTGGAGTGTAAAATGGTTTTTGAGATGGAAATTGTTTTCTTTTAATGGAATGTGTGGTTTCAAAGGTAAAAATAGAAGGTGTTTTGGAAATTGTTTTGGGATTTTGGAAATAGTTTTTGGGGTGTGAGATAAAAGTTGTTTTGGAATTTGGGCTTTGATTTTAATGATCTATTTTGGAAATGATAAATATTATGAATTGATCCTTGGTATTTATATTAATGATCACATATATCTATGTATTCATGCGTCGAGTGGGTAGTTGGTGGTATGTGATGATGGGTGATTGATCTAGCATAAGGACATATATATGTGAGACTTCATGGATTACCAATAGTGGGTATTTAAGTTTTTCTATTTTCTAGAAAAATGGTTTTCAAAAAGGGTGATTTCAATGTTTTGAAAAGTGAGAAATTTTTTAGTGTTTTCATTTTGTGTTCGGTATCCTTTTTTGTGGGATCTTGGTTCTGACATACTAAATTATGGTCAGAATGGTGATTTGATTTAGGCTTTTAGGTTCTGATTGAAGTGTGGTGTTTTGGTTTATGATGAGTTTTGATTTAGCTTTTTACCTCTTAGTTTTTAGTATTCCCCATAAATTTCCTAGTGAGGAGTGGATGGTAGGAATCTAGGATGCTTTCCTTCGGGTTTAGGTGAACATCAATTTTCGGAATCAGTGTTGGTCATAGTTACTGGTTTGAACTTGTTAATATTGAAGTGGTTAGAGTTTTTGAGAAAATTTTGAATGATTGTTTCTCTGAATATTCCTATTGAAAACTCTACTTAGACTCTTAATTGAGTGGTGGAGCTAGATACTTTCCTAATTATGGACCACACCCGAGTCTTATTGGTTTTTCATTCACCTTCATTAGTTGAAAAATAGGAGTATGTCTCTTTCATAGATGGAAAGGTGTTTTTTTCATCGGCGTGGTCGCTTGGGTCATTTGAAAGGGTTATGTAAGTCTCACAACTAAATGGAGAAGTTTTAGTTGAGATCATCATCACCTAACTGCAGTGCAGTAGATGCTTCAAGACATTAGAGCTCCCTCTGTAGGTCTTGGAGTGAATATTTTCATTCAGTTATGAAATCATTATGTGTGGGGATACCTTGGTCCATATTTTGTCTCCAGTGATAGAATGGGGATGGTTCATGGTTCTATGTTGCAGTTTTAATTATTTTTGAAAGTTCTTTTTTGTAAAAGGTGTAGAGGTCTCTTATCCTCATTGTGGTCTTTGTTTGTGAAATTTTCCATTTGGTTGTAGGAAGGCTTGGAGGTCTATTTTTCTTATAATTTTAGTGGTTGTGCCTTATCAAATGTGAGTCTCTAAACTATTATCCTTATGTGGATAGCTTTTTGGACTAGTTTTGGTTTTGGTTTTCACTCTCTTGTAGATTCTTGTGTATTAGGAAACATTGAATAGGGGTTTGGTTCATTTTTTAATTTGGGGTTTTTTGTTGGGGACCCCATGTGGTGGGGGTTTGGTCTTTGTAGAGATTTCATGGGTCGGTTTGTGTTGGGTTTCCTATATCAGTTCGTGTTAGTTGTCCTAAGCTGGTCATTTCTTAAATGGTGGGGAGACCCACCATGGATATTTTTGTGCCTTCTTTGAGATATGGTATGTGTTGTGGGTTTTTTCTTTGGTTCATGTTGGTAGTTCTAGATTTATCATGTGCTAAGGGCCTCAATGTGGGACATGCTAGTTGGGTTCTTATGGTGGGGAGAATCCTCCTTATTTCTTCATGGTTCTTCTCGTTGCGGTTTCTTTTAGAGTTGGTCGGGTGTGACTGGTATAATCAAAGGTCACACTGAGTTCATGATTTTATTAGCCCCATTCATTTTCTAACTTTAGTTTAATTCCTCATTTTGTTGGGTGACTTTATAGGGGTATAATTTTTTGTGGTGGGGAGAATTGTCTCACCCCGACCATGAATATTGATTGTTTTAATCGTTTTAATTATTTTCAGTCTATATTTTTAGTTTCAGTATCTAGAAGGTTGAATTTAAAAAAAATTAATTCTTTTTAGTTTTTTATGGTTATCTCACATGATTAGTAGTAACCATGGGGTGCTCGTGCGGGTGCCCAAGTGGGTCTGAGTTATGGTGTATGACTTGTGTGTGGTTTATTAAACCATGCAACAAGCATGCCAGCAGTGTCGAGTGGCATAGTTTGAGAATGTTATTCTCAACCGTGTGTCTGGATATAGGTAACCATGAGAGGGGTATCTGGCCTTAGAAGTGTCTAGTGCACGGTTAGTGCACTATTTGGTAAATTGTGTGTGAACTATGTGGTTTCCCAATTTTCAAAATAAATAAATTAAATGAAAAGTAAAATGAGATAAAACAAAATAAAAAATGAAATTATTTAATAATAATTATGAGGATAATATTTTTATTATGAATAATAATATTATTATTACTATTATTAAGTTTATTATTTATTTATTTTGGTTTTATTTTGGTTTTATTTTGGTTTTATTTATTTTCTTTTCTTTTCTCTCTTCTTTTTTTTCATTATCTCTTATCCTCCCCTCTCCCTCACACGTTTCTCTTTCTTTATCCTTGATCCCTCATGTTTCCCCCTCCTCTCGGCACCCCCACCGTTCGGTGCACCTCCTCCCCTCCGACAACACCTCCTTGCGCAGCTGCCCCCCCCTGTTCCCTTCCCTGCTTGCGCGACCCAACTCCCCCCAGCCACTCTTCCATTCCATGCGCCACCCTCCTTCAATTATCTCCCTCTTGGGATTTTATTTCAACCATGTTTTCACCAGTTTTTTGTCTGAATCTCCATGATAAGGGTTTCTCCTCCCTCCTCTCCTTTTTCGGTCAGTTTGAGGACTCTTGTCACCCATATTTCATTCATCTGAAACCCTATATTAGGGTTTAACTCGTTTTTTTGGTTTTTGTTGGTCTTAGGGTTGTGAAAATGTCCTCCTGAGTGATATCGGTTCGTGTTCCAGCAACCGCCGCTGAAGGTGAGGTGGGATTAGGTCTCCAACATCAAAGACAGTGGGTTTTTCCATGGTTTTCGAGTAAGGATTTTTTATTCCATTACTTCGATTCAATTTTAATTAGGGATTTTTTGATATTTGAGTTGTTGGAAATTTATTTTGTTCTTTTTTGGGTCTTTGAGATGGATTTTTGAGTTTTTGGTAAATTTTTATAGAGTGAGTTGGACCTCACTGTAGTAGTTTTTGGATGTGGGCATCGAGAACGCCTATATGTACATTCATAGGTGAGGCATATATATATATATATATATATATATATATATATATATATATATATATATATATTCCCTCTTTGTACATATTCCCTTATGGAATGGTGAATATGTGCAATGTAACTAGGGGTATTTATGTGTGTGTGTGTGAGTGTGTAAATGCATGTGTATGTATGTGTCAAGGGTCAATTCGAGTGGTTGTCGACAAATAGCGGCATGTTTGAGGTAGGTTCCCTATGCCTAACCCTTTAATTTGAATTCCATAATTTATTTATTGTTTTTTATGTAGTATATGTATAAGTAGTACAATATGGTTGTGATTGTTATAAATCATCATCATCATCATTTTTGGAATTTTTATTGAGGAAGGAAACAACTGAAAACCCATCACAACACAAAAACCCAAACAAAGAACAGAAGCTAAGGGGACTTGAAGTAATGGAGACTGAGGGCATCCCCTTTAATTAAGTTGATACCCTCAGGTTTTAAGGAGCTCACCAAATGATGGAAGATAGGATCAGGGCCTGTAACCTCCAAAGAAGCGAGGTAGTCCGCGACTTGGTTTCCTTCTCTCCAGGTGTGATTGACCTTCATGTTGTAACTAAGCATAGACCTACACTTTCTGATGATGTATTCAATGGACCATGGAGGATTACAGAATCCATTCATAACTTCATGAAGGATCTTGGTGTCGGTTTCCACCTCTTCAACCCGGAGACTTTTGAGGTGGCAAATATAAAGACCCATGAGAAGAGCTTTAGCCTTGGCCTGAAGGGAGGTACCATGACCTAACATGGAAGAGAATTCCATCACCACTGATCCATGGATATTATTCATAACCCCACCACCTCGGAGGTTCCCCATGATGCATGACGCGTCCGTGTTAAGTTTGAGACCACTGGAAGGCGGGGACCAGCAGATCCATTTCCCCCTGGTATTACTATTAATATGATGGGGGATATGGGGTCTGATCTGCACTTTTCTAAGAGAGGGGGCATCATTCTAATTAGAGACGATCTTTTCCATATCCAGAAGGAGCATCTTGGTCCGGACGATGATAGTGTAGGACTTATCCAGCGCCCCTTCATGCCTAGCCTTATTGTGGGCCTACCATAAACTCCAGCAACCTGCCTACAGAATCATGGCTCGAGCCATCTTCTCTGGGCCTCTGTCACCAGAGCCATGGAACCACCATTCCATGAAAGGAAGGTCGCTTAAATGGGGGACAAAGAGGCCCGTGAACTCACCAAAGTAGCCCCAAATAGCACCTTCCCAATCCCTTTTGAAGAAAATATGATCTGCACTCTCCTCCGTATTGCTTTGGCAATAAGAGCAGTGAGACGCCAAAGAAATCCCGCAGCATTTTATGTTCTCCTCAGTAGGGAGGGCTCTGTTTCGGATTCTCCAAAGAAGGAAGTTGTACTTAGCAGGCATGGCCTTGCACCACAAGGTGGAGTTCCAGCTTTGAGGGGGGTCTTGGAAGCCTCACGAGCGGCGGAAGTTCTGAGAAGTGAGGACCCCAGAGGACGAAGGGGTGAAAACACATTTATCATTATCAGTGGACATGACAATAAGGTTGAAAGATCTATGATGACAATCATTCAACACTGCTGAGATGAAGGAGGGGTGGCTGCTTGCTTCCCTGAACGAGATCGAGGGGGCAGGACATCCTGGGAAGCCGAGAATTTCCCCAGTCCAGTTATGATACCAGAACAAGATGTCGCCCCTCCCAATGATCCAGTGCCCATGCACTTGAAGATAAAGTACAAGGGTAAAGATGGAAGACCATAATGGGTATCCATGGCCTTCAAGAAATTCCATTTTGACAAACTGGGAATTATTCATAATTTGACCCCACAGGGTGTGATTTTCCAGGATTTCCCAGGCCATTTTTTGCGTGCATGAACTGCAGAGTATTCGCAAGGCTACGGACGTTGATGCCCCCTTCACTTTATAGTCTTTCCATATAACTCTAGGAGGACCAGTTACACTTTCCCTCAGCTTTGGGGTCCCAGATAAAATTGGAAATAATCTTTTTGATGTTAGAAATTACACCCTTTGTAACTTTGATAGTAGAATGTGCATGAACAGGGGAAGCAAGGAGCACGCTATTGATTAGAGAAATACGACCCCCAAAGGAGAGGAATTTATTCTTCCATTTGTGGATGCGATCCACAATCTTGGTGTAGAGGAAGTCGAAATCCCGAATTTGAATTCTTCTTGGATAAATGGGGGCCCCCAGGTACTCAGTAGGAAAGATTCCTTAATGCATGGCAAGGGTAGTATGCACTGCTGACATCCGGGTGGGAGAACACTTGTTCAAGAGAAAGAAATGGATCTTGTCTTTGTTAATGAGTTGGCCACTCCAGAAGTATTAATCATCCATCACCTCATTCAGACCTTTGAGCGACCTACTACCTACATTCATAAAAAGGAGGGTGTCGTCCATGAACATAAGGTGGGAGGCAGACCGAGACCCCCTACACCTTCGGTAGGGCCGAATCGCACCACTGTTGTAGTTGTTCTACATTTTCTTTGCATAATTTGTCTAAGTTTTCAACAAATGTTTTTCTTGTTGATAAATTCTCTTGACCTTGTTTTTTAAAATGTATTAAATTTATAATGCTCAATCAGTCCTAAATGGTATATCTTTAAAAGTGGTTTTTAAAATGATTTTGGTAATGTGGTGGGTATTTTCCAAAAAATCATGTGTGTACACTAGTTTTGAAAGTTGATTTTGAATGAATGTGGGTTCTTGTTTGATTTTAAAAATGGGAAATTCCATGATTTGGTAATTTTGGAAAAATACATGGGTTTTTTTTATGAATTTGAGGTTAATTAATAATTTGTTTTCTTAAAAGCTTTTATTTTTTTTGAGCATGTTTTTCTAGATTGCTTCTAAATGAGTGGTTCCTTGGTTCTATAATTGGATTTTTAAGAAGATGTTGGAACTTAAAGATGTTGAGAAATTGTGTTTTCTAATTTATAATGATCTTTGTAAATTAATGGGGCCCGTTTGGAACTTTGATAATGGTTTGTGAAAGTGGAAAACCCCTCTTGAGGCATTCCCCCTAGTTTAAGAAATGTGATGCAAGTGTTATTGTTTGATTTGTGATATGTTCCTAGTGTAGATGCTTGTGAAATATTGTGTGGATTAAAATGGGGAATGCGCTTAAGGAGGGATATTGGTAGTGGGATGTTGAATGGGTTTTTGGATAAAGTGATTTGTTTATATGTGTTTTCTTGATAAAACCTCACCACCATTTGAAATAGAGCACATGGGTAGCCTCGGGCATCTAGTTGGGAAGACTAAGACTAGTACTCTAGATGATACAGAAGTGGTTCGTCTCGGTTTCGTCTAGCAGGATTGATGATTACAACACTAACTAAATGATTATGATGATTGGAGACCACTAGGTTGTGGGGGTGTCCCCTACTAGTGGCTCATGCATGAGAATGCTGATGGTTGTGGTTTCTAAACCATGTTTCACTAAGGTACAATGATCCTAGGTCCCCAACTAACAATAGCTAATTAGGGATTTCCCATGGTTCTTGTGATGTGATTTTCATTTTAGTTTATTCATTCTTGATGTCTCAATTGTGGAAACCATATTTTAATCTAAATTGGTTTCCTTTAATTTTGAAATTTTAATGCATGCTTGGAACCTATTTTAAAATATATTGGAAGATAATGTTTTTCTTAAAAATTCACACTTGTTACTTAAATTTGAAAAGAATAAAAAACATTATTTTATTATGTATTATTTTAAAACTAGAATGTTTTGGGTTTCTTTTTAAAAGTAAGGGAATAGGGAATTGTTATTCCTTAGCATTTCTACTGAGCATCTCGGTGCTCACGCCTACTCTATATTTTTAGTTTTAGGTTCTTCCATGTTTTGGATCGCTCTTGGAGATAGCATGGTTATGTGTTTGGCGATGACCCATGAGGTTACTTGGAGGTGTGTTTAGCTATGTAACTTAATTTTATTTCTACTTATAGTGTTTATATATCATGTTCAGTTTATATTTATTCATATGTCTTTTATTTATGGGACAAACCATTCCCAATTATCTCATTTTGATTTCTGACACTAGTTGACAGCCTGTAGGGATCGGGAATTCCCTTCCGGCCTTATCTCGAGCCAACTCGGGTGACCTATTCGGGGTTGATCCAGGTTGGTTCATGACATAGTGAATAGATCAATCGTAGTCTTTAATCAGCTCTAACCATCTTCATTGATCCATGTTGATATCATTCTATGTGAACATATACTTTATATTCTTATTATCAATATATATATATATCACTTTTTTCATAATAGAGGTTGTGCCACCAAATATTCAGAGTATATATCATAGTTGTTAACTCCATATCATGCATCAGGTAGTTCTACTCATGGATCTTGAATTGTTGTTAGGAATAGGTAATCACTTTATAATTCTACATGAGTATCCAACCCAAGCCTTTATTTAAGGAATCACTATATATCATAAAACTTTCTCCAATTTTTGGTAGTGTGAGTATAGGCATAGTGATTAGCCTTTTCTTTATCTCCTTAAAACTTACCTCACATTCTTTCATCTAGACATACTTTACCACTTTTTATGTTATCTTAGTTAGCAGGGTAGAAAATCATGATAAATTACTCAAAAAACATAATTGTTTCCCAAATAATCCAATAAAACGATGGATTTTTGTGACACAGGTGGGTCTGGGTCATTCCTCAATTGCCTTTGATTTCAAGGTTCCATATAAATTTCATAACTTGTGATCACATGCCCCAAGAAATTGACTTGTCACATTCAAAAGTTACACTTGCTAAACTTAGAATACATTTTCTCCTTCCTTAATGTCACCAAAATAATCCTCAGATGCTCTTCATGTTCTTACTTACTCTTGAAAAAGATAAAAAAAATCATCAATAAATACTACCAAAAAAATTGATATTTTCTCTAAAGACTCTATTCATAAAATCCATGAATACTTCAAGGGCATTAGTAAGTCCAAAGGGCATCACTACGAACACATAGTTTCCATATCTTTTATAGAAGGTTTTATTATGAATATATTCCTTCTTTACCTTCAGTCAATGATATCCAGAACAAAGATCCACCTTTGAGAAAAACTAAGGTCCTCAAAGTTTATCAAACATGTCATCAATCCTTGTTAGAGGATACTTTTTCTTTATGGTAATCTTGTTGATCTCTTGATAATCGATACACAGCCGCATTGATCCATCCTTCTTTTTGAAAAAGAGAATTGGAGCACCCCATGGTGATGCAATGGGTCATATGAACCCTTTGTCCAAATTCTCTTGCAGTTGCTATTGGGCCATCCTATAGGGTAATTTGAAGATAGGAGTGGCACTGGGTATAATTTCTATTGAAAACTCTACCACACAATATGGCAGAAGTCCAAGTAACTCTTCAGGAAATATATCACTATATTCCCTCATAAGGGGAAGTTTCTCAAGTTTGGTACTTTTCTTCAACTCAACCATTAGGGAAAGGTATGGTTCTTTATAGGGTATCATCACCCACACCATTGAGGGATTTTCCAAATGATATTTGTGAGCATCGTTTCATTTATACAAGAGCATGGGATGGTTTGGAATATAGAAAGATACTTATTTTCCCCAACATTTGATGCACGATCTATATAACGAGATCTAATCCATGCCTAGTATAGCATAAAATTCCACCAAGGGAAGGATTTGAGATTTTTTGGAAGAATATTTCCACATACGCTAATAGGATAGGAGTTCAACACTTAGGTTTCATTGATCGCACCACTATGTGTTTTTATAGATATATCTACTTCAAGATGTTAGGGTTGTGATTTAATAGTTCTAGAAAAATTGTGGGATATAAAGAAATTCATAGAACCAAAATCAAATAAAACTATTTCCATTCATAAGTGAATAGGAAGTGCACCTTGTATGTCTTCATTTTCATACTCCACCTCAGTAGTGGTGGTGGTATAATCTTTCCCTTTCTCATTAGGCTTTGGTGGTTGTTAATACTGATTACCCATAAGGACTCGTGGTTTAGTGCACTAGATTTCATATTGAGCTTACTTCTTATAGTTGAAGCATTGAACCATGGGTGGTGCTTTTCTTTCCTCGATCACATTGGTCAGATTCATCATATCTATTCGACATTCATTAGTTTGGTGGTCTTTTCTCCCACACTTGTAGCATTTCCCTATCCCTTTGGGTCAGTTCCCATGATGATTCTTCCCACATTTTTGACATGTGGGTGGTTGATCCTTCTTTCCACCTTTTTCATTACATCCTCCTACTAGAAACTTCATAATTTGTTTCTTATCTCCCAAGCCATGGGACCATTCTCCAAACTCCATCTCTAATTTCAGAGCACAACGGAAAACCTCTTCATAGTCCCAAATACTTAGATATCTAGGGCCATTCAGAGTTGCGGTTTTAATCCACTAAAGAATCTATTGATTTTTCTATCGATCTTAACAAAAAACAAGAGGCGTATATTTCAAGCCTTGTAAAAGTTTCCTCGTAGGTAGTGATAGATTCACCATCTTTTTTCTTAAGCTCCAGAAACTTGAAGTGTTCAAGGATCATGCAGTCTCACTGAGAGGGGGGTGAATCATGTGTGACTTATTTTTACTGAATTCCTTTTCTTTTCTTAAATCCTTTTAAACCTCTATCACCTGTTATGATGAGTGGATCTTGTATGCGATGTAGCATATAAATGAAACACATCACACGATATTTTTACAAGGTTCAGTATTGAAACCTACGTCCTTGCTGCAACTGGTGAATACCCCTGGTTAAAAAAATTTCACTATATGTATATGGTTACTACCAGGGAAAGTCCCATTCTCATCAACACTGAGTCACGTAGTTTTCCACTCTAGAGTCCCACTAGAGTTTACAAGTTCACACCTACACTAGTGACTCCTAAGTCTCATAGGAGAATCTTTATACTACATCCCACATTGTTGCCAGCATCCCACCGGCCTGCTCTAGAGTCCCACTAGAGACTTCCACTACTTCAAAGTCCCACTGAAGGCTTCACAATCTTGAGTCACACAAGATTTGATCCACTGATAAGACGATTTGATAATCTTCCTCCACAATCTTGCTAGATAAAACTGGCCCATGTACAATTTAAGAACTTTTTCATTAGTGCTGGTCTTTCTCAATAAATTCTAATCACCTGAAAATGGTTATGTGTCTCCGTTCAAAGCTGCTCAAGTGATAATTTTTTCTTCAGCAGAAGACTTGGCCTCATTAAACACTAAAAACTTGGATACACAAATATTCTCAAACACTGATAAATTAACTGTCTTAGATTCCGTCTCAAATCACTTCACTCTAAATATTCAATTTACATTACACATGCACTTATTCGGTCTTCATACATAAACACAAATGCATGGATGTATCCCTTTATGCATGCATTATTTCATGTGCATGAAATCACCCTATTAATTGTATATTTCCTAATCAAATATACACTGCCTTGTTTTTGCTTCAAATGAATATATAATCACATGTGTATAATCATACACACATGCATTACCTCAATTCTCTTCTTCAATGCTCGATTTTATTCACGGATATACACACCGTCAAGTTTGCATACTCTTTCTCCACTTGCACAAACTTTTCTCAAATATGTATCTTTTAATTCCTTCACGCAACACACTAACTATTCAAGCACATACAAGGTGCGTGACACCTTCTTACACGTAAACTTGAATGGGTATAGATACAGTTTGTGCAAGGTCTTCTCCATGACTAGAAGCACAAGTATACATTGTCACGAGGAATCTAAAAGATTTCCTTCACGCAAACAATAGTTACGAGGAACTCAATTCATCACGAGCTATCTGAGTGCGAAAATCACATATCAAATAGTCGCGGCCTCCTTCTATTTTTCTTCACACAAATAAAACTGCTCGGGATCCTTCGCAAACCAGAGAAGATTCACGAAACACTTCCTCTCTCAAAACCAGCTCTCAGATTTGAGATAAAATTCCCACCACAAATGAACTTGACCTCGATATTTATATTCATTGATCATTACCTCGGAATCTTCTGGAATCACTGAGAAGACTATGGTTCTCTCCGTGTTTTTTAAAAAAAAATCAACATCCTGGGTTAAACGATCAGTGAATCGGGCAGTCCAGCTTATTTTAGTGAAATCCCATAATGAAATATACCAACTTCTTCCACTCATTTATAATAAAAAGTGCGTAAAACTCGTCTAAGAATTCTCCTCCTCCCTACCCAGTACCACCCTGTACCAGTTCACTTTTGGGTGAGCTCCTTCACCCACCTCCTCTGACATTCCACCCCGCATGCTCATTGCTCTTCCACTCTTGCGCCTTTTTTAGGCACCCCATAGGGCTTTGGGGTCAAGCTTGGCTGCCCACTATTGTTGTGTTTCTTCCCCTTAGCTTCCTGGCTTGGTGGCCCAAATTTTTAGTAAACTCCTTAAAAAAAATCTAAATTCTATATGGCATTGTCCGTCACCTCAAACATAAAACACAACCAACCTCAAAACCTCCTCATGCAAAATAATTAATTTTTCATGAAATCTTATTATTTTTACTCCAATCACTTCGGTAAACATTGTTTCAATCAAGAACAATGACACATGTTTTAAGAACTTTTGACCAGCTCAACAATCGTTGCATTTAAACTCATTGACTTTCCATCTTCTTAATTAATCGACAACATTTCAAACTTCACCAAATCACTTAACCACTTCAATCTACCCATTTTTATTTTTTGTCAATACCCAATTCGTATTAAAATTCAATGATATCTTCTCCCCCTTATTGGAAATAAATCCAAAGATAAAAACATGGGAAGGAATTCTCATTTCCAAAATTCAATTTCTAAGAATATCCTCTTCTCTTCTAACACATATTATCTAATTTACTTTTGAGAAAGATGGATTCAATACTAGCTTATCAAAGAGATAAAATTAATCATTTCTAATTCTACGTGAGCAATGATCTGTGTAGAAAACAGGAGTGATAAAATGTAACATCAATGTTGGCTATAAACTTCCAGCATGTGATACCAAACATTGAAACCTCTTATCAGGGGTTCAAATGATTTCCAAAAAATCTCATGAATACATATCAACAAACAGATTAGAAACATTCAAGTGTAAGAATGCATTTCCCCTTACAAATTACTTTTCTCTTTTTTCATCAAGTAATAAATCTCTTACTTATAGAATTGATAAATTTTTATCATGACAATAGGAGTTTGTAATCAATATACCTCAATGACGACAAGATTCATATTCCTGACCTCTTTTTTAAAAATTATCATATTCATACCTCACCAAAACTTCTAAAACTCATAAGATATCAATTGAGATATAAATATCTGATGGATGATCTTCAGTGCTCCCCCTTAACAGATGCACTCAAAAATTCTTCATCATGATTGTATTTCTTCAAGTATCTTCATAGACAACATAATCCCAATAGCATTCCATGAAGGATAAAAAATATAAATTCAGGTCTCCTAATGAATATATGCTTTATGTCACGAACCAACCCGGGTCGACCCTGAATCGATCACTCGATCCGGTCTGCGACATGGCCCGAAGGGCATTCCCAATTCCCATGGGTTGGCAACCAGTGTTGGGCATCAAAATTTAATCATTGGGAACGATTTGTCCCGTTAACAAAAAAATTAACAAATAAACAAAACAGAGGATAAAATAAAAACTAGCATCGGAAAGAAAATAAAACCGAACATACCTCCTTGTGGCCTTCTAGGTCACCACCCAACTCAGACTCAAGCTTGTTCCAACACTGAGAAACTGAACCAGGAATCTGAACAAGAAATGTACCTACAACTGAAATAATATGATAGGCATGAGTACCGAGATGCTCAGTAGGGATGCCAAATATAACCACGGAATCCAAGTATTCCCTTTCCCAAAAAAATCCAATGACACAAGTTTGAAATACTAATATAAAAGTAGGTTTTTCACATTTTGAAGTAAACAACATGTTTTTCCCATTTAAAAACCCAACACACGCTACATACCATTTCAAAAATCATTTTCTTTTTTTCTTTTTATAAATAAAACCCAAAACATAATATACCGAAGTTGGGCTAAAGTAAAACAAGTAAACGGTGAAAACAGAAAATAAACTACTACAACAGAAAGTAAACAAGCAATGTAAAGAATCCAAAAACCATGGGTGATCCTAAACATCCCTAGAAGACCCCAGGATGTACTCAGTTTCGGAACCACCGGCCAGCATATGGTGAAGCTCCTAAGTCTTTAACCAACTAGATGCCCTAAAACTGACTAATTCAGTGGAAAACCCGCCTGGACTAACAAAAAATCCCGGGTGTACCAAGCCATCTAATCGGGGTTGATCAGCAATTGTCACTCGATCATCTAAAAGACACCCAAGAACCCATGGTGGTTATAATAATACCGTATAAGTAGGAAGGTCCTCGCACGTGTGACTCATCTCACTGCACTTGCCTTCCTCAAACATGGACGCTTCCTATGCATTCACCCATAAATGGTTACCCTAGATAGAAGCACCCCCAAATACACATTCGATCATTTCATATCAACAAAGTTCCAACCGATCTGTCACACCATTTAACATTCAAACCATTTCATAAAATGTTCAAAGTTGCAACCAGGTATTTACATTCTCTGAATCATGTTCTTTTCTAAAATAAACATGAATCATCACCTTTAGAAGTACAATTCCAAACGGTTCTTTGTGGTTACGCACCCAAATACATTTACCAAAGCAGTTCCAAATCATTCCTAAAATTGTTTCCATGTATACAAAGAAAAATGGTCCATTAAACCATTTGAAAAAAACTGTGTCCCAAAATGCCCCACAGTTCAAATTTTAAAGAAACAAAAAATCAGTTTAAAGCCACATTAAATAGCAGCACACATTTTTGAAATAAAAGATCCATTTTAGATGGAAAATAATGGGAGAGAGAGGTGAAAAAATTTGAGAAATCAAGGTTCATATGTAACATCCTTTTTAAGTGTCATTTTCACTTGAATGCCCACCCATGTGTGCACCTAGTGCACCCATGGATGTGAAAACATCTAATGAAACCCTTTGAATATCCATAAGAATACCCAAAAACATTTTTTCAGAAATACCACTTCCCTTTAAACAAACATAATTGCAACATTTCTCATAAACATTTCAAAAACCTGAAGGACCTTTCCAAAACATTTCACCATAAATAGTCAAGCCATAAATAGGCACCCAAATCACCCTCAATGCTCTAATTCATGTTTCAACCAATAAAGTATATAAAACCAAGTCCAAACAATACCACAATGGCTAAATTTCCTTTTTATGAAACAAAAATCATTTTATCAAGCACTTCCAAGGCACCAACGCATAAACATAATCAAGGAATCTTTTTAAAATCCATTTTCAACAATTGTAACCAACAAAAAAACCACAATAAGTTAACTATAATACTTATGGAGGTGAAAATAATGTTTAAAAATTAATCCAAAGTGTTAAAGAATCAATGATTTGCAATGGAAAGAAAAATCATGGAAACACCTACCTCAAACCAAGCACGGACGCAGCAACACTTTATCAGAAGGAAGAATGGAACGTCGCAGACCAAACTGCACACCAAAAATAACAAGAAAAACACACCAGTTACTAAACAAGGAATTAAGTTTTCGATAAATTAATTAAAACCCTCAAAACTAAGTAATTTACCGATGTTAAGGTTGTCGGACGGGGCGGAGTGGCGGGTCGCTAGAAAACAGCGTGTGCAGGGGTTCGGGTTTTCCGCTGCTGGCCAAAAAAAGACCGGTTGGGACGTGTGGGTCAGAAGAAGGTGTGGAGAGGCCGAAGCTCCAACAAGGAGGTGGTTGGCCGGATCCGGATCAGCGGCCCGTGAGTGGTCAGAGGCCAGAGCGGTAGTCCATGGGTGGATGGAGGCCGGAGCAGCAGTTCGCGGGTGGCTGGAGCACAAGCAGGAGGTCGGGCAGCAGTGCGGAGGCTGGTTGGGTCGGCTGGGTGGTGGGTACCGGAGATGGTAGGGGTGCGAGGTGGCTGGGGGCCGGATCACACCAGGGGGAGGTGGCTGGACAAAGGTGCGGCATGGGTGGCGAGTCAGCAGGCGGAGGGCGGGGCCAGGAGGCGGCTCACGCGGGGAGGGGAGCTGGGTAGGCGCGCCGAATAGGGGGGGCGACTGGATCGCGATGGGGAATGGTGGGATGCGGGTATTAGGGTTTTTTTCAATTGATAATAATAATAATAATAATACCATAAATAATAATACTATTAAAACCATAAAGGTTTTAATAATAAAAATGATAATAACAAAAATAATAATAATAATAATAATAACAATAATAACACCTTATTGATAATAATATTATTAATTACATAATAACATTATTATTATTTCAATTTAACCATTCAACCCACTCAATTTACATTAAACATTATTTATTTTAATCGTTAGATAATTTTTCGGGCACTCGGGCTAACTACGCAACTACCTCCCACTGTGTGGTGACCACGCACGGGTTCAAAACCCACGAAAAATATTAAAAGACAAAGTTTTTAAACTGGAACCCAGCCTGGACCTTGGTGAGAGAACCCAGATCCGAGAAATATTAAAATAAAAAATTAATTAAAAAGTCGGGGTGTGACAATTCTCCCCACCTCAGACACTTTCTGCCCCTAGAAAGTCACCCAGCCGAACAATATACAAAACAAGAAACCATGCCCAGTTGAAACCGAAAGAAACAACAATATAGTAAAATGGGATAACACGAGAGGGTTCTCCCCGCCACAAGAATTCAACTAGTGTGAAAATTTAACACCCAAACATATCACCCCAGGAAGGGGGGCCGACACGGGAACTCCCAACTGATCCAAACTAACTTCTATAGCACAAGCAAACAATACCTTCACTGAAACCTGGAACTCTCGACCCAGACCAAAAACCCCAACACTAGAGAAAAACCACAGAGAAAAACCTACCCCAAGAAGATAACTCAAGAATAAACACAAACATCGATTATCCTACATGCACTTACATCCCCAAACAAACACAACTAAACTGAGGTCAACCCATACAAGGGCCAAACACACTTTTAAGAAAAATGCACGATTCAAAAAACCTTAATCATACAAACAAAACTATTTTAATTACAATAGAACATGTCCATCATAATGCCACGATGAAACAATGAACTCACAATGATGTAAAAACTTTAAAATTATAAAAACAATAATGAAAAGACTTTAAATATTCCTCCTCCAACACAAAACACAAATCTCGAACCAAGGCTCCACACCCTTGATAATTCCTGACTATGCGCAAGCTTCACACCAAGGCCTATGGTTGGGGCTTTGATGGGTGAAGCATCTCCTGCCTCACAATTAGATGCTAGAATTTATCTGGTCATAGCATCTTCTTATGGAAACGCTTCCTGCAGAACTTCTCTAGATGACCCAGACACCCATAACGATGAAACATCATCGAAGGGATGCAACATGATGGCTTCACGTGCCCAAACTTTCCACACTGGTGGCACACCACTGAACGTTCCGATGAACTTAAAGTCATAACCACTTCAAATGACTCTTTAGAAATAGGTCCCTCTAGCACACCTTGCTCTCCAGATAGGGAACCTTTACGAGCAACCAGATACGTTGAATTTCCAACCATCTACACTCCAGAGACCAACTCTGCTAGGAATGCCTCATCCACCAGCTTCTTGAAATGATGGTCTTTGGAAGGGAGGACCCGCTCCTTGATCTCTGTACAAAGGCCCCCAATGAAGAGAGAAGTCTTCATCGAATCATGTGATGCTACCTCCAAAGAAAAGGACACAAGTTCCTTGAAATGGTCAACATATGCTTTCAGCATCTTTTGGCCTTTTTGAATATGCATTAGCTCTTCCCTTTTCATCATCTTCACATCTTTAGGTATAAACCATCTGAAGAAGACGGGTTTAAAGACATCCCACGTCATCCCAACTTGTAGTGATGGTGAGGTGAACAACTCCCATTATTCCAAAGTCGGACCTTCAAAGAGACCCAAAATAGCACGCACTCTGACAACTGCGGGAGTTCCCAAAACACTGAAGACGCATTCGACCTCTTCAATCCACTTTTTTGCTTCTAATGGACCCCATTCACCGTGAAGGATAGGCAATGTCCAAGAAGGACCAAAAACTGGGCATGACTTATCAAAAACTCAGAGGACCTTTATGGGTGGCATTTTCTGAACAACATATAAAACAGAGAGTAAAAACAAATATCATACTGAAGCAATATCATTGAAAACACCATCATCCAAAAACAACCATCTCAAAAAAAGAAAAAACAAACACAAACACAACCCAAAATTCCTTTTTCAAAAACCCCTTTTCATTTTAGCTTTCAAAACCGCCTTCTTACAAGTCCATTTTCCAAATACCAAACTCACTTTTCAAACCAAATTTCAATTTCCAAAAAAAACATTTTCCCTTTTTAAAATAACTTTATAAAAATAAGGTCAAGCCTTTAATTCAAAGTACACACCTCAGTAATTCCATGAACCGTTGCACATGTCCTCATCTACTCTCATCCACATGCACCGTGTGCACTTTCCATGCAACCCCTCACATGTGAAAACGTTCATAAAGAGTACCCAAGGTTTCACCCAAACCATTTCTCTACTAGTTCCAAGAAAAAACCAGATTTTTAGACTAAGATCATTTAGTTTTAAAACTCATTTCATGAATTTAAATCCATTTAAAAGAAATCATTTCATTTCAAAAACCTTTTTTTCATTTTCAAAAGAACACTTACACCAACCAGAACCAAGACGACACTCAACTTGCATCAAATTACTGGAGTGAGGGACTAGTAGTCATTCTTAAACTAGCAACGTGGTAGTGGGCCATGCCCCAACTAAATTTAAATAACTAGGAGGAACTTAAATCGTGTACTCAAACTCCACATGGGTCACTACTCCATGTGAAATCATGATGTAACATCAACTTGCCTCTGTTCTCATCCCTTAGTCTAAAACAAGCCAAAACAAGACAAGGACTCAATTCCCAAACTACCCCTGGAGACTCGAGGTTTGGAACGAGCTAGGGTTCATGACATCCTTCTCGTACCTAGATCTCAAATCTCGACATTCCTAATCTCCTTCTATCAGACACCCCAAATAACAAGGGCCTCCTCTGATACCATTTTATCATGAACAAACTCGGGTCGACCCTGAACCGGTCACCTGATCCGGTCTGCGACATGGCTCGAAGGGTGTTCCCAATCCCCACAGGTTGGAAACCAGTGTTGGGAATCAAAATTTAACTGTTGGGAATGATTTGGCCTATGAACAAAAAAATAAATAGATAAACAAAACTGACTATAAAATAAAAACTAGCAGCAGAAAAAAAAACCGAACATACCTCCTTGTGAAATTCTAGGTCACCACCCAACTCAGACTCAAACTTTCTCTAACACTAAGCAACTAAACCAAGAACCTGAATAAGAATTATACCTATAACTGAAATAATATGATAGGCGAGAACACTGAGATGCTCAGTAGGGATGCCAAATATAACCATGGAATCTAAGTATTCCCTTTCCCAAAACAATATAATGACACAAGTTTGAAATACAAATATAAAAGTAGGTTTTTCACATTTTGAAGTAAACAACGTGTTTTTTCCATTTAAAAACCCAACACATGCTATATACCATTTCAAAAATCATTTTATTTTTTTTTTCTTTTTATAAATAAAACCCAAAACAGAATATACCAAAGCTAGGATAAAGTAAAACAAGTAAATAGTGTAAATTAAAAATAAACTAGTGTAACAGAAAGAAAAAAAGAAATGTAAAGAATCTAGAAACCATGGGTGATCCTAAACATCCCTAGAAGACCCCTAGATGTACTCCATTTCAGAACCACTTTTCGGCGTATGGTGAAGATCCTATGTCTATAACCAACTGGCCACCATCAAAATGACCAATATAGTGGCAAATCCCACCTAGCCTAACAACAAATCCAGGGGTACCAACCTGTCTAATTGGGGTTGATCAGCAACCATCACTCGATCATCTAAAATTCTCCTAGGAACACATGGTGGTTATAATAATACCATGTAAGTAGGAAGGCCCTCACATGTGTGACTCATCTCACCTCACTTGACTTCCCTAAACATGGATGCTTCCTATATATTCACACATAAAGTGTCAGCCTAGATAGGAGCACCCCCAAATACACATTCGATCATTTCACAACAACAAAGTTCCAACCGAGCCATCACACCATTTATCATTCAAACCATTTCATAAAATGTTCATTGTTTCCAACCAGGAAATTAAATTCTCTAAATCACATTATTTTCTAAAATAAACACAAAACATCACCTTTGGATTACAATTCCAAAAGGGCCTTTAATATTACACTCCCAAATACATTTACCAAAGTAGTTCCAAATAATTTCTAAAATAGTTTCCATGTATACAAGAAAATGGTCCATTAAACCATTTGAAACCAACTGTGTCCCAAAATGCCCCACAGTTCAAATTTTAAAGAAAGAAAAAAATAGTTTAAAGCCACATTAAATATAAACACACTTTTTCGAAATAAAAGATCCATTTTAGAAGGAAAATAATTGGAGAGAGAGGTGAAAACATTTTATAAATCAAGGTTCATGTGTAACATCTTATTTAAGTTTCATTTTCACTTCAATGTCCACCCATGTGTGCACCTAGTGCACCCATGGATGTGCAAGAATCCAATGAAACCCTTTGAAGATCCATAAGAATACCCAAAAACATTTTTCCAGAAATAGCACTTCCCTTTAAACCAACACAATTGCAACATTTCTCATAAACATTTCAAAAATCCAAAGGACCTTTCCAAAACATTTCACCATAAATAGTCAATTCATAAATAGGCACCCAAATCACCCTCAATGCTCCAATTCATGTTTCAGCCAATAAAATATATAAAACCAAGTCCAAATAATACCATAATGGATCAATTTACTTTTTATAAAACAAAAATCATTTTTCCAAACACTTCCAAGGCACCAACGCATAAACATAATCAAGTAATCCTTTTAAAATCCATTTTCAACAATTGTAACCAACATAAAAACACCACAATAAGTTAACTGTAATACTTATGGAGGTGAAAATAATGTTTAAAAATTAATCAAAAGTTTTTTAGCATCAATGGTTTGCAATGGAAAGAAAAATCATAAAAACACCTACCTCAAACCAAGCGCGGACGCAACAACGCTTCAGTGGAAAGAAGAATGGAATGTCGTGGACCAAACTGCACACCCAAAACAACTAGAAAAAAACAAATATTACTAAATGAGGAATTAAGGTTTTGATAAATTAATTAAAACCCTCCAAACTAAGGAATTTATAGAAGGCAAGGTTGTTGGACGAGGCAGAGTGGTGGGTTGCTGGAAAATAGTGCACGCGGGGGTTCGGTTTGCCGTTGCTGGTCAGAAAAGGGTCAACTGGGACATGCGGGTCGGGAGTAGATGCGGAGTGGCCAGAGCTCCGGAAAGGAGGCAGTTGGATAGAGAAGTGTTTGGCCGAAGCTGGAGCGTCGGGTCATGGTTGGTTGGAGGCCGGAGCAGCGGTATGTGGGTGGCTGGAGGCCGGAACAGTGGTTTGTGGGTGGACAGAATGTGAGCTGGTGGTCGGGCGGTGGTGCGAAGGTCGGCTGGGTCAGCTGGGCGGTGGGTACTGGAGATGGCAGGGGGTGCGAGGAGGCTGGGGATGGATCACGGCAGGTCGAGGCGGCTGGCCAGAGGTGCAGCGTGGGTGGGGAGTCGGCAGGCAGAGGTTGAGGCCAGGAGGCAGCTTGCGCAGGCAGTGGAGCTGGGCAGGCGCGCCAAACAGGGGGGCTGGTTCGTGATGGGGAAAGGGGGTGTGGGTATTAGTGTTTTTTCAATTGATAATAATAATAATAATAATAATAATAATAATAATAATAATAAAACCAGAAATAATAATAATAATAATAATAATAATAAAACCATAAAAGTTTTAATAATAAAAATGATAACATCAAAAATAATAAAAATAAAAATAATTACAATAATAACACCTTATTGATAATAATATTATTAATTACATAATAACATTATTATTATTGCAATTTAAAATTTTAAACTACTCTATTTACATAAAACTTTATTTATTTTAATCATTAGATACTTTTTTGGGCACCCGGGATAACTACGCAACTACCGCCCACTGTGCGGTGACCGCGCACGGGTCTGAAACCCAAGAAAAATATTAAACAACAAAAATTTTAAGTCAGAACCCAGCCCAGACCTTGGCATGAGAACCCAGAGCCAATAAATATTAAGATAAAAATTAATTAAAAATTCAGGGTGTGACACTTCACCTTCAATTCCCTATATAAAAAATAAACACAAAATATTTGGGAAAAAGGTGGCTCTTCAATGCTCCTTAGTTAGAGAAACAGGGTTGAGAGTTTCTTCTCAACCCATAAATCTTCTTATATGAAAAGTTATTCTTCATATTTTCTAGAAATATAGTTTCATTTATCACTTATTGGTCCATATTTATTGTCTCTTCCAACTACTTTGGAAATATGATCAAACATTTTGTAGGAAAATGCTCAATGTTTACTCTCTGTGTAGACTTCTTCTTTCCAACATTTGAATTCACATATGCTTTTCTATTCTTCTTCAATAATTAATTATGACCATATAACAATTTCAAACAATTTTTACTTGAATTTTCAGACATATTACACCTATCACACACAACTTTAGAATTCAACAAGTTACCACTTTTAAGAAACTTTTCAAATTCTTCATCAGTAGTGTTATTCACCAAATCAATTTTGTTATTTTTCTTCTAGAATGATTCTTTCTTTGATTCCAACTTTCTTCCTTTAGTATGAATTTTCATTTCCAATTGACATTGGTCCATGATGTGACCTTTATTACCATAATAGAAACATATTTTCTTTGGTGAAATACTCTTCACGTCATTTTTCACAAATATCTTGGGAGTTGTTTGTTTAAAAAATTTCTCCTTATGTTCATAACCCAAGGCTGACCTATCATCTTCTTCTCATACCTACTTCATTTTTTGTTGTGGTCTTATATTAATATCAATAAATTATTTGTGCATGATTGGTACATACCAGCACTTTTCATACAATTTACCACTTCTGTTGCAATAATCACATAAACATTCAAAGTAATATTATCTTTATTTTATCAACTGATTTTCTTTTTGTGAATTCTTCTTCTGTTTTGTAGGTTTGAAATTTTCTTTAGATTTACTCCCCCTAAATGCAGTCATTCTGTAATTTTCATACAATGACATATTGTTCAAACAATTAATTACTGGATGATCAAACATACAATAGCACCAATAGTAGCCAACAAATCTTGATTTGTTCTTCTATAACACATTCTGACTATCTTTAAAATTTTGATACTTTTGGGTAGCACAATTCTCCTTTTGTGCTTTCTTTGGGGAACAATAATTTCAAAACTTCTTCACATTCATCTTTGAAGATGTTGTGGATTCCTAAGTATTTTTCTTCACCCATGTTTCTCCCGATTTAAATTTTTAATCTACACTAGTTAATAAGACAAAAATATTACACATAGATTTATCAGGACAAAGGTTTACCTTCTTCAATGATCCAAAAATATATTTATCTTTAGATAATCTCAATCTATTCTTTCCATTAGTTTGATTCTTTCTAGAAATAAGACTCTTATCAGATGAATCCTTAATAATACTTATTTTCTCAGTAACTTGGGAAGTCTCTGCGTGTTTCCCTTCCATATTCCTCGATTTCATTTCTAGATCAAGACACTTTAAATTGAGAGAAATATTCTCATCTTCAACTGATTTCATGCATTCATCCCACTGAATCTTCATTTTCTAAATCTTATCTTCATGCATCTAATTTTCCTTTAGTAACAAATTTTCAAACTCCTTGATTCTTTCAGCTTTATCATTCAGCTGAGAATATTTGACATTCATAGATATACTATGTATCTTTTCAAGTGCATGAATAACTTCTATAAAAACAATTTCACAAATTTCTTTCTCACAAACATTTCTTTCCAATTATATAGTATCTTCAGCATATCTTTCTTTTCAAAGATATATCATTTCTTATTTTTCTTTCATAAGTCTTGTGAGTGTGTTAGAAATGCCAACCTTTTTAGTCAATTCTTCTTCCATAGAATCTACCTCTTCTTTTAGATGTAATTTTTCATCCCAAAGTTCCTTGAAAAATTTGGACATATATTTGACCACTTCTTTGGTAAGTTTCTTCAAATGTTTTCTAATTTCAAAATTGAACATATCATCATCACAACTTGAAATTGATACATCAACTGATTTCACTGAATAATTTACACTCTGAGTGACTTTAGATACCAGTTAATTTTTATTCATATTTGTATTCTTATTCAACTTCTGTGCCACTATTTTCAGCCTTTTTTTCTATGATTTTACTGAAACATTAACATTTCTAACATTAGAATTAGAGATAGGATTTTTCATCTTATGTTTTTAAAAATTTTATTCAAAATCAAATATGCACTTCATATACTTCTGATATAAACCACTGGACAAGTAGAGTAGATCTAATCAGAGGTAACCTATACTCTGATACCAATTGAAGTGTTCAATGATCGTGCGGTCACACTAAGAGGGGAGGTGAATCAGGTGTGACTTGTTTTTACTATATACATTTTCTTTTTTTAAACCCCTTTAAACCTCTATCACCTGTTAGGATGATTAGATGTTTTATGTGATGCAAAATATAAATTAAACATAGCATGTGATATTTTTATAAGGTTCAGTACTAAGACCTACATATTTTTTTCAACCGATGAATACCCCTGGTTATAAATTTTTCACTATATATAGATGGTTACTACCAAGGGAAGTCCTATTCCCATCAACATTGAGTCACTCAGTGTTCCACTATAGAGTCCCACTAGAGTTTACAAGTTCCCACCTACACTAGTGACTCCTGAGTCCCATAGGAGGATCTTTATACGGAATCCCATAGTGTTACTGGCATCCCATCGGCCTGCTCCAGAGTCATACTGGAGACTTCCACTACTTCAGAGTCCCACTAAAGACTTCACAATCTCTAGTTGCACAAGATTTTATCCACTAATAGGATTATTTGATAATCTTACTCTATGTGCTTGCTAGATCGAACTGTATCATGTAAAATTCAATAACTTTTTCACCGGTGTTGGTCTTTCTCGATAAATTTTGATTACCTGTATATGGTCAGCTACCTCAGTTCAAAGCTACTCGGGCAAGAATTATTTATTCTGGTGAAGACCCGGCCTCACTAAACACTGAAAACTCATATACACAAAAATTCTGAAACACTGATAGAATAATTTTCCCTTATTCACTCTCAAATCATTTCACACTAAATATTCAATTTACATTGCACTAGCACTTCTTCAGTCTTTATGCATAAATACAAATGCATGGATGTCTCTCTTTATGCATGCATTATCTCATGTGCATGAAATCACCCTTTTAATTTTATATTTCCTAAGTAAATATACAATTACTTATTGTTTATTCAAATGATTATATAATCACATGTGTATAATCATATACACATTAATTGCCTCAATTATCTTCTTCATTGCTTGATTTTATGCACAGATATACACACTGTAAATTTTTCATACTCTTTTTCCACTTGCACAAACATTTCTCAAATCACATGTAATTACAACATGCATAACTCTCCTTGCATCTTTTAATTCCTTTATGAATCACACTGACTATTCATGCACATAAATCATACACAGAACCTTCTTACATGAAAACTCGAATGGGTAAAGATACAGTGTACGCAAGGCCTTCTTCACGACTGGTATCATAAGTATACACTATCACTTGGAATATAAAAGATGTTCTTCATGAAAACAATAGTTAAATAGAACTTAGTTAATCATGAGATATCTGAGTGTGAAAATCACATATTAAACAGTCACAGCCTTCTTCTAGTTTTCTTCATGAAAATAAAACTATGTAAGATCCTTCGCAAACCAGAGAAGATTCATAGAACTCTTTCTCTCCCAAAACCAGATCTTGGATGTGATATAAAATTCATTCCACATATAAACCCGGCCTTTGTATTTATAGGCATTGAGAATTACCTCATAATCTTTTATAATCACTGAGATTTATTTCATCCTCAGCTCATTCAAACTCTACCACTATTCGACAATTTCAAGAAACACTGTCTCAAGTTTTTAATCTTCTACACAATGTAAAACCATGGTTTGTTCATCCTTATATTATGTAAACAAGGTTTCATATAACATTTCAATCATGCTCAGATATTTAGAATGATAAAATAGAGATCAATGGTTTGGTCCAATTCACTGGCGACATATCTACATGAAGATCTAAACACAATGGACTCCCAGAGAGCTCGAAGTAGAAGACAATCTCGTCAATTGATCAAACAGACCAGATTAAAATCAAACAAATTGGACAACTACAATTCTCTCCATGTTTTTTAAAATATATCGACATCCCAGATTAAATGATCAATGAATCAGGTAGTCCAGGTTATGTCAGTGCAATCCCCCTTCGAAACAAACCAACTTCCTCTACACCTTTATAATATAAAGTGCATCAACCTCAGCTCAGAATTATCTACCTCCCTCCCCGGTACCACCCCGTACTAATTCTCTTACAGGCACGCTCCTGTGCCCACCTCCTCTGTTGTGTCACCCTACATTGTGGTTACTCTGTATCTCTTAATCCTTGCGTAGGCACCCCAAATTTTTAATAAACTCTTTACAAAAATATTTTCCAAATTCTATATAGAATATCCAATCATCTCAAACATAAAACACAACCAACCTTGAAACCTCCTTGTAAAAAAATAATTAATTTTTCATTGAATTTTATTACTTTTACTCCAATAACTATTGTAAACATTGTATTGATCAAGAATAAAAAATGACATGTGTTTTAAGAGCTTTTGAATAGATCAACAATCATCATATTTAAACTCATTTAATTTTCATCTTCTTAATTATTCAACAACATTTCCAACTTCAACAAATCACTTGACCATTTTGAAACATTCTCTTCATCTTTGTTCATAGGGTTCAATGGAAATACTTGTTAAGAAATAACTTCTTAAATTAATCCCAATATATTTCTTATATTTTATCCTTTAGCTTAGTATTCTTTATCATCACCCACCATTGATCATCCTATCCATATAAATGATAGATATATAGAGTAACCTTATCCTTCTTAGAATAATAGAGAGTAGAAAATATCTTCTCTATTGAGTTAACCCACTATTCTATAATAAGTGGATCAAAAGATATATTAAAGGTGTTTGTTGCTACATAAAGAATCTGATATCCAGGGTCTTCTTATTTGGTAAAGGCGGACGTTACAAATTTTTTAGGTTATTGTTAATAGCCTAATAAATTTGGAAAAAAATCATGAAGTTTTTAACTCCACCTACCATTTCATTGGGAATGTCATTTGGTCAATTATTTCATTATCCCTCGCATAGTTTTTTTCCTAGTTTCTCCTTGTTCCCGTCATTTTATAAAATAAAAAGGGATTGAACAAACATAAGTCAACAAGGCATGAATAATTAATTTATTATTAAGCACAAATTAATTTTAAATTCACATATTATGGGATCCATAGGATTATCCTTTTCCCTAAACACTACTTCTAGGATCATGTACATTAATAATTTTATAGATTTAAAAGGAATAATTACTTTATCTATATGACCTTCATAATAGTTTGTATTAGATTTTGTTATTAACCAAATCACATCCTCCAGGAGTTTCAAACCAAGTGCGAAGAAAGACCTATTTTCTTGCACTAGTACTTGATCAATTATAGCTCAATGCAGTGTTTTCTAGGTTGTTTCCCTTAGGAATATTTGTGTTAATTCCACATCCATTTATAGTGTCTAGATAGTGATTTCATTGCTTGGAAACATTTCACTCTTATACGTTACCAAAACATAAGACATTTATCTATACTTAGACTTATCCTTAGGATTTTACACTAATGTTTTCTAATCCTAATTCCAAAATTAACTAAATTGGGCTCTGATACTAACTAGAGTGACATGAATTTTTTATTACATAAATACTACATCATGTTTAAGATAAAAAAACATAATAACAACACAATCCAAGATTCAAAGGTTTAATATCTTGGGTAAATTAGGCTTAAAAATCACTTTTACATAATAAAAAAATTATTATTGAATTTATTCTTCCATATCCTCTTATTGGATCTCACATTCTACGTAGTATAAGTAATCACCTAAGGATATACATCAATGAAAGAGGTGACCTAAAATCCCATTAAGGGGAGTATAAATGGGGTGAATAAAGGAAATGAATAAAAAATAAATGGATGATCATAATCATATCATAATAATAGGATCATAATCATAATCATGAAGGAAAAATTTTATAAAGGCATGGAATGCGTCATATTTATAAAATGAAACATCATGTCTTAGAGGTCAAATACCACGCATAGTTATAGACAAAGCTAACATCATGTTCACACATAACATATGCGCATAAATCATAACATCATCATTGTGAAACAATATAGCATTATATTCATGTATATTTCACATAATCTCATGAGATATATCACATTACCCAATGCATTGGAGGGAAATATAATTTTGGACTCACCAATCACATCATAAATGTTCATAATCATGCATGCCACATAGAATGTATAACAATTATAGTCATGAAATAAACCCAAGGAAGAAAATGGGTTTCATAAGGATTTCATAAAGTATAATTTCATGAATAAACTTTTTGATACCCAAATGAATAAGGTAAAATCATACTTGGACATAAAACATTGTTATTCTTAAGTGAACAAGAAGCATTTCAGGAGGAGTAAAATATGATGTTTTGGAAATTGAAGTTTCTTTGAAAAAAAAGGATTTTCTTAGAAAATATTTTGACATGGTGGGAACATGTATACCACTAAAAGAAAAGAAAAAATACATTTGAAGGAAATAATATGAATACTCATATTTTGGAAGAGAATATAACCCAAATAAAGGAATGGGGTTTGAAAAACCCCTTAACTTCAATCCCGATTTATTTTTTCGCTTTTCCACCTCATGAATAATAAACATAGGATTATTAAAACATAGTTCCAGATGTGAATTATGTTAATTTTTTAAACTATTTATCGATTTTAATTATTGTATTATATTTTAAAATACTATTTTTAAATTTGAGTCATTTTGATATCATGTTTTCATTAAAAAAAATTCATTTTGTTTTGATTTCACTAATTTCATTCAAATCCATTTATACATATGTATAATTAATTATAAAAGAATTGATATAATATTTATATATTATATATAATTAATATTTTCCATCCTTAAAGGTGGTGATAATCATTGACTTGGCAATGTCCCCATAGGTGGTTAACTGACCTTTGACGGGACATTGTCAAAAGTGCAGGAAAGAGAATTTTAAAATTTATATATGTCATAAATATAATAATTACAGTAGGGTAATATCGTTATTATAACATTAACATACTTCTTAATTAATTTTATAATATTTTTTTCTGAAAGGGGTGGTAGAAAAAAACATTAGAAGAAAAAGATAGAAGATTTGATCGAAACTTACTCTTTACTCGGTGTAGCTTCTCTTGTATGACACTAAAACTCCCTTGATGTTTGGGGTTGGATTAATCCAGAACATCCCTATGGATTATAAGGGGTTTTAGAGGAAGTATTTTGATATAGGTTAGTCTTTTTAAAGTGAGGGATGAGTGGTTTTCCAAGGTGTGGGAATGAGGTTATTTATACTTGAGGGGAGAGGTATTTTTAGAATAAAATATTAAATAAAATAATATATAAAATATAAAACTTCTAATAGTGAATGTTTGAAAAAAAATCATATATAAATATAATATAATGGTTTTTAATACTTTAAACCTCTTTATACTTCAAATTTATTAGTTTATTATAAATGAAATTTGAAAAAAAGAATTGTTATTTTAAGTTATCACTTTTGATTTTAGGCTTTGGAAAATGATTTTTTAGGTTTGGGAATTAATTTTATTGTATTTTAATGAATCATTTATGAAATTAAATATTTTTTGGTTTAACCACATATTCTACAAATTATTAGGTCATTATTACATCATAAATGATGTAATTTAAGATGCATCAGTTATGCGGAAAACTATATTTTTACTATTCACCTGAAAATTGAAGTATTTCAAAAAATTGTCAAAAAATCACCCTCGAGAAATTTCAACATTATGATTTCAAAAAATATATTCATTTTATAAAAATAATTTTATGAAATAGGTAATTTTAATTTTTAATATAAAAATTGTGATTTTTACGAAATACTTTAAAATATAGTTTATTAAAAATGTGCTTATATTTTCTTTGAGATTTTTAATCATGATATTTATCTTTTGGAATTATAATATTTATATTTACTTAAATTAATCATTATAACTATTATTTATTTCACAATTTATTAATTTGAATTTAAATTATTAATCCCAATAGTCTGGTAACTATTCTTAATGGTCACATTACTATTCATACAATAACATTACCTCCTATAAATACCACTCCATTCTTCACTCAATATTCAATAAAATTCCTCACAAGGTTATATATTTTCATTTTTTAATATGTTGATTCGATTTGTAATATTCTTTTTCATTTCTATAGTGTTGGTCTTGGGTGTGATGATTTTAGTATATTGGGGTGATCCGTATTTTCTCATTTTAGTTTTTAAATTTTTTACTTTTTTCTTAATTTTAATGTTTGTCATTTTCATTGATTTCATTTCTGAATAATGTAATAGTATTTATAAATGAAATAAATTTTTTTTCGGTTTCTTTATGTGATGTATGTGTATAACACTATATATTATAATATAGCACACATTTATTTCAAGAAAAAAATATAATTTATAAACTATTAATTGTTACTAGTACATCTAGGTTAAGAAACTTGAGTGGAAATATAGGTGGATATTCATGACACAATCGTTTGGTATAAAAAAATCATAGTGAAAATTTGGCAACATAGGGGATATACTTAAAAATGTGTAAAATGGTTTAATAAGAGTGAAAGGGGTCTATCATAAATTTAATATCAAAATGATAGTAATAGTTATGTGTAAAAACATGTACCAACATTAGTAATTAGAAATATAAATACATAAAATAGAGAAGATGCTTGAATAAAGAGGAGAATGAGAGGATCTCTTACTAAATTTCAGTATAATAACAGCTTAGGTAAATATCATAATGTGAAGGGATAAATTATCTCTGGTTATTAATACATAAATTGGATATTATAGGGATATTTATAAATTTGTGATGACAAAACCAATTGATATTCAAAAGTCTAAATATAAAGAAGGTGATTGAATTGAAAATAAGAGAGATAGAGAGATCTCTTACCTTGAGAGGGGGATTCCAAAAGCTTGAGAGGAGATTCTTGAGAAATTGGGGTCACCTTGGTAGGACTATAGAGAGGGTAGGACAGATTAAGGATATGCTCCAATATTTTTGAGTTAATAATAATGGGATATTGGGTGGGTTTATGTAGTAAAAAAAGAGGGGAGTTCTTTATTATTTCTCAAACTTAGGTTTTAGACTCTATATAATAAATAATCAAAACTAAAAACTTTCATATGGTTTTTGCTCATGGTTTCTGCCAGAGGAGTGGTTTTAATTATTTTATGAGGCTAAGGTCCAAAATTAATAAAATGTTATCCTTGGTTATGTGGAAGTGAGTCATGTTAATAAATAATTACTTATAAAACCTTAAAATATAATATAAGTTTTGGAGGATTCATAAAGGCTTTATAAAATTAATCAAATAACCACAAAAACACAATATTTTAAATAGGAAACATAAATTTTTTCATGTATATACTTTATATCATTTATTAAATCACTTTTTGGTCATTATTATGTCATAATACACACCATATATTTATACTGTATTTAATTTTTTTACCCAAAAATTCGATTATTTCAGAAAATTATGAAAAAACTAATGTTGGATAATCTCAACATGATGATTATAGAAAAATATTTATTTTATAAAAATAATTTTCTAAATATATTCATTATTCTATAAAATATACATATTCATATTATTAGGGTCCTGATACATAGCTCTTTACTACACCAACAAACACCCTAAGGGTAAGGTGTGCGATGGTGAGATTTTCATGAGATGGTTCGGCATACATGGTTTGGGTCATGATCTTAATGAGCTTAAACATCTCCCATAAATGGTTTCTCTCATGATTTATTTATTGGATCTCATCTTGTGATTGGTTAAGGGAAAAGACTAGTGATGTCATCTCCCTCAAAAGCTCTGATAAATGGGCTTCATAGGGTACAATCCTACTAGTCGGGGTTATAACTTCCTTTGTCTATGACAATTGGATTTATCAAAATCATATATTTATGCTAATAATATGATCACTATTAATGATCTATATTATCAATCGTTATGATTCTTAACTATTTTTTTAATTTTATAGGAAATAATATTCTCAAGAAGTACATATGTTTTCTATAATCATAATACATAATAGGAATTTTAATTCAATCATAAGGAGAATTTTATTTATAAAGGTTCAAGTCGTTATAATGAATGTGGTTAAATGGTTAAATGAATTATTTCTCACAAAATAATAAAATCATTAAAAAAGGTTTTCATGATAAGAGAAAAGTGTACAATATTGAAATATAGATAGAAGTGGGTGGGTGTGTTCATGCGTGTGTGGGTGGGAGCATGCATGTGTGGGTTCATCATAGGTATATAAAAATATTTTCTGGGGGGATCCAATTGAATTATATTACAAGATAAAATGATTCTCTTGAAAATTTGGTTCACTAAACACGTAAACTGGATCACTAAATTTTTTAATAATCTCTATTAATAATTATAACTACTAATACACACGAACTCAATCATTATCAAAAATGGTTTTTTTACATAAGTGAGAAATAAAGTGATCATGGTTAATTAAAGAAAATAAAATATCATTTTTATCATTAAATTTCATTCTTTATAATTCCAAATTTTAAATATGTTGACATTTTGCAGAAGGTTAAATAATTTTCAGATAGTCTCAATATTCATTTCCATCTATTGATACCTCACCAAAATTAAGAACTGAATTAAAGTTTATATTGGAATGAAGAATGAATCACACCTGATATATAATAAATCAAGAACATGAATTAATTTAAAAAACTACAAAATTTTAATTCCCCTTGATAATTTTATTCATAGTTAATGATTGAAAAATAGGTGGACACCATGAGAGAAATAATATAGGAAATAAAATAAGAGGAAAAGTCGGTTATTCTCTATCGAGATATCATCTCTCCCCATGATTTGTCTTATTATTTATTCCTCATTGAAGTGTCAACTCATGCCTCTCAAAATTGACCTACCCTCATGCTCTGTAATCTGGTTGAAGTCCCTTGTTTGAAGAATGAATTGGTGAATTCTAGGATGTCAGAATCAATGCCTCCATTTAAAAGAAGTCTCCCCACTAAATTACACTATGTTTGATGAGATTTTAGTAAAAGAAAAGAAATTATTTTATATTTCATAAAAGAAATGAAATGAAATGAAATGATTTTGATTTTTAAGGTTTTTCCACCACCTAAACTTGTTTCTACCTAAATTCCCAAATTGACCTCCCACTTATCATAATAATCCCCCCTTTAATGTCTGGGTAAGACCCCTCTTAGTTTCCTTGAAATCCAACTTAATTTTACCTATTCCCTAACCACTTTAACCATTATTCACCAACTAATAAACATGTCAATTTATTATTACCATCTCTCAAAAAATTGGAATTTGATTAGGCATGTAACCCTTGAATGACCTTCTTTTCACCAAATCTCCATAGCACAAGCCATAAAATAACTGAAACCTGCACAAACTAGTTCTCAAATATTCCAAATACTCATACTAGAAACTTGAGTGAGGAATATATATAATCCAAGAATTGGGTCTTCAACACCAAGCTGAATTATCTTCCAACATCAAATTATAGTATTGTAAAGGGTTGTTAGTAGCATCAGGTTCACACTCGCAAGAAATTTTGATACTGTTTGATCCCTCAGCACGAACTGGAACCAGATCATTTTTTCATGGATTATAATAGAATCATGGGTTTATGTTTTATCCATTTAATAGTTTTAGAATTGTAGCTTCTCATGGATAAATGGTCTCCCTGTTCATTCTCCAGCAAAACCTTGCATGAGTTCATCTCTCCAGATCCCGTGACTAAGTTGGATTGTAGGACACAGGCTTCACTCTCGGACCAAAGGGGCCCATAGTATCAAACTCAGATTCAGTAAAATATATAAGGATCTTAAATAGACATCATCAAATCTCCAAAGGATGCTTCCCCATGCTCGATCAGATCTTGACTAGCCACTCCCTCAAATCATCTTACAGGAACATCCCCAGCATAAGTGATCATCCACTGAAGAATTTTTTTAAACAACTCATGTGCATAACTTTATCTCTATGATCTATTAGTCTCTTTATAAAATTAAATTAACCAAAAATTAAACCTGAAATAAATATGAAAAATAGTGGAAAAAACAACAAGCATCTCTAATCTCTATATGAATCTTCATGTGATTTTTTTATTCATGTTGAGTTTTTCTTTTTTTTTCAAATTAAAATGGAAATTATTTGTGAATTTTTTAATTGATATTAAATGTTGTATATTTTTGTTATGAAGAATGTGAGGGTTGTTTCTTCTATTGGATGCATTCCTTGTTTAATAGGCGGTTTCACTGGGTGATTATCAGCCATCCACCTATCCCGGTTACTTTCCCCTCCATACTTTTTTTTTGTTACCCTCTGCAGCAGTTTCTCAAAAAGATGGGGGTGATGCTCATTTTCTTTCCAAAAAGGGTTTTCATTTTGGGGATTCCATAAGATCACATCTCGATTTGGGGCGACGAGTAACCTTTTTCGGGAATTTTGGCATCAATGAGAGTGAGGTGTGGTGAAGGAGGTGTTCTTTGCAGACCACCTTGTTCACTGGAGAGGCAGCGACGGTAGAGGAGTAGAGGTGGACATTCATGGAGCTTTGTGAGGAGCTTCAACATGCTGTTGGTTTTTCTTGTATTTCTTGTTCCCGAATGATAACCTTGGTAATGACCTTATAAATTTTAGATCTATGAGTATATGACTCTTTGAATTTCTAATCGAACCATAGTAAGGTGGTTCTGTATAGTATGATTTCTTCAATTGTCGGTGTTCCTGTTTATGATCTTCTTTGGTGTTGTGTCAATCCCATTGAGTGTGTTCATCCAACTTGTGAGTATGTTACCATTCTCAACCCCAGTTTGACAACAATATCCTAAAGTGACAAGAGATCCATCTTAGATAGCTTCCTTCTATGCCTTTACTTTCTTTGGTCTATGTTGGTTGCTACTTTTATTAATTGTAATATCATGTTTATTTCACAGTGAAACCTAGTGCCCCCACCCCATGCATGTAGGCCAATTGTCCGAAGTTCATAAAAATCATGGTGTTTTTTTTTTACTTCCTTTGACGACCTATTGATTTTGATGTATGCTGATTGGATTTGGATGTTTAGAATTGATTGGATTAATCAATTTAAATTGTTTCTTGAATTTGGTTTCAGTGTTGAAGTTGTTGTAAATGTTTAATTGAGTATGGAATTTGTTTTTTCATATTTATTTTCTTTTTTTGTTTATTAAATCATTGTATTGGTTTATATTGATAATTCATTGAAATTGGTATAGTTTTCAAGTAATGTGGTTTTTTTCTACTATATACATAATTATTTTAATCATGTTTTATATATCTAATTGGAATTTTGGGAAGAAAATTTACATTTCATATCTCTTGGGCTTTTGAATGGCATGGAAGCCCCGAATATCGCTGGTTAGGGTTGTTTCACGTTTGGATTCAGGGAATTTACTCCATGGATCGAGTGGTTATGTAGTTTAGAGTTCTAACAGGGGGTTTTTATCACCCCTACGGTGACTTCATTAGATAATATAGATATCTTAATTTTGGGAGAGCATCATACACAAATCATTAAATCAAGGACTTATTGCCACTAGATTTTTTTACTCCTAGTTTTGTATTCAGATTTTTATTCCCTCTCACTCATGGCTGCAGTTCTTTGTGGATAATCAGCCTCATCCTCAGATCCTCTTCCATTTGATTTTTCATTTCAAGATTTCAGATCATGGCTTGTGGTGGATTCATCTTCATCATATGAATCTTTTTAGATTCAGTGGTTTACGATCGGGGCTGGTCTAGATTCGATGGATTTCTAGTAGTAGTGAGTCTTGATCTGATGTTTTTGAAGAGGATTCATTGTTAGACATCGATCTGCATCTGTGACAAGGTTCTTTAGTGGAGATCTGGTGTGCTCCAATTCCAAGGATCCTTTCTCTACTTGTGTTTCCCATTCCAGAACCAATAACAACATAAAATCAGGAGAGGTAGTGTATGTCAGGGTAAGATGACCAACATTTGTTCATGATATGATTATTCCTTTCCTATATTTTCTACTTACTGTTATACCCATTTTAATATGGTTTTGCACAAGAAATTAATAAATGGTGTGTGTGGGTGGTGTTATTGTCATGCAATAGGTCCCGGTGGGACAGAAGCACATAAATCCCTATGTTATTTCTCTCTTTTACATTTGTTTTCATTGCATTCCAGTGTTTGTAATCATTGTATGATATTGGTAATAAATAAATTTATCTTGGCATTGGTTTTGGGCTTCTTTCTCTACACTCTTATTGTCCAGCACACATCCCCCACAACACTTCAAGTACATACCAACTTCAACAAGCTCCACAACTCATTAAAATTTGGCTATTCTCGGTATAAACTCAAGATATTAATCTTTGATCAGTGCTATATATATCATAAATCTCTTTAATGAACTCATAATCTTCGAGAAAAATTGGCATCATCAACCATTCATCATTTAAAAAAGAATAAACAACTCACATCTTCAAGAAAACGCACGGATCATCATCTGATCTTCATCTATTATTGACTATGTGTGCTCTCATGCCTTCTATAGGCATTAATATTATATTTATAAGCTCAAATAATTAGCTTCATATTCTACCATGACTTATAGTATATGGTTTGGAAAATAATTCATCATGGATACTTCATTTTGAAGAAGACTTACTTCAATTTTAAGTGTTGGGTTGGAGATGCTCTTACTAGCTCCTTTGGTATCCATGTTTTGGTACGGATTTTTTATGGTTCTCCAAACTTATTCTTCCTTTATTCGATTAGAATCAACTTCCAACTTTGATTTTATCTTCCCTTTCATCGAGATTGGTTATAGGTTTTTCAACTTTGGTTTTCAATCTTCCTTCGAGTAACACATGGTTTAAAATTTTTAGATCACATCATCTTCTTCAACAAGATCTTCAATATTTATGGTTAGCCGAAGACTCATCCCCTTTTTGTTCCAAGATCTTAGTTTTATTTTATGGAGTTCAACTTTTATTTGTTAAGAATCAATTGAATCTTATCAAGCTAGGAAAAATGAACCCTATAAATGAACCCTATGAATATTTACTGGGTTAGCAGAATGGTTTCCCTACATTGGGTTCCATACAAAGTCCTTCATCAATACAGAATAGGTACCCTACATTGGGAACTCTGTGATGTCCTTCAATCAATGCATATTTTGAAAAAATTTCTAACCTTATGAATATGGGAATTTTATGATGATGGATACCCAACAAAGTTGTTCTTCACCATATGAAAATGGACCATCTACAATAGAAACAAATAGTTTTGAGATTAATCAATGTAAAAGGAAAAAATTAAACCTCGAAACAAAATAAATAATGAATTATAAACATTAAAATAATTATTAAAGTGAATTTCAAAAGATCAAATAAAATATTTAATCATGGAAATTTGAAAATATTGAAACTAGATACCCAAAATATGTAATTTCTTTTCCAAAATATATTTTAATTAAAATTTCACCAAAATGATCTAAAATATTTGATACTAAAAATATAGGAAAATTAAACCAAGAATAATTTTATCAAATTGGTACCAAAAAACACACAATTACATTAAAATATTAAACGAATAATAGTTTCAACTCCAAAATTATTAAAACCCATAATATCTCTAATTAAGACATGTTTAACATTAAAGGCCTTGTATTTTTCCAAAATAGATGTGGAAAACATGTATTGAAATAAATTCTCATACAATTCTCTCATGATTAACCCATTTCTTATCTTTGAGAAATAAATTATACATATTTAGTGAATAGAAATTAATATTAAAAATGGAAGAATTTGCAATTCTAAATGAGAGGTAATTTCCAAAAGTGTTTTTCCTCGTGGTCATTATCAAGTAAGTATATATGATTACTTTCTCAAAGAGAAAAGTATCAGCCAAAATATGGTTTCTAGTTTTACAAAAATGATTGAATTTTGAAATTTTAAAAGAATTTAATATAACTTAAGTTTGCATTCAATTATTCCTACAAACTTCGCTTTTTATCCTTGGCGAACAAACATACATAATTGAGAACATAACATAAATAAATATAACTAAATGGATGAGTGGGTTTAATAATTATCACGATGTTATAATTAACTCATCTAGTAGTTTTATCATAAAAATAAAAAACTTAACCAAGATTAAGAATTCGTTTTTAGTTCATTTGAATGCAAATATTATTACTTTAAATCCAATCAAGAAGTTAAAATTCATTTAATATTATAAAACTTACTCCCAAAATTTAACAAAAAACAAGTGTTTTCAAGATAGAGAAAGAAAATATGTTACCTAATTGAGTCCATAGAGAAATTGAAAATATTAACCACTATAAAGTATCTTAAGAACCATCAATCATAATTAAAAATTTCACCCACTAAAAATGAAAATTACTACTTGAAAATAGGAATTTTGAAAACTTTTTATGGTAATTTTAAGTGTGTTTCGTGAAATATAGTTTAGAAAAATAAATAGACATCTCCTCCACACTTAAAACTCAACATTTTCACCAATATTGAACTCTAATATGGGAGAAATAATTAAAACATTTTAAGTTCAAAAATGATTTTTAATTCAATAGTTTAAAAACAATGTTCAAGGGTCATAATGATGTTTCAAAAAATATTTTCTAAAAAATGTAGCCAAAATAAAAATACATAGTTTACAAAAGGGTTTTCCATGTAGTTACTACATAAAAAATCATTACAATGCTATGTTTTCAAGGAAAGTGCATGTTTTAAAGTTAAAGTTAATAAATATTTTAATGATTCACAAGATAACTATACAATGGAAGTAATTTTAACATACAAAGTGATAATAATAGTAGTGGTAACTAGATGAATTTTCTAATGAATTCAACATGTATTAGCATTTTTAAAAAAAAATTATACCATTAAATTCAACAACAACAAGAAGAAGCAGTTTTTAGAAAATAGTATAGAAAATACAGGTGAAAATTTAAACAAAAACTACCATGACAGTAAAATATTTAATAATTTGAGTTTAGAAAAAATACTCCCCTTCTTTTATTTCTTGATAAATCCCTCTGATTTCCTAATTCTAGCTACAATATAAGTAAACAGAATATCATACAATTCCATTAAATTAAATATCAAAGAGAAATATAATTAGGGTTGGGTTAATGGGAAAGTGTTTTAGAGTTTATCCAGTATGTAGTTCCAGTTATCCATGAAAACCCATTGAGTTTCTACTCTAACAAGTTTTGAGATCATGTTATCAACATGTTTTCACAACAGGTTCATTTTTTGAGTGTAGACTATAAAGCACTAGAATAGATGTATCTGGTTGTAACGTCCTAGATCCAGGTGCCACAAAATGGGTGCCCTAAACCCGGTTGGTCACATGACCTCAAACACATTTCCCTAAATGTCAGAGGCTTCCAACAAGCAGCGAGGGCCTAGGACTGATAGTGGGGAAACTATTCCCTCATTTTTTAAAGTGTAGCGCAATGGAAAACAAATATAAACATACAAAAGCAGAAATAGTAAACAATATAAACCTGAAATGGACAATGGAACTCAAGTAAAAGATAACCAACAATCATATATATGATGATGCAACATGTCTCTAATTCTAAGAAACATACAAAATAGAATACACTTCCATCTAATATAATATAGTACAAGGTACAAAGTACAAAAAACAAAAGGTTTGTGCCCAACTGTCAGTGAAATGTGCAAAAATAGTGTGCAATAATGAAATGCAGTACACTAGGAAGTACTCAAAAGTAACCATTCCTACCAGTTATATTGCCATTTTAATAATTATTTAACAATTCAATATAATTGAATTATGAGTTTCCCAAGACTTTACCTCGATGGACAATCTCTTATACAATGCCACAGGATAAACCACAACAGGCTATCTAACAAGTAAAAGATAATAATAGAAACAGGCCTATGCTTTATCTTGGCGGGTACAACATAAGAAATCACCACAGTGAAAATTCAAAGTAAACATTGTCCTCAGACATGAAAATACTTACCCTCAAGCAAGAAGAATCGAAACTCTTAGGTGGCTACCCTTAGGCATAATGAATATTTCTCTCAAGTATTCAAGATATTGCCCTCAGGTACAGAAGCTACTTTCCATAGGCATAATCAAAGTTTCCCTCAGGTTAAATGAAACACTTACCTCAAGCTAAAAAAACACTACCCTCAAAAATTCCATAGGAAAAGAAAGTAACTGGGCTAATCCCAATGCATAAGCAAGCAGTTTATATATGTTTCCTCTCAAGAAAAACCCAAAACATGCTATAATCATGGCATACCCATGGGTATCCTGGCCAAACGTCTAAACAAGGGTAATTCACCCTCGGGGTGGCCCTAGATCAAAGCAACACTCTCAAACATCAGTTTATACTTATTCATTAGATTATATATGCAATTATAGGTATCTAATCATTTAAGGCCTCATCCATACGACACCCCAAACATGGGTGCGTAGCACAATGATACACAAAATCAACTCGACGGTTATAATTAAACACAAGACCACCTACCTCGATCTCCCCTGATCTATATACGTGAAAAGATCCTCCTGAAACAACCAAGAACGACATATATCTGAGATAAATGATTACCCGTTCAAACCTAAATATCTCCCCTTAGGGAAAGAATTGGAAGAAAATATTCAAGAAGAGGGAAGACCTTACCTACGCGGTTCAATCGAGATCGACGGCGGAATAATCGGAGTCTCGGTGAGCGATCGGGAGCTCATCCAAGTCTCAGCCTCCTCTCTCACAACTCTTGGTGAGTCTTCTGCCTCCTCTATTGAATGAGGAGGCTATTGCCTATTTTTAACAAAAAAAAATAACTACATGGCATGTACTTCTCAAGTACACAGCATGTACTATCCATTTTAACTATTCCTCTGGCGGCTAATTTCCACTGCCTCAATGTTCATATGCCGACTTGATTACACAGCATGTATTACTAAGTACACGGTATGTACTATCGCCCTTTGGTGGCTACTTTCACTGCCTTACTGTTCACCTGCCGACTGATTACATGGCATGTATTACTAAGTACATGGAGTGTAGTTATTTTTTACACCCTTAATCGCCGACAAGCCTACATTCCCTATATTCTCATCCCACATAGCCAAAGTACATGGTGTGTGTTCAAAAGTACACGGCGTGTACCCATAAATTTGAGATTTTTCCAACATTTCCCTTTTTTTCTCAAAAACACTTAAGTAAAAAAGAAGAGAAGAAACTCGTACCTCAAGAATAAGAACTGGGTTCTTATAAACTTCCCCCCTTAAATAAATTTGTCCCAAAATTTCCCTTCTAAGGGTGGTGAAGATAAATCTAAGAACCACTCTTTTCACTAAGCATGTACGTCGGTCTCCTGCTCCCAGGTTTTGTCCTGCAATCGGCCATGCTGCCATAGCACCCGTACGAGAGGAACTGACCAGCCTCAGAGAACCTTCATGCTCCTATCAACAATATGAATTGGATGCTCCACAAAGGATGAATCAAACTTAATTTAAACCTCCTCAGGATGAAAAAAATGAGACAGGTCTGAGTTTTAACAACATAGCTAAGATACATGGAAGACGTCATGCATGTCCTGGTACCTCTCTGGTAACTGCAACTGATAGGAAACATGCCTAAATCTCTCCATAATCTCAAACAGGCCTACATACCTCAATGAAAGTTTACCCTATCTCCTGATATGCTTGTTTCCCAACCTCAGTGAAACATGCAAGAAAACCTAATCCCCGACCATGAACTCCACGGGTCATCTACGGTGATCCGAATAAGATTTCTAACGAGACTATGTAGTAGCCATCTACTTCTGAATCAACTAGAGCTACTCTGAAGTCTCCTCTATGAGACGTGGTCCCAGTAAAGGTGCCTCACCTTCCACCTACTATCATAGGGGTGATCGGCATGGCCTACCATATAAAGCCTTGTAAGGTGTCATCTCAATAGTTTCCTAAAAACTATTATTGTAGGAAAACTCAGGAAGGGGTATGTGCTTCTCCCAAGATCCCCCAAAGTCTAGGATTCATGCACACAGCATGTCCTCTAGCACTTGTATTGTACACTCTGACTGGCCATCGGTCTGAGGGTGGTAAGATGTTCTCAGAAGCACCTATGTACCTAGATTCCTCTGAAAACTCTACTAGAAATGAGACTTAAAATAGGCGTCCCTATCTGAAAAGATAGAATGAGGGACCCCATGAAGATGTACTACCTATCGGATAAACAACTTCCTGAGCTTGTCAACACCGAAGGTCTCCTTGATCGGAAAAAAGTGAGCTACCTTCGTAAGTCTGTCCACAACAACCCATACGACATCATTGCCTCGAGGTGACCTCGGAAACCCGGTCACGAAGTCCATCGTGACATCATTATATTTCCACTATAGAATGGGTAACTATTGTAATAGTCCATCTGGACTCTAATTCTCCACCTTCACCTGCAGACAGGTGGAATATCTCGTAACAAAACCAGCTACCTCTCTTTTCATACCCGGCCACGAATACTAACGTCTCAAGTCATGGTACATTTTGGTAACTCTAGGATGCACTGCCCAAGCTGAAGCATGAAATTCCCACATCAACTCCTCGTGTATATCCCTTGGAACCCATACTCTTTCTTGGATATACAGTACCTCGTCATCGCCTATCGTCTAACTAAGAGGAGGGTCCTCACTTTCCACCGACTCCCGTAGAACTAGGCCTTCTAAATCTGATAGTTGTCTTATCCTCACTCTATCTTGGATGGTATAATTCACAGCTAAGGATGAAATATAGGCTCTCTTCTGACTATTGTGAACCTCCAAATGCATCTCGGAGAACAAAGCCATAAGTTGTCACTCACCACTGGCTTCCTACACTGCCTGTATCGGATTCCTCCTACTCAGTGCATCAACTACTGCGTTTCCCTTACCAGGTGTATAGGCAAGCTCAAAGTTGAAGGACTGAAGGTATTCAACCCACCTTCGTTGTCTCAAATTCAAGTCATGCTGGGTAAAGATGTATTTAAGACTTTTTTGGTCTATAAACACCACAAAATGTTCTACCAAGAGATAATGTCTCCAACAACATAACGCATGAACAACTGTAGCCAACTCGAGATCATGCGTCGGGTAATTCCTATCATGTGACCTCAACTGTAGAGACCCGTACGCAACTACTCAATCACCCTGCATCAACACTTCTCCCAGAACAATACTTGATGCATCATAGTAAAGTGTATAGATCTTCCCTTGATCTAGAAGTATCAGGACTGGTGCTGATGTCAACCTTCCCTTCAGCTTCTGAAAGGCTATCTCACAAACTTCTGACCAAAAAAACTTTATACCCTTCTTAGTCAAACCCATCAACGGCGCTGTTAAGTAGGAGAAGTCCTATATAAAGCACCTATAGTAACTGGCCAGGACTAAGAAACTCTGTATTTCAAACACATTCTTAGGCTGCTCCTAGGAAACTACTACTCTCACTTTCTCTGGGTCTACCGCAACTCCTGCCTCTGAGACAATATGACCCAGGAAGTGAATTTGGTCTATCTAAAAGTCGTACTTTGAGATATTAGCATATAACTGATGCTATATCGTGTACTCAAAACAATCTCAAGGTGGGTATCAAGGTCGTGTCGAGTGTGAGAGTACACCAAGATATCATCCACACAAACTACCACAAAACACTACTAGAAATTCAGGCTATAACCACGAACCTATAGCCACTATTCTATCGGTCCATGGATATAGGTTGTTTATAGACACAGTTTAATAGGATGATCGTGGCTATTTGTTGGAAATCCTTCATTCTAACTGATCCTCAAACCCTCCCATTCTCCAACGAACCCCTCCTGCCCTCATGATTCCTCCTCCCCCGTGATCTCCTCCTCGTCGCGCCCTCCTCCTCACCATGACCTCCTTCTCTCCGCACCCTCCTCCTCCCTGATGCCTCCTCACCGCTCCCTCCTCATCACTGTGACCCTCCTTCCCAACGCCTCCTCGTCGCGCTCTCCTTATCGCCACAACCCTCCTCCCTGACACCTCCTCGCCATGACCCTCCTCCTCGACGCCGCTCTTCCGACGCCTCTTCACCGCGACTCTCCTCCTCACCGCGACCCTCCTCCCCGACGCCTCCTCCATGACGCCTCTCTTTCGACTCCGAGGTTGACACCCCCATATCCCTCCTCGACACCTTTTCACCAGAAACCCTCAAAACCCTCGACCCCTCCTCGTCGTGACCCTCCTCACCCTGACCCTCCTCCAGCGAAGCTGCTCCCAGATGCCTCCCCTCCTCCTCCATTCCCGATGGTTCTCCCCCACAACCCTCAACACCAGAGGTAATCCCATGTCTCTTCCTTCATCCCCATCCACCATTCTTGTTAAAAAAAATTAACCTTAAGTATTTTTAATATTATTCTGCACTTTCTCCCATTTCTACACTGATATGCACTGCTATAACCCCTCAATTTACCACACAGTAACCACTAATTTGGGACTTGACCACATCAACCTCCTATAATGTGACTGGTACAGAGTTTTTAAAATGATATCCTCCTTAGAGTATCCAAATTCAGTGGGATTTATGTGAATTTCTATAAAAAGAACACAAAACCAACATGAATTGTCATGCTTAAGTTATAAACTGGATAACTGTGACTTTTTATATTTTTATACAGCAACTGTGAAGAATCAAAATTGCAGGAGGAGGAAGACAGAGAATAGGGGAATAAGAGAGTGAGAAGAACATTCAAGCAGTCTCTCTTTTCTCCTTTCTATAGGTTTTACCTCTTTTAAATTATACCTTTGATATTAGTTTTCAATTTGATCATTATCTGTATTGTTTTATTTTGGATTCTTGTTATCTTTTACTCAATGTCTGCTAATTTTCACCTTGAACACACATATATTTGGAAATATGAAAATACATGCCATATTACCACTATTAACATATTCAAATTTACTATATTTTTTATCCTTAATTATTCATCACATGAATCAACTAAATTTGTGAATTTTGTACCTTATAATTAACCCGTTAGATTCTTGAGAGAATATAATTTTAGTTATATAGTGGAAACACCAATAATAACTCATGGAAAGTGATAATAGACCATCATAATTTTTTTCAAAGCATGAAGGACATTCTTAATGTAGTTGATAAATCCTATGGTGCTTTCTATTTTCTTTCCATGGACTATGAGTGTTCTAGATCATCAGCCCCACATAATTCTTTCCTTTAAGAAAAAATGTTCATTCCCACCCCACCATTACTTTTAGAGAGGGATCTATAATATCATGATTAGGGACCATAACATATGATGCTTTTATGGGATTTTTAGGTGTTAAATTGATGTTTCAATTAAATTACATGATTTCATCCTTTGTATCTTAAATTGGAATCCTTCCATAATTTTCATTATTTTCTACTTTATTCTTTATAATTACAATGACTATCTAGAGTTTTGAATTTTTATATCAACGAAACTATCATCAGTTCACCCATTTTAAAATTTATTCTTTTAATTATTTTCATTTTTTTATAGCCCAAAAATTATTCCATATTTCAACCTCCAACTTTTCCAAAATGTCCATAAAGTTTTATTGAGAAATATAACTCCCTATTTTACTAGAGCTTGTATTATTTCTTAATTTCTTTATGGGACTTATGTGTTGTTTTCACCATCGATATATGGAATCATTAGAGGTATTTAGATAATAATAATTTTAACAATATATTGATTGGTTTTAATTTGATAAATGTTATGCATCTTAAATTCATTATTCCGTTGGACAGTGACTAAAATGTTAATGAGTTAATAAATTATTTTATTAGAGAAAATAGCATGGAGAGCTCACAAATAGTAACATACATTTTTTTGAGTCAGCTAGTTTAAAGTAAGTTGTACTATTTTTTCATTAGTTGGGAAAAATAGGGAATGACCAAAGAAGGTGAGACCAAATTTTAAAAACTTGTAAAATAACTATTCCATGATTTTGAATTTTTCTTCATTCATGTAAAATAATTTTTTTGAATTTATTAACATTAGGGTGGGATTTTTTATGAACTAACTCACTGGGGCCCACCTGGCTAGTGGTAAGCTTAGTGTGACACCACAATCCCACCTCTAATTGGTTAGGGGTTAGTGACCATCCCTGAGTAGGAATAACACACACAAGGTTTTCCTTAGCCTATGGTACATGTACACATGAAAAGAATAAAGTGGAAAATAAAATCCTACAAAAATAGATAAAAAATACTAACATGTTATGAGGGACGGGACTACTGACATATTCCACAACCTAGCATGAACCATGGTCTATCTAGATCATTGTCTTATATCTTCTCTTGGTCCTACTAAGATTACTTCAAAAGGAATATTGTCTACATAAGACATGAAAAATATGGGTAGATCCCATGCAGTGTTTAGTATAACAATTCTCAATAGGACACTCCAAAATCACTAAACAATGGGCATTTGGAGAGTAGTTATCTCATCATCACATAGAAACATCATTACAAATATGAGATATAGCAATAGGAACAATAAAATAGATATACTCATAACATAAAAAATGCATCAATGGTATATTAACCATTATTTTATCCATAAGATTCTACTCAAGGATAAAATTTAAAACTCTTCTGGTTGCACTCACAACATGATCTATGATTTCACTGATGGTGCATTCCCAAGAGGTCATGCTCATCAGACCTCACCAAATATGTACTCAATGTAACTCCGAAGATCTCGATACATAGATAGGGGATCTCTCCAAGTGCATCTGGGGTATACCATACCATACCTAGAATATCCCACTAAGTATGGGATTTTACACATAGATAAGTTGGTAATAATGATTCCACAAAACCCACCTAGGTAAATAGAAAAAATTATAGAGGATCACACCCCGGGTCACATAGAGGGATTCCCAAACACTATCTAAAACTAATCCCACATAGGAGATCACAATACTATTATTAGGATGCAATACCAAAATTTACCCTCATGGGGATGACCAAGGGGAACACACACAAGTTAATATAGTCCATTGTTGTATCTCATCTTCATATAATTAATCTTCCTTCCAATTATATAATCTTAATATTCTAACAATAATGTAGAAATATATTCTTTCTTCTAGTTATTATTCTCATCTTCTTACCATTGTAATTATCATCCAATTATTTAATATTAATTCTTGGAATATGATATGGTTTATATTTTCAAAATGTCTCTAAATTTAAATAAATCTTTGTAGATTTAATACAAAACATCACAACTCGTTATGAATTAACCCAAACACTTTTGGGAATTGATTATTATTATCTCTTAGATTTAATATAAACTCTTTTTACTATAATCAATCCTCATTCTTGGAACTTATGTATGACTATTCATGAATTTTTATAATTTAAAACATTTATGAATTCCCTAAACCATAATTTTAATATATTTTTATGATATTTTTATTAACTTGTTATTTATGATTACTTAATATCTTATGAAACAATACATATAATGTTAAGTCATTTTCTAGATTATTTATTTAATGTATGTTTATATTCCTCAGAATGGATAGATACTGGATATAAAACATTGATCGGATCACTGATGAATTTCAGAAGGAGTTACAATATTTTTTGGACTTTGTATTCACTAATGATTCAGATGGCGGATTGATTTGATGCCCGTGTTTTTATTGTGTTGGAAGACCTTGGTTAACTCGTGAGGAAGTGATTGACCATATCACTAAAGTTGGTTTCCAAAAAAATTATCATGTGTGGTATCACAATGGAGAAAAATCTCAAGTGTTAAATGACATCAATTCAGCGGAAAATATTCGTATGAAAAATCTGATTTCTGATCGGTTTCCATTTGTTTCTGAAGCTATCTCCTCATGTAGACCAGTGCAAGAGGAAATGAATACTGGAACACAGTTCTCATCTATTAATCAGGATGATGACGTTGAGAGTGTTAGAAAGATGATGGAAGATGCAAATACCCCAGTATATCAAGCATGTGGAAAAATGAGAAAACTTGAGTTTTTAATGTGATTATATCATGGGAAAACAATGTATGGATTTAGTAATATTGAGGTCGACTATCTCCTTACATTTATTAAGTATTTACTTCCTGATGATGCATGTATTCCAGAAAATGATTACATGGCATCAAAGTTGGTTGAAAATTTTTTATTTTCATCTAGTAAGATTCATTCTTGTCTCAAAGATTGTTGTTTGTTTTGGAAGGAGAATGCATACTTGAGTCAGTTCAAACAGTGTGGCACATCAAGGTGGAAGACTAATAAAGACGGATCTCAATCTTGCATACCATATAAAGTGATGTGGAACTTCCCTTTAATTCCTAGGATTCAAAAAAAAATTATGTCAGAACAAATGGAAAAGAATATGAGATGGCATGCAGATGAAAGAAATAAGGATAACGATGAAATAGTGCATCCTGCAGATGGGTTGGCTTGGAAGAAATTTGATAGGTTACATCCTGATTTTGTATCCAACCCATGAAATGTTAGATTGGGATTATCCTGTGATGGTTTCAACCCATTTCACCAAATGCATACTGCACACAATACTTGGCATGTTTTCATTCACATTTATAACTTTCCTTCATGGATGTGTATGAAGAATCCATTCACTATCCTGAGTATATTGATATCTGGACCCATTTATCTTGGAAATTATATTGATATATACTTGCAGCCATTAATAGAGGAGTTAAATGAGCTTTGGATTGTTGGTGCACAAGCGTATGATGCATTCAGAAAGGAGTACTTTATGTTTCGTGCAGCTTTATTATGGACAATAAATGATTTCCCTTCCTACGGAATGATGTATGGTTAGAGTACTAAAGGGATATTATCATGTCCTATTTGTATGAAAAATACACATTTTCGAAGATTAAAGTTTCGAAGAACTTTCAGCTTCATAGTTCATCGACGTTTTCTACCAATGGATCATCCATACAGGAAAAATCAGAGACAGTTCGATAATTCCATAGAGACAGATGAGACACCTCAATGAATATCAGGGACTGATATTGTTAAAGAACTTGATGATTTGAATTATGTTCTTGGAAAAAGTCAGTCAAATATCAAAAAGCGAAATCATGCTAATTCGAATTCCAATAGCAATTGGAGAAAGAAAATCATATTATTTGAGTTGCCGTATTGATCATCGAATTTATTATGTCATTGTGTGGATCTAATTCATATCGAGAAAAACATTTGTGAGATGTTACTTGCTACTATTTTAAATGTCAAAGGCAAAACAAAAGACGATTTGCGGTGTCATCGTGATTTGATGGACTGGGGTATAAGAGTAAGACTTCATCCTGAGTTAATTGGTCAAAATAAGTGGAAAGTCCCTTTTTCCTGTTATTCAATGACAAATGTGGAGAAAAAACAATTTCTTTAGGTCTTGGAAAGTTTAATGGTTTCATATGTTTATTCAAGTAATATTTCGAAAAGGGTGAATACACAAGATGTGAAACTCAAATCTCTTAAAACCCATGATTACCATGTCTGGTTACATGAGTTGATTCTCATTGCCATTCGCCATTTACTTTCACATAATGTTAGAGTTGTGGTGACTAATTTATGTCAATTTTATCAAGATATTTGTGCCAAAATATTGAGCATAAGTGTTGTTCAGAAATTTCAAAGAGATGCACCGATTATTCTTTGCGACTTGGAGAAAATTTTCCCACCATCTTTTTTCACATGTACGTTACATTTGACTGTGCATATTCCCACAGAAGTTCTCTTTGGTGGTCCTATTTCGATTCGATGGATGTATCCTACTGAAAGAATGATGTTTACATTGAAATATTATGTGAGAAATAAATATCATCCTGAAGGCTCTATTGTGAAATTCTATTTAGCACAATAATGCATGGATGTCTGTTCATCTTACTTGGATAACGTCACTACGAGGTCTAATCGACTAATGAGAACTGAAGATGAGAAATATGATCCCATTGAGCCTGTATTTCCTTCACTGCCCCAAACAGGGGGGATATCTGGATCGTACTCATTGTGTACTTTAAGTAGGGAAGAGTGGGAAATGGCACATCGCACAGTATTTTTCAACTGTGGTGTGCTTATAACGACCCATACTTTACATACATGGTTATTACTTCAGAATTGGAGCATACTTATTACAACATATAACAAAACCATGAAAGGACCATATAGGTATAGTGTCTTTAGAAACTGGGAAACATAAACAACTAGTTCATAAATCATCTACACTGTCTCCCTTTTATTTTATCATATCTAGAGTCCCTTTTGGAATATCTTACTTAATACCCTTATTTATGACCTAGGGAAAAGAAAACATACAAAAGGGTGAGCTCAAATGCTCAGTATGGGTAAACAAAAGAAATATCAATCACATCATATTCATAAGAACATATCATTTTGGAAATATTAACTTGTAAAAGAGATCATAATTTCATAAAATGGGATAAATCATAGTAGTGAAATGTAATCCCAATAATAATAACATGAAACTTTGTGGCATACACACATAATCATAGAGAATCATTTCTTAGTAGTCAAGACTCATTGCCAAGACTATCTTAGCGGACAAAGTCCATTTCTGAACCGAGTTCACTCCTCGTTTCAGTCCTATATCACTGAACCGGATTAACCTTCCATTCTAGCCATGTCTATCTCATGAGATATAAATCTTTACCCAATTAATTGGAGGGAGATATAGGTCCAACCCATCGCATAATGAAATCATTCTTATGTGTGCCACAAAATCATAAATCATAGCATAACCCATGTAATAAAAATGGGATTCTTAAACTTCATGCCATCATAACATAATCCATGTAAGATAAAAGGACATCATAAAAATAATTCCATCATAACATAATAAAATCAATGTAAAAATAGGGATAGAAACAGAACCCTATATTATCTTAGATGGAAAATAATTTTGATAAAACACTTGAACTTCATTCTTGAGGAAAATATCCTTTATACTTCAAAAACATTTTTCTTTTATTAACATGTCATAAAATTTTAAACTAAAAGAAGTTGATTAAAAATAAACTTGAAAACTTGTAAAGGAGGCTTCATGGAAATAATGTTCTAAAAATCCATTCTTGCCGTATAAGTTAAAGAAAAACATTCTTCTCGTACTTTGGATGGAAAAGTCAAAAGGTACCTCGTTCTAAAAACGAAAAAATATTCCTTTCATATCTTTTACTAAAAACTCACCAATTGGTAAAATTGGATTTAAAAAACTGTAGGAGGATAGAAATAATATTAAATATTGAGTAAACATGGATGTGGATGATAAATATTTCCCAGTAAATTCTGAAGTATAAACAATCTCAGATAAAAATGAGATTGCGATATTTTCCCTTACCTAACGTCTGATTTGCTTCTTACGTGTCTGAACCTCCTGTATAATTATTTAAATAATGTTATTTACTTATTCAAGAATCATAATCATTGTTATGATATCATATAAGGTCATATTCTTAACTTCGTATTAGTAATATTTCATTGCTACTTGTTATTCGGGCGTTTATTGCTTTTTATTCTTATGCGTGTTTTGTCGAATAAATTCTTATTCTTATTTTTAGGTTATAGATACCTCATTTCCAGAAGGGTATTAGTTTAAAATATATCATATTTATTCATTAAATTTCTTTATATAATCATTATGCATTGAAGATCATATAGAATGAGTCGCATCACATCGTGGAGACAATAGGTCGTACGTATGCACGAGCGATGATATCATTCCCATGATCGTGGAATTGTATTGAAGTGTATGTATAATATTTCAGAATCAATATCACTTTAAAATAATCATATATAGTTATTCTTTACACCCTTATACCCATCCAAGTAAGGTGGTGGTGGAAAACAGATTACACCACGACGTGGAGACGGTATTCCGTACATACGCATGCGTGGTGATTTCGTTTTCCATAGGATGGATAGAAGGTAAAATAGGGTTGTTTCATATTTATAATAAGATATCATTATATGAGTTATATTGATGTTATTACTTCATAATGAAACAACTGAATAAGAGTAAGTAGAAGAAGAAATAAAGTTGAAAGAATCAGTAACGGACATTACCTCTTCTTTGAAGCGCCTCTTCTTAACCTCCTCTTAGGGCACTAAATATGGTATTTGAAGAAGATCAGTACATCTAGGATGTTTCTAGGGAAGTGGATAAGAGAAATGTGCAGGGTTTGTCCAAGCTTGAAGGCTCAAAGTTGTGTAAAGAGGAGAGGGAGGAGGTTCCCTTTTATAAGGGAGGAGAGGGGCACTTTAGGAAAAACTTAAAATATTATTTTATTATAAAGTCATATTCGGTTTTTAATAGCTCCAAATTGATTTATTTCGAAGATAAGGTGGGGATAGGTCGAAATACTCTCAACCAATAGATTTTATACAAGTTTAGGTTACTATTTTAACCTTATAATTTAGATTTAACTTTAAGTTAAATAATTTTACTTTTACTATGTCTTCTTGTTTTCTTACACTATATGGTTAATAAACTTACTATAACAAGAAAAATTGTCACGAACCATCCTCAGGACCCATTCCATGACTACCCCAAGCCCGCCTTCCATAGGCCAGGGGCTGGCGACTAGCACCAAAGGCGTAAATCCTGATAAAAAGGGAAGACATTGCCTTTATAAAGTAAACAAACACCACAGAGTAAGCCAGCAGAAGTAAACACCAAGTAAAATTGGGTACAAAAGTAAGTGTGGAAGAGTAAGTGGGCCAGAATACAAACCCAAACTGAAATTAAAGTACAACTGGAAAGAAAGTACAGCAATTGAAAAGTAAAGAATCAACGTCGAGCTGTCCACCGGAAATCCCACTTGAAGGGTGGGTACAGATAGCCTCCTCCTCAGCTCCTCAGGTCCAGCCGTCTACTCCGTGTACGTCCCGCCCAGTGGTCCGCCTCCAGGTACCGACTTGCTCCACAAGCCTCAACCATGATCAGCACTGTCTGTCGTCTTCATCCAACACAACGTAGTGCAGGCATAGCCCGTGCAGGGGTGAGTATATGCTACTCATTAGGGACCCCGAGACCCCCGAAGGTCTCCCAGAATCCACATAGGATAATCCACAAAGGAAAGATACAATCACGAAGTAACAACCAATACTACTTAGGTATATGCCCATACATATACCTAATTCATCAATTCCAGTTTGGCTCCAACATCCGAGCCCAAGTTCGATCTAGTCCACACAGGATAGCCCAACCAACCCACACAGAATAACACAACCCAATCCACATAGGAAAGCAAGTCAATCATATCGAAGATATTGATTGAATAGTCAAGACTCGTCTCACTCAGGTATACTTCTTTGTAAGGTGATAGATATGATCAGATTTAGCCACTGATTCATCTAAGCTGGGAACCATGTAGGATACTAGACCAGCTAAGCTGTCGGACCCACGTAGGATACAAGACCAGCTACTCTGCCGGACCCACGTAGGATACAAGTACATAGTCAAATACTACCGAACCCCCGTATGATACAAGAACAGTAGTGCTGTCGGACCCACGTAGGATACAAGAATAGTATTCATCATCGTCAAACCCATAGAGGATTTTAGTACGGTCGTCATCGCTGCCGAACCCACGGAGGATTTCAGTGCAGTCGTCATCGCTGCCGAACCCACGGAGGATTTCAGTGCAGTCGTCATCATCGTCACAATTGCAGCTAGCTCTAGGGTTCCCGCACATAGCACACTCATTTACGGGAGGGTCTGCTCCACGAGCCAGGGGTCAATACATCAACTGACACATAGTCCGGAGTTGATTTATCCCAAAGTTCTGCCTCGTCGATAGGAACTCAACGTGACAGACGGCGCGTCAATCGGACCCTCGGCCTGAGAGTTAATGGCTTTTTCATTCCAGGGGCCCGGTTGGTTTTTAAGTCAAAACCAACCCGACCATACTCCAACTGCATAAAAACCTCGATCGTAGTAAACCAAAAGAACTGTCTCACTAATAGCAATCCAACAAAGTCGACGGCATGTCAATCGGACGTCTGGAGCTCAAGTTATAACAGTTTCCGCTATGAGGGCCCGGTTGGTTTCGTGTTGGAACCAACCCAACCATACCCAATTTTTTCCGAAACCTTGAGTGTAATATACTAAAACGACCATCTCAATCCAAGGATCATATCACAATTGACGGTGCATCGATCGGCGGTCCGTAGCCCAAGTTACGGGCATTTAAACGAACCTGTCTGGTTTTAGGGGGTGTTGGGCCCAGACCGACCCAGCCCAAGACCCCCTGGGTCAGCCCGAACTGGGTCAACCCGACCCGAGTCTGGGTCCGGCCCATTAGGGCACGACCCAGCCCGGCCGGCATGGCCTGGCCTAGCCGACGCAGCCGGTCCAGGCCGGCACGGGCGTCACGCTCCATGTGAGCGTGGAAGGGGGGAGAACTGCCACCCCCTTCGACGAAAAGGCGGACCCGTGGGGGGTCCGCCCAGATGTGCTGACCGGGGGTCAAACCCCTGGTCTTTTCGGATCTTACCGGCCTTGACGGCCGGCCATCTCACCATGTGGGACCGGTTGGTCCCGCCCTCCACAGCACCGGCGGCCGGAGGCTCCGGCCGCCCTTCCTTGCTCCGCCGCTGCCTTCGTTCGACCGGCGTGGAGCGACGGCGTCGCGCCCCTCCGTTCTGGCCCCGCTCCGGTCACGGCCTCCTTGAGGTTCTCTGGCATGGCGCGATGGCGCCGCGTCCCTTCGCCGTAGCCCGACTCCGACCGCAGCTTCTTTCGGCCTCAACGGCGCGGCGCGATGGCACCGCGCTTCTTCGCCGCGTTCCTCTTTGTTTCTGCATGGTGCCATTGCACCGCGTTGCCTTTGTTCGTGCCACAACAAGTACAACATCAAAAGGGGGAGGAGGTTCGGCCATGTTTGTGTGGTCCGACCTCCTCCCGTTATAACGATAACAGCCAGACCAGAATAAAATAACTTCTAAAAATCAAGCACAAATTTAATCCATTAAATTTGAACTCAAACCCCTACCTCGATGAAGTCATCGAACGAGGTTTTTCGTGGAAAAAAGACATCGCAGAAGACAGTGTCGTGGAAGATGGCGTCGCGGAAGACGGTGTTGCGGATCGAGGCTCCGTAAGCGTTGTTGGTGTTCACCCGATGAAGGATGCGGTGCGTAGTCGTTCTCTGAAGAAGGCGTCTCTCACCGGTTGCGGAGAGGAGAGGAGATGTCACGGAGATTCCCTTGCGGTGACGGAGTTATTCGTCGTAGACTCGGCATTCGTCGCGTTCTTCGATGAGGAAGAAGATGTTCTTCAAGAGTGCAAGAGTCCTCTCCTTGTTTCCGCACAACAAATCAACCCCCCAATAAAATAATACATTGTCTTATTTTATTAACACACATGCAATCCAACATTAAATTTGAAAATCAAAAGATCTCATTCAATTAATTGACTTAATTGAAGAGCGTTTAATATTCAAGTTTAATTTTGAGGGTTGACTTGCCATTAAATTTGGGGTGTGGGTGAGTTACAAATTAAATGCAGGAGAGGGAGGTTAAATGGAAATGAAGGGGTGGGGCTCGTGTGGGCCCCAATTCACTAATATCCTACCAAGTGGAGTTAGGATGTAGTGGGCCCCACTCCAACATCCAATCATAGGTTTAAACTACTTATAATAGAAAATAAAAATTGTGGCACAAATTTTTATTTCATTCTTTAGTTAACCCATTTATTTAATAACCTCACCCGAGAAAACGCAACTCCAAAAAAGGTGTTCCTAAGAAATTACCGGCACTACGATTCCATTGGTGCCCTCTGATTTTGATTCCGAGCACCGGTTCAAAAGTTAGGAAAACCCGCTTGTCCATTCACTGAACGTACCCGAGCTAAATTTCGGAAAATGATTCCGGGCACACCGTGCCTCAGAATCAGGTGCTGTCTGAAACCGCATACTCATAAAATCCCAAAGAAAATTAAGAATATATTTCCCTTGAAATTTATGGGTCTTTACATTACTCCCACCTCAGGGATTTATGTCCCCGTAAAGATACATCACAAACTAGGGGAACAAATGAGGGTACTGAGCACGCATCTAAGCCTCCCGCTCCCAAGTGCTCTCCTGGAGGTTCTCATGCTGCCATCTGATGCACACTAGAGGAATCGACCGCCCACGTAGGACCCTCTCCTGTCAATCCTCAGTCTCCACCGGGACCTCCACAAAAGTCGTCCTGTCATCAATGTCCATCTCTCCATGGTCGATGATATGCATTGGGTCGTGCACGTATCTCCTCAGCTGAGATACGTGGAAGACGTCGTGCACCCGGTGCAATTGAGGTGGTAGATCCAGGCGATAAGCCACCTCACCTATCCTGCTGAGAATCTGGAATTGTCTAATGAAGCGCAGAGATAACTTACCGCCCCGGCCAAATCTCCGTAATCCACGTTGAGGTGAGACCTGTAAGAAAATGTGGTCGCCATCCTCGAACTCTAGTGGTCTCCGTCTCCTGTCAGCATAAAACTTATGTCGGGTCTGGGTTGTCCTCATCTACTACTGGATGACTTGGACCTTCTCTGTCATGGCCTGGACCATCTTCGGTCCCACAAGTGCTAACTCCTCAGGGTCTGTCCAGCACAGCGGTGATCTGCAAGGTCGGTCATACAATGCCTCGTATGGTGTCATCCCGATAGTGGAGTGGTAGATTTTGTTGTACACAAAATCCACCAAGGGTAGGTGATCCTCCCAGCTACGACCAAAGTCGAGGACACATGCACAGAGCATGTCCTTGAGAGTCTTAATGGTCCTCTCCGTCTGACCATTCGTCTGAAGGTGGAAGGCGGTGCTCAGACGTAGCTGCGTCCCGAACGCCTCCTGCAACCCCTTCCAAAGCCGGGAAGTAAAGTGAGCATCACGATCGGAGATGATAGATGATGGAACACCATGAAGTCGTAAAATATCCTGAACGTATAGTCATCCCAAGCTCTCCACTGAGCCTTGCTCTCGAATGGGTAAGAAGTGGGATGACTTGGTGAGTCGGTTGATAATCACCCAAATGGAGTCGTGACCTCTGGAAGTACATGGAAGTCCAGTCACGAAATCCATATATATCTCGTCCCACTTCCACTTTGGGACCTCCAAGGGTTGTACCAAGCCTGCTGTTAACTGGTTCTCCGCCTTCACCTGTTGGTAGGTGAGGCATTGAGAAACGAACTCTGCTACAGCCTTCTTCATACCCGACCAACAGTGCTGTATCCTGAGATCCTGGTACATCTTCACCACTCCTGGATGTACCACTAAAGGGGAAGTGTGAAACTCTCTCATCACCTCCTCCTGTAAAGCATCTGGTACCATGGTACGTCCTCTGAAAAGGGTGATGTGCTCTCCTCCGATAGAAAAACCATCAGATGCCTGTCTTGTGGAAATCTGTGCACGCCGCGTCTCACAGTCAATGTACCCATGTTGTGCCTCTCTGACCTGCTGTAGTAGTGGAGGAGTGACTGAAGAAAGGCTACTCCATCTCTATCCACGAAGGATATCTGCAAAGCAGCTAGCTGCTCTGTCGCCTCCCCAAGTAGCTGAATGCCTGTCCTCCTGCTGAGAGCATCATCCACTATGTTCCCCTTTCCAGGAGTATAGACTATCTCAAAGTCATAGTCCTAGAGGAACTCGAGCCATCTCCACTGTCTCATGTTTAGGTCCTTCTGCGTGAAGATGTACCTAAGACTCTGGTGGTCAGAGTATACTGTGAAGCGCTCGCCCATCAGATAGTTTCGCCACATCTTTAGAGCGAAGACCACTACTGCTAACTCCAGTTCATGGGCAGCGTAGTTCTACTCATGCTGCCTTAACTGTCATGATCCATAGGTGATCACTGACCGCTCCTGAATCAGTACACACCCGAGTCCGGTCCCAGATGCATCGCAGTAGACTATGTACCCTACTCCTTCCTCTGGTAGCCTCAAGATAGGTGTGCTGGTCAATCTCTGTCTCAGCTCCTAGAAGCTCTGCTGATATCTATCTGACCACACGAAGGGTTTCCCCTTCTTCGTCAAATCTGAAAGTGGTTCTGTAACTCGAGAGAAGTCTGGCACAAACCTCTGGTAGTATCCAGCTAACCCCAAGAAACTCCGCACCTCCGTCACACTCCTGGGTGGCTCCCAAGCTAGCACTGCCTCGATCTTTGCAGGATCCACCGCAACTCCCACCTCAGATATGACGTGTCCCAAGAAGTGGACCTCACGTAACCAGAACTGACACTTCAAGATCTTACCATAAAGCTGGTGCTCTCAGATCGTGTCCAGTACAACCCGCAAGTGGTAAGCATGCTCCTCCTCAGTGGTTGGGTATATCAAAATGTCATCGATAAAGACCATGACAAATCGATCGAGGTAAGGCTGAAAGATCTTGTTCATGAGACTCATGAACACTACTGGTGAGTTGGTTACACCGAAAGGCATAACCAAGAACTCATAATGGTCATACCGACATCTGAAGGTCGTCTTATGCACGTCCTCATCCCGAACTCAGAGCTGATGATAGCCTGGTCTGAGTTCTATCTTCGAGAACCACCATGCTCCCTTGAGATGATCGAAGAGGTATTCTATCCTCGGTAGCAGATACTTGTTCCTCATGGTCACCTGGTTCAGGTGACGATAGTCGACACACGGTCGTAAGCCCTCGTCCACCTTCTTGGCGAACAAAATCGGGGAATCCCAGGGTGAAACACTAGGTCGGATGAATCCCTTTCCCTGCAAGTCCTCCAACTGTACATGTAGCTCTTGAAGCTCATCGGGGTCCATCCGATATGCTGGAGTGGATATAGGGGTTGTCCCGGGGTACAGGTCAATATAGAAGTCTACCTCTCTACGAGGAGGTAGTCCTGGAACGTCGTCAGGAAAAACGCCCGCATACGGATCCACCACTACAGGAAAACTTGGACTTCGCATGTCAACTGCTCCTAGGATGAGGCTAGCCAACTGATGAGTTATCGGATGTCCTCTCCTCTGCGTGAGTCCATCCTGCGCTGCAAAGGCTCCCTTCTCACCGGTGAAGGTGAACAGGCTCCCATCGGTGCAGTATAACGACCCATACTTTACATACATTGTTATTACTTCAAAATTGAAGCACACATATTACAACATATAACAAAACCATCAAAGGACCGTATAGTTATAGTGTCTTTAGAAACTGGGAAACATAAACAACTGGTTCATAAAGCGTCTACACTGTATCCCATTTATTTCATCATATCTATAGTCCCTTTTGGAATATCTTACTTAATAACCTTCTTCCTGCCCTGGGGAAAGAAAACATACAAAAGGGTGAGCTCAAATGCTCAGTAATGGTAAACAAAAGAAATATCAATCACATCATATTCATAAGAACATAACATTTTGGAAATCTTAACCTGCAAAAGAGAGCATATGGGATAAATCATAGTAGTGAAATGAAATCACAATAATCATAACTTAAAACATGGAACTTTTTGGAATACACACATAATCATAGAGAATCATTTCTTATTAGTCAAGAATCATGTCCAAGACTATCTTAGTGGACAAAGTCCATTTCTGAACCGAGTTCACTCCTCGTTTCAGTCCTGTTTCACTGAACCGGTTTAACCTGCCATTCCAGTCATGTCTATCTCATGAGATATAAAATCTTTACCCAATGCATTGGAGGGAGATACAGGTCCCACCGATATCATAATGATACCATTCATATGTGTGCCACAAAATCATAAATCATACATCATTGCATAACCCATGTAATAAAAATGGGATTCTTAAACAACATGACATCATAAAAAAAATCATATAAGATAAAGGAATTCATAAAAATAATTCCATCACAACATAATCAAATTAATGTAATAATAGGGATAGAAACAGAACCCTATATTATCTTAGATGGAAAATAATTTTGATAAAACACTTGAACTCCATTATTGAGGAAAATATCCTTTCTACTTCAAAAACATTTTCCTTTCTTAACATGTCATACAATTTTAACCTAAAAGAAGTTGATTAAAAATAAACTTGAAAACTTGTAAGGGAAGATTCTTGGAAATAATGTTTTAAAAATCCATTCATGCTGTATAAGTTAAAAGAAAACATTTTTCTCGTACTTTTTTCGGAAAAGTCAAAAAGTACCTCGTACGAAAAACGTCAAAAGATTCCTTTCATATCTTTTACTAAAAACTCAACGAAGGGTAAAATTGGATATAAAATATTTTAAAAGGATGTAAATATTACATATTGAGGAAACATGGATTTGGATGATAAAATGCACCCCAGTAAATTCCAAAGTATAAACAATCTCGGATAAAAATGAGATTGTGATATTTCCCTTACCATAGGTCTGATTTGCTTAGTAAGTGTCCGAACCTCCTGTATAATGATTTAAATAATGTCATTGACTTATTCCAGAATCATACTTATTTTTATGATATCATATATGGTCATATTCTTTTCTTCTTATTAGTAATATTTCATTACTACTTGTTATTCGGGTGTTTATTACTATTTGTTCTTATGCGTGTTTTGTCGAATAAATTATTATTTTTATTTTTAGGTTATAGATACCTCATTTCCAGAATGTTATTAGTGTAATATATATCATATTCATTCATTCAATTCATTTATATAATCATTATTCAATGAAGATCATGTAGAACGAGTCGCATCACATCGTGGAGATGGTATTCCGTACGTACGCACGAGCGATGATATTGTTCCCATGATCGTGGAATTGTATTGGAGTGTATGTATACTATTTCAGAATCAATATCACTTTACAATAATCATATATAGTCATTATTTACACCATTATACCCATCCAAGTAAGGTGGTGGTGGAAAATAGATTACACCATGGCGTGGAGACGGTATTCCGTACGTACGCACGCGCGGTGATTTCATTTTCCGTATGATGGATAGATGGTGAAATAGGGTTGTTTCATTATTATAATAACATATCATTATATGAGTGATACTGATGTTATTACTTCATAATGAAACAACTAAAGAAGAAGAAGTGGAAGAACAAATAAAGATGAAGGAATTGGTAACGGACATTACCTCTTCTTTGAAGCGCTTCTTTGAGACCTCCTTTTAGGGAACTAAAATTGGTCTTTGAAGAAGACCAGGACCTCTAGGATGTCTCTAGAGAAGTGGAGAGAAGAAATTTTCAGGGTTTTTCCGAGCCTGAAGGCTCAAAGTGGTGTGAGGAAGAGGGGGAGGAGGTGCCCTTTTATAAAGGACGAAAGGGGCACCTTTGGAATAACTAAAAATATTATTTTATTATAAAGTCAAATTTGGTTTTTAAATAGCTACAAATTGATTTATTTCAAATATAAGGTGGGTATGGGTCTAAATACTCTCATCCAATAGAATTTAGAAAAGTTTAGGTTCCTATTTTAACCTTATCATTTAGATTTAACATTAAGTTGAATAATTTTACTTTTACCGTGTCTTCTTATGTTCTTACACTATAAGGTTAATAAACTTACTATAACAAGTCAAACGAACCCCAAGTTGTTTATTATTAATATATATAACCTTATCTAAGTCATTAGGCCGAAACTTATATTTTTAGGAATAAAATAACAATTAATAATATAATATTTGTTTTAAAAACTATTTTATGTCAATTTTGACACTATTTGGAAATTGATTTTTTTGAAAATCATAAAAGAATTATTAGTTAGAAAAATGTTAATTAAATAAATACTAACATGTCATATTAACCTAGAAAATTAGTGTAATTTATAAAAATTCTCAAATTACATTTATTTGGGTATTTATAACATCAATTATGTCAATATTTCGTTAATAAGATAATTACTGCATCATCGTTGTATCATAAATAAATTAAATTATTTAATGTCTAAAATTTACAAATAAAATACCATTATGTAGGAAATATTTTTATATTTCTAATGAATATTTATAGTCGAATTTATCTTATGTATAACCCCATATTAGAAATGATTTACTTATAAAACTTTGATTTTAACTATTTTAACCCTTCTTTAAATAAATTAATACTAAATGTCCTAATCTAATCCAAGTGGTCCTAAATGGTAATATTTTATTCCTAAGGTTGTTTTTGGTCGAATTACACTTATCCAATAGAATTAGGACATGTGTTAGGGTAATAATAATAACACTTTTACCATTAATTACCCTATTTACTTTTAACCGTGGTAAAAAAAAGTAAAAAGTTACTATTCACCAAAAATTATTTTCATCTCATTGAACCAAATTTTTGTCCTTTATATTAACCGTGTCTCTCGGATTTTCGAAATTCTACTCACAGAAGTGGTAAAATTAAGTTTTATGAAAAATTCAGTTTTTTTAACTACCACTTAGTGGTTTCACTATTCATCAAAAATTGAAAGTTTTTAGAAAAATACCAAAATTTCACCCTAGGCTAATTTCGATATTCCAAATCAAAAAATGAAGTCCATTTTGAAAAATAAAATTTATAAAATTTCAAAAAGTGGTTATTACTATTCATAACGGCTAGTTTTAATAATATTTTAATAGCATATCATTGTTTAGTGAAACTCGGTATTGTGTACAACGCAAGCTATCGAGGAAGGCCGCGATTGCGTGTAAAGCAAGCCAATTTAGTGTTGTGTGTAGTGAAAGATTCCTTTGATGATTTAAAAACAAAATATTTCTCATAAAAGTCTCGGGTGTTACATTCTACCCCCCTTAAAATGAATTTCGCCCTCAAAATTTGTCACTTTGTAACAAACAGATGAGGATACCTCTCCCTCATCATATCCTCAAGCTCCCATGTAGCTTCTTCTAATTGGTGTTTCCTCCATAAAACTTTCACCAATCGAGTGGTCTTGTTTCGTAGGACTTTTTCACTATGATCCAGAATCTCTATCGGCTGTTCTTCATAAGAAAGATCTTGCTCCAGCGGTACAACTTCTGAGATGAGTACATGTGAAGGATCAGGTATGTACTTTATCAGGAGAGATACATGGAAAACATCATGAACTTGAGAGAGATTCTGTGGAAGCGCCAATCAGTAAGCTACCTTTCCAACACGATCCAGTATTTCGAAAGGACCGATATATCTAGGGATCAACTTCCCCTTCTTTCCAAATCTCATGACCCTCTTCCAGGGAGATATTCGTAAGAACGCTTTATCACCCACTTCAAACTCTAGGTCTTTTCTTTGGTTATCGGCATAAATTTTCTGTCGACTCTAACCTGCTCTTATGTGTTGTTGAATAGATCGGACCTTTTCTGCCAACTCATCAACAAGATCAGGTCCTAATAGCTTTCTTTCCCCAACTTCATCCCAACAAGTTGGAGTCCTGCATTTCTTTCCATAGAGAGCTTCATAAGGAGCCATCTGAATACTGGAGTGAAAGATATTATTATAAGAAAATTCTACCAAAGGTAGGTGTTGATCCCAACCACCTTTGAAATCCATAGAGAAAGCTCTCAACATATCTTCTAGAGTTAGAATTGTTCTCTCAGACTGACCGTCTGTCTGAGGATGATAAGCAGTGCTGAAACTCAACTCTGTATCTAGAGTATGCTAAAGACTTCGCCAGAACTTCGAGGTAAATCTCGGATCCCGATCAGATATAATAGAAAGTGGTACTCCATGCAATCTTACCACTTCCTTTACATATATCCTGGCAGGCTGATCCAGAGAGAAATCCTCTCTAATAGCAATGAAGTGTGCATACTTTTTAAGACGATCAACTATGACCCAAATAGCATTATTGCCTTTTGATGTTTTAGGAAGTCCTGGGACAAAGTCCATAGTGATGTTTTCCCATTTCCATTCGGGTATGGGTAATGGTTGTAACATCCCCTTAGACTTCTGTCTCTCAGCTTTAACTTGCTGACAAACCAAGCATCGAGAGACATATTCAGCAACATCTCTTTTCATGTCATCCCACCAGAAGTACTCTTTCAGGTCCCTATACATCTTCGTGCTTCCAGGATGAATAGAGAATGAAGAACTATGAGCCTCATCCAGCAGCTTCTTCGTTAATTCAGGGATGGGAGGTACACAAAACCGATTCCTGAACTTTATTATCCCATCATAATCAAAGTTGAATTCAGGAACATTTCTCACCTTCTTTTGTAACTCGACATCTTCTTTTTGTGCCTCTTTAATCTTCACATGTATAGATGGTTGAACATTCATTTGAGAAAGATAATATTTTTCCCTTTCCATTATAATTCCAAGATCCATCCTTTGTAAATCCATAAATATTGGATCTTTTTTTATCCTCATCATGGATAAACTGGCATGGTCTTGTCGACTTAATGCATCTGCCACATTGTTTGCTTTCCCAGGGTGGTAATGGATTGAGCAGTTGTAATCCTTAATCATCTCTAACCATCTTCTTTGGCGCATATTCAGCTCCTTTTGTGTGAAAATATACTTTAAACTTTTATGATCAGTATAAATGTCACACCTTTCTCCATAAAGATAATGCCTCCAAATCTTTAATGAAAAGATTACCGCAGCTAACTCCAAATCATGTGTTGGGTAATTTTGCTCATGGATTTTCAACTGTTGTGAGGCATAAGCTATCACCATATCATTTTGCATAAGAACACACCCCAATCCCTTCTTGGATGCATCACTATAGATCACAAACCTTTCTCCATTATAAGGCAGTGTGAGCATAGGTGCACTGGATAACCTTCTTTTCAACACCTTGAAATTCTCTTCACATTCCTTCGTCCAAACAAACTTAACTCCTTTCCGAGTCAACCTGGTGAGTGGATTAGATAATCGTGAAAAATCTTTCACAAAACGTCGATAATATCCATCCAAACCAAGAAAACTTCGGATCTCAGTTACTGTTGTTGGTCTCGACCATCTTTCGATAACCTCTGTTTTTGCTGGATCCATAGATATCCCCTCTTTTGAGATTATGTGACCCCAAAAATGAAACTCTTTGAAGCCAAAATTCACACTTGTTAAATTTGGCATAAATATTCTCCTTTCTCAGGGTCTTCAATATAATTCTCAAGGGATATTCATGTTCTTCCTTGCTCTTTGAATAGACAAGAATATCGTCTATAAATACTACCACAAACTGATCAAGATAGTCTCTAAAGACTCTATTCATCAGATCCATGAAGATAGCAGGGGTATTAGTAAGACCAAATGGAATCACAATAAATTCATAGTGTCCATACATTGTACGGAAAGCTGTCTTCGGTATATCCTCCCTTTTGACCCTTAATTGATGATACCCTGAACGAAGATCAATCTTGGAAAAGTATTGAGCTCCGCGTAGTTGGTCAAATAAGTCATCAATGCGTGGGAGAGGATATTTGTTCTTGATATTGATCTTGTTAAGTTCTCGATAATCAATGCAGAGTCTCATTGATCCATCTTTCTTCTTAACAAACAGAACAGGTGCTCCCCAAGGTGACGCACTAGGGCGTATGAATCCCTTATCAAGATTTTCTAGGAGTTTCTTCTTAAATTCCTTCAACTCAATTGGGGCCATTCTATAAGGTGACTTTGAAATAGGTAAAGCACCTGGTACGAGTTCTATTGAAAACTCAACTTCACGATTTGGTGGAAGACCTAGAAATTACTCCAGAAAGACATCATCAAACTCCTGTACAATGGGAATATTCTTAATCGTGAGTTTCTCACCAACCATTTGAGATAAATAACCTTCATTTAGTGGAATCAAGACCCATAAGATGAAAGAAATTTCCATTGGAAGGTTATGTTCATCCTTGCATCGATAGATGATCATAGATTGATCTGGAATATAAAATGTGACTTCCCTTATTTGGAAATTTATATGAGCTCCATATAAAGAAAGCCAATCCATGCCAAGAATCACATCAAATTACACTATAGGAAGGATCACAAGATTTTCAGGAAGCACTTTCCCACAAACTTCAATCGGGGAAGAATTATAAACTTCTGATGCGACTGTTGTGCCATTAGGGGTTGTCACAACTAACTCAACATCTAATTGTTGAGGTAATACGGTGATATCCTTAGAAAATTATTCAGAAATAAAAGAGTGGGTGGATCTAGAATCAAATAAAACATTTGATACTTTAGAGTGGATGGTAAGTGTACCTTTCACCACATCGTTATTGTACTCCACATCGCTGATAGAAATTGCATGTGACTTTCCTTTGTCTTTAGCCTTAAGAGTTTTTTGACGTCGACCATCATCATCAACCCTTGGATTTGGGCATTGATTGGCATGATTCCCCATATCCTTGCACTTGAAACATTGAAGTGTAGTAGGTTCATTCTGTGTATCCCTTCCTTTGTTTACATCATTAGACGTCTTCTTCCCATCATTGCAGCATTCAAATGCCCGATGACCTTCCTTTCCATATTTGAAACATTTACTTGTCCCTTTAAGACAACTCCCTCCATATTTCTTTCCACACTTTGAGCATAAGGGAAAACTCATCTTCTTCTCAGTGTGCTCTTTAGATTTTCCTTTGAATTCCATTTTCCTCTTCTTATCAAACCCATATGACTGATGGGTTACTCCAATCTCCATCTCGACTTTGAGAGCACATCGAACGATTTCCTTGTAGCTATTGAAGTCCCTTATGGCTAACGCCCTTCGAAGACTTGGTTTTAAGCCACTAAATAATCGATCAATCTTACTCTCAGGTTGGATAATAATACCAGAAGCATACCTTGCAAGTCTTGTAAAATTTTCTTTATAGGTACCAAAAGATTCATCATCCTTTTGCTTTAGTTCAAGAAACTCTTTCTCTATGTTTGTTCGGAGAATACGAGGGAAGTACTTATTGAAAAATAAGTTCTTGAACTCATCTCATTCCATGGACTCAATTTCATCTCTTTGCCTCATATTCTTGATAAGATTACACCATTGATCAGCATCACCTTCCAAACGATACACTGCTAAGATGACTTTATCATGTTCAGAACATTGAAGAACTGAAAATATATTTTCAGTAGTACTAATCCATTGTTCAGAAATTAATGGATCAGTAGACCCGCTGAATGAAGGTGGACGCTGACTCATGAAGGATTCAACAGAATGTTGCTCCTTCCTTTGCTCGTTTGGAAGTCCTGCATGATTCATAGCTTGAGAAAGTTGTGTGAGCATGGCTACAAGATTTTTCATTCCAACTCCCATAACGTTTGGTTGCTCAGGGGGACAATCATTGCATTTCCCATCACATTCCGCATTAACACGGTTCCTTCGGGTTCCAGCCATTGACTAAAACCAAGAAGAATAGTGTGAGCAACACTAATTATAATAGGAAAACCACATAATCAAGAATAAAATTTCACAATTAAGGTCTTATCCTAGGTTATTCATGGCCATTTCTAAAACACTAAGATTGTGTTCTATGCTTAGAATTATCCTTAGGGTTCTTACTAAGGCTTTCACATCCTAGTTTCCAAAGGTTGACTATACCTTTCCTATGATACCAACTATAACGACCCATAATTTACATACATTGGTATTACTTCAAAATTGAAGCACGCTTATTACAACATATAACAAAACCATGAAAGGACCGTATAGGTATAGTGTCTTTAGAAACTGGGAAACATAAACAACTGGTTCATAAAGCGTCTACATTGTCTCCCATTTATTTCATCATATCTATAGTCCCTTTTGGCATATCTTACTTAATAACCTTCTTCCTAACCTGGGGAAAGAAAACATACAAAAGGGTGAGCTCAAATTCTCAGTAAGGGTAAACAAAAGAAATATCAATCAAATCATATTCCTAAGAACATAATATTTTGGAAATCTTAACCTACAAAAGAGAGCATATGGGATAAATCATAGTAGTGAAATGAAATCTCAATAATCATAACTTAAAATATGGAACTTTGTGTCATACACACACAATCATAGAGAATAATTTCTTATTAGTCAAGACTTATGGCCAAGACTATCTTAGTGGACAAAGTCCATTTCTGAACCGAGTTCACTCCTCGTTTCAGTCCTGTTTCACTGAACCGGTTTAACCTGCCGTTCCAGCCATGTCTATTTCATGAGATATAAAATCTTTACCCAATGCATTGGATGGAGATATTGTTGGGTGGAGAAAAAGGGAGTGATGGAAAGAGGGGGGGTGAATTGCCTTTTAAAAAATGATTAACAAATTAAAATCAAAGTTGAAAGAGCAGCGGAAATAAAGAGGCAAGACACAGGAATTGATAACGGAGTTCGGCCTAAAACCCGACCTACGTCTCCGCTCCCAACTCAACTGTTGAGAGATTCTACCGCTTGCTTTTCAATGGTTGTAGCAAGAAACCCACTAGCCTGGGCGGAGAAAAAGGGAGTGATGGCAAGAGGGGGGGTGAATTGCCTTTTAAAAAATGATTAACAAATTAAAATCAAAGTTGAAAGAGCAGCGGAAATAAAGAGGCAAGACACAGGAATTGATAACGGAGTTCGGCCTAAAACCCAGCCTACGTCTCCGCTCCCAACTCAACCGTTGAGAGATTCTACCGCTTTCTTTTCAATGGTTGTAGCAAGAAACCCACTAGCCTTTTTACAGGTGAAGGATAGCTCACCTATTACAGCTTGCTTTTTAATGGTTTGAGCAAGAAACCCACTAGCCTTTTTAACGGGTGAAGGCTAGCTCACCGATGACTCAAGTCTTTTAAAAGGAAAGGCTTGACTAACCTCTTCACACCTTAAAGGTGGTGTGAAAACCCAAATGAAAGGGAGATGAGAGAAAGAGGGGTTTGTAGGCACAAACCCAAATTTAATCTCAAAAATAAATAAAGCAAGAAAAACCGTAATGGGGAAGACTTGGGCGCCAATGAATTGATGGAGCTGATGAAGGGCGCTCCCAAGCTTCTTTGGTGGTGCTCCTTGGATGTGGAAATGTGTTGGAGCAAGTGGGGTTCCCTTGGAAGAATCCGCCGGAGGTTCGCCAAATGATGAGAATTGTGTCCGTTGGCTTGGTTATGGTTCCGGTATGGTTCCTTAGACTTCCGGGGGTTCAAGGTCCTTTATTTATAGAGGGGGAACCCTCATATGGCCTTAGGGAGGCTTCGGAGCCATTGGAGAGGCTTTCGGATCCGTTGGAGGCCAAGTGGACTGTAACAGCCCGAGATTTTATGAAAAATATTCTTTTTTATTTTACTAATGTCTTGTGTTATACGCTACACCAAAAGGAGATTGCACAACACGCATCCTTGACTTGCCTTGCATTACACGCAATCGCAACCTTCCTCGATAGCGTGTGTGGTACGTAATCCTGAGTTTCACGAAACAATGATATGCTATTAAAATATTATTAAAACTAGCCGTTATGAATAGTAATAACCACTTTTTAAATTTTAGAAATTTTAACTCTCAAAATGGACTTCATTTTTGGATTCGGAGTATCGAATTTAGTCTAAGGTGAAATTTTGGTACTTTTCGGATAACTTTCGTATTCTGATGAATAGTGAAAATTACTAAATTATAATTAAAAACAACTTTTTTAATCGAAATAATTAATAGTGATAAATCATTAATTTGAGTGGCTTTAAAGTATATTTAGAATATATTTTTACAATTTAATACAATGTTGGTCATTGGATGTAATTTCACATTTAAACTAGACATAAACAAGTGTCAATCTTTTGATAGATATTGTTTCTTAAAAACACGCTATTTGTTTTAACAGCGGGATTTAATTATAAAATTATTTAATGCAACTTTTATGTTATGAATTTGGTAAAATAGACTTCATTTTTGAATTCGGAATATGAAATATAGCTTGGGATGAAATTTTGGCATTGTTCTGAAAAACATCAATTTTTGATGAATAGTGAAACTACTAAGTGGTAGGTTAAAAACTGAATTTTTCATAAAACTTAATTTTACCGCTTCTGTGAATGGAATTTCGAAAATCCGAGAGACACGGTTAATATCAAGGACTAAAATGTGGTTCAATGAGATGAAAATAATTTTTTGGTGAATAGTAACTTTTTACTTTTTTTACCACGGTTAATAGTAAATAGGGTAACTAAGGGTAAATATGATATTAATATTACCCTAACACATGTCCTAATTCTATTGGACAAGAGTAATTCGACCAAAAACAAACTTAGGAATAAAATATGACCATTTAGGCCCACTTGGATTAGATTAGGACATTTATTATTAATTTATTTAAAGAAGGGTTAAAATAGTTAAAATCAAAGTTTAATAAGTAAATCATTTTTAATATGGGGTTATACATAAGATAAATTCGATTGTAAATATTCATTAGAAAGCTAAAAAGATTTCCTACATGATGGTATTTTATTTGTAATTTTTAGACATAAAATAATTTAATTTATTTATGACACAACGATGATGCAGTAATTATCTTATTAATGAAATATTGACATAATTGATGTTATAAACACAAAAATAAATGTAATTTGAGAATTTTTATGAATTCCACTAATTTTCTAGGTTACTATGATATATTAATGTTGATTTAATCAACTTGGTTCGAACATTTAATTCTGTTATGACTTTCACAAAAATCATATATCAAATAGTGTCAAAATTGACACAAAATAGTTTTCAAATCAAATATTATATTATTAATTGTTATTTTATTCCTAAAAATCTAAGTATCGTCCAAATGACTTAGATAAGGATATATGTATTAATAATATACAATTTGGGGTTCGTTTGGCATGTTATAGTAAGTGTATTAACCATATAGTGAAAGAAAACAAAAAGACACGGTAAAAGTTAAATTAATTAACTTAGAGTTAAATCTAATTGATAAGGTTAAAATAATACCCTAAACTTGTCTAAATCCTATTGGTTGATAGGATTTCGACCCATCCCCACTTTAGCTTCTAAATAAGACCCTTTGGAACCATTATAAACCGATTTTAACTTTAATATAAAATAATATTTTGAGGTATTCCTAAGGTGCCCCTCTCCTCCCTTATAAAAGGACACCTCCTCCCCTTCCTCCTCACACCAATTTGAGCACTCAAGCTCGTCCAACCCCTGACAATTTCTCCTCTCCACTTACCTAGCAACATCCTAGAGGTTCTGGTCTTCCTCAAAGACCAATTTTAGTTCCCTAAGAGGAGGTATCCAAAAGGCGCTTCAAAGAAGAGGTAATTACCGTTACCAATTCTTTCATCTTTATTTCTTCTTCCACTTCTTCTTCTTAGGTTGTTTCATTATGAAGTAATAACATCAGTATCACTCATATACTGATATGTTATTATAAGTATGAAACAACCCTATTTCACCATCTATCCATCCTACGGAAAAAGAAATCACCGCGCGTGCGTACGTACGGAATACCGTCTCCACGCCGTGGTGTAATCTATTTTCCACCACCACCTTACATGGATGGGTATAATGGTGTAAAGAATAACTATACATAGTTATTACAACATCATATTGATTCTGATATATTGTATAATCCACTCCAATTCAATTCAATATTTATAGAAATGATATCATCGCTCGTGCGTACGTACGGAATACCGTCTCCACGACGCGATGAGATTCATTCTCCATGTTAACCATTTAAGAATGATTATAATGTATATATAAGAAATAATAATGAAATATATGACATTATAAAGCTACTGGATTTATGTATATATATACATATGTATGTCATCTACTTACTTCCATTTCAAGACAATAAGGAAAGGAAAACAGCGTTCATGCGTACGTACGGACTACCGTCTCCATGAACGGTGTTTTTCATTTTATTTATCTACCTATTATATATATATATATACTGAATATATATGATATATAAATCATATTTTATATTCTGGAAGTAAGTAAATCATGATATAAGTAATAATGATGTCAAGAACAACAAGTCAAAACACCTACGATAAATGAAACGATTTTACCCAAAACGCTTCTTTAACATGGAATTTACAAAAGAACGGGTAATATAATGTCATAAGTGAACCATATATGATATCATAACAATGAATATGATTCTGTAATAAGTCAATAACATGATTTAAATTATTATACAGGAGGTTCGGACACTTACAAAGCAAGTCGGACCTAAGGTAAGGGAAATATCACAATCTCATTTTTATCCGAGATTGTTTATTCGTAAGTATTTACTGGGGTGTATTTTATCATCCACATCCATGTTCCTTCAATATGTAATATTGTTTCCATCCACTTGAAATAGTTTAAATCCAATTTTACCCTTAGGTGAGTTTTTAGTAAAGAATCTGAAAGGAATCTTTTGTCGTTTTTCCGTACGAGGTACTTTTTGACTTTTTCGACAAAAGTACGAAGAATGTTTTTTTAACTTATATGGCATGAATGGATTTTTAAAACATTACTTCAAAGAAGCTTCCTTTACAAGTTTTCAAGTTTATTTTTAATCAACTTCTTTTATTTTAAAGTTGTATGACATGTTATGAAAGGAAAAATGTTTTTGAAGAAGAAAGGATATTTTCCTCAAGAATGGAGTTCAAGTGTTTTATCAAAATTATTTTCCATCTAAGATAATAAAGGGTTCTGTTTTTATCCCTATTATTAAATTGATTGGTTCATGTTGTGATGGAATTATTTTTATGAATTCCTTTATCTTATATGAATTGATTTATGATGTCATGATGTTTCAAGAATCCCATTTTTATTACATGGGTTATGCGATGAAGTATGATTTATGATTATGTGGCACACATAAGAAAGGATTCATTATAAGATGGGTGGGACCTATATCTCCCTCCAATGCATTGGGTAATGATTTTATATCTCATGAGATAGACATGGCTGGAACGGAAGGTTATTTCGGTTCAGTGATACAGGACTGAAACGAGGAGTGAACTCGGTTCAGAAAGGGACTTTGTCCACTAAGATAGTCTTGGCAATGAGTCATGACTAACAAGAAATGATTTTCCATGATTATGTGTGCATGCCACAAAGTTCAAGTTTTATGTTATGATTATTGGGATCTCATTTTCAATTCTATGATTTATCCCATGTTATGAAATTATGCTCTCTTTTGCAGGTTAAGATTTCCAAAAGTTATGTTCTTATGAATATTATGTGATTGATTTTTCTTTTGTATACCCTTACTGAGCATTTGAGGTCACCCTTTTATGTTTTCTTTTCCACAGGATATAAAGAATGGTTTTAGGTAAAAAAAAAGGGGAAGATCTTTATGGGAGATATTGAAGATCTTTCACCACGATTAGAAGATTACGTTCCGAGTTTCCAAAGACACTAAACTATTACGATCCTTTAGTGTGTGTTTTTATTATGTACTAAGTATTCCGCAAATGTAATGTAATGTCCATGTACGTCAAGCTTCGGGTCTCTACAGTTGGTATCAGAGGAAAGGTTTAGTCAACCTTTGGAAACTAGGATGCGAGAACTTTAGTGAGATCCCTAGAGATATTTCTAAGGTATGTCTAGGGATGTCCCTAAGGTTAAGTATACGTATAGGTTATAGTAATAGAATTACGCTAACGGTCATAGAATTAAACCTAAGATGATAGATATTGAAGGTACTCCCCCTTTATTATGTTGTTTTCCCTAGCATGATTTTTGCCTCTCACACTATTCTTTTTGGGTTTTAGACGATGGCTAGAACCCGAAGGAACCGTTTTGATCAATGCAATGGACAATGCAATGATTGCCCTCCTAAACAAACAAATGTTATTGGAGATGGAGTGCAAAATCTTATTGCTATACTTACACAAGCTATGAATCATTCTGGACTTCCAAATGAGCAGAGAAGGGAACAATATTCTATTGAGTCCTTCATGAGGCAACGTCCAGCTTCTTTCAGTGGGTCTTCTGATCCACTCGTGGCTGAACAATGGATCAGTACTACTGAAAAGATATTTTCAATTCTTCAATGTTCTGAACATGATAAAGTCATCTTAGCAGTATATCGTTTGGAAGGTGAAGCTGATCAATGGTGGAATCTTATCAAGAATACGAGGCCAAGAGATGAAATTGAGTCCATGGAATGGGATGAGTTCAAGAACTTGTTTTTCAGTAAGTACTTCCCTCGTATTCTTCAAACAAAGATAGAGAAAGAGTTTCTTGAACTGAAGCAAAGGGACGATGAAGCTGTTGGTACCTATGAAGCAAATTTTACAAGACTTGCAAGGTATGCTTCTGGAATTATCATCCAACCTGAAAGTAAAGTTGATTGATTTTTCAGTGGCTTAAAACCAAGTCTTCGAAGGGCATTAGCTATAAGAGACTTCAGTAGCTATGAAGAAATTGTGCGTTGTGCTATCAAGGTAGAAATGGAAGTTGGTGTTACATGTCCATCTCATGGTTTTGACAAGAAACGTAAGATGGAGTTCAAGGAGAAATATCAGAATAATGGTGAAAAGAAGATGAATGTTTCCTTATGCACAAAGTGTGGAAAGAAGCATGGTGGAGATTGTCTTAAAGGGACTAGAAAATGTTTTAAGTGTGGAAAAGAAGGTCATCGAGCAGCTGAGTGTCGAAGTAATGGAAAAAGGGTTTCTAATGATGTGAATAAAGCAAACACTGCAGAGAACGCACCGCCAACACTTCAATGCTTCAAGTGCAAGGAAATGGGGCATTATGCTAATAATTGCCCTAATCCAAGGGTTAGTGATGATCAACATGAGAAACCACTGAAGGCAAAGGACAAAGGGAAATCACATGCGATCACTATTGGCAATGTTGAATATGACAACGATGTGGTGGAATGATTATGTGTTTATGTAATGGGATTCCAAAATAATGTTGTATCATTGAGTATTGCAATATTTATTGATGTGGTATTCAAAGTGGTTGAGATATTTTTTTGAAATAAGATGATATGCGCATAATGAAGACGAGAAAATGAAATGTTTAATAGTATTCATGAGCTCATGATTGATATAAGGACTAAGTGATATCATGGTTTGAGTATATAGAATTTTGAGGATTTTGGTATGTGGAAAGTGTTAACTTTTAACTGCACTCATGTTTTCACTAAGGTATTCAAGAGTATACATGATTAAGGACTTTAAGTGTTTGGAATGTGACCAACAAAACATATCTTATGATATATGGGGATCAACGACAGTATTAAATCTCTGGTAATTGTTTTCACTATATTATGAGAGTGGACTGCAGTATTATGGATAAGCTTAAAGATTACAATGTATTATGTTGGACATATATAAGTTAGTATTGTTTAAGGATAGAAGTTTTTTTTTCGATATTATTGATGGGATGTTAAAGTAATATAGTTTTATAAAAAGGACAACCTGCAGGACGGGCGACAACCCATCGCGTCGGACAAAGCTGTGGGAATTGAACCCACAACCGAAGTGTGACTGGCCTTTATCGCCTACCACTGGCCTACAGAAAGTCCCTGTTTAGTAGAAACTAGTTTTATTATATTAAGCAGTATCATATATGAAGTATAAGTACATTTTAGGAACCATATGTGATTAATCTCACTATAGATCGACTTATGTATATAATTTTTGCTAACCTTTTGTTTGAGACAGATGGAATGACCCGTCATTCTATCACATGATCTGCTAACACTTCACGAATAACAAATTCAACTTCATTTATTTAAGAGATGAAGTGGAAATTGTTAAAGGCACGAACAACAGTGAGGTTGTACCAACATAAAGTAAGTATTTATTCTTTAACTTTAGGGAAACGATCTTGAAAACCAAAAATGTTGTCCTAGTGATCTTATATCTGATGAATCAGATGGTACCTTATATCATCACAAATCTATGGATTTGTGATTACTGGATTTTCCATAGCCATGTTCTCTACCACTCTCCATCAGAACATGATGGTTAGATTTCTCTTCCATATCCATATTTTCACCTATGTGGAAACCCAGTGATTAGTTTATTTGGGTAATCGTTACATTTCATACTTTAGTTTTTAAAGCCAAGTTTTGGTATTCCCTTTTACGATGTGGGTTTCTATTAAAGAAACTTTCGAATAGTAAACCATTTATAACCCCGACGAATTTCGAGGGCGAAATTCATTTTAAGGGGGGTAGAATGTAACAGCCCGAGATTTTATGAAAAATATTCTTTTTTATTTTACTAATGTCTTGTGTTATACGCTACACCAAAAGGAGCTTGCACAACACGCATCCTTGACTTGCCTTGCATTACACGCAATCGCAACCTTCCTCGATAGCGTGTGTGGTACGTAATCCTGAGTTTCACGAAACAATGATATGCTATTAAAATATTATTAAAACTAGCCGTTATGAATAGTAATAACCACTTTTTAAATTTTAGAAATTTTAACTCTCAAAATGGACTTCATTTTTGGATTCGGAGTATCGAATTTAGTCTAAGGTGAAATTTTGGTACTTTTCGGATAACTTTCATATTCTGATGAATAGTGAAAATTACTAAATTATAATTAAAAACAACTTTTTTAATCGAAATAATTAATAGTGATAAATCATTAATTTGAGTGGTTTTAAAGTATATTTAGAATATATTTTTACAATTTAATACAATGTTGGTCATTGGATGTAATTTCACATTTAAACTAGACATAAACAAGTGTCAATCTTTTGATAGATATTGTTTCTTAAAAACACGCTATTTGTTTTAACAGCGGGATTTAATTATAAAATTATTTAATGCAACTTTTATGTTATGAATTTGGTAAAATAGACTTCATTTTTGAATTCGGAATATGAAATATAGCTTGGGATGAAATTTTGGCATTGTTCTGAAAAACATCAATTTTTGATGAATAGTGAAACTACTAAGTGGTAGGTTAAAAACTGAATTTTTCATAAAACTTAATTTTACCGCTTCTGTGAATGGAATTTCGAAAATCCGAGAGACACGGTTAATATCAAGGACTAAAATGTGGTTCAATGAGATGAAAATAATTTTTTGGTGAATAGTAACTTTTTACTTTTTTTACCACGGTTAATAGTAAATAGGGTAACTAAGGGTAAATATGATATTAATATTACCCTAACACATGTCCTAATTCTATTGGACAAGAGTAATTCGACCAAAAACAAACTTAGGAATAAAATATGACCATTTAGGCCCACTTGGATTAGATTAGGACATTTATTATTAATTTATTTAAAGAAGGGTTAAAATAGTTAAAATCAAAGTTTAATAAGTAAATCATTTTTAATATGGGGTTATACATAAGATAAATTCGATTGTAAATATTCATTAGAAAGCTAAAAAGATTTCCTACATGATGGTATTTTATTTGTAATTTTTAGACATAAAATAATTTAATTGATTTATGACACAACGATGATGCAGTAATTATCTTATTAATGAAATATTGACATAATTGATGTTATAAACACAAAAATAAATGTAATTTGAGAATTTTTATGAATTCCACTAATTTTCTAGGTTACTATGATATATTAATGTTGATTTAATCAACTTGGTTCGAACATTTAATTCTGTTATGACTTTCACAAAAATCATATATCAAATAGTGTCAAAATTGACACAAAATAGTTTTCAAATCAAATATTATATTATTAATTGTTATTTTATTCCTAAAAATCTAAGTATCGTCCAAATGACTTAGATAAGGATATATGTATTAATAATATACAATTTGGGGTTCGTTTGGCATGTTATAGTAAGTTTATTAACCATATAGTGAAAGAAAACAAAAAGACACGGTAAAAGTTAAATTAATTAACTTAGAGTTAAATCTAATTGATAAGGTTAAAATAATACCCTAAACTTGTCTAAATCCTATTGGTTGATAGGATTTCGACCCATCCCCACTTTAGCTTCTAAATAAGACCCTTTGGAACCATTATAAACCGATTTTAACTTTAATATAAAATAATATTTTGAGGTATTCCTAAGGTGCCCCTCTCCTCCCTTATAAAAGGACACCTCCTCCCCTTCCTCCTCACACCAATTTGAGCACTCAAGCTCATCCAACCCCTGACAATTTCTCCTCTCCACTTACCTAGCAACATCCTAGAGGTTCTGGTCTTCCTCAAAGACCAATATTAGTTCCCTAAGAGGAGGTATCCAAAAGGCGCTTCAAAGAAGAGGTAATTACCGTTACCAATTCTTTCATCTTTATTTCTTCTTCCACTTCTTCTTATTAGGTTGTTTCATTATGAAGTAATAACATCAGTATCACTCATATACTGATATGTTATTATAAGTATGAAACAACCCTATTTCACCATCTATCCATCCTACGGAAAAAGAAATCACCGCGCGTGCGTACGTACGGAATACCGTCTCCACGCCGTGGTGTAATCTATTTTCCACCACCACCTTACATGGATGGGTATAATGGTGTAAAGAATAACTATACATAGTTATTACAACATCATATTGATTCTGATATATTGTATAATCCACTCCAATTCAATTCAATATTTATAGAAATGATATCATCGCTCGTGCGTACGTACGGAATACCGTCTCCACGACGCGATGAGATTCATTCTCCATGTTAACCATTTAAGAATGATTATAATGTATATATAAGAAATAATAATGAAATATATGACATTATAAAGCTACTGGATTTATGTATATATATACATATGTATGTCATCTACTTACTTCCATTTCAAGACAATAAGGAAAGGAAAACAGCGTTCATGCGTACGTACGGACTACCGTCTCCATGAACGGTGTTTTTCATTTTATTTATCTACCTATTATATATATATATATACTGAATATATATGATATATAAATCATATTTTATATTCTGGAAGTAAGTAAATCATGATATAAGTAATAATGATGTCAAGAACAACAAGTCAAAACACCTACGATAAATGAAACGATTTTACCCAAAACGCTTCTTTAACATGGAATTTACAAAAGAACGGGTAATATAATGTCATAAGTGAACCATATATGATATCATAACAATGAATATGATTCTGTAATAAGTCAATAACATGATTTAAATTATTATACAGGAGGTTCGGACACTTACAAAGCAAGTCGGACCTAAGGTAAGGGAAATATCACAATCTCATTTTTATCCGAGATTGTTTATTCGTAAGTATTTACTGGGGTGTATTTTATCATCCACATCCATGTTCCTTCAATATGTAATATTGTTTCCATCCACTTGAAATAGTTTAAATCCAATTTTACCCTTAGGTGAGTTTTTAGTAAAGAATCTGAAAGGAATCTTTTGTCGTTTTTCCGTACGAGGTACTTTTTGACTTTTTCGACAAAAGTACGAAGAATGTTTTTTTAACTTATATGGCATGAATGGATTTTTAAAACATTACTTCAAAGAAGCTTCCTTTACAAGTTTACAAGTTTATTTTTAATCAACTTCTTTTATTTTAAAGTTGTATGACATGTTATGAAAGGAAAAATGTTTTTGAAGAAGAAAGGATATTTTCCTCAAGAATGGAGTTCAAGTGTTTTATCAAAATTATTTTCCATCTAAGATAATAAAGGGTTCTGTTTTTATCCCTATTATTAAATTGATTGGTTCATGTTGTGATGGAATTATTTTTATGAATTCCTTTATCTTATATGAATTGATTTATGATGTCATGATGTTTCAAGAATCCCATTTTTATTACATGGGTTATGCGATGAAGTATGATTTATGATTATGTGGCACACATAAGAAAGGATTCATTATAAGATGGGTGGGACCTATATCTCCCTCCAATGCATTGGGTAATGATTTTATATCTCATGAGATAGACATGGCTGGAACGGAAGGTTATTTCGGTTCAGTGATACAGGACTGAAACGAGGAGTGAACTCGGTTCAGAAAGGGACTTTGTCCACTAAGATAGTCTTGGAAATGAGTCATGACTAACAAGAAATGATTTTCCATGATTATGTGTGCATGCCACAAAGTTCAAGTTTTATGTTATGATTATTGGGATCTCATTTTCAATTCTATGATTTATCCCATGTTATGAAATTATGCTCTCTTTTGCAGGTTAAGATTTCCAAAAGTTATGTTCTTATGAATATTATGTGATTGATTTTTCTTTTGTATACCCTTACTGAGCATTTGAGGTCACCCTTTTATGTTTTCTTTTCCACAGGATATAAAGAATGGTTTTAGGTAAAAAAAAAGGGGAAGATCTTTATGGGAGATATTGAAGATCTTTCACCACGATTAGAAGATTATGTTCCGAGTTTCCAAAGACACTAAACTATTACGATCCTTTAGTGTGTGTTTTTGTTATGTACTAAGTATTCCGCAAATGTAATGTAATGTCCATGTACGTCAAGCTTCGGGTCTCTACATGGACAGGCTGGTCAAAAGCCCAACGGCTAGTTTGACTGGCTCCACCGGCTGACCGGTACAGAGCCACCGGTTGGCCGGTGTGTGCAAAATGGGAGAGGGTTCTGGCTCAGGCTCCACCGGCTGGCCGGTGAGGAGGCCACCGGTTGGCCGGTGGTGAGGCAGTAGCTTCCACTGTTTGGGCTGGGTGCCACCGGCTGGCCGCTGGTGTGACACCGGTTGGCCGGTGGTCTGGACAGAAGGATGCCTTCTGTCCAGGCCTCCATCGGCTGGCCGGTGGTCTTCCACCGGTCGGCCGGTGGACTGAATTTCAGTCCACTTTGCCTTGTTGCTTTCTTGGCCTTCTTGGCCCAATTCCTTGGCACCTAAAATCATGCCTATCAACAAAAACACTTGAAAACAAGATTATATAAATAAGAGGGTGATTGTGATCATGAAAATTAAACCACGAGGGGTTCGAGAGGTACAACAATCTCCCCCTATTTTGATGATCACAATCACCAAAACAAACAATGTAAAATACTGAAATGAAAAGCATTCTTTAAAAGATTTCTCCCCCAATCAACCAAGAATTTCTCCCCCTTTGTGATTATCAAAATAGCACGGGGCATAAAACTTGATTGAGGGAATGGTTTAAAAAACAAGAGAGAGATTTTAAACCAATTGATATTTTTGAAATTTTGAATTGAAAGTTTTGAAAAACAGTTTGAATTGAAAGTTTTGAAAGGAAAATTGAAATGAAAAATTTGAATTGAAAGTTTTGAAAGGAAAATTGAAATGAAAAATTTGAATTGAAAGTTTTGAATCAAGAATTTTGAAATGAAAAAAAATTGAATAACTGTTTGAATTGAAAGTTTTGAAAAGAAAATTGAATAACAATTTAGAATTAAAAAATTTGATACCAAGTGTTGAAATTGAAAGTTTGAATCGAAAATTTGGAATTGAAATCAAAAGGGCTTAAACGATCCTAACTCCCCCTAAATAAAAACAACAAAACTCCGGGGAGAGGATTATCAAACCGAGACAAATTTTGGCCTGGAGAGACTCGCTAGAAGGGATTTTTCAATCCACACTTGTCTAGTGGAGGGTCTTCTCCTATAAAATTCATCATTAAAGGAAATAGTTTTGGGCCTACCATGCCGGGCATTTTTGCAATAATTACAAAATTTATTTTGAGAGCTCCCCCTTACAAAAATAGTAGGTGCATGGGAGGAGGAAGCTTGCTTGGAAAAGCCAAGCCCTTGGGTGGTCCTAGATACACGTTGGGAACCTAGCAAATTGTTCAAATTTTGTTCACCTTGGGTGAACTTGGCTAGAGTCTCCCTTAGATCTTTGATGGTTGATTCCATGGAATCAACATCGGGAAAGTTTTGGATTTTGAGGGTCAACTCTTCCTTCTCTTTGAGAAGTTGTTCTTTTTCAGAAGAGAGTTTTTTGAAATTCTTTTTTAAAGAAACAAATTTGGAAGAAAGTTCGTGAAAACCTTCCTCCAATTGATCTCTCGCATGTTGGAGATCCTCATAAGACATGTGATTGAAATAATTTGAATTTGAAGAACAAGAGGATGAGGAGTCGGAAGAAGTTACCTCATGACATGCCATTAGGCATTTATTACCGTTGTCGCTCGAGGAGGAGGAGGAGGATGTGGAGCTATCACTCCATGTGGCCTTGAAAGCCTTCTTCTTCTCCTTTTTTTTGGCCTTTTTCTTGTTGAGTGGGCAATCGGGCTCGTAATGGCCTTTCTCGCCACACCCATAACATTTTACCTTGGGCTCGGATTTTTCATTGGGTTGAGCCTTGCGGGATTTCTTCTTTTTGTGCTACTTCCTGAACTTGTGCATCTTGCGGGCAAGATTCTCCATTTCGGAATCGCCACTAGAAGAGGAAGAAGATGAGGAGGAGGAGCTTTCTTCTTTTTGTACCTTGAAGGTGATGTTCTTTAGAACTTTTATCGGTTTGCCTTCCTTTTCAGCTTGCCTCCTCATGGTGATCTCATAGGTCATGAGAGATCCGATGAGTTCTTCGACCGGCATGTTTTTGATGTCCTTCGCTTCTTGGATTGTCGTGACCTTCAGAGCCCATGAGCTTGGTAGGATCCATAGGATCTTCTTGACCATTGTCTCTGCAGAAACATCATCACCAAGGGACTTTCTCCCATTGCAAACATCAGTAAAACGAGTAAACATTTCAGTAATATTTTCAGATGGATGCATGGTAAAAGACTCGAAATCTTGACGATACATGTCCAATCGAGTATCCTTGACTTTGTTGGTCCCCTCATGGGTAACCTCCAAAAGTTTCCAGATTTCATGTGAGGAGGTGCATGTGGAAACTCGATTGAACTCATTTCGGTCAAGGCCGCAATGTAGAGTGTTCATGGCTTTGCCATCAAGCTCGAAATTTTTAATGTTGGCTTGAGTCCATTTGGATTCATCGGGGGAAGAGAGAGTGTAACCTTGCATGACAATTTTATAAATGGGATATCCTATGCTTCTAAGAAAAGTAGTCATGCGGGTTTTCCAATAATTATAGTCGGTTCCATCAAAAAATGGAGCACAACCCAAAGAAAAGCCTTCGGGGGCGAAAGAGGTTGAAGCCATCAAAATGGATCTTAAATTTGAAACCGGTTAGGGTATTACTCAAATTTCCCTCTAATACCAATTGTTGGGCGGAGAAAAAGGGAGTGATGGCAAGAGGGGGGGTGAATTGCCTTTTAAAAAATGATTAACAAATTAAAATCAAAGTTGAAAGAGCAGCGGAAATAAAGAGGCAAGACACGGGAATTGATAACGGAGTTCGGCCTAAAACCCGGCCTACGTCTCCGCTCCCAACTCAACCGTTGAGAGATTATACCGCTTGCTTTTCAATGGTTGTAGCAAGAAACCCACTAGCCTTTTTACAGGTGAAGGCTAGCTCACCTATTACAGCTTGCTTTTTAATGTTTTGAGCATGAAACCCACTAGCCTTTTTAACGGGTGAAGGCTAGCTCACCGATGACTCAAGCCTTTTAAAAGGAAAGGCTTGAATAACCTCTTCACACCTTAAAGGTGGTGTGAAAACCCAAATGAAAGGGAGATGAGAGAAAGAGGGGTTTGTAGGCACAAACCCAAATTTAAGCTCAAAAATAAATAAAGCAAGAAAAACCGTAATGGGGAAGACTTGGGAGCCAATGAATTGATGGAGCTGATGAAGGGCGCTCCCAAGCTTCTTTGGTGGTGCTCCTTGGATGTGGAAATGTGTTGGAGCAAGTGGGGTTCCCTTGGAAGAATCCGCCGGAGGTTCGCCAAATGATGAGAATTGTGTCTGTTGGCTTGGTTATGGTTCCGGTATGGTTCCTTAGACTTCCTGGGGTTCAAGGTCCTTTATTTATAGAGGGGGAACCCTCATATGGCCTTAGGGAGGCTTCGGAGCCGTTGGAGAGGCTTTCGGAGCCGTTGGAGGCCAAGTGGACAGGCTGGTCAAAAGCCCAACGGCTAGTTTGACTGGCTCCACCGGCTGACCGGTACAGAGCCACCGGTTGGCCGGTGTGTGCAAAATGGGAGAGGGTTCTGGCTCAGGCTCCACCGGCTGGCCGGTGAGGAGGCCACCGGTTGGCCGGTGGTGAGGCAGTAGCTTCCACTATTTGGGCTGGGTGCCACCGACTGGCCGCTGGTGTGACACCGGTTGGCCGGTGGTCTGGACAGAAGGATGCCTTCTGTCCAGGCCTCCATCGGCTGGCCGGTGGTCTTCCACCGGTTGGCCGGTGGACTGAATTTCAGTCCACTTTGCCTTGTTGCTTTCTTGGCCTTCTTGGCCCAATTCCTTGGCACCTAAAATCATGCCTATCAACAAAAACACTTGAAAACAAGATTAGATAAATAAGAGGGTGATTGTGATCATGAAAATTAAACCACGAGGGGTTCGAGAGGTACAACAGATATAGGTCCCACCCATCTCATAATGATACCATTCGTATGTGTGCCACATAATCATAAATCATACATCATTGCATAACCCATGTAATAAAAATGGGATTCTTAAACAACATGACATCATAAAACAATTCATATAAGATAAAGGAATTCATAAAAATAATTCCATCACAACATAATCAAATAAATGTAATAATATGGATAGAAACAGAACCCTATATTATCTTAGATGGAAAATAATTTTGATAAAACACTTGAACTCCATTCCTGAGGAAAATATCCTTTCTACTTCAAAAAACTTTTCCTTTCTTAACATGTCATACTATTTTAACCTAAAATAAGTTGATTAAAAATAAACTTGAAAACTTTTAATGGAAGATTCTTGGAAATAATGTTTTAAAAATCCATTCATGTCATATAAGTTAAAAGAAAACATTTTTCTCGTACTTTTTTCGGAAAAGTCAAAAAGTACCTTGTACGAAAAACGACAAAAGATTCCTTTCATATATTTTACTAAAAACTCAACGAAGGGTAAAATTGGATATAAACTATTGTATAAGGATGTAAATATTACATACTGAGTAGACATGGATGTGGATGATAAAATGCACCCCAGTAAATTCCAAAGTATAAACAATCTCGGATAAAAATGAGATTGTGATATTTCCCTTACCTTAGGTCCGATTTTCTTCGTAAGTGTCCGAACCTCCTGTATAATGATTTAAATAATGTCATTGACTTATTCCAGAATCATAATTATTTTTATGATATCATATATGGTCATATTCTTAGCTTCTTATTAGTAATATTTCATTACTACTTGTTATTCGGGTGTTTATTACTTTTTGTTCTTATGCGTGTTTTGTCGAATAAATTCTTATTTTTCTTTTTAGGTTATAGATACCTCATTTACAAAATGGTATTAGTGTAATATATATTATATTAATTCATTAAATTCATTTATATAATCATTATTCAATGAAGATCATGTAGAACGAGTCGCATCACATAGTGGAGACGGTATTCCGTACGTACGCACGAGCGATGACATCGTTCCCATGATCGTGGAATTTTATTGGAGTGTATGTATACTATTTGAGAATCAATATCAATTTAAAATAATAATATATAGTCATTATTTACACCATTATACCCATCCAAGTAAGGTGGTGGTGGAAAATAGATTACACCACGGCGTGGAGACGGTATTCTGTACGTACGCACGCGCGGTGATTTCGTTTTTCGTAGGATCGATAGATGGTGAAATAGGGTTGTTTCATACTTATAATAACATATCCGTATATGAGTGATACTTATGTTATTACTTCATAATGAAACAACTAAATAAGAAGAAGTGCAAGAAGAAATAAAGATGAAGGAATCGGTAACGGACATTACCTCTTCTTTGAAGCGCTTCTTTGAGACCTCCTTTTAGGGCACTAAAATTGGTCTTTGAAGAAGACCAGGACCTCTAGGATGTATCTAGGGAAGTGGAGAGAAGAAATTGGCATGGTTTGGACAAGCTTGAAGGCTCAAAGTGGTGTGAGGAAGAGGGGGAGGAGGTGCCCTTTTATAAGGGAGGAGAGGGGCACCTTTGGAATAACTAGAAATATTATTTTATTATAAAGTCAAATTCGGTTTTGAAATAGCTCCAAATTTATTTATTTCGAATCTAAGGTGGGGATGGGTCGAAATATTCTCATTAAATATAATTTAGACAATTTTAGGTTCCTATTTTAACCTTATAATTTAGATTTAACATTAAGTTAAATAATTTTGCTTTTACCGTGTCTTCTTGTGTTCTTACACTATAAGGTTAATGAACTTACTATAACAATCCAAAAGAACCCCAATTTATTTATTATTAATATATATAACCTTATAGAAGTCATTTGGCATATCCTTAGATTTTTAGGAATAAAATAACAATTAATAATATAATATTTGTTTTAAAAAATATTTTATGTCAATTTTGACACTATTTGGTAATTGATTTTTGTGAAAGTCATAACAGAATTATTAGTTCTAAAAAAGTTAATTAAATCAACAATAACATGTCATATTAACCTATAAAATTAGTGTAATTCATAAAAAGTCTCAAATTACATTTATTTGGGTATTTATAACATCAATTATGTCAATATTTCGTTAATAAGATAATTACTGCATCATCGTTGTGTCATAAATAAATTAAATTATTTAATGTCTAAAAATTACAAATAAAATACCATTATGTAGGAAATATTTTCATATTTCTAATTAATATTTATAGTCGAATTTATCTTATGTATAACCCCATATTAGAAATGATTTACTTATTAAACTTTGATTTTAACTATTTTAACCCTTCTTTAAATAAATTAATAATAAATGTCCTCATCTAATCCAAGTGGGCCTAAATTGTCATATTTTATTCCTAAGGTTGTTTTTGGTCGAATTACACTTATCCAATAGAATTAGGACATGTGTTAGGGTAATAATAATAACACTTTTACACTTAATTACCCTATTTACTTTTAATCGTGGTAAAAAAAAGTAAAAAGTTATTATTCGCCAAAAATTATTTCCATCTCATTGAACCACATTTTAGTCCTTGATATTAACTGTGTCTCTAGGATTTTAGAAATTCTACTCACAGAAGCGGTAAAATTAAGTTTTATGAAAAATTCAGTTTTTTTAACTACCACTTAGTGGTTTCACTATTCATCAAAAATTGAAAGTTTTCAGAAAAATACCAAAATTTCACCCTAGGATAATTTCGATATTTCGAATCCAAAAATGAAGTCCATTTTGAAAAATAAAATTTATAAAATTTCAAAAAGTGGTTATTACTATTCATAACGACTAGTTTTAATAATATTTTAATAGCATATCATTGTTTAGTGAAACTCGGTATTGTGTACGATGCAAGATATCGATGAAGGCCGTGATTGCATGTAAAGAAAGCCAATATAGTGTTGTGTGTAGTGAAAGATTCCTTTGATGATTTAAAAACAAAATATTTCTCATAAACGTCTCGGCTGTTACATGCAGACACACCGTACCTTACACCTAATACAGTCGATCTGAGCATGGACTGTAGATAACCAATCCATGCCCAAGATGACATCGTAAGGCCTCAATGCTGCTACAAGAAGATCCCAGCTGAAGATCTCGCCTCCTAGAGTAAGCTCACACTACCGGCACCAGTGCGTAATTGTCGAGTCTGCTCCCGTAGGAGTCTCTAGCCGTAAGGATCGAGCCAACGGCTCCGTCGGAATCTCCGAGCTCCGAACAAGGGCAGCGGAAATGAAATAATGACTTGCTCCTGTGTCTTTAAGAACTGCAGCAAGGGTGGAGTAGACACAGATAGTACCTCGAATCATCTCTGGTGCGCCGTGGTCATAGGCCTCCGCTGCCTGAAGCTGAGCCTGTCTCTGCCCGCAATCTCCCTGTGGTCGGGGTGGACCTCCTGGTGGTGGTGGTGATAAATCCTCAAAGCGTCGCCCACCACCTGCTACTCAGCCAGCTCCTCTGCCTCATCCGCCTGCTCCATGCGAACCACCACGGTCGACCCTCTGCCTCTACCTGGGTGGCCCCTCAACCGTCTTCTTCTACTCTGCACGGCGGGTCGGGTATTCATGAGCCATGTGGCCCTGCCCACCGCATGTGTAGCACTGTCTGGTCCTCGGAAGGCCGGATTTACGCCGTGTGCCCCGCACCTCTGAGCCAGTGTCCTGAGGTCGTCCGCCTGTTGGTCTGGTCCGCCTGGATCCCTGTGACATCCGTCGATTTCCAGCTACAGAAGACTCTGCTACGTGACGCCCTGCGGTAGGTCTCGCTGCTGGTGTAGGCTCAGCAAGAAAGATCTATATGATAAGGGATCGCTCCAGTACTCTTGTTTGGATTAGAATGCTGAGGGAGATCATCGATGCCCTGATCTCATGCCTCAGTCCCTGGTCAAAGGTCCGGGCCCAGAAGAATGGGTCTCGAACCATGTTCGTCGAATTGCGTGAGAGATTGGTAAATTTCACCGAGTACTGGGCTACTGTCATGCTGCCCAGCCGCATCTGTAGTAGCTCCAAAATGCACACCGCACGTAGGGTGGCTGGGATGAACTCTGAGCGAAAGAGGCTCTCAAAGTCCGTCCAGAGGAAAGATTCCTTGTCATGCACCTGGAGAATAAAGATCCACCATCTGGTTATTGCCGCGTGCAGGAGGATCGCTACAAGGATCACCATGCGGTCAGCTGGTGTCCCCACTAGCCTGAAAACCGGAACTACAGCCTCCAGCCAATCCTCGGCTACCTGAGGGTCCATCTCCCTGCGAAACCTGTGCGGCCTCGGACGCTGAAACTCATGCAGTGCACTAAGGTGACGTGCACTCTTAGAGACTGTGGATGGTGGCATCAGTGGCTCAGCGGGTAGAGGTACCGTCAGTGCCTCCGCTGAAAAAGGGCCCTGCACCGAGGCCTCGTCGCTCGGTGGGCTGTCGTCTCACACAAAGCTCGGAACCCTAGCTAGCTGCCATCGTGGGGTCATCCTGAAAAGAAACAGGCGTTCCATGGTCAAAACAGTATACTTGGTGAGCTGACACAAAGTAATCACAAATAAAACTTTCGAAACACACATGCAATCAATGTTTTCGTGCACTTAGTTGGAAATCAGTAGTCAGGGTCCTGGTGTATGGATACGTCAGCCGCCGCACCAACACTAGACTCCCTGGACTGATAACCACACTCAATACCCTTAACACTATTGCTTCACATAAAAGAAAGATCAGAGTCCTGAGTTCTGTGGTAGAACCGAACTCCGTTGATACCAATTTGTCACGACCCATCCTCGGGACCCGTTCCATGACTACCCCAAGCCTGCCTTCCATAGGCCAGGGGCTGGTGACTAGAACAAATGGTTTAAATCTTGATATAAAGGGAAGAAATTGCATTTATAAAGTAAAAAAACACCACAGAGTAAGCCAGCAGAAGTAAACACCAAGTAAAACTGGGTACAAAAGTAAGTGCGGAAGAGTAAGTGGGCCAGAATACAAACCCAAACTGAAAGTAAAGTACAACTGGAAAGAAAGTAAAGCAACTGAAAAGTAAAGCAGCAACGTCGAGTCATCCACCGGAAATCCCACCTGAAGGGTGGGTACAGATATCCTCCTCCTCAGCTCCTCGGGTCCAGCCGTCAACTCCGTGTATGTCTCGCCCAGTGGTCCTCCTCCAGGTACCGACTTGCTCCACAAGCCTCAACCACGATCAGCGCTGTCTGTCATCTGCATCCAACACAACGTAGTGTGGGAATATCCCATGTAGGGGTGAGTATACGCTACTCAATAGGGACCCCGAGACCCCCGAAGGTCTCCAAGAATCCACATAGTATAATCCACAAAGGAAAGATACAATCACGAAGTAACAACCAACACTACTTAGGTATATTCCCATACACATACCAAAGTCATCAATTCCAGTTCGGCTCCAACATCCGAGCCCAAGTTAGATCTAGTCCACACAGGATAGCACAACTAACCCACACAGGATAACACAACCCAATCCACATAGGAAATCAAGTCAATCATATCGAAGATATTGATTGAATAGTCAAGACTCATCTCACTCAGGTATACTTATTTGTAAGGTGATAGAGATGATTAGATGGAGCCACTGATTCATCTAATCTGGGACCCACGTAGGATACTAGACCAGCTAAGCTGTCGGACCCACGTAGGATACAAGACCAGCTACTCTGCTGGACCCACGTAGGATACAAGTACAGAGTCAAATACTACCGGACCCACATAGGATACAAGAACAGTAGTACTGGCAGACCCACGTAGGATACAAGAACAGTAGTCATCATCATAGAACCCATAGAGGATTTTAGTACGGTCGTCATCGCTGCTGAACCCACGGAGGATTTCAGTGCAGCGGTCGTCGCTGTCGAACCCACGGAGGATTTCAGTGTAGTCGTCATCGTCATCGCAGTTGCAGCCAGCTCTAGGGTTCCCGCACACAACACGCTCGTTTTTAGGAGGGTCTGCTCCAAGAGCCAAGGGGTCGATACATCAAATGGCATGTAGTCCGGAGTTTATCTATCCCAAAGTTCCTCCTAGTCGATAGGAACTCAATGTGACAGACGGCGCGTCAATCGGATGCTCGGCCTGAGAGTTAATGGCTTTTTCATTCCAGGGGACCGATTGGTTTTTAAGTCAAAACCAACCCCACCATACTCCAACTGTATCCAAACCTGGAGCGGAGAAAGACAAAATAACCTTCTCACTAAGAGGAATCCAACAAAGTTGACGGCACGTCAATCAGACGTCCGAAGCTCAAGTTAGAAGCATTTCCGCTCCGAGGGCCCGGTTGGTTTCGTGTTCGAACCAAACCATCCATACCCAAAGTTCTCCGAAACCTTGATTATAATATGCCGAAATGACCGTCTCGATCCAAGGATCGCATCGCAACTGACGGTTCGTCGATCGGAGGTTCGTAGCCTAAGTTACAAGCATTTAAATGAACCTGTCCGGTTTTAGGGGGTTTTGGGGCCCGGACCGACCCGTCCCGAGACCCCCTGGGTCGGCCCAAACCGGGTTGACCCGACCTGGGTCTGAGTCCAGCCCATTAGGGAGCGGCCCGGCGCGGGCGGCCCGGCCCGGTGCGGCCGGTCCCGGGCGGCACGGGCGCCGCACGCCGCGTGAGCGTGGAAGGGGGGGAACCGCCACCCCCTTCGACGAAACAGCGGACCCGCGGGGGGTCCGCCCAGCTGTGCTGACCGGGGGTCAAACCCCCGGTCTTTCTGGATCTGGCCGGCCATAATGGTCGGCCAACTCACCACGCGGGACCGATTGGTCCCGTCCTCCACAACACCGGCAGCCGACGGCTCCGGTCGCCCTTCCTTGCTCTGTCGCGGCCTTGGTTCGACCGGCGCGGCGCGACGGCGCCGCGCCCCTCCACCGCGGCCCCGATCTGGCCGCGGCCTCCTCGAGGTTCTTTGGCATGGTGTGACGGCGTTGCGCCCCTTTGCCGCAGCCCGACTCCAGTCGCGGCTTCTTTTGGCCTCAACGGCGTCGCGCGACGGCGCCACGCTTCTTCTCCACGTTCCTCTTTGTTTCCACGCGGTGTCGTTGCACCGCGCTGCCTTTGTTCATGCCGCAACAAGTACAACATCAAAAGGGGGAGGAGGTCCGGCCATGTTTGTGCGGTCTGACCTCCTCCCTTTATAACGATAACAGGTGGCCCAGAATAAAATAACTTTGAAAAGCAAGAACAAATTTAATCCATTAAATTTGAACTCAAACCCCTACCTCGATGAAGTCGTCGAACGAGGTTCGTCGCGGAAAAAGGATGTCGCGGAAGATGGCATCGCGGAAGACGGCGTCGCGGATCGAGGATCTGTAAGCGTCATCGATTTTCTCCTGATGAAGGATGCAGCACGTCGTCATTCTCTGAAGAAGGCATCTCTCACCGGCTATGGAGAGGAGAGGAGATGGAAAGGAGATTCCCTTACGGTGATGGAGTTCTTCGTCGTAGACTCGGTGTTCTTCACGTTCTTCGAAGAGAAAGAAGATGTTATTCAAGAGTGAAAGAGTCCTCTCCTTGTTTCCGCATAACGAATCAACCCCCCAATAAAATAAGACATTGTCTTATTTTATTAACACACACGCAAGCCAACATTAAATTTGAAAATCAAAAGATCTCATTCAATTAATTGACTTAATTGAAGAGCATTTAATATTCAAATTTAATTTTGAGGGTTGACTTGCCATTAAATTTGGGGTGTGGGTGAGTTAAAAATTAAATGCACGAGAGGTAGGTTAAATGGAAATGAAGGGGTGGGGCTCGTGTGGGCCCCACTTCACTAATATCTTACCAAGTGGAGTTAGGATATAGTGGGACCCACTCCAACATCCAAGCATAGGTTCAAACTACTTAGAATAGAAAATAAAAATTGTGGCACAAATTTTTATTTCATTCTTTAGTTAACCCATTTATTTAATAACCTCACCCGAGCAAACGCAACTCCAAAAAAGGTGTTCCTAAGCAATTACCGACACTACGATTCCATCGGTGCCCTCAGATTTCAATTCTGAGCACCGCTTCAAAAGTTAGGAAAACTCGCTCGTCCGTTCACTGAATGTACCCGAGCTAAACTTTGGAAAATGATTCTGGGGACACCGGGCCTCGGAATCAGGTGCCGTCTAAAACCGTGTACTCGTAAAATCCCAAAGAAAATTAAGAAACAATTTCCCTTTAAATTTATGGGTCTTTACACAAATGAACCCCAAGTGGTTCATTATTAATATATATAACCTTATCTAAGTCATTTGGCTGAACCTTAGCTTTTTAGGAATAAAATAACAATTAATAATATAATATTTGTTTTAAAAACTATTTTATGTCAATTTTGACAATATTTGGTAATTGATTTTTGTGAAAAATATAACAGCATGATTAGTTCGAAAAAAGTTAATTAAATCAATACTAATATGTCATATTAACCTATAAAAGTAGTTTAATTCATAAAAAGTCTCAAATTACATTTATTTGTGTATTTATAATATCAATTATGTTAATATTTCCTTAATAAGGTAATTACTGCATTATCATTGTGTCATAAATAAATTAAATTATTTAAAGTCTAAAAATTATAAATAAAATACCATTATTTAGGAAATATTTTTAGATTTATAATGAATATTTATAGTAGAATTTATCTTATTTATAACCCTATATTAAAAAAAATTAGTTATTAAACTTTGATTTTAACTATTTTAACTATTCTTTAAATAAAATAATATTAAATGTCCTAATCTAATCCAAGTGGACCTAAATGGTCATATTTTATTCCTAAGGTTGTTTTTGGTTGAATTAAACTTATCCAATATAATTATGACATGTGTTAGGGTAATAATAATATCATTTTTACCCTTAATTATCCTATTTACTTTTAACCGTGGTAAATAAAAGTAAAAAGTTACTATTCACCAAAAATTATTTTTATCTTATTAAACCACATTTTACTCCTTTATATTAATCGTGTCTCTCGGATTTTCAAAATTCCACTCATAGAAGCAGTAAAATTATGTTTTATGTAAATTTTCAAACTCTCCTAGGAGGTGGGTAAAAGACGGTGAAAAGTTCAATAAAATTTTTATATATCTAAAATTATTATAAAATGACTCCAATGAATTAAATTGAACTTATATTGGTATTATGTATCAATTTTTACCTAAAATAATTTTAAATAAAATAAATAATTATTTAAATAAAAAGTCGGTTTTTAAATAGTAACCTAGTGTTTTCACTATTCATCAAAAATTGAAAGTTTTCAGAAAATTACCAAAAATTCACCCTAGGCTAATTTCGATATTCCGAATCCAAAAATGAAGTCCATTTTGAAATATAAAAATTTATAAAATTTCAAAAAGTGGGTATTAGTATTCATAATGGCTAGCTTTAATAATATTTTAAAAGCATATTGTTGTTTAGTGAAACTCAGTATTGTGTACAATGCAAGCTATTGAGGAAGGTCACGATTACGTGTAAAGAAATCCAAGATAATGTTGTTTGTAGTGAAATATTCCTTTGATGATAACAAAATATTTCTCATAAAAATCTCAGGTGTTATATTCTACCCCCCTTAAAATGAATTTCTCCCTCGAAATTCGTCACTTTGTAACAAACAGATGAGGATACCTCTCCCTCATTATATCCTCAAGCTCCCATGTAGCTTCTTCTAATTGGTGGTTCCTCCATAAAACGTTCACCAAGCGAGTGGTCTTGTTCCGTAGGACTTTTTCGCTACGATCCAAAATCTCTATCGGTTGTTATTCATAAGAAAGATCTTGCTCCAACGGTACAACTTCTGAGCTGAGTACATGTGAAGGATCAGGGATGTACTTTCTCAGGAGAGATACATGGAACACATCATGAACTTGAGAGAGATTCGGTGGAAGCACCAATTGGTAAGCTACATTCCCAACATGATCCAGTATTTCGAAAGGACCGATATACCTAGGTCTCAGCTTTCCCTTCTTTCCAAATCTCATTACTCTCTTCCAAGGAGATATTTGTAAGAACACTTTATCACCCACTTCAAACTCTAGGTCTTTTCTTCGATTTTTGGCATAACCTTTTTGTCGACTCTGATATGCTCTTATGTGTTGTTGAATAGATCGGACCTTTTCTGCCATCTCATCAACAAGATCAGGTCCTAATAGCTTTCTTTCCCCAACTTCATCCCAGCAAGTTGGAGTTCTACATTTCTTTACATAGAGAGATTCATAAAGAGCCATCTGAATACTGGAGTGAAAGCTATTATTATAAGAAAATTCCACCAAATGTAGGTGTTGATACCAACAACATTTGAAATCCATAGAGTAAGCTCTTAACATATCTTCTAGAGTTTGAATTGTTCTCTCAGACTGACCGTCTGTCTGAGGATGATAAGCAGTGCTGAAACTCAACTCTGTATGTAGATTATGCTGAAGACTTCACCAAAACTTTGAGGTAAACCTCAGATCCCAATCAGATATAATGGAAAGTGGTACTCCATGCAATCTTACCACTTCCTTCACATGTATCCTGGCAAGCTGATCAAGAGAGAAATCCTCTCTAATAGCAATGAAGTGTGCTGACTTTGTAAGATGATCAACTATGACCCAGATAGTATTATTGGATTTGGATGTTTTAGGAAGTCCGGTGACAAATTCCATAGTGAGGTTTTCCCAATTCCATTCGGGTATGGGTAATGGTTGTAACATCCCCTTATACTTCTGTCTCTCAGCTTTAACTTGCTGACAAACCAAGCATCGAGAGATATATTCAGCAACATATCTTTTCATGCCATCCCACCAGAAGTACTCTTTCAGGTCCCTATACATCTTCGTGCTTCCAGGATGAATAGAGAATTAAGAACTATCAGCCTCATCCAGCAGCTCCTTCTTTAATTCTGGGATGGGAGGAACACAAACCCGATTCTTGAACCTTATTATCCCATCACAATCAAGGTTGAATTCAGGAACATTTCTCACCTTCTTTTGTAACTCTACATCTTCTTTTTGTGTCTCTTTAATCTTCACATGTATAGATGGTTGAACATTCATTTGAGAAAGATAAGATTTTTTCCCTTCCATTATAATTCCAAGATCTATCCTTTGTAAATCCATAAATATTGGATCTTTTGTGATCCTCATCATGGATAAGCTAGCATGGTCTTGTTGACTTAATGCATCTGCCACCTTGTTTGCTTTCCCATGGTGATAATGAATTGAGAAGTCATAGTCCTTAATCAACTCCAACCATCTTCTTTGGTGCATATTCAGCTCCTTTTGTGTGAAAATATACTTTAAACTTTTATGATCAGTATAAATATCACACCTTTCACCATAAAGATAATGCCTCCATATTTTTAATGTAAAGATAACCGCAGATAACTCCAAATCATGAGTTGGGTAATTTTGCACATGGATTTTCAACTGTCGTGAGGCATAAGCTATCACCATATCATTTTTCATGAGAACACACCCCAATCCCTTCTTGGATGAATCATTTTAAATCACAAACCTTTCTCCACTACAAGGTAGTGTGAGCACAGGTGCACTGGATAACCTTCTTTTTAACTCCTTGAAATTCTCTTCACACTCCTCCATTCAAACGAACTTAACTCCTTTTCGAGTCAACCTAGTGAGTGGATTAGATAATCGTGAAAAATCTTTCACAAAACGTCGATACTATCCAGCCAGGTATCCCCTCTTTTGAGATTATGTGACCCAAAAATGAAACTTTTTGAAGCCAAAATTCACATTTGGTAAATTTGGCATAAAGCTTATTATTTCTCAGGGTCTTCAATACAATTCTCAAGTGATCTTCATGTTCTTCCTTGCTCTTTGAATATAAAAAAATATCATCTATAAATACTACCACAAACTAATCAAGATAGTCTCTAAAGACTCTATTCATTATATCCATGAAGATAGCAGGGGAATTAGTAAGACCAAATGGCATCACTATAAATTCATAGTGTCCATACCTCGTAAAGAAAGCCGTATTTGGTATATCCTCACTTTTGACCCTTAATTGATGATACCCTAAACAGAGATCAATCTTAGAAAAGTATTGATCCCCTCGTAGTTGGTCAAATAAGTCATCAATGCGTGGGATAGGATATTTTGTTCTTGATAGTGATCTTGTTAAGTTCTCGATAATCAATGCAGAGTCTCATTGATCCATATTTCTTCTTAACAATTAGAAAAGGTGCTCCCCAAGGTGATACACTAGGGAGTATGAATCCCTTATCAAGATTCTCTTGGAGTTTTTTCTTCAATTCTTGCAACTCAATTGGGGCAATTCTATAAGGTTTCTCTGAAATAGGCATAGCACCCGGTATGAGTTCTATTGAAAAATCAACTTCACGATTTGGTGGAAGACCTAGAAATTCCTCTAGAAAGACATTATCAAACTCCCATACAATGGGAATATTCTTAATCGTGAGTTTCTCTCCAACCATTTGAGATAAATAACCTTCATTTAGTGGAATCAAGACCCATAGGATATATGAAATTTCCACTAGAAAGTTATGTTCATCCTTGCATTGATAGACGATCATAGATTGATCTGGAATATGAAATGTGACTTCCCTTATTTGGAAATTGATATGAGATCCATATAAAGAAATTCAATCCATACCAAGAATCACATCAAATTCTACTATAGGAAGGAACACAAGATTTTCAGGAATCACTTTCCCACAAACTTCAATCGGAGAAGAATTATAAACTTTTGATGCGACTGTTGTGCCATTAGGGGTTGTCACAGCTAACTCAACATCTAACTGCTGAGGTAATATGGAGATACCCTTAGAAAATTCTTCAGAAATAAAAGAGTGGGTGGATCCAGAATCAAATAAAACATTTGCTACTTTAGAGTGGATGGTAAGTGTACCTTTCACCACATCGCTATCGTACTCCACATCGCTGATAGAAATTGCATGTGACTTTCCTTTGTCTTTAGCCTTAAGAGTTTGTTGACATCGATCATCATCAAAAACCCTTGGATTAGGGAATTGATTGGCATAATTACCCATTTCCTTGCACTTGTAACATTGAAGTGTAGGAGGTGCATTCTGTGTATCCTTTTCTTTGTTCACATCATTAGACATCTTCTTCCCATCATTGTGGCATTCAAATTCCCTATGACCTTCCTTTCCACATTTGAAACATTTACTTTTCCCTTTAAGACAACTCTCTCTATGTTTCTTTCCACACTTTGAGCACAAGGTAAAACTCATCTTCTTTTCATTGTGATCTTTATATTTCCCTTCGAATTCCATTTTCCTCTTCTTATCAAACCCATATGACTGATGGGTTACTCCAATATCCATCTCAACCTTGAGAGCACATTGAATGATTTCCTCTTAGTTATTGAAGTCTCTTATGGCTAACGCCCTTTGAAGACATGGTTTTAATCCACTAAAGAATCGATCGATCTTACTCTTAGGTTGGATAATAATCCCAGAAGCGTACCTTGCAAGTCTTGTAAAATTTTCTTCATAGGTACCAATAGATTCATCATCCTTTTTCTTCAGTTCACGAAACTCATTCTCCATCTTTGTTCGAAGAATAGGAGGGAAGTACTTATTGAAAAATAAGTTCTTGAACTCATCCCATTCCATGGATTCAATTTCATCCCTTTGCCTCATTTTCTTGATAATATTCCACCATTGATCAACTTCACCTTCAAAACGATATACTACTAAGATGACTTTATCATGTTCAGAACATTGAAGAACTGAAAATATATTTTCAGTAGTACTGATCCATTGTTCAGCAACTAATGGATCAGTTGACCTGCTGAATGAGGGTGGACGCTGCCTCATGAAGGATTCAACAGAATTTTGCTCCTTTCTTTTCTTGTTTGGAAGTCCTGCATGATTCATAGCTTGAGAAATTTGTTTGAGCATGGCTAAAAGATTTTTCATTCCATCTCCCATAACGTTTGGTTGCTCAGGGGGACAATCATTTCATTTCCCATCTCATTCATCATTAACACGGTTTATTCAGGTTCCAGCCATTGACTAAAACCAATAAGCATAGTGTGAGAAACACTAATCATAATAGGAAAACCACATAATCAAGAATAAAATTTCACACTTAAGGTCTTACCATAGGTTGTTCATGGCCATTTCTAAAACACTAAGATTGTGTTCTATGCTTAGATTTATCTTTAGGGTTCTTACTAAGGCTTTCACATCCTAGTTTCCAAAGGTTGACTATACCCTTCCTCTAATACCAACTATAACGACCCATAATTTACATACATGGTTATTACTTCAGAATTGAAGCATACTTATTGCAACATATAAGAAAACCATGAAAGGACCTTATAGGTATAGTGTCTTTAGAAATTGGTAAACATAAACAACTGGTTCATAAATCATCTACATTGTCTCCCTTTTATTTTATCATATCTAGAGTCCCTTTTGGAATATATTACTTAATACCCTTCTTCCTGACCTGGGGAAAAGAAAACATACAAAATGGTGAGCTCAAATGCTCGGTATGGGTAAATAAAAGAAATATCAATCACATCATATTCATAAGAACATATCATTTTGGAAATCTTAACCTGCAAAAGAGATCATAATTTCATAACATGGGATAAATCATTGTAGTGAAATGTAATCCCAATAATCATAACATGAAACTTTGTGTCATACACACATAATCATATAGAATCATTTCTTAGTAGTCAAGACTCATTTCCAAGACTATCTTAGCAAACAAAGTCCATTTCTGAACCGAGTTTACTCCTCGTTTCAGTTCTGTATCACTGAACCGGATTAACCTTCCTATCCAGCCATTTCTATCTCATGAGATATAAATCTGTACCCAATGCATTAGAGGGAGATATAGGTCCCACCCATCTCATAATGAAACCATTCTTATGTGTTCCACAAAATCATAAATCATAGCATAACCCATGTAATAAAAATGGGATTCTTAAACTTCATGCCATCATAACATAATCCATATAAGATAAAAGGATGTATAAAAATAATTCCATCATAACATAATCAAATCAATATAAAAATAGGGATATAAACAGAACCCTATATTATCTTATATGGAAAATAATTTTTATAAAACACTTGAACTTCATTCTTGAGGAAAATATCCATTCTACTTCAAAAAAAAATTTCCTTTCTTAACGTGTCATAAAATTTTAAACTAAAAGAATTTGATTAAAAATAAACTTGAAAACTTATAAAGGAGGCTTCATGGAAATAATTTTCTAAAAATCCATTCTTGTCGTATAAGTTAAAGAAAAACATTTTTCTCGTACTTTGGCCGGAAAAGTCAAAAGGTACCTCATTCTAAAAACGAAAAAATATTCCTTTCATATATTTTACTAAAAACTCACCAATTGGTAAAATTGGATTTAAACAATTTTAGGAGGATAGAAATAATATTTTCTATTGAGGAAACATGGATGTGGATGATAAATATTCCCCAGTAAATTCTGAATTATAAACAATCTCAGATAAAAATGAGATTGTGAGATTTTGCCTTACCTTAGGTCCGATTTTCTTCGTACGTGTCTGAACCTACTGTATAATGATTTAAATAGTGTTATTGACTTATTACATAATCTTACTCATTGTTATGATATCATATATGGTCATATTCTTAGCTTCGTATTAGTAATATTTCATTGCTACTTGTTATTCGGGTGTTTATTGCTTTTTGTTCTTATGCGTGTTTTGTCGAATAAATTCTTATTATTATTTTTAGTTTATAGATACCTCATTTCCAGAATGGTATTAGTGTAATATATATCATATTTATTCATTCAATTCATTTATATAATCATTATGCATTGAATATCAGTCAGAACGAGTCGCATCACATCGTGGAGACGGTAGGCCGTACGTACGCACGAGCGATGATATCATTCCCATGATCATGGAATTGTATTGAAGTGTATGTATACTATTTTAGAATCAATATAACTTTACAATAATCATATATAGTTATTCTTTACACCATTATACCCATCCAAGTAAGGTGGTGGTGGAAAACAGATTACACCACGGCGTGGAGACGATATTACGTACGTACGCACGCGCGGTGATTTTGTTTTCCGTAGGATGGATAGAAGGTGAAATAGGGTTGTTTCATATTTATAATAACATATAAGTGTATGAGTTATACTGATTTTATTACTTCATAATGAAAAACTAAATAAGAGTAAGTAGAAGAAGAAATAAAGTTGAAAGAATCGGTAACGGACATTACCTCTTCTTTGAAGCGCCTCTTCTTAACTTCCTCTTAGGGAACTAAAGATGGTCTTTGAAGAAGACCAGTACCTCTAGGATGTTTATAGGTAAGTGGAGAAGAGAAATGGTCAGGTTTTGGCTGAGCTTTAAGGCTTAAAGTTGTGTAAAGAGGAGAGGGAGGAGGTGCCCTTTTATAAGGGAGGAGAGGGGAACTTTAGGAAAAAGTTAAAATATTATTTTATTATAAAGTCATATTCGGTTTTTAATAGCTCCAAATTGATTTATTTAGAATATAAGGTGGGGATGGGTCTAAATAATCTCAACCAATAGATTTTAGACAAGTTTAGGTTACTATTTTAACCTTATAATTTAGATTTAACCTTAAGTTAAATAATTTTACTTTTACCGTGTCTTCTTGTTTTCTTACACTATATGGTTAATAAACATACTATAACCAGAAAAACGAACCCCAAGTGGTTCATTATTAATATATATAACCTTATCTATGTAATTTTTCCGAACCTTAAATTTTTTAAAATAAAATAACAATTAATAATATAATATTTGTTTTAAAAACAATTTTATGTCAATTTTGACACTATTTGGTAATTGATTTTTGTGAAAATCATAACAACATGATTAGTTCGAAAAAAGTTAATTAAATAAATACTAATATGTAATATTAACCTATAAAATTAGTTTAATTCAGAAAAAGTCTCAAATTACATTTATTTGGGTATTTATAATATCAATTATGTTAATATTTCTTTAATAAGGTAATTACTCCATCATCATTGTGTCATAAATAAATTAGATTATTTAAAGTCTAAAAATTATAAATAAAATACCATTATGTAGGAAATATTTTTATATTTATAATTAATATTTATAGTCAAATTTATCTTATTTATAACCCCATATTTAATATGTTTTAGTTATTAAACTTTGATTTTAACTATTTTAACTATTCTTTAAATAAAATAATATTAAATGTCCTAATCTAATAAAAGTGGACCTAAATGGTCATATTTTATTCCTAAGGTTGTTTTTGGTCGAATGAAACTTATCCAATAGAATTAGTACATGTGTTAGGGTAATAATAGTATCATTTTTAACCTTAATTACCCTATTTACTTTTAACCGTGGTAAATAAAAGTAAAAAAGTTACTATTCACCAAAAATTATTTTTATCTTATTAAACCACATTTTACTCCTTTATATTAATCGTGTCTCTTGGATTTTCGAAATTCCACTCAAAGAAGCAGTAAAATTATGTTTTATGTAAATTTTCAAACTCTCCTAGGAGGTGGGTAAAAGACGGTGAAAAGTTCAATAAAATTTTTATATATCTAAAATTATTATAAAATGACTCCAATGAATTACATTGAACTTATATTGGTATTATGTATCAATTTTGACCTAAAATAAATTTAAATAAAATAAATAATTATTTAAATAAAAAGTCGGTTTTTAAATAGTAACCTAGTGTTTTCACTATTCATCAAAAATTGAAAGTTTTCAGAAAAATACCAAAAATTCACCCTAGGATAATTTCGATATTCCGAATCCCAAAATGAAGTCCATTTTGAAATATACAAATTTATAAAATTTCAAAAAGTGGGTATTAGTATTCATAACTGCTAGCTTTAATAATATTTTAATAGCATATCGTTGTTTAGTGAAACTCAGTATTTCGTACAATGCAAGCTATTAAGGAAGGTCACGATTACGTGTAAATAAAGCCAAGCTAGTGTTGTGTGTATTGAAAGATTCATTTGATGATAACAAAATATTTCTCATAAAAATCTCGGGTGTTACAGTGCTTGATGATTATATCAAGTAAGTAAACTAATAAATATGTATTTTTTCATTATGTGGTTTTTTTATATCTTCTGACATTTTAATGTTTTCATATCTGTAGAGAACATTTAGAAATTATAAAAAAGAGACATCGCTCTCTATCTATTTAGAGGAAGGAACTGTTGCACAACAAAGAATTTTCTACCTGGTTAAAGTCAAAGGTAATAGATTTCTTTTTCTTCTTCTCATAACATAATCACATGTCTCTGTCTAATATTCTATGTTGGTATCTTTTAGGTTTTAACTCTACCAATGATTGAAGTATCAGATGAAATAAAAGCATTTCCCTTTGGTCCAAATGATGTGGTACGTGATTGTAAGTCAATGGTTTTCAATGGATTTAAATTTGTTATAAATAGTTGTACAAAAAAATGTAAACACAGCATGATGTTGTAGGATAAGCGCCACAATAGATTGTTATGCGAGTGCATCGGACATGCAGCCTCGATCAGAAAATATATCATATTACGGTGTTGTTGAAAGAATAATTTTATTAGATTACTATGCACATGGTTGTGTTGCAATGATTAAATGCAAGCGGTTTGATTCAATGACATGACAAGGAATTCATATTGATAACTATGGATTTAGAGTGATTGATATGAACCGCCAGCTTCGTACCGATGAACCTTATATTCTTGTGTCACAATCTAAATAGGTGTTTTATGTAAGTGACCCATTACAACCACAATTTGGTGTTATTGTTGATGTTATTCCTAGACATATTTTTGACGAAGGCGTGGATGACAATGATGTTGTGGATGAATCTGT